>CM037593.1:111839231-114239231 GCA_021018995.1 Chloranthus sessilifolius
CTTCTAGGCTTAGGGGCTTTTCTTTCTAAATCTTCTAGGGTTTGTTAGTCTTCTTTGTTTAAAAACTTTTGGGGTTAGCGATAACAAATCTTATAAGAGCTCTTCTAACTTATTTCAAAAGTCTCAGTAGGGTTTTTGTGATCAGGTGTATTTGTTTCAGGGTTTATGATTCATTTGGTTTAAATTTTAGTTTTACATGATGGGGGAGGACTTTTGGGTAAAAGATCTCCTTTACAAATAAAATGGAGCAAACCCTAATATCCATGTTTGTAAATTCCATTTGTAAACGTCACAGAAAAAGCTTATAGAGAGATGTTTGATGGTTTATAAAATCGTCCATCTCAGGTGAGCAGTCAGGTGATAGCGATTAGGTGGTCAACATCTTTCCAAAACTAGGTGTTGAAGATCAAATCAGCAACTTCATTGCAAGCAGGTCTCTTTGATCGTAATAGTTCTAATTCATATTTCCCCATGCTTTGGACGACACCATACTTTTCAGCTGACGCATATATCTAGCCAAGATCTATAGGGCTAGAAATTATATTGCAAACCGTGTAATCGCAGGCCGGAGCAGCTCGTTCTTAGTGAACTCTCTCATTAAATTCACGAACATGTCACTGTTGTACAGAAAAGAAGTAATCGTTCTTCTCTTTTGACTAGTTGCCTATGTCGTGCTTCTCTTACCCAAATCCTTAAAAATTCATAACGGTAAAACTGTTTGAGGTTCACCTACTAGGCATAGTCACCAAATTTTCGAAATATTTGAAACAATCGCGAATAATTTGCGAATTTATGAAAAATTCATGTATTTTTTAAAAAATTGATAAAACGTTTTAAAATCATGATTTTTTAAATAATGCATGCACAAAAATAATTGGGATAATGGCTTGTAACCGACATTTGAACACCAAAATTATGTTCAAATGGCGTTACACTAATAAAATTATACTTTTTATCTCACACCATTGATGTGTAATTCATCATTATGCCATGTGGTGCACATCTCTGATCAAGCTAAACTGTCCAAGTAGCAATCTATCATTGGAACATGTCTCAGCCCAAAGAAAAATGCCTATAGTGGATGTGAACCACCCGATTGGTGAACTTAACTATCAGCCATTGAAACTAAAAACAATGGTTGATATCGTTGTCCATAGTCGGATGGTTTAAATCTCCCCAAACCACCAGTTTTGGGGATCTATCACTTTGACAGTACAAATCAACCACATCTTAAACCATTGATGGTGTAATATCATTTAAACACCATTTTGATGTTTAAATGACGGTCAAAAGAGTGAAGCCAGAAATAATTTAGCAAATGAGAAAAATTGCGCTCAGTTATTACCTTGAATACAAAAATTCTTCAACTTCTTCATCCTTCAAATTGCCATCCTCACTAGAGTAGCTATCTTCATCCCGATGCTCGCTCGAAGTGCATAAAGCTGAAATACTTGTATTCACTTCCCCGTGCCTCGAACATGAACTTCTTTCCGATGTGCGGCTCCTACATCTGCTCTCATCTCTCAATCTACCCAGCAGCCGATCTTCTTCATCCTTCAAACTGTCGCCCTCAACGGATTAGCTATCTGGAGTATTTTTATACACTTTCCGATGCCTTGAACTTGAGCTTCTTTCCGAGGACTCGCCACTCTGTCAGTGGCTCCTAGATCTGCTCTCATCTCTCGACCAACCCATAAACCTATGATCAAGATCTAGCCCTTTTTTTCGGAGCCGCCACATCTCATTTACTTCCACAGTTCGATTTGCTGAAAGGAACCCGCCAACTATTGAATTAGCCAAACAAGAAGAGAGCAAGAAAAATAGAGAATCTCCCACAAAAACTATGTGAGTCACTAAACAGGGCCCCCAAAAAACACAACAGTTCATAGAAGGTACTTTAGCCATTTGTTGTTCCAAATGAAATGACTAAAATACTTTGATGAATTGTTGCATTCTCAAAGCCAAGATCAGAATCCACTAACAGCCAAACCGTGGTTGATATCAACACTAAATTGAACCTCATGGAAAAATGAACTGAGCCAGATAGTGACACCGCAATTTTATGGTGGGGGGTCATTTCGGTTCATTACGGATAAATATTGGAGAGTACAAGAAAATATATTTAGTATTAATAAAAATATTATTTATTATTTACAAAGGTAGCCAAAATTTTGGTGAAATTTTGGAATTTTTTGCCGAAATTTGTCACTATGCTCATAATAGTTAAAAAATACAAGTGTCGCACTGTTGCAGCAGAATGCACAAATGGAATTTTCTGAGGACTTATGACTGGCACCAAAATTTGAGATTTAGTCAATTTAAAATATAGGTTCCAATTGATATAAATGGTCTCTAGTTTTATTGCCGGGTTTATGTCATACTTCCGACGAGCTTAAACATTACACGCTAGTGATGAATCTTTACTACTCTTAAAAGCATGAATCATCCCTATTTTTTGTCAATTTTGTGTTTCCACACTTCAGGAACAAAATACCTCTCTAGTAACCTAATTTACCCCAAATTTTTAACGTTTCAAAATTCACACGTCAAGTCAAAGGTAACCACTTTTTAGCTGACTAGGATTTCAGCTTGTTATTATAGTTGCCCATAGAGCATCTCTAATGGTGTATCTCATTATTTGGCTAATAGGCTGCATCTCATTGTTTGGCTAGACAAGTTTGGGATACCCAAAATATGGGATATGTTGCACGCCAACCATCTAATCCTAATTTAGAATAAATATCAGTTTTGTAATATCATTTTTGTATAGCCGTCGATAGATATCTCAATTATAATGTGCGACAAAAAGCAATAAAATATATTATTTTTAAAATATAAGATACCAATTTGATATCGTATATATAAGATACGAAATTCATTTCCAATATCGACATAAGATATGAGATATCCATTGGAATGGATAACACTTCACATTTATCCCAAATTAGAATCATTGTAATGTGACATCCGTGTACTCTAATTTGGGATAGATGTGAAGTGTTGTACGTTCTAATGAATATCTGTATGCCACATGGATATAAGATTTCTTATATACAAGATATCAAGTTGGTATCCAATATTTTATTACTTTTATTGTTTTTTATATTTGAGATATCTGCGACTTCAAAAAATAATACTTTTCACAAATTTGATATTAATATCTGATATTTTAAATTTACATTTTGTAATTGAAATATCAACACCTGATTAAAAAGATGATTAGTAACCCAAAGATAGATGGTTGGAGTGGATTATCAACACCCGATTAAAAAGATTATTAGTATCCAAAAGATAGATGGTTGGAGTGGATCACATCACATATTTTTTATACCCCAAATTTGACCAAAGGAAAAAAAGAACAAGAAAAAAAGATTTAAGTACTTAAAACCATGATTGAGATAAAGAATCACGGGTGATAACGAATCAAGTGGATATGAGCATTGTTGAACCCTATCCGATGACAAATTGAACAATGCTAGATTCATGTTCTTTATTGAACCAAGAGTAACAAGTTTTTTATTATTTAATTGAGTAAATAAATAAACTATAAAGAAGCCTCAAATTTGAAAAATATGGATTAAAATAGTAAGGGTAGACCTCAGAATTGCAGAATAACATCAAAACAGGCTTCAATAGAAACCATTCAGCCCCGAAAGATGGTGTTTCTTTATCTGTAATTCATCAAAGGTCACATCATATCATAATCTCCAAAATAAAAATAAATAAATAAAATGTATGTCTCATGGCCAGTCCCAAGAGGTAATAGCAGCAACGCCACATCCCCAAGGCGATGGAATATGAGACCGCTCATTTGAGACGAACGATTATATAAACCATCAACATCTCAATAAGTTGTTTCTGTGACGTTTACAAATGGAATTTACAAAAATATAAATTAGGGTTCGCTCCATTTTTATCGGTAAAGGAGTTCTTTTACCCAAAAGACTTCCCTCGTCACGCAAATTTAAAATTAAAAAGAAATGAATTATAAACCCAAATCGAATTTAAAATTTTGATAAGATCAAACTTTGCCTTTTGTAAAGACTGACATTTGAAGATTGTTGAATTTAGCACTACTACCCAAGGGTAAATTGAGCGGTGCTACATCCATCTTCCTCTTATGGGCAAGAAAACAAAATATTCTTTTTAACAAAATAAGTAAAATAAAGAAGCCTTAAATTTGAAAACTATGAATTAAACTATAAAATTAGACCTCAAAATCGCAGAATAACATCAAAGCAGGCTACAATAGACACCAATCAACCGCGAAAGATGGTGTTTCTTTTATCTAATTTTCATCACCAGCCACAGCATAATCAAAATAAATAAATAAAATTAAAAACTTTGTCCCATGGCTAGTCCCAAGAGGAAATAGCAGCAACGCCGCATCCCCAAGGCGATGGAATATGAGACCGCTCACCTGAGACGGATGATTTTATTTGTAAAGGAGATCTTTTATTTGTAAAGATGGATATTAGGGTTTGCTCCGTTTTATTTGTAAAGGAGATCTTTTACCCAAATGACCTCCCCCGTTACACAAAACTAAAATTTAAACCAAATGAATCATAAACTCTGAAACAACTACACCAGATCACAAAAACCGTACAGAGAATTTTAAAATAAGAACTCCTAGAAAATTTGTTATCTCTAACCCCAAAAATTTTTAAACGAAGAAAACCAACAAACCCTAGAAGATTTATAAAAAAAAAAAAAAAAACCCCTAACCCTAGTATTGTTTGTCCGTCCTCAGCTGTTCGATGTTAACAAGAAATTGGACCGTTCGTTTTTCGGATCTAGGGATGCGATTGTTTGTTCTTATAGATACACTTTGCCCTAAAAAATGTAACGGCTTATCTTGCTTGCCGAACACAAGTATCTATTAGCTTGGTGCTTTAAATTCCATTTTGGTGTTTAAGTGATCTTACACCATTAACGGTGCAAGATGTGAACAATCTAAACCGTCAAAGTAAAGCTGATACATTGAACGGTAGTTGGCTTGAAGGTGATTAGCATCATCCGATATGTGCTCTCTAATAACAACCATTGCTCGTATTTTTAACAGCCAATATTAAAATCCACCGTTAGGATAGATCGCAACCATTGTTAGACATGATCCTTTGGCCTAGAAATGTTCTCATGGTGATACGTTTTACATCGGGTTTCACGTGCTTAAGTTGTTAACTGTTTAGAATCTGACAATGAAAATCATTTTTAGTCTCAATCTTTGACATAATAGATCTTGAGATCATGGGTCTACAATCAAACGGTTCGATTTTGATTCCATGTGGCACACATTCTGAAAAAAGATCTTAGAACCTTGATTATGTTCATTTTTTGGGATGTATGCCATGTGAAATATAAATCGGACCACAAGATGGTTAGTCCTTAATCTCAAGATCTACAGTGTCAAAGATTAGGATGGAAAACGATCTCCATCATCCGGTTCAAAACAATCAACAACTTAATATAGGTAACCATTCCTATATATTTGTAAAAAACCATCTTTCACAAAATAGGAAAGATCCAATAAATAGGCTTACCTCGTATGCTCTGTGGGCATAGCCTTAGTAGAATCGGTGAGGTTAAAATTTAGAATGTTCAAAAAAATTATGAGAAAAATCAGAGTAAAATAAAAAAATACGATTAAAAAGTATAATTTTTTTTAAGAAATATAAAAAATCATGATTTTTAAACTTTTTATCAATTTTTTTAAAACACATGAATTTCTCGTAAATTCGCAAATTATTCGCAATTGTTTCAAATATTCCAAAAATTTGGTGACTATGCCTGGTAGGTGAACCTCAAATAGTTTTACCGTTATAAATTTTTAATGATTTGAGAAAGAAAAGCAAGACATAGACAACTATTCAAATGACATATTTGTGAATTTAATGAGAGTTCACTAAGAATGAGCAGCTCTGGCCTTCGATTATATGGTTTGCGACACAATTTCTAGCCCTACTGAGCTTGGCTAGATATATGCGTTAGTTGAAAAGTATGGTATCTTCAAAAGCATGGGCAAATATGAATTAGAACTCTTACGATCAAAGAGATATGCTTGCAATGAATTTGCTGATTTGATCTACAAAACCCAATTTTAGAAAGATGTTGGCCACCCGATCGCTATTACTACCCCTTTGGCGCAAGTGTTGATGTTGGTAGATGATGATGACAAACAAACGATGGGACATGTTTACAAGTCAATGGACAAGGGGAAATTGGCTATCAAAATCAAATGTCCTACAAATTATAAACGATATTGGACAATTATCGACAAGAGATAGAATGCACAATACCATCAGTACTTGCATGCCGCAAGTAAAACATGCTAAACTGTTTATGTAGTGATTTGTATATATTTTTTTTATTTAACTGTTTCTATATACTGATAAGATTGCTTGAATCAGGCCTTCCAGTACAAGCAACGTTCGAGTTGAGTGAGGCCGATGAAGTGTACAGTGATTTGCTCAATGTGATCCAACGAATGCTTCTTGAGTTGGCAGACCAAGGTCAAGCCTGAAGAGACGTGTATAGTCATAACTTATAACCCATAAATCAAATATCATATGATTTGTATATTGATATGTAGATTATTGTATTCCATCTTTGTAGATTGACATATTCCACAAAAAATGAGTTATTTGGGACGATATTAGCGCAATCCTAAATCCAACATGATAAATCGGTTGATTGGTGGATGCACTATAGAAATGATTGTTCAATACTGAGGAGGATTGCCATCCGCATTTTATCGCAAACATGTTCTTTATCCAACTGTGAGCGAAATTGGAGTACTTTATCTCATTCACACAAGGAAAAGAAATAGGCTAACAAAATGATTATTCATAAACAATTTATTGTTCTTCTGTCCTTTCTTTTCCATACTTTCTCATCAATAAAATGATTATTCATCCAAAGAAAAAAGGTATCTGGTGGCAAATACACCTTTGGAAAGACCATTGCCACTTTGCACTTTAGAAATTCAGTCATGTTAGATTTCATGAGATGGTGCACTTTTGTGAATTAAATCACTTTTACCTCAAAATCCAAAGGATTATTCAGGGAATTTGATTGTGTACCTTTATCCAACAACCGGTGATGTATTGTTAGGTGCCTAGAAAGATATAGATGGTTGGAGTGGATTATCAACACCCGATTAAAAAGATGATTAGTATCTCAAAGATAGGTGGTTAGAATGGATCACATCACATATTTTTTACACCTCAAATTTAACCGACGGAAAAAATAAAATAAAATTAAGTACTTAAAACCATGATAGAGGTAAAGAATCTCGGGTGATAACGAATCAAGTGGATATGAACATTGTTGAACCCTATCCAATGATAAATTGAACGATGCTAGATTCATGTTCTTCCTTGGGCCAAGAGTAACAGGTTTTTTATTATTTAATTGAATAAACAAATAAACTATAAAGAAACCTCAAATTTAAAAAATATGGATTAAAATAATAAGTGTAGACCTCAGAATTGTAGAATAACATCATAACAGGCATCAATAGAAACCAATCAGCCCCGAAAGATTGTGTTTCTTTATCTGTAATTCATCACAGGCCACATCATATCATAATCTCTAAAATATAAATAAATAAATAAATCAAATGTATGTCCCATAGCCAGTCTCAAGAGGTAATAGCAGCAACGCCACATCCCTAAGGTGATGGAATATGAGACCACTCATATGAGACGAACAATTATATAAATCATCAACATTTCTATAAGCTTTTTTTGTGACGTTTACAAATGGAATTGACAAACATATAAATTAGTGTTTGCTCCATTTTTATCTGTAAAGGAGTTCTTTTTCCCAAAAGACTTCCCCCATCACACAAATTTAAAATTTAAAACAATGAATCATAAACCCTAATCGAATTTAAAATTTTGGTAAAATCAAACCTTACCTTTTGTAAAGACCGGCATTTGAAGATTGTTGAATTTGGCTCTACGATCCAATCGTAAATTGAACGGTGCTACATCCGTCTTCCTCTTATGAGCAAGAGAAAAAATGTTCTTTTTAATAAAATAAGTAAAATAAAGAGGCCTTAAATTTAAAAACTATGAATCAAACTACAAAATTAGACCTCAGAATTGCAGAATAACATCAAAGCAGGCTTCAATAGAAACCAATCAGCCTCGAAAGATTGTGTTTCTTTTATCTAATTTTCATCATCGGCCACAGCATAATCAAAATAAATAAATAAAATTAAAAAATTTATATCTCATGGCCACTCCCAAGAGGTAATAGCAGCAACGCCGCATCCCCAAGGCGATGGAATATGAGACCGCTCACCTGAGACGGACGATTTTATAAGCCATCAACATCTCTCTATAAGCTTTTTCTATGACGTTTACAAATGAAATTTACAAAACATGGATATTACGGTTTGCTCCATTTTATTTATGAAGGAGATCTTTTACCCAAAAGACCTCCCCTGTCACGCCAAACTACAATTTAAACCAAATGAATCACAAACCCTGAAACAAATACACCAGATCATAAAACCCTTACAGAGATTTTTAAAATAAGTAAGACGAACTCTTAGAAGATTTGTTATCTCTAACCCCAAAAGTTTTTAAACGAAGAAGACCAACAAACCCTAGAAGATTTAGAAAGAAAAAAACCTAAACCTAACCCTAACCCTAGAAGAGTCTTCGTCGTGAACATGAGTGGCATAAGAGAGACGGGCCACACGTGCTTATAATGTTGTTTGTCCGTCCTCAGCTGTTCGATGTTAATCACATGGTTGGTCGTGGTTTAATTAACAAGATTTTGGACAATTCGTTTTCGGATCTAGGGAGGAGATTGTTTGTTCTTATCGATACACTTTGCCGTAAAAAATGTACCGATTTATCTTGCTTGTCGAACACAAGTATCTATTAGCTTGGTGGTTGAAACTCCATTTGGTTGTTTAAGTGATCTAACACCATTAATGATGTAAGTTGTAAACAATCTAAACCGTCAAAGTAAGCTGATACATTGAACGGCAATTGGCTTGAAGGCGATTAGAATCATCCGATATGTGCTCTCTAATAACAACCATTGCTCATATTTTAAACGGCCAATAATAAAATCCACCGTTAAGATGGATCGCAGCCATTGTTAGACATGATCCTTTGGCCTAGAAATGATCTCACGGTGACACTTTTAAAATCGGGTTTCCCGTAAGTTGTTAACTGTTTTGAATCTGACAATGAAAATCACTCATAGTCTCAATGTTTGACATAATAGATCTTGAGAACATGGGTTTACAATCAAACGGTCCAATTTTGATTCCATGTGGCACACATTCTGAAAAGGGATCTTAGAACCTTGATTATGTTCATTTTTTGGGATATATGCCATTTGAAATCAAAATCGGACCATATGATGGTAAGTCCTTAATCTCAAGATCTACATTGTCAAAGATTAGGATGAAAAACGATCTCCATCATCCAATTCAAAACAGTCGACGACTTAAAACCATGTTTCACAAAATAGGAAACATCCAATAAATAGGCTTACCTGGTATGATATGTGGGCATAGCCTTAGTAGAATCGGCGAGGTTAAAATTTAGAAAGTTCAAAAAAATTATGAGAAAAATCAAAGTAAAATAAAAAAATACGATTAAAAAGTATAAACAAAATGAAGAAATATAAAAATCATGATTTTTGAACTTTTTATCAATTTTTTTAAAAACACACGAACTTCTCATAAATTCGCAAATTATTCGCAATTATTTCAAATATTCTAAAAATTTGGTGACTATGCTTGGTAAGTGAACCTCAAACAGTTTTACTGTTTTAAATTTTTAAGGATTTAGGAAAGAGAAACAAGACATAAGCACCTATTCAAAAGAGCAGAACAATTACTTATTTTCTGTACAACAGTGACATGTTCGTGAATTTAATGAGAGAGTCCACTAAGAACGAGCAGCTCCGGCGCGCGATTACACGGTTTTTTACACAATTTATAGTCCTACAGAGCTTGGCTAGATATATGCATCAGTTGAAAAGTATAGTGTCGTCCAAAGCATAGGTAAATATGAAATAAAAGTCCTACGATCAAAGAGACCTGCTTGCAATAAAGTTGCTGATTTAATCTACAACACCCAGTTTTGGAAAAATGTTAACCACCTGATCACTGTCACTACCCCGATGGTGCAAGTGTTGAGGTTGGTAGATGGTGATGAGAAACCAACGAAGGGGTATGTTTACGAGTCAATGGAAAAGATAAAATTAGCTATCAAAATCAAATGCCCTACAAAATATAAACGATATTGGGCGATTATCGACAAGAGATGGAATACACAATTCCACTAGTACTTGCATGTTGCAGGTAAAACACGCAAAATTGCTTATGCAGTGATTTGTATTTATTTATTATTTTTCATATTATTCGCTGCTTCTTTATATTGATAAGATTGCTCATATTTTATGTATAACACACTATTTGAATCCGGCCTTCAAGTATAAGCAACGTTCGAGTTGATTGAGGCCGATGAAGTGTACAGTGATTTGCTCAATGTGATCTAACGAATGCTCCTTAAGAGACGTGAGTAGTCAGAACTTATAACCCATAAGTTAAATGTCATGATTTATTTATTGATGTGGATTATTATATTCCATCATCGTAGATTGACATATTCCGTAAGAAATATGAGTCATTTGGGACGAGATTAGCGCAATCCCAAAATCAAGCATGATAAATCGGCTGATTAGTGGATGCACTATGGACATGATTGTCCAATACTGAGGCGGATTGTCATGCACATTCTATCGCAAGCATGTTCCTTATCCAACTGTGTGCGGAATTGGAGTATTTTCTTTCTCATTCAAACAAGGAAATTGAATAGGCTAACAATGAATCGATTAGAAAGTTTATAGCATGCGATTAAGAGTCAGGAATATGCAAAGAACCAATCGTGGTAAGCAATTATTTGAAGTCTTAGTTCATACAATTTTTTTTTAAAGTAAATGACGAGGCCTATTGTAACGACCCGATTTTCCCGCACGGAATTCTTGGAACAAGTCGTCAGATACTTAGTACATCACATTCATATGCGAAAACTAAAGAGATATATGATAATGGCTAATAATGATAATATATTTAACTATCGTAAAAACATAAATTGAAATAAATCCACCGGTGACGACCGTTCGTCACACCAACAGTGGGTTACTTAATGTAAGATAAACAATGTTCAATTAAAATTCTAAGTGTACCAAGTCCAAAGTCAAATTATAAACTATGGATAAAAGTCCTTTGGCTGAAGATCCTCTTCTATCTCTGGCACGTAATCTGAATCTTCTTCTAACTCGGGATTGGAAACTACTTCTGTACCTGTGATGCATAGTGTCAGGGTGAGCTAATAGACTAAGCTTAGTAGAGAAAGCTCAATACCAACTATAATTCATCCAGTCAATATATAGTTTCAATAATTAAATGCAAAGACATTTACATGTCAAAACAGAATTTGAAAGATCTAAAATTTCTTATTCAATGCATGCTTAAATTCATAACTTATCTCCCATGCAAATATAGCACTGGCAGTCTCCAGTAACAGATGGGAATCCCCTCCTAACCATTGTCGTTCAATGATCAATTTTTTATGTGCCCAAGTCCCTGCGTTGTATGGGATACTTGTGCGGTTCAATAATTCGAAGGTGCCGAAGCACATGATTCGTTCACATCAACTTCAAATTAAATGCAAACTTCTAATACATAATACAATGTTCTAATTCATAAATAATTCTCTCTTATTCAAAGTTGACAAGTTTCAAAGTTCAAATTATTCATATGCCATAGAGTTCAAGCTCTTTCAAGTTCGGAAAGTTCAGATTTTAAAATAATCAAATGATTCATAAGCAATTTCAAAGTTCAAATTACCCAAAAGACCTCTCCCGTCACGCAAATTTAAAATTAAAAGGAAATGAATCATAAACCCTAATCAAATTTAAAATTTTAATAAGATCAAACCTTATCTTTTGTAAAGACCGACATTTGAAGATTGTTGAATTTGACTATATTACATAATCGTAAATTGAACGGTGCTATATCCGTCTTACGGGCAAGAAAAAAAATATTTTTTTAACAAAATAAGTAAAATAAAGAGGCCTTAAATTTGAAAACTATGAATTAAACTACAAAATTAGACCTCAGAATTGCAGAATAACATCAAAGCAGGCTTCAATAGAAACCAATCAGCCCCGAAAGATGGTGTTTCTTTTATCTAATTTTCATCACCGGCCACAGCATAATCAAAATAAATAAATTAAATTAAAAAATTTATATCTCATGGCCAGTCTCAAGAGGTAATAGCAGCAACTTCGCATCCCCAAGGTGATGGAATATGAGACTGCTCACCTGAGACGAACGATTTTATAAGCCATCAACATCTCTCTGTAAGCTTTTTCTGTGACGTTTACAAATGGAATTTACAAACATGGATATTAGGGTTTGCTCCATTTTATTTGTAAAAGAGATCTTTTACCCAAAAGACCTCCCCCGTTAAGCAAAACTAAAATTTAAACCAAATGAATCAATAACCCTGAAACAAATACACTAGATCAAAAAAACCCTACAGACTTTTAAAATAAGAAGAACTCCTAGAAGGTTAGTTATCACTAACCCCAAAAGTTTTTAAACGAAGAAGACCAACAAACCCTAGAATATTTAGAAAGAAAAACCCCTAACCCTAAAAAAGTCTTCGTCGTGAACATGAGTGGCATAAGAGAGACGAGCCACACGTACTTATAATGTTGTTTGTTCATCCTTAGCTGTTTGATGTTAATTGCACGATTAGTGGTGGTTTGATTAACAAGATTTTAGACCGTTCGTTTTTTGGATCTAGGAATGCGATTATTTGTTCTTATTAAAATTGTATCGCAAACCGTGTAATCAAAGGCCGGAGCAGCTCGTTCTTAGTGAACTCTCATTAAATTCACGAGCATGTCACTGCTGTACAGAAAAAAAGTAATCGTTCGTCTCTTTTGAATAGTTGCCTATGTCTTGCTTGTCTTTCCCAAATCCTTAAAATTTATAACGGCAAAACTGTTTGAGGTTCACCTACCAGGCATAGTCACCAAATTTTCGGAATATTTGAAAAAATTGCGAATAATTTGCGAATTTATGATAAATTCATGTGTTTTTAAAAAAATTGGTAAAAAGTTTAAAAATCATGATTTTTTATATAATGCATGCACGAAAGTAATTGGGATAATGGCTCGTGACTGACATTTAAGCGCCAAAATTATGTTCAAATGGCGTTACACCATTAAAATTTTACTTTTTATCTCACAGCATTGATGTGTAATTCATCATTATGCCATGTGGTGCACATCTTTGATCAAGCTAAACTGTCCAAATAGCAATCTATCATTGGAACATGTCTCAGCCCAAAGAAAAATGCCTCCAGTGGATGTGAACCACCCGATTGGTGAACTTAAATATCAGCCATTGAAACTAAAAACAATGGTTGATATCGTTATCCACAATCGGATGGTTTAAATCTCCCTAAACCACCAGTTTTGGGAATCTATCACTTTGATCTCACAACATTGATGTGTAATTCATCATTATGCCATGTGGTGCACATCTTTGATCAAGCTAAACTGTCCAAATAGCAATCTATCATTGGAACATGTCTCAGCCCAAAGAAAAATGCCTACAGTGGATGTGAACCACCCGATTGGTGAACTTAAATATCAGCCATTGAAACTAAAAACAATGGTTGATATCGTTATCCACAGTCGGATGGTTTAAATCTCCCTAAACCACCAGTTTTGGGGATCTATCACTTTGACGGTACGAATCACCCACATCTTAAACCATCGATAGTGTAATATCATTTAAACACCATTTTGGTGTTTAAATGACGGTCAGGTGAGTCAGGCCAGAAATAATTTAGCAAATGAGCAAAATTGCACTTCTTCATCCTCCAGACTGCCATCCTCACTGGGGTAGCTATCTTCATCCCGATGCTTGCTCGAAGTGCATTATCCACCTCCCCTTGAACTTCTTTCCTCTCATCTCTCAATCTATCCATCATCTTCTTCATCCTTGATGGAATAGCTATCTTTGTTCTTTTGATTATACACTTTTCCACTAATCTCTCGATCCACCCATCAGCCTATGATCAAGATCTAGCTCTTTTTTTCGGAGCCGCCACATCTCATTTACTTCTACAGTTCGATTTACTGAAAGGAACCTGCCAGCTATTGAATTAGCCAAACAAGAAGAGATCAAGAAAAATAGAGAATCTCTCTAAATATAGCCATTATAAAATACTCTAATGAATTGTTACATTCTCAAAGCGAAGATCAGAATCCACTAACAGCCAAACTGTGGTTGATATCAACACTAAATTGAACCTCATGGAAAAATGAATTGAGCCAGACACACATAGCGACACCGCAATATTTTGGTGGGGGGTCGTTTCTGTTTATTTCGGATAAATATTAGAGAGCACAAAAAAATATATTTAGTATTAATAAAAATATTGTTTCTTATTTAAAAAGGTAGCCAAAATTTTAAATTTAAAAAAAAAAATTCATTATTTTCGGCGAAATTAACAAAATTCTCAGCGAAATCACCGAAAATTTCATCCGACCCTTGTTTCAGTGAAATTTTGGAATTTTTCGCCGAAATTTGTCACTATGCTCATAATAGTTCAAAAATACAAGTGCTGCAATGATGCAGCAGAATGTACAAATGGAAATTTCTGAGGACTTATGACTGGCACCAAAATCTGAGGTTTAGTCAATTTAAAATATAGGTTTAAATTGATATAAATGGTCTCTAGTTTTATTGACGGGTTTATGTCATACTTCCGACGAGCTTAACATTACACGCTAGTGATGAATCTTTACTACTCTTAAAAGCACGATTCATCCCAATTTTTTATCAATTTTGTGTTTCCACACTTTAGGAACAAAATAACTCTCTAATAGCCCAATTTACCCCAAAGTATATCCTATTTACCCTTATTTTACTAAATTCCTTAAATTTTCTCTTTAACACTTCTATCTTCATTAAAATACCTAATATAATCTTTTCTATAAAATCGACTATCAATGATTCTCTCCTATAAAATTTGTAGCTAACACGGCTAATTAGCCCACTCAATAAAGTCTTAGCATTCTGTAAGCATCTGATAGTGGTGATACTAGGACCAATTTCCAAAAGAGATGTGACAGCAATCTAAAGTCCCTGCACGAGGAGATGCGATAAAAGGAAAATTTTAAGGACATAGATCTCTGGGTTCGTTCTGGAACTCAAATAATAATGGGAATCAAGAGGAGTTAGAGGCTTCTTCGATTAAATTGTTCCAACAGTTCATACTGCTTTGTATAGTATTTAATTTGTTTCTCTTATATCTTATTCTTTGTTCTAATAAGTTTGCACCTATATGCCATAAGGCATAGACCAATATTGAGATATCTCGCGTCTCTGCGATATGTCTGGGTGATACAGTGTAATACATACCAAAAATTAAATAATTTTTAAAATTGTACTTTGAATTTATAATATATTAGTTACTATTATTATTCAATTAATTTAAATTGCTAAAATATTATTTAATAAATAAAGAACTTGAAAATAAAGGGGTTATTATTTACTATAATAATATTATTATTTACAATAATAATAATAATACCATTAATTACTATTACAATAATATTAATTATTATATTATGTAACAATATTATTATGGGTACCATTATTCACACCCCACGAGACTGCTTTCTCACCCAGTAAAGAAAAAAATCAAATAAAATACAGTGGGGGTGTGAGATTTACAAGAGTCCTCTTTTAGTGGTGTTTTTCAACACTGGTTTGGGAAAGCAGTCTCATGTGGTGTGAATAACCGTACCCTATTATTATTATAATAACTAATATTATTATTTACTGTAATAATATTATTACTACTGTAAAGATGAAAGAACAATAATATTGTTCTATTGTCTAATAGTATTGTTCGTAATAAAATATTTGATCTTCACAACTGATGGTTTCCATTGTTAATGTTGTTGATGGCCTTGAATCAGACAATGGATATCGTTTTTAACTTTTTATCCCCATATTTCACAAAATAAATATTCAGATCACGACCTATTAATCAAAGGGTCAGTTATTGATTCTATGTGGCATGCATCCCCAAAAGTGATCATGATCATGACATACTATGAGAAGGTTCTCATGCACATATATTTAGATCCCCTAAATATGTGCTCGTCTGAATGATTGCATCCTTGATGGTGGTGAAGGGTAGCACTATATAAAAATGGGCAAATTACCCAAGATGGCTCGCAACTTTCACATTTTACCTAATAGGGTCCAACTTTTTGCTTTTAGGGTCCCAGACCGTCAACTTTCTATTTTTCTAAAACTTAAGCAAAGAGGGTCCGAATATTTGACATGTTCTGAGATTCAATTTAAGTGAGAAAAATAGGCTAGACACAAATGCCCTTAGGTCCCATACGGGATTGTTCAACTGGTCTCATTTAAGGCCATGATGTAAAGATCTTTAGTGTCAAAGATTGGCAGAAAATGCAATCTTTATCATCCGATTTAATATAGTCAAAGCCCATCATCTAATTCAACAGTTGATTGTGATAGCTTAGATGATGTTTTATAAGGCACAGATCTGAAAATACCAAGGTCTTTACATCATGGCCTTTAAATCAGACGGCTTAGCTGGTGTTCCACATGGCACAGATATCAAAAATGCCAAGTCTTTTTTTCTAAACCATGTGCCACATGGAAATCTCATGTGCAAGTTATAGCTCCTTACATTGGGCTACTATGTCAATTTTTTAAGGGAAGCCATTATTGCACGCACAAAGTTGGCTGGAGCATACAAATTTAGAAGAAAGGCAATGTTTTGGGGACCTGTGCCATGTGAAAACACCATCTAAGCCATCTAATTGGAGGCCATTGATCTAAAGATCTTTGGTGCAAAAGATGCACACAAAACACTACTTGTCATAAATTTTGAATTAGTATACACCATCATATATTTAATTTTTATAATAAAAAGATATAAATGAACTTTTAAATTATTATTTTTAATGCTAAAATATATTTAAGATGCTCACGTGCAAAGCACGTGCATTTTACTAGTAATCCAAAAATGACTAGTGTGTAGGATGATAATAGCACTGACCTTGTTGCACCCCAAGAACAGTTGCAGTAAGGAAACGTGAATTTGGTCTACCCCTTGCTTTAGGCTGGTGGAGGTAAACATGAACACCTTTTTTTCAGCCTGAAGCCGCAAATTTTTTGCTTCTTCCATCAGCATTGCATCTAGGCGGTTCTCAGTCACCAGATCCATTGACTGCTGATAAAGCAACCTGTGAGTTTCAGCAAATAAATGTAAGAATATGATATACATAAGTTTCGGGCACTGGATAATGAAACTCTTAGACATGAACATAGTTGTAAACCTTAGTTGGCATACTGAAAACCAAGTCGCAACAAACCGTAGGGAGGCGGGGGCAACGGCCAGGACCACACATCAAGAATCGGAGGTTCTGAGTTAGAATCCCACCCCTTGTTGTCCACTCGCAGGGAATTACCTCTACTAACTGGTACATGTGATGTGCAGGTGTTGCACGTGCCCGCAGTGTTACCTAGGCACTTCTACTTTTGGGAATTTTGCCGTGCCGAGCACTTGGACACTCCTCACATGACACGACACTTATATAACAGATTCTTACATTTCTTTACGAAAAATTGCCTACCTAATACCAACAAAATGTGCATAATTTCAACACGGCAAAAAGAGTTCCCATTTTAGGAAACACTGTGTAAAGTTAGTAAATTATAAATGAAAAGGCGTGCGTGCTTGAAAACCATTTGTATAATATATGAAGTTAGAAATTTTCAAATGAAAAGATACTTCAGTTCTTGAAAACCGGTTGTATAATCTAGAATATTTTGAGTAAATTCATGACATACATTATCCAGGTTTCTCTATTAGCTCTCTAGGATTCCCTTCAATATTATTTTACTACATATATTTACATATTTGATTTTTTCATTTTCTTAAGGTCATGACCGCATATTGGAATTTTTAGAAATTGTTGTGCCATACACTTATAACAACTTGACAGCTGGAATTCGTGCCACCATGTCAAGGTACCATTGTGTGCCCGGGGACTTAGATGCGTGCTCTAAGACGCCGCATACTCCGTTATAAAAAAAACAAAGCACTCTGGCCGCTGTTTCTATTCAGACATTGTTCTTGTTGTATGCCAGCTCCTCATGTGCTGCCTTTTGTATGCGTCTCTTGAATAAAAAATAATAAAAAGATGGGAGCTACAAGTTGCACACTAGATTTGTACCGTGGCACATAGTTTAAAAGGAAAGACTTGGTATTGTTTGGATTCCGGATGATTTAATATAGTCAACCATTGAATCCGGTGATAGTCATTGACTTTGTTAAATCAAATGATTGAGATCCTATTCCATGACAATCTTTGGCACAAATGATTTTTACATCATGACCTTCAAATCAGACGGCTTAGATGTTGTTCCATGTGGCACAAATCCCAAAAATACCAAGTCTTTCCTTTTAAACTATGTTCCACGGTACAAATCTTGTGCACAAGATGTAACTCCCTAAAAAGATATCAAACCACTCAACACCAAACTCATTTTGTAAAGCCTATGCACCACAAAATACACATCTTCAGAGGGTTTCTCATTATACGGTTTACTCCCAATTGTAAAAAGACGGACAGTGGATCAGTTTTTACTTTTTTTCAACCCTAATAGACAAACCAGTTTAATCAGCAACAGGCACCTGGCAGCCAGAGCCAAGCACAACAACCTGTGTACGATATTTTGGACCATGAACTAGCCAATCAAGTTCAGTTACATATGATCTGCTAGTTCATCAGCATCTTGTTGACAAATTGTTCTAATGCAAAAACATAGTTCAGTGCTGCAAAATTTCTCAAAGATGGTTTCTTCCGGTCATTCGTATCAAACTTTATTGAAAGATCAGGTCGTGGAATCATTTTTTTTCCATTTCTTAGACAAACAGCATTAAGTGAACGATAGATCCAATAAGTGAATAAAACTTATATTTCTACTGTGTGATTGCTTTCAGCATATGGTTGGAAAGTTTTGCAGCATATGCAATTATCAGTTCGACCATGCTTTTTTTTGTTTTTTTTTCTTGAACAGTTGGATCCTACTAATTATGAAAATGCAAAGTTTTCCATATTCAATAGCTATTGTAACAGCCCTCTTCGTATGTCTGCAAAATGATTTTTTTCAAAAAAAGAAAAATGAAAGCTGCTACGATCATTTAAAAAAACTCTCCATGCTCACCCAAAATTAATAAATAAATAAAGTGAGGATTATTTATAAGCACCCAACAAAATAAAAAAATCTTCCTGAGCACATAAAACGCCTTCTTATGAGTTGAGACGGTAGACCCAGCAAACAAGTTGATGTCTGCAGGACAAAACAGCGAGCATTCTTGTGCTTCTTTCACTCTTCACCACGTTATAGAGTCAGGAAAAGGAGATAAACCCAACTTCAGAAAATTACGAATCCTAAGGTCGACTGCTGAATCAATTCGTAAAAATGAAAACACTCAACTTAAGATTCTGGATATAGATTTCCCTCCTAGGGTTCCCAGACCTACAGATTTTCCATTACCTGTCAAGTGGTTGGCCATAATCTCAAACTTAAATGGTGTGAAGGAGCCTACATTGCGGAACAAACTAAGAGAAAACCTCTCATTACATGGAGATACCGAGATTGCTCCAATTGAATCTGGGAATCACGAGGATCAGGAATGAGGAAAACGCCGCCCTCATATACTTTAAATCAGGATAGTAGATGAAAACATATGTATTATGTCAAAACACCATCAAAAAGTTCCTATTTATAGTCAATGTTCCTAAAGTCGGCGGGCGGGATCGGGCTGTTGGGTGGAGTTTCAGATGGATCGGGCTGGGGAGCGCCTAGGCGGTCGCCCCAAGAACCAGGCGGTCACTATATATATATATATACACACACACACACACAGTCACACACACACATCTATATCCATACATGTCATGAGAAAAAAAAAAAAAAAGTTGAAGAAGAAAAAAAAGAAGAAACGGCCTTTGCAAGGAGAGTCTTACCAGTTACCACAGCCACGCGGGCCGTAAAAGAGGACACCCTTAGATGGAGCCATGCCAAATTTTTCGAACTTCTCAGGATGCTCCACTGGATATTGCAGTCTGCAAATATTGCCACATGATATTTTTATCCTCATTAAAAACAATGGTAACCAGATATACATTTTTTTCATTGATAGGTAAGCTGGACTCGAACCTGCGGACCTTGAGGTTGCAATAATGTCAACCTTCCATTGTGCTAGAGGCCCAAACCCAATGGTATATATATATATAGGGAAATCATGAGAAAAATAAACAACTATTAGAAACAAATATTCTTGTTCAGAAAAAGTAAGTCAATTATCCAATTATCCAAAATGGTGACATTTGCAAAACTGCCATTCTCACAATACCTTTTTGTCTTTTAGTTAAAGGGGAAAAAATTTATTTTATGAGGGCTTATTGGATACGAAGAACCCAATTCATTTCGACCCCGTCGTAGTTCTCAATCATTTTGTGGGAATGCATGTGAGCACACACATACATACAAGAATTATTCACCAGTTTCGAGAAAAGAGTTAGTCTACAATGGGTGTCCACTCATCATGAGTGGACATTGCAGTCCACATGTCCCCGTGACAGAGTGACTTGAACGGATTTCCATGCATTGGAAGTCTGTGCAAGTCACTCAGTCACAGGGGCATGTGGGCTGCGATGTACACTCATGATCAGTGAACACCCATTGTAGACTAACTCTTTGAGAAAAATCAATTTTTAGTAAGAACACTACTGGTCGCCATTTTTAGTAAGAATACCACTGGTAGCCATTTATATGATCATGCAACATTTGACAGCACCTTACAGAAGCGCACATCCAAAACAAGATGAAAAACCACAGAATAACTTAAACATATACCTCCTGAAGTTCCCTGTTAACATTTTCCAGTCCTCTGATATCCTCCCACGAGACATTTGGCACCTCCACAACCTGTTGTCAACCACAATTTGCAACAAATTGTTTTTCTCATGGTCAAATCACTTCGTACATTCACGCAACAAAGACTAAAGTCAGGAGATAAATCTAAAATTAGACTTACTGTTTCGCGTAAGGCTGATGGATTCGAAGACCCCAACGCAGTATGGAAGTGTTCATTTGTCACGGCCATGGAATTGAGAACCTCAGCATCAATTGACTCATCCTCTTAAGTCAATAACATCCATTTTCTCCCTAATGCACTGAACGGCAGCCTCAGTGCAAAGAGCGGGAAGATCTGCACCAACATACCCATGTGTATCTTTTGAAACTCTTTCAAGGTCGACCTACAAAAAGGGGTTCAAAAGCATATTTTCATAATTATTAACCATCAAAAGTGAGAAGATGAAACACAAAGAGTGAAGAATAAAGACTCACATCACCTGCAAGCTTCATATTCTTCGTGTGGATCCGAAGAACTTCTAACCTTCCAACCTCATCGGGTACACCAATGTCAATCTCACGATCAAACCTTCCAAATCTCCTTAGGGCTGGGTCAATGCTGCTTGGCCTATTGGTAGCTCCCACGACAATCACATGGGCACGGCTCTTAAGACCATCCATTAAAGTCAAAAGTTGGGCTCTCCACTTCACCATGTGTCTTTTCTCTCTTTGGCGCAATCGAATCTATCTCGTCAATAAAGATTATGGAAGGTGCATTCTTTTCAGCTTCCTCAAAAGCTTTCCTTAAGTTGCTTTCACTTTCTCCTGCCAACTTTGACATTATTTTGGCTCCATTTATCAAGAAGAAGAATGCACCAGCTTCATTAGCTACAGCTCTAGCAATCAAGGTTTTGCCAGAACCTGGTGGTCCTTAAAGCAAGATACCCTTGGGGGGCTTTACACCAATAGACTTAAATAATTGTGGGTGCCTATTGGGAAGTTCTACCAACTCACGAATTTGAGCCATTTGTTTCCTCACACCTCCAACATCATCATATCCAACTTCATTTAATCTCTCTTCATCCTCACGTTTGACAGGCTCTCCTTCACAAAAGATTTCGGTATCTGGTGCAACCACGCAGTATTCACCAGGATCTGTCTCAATGATTTTAAATTCAACGCTCCGCATGCCTCCCCTCACCAGGAAAAGGTCGCCTTTTCTTACGGGTCGGTAGGACTCCAAGAAATATGCTGTTGAACCAAGAAAAAAAGAAGAGAAGATAAAGAAAATTAATAATATAAAAGAGTAGGGGCTTGGATCAAAGGTAAATAAATAAATATCAAGATACACATTCAATATAAGTAATTGATTAGTTGTTGCTAGCAGGCTCCTAAAAAACGTAAATGAGAAGAACCGCCATAGCAGGATTCTACTAGTAAATTAGAAGAAATATAGTACGATCTTTTTATCATATTTTAGAAAACGAAATACAAAAGATTAAAGATTCTCTGTTTGTAAACTTAAAGCTGAGTAAAGGAGATAGGAAGATACTCCAGTGGAGTACCTTCACTCATAGTTACTTAGTTCACTGATTCGTTGGATTCTAATTCGGCTTCACAATTCGCTATTTTCAAACGAATTCAATTCGCTCGGGTAGGATGACTTTTACTATTATTTATTAATTACGTAAGATTTTAGGTTCAAATCATCTTTTTAAGCTTTCAAAACTTTAGTGTAACTAAAATACTAAGCATTAATTCGGTAATTCGCTTGTTATAACAAATTTGATTCACTGTATTCAATTCGTGATTTGCTGGGTGAATGAGCGAATTAAGTATCATAGCCTTCACCATACACCAAGGTCCAAATGGAGTTCCATGTCACACCGAAAACATGTTTTGGGTCACATGGAGCAACGTAGCTTTCTTCAGATCATATTTTAAATACATACATAAACTCCAACGTGTATTTTGCTTAAAATCTGGACCATTGAATCACAGTCAAAATTTGACATTCAATTTTGAATTTTTTACACCAAGGTCCAAATGGATCTTCTACACAACCTACTAGAGCTCCACATGGCAGCAAAACAGCTTTTTGGGTGCCACGTGGAGTTCCACATGAGCTTGGAGTACCTATCTTGTATAGTTCATTGGAGTATGCACCCCTTTTCGCAAATAAATATGCGGGGATAATTGATAAACAAATGTGTGTGTGTGTGAAAATATAATTGACAGACAATGATGAATTTTCATTAAAAAGAAGTGCATCCTGGATCCAAGGTAAGCAAGGAGCTTAACAATTCATAAAGACCCAGAAAAATAACCAAAATAACAACACCCAAAAAAACAGATAGCCAGTGCAGAAATCACTGGCACACACCTACAAAACCAGTAAAAGGGTCCAGACAAACACTATCATCCCTACGACACCTATCTCAACTTAGCCCAGGAAATAACACAACTGCAGATTTCTCTAAGGGTAACTTTATTTGAACCCAATCCATTTCACTAAGGACAAACATTGACTGCTTTGAATCGGAAGATGGAGATTGTTTTTGTCCCAATCTCACACACAATGAATCTTCAGATCAGGGGCGTACAATCAGACAGAGCCAGTCTTTGGTTCCACGTGGCAAACATCCCAAAAAGTGACCTGAAAGTCATATACCTATTCGGAATAGACAAACCTCTTCTAATTAGCATATCCACCGTCTTTATCCAATTCCACGTTGTACACCAACCAAAGAATAATGCACACGGGGGTTTAATCTTCCATAAACCTATCAATGATCGAGAAATAAAGGGCCTCCTAACTATTAGCTGAAAGAAAGTTTTGACAGGATAAGCCACCTTTGGGGCCTTCGTATTAAGGCTGGGGCTCTATTAAGGCTGTCCAGAAATTCTATTAACTAATCTCAGTGACCCGCAAATCCCTCCTAAGCCTTATATGCCACACTGCAAATCTCGTATTGTAACAAACACAGTAACCTCCTCTTCCCCCCACTCTCAATTGGTACAAATGAGGTTAAAGGATAGGAAGTGTCCTCTGTGAAGTACGGATTAGTCAAGTACTCGTATCATCTCTTGCCAGCCTATAGCACACACCCCTTTTAGACTAACATCTCATCCCTGCCCGGTAACCTTATACGTCACTCTCTCATTCCTTTGACTACTTTCTTTAAAGAAAGCGCCTCGAGTTCCTTCTTCCCATCATCCATGGACTTATCAATGATGACCTATTTGGGATTGACACAATCAGACCACGTCCTGGTAACTCGGTTGATCGCTTCACTCTCTCATTCGTCAACCCCCTCTGCACAAGGGTCACACTTCTCTAATGTTTGGCTCTCGTTCATCCGACCCAAAAAAGACCATTGTATCACCATCTGGGCTGGAGGAACATTAACTATCGTCTTTAAATCTATTGGACTCCCCTTCGGATCTGGAAGAGGATTCCCATGATAATCTTAAATCGATCCATTGGCTGGTTCGCTTCAGTTGGGCTCAAAGCACTCAACCAAATCAGGGCCCTCACCATCACACTGATACGTTGGACCTTCATATCACTGCCTAAGCTGAAGGAATCTTACCATCATCTCTAGATTTACAAGACCTACCTTCGGATCTAGAAGAGGATTCTCGTGACAATCTTAAATTGATCCATTAGCTGGTTGTGCTTCAGGTGGGCTCAAAGCACTGGCAACCAAACCCGAGCCCACACCATCGTGCTAAGACGCAGCTTCACATGATACGGTTTGCAGATGGATACCACATGCTGCCTTATTATTTGGCCTCTCCGTGCTTACCTCCACTAGCATTGAGTTGTGTGGACATCTTGACAATCCCATAGACCTTTCACCGAACTTGAAACAATGTTGAGTCCATTTTGAAATTCATTTTCTTATATATATATATATAGGAAAATGATAAGATGCATTTGAATGCACGGTGTGAAACGTGCATTTGAAAGCTAGATCATGTGCCATATGCACGTGACCGCGAGTTACACCACATTCGTAAGGGTTCATTTAGTCGCCTAGGTTTTTAGGGGGGGAATGAACTTTTTGCACTTGCAATCACATATCCTAGTTTGTGGTTCGCCGCTCAAACCTGGCGCACTGAAGTTTTGCACCTTTGACACAAAATTCAACGCTGATTAATTATCCTTTTTATTTCTTTAGATCATACCTTATCGATCTTGTCAATTTTCCATGGCACCTCCTGATAGTTGGTTGCCACGAGGCACCCAACTGATTCAAATGCACGGCCTCGAGCCTACCATGCATTCTAATCATATCCCCGAGCCTCACATACACACACACAGAGATAGATAAATAGATAGATAGATATGTATTGGATGATAAAAATGTTAAAACAAGTATCGGGGTTGACATCTTTCTTTTTTTCCCTTTTGTCCATCCAAATCGTGAAAATCTGATCGTAATCTACTCCTATGATGACAAGGAAGAAAAAAGAAAGGAAGAGTACTAAAAAATATGCATCTAAGATTCACGCTTCAGATAAGCATCAAACAGGTTGCCTGTCACCCCCTCAATTGTATCATCGACTGGTAGGATGTGGTCGCGTTTCCCATACTTGACATCAGGACATTGATGCACAGATACAACATCACCAAGTCGTACCCTAAGATTAGCACGAACGACTTTGTTCATTCTAATCTTGGGCTCTTCACAAAGTTCATCAACAAGAACAATGCACACTGTATCCTTCCGCTTCCTTCCCTGTTTCATGGAAAGATGTTAAAAACTTTATAAACATCAAACAAACATCAAATAATGAGAAGCAGAGAAAATAGAATCACCTTAATTAGAACGGTGTCACCTCGAAAGAACTGAAGCTTCTCCATTGTAGCAGGGTTCATTGAAGCAACCGAATTGTCATCATTAATAGCTTCATCAACAACAAGACGATTGGGTGATTTTTTCCGTTCCAGAATTGCAGTGCTAGAGTCCCTCTTTGTACCTTTCCTGTTGGGAATAAAGAGTTCTTTTATCAGTAAAAATATACATTTTTTGTTCTTTTGGATAAGTATTCATAACGCAATAAAAATTTCGAGAATATGATGAAGACACTTGTCATGGAACTGGAAAAATCAAATGTGCTCCACCTCATATACACAATAACTTTCCTAGTTCAATAACGGAAATTCAATTGAAGACTAGCCAATTTTATAAAATGTGGAGTTGAATCAATCAGCAAGTTTTCTAATGTAAATCAGAAAAAAATTCCTCTCAATCTGCTCCACCCAATCTATGATGGAAAGGGGACACCTAAACATAGATGTAAAAAAGACAAAAGAATTTGTAAGCTTGGTTTCACTATTTCCCTGTGTTAGCCTCTCCCATCTTGGCAGTCAATTTCTCTCCAAACCACCAACCTCTTTTTGAATCCTTAGACAACCAGCTCCCAGAGAACCACATTCAGTTCACACACACAGAGAGACAAATCAAAATAAGTTGTCAGAAGCGAATCAACAATACAACCAATACTAACAGAAAAAAAGGGTCACTCGTCCACCCGAATCCCAAGAACCATAGATATACATACACGCAGGAATTAGATTTTGCACTCAGAACATGGCGTAGATGGGAGAGGGAGAGATTTTGCAATGAACTTCCCGAAATGTCAAAGGGACAGAAACATGTAAGAATTGAACTCGACAACTCAGACAAAGAGTTCAGGTATAATTGTCGAGTATAAATTTAGGTGTTCTCCACCATATCTCCATGCTATATTTGAAATACATCGTGGGAAATGCTTTTAACCTCCAACATTACATTTCAAATCCAGCATGGAAACTTCAACAGCTATATTTAGAATACTCCTTTGTTTTCTACTCTTACAATTGGTATCCCATATCTGCCATGAATATAGGATACCAACTTGGTATCCTATAAATAGAACAAGTTAATATTCTATATTTTATTCTAATAAATTTGAAACTATGCTTAAAATAATATATTTTATTTATTAGTATTGTTAAAATATATATTATATTATTTAAAATATAATTTAAAATATAATAAATTTAGAATACATAGATTGAATTGCACCGCATCTCCACAACTATCCTAAATCTATGTGAAAATGGGACACCGATTGGTATCCAAATTTGGGCAACCCCTATTAGTATCTCAAACTTATAAAATTAAATTTTATTCAATTTATTAATTTTTTATTTTTGAAAATATTCATTATATTACCTATGTACCTCCTCCTTCATACAATTCTATAGCTATCAATAAATTTGTAATTATTAAAATTATTTTTCATTATAATTTTTATTTAAGAAATTACATGATTTTTATTTTTATTTTTCGTAAGTCATTAAATAATATTATTCAATTTAAGCAAAATAAAAATTATATTTCCCAAAAAAATTGAAATGCATTATTAGAGTTCACTTTTATCCAAACTTTGTATACCAAATTTGGGATAAATGCAGACTCCAACAATGTATCTCAAATTTTTTTATATATAATTCTTACTCTACTCGATTTTAAAAATGAATATTAGAAAAAATTGTTAAAAGATGAGATACCAAATTTGGGATACATATAAACTCCAAGAAGTATCCCAAATTTTGCTATTTAATATATAATAATTTTATTGATAAAATTGAATAAAATATAAATTTATTCAAACTTGCAATATGAATAGCGATCTCCCAAATACGGGATACAACTATTCATATCTCATTTACACCTCGATATAAGATGACAGTTGGAGTTAATAGATATCCCAAGACTAGCCGTTTGGGTGTCCATGTGACATAGCGACTAAATATGAAACGAAGAGATATCTCATAAACTAATGATTCTATGAAATGGCCTTCGAAACGACTAGTTTTGAGATATTCATCAACTACAATAATCATCACTTATCTAGGTGTAATAAATGCGAATAATAGTATCCCATAAATAAATATATAGTTTATTTAATTTACAAACACAATTTACCAATAAAATTATATTAAAATTATATTAAAAAAAATTGAGAAATCTTTCGAGTTCACATATATCCCAAATTTGGATAACAAATTTGTATCCTAAATTTACCACATAAACAAAAACACGGGATAGCCTCGGATCCCAAATTTTTCCCACAAGGAAGAACACTGGATATACCATTGGAGATGCTTTAACAAACCAAGTTATTATTTCTATGCCACTTTTCAAATAATCATTGGAGGCGTAAAAGGCAAGTCGGGTATGTCATGGTGAAGATTGCTTTCAATGAAAAGTTAAAGGTTGCTTTTCATATCCAGAGATCATGATCCACCATCATACAATTACAGCATCTCCCATGTCCATCTTAGTTTTTTTGCTTAGACCATCTCCAATTGGGTACTTTTAAGAGCAACTCCAACACCAGACACTAAATCCTACTCATCTAAATAACGATTTGGATAAAGTCAAATGACTATGGCATATGATTTTTCATACGATAATTTTGGCGTTTAAATTTTGAGCATAAATATATTAGTAAATAGTGTTTAACGTTTCAAAATTCACACGTCAAGTCAAAGGTAACCATTTTTTAACTCACTAGGATTTCAGCTTGTTATTATAGTTGCCCTTAGAGCATCTCCAATGGTGTATCTCATTGTTTGGCTAATGGGGTGCATCCCATTGTTTGGCTAATTAGACAATTTTGGGATACCAAAAATATGGAATATGATATACTCCAGCCATCTAATCCTAATTTAGAATAAATATCATTTTTGTATAGATATCTCAATTATAAAGAGCAAGAAAAAGCAATAAAATATATTATTTTTAAAATATAAGATACCAATTTGATATCGTATATATAATATACGAAATTGATATCCAATGTCGACATAAGATATGAGATATCTATTGGAATGGATAACACCTCACATTGATCCCAAATTAGAGTCATTGTAATGCGACATCCATGTACTCTTATTTGGGATAGATTTGAAGTGTTGCGCGTTCTAATGAATATCTCACATCCCACATGGACATAAGATTTCTTATATACAAGATATCAAGTTGGTATCCTATATTTTAAAAATAATATATTTATTATTTTTATTATTTTTTATAATTGAGATATTCGCGACTTCAAAAAATAATACTTATCACAAATTTGATATTAATATCTTATATTTTAAATTTACTTTTTGTAATTGAAATATCAACACTTGATTAAAAAGATGATTAGTATCCCAAAGATAGATGGTTGGAGTGGATTCTCAACACCTGATTAAAAAGATGATTAGTATCCCAAAGATAGATGGTTGGAGTGGATCACATCACATATTTTTTATACCCGAAATTTGACCGAAGGAAAAAAAAAAAAAAAGATTTAAGTACTTAAAACCATGATTGAGATGAAGAATCTCGGGTGATAACGAATCAAGTGGATATGAACGACGTTGAACCCTATCCAATGATAAATTGAACGATGTTAGATTTATGCTCTTCCTTGGGCCAAGAGTAACAGGTTTTTTATTATTTAATTGAGTAAATAAATAAACTAAAAAGCAACCTCAAATTTGAAAAATATCGATTAAAATAACAAATGTAGACATCAAAATTGCAGAATAACATCAAAACAGGCTTCAATAGAAACCAATCAGCCCCAAAAGATGGTGTTTCTTTATCTGTAATTCATCAAAGACCACATCATATCATAATCTCATAAATATAAATAAATAAATAAAATGTATGTCTCATGGCCAGTCCCAAGAGGTAATAGCAGCAACGCCACATCCCCAAGGCGATGGAATATGAGACCACTCATCTGAAACGAACGATTATATGAACCATCAACATCTCTATAAGCTTTTTCTGTGACGTTTACAAATGGAATTTACAAACATATAAATTAGGGTTTGCTCCATTTTTATCTGCAAAGGAGTTCTTTTACCCAAAAGATCTCCCCCGTCACGCAAATTTAAAATTTAAAAAAAATATATGAATCATAAACCCTAATCGAATTTAAAATTTTGATAAGATCAAACCTTGCCTTTTGTAAAGTCCAACATTTGAAGATTGTTGAATTTGGCACTACTACCCAATCGTAAATTGAACGGTGCTACATCCATCTTCCTCTTACGGGCAAGAAAAAAAATGTTCTTTTTAACAAAATAAGTAAAATAAAGAGGCCTTAAATTTGAAAACTATGAATTAAACTACAAAATTAGACCTCAGAATTGCAGAATAACATCAAAGCAGGCTTCAATAGAAACCAATCAGCCCCGAAAGATGGTGTTTCTTTTATCTAATTTTCATCACCGGCCACAGCATAATCAAAATAAATAAATAAAATTAAAAAATTTATGTCTCATGGCCAGTCCCAAGAGGTAATAGCAGCAACGCCGCATCCCCAAGGCGATGGAATATGAGACCGCTCACTTGAGACGGACGATTTTATAAACCATCAACATCTCTCTATAAGCTTTTTCTGTGACGTTTACAAATGGAATTTACAAACATGGATATTAGGGTTTGCTCCATTTTATTTGTAAAGGAGATCTTTTACCCAAAAGACCTCCCCCGTCAGGCAAAACTAAAATTTACACCAAATGAATCATAAACCCTGAAACAAATACACAAGATAACAAAAACCCTACATAAATTTTTAAAATAAGTAAGAACTCGTAGAAGATTTGTTATCTCTAACCCCAAAAGTTTTTAAACGAAGAAGACCAACAAACCCTAGAAGATTTAGAAAGAAAAAACCCTAACCCTAACCTTAACCCTAGAAGAGTCTTCATCGTGAACATGAGTGGCATAAGAGAGACGGGCCACACGTACTTATAATGTTGTTTCTCCGTCCTCACCTATTTGATGTTAATCGCACGGTTGGTGGTGGTTTAACAAGATTTTGGACCGTTCGTTTTCGGATCTAGGAATGCAATTGTTTGTTCTTATAGATACACTTTGCCCTAAAAACTCCATTTTGGTGTTTAAGTGATCTTACACCAGTAACCGTGTAAGATGTGAACAATCTAAACCGTCAAAGTAAAGCTGATACATTGAACGACAGTTGGCTTGAAGGGGATTAGAATCATTCAATATGTTATCTCTAATATCAACCATTGCTCGTATTTTTAACGGCCAATATTAAAATCCACCGTTAGGATAGATCGCAGCCATTGTTAGACATGATCCTTTGGCCTAGAAATGTTCTCATGGTGATACTTTTTAAATCGGGTTTCACGTGCTTAAGTTGTTAACTGTTTTGAATCTGACAATGAAAATCAGTTTTAGTCTCAATCTTTGACATAATAGATCTTGAGATCATGGGTCAACAATCAAACAGTCTGATTTTGATTTCATTTGGGACACATTCTGAAAAAAGATCTTAGAGCCTTGATTATGTTCATTTTTTGGGATGTATGTTATGTGAAATATAAATCGGACCATAAGATGGTTAGTCCTTAATCTCAAGATCTACAGTGTCAAAGATTAGGATGAAAAACGATCTCCATCATCCGGTTCAAAACAACCGACAACTTAATATAGGTACCCATTTCTATATATTTGTGAAAAAACCATCTTTCACAAAATAGGAAAGATCCAATAAATAGGCTTACCTCGTATGCTCAATGGGCATAGCCTTAGTAGAATTGGTGAGGTTAAAATTTAGAAAGTTCAAAAAAATTACGAGAAAAATCAGAGTAAAATAAAAAAATACGATTAAAAAGTATAAATTAAATTTAAGAAATATAAAAAATCATGATTTTTAAACTTTTTATCAATTTTTTTAAAAACATGAGTTTCTCATAAATTCGCAACTTATTCGCAATTGTTTCAAATATTCTGAAAATTTGGTGACTATGCCTGTTAGGTGAACCTCAAATAGTTTTACCATTATAAATTTTTAAGGATTTGGGAAAGAAAAGCAAGACATAGGCAACTATTCAAAAGAGAAGAACGAATACTTCTTTTCTGTATAACAGTGACATGTTCGTGAATTTAATGAGAGAGTTCACTAAGAACGAGCAGCTCCGGCCTGCGATTACACGATTTTTGACACAATTTATAGTCCTACAGAGCTTGGCTAGATATATGCATCAGCTGAAAAGTATAGTGTCGTCCAAAGCATGGGTAAATATGAAATAAAAGTCCTACGATCAAAGAGACCTGCTTGCAATAAAGTTGCTGATTTGATCTACAACACTTAGTTTTGGAAAGATGTTGACTACCTGATCGCTGTTACTACCCCGTTGGTGCAAGTGTTGAGGTTGGTAGATGGTGATGAGAAAACAACGATGGGATAAGTTTACGAGTTAATGGACAAGGTAAAATTGACTATCAAAACCAAATGCCCTACAAAATATAAACGATATTGGGCGATTATCGACAAGAGATGGAATGCACAATTCTACCAGTACTTGCATGCCGCGGTAAAACATGCTAAACTACTTATGTAGTGATTTGTATTTATTTATTATTTTTTTATTATTCACTGTTTCTATATACTGATTAGATTACTCATATTTTATGTATAACACACTAATTGAATCCGACCTTCCAGTATAAGCAGCGTTCGAGTTGAGTGAGGTTGATGAAGTGTATAGTGGTTTGCTCAATGTGATCCAACGAATGCTCCTTGTGTTGACAGACCAAGGTCAAGCCTTAAGAGACGTGAGTAGTCATAACTTATAACCCATAAATCAAATGCCAAATGATCTGTCTATTGATATGTGAATTATTGTGTTCCATCTTTGTAGATCAACATATTCCGCAAGAAATATGAGTCATTTGGGACGAGATTAGCGCAATCCCAAATCCAATTGGTGGATGCACTATGGACATGATTGTCCAATACTGAAGTGGATTGCCATGCGCGTTTTATCGCAAACATGTTCCTTATCCAACTGTGAGAGGAATTTGAGTACTTTATCTCTCATTCACACAAGGAAAAGGAATAGGCTAACAAAATGATTATTCATAAACAATTTATTGTTCTTCTGTCCTTTCTTTTCCATACTTTCTTATCAACAAAATGATTATTGATCCAAAGAAAAAAGGTGTCTAGTGGATAATACACCTTTGGAAAGACCATTGCCACTTTGCACTTTGGAAATTCAGTCATGTTAGATTTCATGAGATGGTGCACTTTTGTGAATTAAATCACTTTTACCTAAGAATCCAAAGGATTATTAAGGGAATCAGATTGTGTACCTTTATCCAACAACCGGTGATGTCTTTTTGCGTATAAAGTTGAATTCTTAGGTGCCTAGAAAGATATAGATATGGGATCTACTATTATGGGTATAGCTTAGGCATTTTCAACCATAGGATCTTGCACATAAAATCTGAGCTCAAATATTAATTTTGGTTTAGCTAACAATGTTCTACAAAAGGGGGGGTCATTCAGTTTGCACACATAAAGTTGGCCCTTGCACACAATTTAAAAGAAAGACCGAGTATTTTGGGATGCCATGTGGAAACACAATCTAGGCTGTCTTATCAAAAGGCCATCATATAAGATCTTTGGTACAAAAGATTGCTATGAAAAAATATTTCAATTATATGGCCTTTGACTTCTTCGTATCATAGATAGAGATCATGTTTCATGCCAATATTTTGCATCAAACATCTTCAAATCATGGCCTTCAAATAAAATGGCTTCAAATAAAATGGGTTAGATGGTCTTTCAACATAGACATCTACTCAAAAATCGTCTTTCTTTTAAATTGTGTGCTTGGTCCAACTGTGTGTGCAACTCCTAAATATATCTATTTTGTAAAAGAATTTTGTTTGATGTGCTTTTGCTTTGTATGATCTAAATTTGACAATGGGAAATCAGGATATGGTCTGTGGTACATGTGCAGTGCACAATTGTATAGGCATTGAGTTCTAGAAGTGTGAGAGGGTGTACTTGTATAACTACCTACATGTCCTTCATGTTATGAGGCATGTCAAGAACTTTTTCCATTTTGGAATGTGGAGTATCTATTTATCCCTACAGGTCTCATGCCCTTTAGGATTTTTGTTTTTTGCATTATTCTCAAGGCTGCTATGTCCTTGGTGACCAGAATCCAAGATTAGGAAAAAGAACAAGGGAAAGCCAAAGGTCAAGTGTGGACGTTCAAGAGGACTTCGAATGACTCCGTAGGAATTTGTAGGCTCGACTAATCTATTTACCTCTATAAGATTTATTTATTTGTTTTCTCAAGAATCCCTAAATCTTACCATGATAAGAAGTATTAAGAACTTGATATCATGCAAAGTTGTTTTTTTTTTGTTCGGTTCGGAGGGGGTGGGGGGTGTTGTGATGTGGTTTCACTCCTACAGAATTTTGTATTGATAACAAGTACTATTAGAATATGTTGGGTGCTGATATGGCTGTTAAATGGTCTACTTTCGCCGAAGGGCCTGTTTGGAAAAAAACATAGGAAGCGTGGGAAAGTAAAATAATGGGATTCCTATATTTTCCTATGGATACCTAAATTGTAGGAAACCATGGGATTCCTTTGTTTCCCTTTGTTTGTCGTTGTTTGGATAACCACATTGCCAGCTGGGAAAACACAGGATTAACCAAATCCTGTGTTTGGATACATATGCAAGGAATTGTAGGAAAATAACATATTCTAACCCAAAAAAAAGCTATAATACCACAAAAGATCATCCAAACTAAAAAATAGTTGGAATATCATAAAAATGATTCACAAAAATGACAAAAAGATTATATATGTATTAAGTTTTTTTTCTCTTTACATATCTTAGTGAATTGCTCTAGTGGTTGACTTAGTGCTTGGTGAAGGTTAGGTTCTAGGTTCAAACCTTGTTATGTGTAATAATATTTTTTTTTAATTAATTATACTAGAGCATATACACCATATATGTGAGTATATAGCCCTACAGCATAGTAGAGCCCCTTGTGAGAGAAATCTCTCCAAAAATAAATCCGTGCAACACCTAAATAGATGGAGGGGAGCTTAAAAATAGGCCAAAATTGTGGGATTTAGTTAAAAAAATCAAAGAAGAAATATTTGTTATGAAAACAAATACCATAAAAAAATTGTTTGAAGATTTTTGATAATTTTAGGTGGTCAAGATAATTTTGGATGGATGAGAATCCACTAATATAAATTAGGACCCCTAAAGCTTAGTAACAAATTTTTAGAAAGTTTAGGTGGTCAATTGACCACCCAAGTCATAACGTGGCTCTGCCTCTGATTTTTGGGGATGTGTGCCAAATAGAATCAACATTAGACGGTCTGATAGCGGCGTCATGATCTTAAGATCTATCATAAGAAAGAATGAAAATAAAACAATCACCATCGTCTGATTCAAATCAGTCAATGGTTTTCGACCGTGAAAAAATTGTGTGGTATTACTAAACGGGTGAGAAGAGTCGTACGGATGAGAAGTCCGAAGAGTCGGAAGATAGAAAACCAAGGGACCCCCTCGACATTTATTCTCAGATTTTGACGGAAAATGCGAAGATAATTTCAAACCCTTCGGATGTCATCCAAACAACGGAAATCCCAGCAATTCATTTGCCGCATGAGTTTCCCTTATTTCCCCTTGCTTCCCTTGAAATCAAACAGGCCCCAAGGGATAATCGGCTCTATTTTAGTCATTTCACCCGATAATGCAAAATGACTAAGGTACTTCTAATTAATAGTACTATTTTCAGCGCCAGGTCAGCAACACAAGGTTAAACATGTTTACAACCAAGAACAAAATTATACCATAAAACTATGTGTATATATATATATATATATATATATATATACACCAATGATGGTGCATTGATGCATGATGAACTATAGCAGCTTACTATACTTCCACAATCTGAAATTTATAGAAATTTATTATTTCAAATATTTTTTCTAAAACTCTTTCATCTCCTTCCTAAAACACCCTTATAATTTATCGCAATAAAGCATCAAAGAGGCTACCCATTATTCATTGATATTTATCAAAGACGTTCGTGACGTTCCAAATCACTGGCGTGAGTTTTCCATAATGGACGTGTGCTCTTTGATGCTTTAATTCGTGTAGCTTTGTCCAACTACAGATAAACACTTGCAATTCCTTTCAGAATGGCAATGAATTTTCTCATGTCATAGCTTGGAGGATGTTGTGTAATAGGCTTTGAGGCAATCTTAGAGAACAACTGCATACTGCCAATAATGAAGAATCCCAGTATGCCAAAAGTGAAAGAAGAATCAAATTGTGACAAAGTTCTCATACAAGCTTAGTTGCTAGTGGGAAGAATGTTTGAATGCCACAAATCTAAGCTACTTTATATAGAGGAGAAACCAAGTATCATCATCATCAAAGCCTTATTCCATTTACTTGGGGCTGGCTTCGTGAGTCCTATTTCTCCACTCATTTTTTATCAATGTTTAGCTCTCCAATCTTTAATGGCCCTTCCCACTGCTTCCCTCTAGGTCTTCACTGGCCTTCCTCTTCTCCTTCTTCCTTGTGCTTGTAGTGTCTCAACCCTCTGTATAGGGTTTGCTTCTAGCCTCTGATAGATATGTCTAAACCACCTCAACCTATTCTTCCTTTTTGCAATGCCATCTGAGGAACACAAAAAGATATAGGCATAATCCCATTAGTCAAATAATCTCGAAATTCACTCGAAAGGTACACATGCATTATTAGAGTGTAAAACATTCACATTCAAATGTTCACCTCATGAAACAACTTGAAAATAGAGAAAAGCTCATTTTCTCCTATATTGAACATAACCAACTCATTTGTTAATAATCATCAACGAAAGTTACAAAATATTTATGAGCTGACATACTCTGGCTTTGGAAGGACCCCAAAAATCAGAATGAACCAATGTAAATGAAAAAGATTTCTGCTTATCAATGCTAGGATGAAACGGTACTCAATGATGCTAGCCCAACGCACAAGCATCACACTCTAAGGTGGACGCAGACTAAAGAATGACACTTTGGCACTAGATGGTTTTCTATTTTAACTAAATCCTTCTCCGGGCTACCATGTTCACCAAATTTTAACTCCATGTATTTCGTCTTTGTCTTGCTCACTTTCAAATCTCGACTCTAAGGCCTTCTTCCATAATTTCAGTTTATTATTTGGTTCCTTGGTTATGCTATTAGTACCACATCGTTCACAAATAACATGCACCATGGTCAAGGAGAACAAAAAAGGGTTCAAAGCAGATCCTTGATGCATCCCAACTCTGACAAGGAGCTCACATGTCTCTCGACAAGTAGTTATTATACAAGTTACCACTATTTCATACATGGTTTTGGATAATCTTAATATATAAGTTCGGGATGCATTTCTTCCTCAAAGTCCACTAATTATCTGTCTCTCATATGCCTTTTCAAATTAATAAAAATCATATTTAAGTTTTTTTACTTCTATCTTAAACTTGCATAACCCATGTTGAATTAAATCCACAATTGCCTAAACCACACTGATCATAGAACATGAATCATGATATTTAACCCCTTCACAAACCCAAAGTAACAAAGCTTAATTTTCTGCTCCATTAACAGCTAGGTGCTTTTGGTGTATTGGTTAGATCTTTAACAAATGGGGTCAAGGCAAGCACCATGTCTTGGGTTTTGAACCAGGGATGGGGTTAAATTGGGAAGGGCTACTTGGGGGCCCACAAAAAGGGTACTAGAGTGAAAGCTGCACAGAATGGGCCACGGCGGACGTCATCTATAGAGTGTGGTTGTATATTACAACCCCTAAAGTAATAAGGGATCAAATTTTTGCTTCATTAATCCCCAGGTGCTTATGACGTATTGGTTAGGCCCTTACTAAATGGCATCAGAGCCAGCACCATCTCCCATGTTCAAGTCCCAGAAGGGGCGACCTGGGGAAGGGATAATCGAGGGCCAAAAAAAAAGGCACCAAATTGTAAGCTACCACAAACGTAGACGTGGGTTGCAGAGCTTGGTGGTGTGTTACAACTCATAGCCTTAAGTAATAAGTGCTTCACTTTCTGTTCCATTAACGCCTAAACGTAGGTGTTTTTTTGGTATCGGTTTAACAAACCCTCTATGGAGATAATTACAAAAATCACTCAAAATCAATATGGGACAAAAGCCACAACATACAAAATCATACAAATCACAAAACATAAAATCTATAAAAAATTTAAAAAAAAAAACCCACAACTTCACGAACCCATCAAGAACATTCAGAAAATCAACCAAAAAAACAAATTAAAATAAATAAATAAAACTGAAAACTAAAAAAAAACTCAACTAACCTCACCAAATTTGTTGCCACATTTCTCCCTATCACCGCAAAATAACCACGAATCACACAAACAAGGCTCATCCCCTCCACTACACATGGCCTTGCACGCCCGACAACACTCCTTCGACGAATTAAACTTGAAATCCGATCCCCACTTAACAGCAGCACCCCACAACTTCAATTTCTCAATCCCTCTACAACACTCATCATCATCATCTCAATTTCTCAACACCAATTTCTGTTATCTGTAACAGAAAGGCTAGCATATGATATGGGAGCTACATCATCATTCACCGACCGAAGCTCTAATCAGAAACATAGTAGAAGAGGAATTGAGATTTTAAAAATAAAAATAAAAAACTCCTATTTTTATTAAAATCATTCATTAGGGCTTCCAATAAAATTTAAACAGTTGTAGACAATTTAAAAGAGCAAACTAGATCTACAAAATGAACCAAAAACAATACAAAAATCACAAAATTTATTGATATCAAATTACAGAGAGATAGAAGAAAGTAAAGATCCGTTCTTGATGGGTGTACCTGAGAGGGTTTAGAGAGGAGAAAGTAAAGATTTGTTCCTGATGGGCGTAGAGAGAGAGAGAGAGGCGGAGGAGAGAGAAATGGCTATAGTCCCTCAACGATACCACATATATATAAATAGAAAATAGCACCGCAGGGTTTAGGGCTTTGTTGACCTAAGCTCTAATTACCTAAAACACCCTTACAAGAAGGATCTCCGGGTCTCAACGGGCCTGGTTTGACACAGGTTTGTTCCGAACCAAGCTTGATATATAAATGAGTTGGCCCGGCCCGATTAGTGAGCCGTATCGGGTATGGGCGAGTTCCAAAAGCCTTCAGCATATTTAAGCGCAGCTCGAACCTTGCCTGAATCGGTAAAATGATTCTTTTATATAATAGTTATTGAGCCAACATGTGGCTTGATCCGATCTTGACCCATTATGGGCTAAATATGGGCGAAGTAGGCTCAATTCATAATTAGACTTGCTCGACTAAATGAGTTGAGTATGCGCTAACTCCAAGAGGTCTTATTATAATTGGCACATTTACAGCCTTGCCCCGCCCATTGAGATCCCTACAAGTCATTTAGGAGTGCCAATTAGTCTGATCGGGTTTGAGTCAAGTTGGTTAAAAAAATGGTGGATTACCCGCCAGGTCCCAACTCTTTGTAATCTACCCACGGGGGTCCCAACTTCATGGAAATGACCCAGCAAGGTCTTGACCCTAAACTTTCTTTTATTATTTACCTAGAAGGGTCTAAAAAATCTACACATGTCTTTTCTTTTCTTTAAACTATTAGAAGATCAAAATACCCTAACAGAAATTTACTAAAGCACTCATCCTTCCATAACTATCAAAGAAGGTTGGTGTTTTCTCTTCTATTCATCTTCTTCCTGCCGACGAGTGGGTTTTCTTCTCTTCATTTTCTCTTCATTTTGCAATACTATAAAACTCGAGTGTTGTTTCATTATTTGAACTCTATGAAGATATGAATCTTCTTTAAAACAATAAACAGAGATCTGCAAACCCTCCCCTCTTACCACTTATCTTCATGAAGCAAAAGGGAGAAGTTTGCTACTCCCGTATCTGCAAACCTTTAACTCTGGCGACGCATCATCTTCTTTTGATCACGTGCATCTAACCTTTTCTGCCTGCACATCTCTAGTCATCCGATAAACTGATAAGAGCAACTCATAAAACATTATTGTAGTAATGTTGTCATAAATGCTCAACCTTTATTTTAGTGAATGACTTGTTTGAGCTTTATACAAACGTAGTAATGTTGCCCTAAATGCTGAATATTTGTTTTAATGAATGGGTTGTTTGAGGCAGATAGAAATATAGTAATGCTACCCTAAATGCTTAACCTTTATCCCCCCCCCTTAATATAAGACCATTTTCGTCTCATATAATACCATTTATGTCTCATTTAAGACTATTTACGTCTCATATAAAATCATTTCCGTCTTATATTTTGTCACTCACGACAAAATGTTTATGTCATTAATATTAGGAAAATTGACAGTTAATATTAGGAAAATATGTTTATTATTGTAAGTATATTTATTAATTTTTTGTATGAATTATGTTAGGTCTATTATGAGACTGTTGCAGTTTTTAAAGAGGTCATATTTGTCTAAGACCAGTCTTGTGGCTGAATTCGCTCATTATAAACTGTAAATGCATTTATTTTTTTGAAATATTTTTGGCACATGTTCATAAATTAATTATAATGTAATATTATAAATTATACACAGGAGGATAAAATTGCATATTCTACCCTTAGGGTCTCTACTCTTATAGCTACTTTATCTCCTGTGGAGCTTGAAACTCTTAGTTCAACTGCAGTGAATCCTCTTATCCGTATAATAGATATTCTTACAATGAACGAGCTGATATACATATTAATAGAAAATTTTAATTATGAGTCTGAGAGGTTCTCTATTGGCGGGCGTACTGTTGATTTTCTCTTACTAAAAATGTCCACTTTACTTGGTCTTAAGTATGTTAGAATTATCCCTGAAACTCTGGGGGAAGGTCCAAATGTTGAAAATGAAGACATTAATTTATTCTGTATAAAATATTTTGGCCGGATAGAGAGTATTAGTGTCAGTAAAATAGAAAAGGCAATGATTATTGCTAGTATAGAGAATGAGAGAGTCGATTTTACTCGTCTCACTTTTTTGCATATTCTTGCGACATTCATGATAGCAAATAACTCTAAGAAAATTAAAGAGACGTATGTGAGATTAGTCTATAATATTTAGTACTTTAACAGAATTGCATTGTATATGTTTATTAAACTCCCTTCGATCTACCGCTTTAAATTTTAAGAGGAGCAGCGTGCATACCAATCTTGATGGATGTACCTTTGCATTGCAGGTTAGTCATTATCTTTACGAAGGTTATCTATTTACACATCGTTTACCGCATTATACACATATTCCCTAACAAATCTTTAGTTTATGATATGTTTTAGATTTGGACATACGAGCACTTCCCGACCATAGCGCCGACTTCAATTATCGATGATTTTCCAAGATATATAAAGTATAGCTCAGTAAAAAGTCATCATTGGAAGTATTACGTTACGAAGCTTAATAATCCAAAAGTATTATCGGCATCAACCTCAACCAATTTCATTTTATAGTTGTGAAGAAATGAAGAAGTCGCTTCTTCTGATAACTTGGTCTCACCCTCTTGGTAACATATCTAAAGATAGTTCTAAAATTCGAATTCACTAATCATGAATTATTAAAAGACGTAATCTAGGATGAGATTAATGATTATATTGGTTGCGAATTCAATCGTTTTCAACTCCTAGAAATGTCTTTCAAAGAACAAAGTAGTCGCATCACAACGTTAGAGAAGTCAAAAAACAAACTTGTTCATCAAGTTCGAAGACAGAAAAAGTTAAACAGTGATCTAAGAAATGGCCTAAAATTGTTAGAATTTGAGATAACAATTTTAAAGGTAAGCTACTTAATAGAAATTATTGTTATTTGTTTCAATGCCTTGAAAATCTGATTGATAGGTTACTGTTGTAAAATTGGGCCAACGTAAAGAGTACGATATATTTCAAATCCTCTCCCAATCGCAATAAAGATGAGAAACGGAATAGTTTTACTGAAAAGAATGACTCTCAAAATACAAGTCCTCCAACTAACCCATTGAGGGATAGAGATGTGAAAGGTAAGGGAAAAGTGCAAGTGATGTGAAGGGCAAGGAAAAAGTAGAAGTCCCTCGGGATAGTGACGTGAAGGGCAAGAAAAAAGTGTAAGTCCATTAGGACAGTGACGTGAAGGCAAGGAAAAAGTACAAGTCCCTCAGGATACTTGTAAACGAAATAAGGCTAGTCATAATGCATGTATGCCCATAAAATTAGAGTCTATCACTATTGACCCTCGTACTAACGAAACGAGCCGTACTTCTAAGATAATAGATGATGGAAAGAGGAATTGTGAGGAAATATTTACAGAAAACGAGAGTGAATTGCCTCGTGAATCATTTGAAGGCAATGAGGATGATCATCCGAAACATGCGTCCTCGAAAGAAGATGAGGGGGGAATTGCTAATATAGATAATGAAGAGCATATGCCTTTCGTTATTCTTACCGATGAAATGATACCGATTTCAGAGATGCTAGTCGATCAAACGTCCATGAAACAAGACTATGATAGAGAATTTATCGGGGAGATGAGAGAAGAATCTATAGAGAAAATCATAGTTACATCAATCCCTGATAACAATAAAAGGAAACCACTTGGCAATAGTGAAACCAAGTCGGTGGGCGTAATGGATACTTATAGTGAGTATGGGCTAGTTTAAGAGATCGAGTTACTCCGCAAACGACATCGATAAATAATTTTGAGGATTCTTTGCAAACCCTATTAAGACCAAAGACTTCAACATGTCAATCAACTTCACAAAGTCAATCTTCCGAATGTCCACTCCCAAACACATGTACCTCCACAGTAGGTAATAAACGAACCCTCAAAAGCAACTTCGGAGAAGAAGGAAAGATGATTTCTGCAAATGCTGAAATTAATAATTTTTATGTTTTTAAGAGTATAAGTTTTCAACGTATTTAATCATAGGATATACATGCAGGAAAGATCACAGAGAAGAAGGATTGATCCTAAATTGACAACCAAGAGACCACCTCTAAAGGGTGCCCTGAAGGTGAATGATCAATTAGCTAACGTAAAGATTCAAACATATATATGTTAAATTTAGTTGAATGTTTGTTAATTTGTATGTGTTGTCTATCTACAGAAGGACTATGACGGTTTTCACTGACCTATGAAACTACTAACACATAATGATAAATATAATATAGATAAAGCTCTTAATGATGGCCCCGTAGAGTAGGGTTTCGCCCCTTTAAAAGTTATTGGGTTATAGTTAATATAATTCAATTCTTCTTTTAACAACCTACGTGACTTTACAGACGTGAGATTCACGTGACTGATATATTGTCCATCACAGTGAAGAACTTGTTCTCAGTTTACGGTATTAATTGGCTTGACAGTGAGGTAAGGCCAATATTTTAAAAGGCACACATGCTTATATTCATAGAGTCATCCGCCTGATATCCATAGGTTGTCTTATGTCAATCAGTTCGATCCTATTTTTATGGAAAGTACATATCTTTATTTCATGGTATCCATTAGGGTGATGTAAGACTTTGTTTTATAGGTATTTGACGCATATGTTATCTTAATAAAGAAACGAGAAAACAATCATAAAAAGAAATTTGTAAAGAGTCATTTCTTCTCAACTTATTTTATCGTATGAGTCTAATTTTTCATTTCTTCTCAACTTATTTTATAGTAAGAGTCCAATTTCTCATTTTCACTTCCTATAATTTGTAATATCTCTTAAATCCATTTAATATTTTGTTTAGACGAAATTGAAGGAATCGTTGCCGAAAGATAAAGTCAATACGAATAAAAACTTTATCGCTTAGACTTCACCTCAGGCACTAGGATAAAAAATAAGTAAATGTGAAAAGGTAATTTGATAAATTTTAGGTGCTTCCTTTGTACTTGTACTATTGTTAGAGTCCACCACTCGTCTCCTATAACATGCATAAATTAACAGGTTTACCTTCCCGTCAATAGAGACTGCCACTGATATTTATTCATATTATACATGAAAGAGAGGAAAGTTGAGTATTTAGACTCATCTAGTAGACAAAGTGGCAGTGCCAATTGTCCGGACATTATAAATATATTGGTATGTATATCATTCAAATCTAGATCTTTATTATTATATGTGAACTTAATTAAATTTGAGTGTTCTTAAATGCAGAAAAATATTCTTTTTAAGATCCTAGCTCAATAAGGCAACGACAATATCGACGTCAGACATTGACCATTTACTATCCCGCTTGCTATCCCGCATCAATCAAATTACTTTGATTGTGAAGTCTTTATGATAAAGTACATTGACTACGTATCCCGTGGGCTTAGTTTCGATTTTGATCAATGTCATATGCCTTACTTTAGAGATAGGATTATACTAGAGTTACTTAGAGGAGAAACTAAATCTCGACAAATTTTGGTATAAAATGATGTCGTCTTTTGTATCGTATGCTACTTTTCTCTTACCACATCAAACAGGCAGTAATTTATCAGTTTATTCATAAATAATGAAATGTATTTTTTGGAACTGAATTATGAGTTCTTAGGACTTTATTTGGCTTGTACTGTCATGTGGCATTTCTAAGTTTGTTCTTTTCTGTAAATTGTTCTTCAATTAAATTACACTTGTACTGTCATTTACCATTATCGTATTGATTCTATTGTATGTTCAATTTAGTTGCAATTGTATATGAAGTCTTTATACAGAGAAGCCAAAATAGACGTCTGTTTTGGTTGTGGAATGCATTGACATTGAATTAAAGATTGACTACAAAAGAAGATCGTTGATGAAAAGGGTGCACCCTTATGTTACTATAAAAAAGCAGCAGTTCTTCGGGTTTCAAACACTGACAAGAATCCCGACCGTAAATATTATAAGTGTTACCATTGTCGGTTCTTCAGATGGGAGGATGAATGTTCAGGATTCGTAAATCGGACCGTCGGAAACGATGAAACGGTTCACTTGGACGATGTTCATCTCTTTTGCTACTGTCAAAAGCAATCAACGCTGCGAGTTTCAAACTCTCTCAAAAATCCCGGGCGTAAGTACTTTACGTGTTATCAATGTGGGTACTTTAGCTGATTTTTATGAAACTTCTCGAACCCCGAAGGCGGCGTCGAACTTGGAGATCATTGAAAGGGACGATTTAAAAGTAAAAGTGATAGTGGAGATTGAAGAGCTCGCCAAAAAATTTGGAGTGAGTACGTCAATAACCAGTAAAGGAAAATGAAGCCTTCTTTGATTTAGAGTTATCAACATATTTTGATTAGCATTATCTATAATTGTTTAATAATTTTGCGCTGTTACAAGTGAAGCACCGAAATATTTTTAATTTCTTGAAAGTTATTTATAAAAGTTAATAGTCTACTACAATATTATTGTAAAGGTGCATACTACTATAAACTTTTCCAATTTTTGTTTGACTGCTTTGGATATACATGCAACGAATGTGACAGATGAGATGACTAAAATTATCTAAAATTATTGATGGGTCTGAATAGCTTCAAGAAAAAAGTGAAGCAGATTTCTAGTCTACTAATAGAAGCCGAGGTATATTATCATGTATATATATGTTTGTTTGAACCAGGGAGTGTTCTTTGAATTTAGTGATATTCAATCCATTCCTCTAAGGCCTACTGGACTCACATGAGTCTCTGTGGGACTTATAAGAGTCCGTTAATGACTCATATGAGACCCAGTATATGTAAATTGCTTATTGGTACATCACTGTTATCAATGTTTAATATGATTGATCTCATTGACTATCAGATTTGGATCCTACAGGTCTGACATGAGCCTTACTTTGATTAATAAGAGTCAGTAAATGACTCATATCAGACTCAATCATGAAAAATGGTTATTGGTACATCAGTGTTATCAGACTATAACACAATTGATCTCATTGACTATCAGATTTGGATCCTACAAGACTCACGTGAGTCATCCTTGGACTTGTAATAGTCAGTAAATGACTCATATGTAACAAATTCATGTAAAATCCTCATTTTTAGTAACTCTGATGAGTACTACATGACTCTCACGCGAGTGAGTATCAGTTTTGGATCATATAGGTCTCACATGAGTTTGACTTGGGCTTTTTAGAGTCAGTAAATGACTCATAAGGGACCAAGTCATGCAAAATCTCCAATTTTCAGTGACTTTGATAAGCATAATATGACTCTCACGCAAATGAGTATTGGTTATGGAGCATACAGGACTTACATGAGTCTGACTTGGGTTTTTTAAAGTCAGTAAATGACTCATATCAGACACAAGCATTCAAAAAACTCATTTTTCAGTGACTCTGATGAGCACTACATGATACTCACACAAGTGAATATCAATTTTGGAGCATACAGGACCCACATGAGTCTGACTTGGGCTTATAAGATTCAGTAAATGACTCATATTAGACCCATGTATTCAAAAAAACTCATTTTTCAGTGACTCTGATGAGTACTACATGACTCTCACGCGAGTGCAGGACAGTTTTGGAGCATACAATACATGACTCACATGAGTCTGACTTGGGCTTATAAGAGTCAGTAAATGACTCATATCAGACTCTTATACGAGTGAGTATCAGTTTTGGATCATACAGGACACACATGAGTCTGACTTGGACTTTTTAGAGTCAGTAAATGACTCTAAAGGGACCAAGTGATGCAAAATTCCAAATTTTCAGTGACTCTGATGAGTACAACATGACTCGCGCGAGTGAGTATCAGTTTTGGATCCTATAAGACTCACGTGAGTCATCCTTAGACTTATAAGAGTCAATAAATGACTCATATGTGACCAATTCATGTAAAGTCCTAAATTTTCAGTAACTCTGATGAGTACTGCATGACTCACGCGAGTGAGTATCAGTTTTAGATCATATAGGTCTCGCATGAGTCTGACTTGGGCTTTGTAGAGTCAGTAAATGACTCATAAGGGACCAAGTCATGCAAAATCCCCAATCTTCAGTGACTGATGAGTATAACATGACTCTCACGCGAGTGAGTATCAGATTTGGATCCTACATAACTCACGTGACTCATCATTGGACTTATAAGAGTCAGTAAATGACTCATATGTGACCAATTTATGTAAAATCTCCAATTTTCAGTAACTTTGATGAGTACTACACGACTCTCACGCGAGTATCAGTTTTGGATCATACAGGTCTCATATGAGTCTGACTTGGGCTTTTTAGAGTCAATAAATGACTTATAAGGGACCAAGTCATGCAAAATTCCCATTTTTCAGTGGCTTTGATGAGCACAATATGACTCTCGCGCGAGCGAGTATCAGTTTTAGAGCATACATGACTCACATGAGTTTGACTTGGGCTTATTAGAGTCTGTAAATGACTTATATCAGACACATGCATTCAGAAAACCCATTTTCAATGACTCTGATGAGTACTACGTGATACTCACACAAGTGAGTATCAATTTTGGAGCATACAGGACTCACATGAGTCTGACTTGGGCTTATAAGAGTTAGTAAATGACTCATATCAGACCCATGCATTCAAAAAACCCATTTTTTAGTTATTCTGATGAGTACTACATGACTCTCATGCGAGTGCAGGACAGTTTTGGAGCATACAATACATGACTCACATGAGTTTGAGTTGGGCTTATATGAGTCAGTAAATGACTCATATCAAACTCTTACGCGAATGAGTATCAGTTTTGGATCATATAGGACTCACATGAGTCTGACTTGGGCTTATTAGAGTCAGTAAATGACTCATATCAGACACAGGTGTTCAAAAAACCCATTTTTCAGTGACTCTGATGAGTACTACATGATACTCACATAAGTGAGTATAAGTTTTGGAGCATACAGGACTCACATGAGTCTAGGGGTGTTGTCAGGTCGGTTTGGGTTGGTTTTCCTGTAAAACCGAAACTGAGTTGATAACTAACGGTTTCTATTTTATGAATATAAACATAAAATATCTCCGCAAGGTTTAGGGCTTTGTTGACCTAAGCTCTAATTACCTAAAACACCCTTACAAATATTTAAAATGACAAGAAGGATCTCCGGGTCTCAACGGGCCTGGTTTGACACAGGTTTGTTCCGAACTGGCTCGCTATAGCTGATATGTGCTAAAGTAGGCAAGCTTGATATATAAATGAGTTGGCCTGGCTTGATTAGTAAGCCATATCGGGTATGGGCGAGCTCCAAAAGCCTGATTAAAATTCGGCATGTTTAAGCGTAGCTCGAACCTTGCCTGAATCGATCAAATGACTTTTTTATATAGTAGTTATTGAGCCAGCACGTGGCCTGATCCGATCTTGACCCATTATGGGCTAAATAGGGGCGAAGTAGGCCCAAATCATAATTGGACTCGCTCGACTAAATGAGCTGAGTATGGGCTAGCTCCAAGAGGTTTGATTATAATTAGCACATTTAAAGCCTTGCCCGGCCCATTGAGATCCCTACAAGTCATTTGGCAGTGCCAATTGGTCCGATTGGGTTTGAGTCGAAGGTGAACGAGACTTTACCCCTTTTGGGTCAAGTTGGTTAAAAAAAAGGGTGGTTACCCAGCCGGGTCCCAACTCTTTGTAATCTACCAATCGGGGTCCCAACTTCATGGAAATGACCCAGTAAGGTCTTGACCCTAAATTTTCTTTTATTATTTACCTAGAAGAAGAAAAAACTCTATAGCAATGGAAGATAGTTTTATTTCTAACTTATAGATTTGGTAGCTTGAAGATTCAAAAATGAAGCGTGAGTGATTACGAATCGACACCGCCTCTCCACCGACATCGAATGAAAAAGTAAATAGTAATGAGTTGAGTAAAGGACGGCTATTTATTATATTAGGTGTAATTTCGGCATTTTGTAAAGGCAGGCGACAACTTGGGCCGCAGCTGGTTGGTTTGGGTAAAGGTGAAGTTATAAGGCCTCTGACGTAAAAGGTGTATCTGACAAGGTCGACCAGGTAAATTTCCCTAAATATAAACATAAATTATCTCCGCAAGGTTTAGGGCTTGGTTGACCTAAGCTCTAATTACCTAAAACACCCTTACAAATATTTAAAATGATTAGAAGGATCTCCGGGTCTCAACGGGCTTGGTTTGACACTGGTTTGTTCTGAACTGGTCGCAATAGCTGGTATGTGCTAAAGTAGGCAAGCTTGATATATAATTGAGTTGGCCCGACCCGATTAGTAAGTTGTATCGGGTATGGGCGAGTTCCAAAAGCCTTATTAAAATTCAGCATGTTTAAACGCAGCTCGAAGACTTTTTTATATAATAGTTATTGAGTCAACACGTAGCCTGATCCGATCTTGACCCATTACGGGCTAAATATGGGCGAAGTAGGCCCAATTCATAATTGGACTTGCTCGACTAAATGAGCTGAGTATGGGCTAGCTCCAAGAGGTCTGATTATAATTGGCACATTTAAAGCCTTGCCCTGCCCAGTGAGATCCTTACAAGTCATTTGGGAGTGCCAATTTGTCCAATCGAGTCTGAGTCGAAGGTGAACGAGACTTTACCCCTTTTGAGTCAAGTTGGATAAAAAAAAACCTTCGACCTATTTTGGTTATGGGTTCAGATCCTGCTCCGAATCAAGCTAGATCCACACTCAACCAATCAAAGATCAGCTCAAGCCTAGATTAGGTTTGGATCCAGGTTTATGTTATTTTCAAATACAACAATTAAATAAAGATATATTCCTATGAAATTAATATAAAACTATTCAAACTTTACCAACCATTTTACTAATTAAATGAATAACTAAAATATTACATATTTAGGCCAGATTTAGAGTCCATGTAGATACGAGTCATTTATATAAGACGGTTGCTAGACCTCCCATATTATATGGTGCGGAATGTTGTTAGACCTCCCATATCATATTGTCGTATTATTTTTCTTTTTGCATATTTTAAATTAAGCCAATTACCTAATTACTGGCTTAATCGTTTGATAATTTGTATATTTTGTTATATCTATATATATAAAAAGTGCCGTATGTAATATGTTATGCTAATATTCTTTATAGGGCGATAAATTGACTAACTTTTCGATTGGATATTAGTGGCTCATTTTAAAAGTAATGACCATTAAATCAAATTTGGAAAAAGACTCCATCAAATATGTTCAACCCTATCTCAATTGGTTGCCCGTAAATTTTGAGAGAAAGCCAAGTACGACACATAAATCGATGATTAGATAATGTTTCTTCGGTCATAGCATAACCACCCATTGATTCGATTTTGAGGATTTTCTGAGAGGAACTTAAAAACGAAGGATTTTCATCTTTTATAAGAAAAGTCGGGAATTTGAGTAACTTAAGCACGCATATGAGAAGAGCCAGGATTCTTACTCTGCTAAGAATCTGTAGGAATCTGAGTGTTAAAGAATTAGAGCTTTTCTGAAAAAAACCAAGAAACACTTGAACGAGGCCTGAAGAAATGTATTAGGAGAAGATTTTTAAATTGCAAAAATGTATAATTAATTAGACACTAGAGAGGCAGAGAGAGACTTCAAGTGTCTCTGATTGCAAAAGCTAGTTTAATGGCCTCTTAAAATCTAGTTTAATGGTATCTCAGTATCGTGTTTTGCTCCAATTTTATTTCCCAGAGATCTATTGATCACGAACTTCAAATCAGACAGCCCATATAGCATTTTTACATATCTCATGTCCCTAAAATACCAAGTCTATCTTTAAATTTGGTACGATCACTTGAAAAACGTGTGCAAGTAATGGCTCCCTTTTTTAAAATATGTAAATATCTTATATATTAAAAAATTATATTTCATTTTTCTTTTTTGAAATCTTGTAGAAAATAGTGGGTGTGACAGCCCGGATTTTGGCACCCCGAAACCTGTGCCATCAGCATAGCCTTCGAGGCCGTGCCCCATAAAGTGTGCGGAACACTTGGTACATCCCATTCACAACAAGAAACGCACAAAGAAATTAATGCAAAATAAATCTCCAATTCTACTATACGCTAATCCAAAATATCAATCCAAAAGATAGTTCTAATTTCATGCCTCTGCATGAACAAAAGAACCAACTCAAACCATCAGTGCCGTAGCTACGGTCACTCTAAATGGTTCGACAAAAGAATATTACATGTGTCTTTACTCTTACAAAATATGGTTGGACGTACCAAGCCGTAAATCTCTCTTTTACAAAATACTCTCAAAGTATGCAGCAAGTCTTCTAAAAGAATCTCTCAGGAGGAGGCTCAGATTCCTCCCTTGGAAAGTACTCTGAATCCCCGGGATCAACCTCTCCCGTAGCAACTCCTAACTCATCAGTGGCAATTCCTAAATCGTCACCTGTGACATATAGTCAAAGGGTGAGCTACATCCTAGCTCAATAGGGCAATATCACAATGAGTATATCCCTCTTACAAACATATATTTCATGACAAGAATAAAACATGAACTCATAGATATCTCTTTGCTTGAAAAGTAAATTTTAGATGCAATAAACAATTTGACTGCAAGTATTGCTCTACTCATGAATTTTAAAATGACTACTAGTTTCCCTTTTTTTGCAACCAGGCTGATATCATGACTTAAATCATTAACTTAAATAATCCCCGAGCAATATAGCATCGAGCCCCGATGGAATACTCTCCATCGTCGTCTAATCAGACTATTGTTCATGGAATCGTCCACATCCCTATCTCGTAGGCGACGGGCATACTACTACAGCACATCACTGGGATGTCTGCTGGTGTACGGATTAGCCACCGTACCGGTCACGGATATCCTGTTGAGTCAGTCACGGTTATACCGCCGCGTCAGTTGGGTATTCTATGAACCTTAAATCAAATTGTGCAATACATATAGTTGTTGACAGCGTAGTTGTGCTAATACATAGTAACACCCAGTCCGTGCAATCATATTTACTGTTTACTTCTTAACGTGGATCTTTACATCCACCATACATCCCTGGGATGTCACGTCGTCTGATGCATCTCTACGATGCCTATATGCTCTTACATCCCTGAGATGATTTAATTCTTACTTAACAGGTGTCCTCTTTTATTTGTGTAGACACACACACCATTGCCATTACTCTACTTTTTGCATTAATAATAAAACAAAAACGGTGTTTAAAGGAACATGCAACAATACTCTATCACTACGTAAATGCTCGTAATAAAGTGTACCAGTTTAGATATTCCCCTACCTCAAACGCATCTCGCATCCTCGGATTCTCTAATCCGATCAAACTACTAACAACCCAATGGTCCGGTTTAACCTAGGTATGGTCAGCAGATAAAGAGCATCACTATAGTGTTTAAACATTGGTTCATGAAGCCTATGTTCAGCTATAAATAATTTACAAGCTAAAATAGACCCAAAAACCTAAATTTACCCAAATCGATCGAACGATTCTAAATGTTCGAACAATTCTCAAAATCGTTTGAATGATTTCTAAATCGTTCGAACGAATTTCTATATTGTTCGAACGAGTCCTTCAGAATACATTGTTTCCTCCTAGCAAAACCGTTCGAATGATTTTCAATCCGTTCGAACGGTTTCCAAAATCGATCGAACGAATTTCCATTTCGTTCAAACGATTCACTCAAAAACCTTTTTCTTTTCAATTTATCTCCTCAGGCCAAATTCGTTCGATCGGATTCTCATTTCGTTTGAACGAATTTGTCCATCCCCAGTTATGAATCGAGTTCATCACTCCTTAAACTCATCCCACCCATCCATGTCTTCATCATCAATTTCTCATATATTAGCTATTTAATCTACACTAACATAAGGAAATAATTATGAAAGATTCAGCTCACCTTTAATCAGTTGGCACTCTTGATCCCAAGCCTTAGCTCACTAGGGTTTCTCAAACCCCCAAACCTAAAATCTCTCCTCGATCTCGAGCTCGATCCGTTAGACTTTACGAGCCAAGGTCACTTGTTTGCATTCATTGCACTTCCTCATTTATTTCACAACAAATCATCCTCTCATTTACTCCCTCTCTCTCTCTCTTAACTCTTCTCAACCATTCAACAAAAGAAATAACTCCTCTTCCCTTATTCTTATAACCGTTAGGCTCTGAGATCAGCTCAGCTCTAATAGAAACTGTGCTCTGCAAATACCACTAAGGCGGGATGGATTGCAGCTGGGTTGATCAGCCGGGATTCAATAGAGAGTTCATGCCGAAGGTCAAATGACGACAAGAGGTTCAATAGCCTGCTAAAAGAAGAAAGCCCGCCGCAACTCCCCCTTTCTTGGAGACTGGTTCTAGTGTGGCTGATACGCTCCTTTCTCCAGTTAGTGGCGGCTGATTCCTAGTGTGACATGGATCTTCCTTCTATCTCAGCGGTTGCGTATATAGAAGATGGAGCCTAAACCTGGTTGGTGCGCACGATGAAGTAATCTCTTCGTCTAATCACGAGGCCACATGGTGTTAAGCACCAACATCTAACGAGCATATGCATAAGTATATACACATGCTTCAACATTTAAATAAATTCTCATACATACTTCTATTCATTTAAGTCAAACTTCTTAAATCAACAGAGTCGACGTTAACCCGATCAGACACATGACCAATTGGTCCACTTCCCGAGGTGCACTATTTAAGTACGGAATTTCCGGCATGTTACAATGGCAATACCGGTAAAAAGCATGCCAATATTGATGAGATTTTCAATATACTCTACCGCAGGTGAATCAGAAGTAGATTCTCTCCCAAGAGGATGGATTAAGGGAGTGGGTGCCTTGATCTATTGATTGTGCCCCATCGCGTAAGACCTCTAGAGAGGGTAGGCTGGTTCAAATAAGTGATGTTCCATGAACCATATTATGTTCTATCCATTTGGCAATCTCGTGGATTTTTAAGGCTTCCAAGGTCCTAAGACCATAAACTGTTCACAAGATTTGATGGCTATGATGCCTCTAATGCTCATCAAAATTACGTTTTAATGGGAATTCCGAGAATTGAATTCAGGACCTGACCTCTATGGCCGTCATTAGTTCTAAATAAAACTATCAATAGTAGAATTTCCATGCTGACAAAATACACATCCAGATTCCATAAACACCCTTACAGCCACACCTGTTTATAATATTATCTATATATTCAAAAAAATAAAAAAGGTGTTCACAGCTGTACCGGTGTAGAAATTATTTCAATCGTTTCATGTTACCGATATCGTTATATATAATAAAGCTACGGGTTCGGCCTTCCATGGCTGCTCCCACACAAAACGACACTTTGATATAATGGGTATTAGAATCGATAGTCCATACCAGCTTCAGTTATAAAGGTCATCTTCGTCTGCAGCAGCAGCAGCAGAAGCAGTGGAGAATGAATCTGAAGCCCCCGGCAGTGGAAGCGTTGTCTGGGCAATCAGGGAATCGGAACTCGTACCCAATCCCACGGGACTGCTGCAGTGTTTGAGCGAAAAGCTGGTATTTCCGGATGTCGGCATCGCACACGCTCCTTCGAGCAAACTTCATGGATTCCTCAAAATGGACAGCCCTGATCTCAGGGACATCGTCTGTGTCATCTTCTTCCATTGCCTCAGGATTTTCTGTCCTCTTCCTCTCCCTCTCGATATCCTCTGTCCCAAATGATAGCAAGGAAATAATAAATAAATAAATAAACAAATAAAAGTCGGACGTTCTTTCAATCTTTCTTCTCTCATTATTTTCTTTAACTTATTCTATTTGAGATAGTGGCTCCTGACGACATTTAAACACCAAAATGGTGTTCAAATGATCTCACATCACTAAAATTTAACTTTGTATCTCACACCATTAAAGTGTGATTTCTCATTATGACATGTGGCACACCTCTATGGTCAATCTCAAATAAGAAAATAACTTCAATATGCCTTTTAAAAGCATCCACCTTTTCATGAGGTTATAAAAGCAAAGACAAAAGTTCAGTTCTCAGCAATCCCCCTCTGTTGGAGAAAGTGCAGTAACCGCCCACCAGGATGTTTCCAGCTATTTTCTGCGTGAACACTTCTACTCCAAGGACATCAGCAATCAGCTCCTCTGTTTCCTGAAAATGTGTAAATAGTAATAAGTAAATCCTTACTATTATAATGAGAAAAGACCAAATATTAACAACTATTAATTTTCTTTCTAACGACAAAAATACCAATTGTTATGATTAACAAAATCAACAAATCTTCAACAAAGAGAAGGGCAAAAAAGTCGTTTTAATTGATTTTTATAAATATAGAAAAGGAGACCCGAAGCCCGCCCCCTTTAAATCCACTAGTAGATATAAAAGTTGCCTCCAAAACTTCTTTTATAATTTCAGAAACTGCAGCAAAGTTTATAGAACCATATATACAATCTGTCTTGACCATCAAGTCAATTCTTCCTATCCGATCCATAGCCCACCGAAGAGCAGTAACTTCTAGTCGACTTCTCTCATCCTAAAGTCTGGTAAAGAATGTAAAGATCCCATTAAGAAAATGGGTTTCACATATTTTGCAGCCCCAAAAATTTGTGAGCACTATTCAGAGTTGATGCTAAAAGGGTGACTAATACCCCATTATTCCATTAAATAACCATTGAAGTTTCCTTTTCAAGAATCTATGACAAAGCTCAAGTTGCATGCCCTACTTAGGGTGGTGTACCCTCATTGGAATACGGCATCCAAGATACTTCCGGCCTTAGATAGCTCATTTTCTACTTGAAAGTACTTACAAACTCTTCCAAAGGAAGAGCCAATCAGAAGTGTCCCCAAAGGTGGCCGATGATCAATACTTAAATTAAGGTTGGAACCATACATTCATGTTTCACAAAACATTGATGTTCTTCTCAGTGAGACTTTTTAAGGATATTCTTATCAGATTCATTATACTGCTAATTCTTCTTCGGTAAGGCATTCTGGAACTACCAAGCCCCTCAAAGTGTGTCCCAAGGGTTTCCACAATTTTCTGGCCCCCCTCACCGAAATACAAAATGGATCACAGTTTGGGTCGGTTTGCTTCTAGTGAACCGGTTCAGCAGGGTCGCTTGAACCAGGTTGGCTATTTTAGCCCTTTAAAGTTTTCTTTTATAAATATAAAGTAAATTACATGTAAGGAGATTTGAACCTTGATCGTTATATTTCTTAAGCCTAAGCAATAAGCTATAATGTAGTCGATGCATTAGAAAGACTTCCATTTAAAGTTACTAAAATATTTTACTTTTTCATTTAAAACTCATCTTGCTCCTAGCAAACCCGGTTCACTTGACAGCAGAGAACTGCAAACCATGAACCTGAATTCGAACCAAGCGATTGAGTGATCTAAATAGGTGCTTTCTTTGTAATCCAGATGTGAGGCAGTGGGCAATCACCTGTTAATCTGTTGTCAGATTTCATAGATATGGGACCATTTCCTTCATTGTTTTGGTATATTGTAGGTGATGCCTTCTCCAAATAGCGTGTCCTTTGGGTCCTAGCCATCAGCAAAGTCTCCAAATTCTCATGACTTTATCAAAACTATTTTTAAGCCATACTGAAAAAAACAAGTCATCAAAAAGTGTAAAAACAGCAACAAAATTCATGTAGAAAATGAACAAGTTCTGCTTTTATTTTTCTTCGTCTTAAATGTTAGTAGAAGCCATCGGGTACAACGAATTAGTGTAAGAATCAATTATTGGAAACTAGGCAGCAAACCTAAAAAAAATGATAAATCTGAGCAGACCAACATTTCATTAACTCCCAAGTAAAACATGAACAAAAGCTAAAGTCCTTAATAAAGTTGGTTCATGCAGGGAAGAAAATTGATAATTACATAAAGCAAATACCAATTTTCAAACAAGCAATGTAAAAATTGGAATATCATATTTAGATTTCTGAATACTTTATTTTTTTCAAATGTCTTATATTTTTCAAAAAATAAAAAACACCACGTACCACACTACCAATACATATCAGTCCAGAGAGATGGCCAATAGTCAATACAGCAACCATTACCAAGTGTTTAAAGACTTACCAGGATAAACAGGAATGAATGCAAGTACTATTAGAAACACTTTCTATAATCTGTTCATTTCGTCGATAAAAAAAATAGTGAGATGAAACTAATATTATGAAAATAGACAAAGATGGAATGCAAAATTAAATCATCATCAAACCTCAATGGGTTGGTGTGATGGCCAGGTACCCGCCTCAAAAAGCGGGAGACCTCAGTTCGAATCCCCCTTTGCGGCCACCCTAGGGATTTATATCCCGAGCCAACCCGGCACATGCTAACTTGGGGTGCGCATGCCCCCTTGGGATTAGTCGGGTTCTCTTAGAAGCCCGGACACCCAAGTTATTAAAAAAACAAAAAAAAACAAATAAATCATCAATATTGCAACATTGAGGTTGCAGGTTCAATCCTAGCTTACCCACCAAGTGAACAAATAAAATGTCATCAGCGATTGTACATGCAGCACTTAAGCATCCAACAACGTTGTATTAACTAGTAAATGAATAAATTTACAATTCAATATAACATCCCTGTCAGTAAATTTAAGAAGTATTTCAAGTTCTAGCTTTATATTTTATATTGTTTTGGAGGTGGCCAAAGAGAGATTTGGGAGGGTTTTATTGTTCAATATTCGATCTGAGAATCAAGAAATTTTGTGTACACGAGTTTGTCCTTCGATTAGGGAGGAATTATTAAATTAATTTAACTTAGTCTCGTAGAGAGTGCAGAGACCCCAAGTGAAAGTGAGTTGGATCTCACGCTTGCACATGTTATGCTATTAAAGCATGAAACCAACCTTTTGGATCACGTCAGTTTGGCAACTAAGAATAAAAAATCATGCATCAAGTGTTCCTAGATCGGTAGTCAATCTAGGTGGATTGTGGAACTCGGCCTAATGGATCACTATGATTACATTATCTGATTGGGGCTAAAATCGATCTACATCATCTGAAAACAGTCAACGGTTTAAGCGCATGAAATACGGGTTGAGAGGAAAGAGTTTTGGGCTGTAAATGACGGTACTCATGACCAGGCAGGCAGCCAAAATTTTGCTCCAACCACACCCGGAATAGAATATTAACTAAGGCATGGCATGAGCATGGCGAAGAATATGTGGTCATCCATTGCCCTTAGGCTGCTTTGGTGTAGAATATTTATCAACAACTTTACAGGGAGGTGGGCTATATCAGTAATCAGTATGCCCCTCTACCAGAAAGTGCTAGCTGAGCATGGCGCTCAACACCTTGGTCCAAGAGATTAAAGACTTAACTGCTATCTCTTGAGATCTTTTGGGCGCTGTGGGGCAAAAGAACTGCAGAAATTTTTAGAGCAAACGCTACACTATACAGTAGCTGCTGTCAGTTTTCTCAAAGGGCATCTTTGATAGAATGGGCAGCTAGCTGAGCCTGGGGATATTAGAGATAAGTGGTACTCTGCCTTGTTCTGTTTCTCGTTGCTTCTGCTTTTTAGTTGCCACGCATTTTCTCATTGCTTCTGCTTTTTGGCTGCTAAGAATCTCGCTTTCGGCCCTCATGTAATTTCTTCTTAATGAAATTGCATTTTTTATCGATTCATCATCAACACAACTTTATCTCATCTATTTGGGGTTGACTTTGCGAGTTCTATTTCTCATTTGCAAACTGGGGTAGCGAGCGAGGTTAGCCAACCACAAAAGCAGGATCAGATTAATGAATGAGTTTCCACTCATTTGTGAATTGGGTGGCGCTGAAGCAGATGATGTGTAAAATTGCACAGGCGTCCCCACACAAAGCCAAATAGGAAAAGCGCTACGAGCGGAAATGAAATTGACAGTTACAAGACAAGTGGGGCAAGTGAGGGATATTGCCAAGTTTAAGTCGAAGTGGGCAAAATAAATGAAGGTAGTGTGGCTCACATATAGAATTTTCATTGTTTTGTGTGTTATATCATTCACAATTAAGGGATGTGTCATGCTTTGAGATGAGAATGATTAAAACATATAGGTATTTATCAGCACCTGCCATGAAACATATAGGTATTTGTCATTCACAGTTTGGCAACCTAAGTAGAATATTGTGCAATGCAGATACACCAAAGATGCGGAAAGGCCACAGCAGATGTGATCCACGTAATAAGATACATTATAAAGCGCAGCAAGGTATTGTCGGGGATTAATTGAATATTGTGGGCTAGAAACTGAACAAATTGAACAAGGTAAAATTATCAATAAAAGTACAAAATAAAAATAAAATGAACAAAGAATTAAGCTTGATCACAACACCACATTATGCAGCAAGGCCACAATAGACAATCAACAAAATCAACGCTATGGTAAAAAAAAGAAATTGTAGGTTATAAATAGAAAATTGCGGAGGGTGAGACACTGAAACTCTGATGGCACTGATTCCACTTCAGATAGGGTTGGGAATCTGAATAATCTCATCAAACATAGTACAAGAGATATTAAACAAACAGTTAAGCACAAACATATAAATAAATTTTCATTCAAAATCTATTTCTAACTATCCATAAGTCTGGAGGAAAGCTAGTCACATGGAAAAGGCAAGCTACTGCTCATTAAGTAGAGTTGCCTAACAAATGGAAGGTTCAAATAGTACTTAAAACTGATTTACAGGTTTAGTTCTTTGAAAAAAAAAAATCTATGTCAGAATCTTCCCAAAAAAGAGTCCCAGCATTCAAGAGATAGGATAGAAGCTTATAATCACTGAATCATCACACCCAAATGTACATATATTAAGAAAAATGTTCGCCAATACAAGAACTGAAACAAGGAATGAAATCTAAAGATTCGTGTCCGTGCAAGAAAAAATAGAAAATAGAAATCTGAAGACTATGTTTTTGTATAAGATAAGAAGTTTCTCAAGTGATAGAACACTACCTTTGATTGAATAACAAAGACGATGAAGATGGCCTGATCGATGATGAAGCTCCTGCATTGACAACAACTAAAACTCTATAAATAAAAAATCCTAAATAATTCAAAACATGTGAATTGAGTCTTTACAAAATCAAAACCCTAAATAATCGAGAAAGTATGAATCGTTCACTTAGCAAATCAATAAAATTCAGATCTCACCTATGCTTTGACAACATTCATTTTCGGTGCCCCGTACATCAAATGAACTCCTCGATTCCCCTCAAATCTCTGATTCGGAATCCCCTAATTTCTCCAATTTTCAAAAAATATACGATTTCTAATTTTTCAACCAAATCTACGGTCGATTCAATTACTACGAAGCTCCATTTTGCATATTTTGCTCAAATTCCATACCGCATTCCCGAAATCAGACCTTGTCAGATCAAACAAATTTCAGACCACTCCTTGAGTTCTCAACACCAAAAAAAGCTCCAAAAATTTACAAAACCCTAAGACAATGCATAGGAAAGGTTGAAATCTTTGTCGGAGCACGGATCAAGGTGAAAATTGCTGAAATCTAATCGAAGTGAAAATGCTCCGATCTGAGTTGAGAATAGAAGCAAAACCTAAGGACTTTCGAGTTTTTTCAGTTTCTGGGGAAGAGAAAAGGAGAGACTAGCCGAGAAGACGAAATGACTTCGAGTGTCTCTCAACAAAATGGGCTGTGTTTGTTCTGATATGATATTTATATATAGGAAGAGAGATGGTATTTTTAGAGAGAAACAGCGCTCATCGAGAGCTGTCAAGTGAGAAACAAAAACAAGGGGTGGCGTTATATGCACCCATTTGTTTTGCGAAGAACACATGCTTCCCCACCATAAAAAATTTTAAGTGATTTGAATCAACCGATATGGATCATTTTTCATCTCAATCTCTCACACAAAAGATCTTGTAATCATGACACCTATCATACGGTCACATGTTGGGTATAGAATTCATGTGGCACACATTCCCAGAAGTGATCGTGATCAATGCATAATAGGTGCATACAACACTATGATATTTTAGTGGGCATGATCCTTTAGCCTAGAAAATAGGTGCATACAACACTACCCATATGATATTTTAGTGGGCATTTGAGTCTCTACTGATCTCACTCTGACTTTTAGAGACGGTCTTTCAAGTCGTCTATAAAGGTTCTACCCATTTGAAACTTATGGAAATAGTTAAAGCCGTCACTATATGTCATTTTATACATAGAGACGGCTAAAGCCGTCTTGAATGCAGTTATTGGAGACGGCTTTTGAAAAGGCCGTCTCTAATAAAATGTTATTGGAGATGGTTTCTAAAAGCCGTCTCCAATAAAAGGTTTTTTTGTAGTGATCTCGTATGCCACGTGGATATAAGATTTCTTATATATAAGATAAGAAATCAAGTTGGTATCCTATATTTTAAAAATAATATATTTTATTACTTTTATTGTTTTTTATAATTGGGATATCCGGACTTCAAAAAATAATACTTGTAAAAAATTTGATATTAATATCTTATATTTTAAGTTTACTTTTTGTAATTGAAATATCAACACCTGATTAAAAAGATTAGTATCCCAAAGATAGATGGTTGGAGTGGATTATCAACACCTGATTAAAAAGATGATTAGTATCCCAAAGATAGATGGTTGGAGTGGATCACATCACATATTTTTTCTACCCCAAATTTGACCGAAGGAAAAAAAAGATTTAAGTACTCGAAATCAAGATTGAGATGAAGAATCTCGGGTGATAACGAATCAAGTGGATATGAACAATGTTGAACCCTATCCAATGATAAATTGAACGATGCGAGATTCATGTTCTTCCTTGGGCCAAGAATAGCAAGTTTTTTATTATTTAACTGAGTAAATAAATAAACTAAAAAGAAACCTTAAATTTGAAAAATATGGATTAGAATAATAAGTGTAGACCTCAAAATTGTAGAATAACATCAAAACATACTTTAATAGAAACCAATCAACACCGAAAGATGGTGTTTCTTTATCTGTAATTCATCAAACGCCACATTATATCATAATCTCCAAAATATAAATAAATAAATAAATAAAATGTATGTCTCATGGCCAGTCCCAAGAGGTAATAACAACGTCACATCCACAAGGCGATGGAATATGAGACTGCTCATCTGAGACGAACGATTATATAAACCATCAACATCTCTATAAGGTTTTTCGGTAACGTTTACAAATGAAATTTACAAACATATAAATTAGGGTTTGCTCCATTTTTATCTGTAAAGGAGTTCTTTTACCCAAAAGACCTCCCTCGTCACGCAAATTTAAAATTAAAAAGAAATGAATCATAAACCCTAATCGAATTTAAAATTTTGATTAGATCAAACCTTAACATTTGTAAAGACCGACATTTGAAGATTGTTGAATTTGGATCTACTAACCGATTGTAAATTGAACGGTGCTACATCCATCTCCCTCTTACGGGCAAGAAAAATAATTTTTTATTTTTAACAAAATAAGTAAAATAAAGAGGCTTTAAATTTGAAAACTATGAATTAAACTACAAAATTAGACCTTAGAATTGCAGAATAACATCAAAGCAGGCTTCAATAGACACCAATCAGCCCCGAAAGATGGTGTTTCTTTTATCTAATTTTCATCACCGGCCACTGCATAATCAAAATAAATAAATAAAATAAAAAAATGTATCTCTCATGGCCAATCCCAAGAGGTAATAGCAGCAACGCCGCATCCCCAAGGAGATGGAATATGAGACCGCTCACTTGAGACGGACGATTTTATAAACCATCAACATCTCTCTATAAGCTTTTTCTGTGACGTTTGCAAATGGAATTTACAAACATGGATATTAGGGTTTGCTCCATTTTATTTATAAAGAAGATCTTTTACCCAAAATACCTCCCCTGTCACGCAAAACTAAAATTTAAACCAAATGAATCATAAACCATGAAACAAATACACCAGATCACAAAAACCCAACAGAGATTTTTAAAATAAGTAAGAAGAACTCCTAAAAGATTTGTTATCTCTAACCCCAAAAGTTTTTAAACGAAGAAGACCAACAAACCCTAGAAGATTTAGAAAGAAAAAACCCTAACCCTAACCCTAACCTAGAAGAGTCTTCGTCGTGAACATGAGTGGCATAAGAGAGACGGGCCACACGTACTTATAATGTTGTTTGTCCGTCCTCAGCTGTTTGATGTTAATCGCACGGTTGGTGGTGGTTTGATTAACAAGATTTTGGATCGTTCGTTTTTCGGATCTAAAGATGTGATTGTTTGTTCTTATAGATACACTTTGCCCTAAAAAATGTAACAGTTTATCTTGCTTGCCGAACACAAGTATCTATTAGCTTGATGCTTTAAACTCCATTTGGGTGTTTAAGTAATCTTACACCATTAACGGTGTAAGATGTGAACAATCTACACCGTCAAAGCAAAGCGGATACATTGAACCGCAGTTGGCTTGAAGGGGATTAGAATCATCTGATATGTGATCTCTAATAACAACCATTGCTCGTATTTTTAAAGGCGAATAATAAAATCCACCGTTAGGATGGATCGCAGCCATTGTAAGACATGATCCTTTAGCCTAGAAATGTTCTCACGGTGACACTTTTTAAATCGGGTTTCACGTGCTTAACTTGTTAACTGTTTTGAATCTGACAATGAAAATCATTTTTAGTCTCAATCTTTGACATGATAGATCTTGAGATCATGGGTCTACAATCAAACAGTCCAATTTTGATTCCACGTGGCACACATTCTGAAGAAGGATCTTAGAACCTTGATTATGTTCATTTTTTGGGATGTATGCCATGTGAAATGAAAATCGAACCATACGGTGGTAAGTCCTTAATCTCAAGATCTACAGTGTCGACGACTTAATACAGGTAACCATTTCTATATATTTGTGAAAACCCATCTTTCACAAAATAGGAAACATCCAATAAATAGGCTTACCTCGTATGATTTGTGGGCATAGCCTTAGTAGATCGGCGACGTTAAAATTTAGAAAGCTCAAAAAAATTACGAGAAAAATAAAAAAATACAATTAAAAAGTATTAACAAAATTTAAGAAATATAAAAAATCAAGATTTTTAAACTTATCAAAATTTTTAAAAACACATGAATTTCTCATAAATTCGCAAATTATTCGTAGTTGTTTCAAATATTCTGAAAATTTGGTGACTGCCTGGTAGGTGAACCTCAAACAGTTTTACCATTATAAATTTTTAAGGATTTGGGAAAAAGAAGCAAGACATAGGCAACTATTTAAAAGAGAAGAACGATTACTTCTTTTTTGTTCAATAGTGACATGTTCGTGAATTTAATGAGAGAGTTCACTAAGAACGAGCTGCTCCTGTCTACGATTACACGATACAATTTCTAGCCCTACAGAGCTTGGCTAGTATATGCGTCAGCTGAAAAGTATGGTGTTGTCCAAAGCATGGGTAAATATGAATTAGAACTCCTACGATCAAAGAGACCTGCTTATAATGAAGTTGCTGATTTGATCTACAACACCCAGTTTTTGAAAGATGTTGACTACCTGATCACTATCACTAGTTTTCGAAAGGTTTTGAATCTGACAATGAAAACCTTTACTTTGACGGTTTAGATTGTTCACATCTTACACCGTTAATGGTGTAAGATCCCTTAAACACCAAAATGGAGTTTAAAGCACCAAGCTAATAGATACTTGTGTTCAGCAAGCAAGATAAACCGTTACATTTTTTAGGGCAAAGTGTATCTATAAGAATAAACAATCGCATCCCTAGATCCAAAAAACGAACGACCCAAAATCTTGTGAATCAAACCACCACTAACCGTGCGATTAACATCAAACAGCTAAGGATGAACAAACAACACTATAAGTACGTGTGGCCCGTCTCTCTTATGCCACTCATGTTCACGACGAAGGCTCTTCTAGGGTTAGGGGCCTTTCTTTCTAAATCATCTAGACTTTGTTGGTCTTCTTCGTTAAAAAAATTTTGGGGTTAGAGATAACTAATCTTATAGGAATTCTTCTAACTTATTTTAAAAGTCTCTGTAGGGTTTTTATGATCTGGTGTATTTGTTTCAGGGTTTATGATTCATTTGGTTTAAATTTTCGTTTTGCGTGATGGGGGAAGACTTTTGGGTAAAAGATCTCCATTACAAATAAAACAGAGCAAACCCTAATATCCATGCTTGTAAATTCCATTTGTAAACGTCACAGAAAAAGCTTATAGAGAGATGTTGATGGTTTATAAAATCGCCCGTCTCAGGTGAGCAGTCAGGTGGTCAACATTTTTCCAAAATTGAGTGTTGTAGATCAAATCAGCAACTTCATTGCAGGCAGGTCTCTTTGATCGTAGGAGTTCTAATTCAAATTTCCCCATGCTTTGGACGAGACCATACTTTTCAGCTGACACATATATCTAGCCAAGATCTATAGGGCTAGAAATTGTATTGCAAACCGTGTAATCGCAAGCCGGAGCAACTCGTTCTTAGTGAACTCTCATTAAATTCACGAACATGTCACTGTTGTACAAAAAAGAAGTAATCGTTCATCTCTTTTGAATAGTTGCCTATGTCTTGTTCTGTTTCCCAAATCCTTAAAAATTTATAACGGTAAAACTGTTTGAGGATCACCTACCAGGCATAGTCACCAAAATTTTAAAATATTTGAAACAATTGCAAATAATTTGCAAATTTATGAGAAATTCAGGTGTTTTTAAAAAAATTGATAAAAAGTTTAATAATCATGATTTTTTAAATAATGCATGCACAAAAATAATTGGGATAATGGCTCGTGACTGACATTTAAACACCAAAATTATGTTCAAATGGTGTTACACAATTAAAATTATACTTTTGATCTCACACCATTGATGTGTAATTCATCATTATGCCATGTGGTGCACATCTCTAATCAAGCTAAACTGTCCAAGTAGCAATCTATCATTGGAACATGTCTCAGCCCAAAGAAAAATGCCTATAGTGGATGTGAACCACCCGATTGGTGAACTTAAATATCAGCCATTGAAACTAAAAACAATGGTTGATATCGTTGTCCACAGTCGGATGGTTTAAATCTCCCCAAATCACCAGTTTTGGGGATCTATCACTTTGACGGTACAGATCAACCACATCTTAAACCATTGATGGTGTAATATCATTTAAACACCATTTTGATGTTTAAGTGACGGTCAGGTGAGTCAGGCCAGAAATAATTTAGCAAATGAGCAAAATTGCGCTCAGTTATTACCTTGAATACAGAAATTCTTCAACTTCTTCATCCTTCAGATTGCCATCCTCACTGGAGTAGCTATCTTCATCCCGATGCTTGCTCGAAGTGCATAAAGCTGAAGTACTTGTATCCACTTCCCCGTGCCTCGAACATGAACTTTCCGAGGTGTGGCTCCTACATCTGCTCTCATCTCTCAATCTACCCATCAGCCGATCTTTTTCATCTTTCAGACTGTCGCCCTCAATGAATTAGCTATCTTCGTTACCATGCTTGTTTGATATGCACGAAGCTGGAGTATTTTATACACTTTCCCATGCCTTGAACTTGAGCTTCTTTCCGAGGACTCGCCACTGTGTCAGTGGCTCCTAGATCTGCTCTCATCTCTCGACCTACACATCAACCTATGATCAAGATCTAGCTCTTTTTTTCAGAGCCGCCACATCTCATTTACTTCCACAGTTCGATTTGCTGAAAGGAACCCGCCAACTATTGAATTAGCCAAACAAGAAGAGAGCAAGAAAAATAGAGAATCACCCACAAAAACTGTGAGTCACTAAATAGGGCCCCAAAAAAACACAAAAATTCATAGAAGGTACTTTAGCCATTCGTTGTTCCAGATGAAATGACTAAAATACTCAGAGGAATTGTTGCATTCTCAAAGCCAATATCAGAATCCACTATCAGCCAAACCGTGGTTGATATCAACACTAAATTGAACCTCATGGAAAAAAGAACTAAGCTAGATACTCATAGTGACACTGCAATATTTTGGTGGGGGGTCGTTTCGGATAAATATTGGAGTACAAAAAAATATATTTAGTATTAATAAAAATATTATTTATTATTTACAAAGATAGCCAAAATTTAAAATTAAAAAAAAAAATTCATTATTTTTGGCGAAATTAACAAAATTCTCATCGAAATCACCGAAAGTTTCATCCGACCCTTGTTTTAGTGAAATTTGGGGATTTTTGGCCAAAACTTGTCACTATGCTCATTCAAAAATGCAAGTACTGCGCTGTTGCCACAGAATGCACAAATGGAATTTTCTGAGGACTTACGACTGGCACCAAAATTTGAGATTTAGTCAATTTAAAATATAGGTTCCAATTGATATAAATGGTCTCTAGTTTTATTGATGGGTTTATGTCATACTTCCGACGAGCTTAAACATTACACGCTAGTGATGAATCTTTACTACTCTTAAAAGCATGAATCATCGCTATTTTTTGTCAATTTTGCGTTTCCTCACTTTAGGAACAAAATACCTCTCTAGTAGCCCAATTTACCCCAAATTTTTAACGTTTCATAATTCACACGTCAAGTCAAAGGTAACCATTTTTTAGCTGACTAGGATTTCAGCTTGTTATTATAGTTGCCCATAGAGCATCTCTAATGGTGTATCTCATTGTTTGGCTAATAGGGTGCATCTCATTGGTTGGCTAATGAGATAAGTTTGGGATACCAAAAATATGGGATATGCTGCACTCCACTCATCTAATCCTAATTTAGAAAAAATATCAGTTTTGTAATATCATTTTTGTATAGCCGTCGATAGATATCTGAATTATAGAGAGCAACAAAAAGCAATAAAATATATTATTTTTAAAATATAAGATACAAATTTGATATCGTATATATAAGATACGAAATTCATATCCAATATCGACATATGATATGAGATATCCATTGGAATGGATAACACCTCACATTTATCCCAAATTAGAATCATTGTAATGCGACATCCGTATACTCTAATTTGGGATAGATGTGAAGTGTTGTGCGTTCTAATGAATATCTCGTATGCCACGTGGATATAAGATTTCTTATATACAAGATATCAAGTTGGTATCCAATATTTTAAAAATAATATATTTTATTACTTTTATTGTCTTTTATATTTGAGATATCTGCGACTTCAAAAAATAATACTTATCACAAATTTTATATTAATATCTAATGGTTTAAATTTACATTTTGTAATTGAAATATCAACACCTGATTAAAAAGATGATTAGTAACCCAAAGATAGATGGTTGGAGTGGATTGTCAACACCTGATTGAAAAGATGATTAGTATCGAAAAGATAGATTGTTGGAGTGGATAACATCACATATTTTTTATACCCCATATTTGATCGAAGAAAAAAAAGAAAGATTTAAGTACTTAAAACTATGATTAAGATGAAGAATCACGGGGGATAATGAATCAAGTGGATATAAACATTGTTGAACCCTATCCAACGATAAATTGAACGATGCTAGATTCATGTTCTTCCTTGGGCCAAGAGTAATAGGTTTTTATATTATTTAATTGAGTAAATAAAAAAACTATAAAGAAGCCTCAAATTTGAAAATTATGGATTAAAATAATAAGTGTAGACCTCAGAATTGCAGAATAACATCAAAACAGGCATCAATAGAAACCAATCAGCCCCGAAAGAAGGTGTTTCTTTACTTGTAATTCATCAAAGGCCACATCATATCATAATCTCCAACAAATAAAGAAATAAATAAAATGTATGTCTCATGGCCAGTCCCAAGAGGTAATAGCAGCAACGCCACATCCCCAAGGCAATGGAATATGAGACCGCTCATTTGAGACGTACGATTATATAAACTATCAACATCTCTATAAGTTTTTTCTATGGCGTTTACAAATGGAATTTACAAACATATAAATTAGGGTTTGCTCCATTTTTATCTGTAAAGGAGTTCTTTTACCCAAAAGACCTCCCTCGTCACGCAAATTTAAAATTAAAAAGAAATGAATTATAAACACTAATCGAATTTAGCACCGTTCAATTTACGCTCGGGTGATAACGAATCAAGTGGATACGAACAATGTTGAACCCTATCCAATGATAAATTGAACGATGTTAGATATATGCTCTTCCTTGGGCCAAGAGTAACAGGTTTTATTTTACTTGATTGAGTAAATAAATAAACTAAAAAGCAACCTCAAATTTGAAAAATATCGATTAAAATAACAAATGTAGACCTCAGAATTGCAGAATAACATCAAAACAGGCTTCAATAGAAACCAATCAGCCCCGAAAGATGGTGTTTCTTTATCTGTAATTCATCAAAGGCCACATCATATCATAAACTCATAAATATAAATAAATAAAATGTATGTCTCATGGCCAGTCCCAAGAGGTAATAGCAGCAACGCCACATCCCCCAGGCGATGGAATATGAGACCGCTCATCTGAAACGAACGATTATATGAACCATCAACATCTCTATAAGCTTTTTCTGTGACGTTTACAAATGGAATTTACAAACATACAAATTAGGGTTTGCTCCATGTTTATCTGCAAAGGAGTTCTTTTACCCAAAAGACCTCCCCCGTCACGCAAATTTAAAATTAAAAAAAAAAATGAATCATAAACCCTAATCGAATTTAAAATTTTGATAAGATCAAACCTTGCATTTTGTAAAGTCCAACATTTGAAGATTGTTGAATTTGGCACTACTACCCAAGCGTAAATTGAACGGTGCTACATCCGTCTCTCTTACGGGCAAGAAGAAAAAATGTTCTTTTTAACAAAATAAGTAAAACAAAGAGGCCTTAAATTTGAAAATTATGAATTAAACTACAAAATTAGACCTCAGAATTGCAGAATAACATCAAAGCAGGCTTCAATAGAAACCAATCAGCCCCGAAAGATGGTGTTTCTTGTATCTAATTTTCATCACCGGCCACAGAATGATCAAAATAAATAAATAAAATTAAAAACTTTATGTCTCATGGCTAGTCCCAAGAGGTAATAGCAGCAACGCCGCATCCCCAAGGCGATGGAATATGAGACCGCTAACCTGAGACAGACGATTTTATAAACCATCAACATCTCTATAAGTTTTTTCTGTGACGTTTACAAATGGAATTTACAAACATGGATATTAGGGTTTGCTCCATTTTATTTGTAAAGGAGATATTTTACCCAAAAGACCTCCCCCGTCACGCAAAACTAAAATTTTAGACCAAATGAATCATAAACTCTGAAACAAATACACTAGATCACAAAAACCCTACAGAAAATTTTAAAATAGGAACTCCTAGAAGATTTGTTATCTCTAACCCCAAAAGTTTTTAAATGAAGACCAACAAACCCTAGAAGATTTAGAAAGAAAAAACCCTAGCCTTAATGTTGTTTGTCCGTCCTCAGCTGTTAGATGCTATTCGCACGGTTGGTCATGGTTTGATTAACAAGATATTGAACCATTCATTTTTCAGATCTAGGGACGCAATTGTTTGTTCTTATAGATACACTTTGCCCTAAAAAATGTAACGGTTTATCTTGCTTGCCGAACACAAGTATCTAATAGCTTGGTGCTTTAAATTCAATTTTGGTGTTTAAGTGATCTTACACCATTACCGGTGTAAGATGTGAACAATCTAAACCGTCAAAGTAAAGCTGATACATTGAACGGTAGTTGGCTTGAAGGCGATTAGCATCATCCGATATGTGCTCTCTAATAACAACCATTGCTCGTATTTTTAACAGTCAATATTAAAATCCACCGTTAGGATAGATCGCAACCATTGTTAGACATGATCCTTTGGCCTAGAAATGTTCATCGGGTTTCACGTGCTTAAGTTGTTAACTGTTTTGAATTTGACAATGAAAATCATTATTAGTCTCAATCTTTGACATAATAGATCTTGAGATCATGGGTCTACAATCAAACGGTTCAATTTTGATTCCATGTGGCACACATTCTGAAAAAAGATCTTAAAACCTTGATTATGTTCATTTTGTGGGATGTATGCCATGTGAAATATAAATCGGACCATAAGATGGTTAGTCCTTAATCTCAAGATCTACAGTGTCGAAGATTATGATGGAAAACGATCTCCATCATCCGGTTCAAAACAATCGACAAGTTAATACAGGTACCCATTTCTATATATTTGTGAAAAAACCATCTATCCCAAAATAGGAAAGATCCAATAAATAGGCTTACCTCGTATGCTCTGCGAGCATAGCCTTAGTAGAATTGGTGAGGTTAAAATTTAGAAAGTTCAAAAAAATTACGAGAAAAATCAAAGTAAAATAAAAAAATACGATTAAAAAGTATAATTTTTTTTAAGAAATATAAAAAATCATGATTTTTAAACTTTTTATCAATTTATTTTAAAACACATGAATTTCTTATAAATTCACAAATTATTCACAATTGTTTCAAATATTTCGAAAATTTGGTGACTATGCATGGTAGGTGAACCTCAAATAGTTATACCATTATAAATTTTTAATGATTTGAAAAAGAGAAGCAAGACATAAACAACTATTCAAAAGAGAAGAACGATTACTTCTTTTCTGTACAACAGTGACATGTTCGTGAATTTAATGAGGTCGTTTACTAAGTACGAGCAGCTCCGGCGTGTGATTACATGATTTGCGACACAATTTTTAGCCCTACAGAGCTTGGCTAGATATATGCATCAGTTAAAAAGTATGGTTTCATCAAAAGTATGGGCAAAAATAAATTAGAATTCTTACGATCAAAGAGACCTGCTTGCAATGAAGTTGCTGATTTGATCTACAACACCCTGTTTTAGAAAGATATTGACCACTCGATCGCTATTACTACCCCTTTGGCGCAAGCGTTGATGTTGGTAGATGGTGATGAGAAACCAAAGATGAAATATAGTTACGAGTCAATGGACAAGGCAAAATTGGCTATTAAAACCAAATGCCCTACAAATTATAAACGATATTGGGCAATTATCGACAAGAAATGGAATGCACAATTCCACTAGTACTAGCATGCGGCAGGTAAAACATGCTAAACTGCTGATGTAGAGATTTGTATTTTTTTTTTAATTTTTTATTATTCACTATTTCTATATACTGATAAGATTGCTTGGATCTAGCTTTCCAGTACAAGCAACGTTCGAGTTGAGTGAGGCCGATGAAGTATACAGTGGTTTGCTCAATGTGATCTAATGAATGCTCCTTGAGTTGGAAACCAAGGTCAAGCCTTAAGAGACGTGAGTAGTAATAACTTATAACCCATAAATCAAATTTCATATGATCTGTTTATTGATATGTAGATTATTGTATTCCATCTTTATAGATTGACATATTCCGCAAAAAATATGAGTCATTTGGAACGAGATTAGCGCAATCTCAAATTCAACATGATAAATCGATTGATTGGTGGATGCACTATGGACATGATTGTCCAATACTGAGGAAAATTGTTATCCGTGTTTTATTGCAAACATGTTCCTTATCCAACAGTGAGTGGAATTGGAGTACTTTATCTCATTCACACAAGGAAAAGGAATAGACTAACAAAATGATTATTCATAAACAATTTATTGTTCTTTTGTCGTTTCTTTTCCATACTTTCTCATCAACAAAATGATTATTCATCCAAAGAAAAAAGGTGTCTGGTGGATAATACACCTTTGGAAAGACCATTGCCACTTTGCACTTTGGATATTCAGTCATGTTAGATTTCATGAGATGGTGCACTTTTGTGAATTAAATTACTTTTACCTAAGAACCCAAAGGATTATTCAGGGAATCAGATTGTGTACCTTTATCCAACAACCGCTGATGTCTTTTTGGGTATAAAGTTGAATTCTTAGGTGCCTAGAAAGATATAGATGGTTGGAGTGGATTATCAACACCCGATTAAAAAGATGATTAGTATCCCAAAGATAGATGGTTAGAGTGAATCACATCCCATATTTTTTATACCCTAAATTTAACCGAAGGATAAAAAAAAAAGATTTAAGTACTTAAAACCATGATTGAGGTGAAGAATCTCGGGTGATAACGAATCAAGTGGAGATGAACATTGTTGAACCCTATCCAATGATAAATTGAACGATGCTAGATTCATGTTCTTCCTTGGGCTAAGAGTAACTGGTTCTTTATTATTTAATTGAGTAAACAAATAAACTATAAAGAAACCTCAAATTTAAAAAATATGGATTAAAATAATAAGTGTAGACCTCAAAATTGCAGAATAACATCAAAACATGCATCAATAGAAACCAATCAACCCCGAAAGATGGTATTTCTTTATCTGTAATTCATCAAAGGCTACATCATATCATAATCTCCAAAATATAAATAAATAAATAAATAAAATGTGTCTCACGGCCAGTCTCAAGAGGTAATAGCAGCAATGCCACATCCCCAAGGCGATGGAAATTGAGACCGCTCATCTGAGACGAACGATTATATAAACCATCAACATCTCTATAAGCTTTTTCTGTGACATTTACAAATGAAATTTACAAACATATAAATTAGTGTTTGCTCCATTTTTATCTGTAAAGGAGTTCTTTTACCCAAAAGACCTTCCCCATCACGCAAATTTAAAATTTAATAGAAATGAATTATAAACCCTAATCGAATTTAAAATTTTGATAAAATAAAACCTTACCTTTTGTAAAGACCAATATTTGAAGATTGTTGAATTTGGCTGTACGACCTAATCGTAAATTGAACGGTGCTACATCCGTTTTCCTCTTACGGGCAAGAAAAAAAAAGGTTCTTTTTAACAAAATAAGTAAAATAAAGAGGCCTTAAATTTGAAAACTATGAATCAAACTACAAAATTAGACCTTAGAATTGCAGAATAACATCGAAACAGGCTTCAATAGAAACCAATCAGTCCCGAAAGATGGTGTTTCTTTTATCTAATTTTCATCACCGGCCACAACATAATCAAAATAAATAAATAAAATTAAAAAATTTATGTCTCATGGCCAGTCCCAAGAGGTAATAGCAGCATCGCCGCATCCCCAAGGCGATGGAATATGAGACCGCTCACCTGAGACGGACAATTTTATAAGCCATCAACATCTCTCTATAAGTTTTTTCTGTGACGTTTACAAATGGAATTTACAAACATGGATATTAGGGTTTGTTCCATTTTATTTATAAAGGAGATCTTTTACCCAAAAGACCTCTCCCGTCAAGCAAAACTACAATTTAAACCAAAAGAATCATAAACCCTGAAAGGCTTTGATGCAATCTTAGAGAACAATTGCATACTGCCAATAATTAATCCCAACACGCCACAAGTGAAAGAAGAATCAAATTGTGAAAAAGTAAGTTCTCGTACAACCTTAGTTGCTAGAAGTGGGAAGAATGATTGAATACCACAAATCTAAGCTACTTTATATAAAGGAGAAACCAAGTATCATCATCAAAGCCTTATTCCATTTACTTGGGGCTGGCTTCGTGAGTCCTATTTCTCCACTCAATTTTTATCAATGTTTAGCTCTCCAATCTTTAATGGCCCTTCCCACTGCTTCCCTCTAGGTCTTCACTGGCCTTTCTCTTCTCCTTCTTCCTTGTGCTTGTAGTGTCTCAACCCTCTATATAAGGTTTGCTTCTAGCCTCTGATAGATATGTCTAAACCACCTCAACCTACATTCCAAATGTTTTCCCTTTATAGGTGTTAATCTCAAACTTCCTCTTATATACTCCTTTTTAATGTTATCCTTTCTTGTTACTCAATACATCCATCTTAGCATACGCATCTCAACTCCATGTACACTCTTTTCTTAGTGCTTCCCTGTAACCCAACATTCCACGCCATATAGTATGACATGTCTTACAGTTATCTTATAGAAATACCCCTTCAATCAAAGTGTTCATGGATCACACAATACTCCACTTTGTCTCCATGTCATCCAGCCTAATAGCAAAATTTAATGGTTGACCAGTACCAAAAAAAAAGAGGGACAAAGTCTTTTCCAGATCTAGAAGGACCACGAAAATGATTTGTCATTAAACTTGCCACCACCCAACTATAAGAAACAACACGACCAAAGAGAGCAGATACCATACTTAGAAATAGATGGGAAGGAAGCGAAAGAGGCTTGACAAACCCTTGTTCCTAACCCCTTTAAGGTTTTTTTTTTTTTTGAGACAGTAACAAAGATTATACTAAAAAACAAAAAGAGAAGACATACCTTTAAGGTATATTGTGGGGTAGGTAAAGGCAGGTTCATGAAGGATCTGGGAAAGTATAAATAGGGTATACTGCCGAGTAGGAATGGGCAAGTTCATGAAGGATCTGGGAAAGTATATATAGGGCAGGAGGCATGGATGATAGGAAGCAAGGGAAGAAGGTAAGCTAAGTATTCATCTTCTTCCTGCCGACGAGTGGGTTCTCTTCTCTTCATCTTCTCTGCATTTTGCAGTATCATAAAACTCGAGTGTTGTTCCATTATTTGAACTCTATGAAGATATGAATCTTCTTTAAAGCAATCAACAGATATCTGCAAAAACTCCTCTCTTGCCGCTGATTTTCGTGAAACAAAAGGGAGAAATCTGCTGCTCCCGTCTCTGCAAACCTTCAACTCTGTCGACACATCATCTTCTTCTCATCACGTACATCTAACCTTTTCTGCTTGCACATCTCCAGCCATCCAATAAACTGACAAGAGCAACTCATAAAATACTGTTGTAGTAATGCTGCCCTAAATGCTCAACCTTTGTTTTAGTGAATGACTTATTTGGGCTTTATACAAATATAGCAATGTTGCCTTAAATGTTGAATCTTTATTTTAATGAATGGGTTGTTTGAGGTAGATAGAAATGTAATAATGCTGCCCTAAATGCTTAACCTTTGTATTAAATGCTTGTTTGAGGTAGATAGAAATGTAGTAATGCAGCCCTCAACTCATAAATGCTTGTTTTTTAGAGATAATTACTGATCGGGGTCCCAACTACCCCCTATTCACCCTATTTATAGGGGACACATATAAGACCATTTCTGTCTCATTTAAGACCATTTACGTCTCATATAAGACCATTTCCATCTCATATAAGACCATTTCCATCCATCTCATATAAGACCATTTCCATCTTATACTTTGTCACTCACGGCAAAATGTTTGTCATTAATATTAGGGAAATTTGTTTATTAGGAAAAACGACAATTAATATTAGGGAAATCTGTTTATTAGGAAAAATGATAGTTAATATTAGGGAAATCTATTTATTATTGTAAGTATATTTATTGATTTTTTGTATGAATTATGTTAGGTCTGTTATGAGACTGTTGCAGTCTTTAAAGAGGTCATATTTGTCTAAGACCGGTCTTGTGGCTGAATTCGCTCATTGTAAACTGTAAATGCATTTATTTTTTTGAAATCTTTCTGGCACATGTTTATAAATTAATTATAATGTAGTGTTATAAATTATACACAGGATGATAAAATTGCATATTCTACCCTTAGGGTCTCTACTCTTATAGTTGTTTTATCTCCTATGGAGCTTGAAGCTTTTAGTTCAACTGCAGTGAAGCCTCTTCTCCGTCTAATAAATATTCCTACAATGAACGAGCTGATATACATATTAATAGAAAATTTTAATTATGAGTCTGAGAGATTCTCTATTGGCGGACGTACTGTTGGCTTTCCCTTGCTAGAAATGTCCACTTTACTTGGTCTTAAGCATGTTAAAATTATCCCTGAAACTCTGGGGGAAGGTCCGAATGTTGAAAATGAAGAAATTAATTTATTCTGTATGAAATATTTTTAGTCGAGTAGGGAGTATTAGTGGCGGTGAAATAGAAAAGGCAGTGACTGTTGCTAGTATAGAAAATGAGCCGATTTTACTCGTCTCATCTTATTGCATATTCTTGCGACATTCATGATACCGAATAGCTCTAAGAAAATTGAAGAGACGTACGTGAGATTAGTCTATAAGATTGAGTACTTTAACATAATTGCATGGGTCAGGGTTACTCATACATGTTTAACAGCTTTAAATTTTAAGAGGAGCAGCGTGCATACCAATCTTGATGGATGTACCTTTGCATTGCAGGTTAGTCATTTTCTTTGCGAAGGTTATCTATTCGTACACCGTTTACCGCATAATACACATATTCCCTAACAAATCTTTAGTTTATGATATGTTTTAGATTTGGGCATACGAGCACTTCCCGACCAAAGCGCCGACTTCAATTATCAATGATTTTCTAAGATATACAAAGTATACCTCAGTAAAAAGTCATCATCGGAAGTATTACGTTACGGAGCTTCATAATCTTAAGGTATTATTGGCGTCAACCTCAACATCATCATATCCAACTGCATTTAATCTCTCTTCATCCTCACGTTTGACAGGCTCTCCTTCACAAAAGATTTCGGTATCTGGTGCAACAACGCAGTATTCACCAGGATCTGTCTCCATGATTGTAAAATCAACGCCCCGCATGTCTCCCCTCACCAAGAAAAGGTCGCCTTTTCTTACGGGCATGTAGGACTCCAAGAAATATGTTGTTGAACCAAGAAAAAAAGAAGAGAAGATAAAGAAAATTAATAATATAAAAGAGTAGGGGCTTGGATCAAGATACACATTCAATATAAGTAATTGATTAGTTGTTGAAAAAATGGGTCTCTAGCAGGCTCCTAAAAAAAGAAAATGAGAACTGCCATAGCAGGATCCTTCTAGTAAATTAGAAGAAATATAGTACGATCTTTTTATCATTTTTTAGAAAACGAAATACAAAAGATTAAAGATTCTCTATTTGTAAACTTAAAGCTGAGTAAAGGAGATAGGAAGATACTCCAGTGGAGTACCTTCACCCATAGTTACTTAGTTCACTGATTCGTTGGATTCTAATTCGGCTTCGCAATTCGCTATTTTCAAACGAATTCAATTCGCTCGGGTAGGATGACTTTTACTATTATTTATTAATTACATAAGGTTTTAGGTTCAAATCATCTTTTTAAGCTTTCAAAACTTTAGTGTAACTAAAATACTAAGCATTAATTCGGTAATTCGCTTGTTATAACAAATTTGATTCACTGTATTCAATTCGTGATTTGCTGGGTGAATGAGCGAATTAAGTATCATAGCCTTCACCATACATCAAGGTCCAAATGGAGTTCCATGTCACACCGAAAACATGTTTTGCATCACATGGAGCAACGTAGCTTTGTTCAGATCATATTTTAAATAAATACATAAACTCCAACGTGTATTTTGATTAAAATCAGGACCATTGAATCACAGTCAAAATTTGACATTCAATTTTGAATTTTTTACACCAAGGTCCAAATGGATCTTCTACACGACCTGCTAGAGCTCCACATGGCAGCAAAACAGCTTTTTGGGGTGCCACGTGGAGTTCCACATGAGCTTGGAGTACCTATCTTGTATAGTTCATTGGAGTATGAACACCTTTTCCGCAAATAAATACGTGGGGGTAATTGATAAACAAACGTGTGTGTGTGACAAAATAATTGACAGACAATGATGAATTTTCATTAAAAAGAAGTGCATCCTGGATCCAAGGTAAGCAAGGAGCTTAACAAGTCATAAAAACCCAGAAAAAGAACAAAAATAACAACACCCAAAAAAAACAGAGCCAGTGCAGAAATCACTGGCACACACCTACCAGTAAAAGGGTCCAGACAAACACTATCATCAGTTCAGACTCTCCCTAGGGCACCTATCTCAACTCAGCCCAGGAAATCACACAACTGCAAATTTCTCTAAGGGTAACTTTATTTGAACCCAATCCATTTCACTAAGGACAAACATTGACTGCTTTGAATCGGAAGATGGAGATTGTTTTTGTCCCAATCTTACACACAATGAATCTTTAGATCAGGGGCGTACCATCAGACAGCAAGTCTTTGGTTCCACGTGGCACACATCCCAAAAAGTGACCTGAAAATCATATACCTATTCGGAATAGACAAACCTCTTCTAATTAGCATATCCACCATCTTTATCCAATTCCACGTTGTACACCAACCAAAGAATAATGCACATGGGGGTTTAATCTTCCATAAACTTATCAATGATCGAGAAATAAAGGGCCTCCTAACTATTAGCCGAAAGAAGGTTTTGACAAGATAAGCCACCTTCATATTCTACTATCATCTTTGCAGGGGGCTCTATTAAGGCTGTCCAGAAGTTCTATTAACTCATCTCAGTGACCCGCAAATCCCTCCTAAGCCTTATATGCCACACTGCAAACCTCGTATTGTAACAAACACAGTAACCTCCTCTTCCCCCCACTCTCAATTGGTACAAATGAGGTTAAAGGATAGGAAGTGGGTCTCTGTGAACTGCGGATTAGTCAAGTACTAGTATCATCTCTTGCCAGCCTGCAGCACACACCCCTTTTAGACTAACATCTCATCCCTGCCCGGTAACCTTACATTTCACTCCCTCACCCACCAAGCTTCCCGATCCATATCCAATCTCCACAACCACTAGCCAAGTAGCACACTATTCATTTGGTTTATTTGTCTGACTCCAAAACCCCCTTCCTCTTTGGAGAAGCACACAATCTCTGAATTAACCAAGTAAATCTTCCTCCACCCATCACCACCAATCATGGTTTGAGATCTTGGAAATCCAAGAAATCTCGGATATGATCGATACCGAGATGTCTCGCGTCTATCTTTGTAAAGATTTTGTAAGTAGGCGTAACAAGAGTAATAACCAGATTCTCTCTTTGTAAAGATTTTGGAAGTAGTCAATCACTCCTCCTTTAATCTCCTCAATCAAAGTCAATTGTTGCCCATTAACAACAAGAGAGCTAATCCTAATCCATCAATTTCAAAAGCTAGCAATAGAGTGAATATACCGAGAATTCTGGTCTTCCTTCTATTTTGGGACCATTGCCATCAAAATATTTCCTACTCCATCTTTTTGTTGAAACGCTCCTTGAGGTCATTCCTTTACTACTTTCTTGAAAGAAAGTGCCTCGAGTTCCTTCTTCCCATCATCCTAGGACTTACCAATGATGACCTATTTGGGATTGACACAATCAGACCACGTCCTGGCAACTAGGTTGATCTATTCACTCTCTCACTTGTCAGCCCCCTCTGCGCAAGTGTCACACTCTGCGCTTGACATCCCATTCTAGTCTCTAATGTTCGGCTCTCGTTCATCTGACCCAAAAAAGACCATTGTATCACCATCTGGGCTGGAGGAACCTTAACTATCGTCTTTAAATGTATTGGACTCCCCTTCGGATCCGGAAGAGGATTCACATGATAATCTTAAATCGATCCATTGGCTGGTTGCGCTTCAGTTGGGCTCAAAGCACTCAACCAAATCAAGGCCCTCACCATCACACTGATATGTTGGACCTTCATATCACCGCCTAAGCTGAAGGAATCTTACCATCGTCTCTAGATTTACAGGACTTACCTTCGGATCTAGAAGAGGATTCTCGTGACAATCTTAAATTGATCCATTACCTGGTTGTGCTTCAGGTGGGCTCAAAGCAATGGCAACCAAATCCGAGCCCACACCATCGTGCTAAGACGCAGCTTCACATGACAGGGTTTGCAGATGGATAACACATGTTGCCTTATTATTTGGCCTCTCCTTCCTTACCTCCACTAGCATTGAGTTGTGTTGACACCTTGACAATCCCATAGACCATCCACACGGACTTGAAACTATGTGGAGTCCATTTTGAAATTAATATTCTTATATATATATATATATATAGGAAAATGATAAGATGCATTTGAATGCACGGCGTGAAACGTGAATTCGAAAGCTATATGCACGTGACCGTGAGTTACACCACATTCGTAAGGGTTCATTTAGTCGCCTAGGTTTTTGGGGGGGATGAACTTTTTGCACTTGAAATCACATATCCTAATTTGTGGTTCGCCGCTCAAACCTGGTGCATTGAAGTTTTGCACCTTTGACACAAAATTCAACACTGATTAATTATCCTTTTTATTTCTTTAGATCATACCTTATCGATCTTGTCAATTTTCCATGGCACCTCCTGATCCTCGAGTTGGTTGCCACGTGGCACCCAACTGGTTCAAATGCACGGCCTCGAGCCTACCATGCATTCTAATCATATCCCCGAGCCTCATATATATATATATATATATATATATATATATATATATATATATAGACACACACACACAGAGATATATAGATAGATAGATAGATATGTATTGGATGATAAAAAAAGTTAAAACAAGTATCGGGGTTGACATTATTTTTTTCCCTTTTGTGCATCCAAATCGTGAAAATCAGATTGTAATCTACTCCTATGATGACAAGGAAGAAAAAAGAAAGGAAGAGTACTAAAAAATATGCATCTAAGACTCACGTTTCAGATAAGCATCAAGCAGGTTGCCTGTCACCCCCTCAATTGTATCATCGATTGGTAGGATGTGGACGCGTTTCCCATACTTGACATCAGGACATTGATGCACGGATACAACATCACCAAGTCGTACCCTAAGATTGGCACAGACGACTTTGTTCATTCTAATCTTGGTCTCTACACAAAGTTCATCAACAATAACAATGCACACTGTATCCTTCCACTTCTTTCCCTGTTTCATGCAAAGATGCTAAAATTTTTATAAACATCAAATAATGAGAAGCAGAGAAGATAGAATCACCTAAATTAGAACGGTGTCACCTCGAAAGAATTGAAGCTTCTCCATTGTAGAAGGGTTCATTGAACCGAATTGTCATCATTAATAGCTTCATTAACAGCAAGACGATTGGGTGATTTTTTCCGTTCCAGAATTGCAGTGCTAAAGTCCCTCTTTGTACCTTTCCTGTTGGGAATATAGAGTTCTTTTATCAGTAAAAATATACAATTTTTTTTCTTTTGGATAAGTATTCATAATGCAACAAAAATTTCGAGAATATGATGAAGAAGACACTTGTCATGGAACCGGAAAAATCAATATCAATCAACTTATATGTGACTAACTAGGAAGGACAAACGTGCTCCACCTCATATACACAATAACTTGCCTAGTTCAGTAACGGAAATTCAATTGAAGACTAGCCAATTTTATAAAATGTGGAGTTGAATCAATCAGCAAGTTTTCTAATGTAAATCAGAAAAAATTCCTCTCAATCTGCTCCACCCAATCTATATGATGGAAAGGGGACACCTAAACATAGACGTAAAAAAGACAAAAGAATTTGTAAGCTTGGCTTCACTATTTCCCACGTGTAAGCCTTTCCCATCTTGACAGTCAATTTCTTTCCAAACCACCAACCTCTTTTTGAATCCTTAGACAACCAGCTCCCAGAGAACCACATTCAGCTCACGCACACAAAGAGACAAATCAAAATAAGTTGTCGGACGCGAATCAACAATACAACCAATACTAATAGAAAATAAGGGTCACTCGTCCACCCGAATCCCAAGAACCATAGATATACATACACACAGGAATTAGATTTTGCACTCAGAACATGGCGTAGACGGGAGAGGGAGAGATTTTGCAATGAACTTCCCGAAATGTCAAAGGGACAGAAACATGTAAGAATTGAACTCGACAACTCAGACAAAGAGTTCAGGTACAATTGTCGAGTATAAATTTAGGTGTTCTCCACCATATCTCCACGCTAGATTTGAAATACAGCGTGAGAAATGCTTTTAACCTCCAACATTACATTTCAAATCCAGCATGGAGACTTCAATAGCTATATTTAGAATATTCCTTTGTTTTCTACTCTTACAATTGGTATCCCATATCTGCCATGAATATAGGATACCAACAGCGTGAGAAATGCTTTTAACCTCCAATATTACATTTCAAATCCAGCATGGAGACTTCAACAGCTATATTTAGAATATTCCTTTGTTTTCTACTCTTACAATTGGTATCCCATATCTGCCATGAATATAGGAAACAAGTTAGTATTCTAAATCCTATAAATAAAACAAGTTAATATTTTATTTACACTTATTGTTAAAATATATATTATATTATTTAAAATATATTTAAAAATATAATAAATTTAGAATACATAGATTGAATTGCACCGCATCTCCACAACTATCCTAAATTTACATGAAAATGGGACACCGATTGGTATCCAAATTTGGGCAACCCCTATTAGTATCTCAAACTTATAAAATTAAATTTTATTCAACTTATTAATTTTTTATTTTTAAAAATATTCATTTATATTCCCTATGTACCTCCTCCTTCATACAATTCTATGATTATCAAAAAATTTGTAATTATTAAAATTATTTTGTATTATAATTTTTATTTAAGAAATTACATGAATTTTTTTTTATTTTTCGTAAGTCATTAAATAATATTATTTAATTTAAGTAAAATAAAAAATATATTTCCCAAAAAAATTGAAATGCATTGTTAGTGGTCACTTTTATCCAAACTTTGTAGACCAAATTTGGGATAAATGCAAACTCCAACAATGTATCTCAATTTTTTTTATATATAATTCCTATTCTACTCAATTTTAAAATAGAAAAGAAATGAATATTAGAAAAAATTGTTAAAAGATGAGATACCAAATTTGGGATACAAATAAACTCCAAGAGGTATCCCAAATTTTGCATTTTAATATATAATAATTTTATTGATAAAATTCAATAAAATATAAATTTATTCAAAACTTGCAATATGAATGGCGATCTCCCAAATACGAGATACCACTATTCATATCTCATTTATACCTCGATATAAGATGGCAGTTGGAGTTAATAGATATCCCAAGACTAGCCGTTTGGGTGTCCATGTGACATAACGACTAAATATGAAACGAAGAGATATCTCATAACTAATGATTCTATCAAATGGCCTCCGAAACGACTGGTTTTGAGATATTCATCAACTCCAATAATCATCACATATCTGGGTGTAATAAATGCGAATAATAGTATCCCATAAATAAATATATTTTTTATTTAATTTACAAACACAATTTACCAATAAAATTATATAAAAATTATATTAAAAAAAAAAATTGAGAAATCTTTCTAGTTCACATTTATCCCAAATTTTGGATAACAAATTTGTATCCAAAATTTACCACATAAACAAAAACATGGGATAGCCTCGGATCCCAAATTTCTCCCATAAGGAAGAACACTGGATATTCCATTGGAGATGCTTTTTAACAAACCAAGTTGTTATTTCTATGCCACTTTTTAAATAATCATTGGAGGCATAAAGGCAAGTCGGTATGCCATGGTGAAGATTGCTTTCAATGAAAAGTTGAACGTTGCTTTTCATATCCGGAGATCATGGTTCAACCATTATACAATTACAGTATCTCCCATGTCCATCTTAGTTTTTCTGCTTAGACCATCTCCAATTGGGTACTTTTAAGAGCACCTCCAACACCAGACAATAAATCCTACTCATCTAAAAAACGATTTGGATAAAGTCAAAAGACTTTGACATATGATTTTTCATACGATAAGGTTGGCCTTTAAATTTTGAACATAAAATAAATTAGTAAATAGTGTTTAACGTTTCAAAATTCACACGTCAAGTCAAAGGTAATCATTTTTTAGCTGACTAGGATGTTAGCTTGTTATTATAGTTGCCCTTAGAGCATCTCCAATGGTGTATCTCATTGTTTCGCTAATAGGGTGCATCTCATTGTTTGGCTAATGAGACAAGTTTGGGATACCAAAAATATGGGATATGATGCACTCTAACCATCTAATCTAATTTAGAATAAATATCATTTTTGTATAACCGTCTATAGATATCTCAATTATAAAGAGCAACAAAAAGTAATATAATATATTATTTTTAAAATATAAGATACCAATTTGATATCGTATTATATAAGATACGAAATTGATATCAAATATCGACATAAGATATGAGATATCCATTGGAATGGATAACACCTCACATTGATCCCAAATTAGAGTCATTGTAATGTGACATCCGTGTACTCTAATTTGGGATAGATGTGAAGCGTTGTGCGTTCTAATGAATATCTCGCATGCCACGTGGACATAAGATCTCTTATATACAAGATATCAAGTTGGTATCCTATATTTGAAAAATAACATATTTTATTACTTTTATTATTTTTTATAATTGAGATATCCGCGACTGTAAAAAATAATACTTATTACAAATTTGATATCAATATCTTATATTTTAAATTTACTTTTTGTAATTGAAATATCAACGATTAGTATCCCAAAGACAAATGGCTGGAGTCGATTATCAACACCTGATTAAAAAGATGATTAGTATCCAAAAGATAGATGGTTGGAATGGATCACATCACATATTTCTTATACCCCAAATTTGACGGAAGGAAAAAAAAGAAAAAGATTTAAGTATACTTAAAACCATGATTGAGATGAAGAATCTCGAGTGATAACGAATCAAGTGGATATGAACATTGTTGAACCCAATACAATGATAAATTGAACGATGCTAGATTCATGTTCTTCCTTGGGACAAGAGTAACAGGTATTTTATTATTTAATTGAATAAATAAATAAACTATAAAGAAAGCTCAAATTTGAAAAATATGGATTAAAATAATAAGTGTAGACCTCATAATTGCAGAAAAACATCAAAACAGGCTTCAATAGAAACCAATCAGCCCCGAAAGATGGTATTTCTTTATCTGTAATTCATCAAAGGCCACATCATATTATAATCTCCAAAATATAAATAAATAAATAAAATGTATGTCTCATGGCCAGTCCTAAGAGGTAATAGCAGCAACGCCACATCCCCAAGGCGATGGAATATGAGACCGCTCATCTGAGAAGAACGATTATATAAACCATCAACATCTCTATAAGCTTTTTCTATGACGTTTACAAATGGAATTTACAAACATATAAATTAGGGTTTGCTCCATTTTTATCTGTAAAGGAGTTCTTTTACCCAAAAGACCTCCCCCGTCATGCAAATTTAAAATTACAAAGAAATGAATCATAAACTCTAATCGAATTTAAAATTTTGATAAGATCAAACCTTACCTTTTGTAAAGACCGACATTTGAAGATTGTTGAATTTGGCTCTACTCAATCGTAAATTGAACGGTGCTACATCTGTCTTCCCCTTACGAGCAAGAAAAAAAATGTTCTTTTTAACAAAATGAGTAAAATAAAGCTTTAAATTTGAAAATTATGAATTAAACTACAAAATTAGACCTCAGAATTGCAGAATAACATCAAAGCAGGCTTCGATAGAAACCAATCAGCCCCGAAAGATGGTGTTTCTATTATCTAATTTTCATTACCGGCCACAGCATAATCAAAATAAATAAATAAAAATTAAAAAATTTAGGTCTCATGGCCAGTCCCAAAAGGTAATAGCAGCAACGCCGCATCCCTAAGGCGATGGAATATGAGACCGCTCACCTGAGATGAACGATTTTATAAACCATCAACATCTCTCTATAAGCTTTTTCTGTAACGTTTACAAATGGAATTTACAAACATGGATATTAGGGTTAGCTCCATTTTATTTATAAAGGAGATCTTTTACCCAAAAAACCTCCCCCGTCACACAAAACTAAAATTTAAACCAAATGAATCATAAACAATGAAACATATACACCAGATTACAAAAATCCTACAGAGATTTTTAAAATAAGTAAGAAAAACTCCTAAAAGATTTGTTATCTCTAACCCCAAAAGTTTTTAAACAAAGAAGACCAACAAACCCTAGAAGATTTAGAAAGAAAAAACCTTAACCCTAACCCTAGAAGAGTCTTCGTCGTGAACATGAGTGGCATAAGAGAGACGGGCCACACGTACTTATAATGTTGTTTGTTTGTCCTCAGCTGTTTGATGTTAATCGCACGGTTGTTGGTGGTTTAATTAACAAGATTTTGGACAGTTCATTTTTCGGATCTAGGGATTCGATTATTTGTTCTTATAGATACACTTTGCCCTAAAAAATGTAATGGTTTACCTTGCTTGCCGAACACAAGTATCTATTAGCTTGGTGCTTTAAACTCCATTTTGGTGTTTAAGTGATCTTACACCATTAACGGTGTAAGATGTGAACAATCTAAACCATCAAAGTAAAGCTGATACATTGAACGGTAGTTGGCTTGAAAGGGATTAGAATCATCCGATATGTGATCTCTAATAACAACCATTGCTCGTATTTTTAACGGCCAATATTAGAATCCATCGTTAGGATAGATCGCAAACATTGTTAGACATGATCCTTTGGCCTAGAAATGTTCTCATGGTGATACTTTTTAAATCGGGTTTCACGTGCTTAAGTTGTTAATTGTTTTGAATCTAACAATGAAAATCATTTTTAGTCTCAATCTTTGAAATAATAGATCTTGAGATCACGGGTCTACAATCAAGATCTTGAGATCTTGATTCCATGTGGCACACATTCTGAAAAAGGATCTCAAAACCTTGATTATGTTCATTTTTTGGGATGTATGTCATGTGAAATATAAATCGGATCATAAGATGGTTAGTCCTTAACCTCAAGATCTACGGTGTCGAAGATTAGGATGAAAAACGATCTCCATCATCCAATTCAAAACAGTCGACAACTTAATACACGTACCCATTTCTATAGATTTGTGAAAAAACCATCTTTCACAAAATAGGAAAGATCCAATAAATAGGCTTACCTCGTATGCTCCGTGGGCGTAGCCTTAGTAGAATCGGTGAGGTTAAAATTTAGAAAGTTCAAAAAAATCACGAGAAAAAATCAGAGTAAAATAAAAAAATACGATTAAAAAGTATAAACAAAATTTAAGAAATATAAAAAATCATGATTTTTAAACTTTTTATCAATTTTCTTAAAAACACATGAATTTCTCATAAATTCGCAAATTATTCGCAATTGTTTCAAATATTCCGAAAATTTGGTGACTATGCCTGGTAGGTGAACCTCAAATAGTTTTACCGTTATAAATTTTTAAGGATTTGAGAAAGAGAAGCAAGACATAGGCAACTATTCAAAATAGAAGAACGATTACTTCTGTTCTATACAACAGTGACATATTCGTGAATTTAATGAGAGAGTTCACTAAGAACAAGCAGCTCCGGCCTACGATTCCACGATTTGCCACACAATTTTTAGCCCTACAAAGCTTGGCTAGATATATGCGTCAACTAAAAAATATGGTGTCGTCAAAAGCATGGGTAAATATGAATTAGAACTCTTACGATCAAAGAGACCGGCTTGCAATGAAGTTGCTGATTTGATCTACAACACCCAGTTTTGGAAAGATGTTGACCACTTCATCGTTATTACTACCCCGTTGGTGCAAGTGTTGAAGTTGGTAGATGGTGATGAGAAAACAACGATAAGATAGGTTTACGAGTCAATGGACAAGGCAAAATTGGCTATCAAAACCAAATGACCTATAAAATATAAACGACATTGGGCGATTATGGATAAGAGATTAAATGCACAATTCCACCAGTACTTGCATGCCGCAGGAAAACATGCTAAAGTGCTTATGTAGTGATTTGTATTTATTTATAATTTTTTTTATTATTCACTGTTTCTATATACTGATAAGATTGCTTGAATCCGGCCTTCCATTATAAGCAACGTTCGAGTTGAGTGAGGCCGATGAAGTGTACAGTGGTTTGCTCAATGTGATCTAACAAATGCTCCTTGAGTTGACAGACCAAGGTCAAGCCTTAAGAGACGTGAGTAGTCATAACTTATAACCCATAAATCAAATGTAATATAATCTGTTTATTGATGTGGATTATTGTATTCCATCTTTGTAGATTGACATATTCCGCAAGAAATATGAGTCATTTGGGACGAGATTAGCGCAATCCCAAATCCAACACGATAAATCGGTTGATTGGTGGATGCACTATGGACATGATTGTCCAATACTGAGGCGGATTGTCATGCACGTTTTATCGCAAACATTTTCCTCATCCAACTGTGAGCAGAATTTGAGTACTTTATCTCTCCTTCACACAAGGAAAAGAAATAGGCTAACAAAATGATTATTCATGAACAATTTATTGTTCTTCTGTCCTTTCTTTTCCTTACTTATAAACAAAATGATTATTCATCCAAAGAAAAAAGGTGTCTGGTGGATAATACACTTTTGGAAAGACCATTGCCACTTTGCACTTTGGAAATTCAGTCATGTTAGATTGCATGAGATGGTGCACTTTTGTGAATTAAATCACTTTTACCTAAGAATCCAAAGGATTATTCAGGGAATCAGATTGTGTACCTTTATCCAACAACCGCTGATGTCTTTTTGGGTATAAAGTTAAATTCTTAGGTGCCTAGAAAGATATAGATATGGGATCTACTATTATGGATAAAACTTAGGCATTTTCAACCATTGGATCTTGCACATAAAATCTGAGCTCAAATATTAATTTTGGTTTAGTTGACAATGTTCTACAAAAGGTGGGGTCATTACTTTGCACACATAAAGTTGGCCCTTGCACACAATTTAAAAGAAAGACCGAGTATTTTGGGATGCCATGTGGAAACACAATCTAAGCTGTCTTATCAAAAGGGCATCATCTAAAGATCTTTGGTACAAAAGATTGCTATGAAACAAGATTTCTATTATATGATAACCTTTGACTGCTTCGCATCATAGATAGAGATCATGTTTCATGCCAATATTTTGCATCAAACATCTTCAAATCATTGGCCTTCAAATCAAATGGGTTAGATGGCCTTTTAACATGGACATCTATTCAAAATTCGTCTTTCTTTTAAATTGTGTGCTTGGGCCAACTTTGTGGGTGCAACTCCTAAATATATCTATTTTGTAAAAGAATTTTTGTTTGATGTGCTTTTGCTTCGTATGATCTAAATTTGACAATGGGAAATCAGGATATGGTCTGTGGTACATGTGCAGTGCACAATTGTATAGGCATTGAGTTCTAGAAGTGTGAGAGGATGTACTTGTATAACTACCTACACGTACTTCATGCTATGAGGCATGTCAAGAACTTTTTCCATTTTGGAATGTGGAGTATCTATTTATCCCTACAGGTCTCATGCCCTTTAGGGTTTTTGTTCTTTGCATTATTCTCAAGGCTGCTATGTTCTTGGTGATCATAATCCAAGATTAAGGAAAAGAACGAGGGAAAGCCAAAGGTCAAGTATGAATGTTCAAGAGGTCTTCGAACGACTCCGTAGGAATTTGTAGGCTCGACTAATTTATTTACCTCTACAAGATTTATTTATTTGTTTTCTCAAGAAACCCTAAATGTTACCATAATAAGAACTTGATATCATGCAAAGTTGTTTTTTTTTTGTTCGGTTTGGAGGGGGTGGGGGGTGTTGTGATGTGGTTTCACTCCTACAGAACTTTGTATTGATAACAAATACTATTAGAATATGTTGGGTGCTGATATGGCTGTTAAACGGTCTACTTTCGCCAAGGGCCTGTTTGGATAAAACCATGGGAAACGTGGGAAAGTAAAATAATATTTCTATATTTTCCCATGGATACTTAAGTTGTAGGAAACCATGGATCCCTTTGTTTCCCTTTGTTTGCCGTTGGTTGGATAACTACATTGCTAGCTGGGAAAACGCAAGATTAACCAAATCCTGTGTTTGGATACATATGCAAGAAATCGTAGGAAAATAACATATTCTAACAAAAAAAAAAACCCATAATACCACAAAAGATTATCCAAACAAAAAAATAGTTGCAATATCATAAAAATGATTCACTAAAATGACCAAAAAATTATATATGTATTAAAAAAAATTTCTCTTTACATATCTTAGTGAATTGCTCTAGTTGTTGACTTAGTGTGTTGTGAAGGCTAGGTTCTAGGTTCAAATCTTGTTATGTGTAATAAATTTATTTATTTTTTTATTAATTATACTAGAGCATATACACCATATAGTTTAGTATATAGCCCTACAATATAGTAGAGCCCCTTGTGAGAGAAATCTCTCCAAAAATAAATCCTTGCAACACCTAAATAGATTGAGGGGAGCTTAAAAATAGGCCAAAATTGTGGGATTGAGTTAAAAAAATCAAAGAAGTATTTGTTATAAAAACAAATACCATAAAAAAATTGTTTGAAGATTTTAGATCATTTTAGGTGGTCAAGATAATTTTGGGTGGATGAGAATCCACTAATATAAATTAGGACCCCAGGACCCCTAAAGCTTAGAAACAAATTTTTAGAAGGTTTGGGTGGTCAATTGACCACCCAAGTCATAACGTGGCTCTGCCTCTGATTTTTGGCGATGTGTGCCATATAAAATCAACATCAGACCGTCTGATAGGGGCGTCATGATCTTAAGATCTATCATAAGGAAGATTAAAAAAAGAAAAACAATCTCCATCGTCTGATTCAAATCAGTCAATGGTTTTCGTCCGTGAAAAAATTGTGTGGTATTACTAAACGGGTGAGAAGAGTCATACGGATGAAAAGTCCGAAGAGTCGGAAGATAGAAAATCGAGGGACCCCCTCGGCATTTGTTCTCGGATTTTGACGGAAAATGCGAAGATAATTTTGGACCCTTCGGATGTCATCCAAACAACGGAAATCTCAGCAATTCATTTGCCGCATGAGTTTTCCCTTATTTTCCCTTGCTTCCCTTGAAATCAAACAGGCCCCAAGGGATAATCGGCTCTATTTTAGTGGGACAAAAGCCACAACATACAAAATCATACAAATCACAAAACATAAAATCTATAAAAACAAAAAAAAACCACAACTTCACCAACCCATCAAGAACATTCAGAAAATCAACCAAAAAAACAAATTAAAATAAATAAATAAAACTGAAAACTAAAAAAAAACTCAACTAACCTCACCAAATTTGTTGCCACATTTCTCCCTATCACCGCAAAATACCCACGAATCACACAAACAAGGCTCATCCCAAAACTGAAAACTAAAAAAAAACTCAACTAACCTCACCAAATTTGTTGCCACATTTCTCCCTATCACCGCAAAATACCCACGAATCACACAAACAAGGCTCATCCCCTCCACTACACATGGCCTTGCACGCCCGACAACACTCCTTCGACGAATTAAACTTGAAATCCGATCCCCACTTAACAGCAGCACCCCACAACTCCAATTTCTCAATCCCTCTACAACACTCATCATCATCATCTCAATTTCTCAACTCCAATTTCTGTTATCTGTAACAGAAAGGCTAGCATATGATATGGGAGCTACATCATCATTCGCCGACCGAAGCTCTAATCGGAAACATAGTAGAAGAGGAATTGAGATTTTAAAAATAAAAATAAAAAAATCCTATTTTTATTAAAATCTTTCATTAGGGCTTCCAATAAAATTTAAACAGTTGCAGACAATTTAAAAGAGCAAACTAGATCTACAAAATGAAGCAAAAACAATACAAAAATCACAAAATTTATTGATATCAAATTACAGAGAGATAGAAGAAAGTAAAGATCCGTTCTTGATGGGTGTACCTGAGAGGGTTTAGAGAGGAGAAAGTAAGGATTTGTTCTTGATGGGCGTAGAGAGAGAGAGAGAGAGCGAGAGAGAGGCAGAGGAGAGATGGCTATACTTCCTCAACGATACCACATATATATATAAATAGAAATCATCTCCGCAGGGGTTTAGGGCTTTGTTGACCTAAGCTCAAATTACCTAAAACACCCTTACAAATACTTAAACTGACAAGAAGGGATCTCCGGGTCTCAACGGGCCTGGTTTGACACAGTTTGTTCCGAACCAAGCTTGATATATAAATGAGTTGGCCCGGCCCGATTAGTAAGCCGTATCAGGTATGGGCGAGTTCCAAAAGCCTTCAGCATATTTAAGTGCAGCTCGAACCTTGCCTGAATCGGTAAAATAACTTTTTTATATAGTAGTTATTGAGCCAACATGTGGCCTGATCCGATCTTGACCCATTATGAGCTAAATATGGGTGAAGTAGGCTCAATTCATAATTGGACTTGCTCGACTAAATGAGCTGAGTATGCGCTAGCTCCAAGAGGTCTTATTATAATTGGCACATTTACAACCTTGCCCCGCCCATTGATATCCCTACAAGTCATTTAGGAGTGCCAATTGGTCCAATCGGGTCTGAGTCAAAGGTGAACGACACTTTACCCCTTTTGAGTCAAGTTGGTTAAAAAAAAGAGTGGATTACCCGTCAGGTCCCAACACTTTGTAATCTACCCACCGAGGTCCCAACTTTATAGAAATGACCCAGTAGGGTCTTGACCCTAAACTTTCTTTTATTATTTACCTAGAAGGGTCTAAAAAATTTACACATGTCTTTTCTTTTCTTTAAACTATTAGAAGACCAAAATACCCTAACAAAAATTTACTAAAGCACTCATCCTTCCATAACTATCAAAGAAGGTTGGTGTTTTCTCTTCTATTCATCTTCTTCCTACCGACGAGTGGGTTTTCTTCTCTTCATCTTTTCTTCATTTTACAGTACCATAAAACTCAAGTGTTGTTCCATTATTTGAACTCTATGAAGATATGAATCTTCTTTAAAGTAATGAACAGAGATCTACAAACCCTCCCCTCTTGCCGCTTATTTTCGTGAAGCAACTGGGAGAAGTCTGCTACTCCCGTCTCTGCAAACCTTCAACTCTGTCGACTCATCATCTTCTTCTGATCACGTGCATCTAAACTTTTCTGCCTGCACATCTCCAGTTATCCGATAAACTGATAAGAGCAACTCATAAAACATTGTTATAGTAATGACTTATTTTAGTGAATGACTTGTTTGAGCTTTATATAAATGTAGTAAGGTTGCCCTAAATGCTGAATATCTGTTTTAATGAATGGGTTGTTTGAGGCAAATAGAACTGTAGTAATGCTACCTTAAATGCTTAGCCTTTGTCTTAAATTCTTGTTTGAGGTAGATAGAAATGTAGTAATGTTGCCTTAAACTCATAAATGCTTATTTTTTAGAGATAATTACTGATCAGGGTCCCAACTAACCCCCCCCCCCCCCCCCTCCTATTTACCATATTTATAGGGGACACATATAAGACCATTTCCGTCTTATACTTTGTCACTCACGTCAAAATGTTTATGTCATTAATATTAGAAAAATCTGTTTATTAGGAAAAATGACAGTTAATATTAGGAAAATCTGTTTATTATTGTAAGTATATTTATTAATTTTTTATATGAATTATGTTAGGTATGTTATGAGACTGTCGTAGTCTTTAAAGAGGTCATATTTGTCTAAGACCAGTCTTGTGGTTGAATTCGCTTATTGTAAACTATAAATGCTTTTTTTTTTTTAAAATCTTTCTGGCACATGTTCATAAATGAATTATAATGTAATGTTATAAACTATATACAAGAGGATAAAATTGCATATTCTACCCTTAGGGTCTCTACTCATATAGTTGTTTTATCTTCTGTGGAGCTTGAAGCTCTTAGTTAAACTACAGTGAATCCTCTTCTCCGTATAATAGATATTCTTATAATGAATAAGCTAATATACATATTAATAGAAAATTTTGATTATAAATCTAAGAGGTTCTCTACCGGCGGGCGTATTATTGATTTTCTCTTGCTAGAAATGTCCACTTTACTTGGTCTTAAGCATGTTGGGATTATCCCTGAAACTCTGGGGGAAGGTCCAAATGTTGAAAATGAAGACATTAATTTATTTTGTATAAAATATTTTGGTCGGGTATGGAGTATTAGTGTCAATGAAATAGAAAAGGCGGTGACTATTGCTAGTATAGAGAATGAGAGAGTCAATTTACTCGTCTCACCTTATTGCATATTCTTGCGACATTCATGATACCGAATAATTTTAAAAAAATTGAAGAGACGTACGTGAGATTAATCTATAATATTGAGTACTTTAACAGAATTGCATGGGGACGGGTTACTCATACATATTTGTTAAACTCTCTTTGATCTACCGCTTTAAATTTTAAGAGGAGCGGCGTGCATACCAATCTTGATGGATGTACCTTTGCATTGCAGGTTAGTCATTGTCTTTGCGAACGTTATCTATTTACACACCGTTTACTGAATAATACACATATTCCCTAACAAATCTTTAGCTTATGATATGTTTTACATTTGGACATACGAGCACTTTCCGACCAAAACGCCGACTTCAATTATCGATGATTTTCCAAGATATAAAAGTATAGCTCAGTAAAAAGTCATTATCGGAAGTATTACGTTACAGAGCTTAATAATCCTAAGGTATTATTGGCGTCAACCTCAACCAATTTTATTTTATAGCTGTGAAGAAATGAAGAAGTTGCCTTCTGATAACTTGGTCTCACCCTCTTGGTAACATATCTACAGATAATTCTAAAATTTGAATTCACTGATCGTGAATTATTAAAAGACGTGATCTAGGATGAGATTAATAAAGTTGGTTGCGAATTCAATCGTCTTCAACTCCTAGAAATGTCTTCCAAAGAATAAGGTAGTCGTATCACAGCGTTGGAGAAGTCAATCAACAAACTTGGTCATCAAGTTCAAAGACAGAAGAAGTTAAACAATGATCTAAGAAAGGGCCTAAAATTGTTAGAGTTTGAGATAACAATTTTAAAGGTAAGCTACTTAATAGAAATTATTGTTATTTGTTTCAATGTCTTGAAAATCTAATTGATAGGTTACTGTTGCAAAATAGGGTCAACGTAAAGAGTACGATTTTAAATCTTCTCTCAATCGTAATAAAGATGCCAAATAGAGTAGTTTTATTGAAAAGAACAACTCCCAAAATACAAGTCCTCCAACTAACCCATCGAGGGATAGGGATGTGAAAGGCAAGGAAAAAGTGGAAGTCTCTCGGGATAGTGACATGAAGGGCAAGGAAAAAGTGCAAGTCCATTGGGATAGTGACATGAAGGCAAGGAAAAAGTGTAAGTCCCTCAAGATACTTGTAAACGAAATAAGGCTAGTCAAAATACATGAATGCCCATAAAATTAGAGTCTACCACTATTGACCATCGTACTGATGAAACGAGCCATACTTTTAAGATAATAGATGATCGGAAGAGGAACTGTGAGGAAATATTTACAAAAAATTAGTGTGACTTACCTCGTGAATCATTCGAAGGCAATAAGGATGATCATCCGATATATGCGTTCTCGAAGGAAGATGAGGGGGGAATTGCTAATATAGATAATAAAGAGCATATGCCTTTCATTGTTCTTACCGATGGAATGATGCGAATTTTAGATATGCTAGCGGATCAAGCGTTCATGAAGCAAGACGATGATAGAGAATTTGTCAGAGAGATGAGAAAAAAATTTATAGAGAAAACCAGAGTTACATCAACACCTGATAACAATAAAAGGGAACCACTTGGCAATAGTGAAACCAAGTCGGTGGGCGTAATGTATACTTATAAGCGAGTGTGGGCTAGTTTAAGAGACCGAGTTACTCCGCAAACAACATCAATAAATAATTTGAGGGTTCTTCGCAAACTCTATTACCACTGAAAACTTCAACATGCCAATCAACTCCACAAGGTCAATCTTCCGAATGTCCACTCCCAAACACATGTACCTCCACAGTGGTTAATAAACGAACCCTGAAAAGCAACTCTGGAGAAAAAGGAAAGGTGATCTCTGCAAATGCTGAAAATAATAATTTTTATGTTTTTAAAAGTATAAGTTTTCAACGTATTTAATCGTAGGATATACATGCAGGAAAGATCGCAGAGAAGAAGGACTGGTACTAAATCGACAACCAAGACACCACCTCCAAAGGGTGCCTTGAAGGTGAATGGTCAATTAGCTAACGTAAAGGTTCAAATATATATATGTTAAATTTAGTTGAATGTTTGTTAATTTGTATGTGTTGTCTATCTACAGGAGGACTACGACGGTTTCCATAGACCTATGAAACCATTAACACATAATGATAAATATGATATAGATAAAGCTCTTAATGATGGCCCCATGGAGTAGGGTTTCGCCCCTTTAAAAGTTATTGAGTTATAGTTAATGTAATTTAATTATTCTCTTAACAACCTATGTGGCTTTGCAGACGTGAGATTCACGTGAGTAATATACTGTCTATTACGGCGAAGAACTCGTTCTCAGTTTACGGTACTAATTAGCTTGACAGTGAAGTAAGGCCAATATTTTAAAAGGCACACATGCTTATATTCATAGAGTTATCCGCCTGATATCCATAGGTCGTCTTATGTCAGTCAGTCCGATCCTATTTTAATGGAAAGTACATATCTTTATTTCATGATATCCATTAGGGTGATATATGTGACTTTGATGTATAGGCAATTGATGCATATGTTATCTAGATGGAGAAACGAGAGAATAATCATAAAAAGAAATTTATAAAGAGTCATTTCTTCTCAACTTATTTTATCGTATGAATCTAATATTTCATTTCTTCTCAACTTATTTTATAGTAAGAGTCCAATTTCTCATTTTCACTTCCTATGATTTGTAATTATCTCATAAACCCATTTAATATTTTGTTTAGACGAAATTGAAAGAATCGTTGGTGAAAGATAAAGCCGATACGAACATAAACCTTTGGACTTCACCCCAAACATTAAGATATAAAATAAATGAATGTGACAAGGTAATTGGATAAATTTTAGGTGCTTCTTTCGTACTTGTGCTATTGCTAGAGTCCGCCACTCGTCTCTTATAGCATGCATGACTTAACAGGTTTACCTTCCCGTCAATAGAGACTACCACTGATCTTTGTTCATATTATACATGAAGGAGAGGAAAATTGAGTATTTAGACTCATCTAATAGACAAAGTGATAATGTCCATTGTCCGAGCATTGAAAATATATTGGTATGTATATCATTCAACTCTAGATCTTTTTTGTTATATGTGAACTTAATTAAATTTGAGTGTTCTTAAATACATAAAAATATTTTTTTAAAGATCCTAGCTCAACAAGGCGACAACAATATTGACATCAGAGATTGACCGTTTACTATCCCGCTTGCTATCCTGCATCAATCAAATTACTTTGATTGCGGAGTCTTTATGATAAAGTATATTGACTACGCATCTCGTGGGCTTAGTTTCGATTTTGATCAATGCCATATATCTTACTTTAGAGATAGGATTATGCTAGAGTTACTTAGAGGAGAAACTAAACGTTGACAAATTTTGGTATAAAATGATGCCATCTTTTGTATCGTATGCTACTTTTTTCTTACCACATCAAACAGACAGTAATTTATCAGTATATTCATGAATAATGAAATGTATTTTTTGGAACTGAACTATGAGTTCTTATGACTTTATTTGACTTGCACTGTCATGTAGCATTTCTAAGTTTGTTCTTTTCTGTAAATTGTTCTTCAATTAAATTACACTTATACTGTCATTTACCATTATCACATTTATTCTATTATATGGTCAATTTAGTTGCAATTGTATCTGAAATCTTTAAATGGAGAAGCTGAAATGGACGTCTGTTTTGGTTGTGGAATGCGTGAACATTAGATTAAAGATTGTCTGCAAAAGATCATTAATGAAAATGGTGAACCCCTATGTTACTGTAAAAAAGCAGTAGTGCTTCGAATTTCAAACACTGGCAAGAATCCCGACCGTAAATATTATAAGTGTTACCATTGTCGATTCTTCAGATGGGAGGACAAATGTTCGGGATTCGTAAATCGGACCGTTGGGAGAGATGAATCGGTTCACTTGGACGATGCTCGTCCCCTTTGCTACTGTTAGAAGCAATCAACGATGTGAGTTTCAGACTCTCTCAAGAATCCCAGACGTAAATACTTTACGTGTTATCAATGTGGGTACTTTAGCTGGTTAGACGAAACTTCTCAAACCCCGGAGGCGTCGTCGAACTTGGAGATCATTGAAAGGGACGATTTAAAAGTAAAAGTGACAGTGGAGATTGAAGAGCTCGCCAAAAAATTTGAGGTGAGTACGTCAATAACCAGTAAAGGAAAAGGAAGCTTTCCTTAATTTAGGGTTATCTACATATTTTGATTAACTTTATCTATAATTGTTTAATAATTTTGCGCTGTTACAAGCGAAGCACCGAAGTATTTTTAATTTCTTGAAAGTTATTTGTAAAAGTTAATAGTCTACTACCATATTGTTGTAAAGGTGCGCACTATTACAAACTTTTCCAACTTCTGTTTGACTGCTTTGGATATACATGCAATGAATGTGACAGATGAGATGACTAAAATTATCTAAAATTATTGATGATTCTAAATAGCTTTAAGGAAAAAGTGAAGCAGATTTCTTGTTTACTAATAGAAGCCGAAGAATATTATCATGCATATATATGACTGTCTGAATCAGGGAGTGTTCTTTCAATTTAGTGATATTCAATCCATTCCTCTAAGGCTTACTGGACTCACATGAGTCTCTGTGGGAATTATAAGAGTCCGTTAATGACTCATATGAGACCCAGTGCAGGTAAATTGCTTATTGGTATGTCATCGTTTAATATGATTGATCTCATTGACTATCAGATTTGGATCCTACAGGTCTGACATGAGTCTTACTTGGATTAATTAGAGTCAGTAAATGACTCATATCAGAGTCAGTCATGAAAAATGTTTATTGGTACATCAGTGTTATCAGACTATAACGCGACTGATCTCATTAACTATCATATTTGAATCCTACAGGACTCACGTGAGTCATCCTTAATTAGACTTATAAAAGTCAGTAAATGACTCATATGTGACCAATTCATGTAAAATCCCCATTTTTCAGTAACTCTGATGAGTACTATATGACTCTCACGCGAGTGAGTATCAGTTTTGGATTATACAGGTCTTACATGAGTTTGTCTTAGGCTTTTTAGAGTCAGTAAATGACTCATAAGGGACAAAGTCATGCAAAATCCCTAATTTTCAGTGACTTTGATGAGCACAACATGACCCTCGCGCAAGTGAGTATCGGTTATGGAGCATACAGGACTCACATGAGTCTGACTTGGGCTTTTTAAAGTCAGTAAATAAGTCATATCAGACACAGGCATTCAAATTTTTCAGTGACTCTGATGAGTACTACATGATACTCACGCAAGTGAGTATCAGTTTTGGGGCATACATACCCACATGAGTTTGACTTGGGCTTATAAGATTCAGTAAATGACTCATATCAGACCCATGCATTCAAAAAACCTATTTTTCAGTGACTATGACGAGTACTACATGACTCTCATACGAGTGCAGGACAGTTTTGAAGCATACAATACAGGACTCACATGAGTCTGACTTGGGCATATAAGAGTCAGTAAATGACTCATATCAGACTCTTATGCGAGTGAGTATTAGTTTTGGATCATATAGGACTCACATGAGTCTGACTTGGTATTTTTAGAGTCAGTAAATGACTCATAAGGGACCAAGTGATGCAAAATCTCTAATTTTCAGTGACTCTGATGAGTACAACATGACTCGCGCGAGTGAGTATTAGTTTTGGATCCTACAGGACTCACGTGAGTCATCCTTGAACTTATAAGAGTCAATAAACAACTCATATGTGACCAATTCATGTAAAATCCCAAATTTTCAGTAACTCTGATGAGTACTGCATGACTCACGCGAGTGAGTATCAGTTTTGGATAATATAGGTCTCACATGAGTCTGACTTGGGCTTTGTAGAGTCAGTAAATGACTCATAAGGGACCAATTCATGCAAAATCTCCAATCTTCAGTGACTGATGAGTATAACATGACTCTCACGCGAGTGATAATTAGATTTGGATCCTACATGACTCACGTGAGTCATCCTTGGACTTATAAGAGTCGGTAAATGACTAATATGTGACCAATTCATGTAAAATCTCTAATTTTCAGTAACTTTGATGAGTACTACATGACTCTCACGTGAGTGAGTATCAATTTTAGATCACACAAGTCTCATATGAGTGTGACTTGGGCTTTTTAGAGTCAGTAAATGACTTATAAGGGACCGAGTCATGCAAAATCCCAAATTTTCAGTGACTTTGATGAGCACAATATGACTCTCGCGCGAGTGAGTATCAGTTTTAGAACATACATGACTCACATGAGTCTGACTTAGGCTTATTAGAGTCAGTAAATGACTCATATCAGACACATGCATTCAGAAAACCCATTTTCAGTGACTCTGATGAGTACTACGTGATACTCACACAAGTGAGTATCAATTTTGGAGCATACAGGACTCACATGAGTCTGACTTGGGCTTATAAGAGTCAGTAAATGACTCATATCAGACCCATGCATTCAAAAAACCTATTTTTTAGTGACTCTAATGAGTATTACATGACTATCACGTGAGCGCAGGACAGTTTTGGAGCATACAATACATGACTCACATGAGTCTGAGTTGGGCTTATATGAGTCAGTAAATGACTCATATCAGACTCTTACGCAAATGAGTATCAGTTTTAGATCATATAGGACTCACATGAGTCTGACTTGGGCTTATTAGAGTCAGTAAATGACTCATATCAGACACAGGCATTCAAAAAACCCATTTTTAGTGACTCTGATGAGTACTACATGATATTTACGTAAGTGAGTATCAATTTTGGAGCATACAGGACTCACATGAGTCTAGGGGTGTTATCAGGTTGGTTCGGGTCGATTTTTATGCAAAACCGAAACCGAACCGATAACTATTAGTTTCTATTTTATGAATATAAACAAAAAATATCTCCGCAAGGTTTAGGGCTTGGTTGACCTCAGCTCTAATTACCTAAAACTCTCTTACAAATATTTAAAATGACAAGAAGGATCTCCGGGTCTCAATGGGCCTGGTTTGACACAGGTTTCTTCTGAACTAGCTCGAAATAGCTGGTATGTGCTAAAGTAGGCAAGCTTGATATATAAATGAGTTGGCCCGGCCCGATTAGTAAGCCATATCGGGTATGGGCGAGCTCCAAAAGCCTGATTAAAATTTGGCATGTTTAAGCGCAACTTGGACCTTGCCTGAATCGATCAAATGACTTTTTTATATAATAGTTATTGAGCCAGCACGTGGCCTGATCCGATCTTGACCCATTATGGGCTAAATAGGGGCGAAGTAGGCCCAAATCGTAATTGGACTTGCTCAACTAAATGAGCAGAGTATGGGCTAGCTCTAAGAGGTCTGATTATAATTGGCACATTTAAAGCCTTGCCCACCCCATTGAGATCCCTACAAATCATTTGGGAGTGCCAATTGGTCCGATTGGGTCTGAGTCGAAGGTGAACGAGACTTTACTCCTTTTGAGTCAAGTTGGTTAAAAAAAATGGTGGATTACCCAGCTGGGTCCCAACTCTTTATAATCTATCCACCAGGGTCCCAACTTCATGGAAATGACCCAACAGGTTCTTCACCCTAAACTTTCTTCTATTATTTACCTAGAAGAAGAAAAAACTCTACATCAATGGAAGATAATTTTATTTCTAGCTTATAGATTTGGTAGCTTGAAGATTTAAAAATGGAGCGCAAGCGACTACGAATTGACACCGCCTCTCCACCAACTTCGAACGAAAAAGTAAAAAGTAAAAAAGGTAAATAGTAATGAGTTGAATAAAGGACGGTTATTAATTACATTAGGTGTAATTTCGGCATTTCGTAAAGGTAGGCGATGGATCGGCGCGCAGCTGGTCGGTTTGGGTAAAGGTGAAAATATAGGGTCTCTGACATAAAAGGTGTATCTGACAGGGTCGATTAGGTAAATTTCCCTAAATATAAACAGAAAATATCTCCGCAGGGTTTGGGGCTTGGTTGACCTAAGCTCTAATTACCTAAAACACCCTTACAAATATTTAAAATGACAAGAAGGATCTCTGGGTCTCAACGGGCCTGATTTGACACTGGTTTGTTCCGAACTGGCCGCAATAGCTGGTATGTGCTAAAGTAGGCAAGGTTGATATATAAATGAGTTGGCCTGACCCGATTAGTTAGCTGTATCAAGTATGGGCGAGTTCCAAAAGCCTGATTAAAATTCGACATGTTTAAGTGCAGCTCGAACCCTGCCTGAATCGATAAAATGACTTTTTTATATAATAGTTATTGAGCCAACATGTGGCCTGATCCGATCTTGACCCATTATGGGATAAATATGGGCGAAGTAAGCCCAATTCATAATTGGACTTGCTCGACTAAATGAGTTGAGTATGAGCTAGCTCCAAGAGGTTTGATTATAATTGGCACATTTAAAGCCTTGTCCAGCTCATTGAGATCCCTACAAGTCATTTGGGAGTGCCAATTTGTCCGATCGGGTATGAGTCGAAGGTGAACGAGACTTTACCCCTTTTGAGTCAAGTTGGATAAAAAAACACCTTCGACCTATTTTGGCTATGGGTTCAGATCCTGGTCCGGATCAAGCTAGATCCACACTCGACCAATCGAAGATCAGCTCAAGCCTAGGTTAGGTTTGGATCCAGGTCTATGTTATTTGCAAATACAACAATTAAATAAAGATATATTCCTACGAAATTAATATAAAACTATTCAAAATTTACCAACCATTTTACTAATTAAATGAATAACTAAAATATTACATATTTAGGCCAGATTTAGAGTCCATGTAGATTGAAGAGACATTTATATAAGACAGTTGTTAGACCTCCCATATCATATGGTGCGAAATGTTGTTAGACCTCCCATATCATATTGTAGTACTGTTTTTCTTTTTACATATTTTAAATTAAGCCAGTTACCTAATTACTGGCTTAATCGTTTGATAATTTGTATATTTTGTTTTATATATATAAAAAGTGCCGTATGTGATATGTTATGCTAATGTTCTTTGTAGGGCGATAAATTGACTAACTTTTGATTGGATATTAGTGGCTCATTTTAAAAGTAATGACCATTAAATCAGATTTGGAAAAAGACTCCATCAAATATGTTCAACCCTATCTCGATTGGTTGCCCATAAATTTTGAGAGAAAGCCGAGTACGACACATAAATCGATGATTAGATAATATTTCTTCGATCATAACATAACCACCCATTGATTCGATTCTGAATATTTTCTGAGAGGAACTTAAAAACGAAGGATTTTCATCTTTTATAAGAAAAGTCAAGAATTTGAGTAACTTAAGAACACATATGAGAAAAGCCAAAAATATTAGTATGCTAAGAATCTACAGGAATCTGAGCGTTCAAGAATTAGAGCTTTTCTGGGAAAAACCAAAAAACACCTGAACGAGGCCTGAAGAAATGTATTAGGAGAAGATTTTTAAATTGCAAAAAAGTATAATTAATTAGACACCAGAGAGGTAGAGAGAGCCTTCAAGTGTTTGATTGCAAAAGCTAGTTTAATGGTGTCTTAGTATCGTGCTTTGCTCCAATTTTATTCCCCAAAGATCTATTGATTACAAACTTCAAATCAGACGGCCCATATATAGCATTTTTATATATCTCATGTCTCTAAAATACCAAGTCTATCTTTAAATTCGGTGCAATCACTTGAAAAACGTGTGCAATTAATGGCTCCCTTTTTAAAAATATGTAAATATTTTGTATATTAAAAAATTATATTTCATTTTTCTTTTTCGGAATCTTGTAGAAAATAGTGGCAATACCGGTAAAAAGCAAGCCAATATTAATGAGATTTTCAATATATACTCTACCGCAGGTGAATCAGAAGTAGATTCTCTCCCAAGAGGATGGATTAAGGGAGTGGGTGCCTTGATCTATTGATTGTGCCCCATCGCGTAAGACCTCTAGAGAGGGTAGGCTGGTTCAAATAAGTGATGTACCATGAACCATATTATGTTCTATCCATTTGGCAATCTCGTGGATTTTTAAGGCTTCCAAGGTCCTTAGACCATAAACTGTTCGCAAGATTTGATGGCTATGATGCATCTAATGCTCATCAAAATTACATTTTTATGGGAATTCCGACAATTGAATTCAGGACCTGACCTCTATGGCCGTCATTAGTTCTAAATAAAACTATCAATAGTAGAATTTCCATGATGACAAAATACACATCCAGACTCCATAAACACCCTTACAGCCACACCTGTTTATAATTTATCTATATATTCAAAAAAATCAAAAAGGGGTTCACAGCTGTACCGGTGTGAATCGATAGTCCATACCAGCTTCAGTTATAAAGGTCATCTTATAATAAAGCTATTCGGCCTTTTCCATGGCTGCTCCCACAAAACAATGACACTTTGATATAATGGGTATTAGAATCGATAGTCCATACCAGCTTCAGTTATAAAGGTCATCTTCGTCTGCAGCAGCAGTGGAGAATGAATCTGAAGCCCCCAGCAGTGGAAGCGTTGTCTGGGCAATCAGGGAATCGGAACTCGTACCCAATCCCCCGGGACTGCTGCAGTGTTTGAGCGAAAAGCTGGTATTTCCGGATGTCGGCATTGCACACGCTCCTTCGTGCAAACTTCATGGATTCCTCAAAATGGACAGCCCTGATCTCAGGGACATCGTCTGTGTCATCTTCTTCCATTGCCTCAGGATTTTCTGTCCTCTTCCTCTCCCTCTCGATATCCTGTGTCCCAAATGATAGGAAGGAAATAATAATAAATAAATAAACAAATAAAAGTTAGATGTTCTTTCAATCTTTCTTCTCTCATTATTTTCTTTAACTTATTCTATTTGAGATAGTGGCTCCTGACCGACATTTAAACACCAAAATGGTGTTCAAATGATCTCACATCACTAAAATTGAACTTTGTATCTCACACCATTAACGTGTGATTTCTCATTATGACATGTGGCACACCTCTATGGTCAATCTCAAATAAGAAAATAACTTCAATATGCCTTTTAAAAGCATCTACCTTTTCATGAGGTTATAAAAGCAAAGACAAAAGTTCAGTTCTCAGCAATCCCCCTCTGTTGGAGAAAGTGCAGTAACCGCCCACCAGGATGTTTCCAGCTATTTTCTGCCTGAACACTTCTACTCCAAGGACATCAGCAATCAGCTCCTCTGTTTCCTGAAAATGTATAAATAGTAATAAGTAAATCCTTACTATTATAATGAGAAAAGACCAAATATTACCAACTCTTAATTTTCTTTCTAACGACAAAAATACCAATCGTTATGATTAACAAAATCAACAAACCTTCAACAAAGAGAAGGGCATAAAAGTCGTTTTAATTGATTTTTATAAATATAGAAAAGGAGACCCTAAGCCCGTGACGCAGATGGTACCCTAAACCTATAAAGTTGCCTCCAAAACTTCCTTTATAATTTCAGAACACTGCAGCAATAGTTCATAGAACCATATATACAACCTGTCTTGACCATGAAGTCAATTCTTCCTATCCGATCCATAGCCCACTGAAGAGCAGTAACTTCCAGTCAACTTCTCTCATCCTAAAGTCTCTGGTAAAGAATGTAAAGATCCCATTAAGAAAATGGGTTTCACATATTTTGAAGCCCCAAAAATTTGTGAGCACTATTCAGAGTTGATGCTAAAAGGGTGACTAATACCCCATTATTCCATTAAATAACGATTGAAGTTTCCTTTTCGAGAATTTATGACAAAGCTAACCCAGTTGCATGCCCTACTTAGTGTGATGTACCCTCATTGGAATGCAGCATCCAAGATACTTCCGGCCTTAGATAGCTCATTTTCTACTTGAAAGTACTTACAAACTCTTCCAAAGGAAGAGCCAATCAGAAGTGTCCCCAAAGGTGGCCGATGATCAATACTTAAATTAAGGTCGGAACCATACATTCATGTTTCACAAAACATTGATGTTCTTCTCAGTGAGACTTTTTAAGGATATTCTTATCAGATTCATTATACCGCTAATTCTTCTTCGGTAAAGGCATTCTGGAACTACCAAGCCCCTCAAAGTGTGTCCCAAGGGTTTCCAGAATTTTCTGGGCCCCCTCACCGAACTACAAAATGGTTCACAGTTCGGGTCGGTTTGCTTCTAGTGAACCTGTTCGGCAGGGTCGCTTGAACCAGGTTGGCTATTTTAGCCCTTTTAAGTTTTCTTTTCTAAATATAAAGTAAAGTACATGTAAGGGGATTTGAACCTTGATCGTTATATTTCTTAAGCCTAAGCAATAAGCTATAATGTAGTTGATGCATAAGAAAGACTTCCATTTAAAGTTACTAAAATATTTTACTTTTTCATTTAAAACTCATCTTGCTCCTAGTAAACCGGGTTCACTTGACAGCAGAGAACTGCAAACCACGAACCTGAATTCGAACCAAGCGATTGAGTGATCTAAATAGGTGCGTTCTTTGTAATCCATATGTGAGGCAGTGGGCAATCACCTCTTAATCTGTTGTCAGATTTCATAGATATGGGACCATTTCCTTCATTGTAGGTGATGCCTTCTCCAAATAGCGTGTCCTTTTGGGTCCTAGCCATCAGCAAAGTCACCAAATTCTCATGACTTTATGAAAACCCGCATTTAAATTCTCATGACTTTATGTAAACTATTTTTAGCCATACTGAAAAAAACAAGAAGTCATCAAAAAGTGTAAAAGCAGCAACAAAATTCATGTAGAAAATGAACAAGTTCTGCGTTTATTTTCTTCTTCTTAAATGTTAGTAGAAGCCATCGGGTACAACAAATTAGTGTAAGAAACAATTATTGGAAACTAGGCGGCAAACCTAAAAAAAATTATAAATCTGAGCAGACCAACATTTCATTAACTCCCAAGTAAAACATGAACAAAAGCTAAAGTCCTTAATAAAGTTGGTTCATGCAGGGAAGAAAATTGATAATTACATAAAGCAAATACCATTTTTTAAACAAGCAATGTAAAAATTGGAATATCATATTTAGATTTCTGAATACTTTATTTTTTTCAAATGTCTTATATTTTTCAAAAAATAAAAATCACCATGTACCACACTACCAATACATATCAGTCCAGAGAGATGGCCAATAGTCAATACAGCAACCATTACCAAGTGTTTAAAAGACTTACCAGGATAAACAGGAATGAATGCAAGTACTATTAGAAACACTTTCTATAATCTGTTCATTTCGTCGATAAAAAAAATAGTGAGATGAAACTAATATTATGAAAATAGACAGGTACCCGCCTGTCTATTTTCATAATATGAAAAATTAAATCATCAAACCTCAATGGGTTGGTGTGATGGCCAGGTACCCGCCTCAAAAAGCAGAAGACCTCAGTTCGAATCCCCCTTTGAGGCCACCCTAGGGATTTATATCCCGAGCCAACCCGGCACATGCTAACTTGGGGTGCGCATGTCCCCTTGGGATTAGTCGGGTTCTCTAAGAGGCCCGGACACCCAAGTTATTAAAAAAACAAAAAAAAACAAATAAATCATCAATATTGCAACATTGAGGTTGCAGGTTCAATCCTAGCTTACCCACCAAGTGAACAAATAGAATGTCATCAGCGATTGCACATGCAGCACTTAAGCATCCAACAACGTTGTATTAACTAGTAAATGAATAAATTTACAATTCAATATAGCATCCCTGTCATTACATTTAAGAAGTATTTCAAGTTCTAACTTTATATTTTATATTCTATACAATTTGTTTGTTTTGGAGATGGCCAAAGAGAGGTTTGGGAGGGTTTTATTGTTCAATATTCGATTTGAGAATCAAGAAATTTTGTATACACGAGTTTGTCCTTCAATTAGGGAGGAATTACTAAATTAATTTAACTTAGTATCGTAGAGAGTGTACAGACCCCAAATGAAAGTGAATTGGGTCTCACGCTTGCACATGTTATGCTATTAAAACATGAAACCAACCTTTTGGATCACGTCAGTTTGGCAACTAAGAATAAAAAATCATGCATCAAGTGTTCCTAGATCGGTAGTCAATCTAGGTGGATTGTGGAACTCGGCCTAATGGATCACTATGATTACATTATCTGATTGGGGCTAAAATCGATCTACATCATCTGATTCAAAACAGTCAACGGTTTAAGCGCATGAAATGCGGGTTGAGAGGGAAGAGTTTTGGGCTGTAAATGATGGTACTCATGACCCGGGCAGGCAGCAAAATTTTTGCTCCGACCGCACCCGGAATAGAATATTAACTAAGGCATGGCATGAGCATGGCGAAGAATATGTGGTCATCCATTGCCCTTAGGCTGCTTTGGTGTAGAATATTTATGAACAACTTTACAGGGAGGTGCGCTATATCAGTAATCAGTATGCCCCTCTACCAGAAAGTTCTAGCTGAGCATGGCGCTCAACACCTTGGTCCAAGAGATTAAAGACTTAACTGTTATCTTTTGGGCGCTGTGGGGCAAAAGAACTGCAGAAATTTTTAGAGCAAACGCTACACTATACAGTAGCTGCTGTCAGTTTTCTCAAAGGGCATCTTTGATAGAATGGGCCGCTAGCTGAGCCTGGGGATATTAGAGATAAGTGGTACTCTGCCTTGTTCTGTTTCTCGTTGCTTCTGCTTTTTAGTTGCCACGCATTTTCTCGTTGCTTCTGCTTTTTGGCTGCCAAGAATCTCGCTTTCGGCCCTCATGTAATTTCTTCTCAATGAAATTGCAATTTTTATCGATTCATCATCAACACAACTTTATCTCATCTATTTGGGGTTGGCTTTGCGAGTCTTATTTCTCATTTGCAAACTGGGGTAGCGAGCGAGGTTAGCCAACCACAAAAGCAGGATCAGATTAATGAATGAGTCTCGACTCATCTGTGAATTGGGTGGCGCTGAAGCAGATGATGTGTAAAATTGCACAGGCGTCCCCACAGAAAGCCAAATAGGAAAAGCACTACGAGCGGCAATGAAATGGACATTTACAACGACAAGTGGGGCAAGTGAGGGATATTGCCAAATTTAAGTCGAAGGGGGCAAAATAAATGAAGGTAGTGTGGCTCAAATATAGAATTTTCATTGTTTTGTGTCTTATATCATTCACAGTTAAGGGATGTGTCATGCTTTGAGATCAGAATGATTAAAACATGTAAGTATTTATCAGCACCTGCCATGAAACATATAGGTATTTATTATTCACAGTTTGGCAACCTAAGTAGAATATTGTGCAATGTAGATACACCAAAGATGCGGAAAGGCCACAGCACACGTGATCCTCGTAATAAGATACATTATATAGCGTAGCAAGGTATTGTCGGGGATTAATTGAATATTGTGGGCAGGAAACTGAACAAATTGAACAAGGTAAAATTATTAACAAAAGTACAAAATAAAAATTAAATGAATAAAGAATTAAGCTTGACCACAACTCCACATTATGCAGCAAGGCCACAATAGACAACCAACAAAATCAACGCTACGGTAAAAAAAAAAAAGGAATTGTGGATTATAAATAGAAAATTGCAGAGGGTGAGACACTGAAACTCTGATGGCACTGATTCCACTTCAGATAGGGATGGGAATCTGAATAATCTCATCAAACATAGTACAAGAGATATTAAACAAACAGTTAAGCACAAACATATAAACAAATTTTCATTCAAAATCTATTTCTAACTGTCCATAAGTTTGGAGGAAAGCTAGTCACATGGAAAAGGCAAGCTAGTGCTCATTAAGTAGAGTTGCCTAACAAATGGAAGGTTCAAATAGTACTTAAAACTGATTTACAGGTTTAGCTCTTTGAAAAAAAAATCTATGTCAGAATCTTCCCAAAAAAGAGTCCCAGCATTCAAGAGATAGGATAGAAGCTTATAATCACTGAATCATCACACCCAAATGTATATATATTAAGAAAAATGTTCGCCAATACAAGAACTGAAACAAGGAATGAAATCTAAAGACTCGTGTCCGTGCAAGAAAAAATAGAAAATAGAAATCTGAAGGCTGTTTTTGTATAAGATAAGAAGTTTCTCAAGTGATAGAACACTACCTTTGATTGAATAACAAAGACGACGAAGATGGCCTGATCGATGATGAAGCTCTTGCATTGACAACAACTAAAACTCTATAAATAAAAATCCTAAATAATTCAAAACATGTGAATTGTGTCTTTACAAAACCAAAACCCTAAATAATCGAGAAAGTACGAATCGTTCACTTAGCAAATCAATAAAATTCAGATCTCACCTGTGTTTTGACAACATTCATTTTCGGTGCCCCGTACATCAAATGAACTCCTTGATTGCCCTCAAATCTCATATTCGGAATCCCCTAATTTCTCCAATTTACAAAAAATGTACGATTCCTAATTTTTCAACCAAATCTATGGTCGATTCAATTACTACGGAGCTCCATTTTGCATATTTTGCTCAAATTCCATACCGCATTCCCGAAATCAGACCTTGTCAGATCAAACAAATTTCAGACCACTCCTTGAGTTCTCAACACCAAATAAAGCTCCAAAAATTTACAAAACCCTAAGACAAGGCATAGGAAAGGCTGAAATCTTTGTCGGAGCACGGATCAAGGTGAAAATTGCTGAAATCTAATCGAAGTGAAAATGCTCCGATCTGAGTTGAGAATAGAAGAAAAACCTAAGGACTTTCGAGTTTTTTCAGTTTCTGAGGAAGAGAAAAAGAGATACTAGCCGAGAAGACGAAATGACATCTCGACAAATTTGTTCTGATAAGATATTTATATATTGGAAGAGAGATTGTATTTTTAGAGAGAGAAACAGCGCTCATTGAGAGCTCTCGAGTGAGAAATAAAAACAAGGGGTGGCGTTATATGGACCCATTTGTTTTGTGAAGAACACATGCTTTCCCACCATAAATTTTTTTTAAGTGATTTGAATCAACCGACATGGATCATTTTTCATCTCAATCTCACACAAAAGATCTTGTAATCATGAAACCTATCATACGGTCACATGTTCGGTATAGAATTCATGTGGCACACATTCCCAGAAGTGATCGTAATCAATGCATAACATGAGAAAAAGGTATCAACTCACCTTTTGGGGACGCGTGGAAGGTGAAATCAAAATCTGACAGTCCGATACGTGCAACACAATCTCAAGATATATTTTGTAGAATATTGGGATGAAATATAGTCTCTAACTTCTGATTCCACACGGTCAATAATTATTTATGGTAAGAAAAGATCTGTACTCCAGAGGAAAATAGGTGCATATAACACTACCCATATGATATTTTAGTGGGCATTTGAGAGACAGCTTCAGCAGTCTCTATTGATCTCACTCAGACTTTTAGAGACGGTCTTTCAAGTCGCCTATAAAGGTTCCACCCATTTGAAACTTATGCAAATAGTTAAAGCCGTCTCTATATGACATTTTATACAGAGAGATGGATAAAGCCGTCTTGAATGCAGTTATTGGAGACGGCTTTTGAAAAGGCCGTCTCTAATAAAATGTTATTGGAGACGGTTTCTAAAAGCCGTCTGTGACGGGGACACGCGGCGTGGCCATCCGGGTTAGCCGTAGAGCCATTTTTCCTCCATGTTTTGAGCATCACTGGTGCGTTAAGGCCATGGGGGCGGCACCGTATGTACTGGGCATGAGACACGATGGCATCGCAACACGTTGAGATAAGAGGGTGAAGACATGAGCGTGACACGGACGTGACATGGTCTGCTGGGCTAGCGTTGCGGGGCGTTGCGGTGTGAATAGTAAAGTATGTCAAACCAAGGGGTTTGAGGTCCTCCTGCCATTTCGCTTGAATGACTATTTTACTCTTATATAAGGGGACATGAGTTGGGGTCCCTCGACCCTACACGTGCACTAGCCTCGTGGGCTTATGTGCGTGCATCCGGGCCACGCTTGGTGCGTGGTCGTCCTAGCTACGTCGTCTACTAGGGCCATCGCGTTGGTGGTTTCCAATCACTTTCGAGGTGCGGGTTTTAGCCCAAAGGGGGTTCGGTATATGTTCGTTGCTGCTTATCGCTATATCTATCATCGTTGCATGTCGCCTTAACGATCATAGTTGCCTGTTGCCTTAACAATCGTCATTGTCGGGTCTAACCTGCTGCGTTGCTTCGCAGGGCGAAGTCCGAACGTAGAGGTTGAGGTGAAGCTTGAGTAGGACAAGTCTTCCACCCTTTGTAGCATATGGGAATCCGCATCGCGTGCCTCATTTTGGAGAAGTAGGCTGACTTAGCGCAGCGGGCGTTAAGTGCCGCACGGGCTGACACTGTTGGAAGAGTGACCCCGTGACATTTGGTATCAGAGCCACTGTAATGGCTGAGATGGAAGGGACCAGCGAGGATGCAAGATGACGAACAAGGGAACGATCAACAAGGGAACGGTTAGATAGTTTGGAAGCTCAGTCGGATCAGCTCGAGTCAGTAGTATTGGAAATGACATTACATGGGGAACGACTGAATAGGCATGAGAGAATCAATGTCGATGTGGCTGAGACTGTAGAGCAACTGGCAGCAGAGGTACGAGATATAAAGGTCACATTGGAGGAGGTACGTGACGAGATGAGCGTGTTGAAAAAGCTCATCCTGGCAATACCAGTTGGGGTGCCAGCAGGGATGCCGACACCGCGGTTAAATTCCTGGAGCCAGAGACGTTAAAGGGCTCTCCCGAGGCGAAGACCTCGAAAACTTTATATGGGACGTATAGGAATACCTCGAATCGCTGGGGGACCTCGATGCTAAAGTTAAGTTGAGAATTGCATCGGGATACTTAGTTGGTGATGCCAAGTTATGGTGGAGGCATCGTGTGTCAGAGGTGCATATGGAGAATGGAGCAGTTGATTCTTGGGTTGACCTGAAGAAAGAGCTGCGGGCTCAGAGTCTTCTACTTCATAGATGGCTTGGAGCCATGGGCGCAGCGGAAGTTGACTCATAGAGGGCTGAAGACCATGGATGAGAATTTGGCTGCTGCGGAGCGGCTAATCGAGCACCATAATGAGAAAGAGAGGACAATCCAAGCGTCCACTGACAATGCCGACAAGCAGGCGAAGAAGTAAAATGATACAGGGCATGTGCGATTTGGTCAGGACAAAGGTAGTAGGTATGAAAAGAAGAGAGACGAAAGGCCGAGCAAGAAGGGCTGTTTTCTGTGCGATGGGCCACATTTGGTGGAGATTTTCCAGATAAAGTCACCTTGAACGCGATAGTCGCGGAAAAAGGAAAGAAAAAAGTTGATGATGAGGAGCCCGTCGCCAGAATAAGGGGCGCTCCGGCTAATTAACTGTTGAGAAAGAACTTCACCGCAGTCTTATTGGTGTGGGCCGTGGGAAAACTTAGACACCAACTGTGTACAGATTTTGAGGTGTGCAGTTTTGGTTATTTACAGTTTTGCTACATAAGGTGAAGGCAGGGAGCTGTCGAGGAACCGTGGCAGGTGACATAAAGTACTAAACTTCAGAATGTGTGCCTTTGCGTCAACGAGGACGTTGACGATTTTGAGTGGAGGAGGATGTGACGGGGACACGCGGCGTGGCCATCCGGGTCAGCCGTAGAGCCATTTTTCCTCTCCATGTTTTGAGCATCACTGGTGCGTCAAGGCCATGAGGGTGGCACCGTGTGTACTGGGCATGAGCCACGATGGCGTCGCGACACGTTGAGATAGAGGGTGAAGACATGAGCGCAACACATACGCGACATGGCTAGCCGGGCTAGCGTTGCGGGGCGTTGCGGTGTGAATAATAAAGTATGTCAAACCAAGGGGTTTGAGGTCCTCCTGCCATTTCGCCTGAATTACTATTTTACCCTTATATAGTGGAACATGAGTTGGGATCCCCAGACCCTACACGTGCACTAGTCTCGTGGTGCGTGCATCCGGGCCACGCTTGGTGCGTGGTCGTCCTAGCTACGTCGTGTATTAGGGCCATCGCGTTGGTGGTTTCCAACCACCTTCAAGGTGCGGGTTTTAGCCCAAAGGGGCTCAGATATATGCTAACGCCTATCGCTATATCTATCATCGTTGCATGTCGCCTTAACGATCATCGTTGCCTGTTGCCTTAACAATCGTCATTGCTGGCTCTAACCAGCTGCGTTATTTCGCAGGGCGAAGTTCGAACATAGAGGTTGAGGTGAAGCTTAAGTAGGACAAGCCTTCCACCCTTCGTAGCATCTGGGAATCTGCATCGTGTGCCTCATTTGGGAGAAGTAGGCTGACTTAGCTAGCGTTATGCCGCATATGTCGACACCGGAAGAGTGACCTCGTGATTGAGATGAAGAATCTCGGGTGATAACGAATCAAGTGGATATGAACATTGTTGAACCCAATACAATGATAAATTGAACGATGCTAGATTCATGTTCTTCCTTGGGACAAGAGTAACAGGTTTTTTATTATTTAATTGAGTAAATAAATAAACTACAAAGAAAGCTCAAATTTGAAAAATATGGATTAAAATAATAAGTGTAGACCTCATAATTGCAGAATAATATCATCAGCCCCGAAAGATGGTATTTCTTTATCTGTAATTCATCAAAGGCCACATCATATTATAATCACCAAAATATAAATAAATAAATAAAATGTATGTCTCATGGCCAGTCCCAAGAGGTAATAGCAGCAACGCCACATCCCCAAGGCGATGAAATATGAGACCACTCATTTGAGACGAACGATTATATAAACCATCAACATCCCTATAAGTTTTTTCTGTGACGTTTACAAATGGAATTTACAAAAATATAAATTAGGGTTTGCTCCATGTTTATCTGTAAAGGAGTTCTTTTACCCAAAAGACCTCCCCCGTCATGCAAATTTAAAATTAAAAAGAAATGAATTATAAACCCTAATCGAATTTAAAATTTTGATAAGATCAAACCATGCCTTTTGTAGACTGACATTTGAAGATTGTTGAATTTGGCACTACTACCCAAGTGTAAATTGAACGGTGCTACATCCGTCTTCCTCTTACGGGCAAGAAAAAAAAATGTTCTTTTTAACAAAATAAGTACAATAAAGAGGCCTTAAATTTGAAAACTATGAATTAAACTATAAAATTAGACCTCAGAATCGCAGAATAACATCAAAGCAGGCTTCAATAGACACCAATCAACCTCGAAAGATGGTGTTTCTTTTATCTAATTTTCATCACCGGCCACATCATAATCAAAATAAATAAATAAAATTACAAAACTTTATGTCTCATGGCTAGTCCCAAGAGGTAATAGCAGCAACGCCACATCCCCAAGGTGATGGAATATGAGACCGCTCATCTGAGACGAACGATTATATAAACCATCAACATCTCTATAAGCTTTTTTTGTGACGTTTACAAATGGAATTGACAAACATATAAATTAGTGTTTGCTCCAGTTTTATCTGTAAAGGACTTCTTTTTCCCAAAAGACTTCCCCCATCACACAACTTTAAAATTTTAAAAAATGAATCATAAACCCTAATCGAATTTAAAATTTTGGTAAAATCAAACCTTACCTTTTGTAAAGACCGACAATTGAAGATTGCTGAATTTGGCTCTTCGTAAATTAAACGGTGCTACATCCGTCTTCCTCTTACGGGCAAGAAAAAAAATGTTCTTTTTAATAAAATAAGTAAAATAAAGAGGCCTTAAATTTGAAAACTATGAATCAAACTACAAAATTAGACCTCAGAATTGCAGAATAACATCAAAGCAGGCTTCAATAGAAACCAATCAGCCCCGAAAGATGATATTTATTTTATCTAATTTTCATCACCGGCCACAGCATAATGAAAATAAATAAATAAAACTAAAAAATTTATGTCTCATGGCCAGTCCTAAGAGGTAATAACATCAACGCCGCATTCCCAAGGCGATGGAATATGAGACCGCTCACCTGAGACGGACGATTTTATAAGCTATCAACATCTCTCTATAAGCTTTTTCTGTAACGTTTACAAATGAAATTTACAAACATGGATATTAGGGTTTGCTCCATTTTATTTGTAAAGGAGATCTTTTACGCAAAAGACCTCCCCTGTCACGCCAAACTACAATTTAAACCAAATGAATCACAAACCCTGAAACAAATACACCAAATCATAAAACCCTTACAGAGATTTTTAAAATAAGAACTCTTAGAAGATTTGTTATCTCTAACCCCAAAAGTTTTTAAACAAAGAAGACCAACAAAACCTAGAAGATTTAGAAAGAAAAAACCCTAAACCTAACCCTAACCCTAACCCTGGAAGAGTCTTCGTCGTGAACATGAGTGGCATAAGAGAGACGGGCCACACGTACTTATATTGTTGTTTGTCCGTCCTCACCTGTTTGATGTTAATCGCACGGTTGGTGGTGGTTTAACAAGATTTTGGACCGTTCATTTTTCGGATCAAGGAATGCGATTGTTTGTTCTTATAGATACACATTCCCTAAAAAGTCCATTTTGGTGTTTATCTTACACTAGTAACCGTGTAAGATGTGAACAATCTAAACCGTCAAAGTAAAGCTGATAATTGAACGACTGTTGGCTTGAAGGGGATTAGAATCATTCGATATGTTATCTCTAATAACAACCATTGCTCGTATTTTTAACGGCCAATATTAAAATCCACCGTTAGGATAGATCGCAGCATCGCAGCCATTGTTAGACATGATCCTTTGGCCTAGAAATGTTCTCATGGTGATACTTTTTAAATCGGGTTTCATGTGCTTAAGTTGTTAACTGTTTTGAATCTGACAATGAAAATCAATTTTAGTCTCAATCTTTGACATATATATCTTGAGATCATGGGTCTACAATCAAACGGTCTGATTTTAATTCCATTTGGGACACATTCTGAAAAAAGATCTTAGAACCTTGATTATGTTCATTTTTTGGGATGTATGCTATGTGAAATATAAATCGGACCATAAGTTGGTTAGTCCTTAATCTCAAGATCTACAGTGTCAAAGATTAGGATGAAAAACGATCTCCATCATCCGGTTCAAAACAACCGACAACTTAATATAGGTACCCATTTCTATATATTTGTGAAAAAACCATCTTTCACAAAATAGGGAAGATCCAATAAATAGGCTTACCTCGCATGCTCAATGGGCATAGCCTTAGTAGAATTGATGAGGTTAAAATTTAGAAAGTTCAAAAAAATTATGAGAAAAATCAGAGTAAAATAAAAAAATACGATTAAAAAGTATAAATTAAATTTAAGAAATATAAAAAATATGATTTTTAAACTTTTTATCAAATTTTTAAAAAACATGAGTTTCTCATAAATTCGCAACTTATTCGCAATTGTTTCAAATATTCTGAAAATTTGGTGACTATGCCTGTTAGGTGAACCTCAAATAGTTTTACCGTTATAAATTTTGAAGGATTTGGGAAGGAGAAGCAAGACATATGCAACTATTCAAAAGAGAAGAACGAATACTTCTTTTCTGTATAACAGTGATATGTTCGTGAATTTAATGAGAGAGTTCATTAAGAATGAGCAGCTCCGGCTTGCGATTACACGATTTTTGATACAATTGCTAGTCCTACAGAACTTGGCTAGATATATGCATCAGCTGAAAAGTATAGTGTCGTCCAACGTATGGGTAAATAAGAAATAAAAGTCCTACGATCAAAGAGACCTACTTGCAATAAAGTTACTGATTTGATCTACAACACTTAGTTTTGGAAAGATGTTGACCACCTGATCGCTGTTACTACCCCGTTGGTGCAAGTGTTGAGGTTGGTAGATGGTGATGAGAAAACAATGATGGGATAAGTTTACGAGTTAATGGACAAGGCAAAATTAGCTATCAGAACTAAATGTCCTACAAAATATAAACGATATCGGGCGATTATCGACAAGAGATGGAATGCACAATTCCACCAGTACTTGCATGCCGCGGTAAAACATGCTAAACTACTTATGTAGTGATTTGTATTTATTTATTATTATTTTTATTATTCACTGTTTCTATATACTGATTAGATTGCTCATATTTTATGTATAACACATTAATTGAATCCGGCCTTCCAGTATAAGCAATATTCGAGTTGAGTGAGGCCGATGAAGTGTATAGTGGTTTGCTCAATGTGATCTAACGAATGCTCCTTGTGTTGGCAGACCAAGGTCAAGCCTTAAGAGACGTGAGTAGTCATAACTTATAACCCATAGATCAACATATTTTGCAAGAAATATGAGTCATTTGGGACGAGATTAGCGCAATCCCAAATCCAACACGATAAACAGGTTGATCGGTAGATGCACTATGGACATGATTGTCCAATACTGAGGCGGATTGCCATGCGCGTTTTATCGCAAACATGTTTCTTATCCAACTGTGAGCGGAATTTGAGTACTTTATCTCTCATTGACACAAGGAAAAGGAATAGGCTAACAAAATGATTATTCATAAACAATTTATTGTTCTTTTGTCCTTTCTTTTCCATACTTTCTTATCAACAAAATGATTATTGATCCAAAGAAAAAAGGTGTCTAGTGGATAATACACCTTTGGAAAGACTATTGCCACTTTGCACTTTGGAAATTCAGTCATGTTAGATTTCATGAGATGGTGCACTTTTGTGAATTAAATCACTTTTACCTAAGAATCCAAAGGATTATTAAGGGAATCAGATTGTATACCTTTATCCAACAACCGGTGATGTCTTTTTGCGTATAAAGTTGAATTCATAGGTGCCTAGAAAGATATAGATATGGGATCTACTATTATGGATATAACTTAGGCATTTTCAACCATAGGATCTTGCACATAAAATCTGAGCTCAAATATTAATTTTGGTTTAGCTAACAATGTTCTACAAAAGGGGGGGTCATTCATTTTGCACACATATAGTTGGCCCTTGCACACAATTTAAAAGAAAGACCGAGTATTTTGGGATGCCATGTGGAAACACAATCTAAGCTGTCTTATCAAAAGGCCATCATATAAGATCTTTGGTACAAAAGATTGTTATGAAAAAAGATTTCAATTATATGGCCTTTGACTTCTTCGTATCATAGATAGAGATCATGTTTCATGCCAATATTTTGCATCAAACATCTTCGAATCATGGCCTTCAAATCAAATGGGTTAGATGGTCTTTCAACATAGACATCTACTCAAAAATCATCTTTCTTTTAAATTGTGTGCTTGGGCCAACTTTGTGAGTGCAACTCCTAAATATATCTATTTTGTAAAAGAATTTTGTTTGATGTGCTTTTGCTTCGTATGATCTAAATTTGACAATGGGAAATCAGGATATGGTTTGTGGTACATGTGCAGTGCACAATTATGTAGGCATTGAGTTCTAGAAGTGTGAGAGGATGTACTTGTATAACTACCTACACGTACTTCATGCTATGAGGCATGTCAAGAACTTTTTCCATTTTGGAATTTGGAGTATCTATTTATGCCAACAGGTCTCATGCCCTTTAGGGGTTTGGTTTTTTGCATTATTCTCAAGGCTGCTATGTCCTTGGTGACCATAATCCAAGATTAGGAAAAAGAACAAGGGAAAACCAAAGGTCAAGTGTGGATGTTCAAGAGGTCTTCGAACGACTCCGTAGGAATTTGTAGGCTCGACTAATCTATTTACCTCTATAAGATTTATTTATTTGTTTCATCAAGAATCCCTAAATCTTACCATGATAAGAAGTATTAAGAACTTGATATCATGCAAACTTGTTTTTTTTTGGTTCGGTTCGGAGGGGGTGGGGGGGTGTTTTGATGTGGTTTCACTCCTACGGAACTTTGTATTGATAACAAGTACTATTAGAATTTAGAAAAAAACACAAGAAACGTGGGAAAGTAAAATAATGGGATTCCTATATTTTCTCATGGATACCTAAGTTGTAGGAAACCATGGGATTCCTTTGTTTGTCATTGTTTGGATAACCACATTGCTAGCTGGGAAAACGCAGGATTAACCAAATCCTGTGTTTGGATACATATGCAGGGAATTATAGGAAAATAACATAATTTAACCCCAAAAAAAAGCCATAATACTACAAAAGATCATCCAAACTAAAAAATAGTTGTAATATCATAAAAATGATTCACAAAAATGACCAAAAAATTATATATGTATTAAGTTTTTTTCTCTTTACATATCTTAGTGAATTGCTCTAGTGGTTTACTTAGTGCTTTGTGAAGGTTAGGTTTTAGGTTCAAACCTTGTTATGTGTAATAATATATATATATATATATTTTAATTAATTATACTAAAGCATATACACCATATATGTGAGTATATAGCCCTACAACATAGTAGAGCCCCTTGTGAGAGAAATTTCTCCAAAAATAAATCCGTGCAACCCCTAAATAGATGGAGGGGAGCTTAAAAATAGGCCAAAATTGTGGGATTTAGTTAAAAAAATCAACGAAGAAATATTTGTTATGAAAACAAATACCATAAAAAAATTGTTTGAAGATTTTTGATAATTTTAGGTGGTCAAGATAATTTTGGACGGATGAGAATCCACTAATATAAATTAGGACCCCTAAAGCTTAGTAACAAATTTTTAGAATGTTTGGGTGGTCAATTGACCACCCAAGTCATAACGTGGCTCTGCCTCTGATTTTTGGGGATGTGTGCCATATAGAATCAACATTAGACGGTTTGATAGCGGCGTCATGATCTTAAGATCTATCATAAGGAAGATTGAAAATAAAATAATCACCATCGTTTGATTCAAATCAGTCAATGGTTTTCGACCGTGAAAAAATTGTGTGGTATTACTAAACGGGTGAGAAGAGTCGTACGGATGAGAAGTCTGAAGAGTCGGAAGATAGAAAACCAAGGGACCCCCTCGGCATTTGTTCTCAGATTTTGACAGAAAATGCGAAGATAATTTCGGACCCTTCGGATGTCATCCAAACAACGGAAATCTCAACAATTCATTTGCCGCATATGAGTTTTCCCTTATTTCCCCTTGCTTCCCTTGAAATCAAACAGGCCCCAAGGGATAATCGGCTCTATTTTAGTCATTTCACCCGATAATGCAAAATGACTAAGGTACTTCTAATTAATAGTACTATTTTCAACGCCAGGTCAGCATTGACGGTGCATTGATGCATGATGAACTATAGTAGCTTACTATACTTCCACAATCTGAAATTTATAGAAATTTATTATTTCAAATCTTTTTTCTAAAACTCTTTCATCTCCTTCCTAAAACACCCTTATTATTTATCGCAATAAAGCATCAAAGAGGCTACCCGTTATTGATTGATATTTATCAAAGACGTTCGTGACGTTCCAAATCACTGGCGTGAGTTTTCCTTAATGAACGTGTGCTCTTTGATGCTCTAATTCGTGTAGCTTTGTCCAACTACAGATAAACACTTGCAATTCCTTTCAGAATGGCGATGAATTTTCACATGTCATAGCTTGGAGGATGTTGTGTAATAGGCTTTGAGGCAATCTTAGAGAACAACTGCATACTGCCAATAATGAAGAATCCCAGTATGCCAAAAGTGAAAGAAGAATCAAATTGTGACAAAGTTCTCATACAAGCTTAGTTGCTAGTGGGAAGAATGTTTGAATGCCACAAATCTAAGCTACTTTATATAGAGGAGAAACCAAGTATCATCATCATCAAAGCCTTATTCCATTTACTTGGGGCTGGCTTCGTGAGTCCTATTTCTCCACTCATTTTTTATCAATGTTTAGCTCTCCAATCTTTAATGGCCCTTCCCACTGCTTCCCTCTAGGTCTTCACTGGCCTTCCTCTTCTCCTTCTTCCTTGTGCTTGTAGTGTCTCAACCCTCTGTATAGGGTTTGCTTCTAGCCTCTGATAGGTATGTCTAAACCACCTCAACCTATTCTTCCTTTTTGCAATGCCATCTGTGGAACACAAAAAGATATAGGCATAATCCCATTAGTCAAATAATCTCGAAATTCACTCGAAAGGTACACATGCATTATTAGAGTGTAAAACATTCACATTCAAATGTTCACCTCATGAAAAAACTTGAAAATAGAGAAAAGCTCATTTTCTCCTATATTGAACATAACCAAATCATTTGTTAATAATCATCAACGAAAGTTACAAAATATTTATGAGCTGACATACTCTGGACTTTGGAAGGACCCCAAAAATCAGAATGAACCAGTGTAAATGAAAAAGATTTCTGCTTATCAATGCTAGGATGAAACGGTACTCAATGATGCTAGCCCAACGCACAAGCATCACACTCTAAGGTGGACGCAGACTAATGAATGACACTTTGGCACTAGATGGTTTTCTATTTTAACTAAATCCTTCTCCGGGCTACCATGTTCACCAAATTTTAACTCCATGTATTTCATCTTTGTCTTGCTCATTTTCAAATCTCGACTCTAAGGCCTTCTTACATAATTTCAGTTTATTATTTGGTTCCTTGGTTATGCTATTAGTACCACATCGTTCACAAATAACATGCACCATGGTCAAGGAGAACAAAAAAGGGTTCAAAGCAGATCCTTGATGCATCCCAACTCTGACAAGGAGCTCACATGTCTCTCGACAAGTAGTTCTTATACAAGTTACCACTATTTCATACATGGTTTTGGATAATCTTAATATATAAGTTCGGGATGCATTTCTTCCTCAAAGTCCACTAATTATCTGTCTCTACACTCTATCATATGCCTTTTCAAATTAATAAAAATCATATTTAAGTTTTTTTAATTCTATCTTAAACTTGCATAACCCATGTTGAATTAAATCCGTAATTACCTAAACCACACTGATCATAGAACATGAATCATGATATTTAACCCCTTCACAACCCCAAAGTAACAAAGCTTAATTTTCTGCTCCATTAACAACTAGGTGCTTTTGGTGTATTGGTTAGATCTTTAACAAATGGGGTCAAGGCAAGCACCATGTCTTGGGTTTTGAACCAGGGATGGGGTTAAATAGGGAAGGGCTACTTGGGGGCCCACAAAAAGGGTACCAGAGTGAAAGCTGCACAGAATGGGCCACGGCGGACGTCATCTATAGAGTGTGGTTGTATATTACAACCCCTAAAGTAATAAGGGATCAAATTTTTGCTTCATTAATCCCCAGGTGCTTATGACGTATTGGTTAGGCCCTTATTAAATGGCATTAGAGCCAGCACCATCTCCCATGTTCAAGTCCTAGAAGGGGCGACCTGGGGAAGGGATAATCGAGGGCCAAAAAAAAAGGCACCAAATTGTAAGCTACCACAAACGTAGACGCGGGTTGCAGAGCTTGGTGGTGTGTTACAACTCATAGCCTTAAGTAATAAGTGCTTCACTTTCTGTTCCATTAACGCCTAAGCATAGGTGTTTTTTTGGTATCGGTTTAACAAACCCTCTATGGAAATAATTACAAAAATCACTCAAAATCAATATGGGACAAAAGCCACAACATACAAAATCATACAAATCACAAAACATAAAATCTATAAAAAAATTAAAAAAATAAAACCCACAACTTCACGAACCCATCAAGAACATTCAGAAAATCAACCAAAAAAAAAAATTAAAATAAATAAATAAAACTGAAAACTAAAAAAAAAGTCAACTAACCTCACCAAATTTGTTGCCACATTTCTCCCTATCACCGCAAAATAACCACGAATCACACAAACAAGGCTCATCCCCTCCACTACACATGGCCTTGCACGCCCGATAACACTCCTTCGACGAATTAAACTTGAAATCCGATCCCCACTTAACAGCAGCACCCCACAGCTCCAATTTCTCAATCCCTCTACAACACTCATCATCATCATCTCAATTTCTCAACTCCAATTTCTGTTATCTGTACCAGAAAGGCTAGCATATGATATGGGAGCTACATCATCATTCGCCGACCGAAGCTCTAATCGGAAACATAGTAGAAGAGGAATTGAGATTTTAAAAATAAAAATAAAAAAATCCTACTTTTATTAAAATCTTTAATTAGGACTTCCAATAAAATTTAAACAGTTGCAGACAATTTAAAAGAGCAAACTAGATCTACAAAATGAAGCAAAAACAATACAAAAATCATAAAATTTATTGATATCAAATTACAGAGAGATAGAAGAAAGTAAAGATCCGTTCTTGATGGGTGCACCTGAGAGGTTTTAGAGAGGAGAAAGTAAGGATTTGTTCTTGATGGGCGTAGAGAGAGAGAGAGAGAGAGCGAGAGAGAGGCAGAGGAGAGAGAAATGGCTATATCAAGTTACCTAAAACACCCTTACAAATACTTAAACTGACAAGAAGGATCTCCGGGTCTCAGCGGGCCTGGTTTGACACAGGTTTGTTCCGAACCAAGATTGATATATAAATGAGTTGGCCCGGCCCGATTAGTAAGCCGTATCAGGTATGGGCAAGTTCCAAAAGCTTTCAGCATATTTAAGCGCAACTCGAACCTTGCCTGAATCGGTAAAATGTCTTTTTGATATAGTAGTTTTTGAGCCAACATGTGGCCTGATCCGATCTTGACCCGTTATGGGCTAAATATGGGCGAAGTAGGCTCAATTCATAATTGGACTTGCTCGACTAAATGAGCTGAGTATGGGCTAGCTCCAAGAGGTCTTATTATAATTGGCACATTTACAGCCTTGCCCCGCCCATTGAGATCCCTACAAGTCATTTAGGAGTGCCAATTGGTCCAATCGGGTCTGAGTCAAAGGTGAACGAGACTTTACCCCTTTTGAGTCAAGTTGGTTAAAAAAAAGGGTGGATTACCCGTCAGGTCCCAACACTTTGTAATCTATCCACCGAGGTCCCAACTTCATGGAAATGACCCAGCAGGGTCTTGACCCTAAACTTTCTTTTATTATTTATCTAGAAGGGTCTAAAAAATTTACACATGTCTTTTCTTTTCTTTAAACTATTAGAAGACCAAAATACCCTAACAGAAATTTACTAAAGCACTCATCCTTCCATAACTATCAAAGAAGGTTGGTGTTTTCTCTTCTATTCATCTTCTTCCTGCCGACGAGTGGGTTTTCTTCTCTTCATTTTCTCTTCATTTTGCAATGCTATAAAACTCGAGTGTTGTTTCATTATTTGAACTCTATGAAGATACAAATCTTCTTTAAAGCAATAAACAGAGATCAGCAAACCCTCCCCTCTTGTCGCTTATTTTCATGAAGCAAAAGGGAGAAGTCTGCTACTCTCGTATCTGCAAACCTTTAACTATGGCGACGCATCATCTTCTTCTGATCACGTGCATCTAAACTTTTATGCCTGCATATCTCCAGCCATTCGATAAACTGATAAGAGCAACTCATAAAATATTATTGTAATAATGTTGTCCTAAATGCTCAACCTTTATTTTAGTAAATGACTTGTTTGAGCTTTATACAAATATAGTAATGCTGCCCTAAATGCTGAATATTTGTTTTAATGAATGGGTTGTTTGAGGCAGATAGAAATATAGTAATGCTGCCCTAAATGCTTAACATTTCTCTTAAATGCTTGTTTGAGATAGATAGAAATGTAGTAATGTTGCCCTAAACTCATAAATGCTTGTTTTTTAGAGATAATTACTGATCGGGGTCCCATCTACCCCCCCCCCCTCTCTCTCTCTTAATAAAAGACCATTTTCGTCTCATATAATACCATTTATGTCTCATTTAAGACTATTTACGTCTCATATAAAACCATTTCCGTCTCATATCAAAACATTTCCGTCTTATATTTTGTCACTCACGACAACATGTTTGTCATTAATATTAGGAAAATATGTTTATTAGGAAAATTGTCAGTTAATATTAGGAAAATATGTTTATTATTGTAAGTATATTTATTAATTTTTTATATGAATTATGTTAGTTCTGTTATGAGACTGTCGTAGTCTTTAAAGAGGTCATATTTGTCTAAGACCGGTCTTGTGGCTGAATTCGCTCATTATAAACTGTAAATGCATTTATTTTTTTGACACATGTTCATAAATTAATTATAATATAATATTATAAATTATACACAGGAGGATAAAATTACATATTCTACCCTTAGGGTCTCTACTCTTATAGCTACTTTATCGCCTGTGGAGCTTGAAGCTCTTAGTAAAAAAACTGTGAATCCTCTTATCCGTATAATAGATATTCTTACAATGAACGAGCTGATATACATATTAATAGAAAATTTTAATTATGAGTCTGAGAGGTTCTCTATTGGCGGGCGTACTGTTGATTTTCTCTTGCTAAAAATGTCCACTTTACTTGGTCTTAAGTATGTTGGGATTATCCCTGTAACTCTGGGGGAAGGTCCAAATGTTGAAAATGAAGACATTAATTTATTTTGTATAAAATATTTTGGCCGGGTAGGGAGTATTAGTGTCAATGAAATAGAAAAGGTAATGATTATTGCTAGTATTGAGAATGAGAGAGTCGATTTTACTTGTCTCACCTTTTTGTATATTCTTGCGATATTCATGATAGCAAATAGCTTTAAGAAAATTAAAGAGACGTACGTGAGATTAGTCTATAATATTGAGTACTTTAACAGAATTAATTGGGGACGGGTTACTCATATATGTTTGTTAAACTCCCTTCGATCTACCGCTTTAAATTTTAAGAGGAGTAGCGTGCATACCAATCTTGATGGATGTACCTTTGCATTGCAGGTTAGTCATTGTCTTTACAAAGGTTATCTATTTGCACACCGTTTACCGCATTATACACATATTCCCTAACAAATCTTTAGTTTATGATATGTTTTAGATTTGGACATACGAGCACTTCCCGACCATAGCGCCGACTTCAATTATCGATGATTTTCCAAGATATATAAAGTATAGCTCAGTAAAAGGTCATCATCGGAAGTATTACGTTACGGAGCTTAATAATCCAAAGGTATTATTGGTGTCAACCTCAACCAATTTCATTTTATAGCTGTGAAGAAATGAAGAAGTCGCTTCTTTTGATAACTTGGTCTCACCCTCTTGGTAACATATCTAAAGATAATTCTAAAATTTGAATTCACTAATCATGTATTATTAAAAGACATAATCTAGGATGAGATTAATGATTATATTGGTTGCAAATTCAATCGTTTTCAACTCCTAGAAATGTCTTCCAAAGAATAAGGTAGTTGCATCACAGCGTTGGAGAAGTCAAACAACAAACTTGTTCATCAAGTTCGAAGACAGAAGAAGTTAAACAGTGATCTAAGAAATGGCCTAAAATTGTTAGAGTTTGAGATAACAATTTTAAAGGTAAGCTACTTAATAGAAATTATTGTTATTTGTTTCCATGTCTTGAAAATCTAATTGATAGGTTACTGTGGTAAAATTGGGCCAACGTAAAGAGTATGATATATTTCAAATCCTCTCCCAATCGCAATAAGGATGAGAAACGGAATAGTTTTACTGAAAAGAATCAAAATACAAGTCCTCCAACTAACCCACTGAGGGATAGAGATGTGAAAGGTAGGGGAAAAGTGCAAGTCTTTCGGGATAGTGATATGAAGGGCAAGGAAAAAGTGAAAGTCCCTCGGGATAGTGACGTGAAGGGCAAGGAAAAAGTGTAAGTCCATTAGGATAGTGACGTGAAGGCAAGGAAAAAGTACAAGTCTCTCAGAATACTTGTAAACGAAATAAGGCTAGTCAAAATGCATGTATGCCCATAAAATTAGAGTCTATCACTATTGACCCTCGTACTGATGAAACGAGTCGTACTTCTAAGATAATAGATGATGGAAAGAGGAACTGTGAGGAATATTTATAGAAAACGAGAGTGAATTGCCTCGTGAATCATTCGAAGGCAATGAGGATGATCATCCGATACATGCGTCCTCGAAAGAAGATGAGGGGGGAATTGCTAATGTAGATAATGAAGAGCATATGCCTTTCGTTATTCTTACCGATGAAATGATACAAATTTCAGAGATGCTAGTCAATCAAACGTCCATGAAATAAGACGATGATAGAGAATTTGTCGGGAAGATGAGAGAAGATCTATAGAGAAAACTATAGTTACATCAATACCTGATAATAATAAAAGGGAACCACTTGGCAATAGTGAAACCAAGTCGGTGGGCATAATGGATACTTATAAGCGAGTGTGGGCTAGTTTAAGAGACCGAGTTACTCCGCAAACGACAGCGATAAATAATTTTGAGGGTTCTTCGCAAACCCCATTACCACCGAAGACTTCAACACGTTAATCAACTTCACAAGGTTAATCTTTCGAATGTCCACTCCCAAACACATGGACCTCCACAGTAGGTAATAAACGAACCCTCAAAAGCAACTCCGAAGAAGAAGGAAAGATGATCTCTGCAAATGTTGAAATTAATAATTTTTATGTTTTTAAGAATATAAGTTTCCAACGTATTTAATCATAGGATATACATGCAGGAAAGATCACAGAGAAGAAGGATTGGTCCTAAATTGACAACCAAGAGACCACCTCCAAAGGGTGTCTTGAAGGTGAATGGTTAATTAGCTAACGTAAAGATTCAAGCATATATATGTTAAATTAGTTGAATGTTTGTTAATTTATATGTGTTGTCTATCTACAAAAGGATTATGACGGTTTCCACTGACCTATGAAACCACTAACACATAATGATAAATATGATATAGATAAAACTCTTAATGATGGCCCCGTGGAGTAGGGTTTTGCTCGTTTAAAAGTTATTGAGTTATAGTTAATATAATTCAATTCTTCTCTTAACAACCTACCTGGCTTTACAGACATGAGATTCACGTGACTGATATACTGTCCATCACGGTGAAGAACTTGTTCTCAGTTTACGGTACTAATTGGTTTGACAGTGAGGTAAGGCCAACATTTTAAAAGGCACATATGCTTATATTCATAGAGTCGTCCACCTGATATCCATAGGTTGTCTTATGTCAGTCAGTCCAATCCTATTTTTATGGAAAGTACGTATCTTTATTTCATGGTATCCATTAGGGTGATATAAGACTTTGTTTTATAGGCAATTGACGCATATGTTATCTTAATGAAAAAACGAGAGAACAATCATAAAAAGAAATTTATAAAGAGTCATTTCTTCTCAACTTATTTTATCGTATGAGTCTAATTTTTCATTTCTTCTCAACTTATTTTATAGTAAGAGTCCAATTTCTCATTTTCACTTCCTATAATTTGTAATTATCTCCTAAATCCATTTAATATTTTGTTTAGATGAAATTGAAAGAATCGTTGGTGAAAGATAAAGCCAATACGAATAAAAACTTTATCACTTAGACTTCACCCCAGGCACTAGGATAAAAAATAAGTGAATGTGAAAAGGCAATTGGATAAATTTTAGGTGCTTCCTTCGTACTTGTACTATTGTTAGAGTCCGCCACTCGTCTCCTATAACATGCATAATTTAACAGGTTTATATTCCCGTCAATAGAGACTGCCACTGGTATTTATTCATATTATACATGAAGGAGAGGAAAGTTTGAGTATTTAGATTCGTCTAGTAGACAAAGTGACAGTGTCCATTGTTCGGACATTATAAACATATTGGTATGTATATCATTCAAGTCTAGATCTTTATTGTTATATGTGAACTTAATTAAATTTGAGTGTTCTTAAATACAGAAAAATATTCTTTTTAAGATCCTAGCTCAATAAGGCGACGATAATATCGACGTCAGAGATTGACCGTTTACTATCCCGCTTGCTATCCCGCAGCAATCAAATAACTTTGATTGCGAAGTCTTTATGATAAAGTATATTGACTACGCATCCCGTGGGCTTAGTTTCTATTTTGATCAATGTCATATGCCTTACTTTAGAGATAGGATTATGCTAGAGTTACTTAGAGGAGAAACTAAACCTCGACAAATTTTGGTATAAAATGATGCCGTCTTTTGTATCGTATGCTACTTTTCTCTTACCACATCAAACAGGTAGTAATTTATCAGTATATTCATGAATAATGAAATGTATTTTTTGGAACTGAACTATGAGTTCTTAGGACTTTATTTGACTTGTATTGTCATGTGGCATTTCTAAGTTTATTTTTTTTTTGTAAATTGTTCTTCAATTAAATTACACTTATACTGTCATTTACTATTATCGTATTGATTCTATTGTATGTTCAATTTAGTTGCAATTATATATGAAATCTTTATACAGAGAAGCTAAAATAGACGTCTGTCTTGGTTGTGGAATGCGTGGACATTAAGTTAAAGATTGACTACAAAAAAAGATCGTTGATGAAAAGGGTGCACCCCTATGTTACTGTAAAAAAGCAGCAGTTCTTCGAGTTTCAAATACTGACAAGAATCCTGACCGTAAATATTATAAGTGTTATCATTGTCGGCTCTTCAGATAGGAGGACGAATGTTCGGGATTCGTAAATTGGACCGTCGAAAATGATGAAACGGTTCACTTGGACGATGCTCGTCCCCTTTGCTACTGTCAGAAGCAATCAACGCTGCGAGTTTCAAACTCTCTCAAAAATTCCGGGCGTAAGTACTTTACGTGTTATCAATGTGGGTACTTTAGCTGATTTTTACGAAACTTCTCGAACCCCGAAGGCGGCGTCGAACTTGAAGATCATTGATAGGGACGATTTAAAAGTAAAAGTGATAGTGGAGATTGAAGAGCTTGCCAAAAAATTTGAGGTGAGTACGTCAATAACCAGTAAAGGAAAAGGAAGCCTTCTGTGATTTAGGGTTATCTATATATTTTGATTAGCATTATCTATAATTGATTAATAATTTTGCGCTGTTACAAGTGAAGCACCGAAATATTTTTAATTTCTTGAAAGTTATTTATAAAAGTTTACTACAATATTATTGTAAAGGTGCAAACTACTATAAACTTTTCCAATTTTTGTTTGACTGCTTTGGATATACATGCAACGAATGTGACAGATGAGATGACTAAAATTATCTAAAATTATTGATGGGCCTGAATAGCTTTAAGAAAAAAGTGAAGCAGATTTCTAGTGTACTAATAGAAGCCGAGGTATATTATCATACATATATATGTTTGTTTGAACCAGGGAGTGTTCTTTGAATTTAGTGATATTCAATCCATTCCTCTAAGGCCTACTGGACTCACATGAGTCTCTGTGGGACTTATAAGAGTCTGTTAATAACTCATATGAGACCTAGTATATGTAAATTGCTTATTGGTACATCACTGTTATCAATGTTTAATATGATTGATCTCATTGACTATCAGATTTGGATCCTACAGGTCTGACATGAGTCTTACTTGGATTACTAAGAGTCAGTAAATGACTCATATAAGACTCAGTCATGAAAAATGATTATTGGTACATCAGTGTTATCAGACTATAACACGATTGATCTCATTAACTATCAGATTTGGATCCTACAAAACTCACGTGAGTCATCCTTGGACTTGTAATATTCAGTAAATGACTCATATGTAACCAATTCATGTAAAATCCTCATTTTTTAGTAACTCTGATGAGTACTACATGACTCTCACGCGAGTGAGTATCAGTTTTGGATCATACATGTCTCACATGAGTCTGACTTGGGCTTTTTAGAGTCAGTAAATGGCTCATAAGGGACCAAGTCATGCAAAATCTCCAATTTTCAGTGACTTTGAAGAGCATAATATGACTCTCACGCAAATGAGTATCGGTTATGGAGCATACAGGACTTACATGAATCTGACTTGGGTTTTTTAAAGTCAGTAAATGACTCATATCAGACACAGGCATTCAAAAACTCATTTTTTAGTGACACTGATGAGTACTATATGATACTCACGCAAGTGAGTATCAGTTTTGGAGCATACAGGACCCACATGAGTCTGACTTGGGCTTATAAGATTCAGTAAATGACTCATATCAGACCCATGTATTAAAAAAAACTCATTTTTCAGTGACTGATGAGTACTACATGACTCTCACGCGAGTGCAGGACAGGTTTGGAGCATAGAATACATGACTCACATGAGTCTGACTTGGTCTTATAAGAGTCAGTAAATGACTCATATTAGACTCTTATGTGAGTGAGTATTAGTTTTGGATCATACAGGACACACATGAGTCTGGCTTGGGCTTTTTAGAGTTAGTAAATGACTCTTAAGAGTCAGTAAGTCTGACTTGGGCATATAAGAGTCAGTAAATGACTCATATCAGACTCTTATGCGAGTGAGTATTAGTTTTGGATCATATAGGACTCACATGAGTCTGACTTGGTATTTTTAGAGTCAGTAAATGACTCATAAGGGACCAAGTGATGCAAAATCTCTAATTTTCAGTGACTCTGATGAGTACAACATGACTCGCGCGAGTGAGTATTAGTTTTGGATCCTACAGGACTCACGTGAGTCATCCTTGAACTTATAAGAGTCAGTAAACAACTCATATGTGACCAATTCATGTAAAATCCCAAATTTTCAGTAACTCTGATGAGTACTGCATGACTCACGCGAGTGAGTATCAGTTTTGGATAATATAGGTCTCACATGAGTCTGACTTGGGCTTTGTAGAGTCAGTAAATGACTCATAAGGGACCAATTCATGCAAAATCTCCAATCTTCAGTGACTGATGAGTATAACATGACTCTCATGCGAGTGAGTATTAGATTTGGATCCTACATGACTTACGTGAGTCATCCTTAGACTTATAAGAGTCGGTAAATGACTAATATGTGACCAATTCATGTAAAATCTCTAATTTTCAGTAACTTTGATGAGTACTACATGACTCTCACGTGAGTGAGTATCAATTTTAGATCACACAAGTCTCATATGAGTGTGACTTGGGCTTTTTAGAGTCAGTAAATGACTTATAAGGGACCAAGTCATGCAAAATCCCCATTTTTTAGTGGCTTTGATGAGCACAATATGACTCTCGCGCGAGTGAGTATCAGTTTTAGAGCATACATGACTCACATGAGTCTGACTTGGGCTTATTAGAGTCTGTAAATGACTCATATCAGACACATGCATTCAGAAAACCCATTTTCAGTGACTCTGATGAGTACTACGTGATACTCACACGAGTATCAATTTTGAAGCATACAGGATTCACATGAGTCTGACTTGGGCTTATAAGAGTCAGTAAATGACTCATATCAGACCCATGCATTCAAAAAACCCATTTTTTAGTGATTCTGATGAGTACTACGTGACTCTCACGCGAGTGCAGGACAGTTTTGGAGCATACAATACATGACTCACATGAGTCTGACTTGGGCTTATATGAGTCAGTAAATGACTCATATCAGACTCTGACACGAATGAGTATCAGTTTTGGATCATATAAGACTCACATGAGTCTGACTTGGGTTTATTAGAGTCAGTAAATGACTCATATCAGACACAGGCATTCAAAAACCCATTTTTTAGTGCCTCTGATGAGTACTACATGATACACACGTAAGTGAGTATAAGTTTTGGAGCATACAGGACTCACATGAGTCTAGGGGTGTTATCAGGTCGATTCGGGTTGGTTTTCCTGCAAAACCGAAACCGAACCGATAACTATCGGTTTCTATTTTATGAATATAAATAGAAAATATCTCCGCAAGGTTTAGGGCTTTGTTGACCTAAGCTCTAATTACCTAAAACACCCTTACAAATATTTAAAATGACAAGAAGGATCTCCGGGTCTCAACGGGCCTGGTTTGACACAGGATTGTTCCGAACTGGCCCGCAATAGCTGGTATGTGCTAAAGTAGGCAAGCTTGATATATAAATGAGTTGGCCTGGTCCGATTAGTAAGCCGTATCGGGTATGGGCGAGCTCTAAAAGCCTGATTAAAATTCGGCATGTTTAAGCGTAGCTCAAACCTTGTCTGAATCGATCAAATGACTTTTTTATATAGAAGTTATTGAGCCAACACGTGGCCTGATCCGATCTTGACCCATTATGGGCTAAATAGGGGCGAAGTAGGCCCAAATCATAATTTGACTTGCTCGACTAAATGAGCTGAGTATGGGCTAGCTCCAAAAGGTCAGATTATAATTAACACATTTAAAGCCTTGCCCGGCCCATTGAGATCCCTACAAGTCATTTGGGAGTGCCAATTTGTCTGATCGGGACTGAGTCGAAGGTGAATGAGACTTTACCCCTTTTGAGTCAAGTTGGATAAAAAAAAACCTTCGACCTATTTTGGCTATGGGTTCGGATCCTGCTCCGGATCAAGCTAGATCCACACTCAACCAATCGAAGACCAGCTCAAGCCTAGGTTAGGTTTGGATCCAGGTCTATGTTATTTGCTAATACAACAATTAAATAAAGATATATTCCTATGAAATTAATATAAAACTATTCAAAATTTACCAACCATTTTACTAATTAAATGAATAACTAAAATATTACATATTTAGGCCAAATTTAGAGTCCATGTAGATAAGAGACATTTATATAAGACGGTTGTTAGACCCCCCATATCATATGGTGCGGAATGTTGTTAGACCTCCTATATCATATTGTAGTATTGTTTTTCTTTTTACATATTTTTAATTAAGCCAGTTACCTAATTACTGGCTTAATCGTTTGATAATTTGTATATTTTGTTATATATATATAAAAAGTGTCGTATGTAATATGTTATGCTAATGTTCTTTGTAGGGCGATAAATTGATTAACTTTTGGATTAGATATTAGTGGCTCATTTTAAAAGTAATGACCATTAAATCAGATTTGGAAAAAGACTTCATCAAATATGTTCAACTCTATCTCGATTGGTTGCCCATAAATTTTGAGAGAAAGCCGAGTACGACACATAAATCGATGATTAGATAATGTTTCTTCGGTCATAGCATAACCATTCATTGATTCGATTCTGAGGATTTTCTGAGAGGAACTTAAAAACGAAGGATTTTTATCTTTTATAAGAAAAGTCGAGAATTTGAGTAACTTAAGAACGCATATGAGAAAAGCCAGGAATATTAGTCTGCTAATAATCTACAGGAATCTGAGTGTTCAAGAATTAGAGCTTTTCAGAAAAAAACCAAAAAACACCTGAACGAGGCCTGAAGAAATGTATTAGGAGAAGATTTTTAAATTGCAAAAAAGTATAATTAATTAGACACTAGAGAAAAGCCAGGAATATTAGTCTGCTAATAATCTACAGGAATCTGAGTGTTCAAGAATTAGAGCTTTTCTGAAAAAAACCAAAAAACACCTGAACGAGGCCTGAAGAAATGTATTAGGAGAAGATTTTTAAATTGCAAAAAAGTATAATTAATTAGACACTAGAGAGGTAGAGAGAGACTTCAAGTGTCTCTGATTGCAAAAGCTAGTTTAATGGCGTCTTAAAATCTAGTTTAATGGTGTCTTCGTATCGTGCTTTGCACCAATTTTATTTCCCAGAGATCTATTGATCACGAACTTCAAATTAGACGGCCGATATAGCATTTTTATATATCTCATGTCCCTAAAATTCCAAATCTTTAAATTCGGTGCAATCACTTGAAAAATATGTGCAAGTAATGGCTCCCTTCTTTAAAATATGTAAATATTTTGTATATTAAAAAATTATATTTCATTTTTCTTTTTCGAAATCTTGTAGAAAATAGTGGCAATACCGGTAAAAAGCAAGCCAATATTAATGAGATTTTCAATATATACTCTACCGCAGGTGAATCAGAAGTAGATTCTCTCCCAAGAGGATGGATTAAGGGAGTGGGTGCCTTGATCTATTGATTGTGCCCCATCGCGTGACCTCTAGAGAGGGTAGGCTGGTTCAAATAAGTGATGTACCATGAACCATATTATGTTCTATCCATTTGGCAATCTCGTGGATTTTTAAGGCTTCCAAGGTCCTAAGACCATAAACTGTTCGCAAGATTTGATGGCTATGATGCATCTAATGCTCATCAAAAAGGGGTTCACAGCTGTACCGGTGTGAATCGATAGTCCATACCAGCTTCAGTTATAAAGGTCATCTTCGTCTGCAGCAGCAGTGGAGAATGAATCTGAAGCCCCCAGCAGTGGAAGCGTTGTCTGGGCAATCAGGGAATCGGAACTCGTACCCAATCCCCCGGGACGGCTGCAGTGTTTGAGCAAAAAGCTGGTATTTCCGGACGTCGGCATCGCACACGCTCCTTCGTGCAAACTTCATGGATTTTCTGTCCTCTTTCTCTCCCTCTCGATATCCTGTGTCCCAAATGATAGGAAGGAAATAATAATAAATAAATAAACAAATAAAAGTCAGACGTTCTTTCAATCTTTCTTCTCTCATTATTTTCTTTAACTTATTCTATTTGAGATAGTGGCTCCTGACGACATTTAAACACCAAAATGGTGTTCAAATGATCTCACATCACTAAAATAGAACTTTGTATCTCACACCATTAAAGTGTGATTTCTCATTATGACATGTGGCACACCTCTATGGTCAATCTCAAATAAGAAAATAACTTCAATATGCCTTCTAAAAGCATCTACCTTTTCATGAGGTTATAAAAGCAAAGACAAAAGTTCAGTTCTCAGCAATCCCCCTCTGTTGGAGAAAGTGCAGTAACCGCCCACCAGGATGTTTCCAGCTATTTTCTGCCTGAACACTTCTACTCCAAGGACATCAGCAATCAGCTCCTCTGTTTCCTGAAAATGTATAAATAGTAATAAGTAAATCCTTACTATTATAATGAGAAAAGACCAAATATTACCAACTCTTAATTTTCTTTCTAACGACAAAAATACCAATCGTTATGATTAACAAAATCAACAAACCTTCAACAAAGAGAAGGGCATAAAAGTCGTTTTAATTGATGTTTATAAATATAGAAAAGGAGACCCTAAGCCCGCCCCCTTTAAACCCACTAGTAGATATAAAAGTTGCCTCCAAAACTTCCTTTATAATTTCAGAACACTGCAGCAATAGTTCATAGAACCATATATACAATCTGTCTTGACCATCAAGTCAATTCTTCCTATCCGATCCATAGCCCACTGAAGAGCAGTAACTTCCAGTCGACTTCTCTCATCCTAAAGTCTCTGGTAAAGAATGTAAAGATCCCATTAAGAAAATGGGTTTCACATATTTTGAAGCCCCAAAAATTTGTGAGCGCTATTCAGAGTTGATGCTAAAAGGGTGACTAATACCCCATTATTCCATTAAATAACCATTGATGTTTCCTTTTCGAGAATTTATGACAAAGCTAACCCAGTTGCATGCCCTACTTAGGGTGATGTACCCTCATTGGAATGCAGCATCCAAGATACTTCTGGCCTTAGATAGCTCATTTTCTACTTGAAAGTACTTACAAACTCTTCCAAAGGAAGAGCCAATCAGAAGTGTCCCCAAAGGTGGCCGATGATCAATATTTAAATTAAGGTTGGAACCATACATTCATGTTTCACAAAACATTGATGTTCTTCTCAGTGAGACTCTTTAAGGATATTCTTATCAGATTCATTATACCGCTAATTCTTCTTCGGTAAGGCATTCTGGGACTACCAAGCCCCTCAAAGTGTGTCCCAAGGGTTTCCAGAATTTTCTGGGCCCCCTCACCGAACTACAAAATGGTTCACAGTTCGGGTCGGTTTGCTTCTAGTGAACTGGTTCGGCAGGGTCACTTGAACCAGGTTGGCTATTTTAGCCCTTTTATGTTTTCTTTTATAAATATAAAGTAAATTACATGTAAGGATATTTGAACCTTGATCGTTATATTTCTTAAGCCTAAGCAATAAGCTATAATGTAGTCGATGCATTAGAAAGACTTCCATTTAAAGTTACTAAAATATTTTACTTTTTCATTTAAAACTCATCTTGCTCCTAGCAAACCGGGTTCACTTGACAGCAGAGAACTGCAAACCACGAACCTGAATTCGAACCAAGCGATTGAGTGATCTAAATAGGTGCGTTCTTTGTAATCCAGATGTGAGGCAGTGGGCAATCACCTCTTAATCTGTTGTCAGATTTCATAGATATGGGACCATTTCCTTCATTGTTTTGGTATATTGTAGGTGATGCCTTCTCCTAATAGCGTGTCCTTTGGGTCCTAGCCATCAGCAAAGTCACCAAATTCTCATGACTTTATGAAAACCCGCATTTAAATTCTCATGACTTTATCAAAACTATTTTTAAGCCATACGAAAAAAACAAGAAGTCATCAAAAAGTGTAAAAGCAGCAACAAAATTCATGTAGAAAATGAACAAGTTCTGCTTTTATTTTTCTTCTTCTTAAATGTTAGTAGAAGCCATCGGGTACAACGAATTAGTGTAAGAATCAATTATTGGAAACTAGGCAGCAAACCTAAAAAAAATGATAAATCTGAGCAGACCAACATTTCATTAACTCCCAAGTAAAGCATGAACAAAAGCTAAAGTCCTTAATAAAGTTGGTTCATGCAGGGAAGAAAATTGATAATTAGATAAAGCAAATACCATTTTTCAAACAAGCAATGTAAAAATTGGAATATCATATTTAGATTTCTGAATACGTTATTTTTTTCAAATGTCTTATATTTTTCAAAAAATAAAAAACACCATGTACCACACTACCAATACATATCAGTCCAGAGAGATGGCCAATAGTCAATACAGCAACCATTACCAAGTGTTTAAAGACTTACCAGGATAAACAGGAATGAATGCAAGTACTATTAGAAACACTTTCTATAATCTGTTCATTTCGCCGATAAAAAAAATAGTGAGATGAAACTAATATTATGAAAATAGACAAAGATGGAATGCAAAATTAAATCATCATCAAACCTCAATGGGTTGGTGTGCTGGCCAGGTACCCGCCTCAAAAAGCGGGAAACCTCAGTTCGAATCCCCCTTTGAGGCCACCCTAGGGATTTATATCCCGAGCCAACCCAGCACATGCTAACTTGGGGTGCGCATGTCCCCTTGGGATTAGTCGGGTTCTCTAAGAGGCCTGGACACCCAAGTTATTAAAAAAACAAAAAAAAAACAAATAAATCATCAATATTGCAACATTGAGGTTGCAGGTTCATTCAAAATCTATTTCTAACTGTCCATAAGTCTGGAGGAAAGCTAGTCACATGGAAAAGGCAAGCTACTGCTCATTAAGTAGAGTTGCCTAACAAATGGAAGGTTCACATAGTACTTAAAACTGATTTACAGGTTTAGTTTTTTGAAAAAAAAATCTATGTCAGAATCTTCCCAAAAAAGAGTCTCAGCATTCAAGAGATAGGATAGAAGCTTATAACCACTTAATCATCACACCCAAATGTATATATATTAAGAAAAATGTTCGCCAATACAAGAACTGAAACAAGGAATGAAATATAAAGACTTGTGTCCGTGCAAGAAAAAATAGAAAAATAAATCTGAAGACTATGTTTTTATATAAGATAAGAAGTTTCTCAAGTGATAGAACACTACCTTTGATTGAATAACAAAGACGATGAAGATGGCCGGATTGATGATGAAGCTCCTGCATTGACAACAACTAAAACTCTATAAATAAAAAATCCTAAATAATTCAAAACATGTGAATTGTGTCTTTACAAAATCAAAACCCTAAATAATCGAGAAAGTATGAATCGTTCACTTAGCAAATCAATAAAATTCAGATCTCACCTATGCTTTGACAACATTCATTTTCGGTGCCCCGTACATCAAATGAACTCCTCGATTCCCCTCAAATCTCAGATTCGGAATCCCCTAATTTGTCCAATTTTAAAAAAATATACGATTCCTAATTTTTCAACCAAATCTACAGACTTTCTAGTTTTTTCAGTTTCTAGGGAAGAGAAAAGGAGAGACTAGCCGCGAAGACGAAATGACTTTGAGTGTCTCTCGACGAAATGGCTGTGTTTGTTCTGATAAGATATAGGAAGAGAGATGGTATTTTTAGAGAGAGAAAAGCGCTCATCGAGAGCTGTCGAGTGAGAAATAAAAACAAGGGGTGGCGTTATATGCACCCATTTGTTTTGCGAAGAACACATGCTTTCCCATCATAAAATTTTAAGTGATTTGAATCAACCGATATGGATCATTTTTCATCTCAATCTCTCACACAAAAGATCTTGTAATCATGACACCTATCCTACGGTCACATGTTGGGTACAGAATTCATGTGGCACACATTCCCAGAATTGATCGTGATCAATGCGTAACGTGAGAAAAAGGTATCAAGTAACTTTTTGGGGACGTGTGGAAGGTGAAATCAAAATCTGACCGTCTGATAGGTGACACACAATCTCAAGATATATTTTGTAGAATATTGGGATGAAATATAGTCTCTAATTTCTTATTCAAGATGGTCAATAATTATTTAAGGTAAGAAAAGATCTGTACTCCAGAGGAAAATAGGTGCATATAACACAACCCATATGATATTTTAGTGGGCATTTGAGAGACCGCTTCAGCAGTCTCTATTGATCTCACTCAGACTTTTAGAGACGGTCTTTCAAGTCATCTATAAAGGTTCCACCCATTTGAAACTTATGGAAACAGTTAAAGCCGTCTCTATATGTCATTTTATACAGAGAGACGGCTAAAGCCGTCTTGAATGCAGTTATTGGAGACGGCAACGGTAAAAACCTTTTCCTCTAAAACGTTTGATACCTGTATAATAGGCTAAAATATTTCATTTCTAAAGTTGTTTGTATTTTAGAATCTTGTCAAAAGTTGACTTTTAGATCCGTCTGAGTTTTAAGAGCTCATAAAATTCAATTCTGCTTTTAATCAAATTCAATGGGTTCAGGCTATTCATATTATTTACATACCAAATACTTAAATAGATGATGCACCTGAGTGATTGGTGTCAACCATGGGTTCCTTTTCCTTATCTTAATTAATATATACGTTTTCATAGGTAAGCTGGACCGGAACCTGTCAGGCTGTAACCTTGAGGTTTCAATATTGACAACCTTCTTCGTCATAGTTAGGGGTCTCAACAGGCAGGGCTTAAGCACGATCCAACCCGGATCGCAATGGGCTAGGTATGGCTAAGATTGGTAGTCCCGATATATAAATGGCGTAGCCCCTCCCAGCTGATTAGTGACGCGGGATGGGTATGTGCTAGCTCCAAAAGCTCGAGTGCCTGATCCGCCTGAGCGGCCACCTTTAAGAACCTTCAACTAAGGTAAAATCACCCGAGACACATCACACTGAAACCTAATTTTTGGGTCACCTTTTAACATGTGTCAAGTGGAATAAAAGTTTAATTGTTCGATGGAAAGCAATGATCTCAAATTTCGTTGTGTGAAAGATTGGGACAAAAAATGATCTCCATTCCATAATTCAAATTGATCAATTAATTCTGGTTGGTGGAGATGAGGTGAGGTCAAATTTTTTTTTTATTTTTTATTTTTTATTTTATTTATTTATTTTTATTTTTTCAAAAACATAGAATATATATCACGTGGATCATAGAGAGTATGATAGTTTAGGAGCCACACTTGAGGAATAAATCTTATATAACAAAGCACTCATATTGAGTGACACATACGAGAATAAATCACACTCTCGACAACCCTCACCTTATTAATATAAGGGAGAGAGCAAATTGAAGTGTAAAACCCACGACCCCAAGCTTTGAAAGGAGGGAGGATACTAACTGAACTACCACTAAATCGGTCAAACCAATGAAAGCTTAAAAGTGAACATTCACTGATTTTTCATTCTCACATATATAGTTGTGACTTTTAAGCAAGGTTTCAAAAGTCGTATAGGTTTGCCCGAGGGCCCGAGGCCGATACGTATCGGTCAATTAAAAAAAATAGTCTCAATTGAACCAGAGACTATCGGGATAAGTATTAGTATCGGTCGAATTTTGATGCCTTGCTTGTGAGACGCTGAAGGTTGGACGACTGGATGGAAGGAGCTCGTGCACAAATAGAAACTAAATTCGGATTCGACAATTATTCAGATGCCAACCTAGTTAATTTGGATAAATTCAAAAAAGATATAGAGAAAATTTAAAAAAAAATTAGGGATTGCATAATCCACATGCATTAACAATTTACAATAAAAAAAATATATGAAATATGATTCAAACATGTATCACAATGATCAAAATTTGGTAAAATTTAGAAAATTCATCAAATTATAAAAAAATCTAGAAATTTTTGAAAAATTGACGAATCAAGCAATTATTCAAAAAAGAGATTCACACTACCTATTTGGAGAATATTTGAAAAAACTTGGACCCTGTTTGGCAACACTTTTCCAAAAAAGCACCTTTCAAGGGGGAAATATTGCTTGAGAAGCAACAAAATGTGTCGTCTGAGAAGCAACTTTGTCTTTTTTTTATTTAATGAAGTTATATTTGAGAAGCAGCATGGGGCTGCTTCTCCAAAACACCATTTTCAGAATTACCTAATACATAGGGCCGTCAAGAAACAAGAAAATGACATACGCTCAATCTGACCCAATTTGATCTAATGGTACACCCGACCTGATTCAACAGGTCAAAGGTATATGCGTGAATCAATGTGACCCAACACCCAACCTGAAAACCCCCTATATATAGGGGAAAATGCGTTCGGGCGTAGAGATATCTTTGCGCCTTTTGATATGTGCATGACATGTAGCACCTTTTTTGTGAAGTGATGGGTGGCATGGCGCCCACTTTATTAACTAGGATTAAACTTTTAAAAGTTATATTTCCTTTCAATCGTCATTCTTGACTTTTGAATAGTCTCTTTATTTTCTCTTTCTTCTCTCCCTTTTTTTCAAGAGATTGTCAGACTTACTTTTTCAAGTATATTTTACTCAAAAAATGTGAGCGCCCAGTAGCGAAATGCTAGCACCTCGGTATCGAAGAGTTGGCAATCCGATAGAGATGGGCCGACACTCCAATAGCGAGGCACTGGCATCCTGGCGCTAGAACCTCGATAAACAGGCGACAATGCCCCTAAAATGAGGAGCCGACACCCCGTCCACCGAGGTGCCAGCGCGTCTCTACCAGGGTGTCGACACTTCTCTATCGGGGTGCTGACACTTCACTATCAGGCCCCCACATTTTATGAGTAAAATATATCTGAAAAAGTAAGTGTAACACTTTTTTGAAAAATATAGAGAAGGAAAAGAAAAGAAAGAGACTTCTAAAAAAGTCAAGATTGACGACTGAAATGAAATATAATTTTTAAAATATTTAAAAGTTTAACCCTAGTTAATAAAGTGGGCCCATATCACCCATCACTTCACAAAAAAAGTGCTACAACAATATATATATATATATATATATATATATATATATATATTGAGGCCACTACTGGACTCGTCACTCTTCTAGGATTCAAGCTTACTAGTGACGATATCATTAGTGATTTCAAAATATTGATTTTTTTTTTTATGTAAACAAAGCATTTAGGTCACATTTGTTATGTTTTTTCTCCAACCATTTCCTAATTTTTGTCAAAAAATATGTACTTTTCCTTAATTTTTCTCAGTTAAGTTTTGTTCTTGCCATTCCAATTTTTCGGAAATCTTTTTTAGAAGATACGCGGTAATGCCAGGGAGAGAACACAGATTTCATCCCCTAAATATTCGTGCCTTTCCTAAGCTTTTAGCAAATTGGCTGAGGGAGATTAAGCCATGCAGCGCCATTGCTGCACGAGCCATGCATAGAATACAATTGAAATCTATTTAAAATTACTAATTATAAAAAGATATTTAAAAAAATATATGTTTAAAGTTGCTACTTATTAGTGTACTCGGGCATTAAATTTCTAATTTCCATCTGATGAGGTTAATGGAGGACAAAACCTTTTAATAAAAAGAAAAACAATTGATTCAATGTACCGCGTGGCTCATGAGTTAAAAAGAGTAAAAAAGAAAAACTTCGTATTTTTCATACCTGTGCCACTTGTAACCCTATCATAGCATTTTGATTTGAAGGTCAGGATGTAAAAATCTTTGATGCATAAGATTCTCAAGAAACATAGTCTCTATCATCTGATTTAACACAGTCAACGATTAAATCAAACTATGTTGAATCAAGTGATAGAGATCATATTTTTTTGCCCATATTTGAGATTAAAGATCTTTATATCATGGCCCTCAAATCAGACGGCTTAGATGATGTTCCACTTTGCACAGGTCCAAAAAATAAGTTTGATGGAGGACTCTTGCTCCCTAGAAAATCCAATTGATAAACACGTCACAATAAACCATTCGAAAGTGCAATTTTCATGCCATGAGCACACATCTTTGATTAATTCAATTCGTCCAAGTGACAGAACAACATGTGACCTCAAAGTTAGCCTAAAGAGGGCTCCCAATTAGAAGATTTGAACCATTCAATCTAGGTACTTTAATATATATCATTGTTCATATTTAACATAGGGTCCACATTGGACCAAAGATGAGGTACATTTTTAATGGAAAAAGCAAGCTTCACATGATATCCAACCACTTGAACATATTAGACTAAAAAATATTAGCACTACGTCCCATAAAAGTTTTCCGGCCTACATCATCTATCACTAAGTGAAGCTGTTGCACCCAGTATGACCAGAGGACATATATTACCAACAATCACCAAGGCAAAATGCAAAAATTATTCGATAAGAGATAGAATCTACCATTTGTTCATTGAAGTTTTTATTTTTTTATATCTTATGAATCAGTAATGAAAAAAAGTTACTTTAGTTGAATAAGCTGCGATTAAAATGCAGAGTTCCTGAATAAAGAAAAAAATGTGACTCTTTCAATTTGTCGCAGTTAAAGGAGAAGAAATTGCCCAATGAATTATTCGTGATTTAAAAGCGACTTTTTTAAAAAGTTCGAAAATTTGGGTGACTATTGTTACCAATGCGCTCACATATGTACACTTTTCCGGCAGTCAGTAGGCAGAATCCATTTTTATATACAAGATTTGCTACATTGTATAAAGTTTTCAAATCATACTTGGTTCCGCGACCTTTTCCGAATCTTGGCACTTCCTCAAGGCTGCTCTAATCTCCTTCAGCATCTCTTTGATTCTGATGCGTTTCCTTCAAATGAGTAACAAAAGTTGGTGAGCTAAGTGTAGCAATAGAGGAGTAGAAAAGCACCACACATTTTGAATCTTTAGCTAGAAAGGGAAAAGAAAAAAATATATATATATAATTATGATCCTCTTATTGGTGCCTATGTACAGATGGAAAGTGACTATGATACATTTCAGTTTGATAAGGCAGAATTTTTCTGGTCATCGAAAAGCTCGTATCCTAGTAACAACCACTTTGCTCCTTAATCAGAAATGTGCTACTTCCACACCATCGTTTACTAATTGCACATCATGAATTAACTGGTTGGCACATGGTGTGTCATCAGTACTTTCATCAATTACTGTGCCTATTATTTTTTCCATTAATGGATCTTTATTTAATAATAAATGAGGTCATTAGTAAGTTCATTAATGGGTGCCATAAGTACATGTTGGTGTCGCAGTAGCAGCTCTTCTTGGAGAGCACTAACAGCATTACAATTTAGCACAAGATCTACAGGCTTGCAAGGAACTAATAACTTTTCAAAGAGAGAATTAAAAAAGAAAACTAGGACCTACTATTAGTTGGGGTGTCTAACCACTTGGATGAATGGGATTGGTCAAGGATATGTGCCACATGGCAAAACAAGTAGAAGAGTGAGTGTTCCATCTATTGATTCAGGTGATCAAAGGCGATCTCTACATTTATTTACATGGACATGAAAGGTGTAGTATCATTTATTGGGCTTGACTCTCCTGACCGTCATTTAAGCACCAGAATGGTGTTTAAATGATCGTATACCTCCAATGGTTTACGATGTGGGTGATCCATACTGTTAAAGTGATAGATTATAGATTAAAGTATAACATGCCCAAAGATCGTGTTTTAGGGAGATTTAAACCATCAGATCTTTGGACTTTAATATCAACCGTTGTTTCAGTTTTAATGGCTGATATTAAAGTTCATTAATCAGATAGTTCACATCCACTTATAGGCAACTTCTGTGGGCTGAGACATGTTCCAATGATAGATTGCCACTTGGACAATTTAGATTGATCAAAGATATTCACCACATGGCTTAATGATAATCACACTTCAATGGTGTGAGATTAAAAGTCTTAACTTCAATGGCATAACATCAATTAAACACCATCTCAGTGTTTAAATTTCGGCCAGGAGCCATTATCCCTTATTTATTTGAGTGTGAGGAAAGCCCAAGAAACTAAAAGGATAAGGAACATTAGTTATATGATGCAATTGGGAAAAAAATCGATATCAGGGGTAGAAAAGGCATACAGTACACTAACTCCGACAACAGCAAGAGGTTGCGGATAGTCCTCAATTTCCTTTTCCTTCTCCTTATTAAGAGATCTTGTAGAAGGCCCATTTGCGTATTCACCCTCGATAGGTAATAATTGAACTGCTTCCTGAAAACTATTTTCTGCATCAGAAGGTGTCTCACTGCAACCAATTGATGATATCTCCTGCACCAAAAATGGTAACCTCTCCTTTGCCTGATTTAAGTAGATCATATAAAATGTCACATACAAATATGAAACATGGAAACAAAATACAAACAATCCAAAAACACATAATACTAAGGGTATCAACAGAACGGGGCTCAGGCCGGAGAATCCTATTATAAATGGGTCAAGCTCGGGCTGGCCTAATGGAAAATCACAGAAATATAGGCCCGAGCCTAGCCAATTGACACCCCTCTATACTACTAGCCAGAAGAAAGAAACAAGAAACTCTTTTGAGAAATGAAGGAGGTAAGTATCTAAATAAGCAAAATACTCGGACATACCTCTGGAAGGTCAATCTTATTTAACACCACGATATATGGTCGTTCAAGGTAGTTAGGGTTGTACATCCGCAATTCCTACAAAATGTATGGTTTATTGCACCAATTTTAACTAGAAGAGTAAAAAAAGAAAACAAAAACATCATTAATTTGAGAGTAAAAGAGAAATATCTATAATTTAAAAAGAGTGCTGCTACTTCCACACCATCATTTGCTGATGACACACCATCTATAGAAAAAAGCATGTGTAGTTGGTGTTGGGTATGTAGTTAGTTTGTATCACTAGTAATTTCACTAATAGGTTTGAAATCTGATTTCTTTCATCAATTGTTGTGCACAGAAATAATTGATGTATGATAACTGATGAGTAATTCATTATTGATGTGTGATAAGAAAAATATTGGCATGGAAGTAGCATCTCTCTTTTACAGCATCTAAGAACTCATAAAGAGATATAATAGAAATATTTCATTTACATCAATTCAGCTCTATAATGATCAAGTAGAAAAGGTTAATACCAGGCTATAAAGAATTATGAAAACCATAGCTCTATAAACTACGCAACACAACCCTAGAAGTGAGATGATAGATTAGCTTCCCACTTGACAGCACTTGACAGTTAAAAGGAATCTTACTTCTTTAACAGTTCTGTAATCATTTACAGGATTCTCAGTTGATGCATCAACTACATGGACCAATAAACGAGTTCTCCTTAGGTGCCTCAAGAAATTTCGACCAAGTCCCTGCAAGAAGAGAAGATTTTGAATGAGCACCTTGATCTTTTTAAAAGAAAAACCTTCATAACAAGTTGCAAAATACGAAACCTCAAGGGGTTTGGCGAGCTGGCCAGGTACCTGCCTCAGGAAGTGAGAGACCTGAGTTCGAATCCCCCCCTGACGCTACCATAGGGATTGATATCCCATGATGAGCAGGCATGTGCTAACTTGGGGTGCGCACATGCCCCTGGGATTAGTCGGGTGCTCTAAGAGGCCCAGACACCCAGGTTACAAAAAATAAAAATGCAAAATACGAAAGAAATACCTTTCCCAGATGAGCACCTTCAATAAGACCAGGCAAATCTGCTAACGTTGCTTCAGAAGAATACTTTTGTGCCCCTAAACTGGGGTCACCATCAAGGCGTCCAAGGTTTGGCATTAGTGTTGTGAAAGGGTAATCAGCAATATCAGGTTTCGCAAGTGTGATGGCAGCCAGAAGTGTTGACTTTCCAGCATTTGGAAGTCCCTGAAATAAAAGCAACCCAAATTTGTTTCACATGAAAACCATAGTGTGTACGTGGTTAAAACTTGAAAGCCTTCATTGAGTACTTAAAAATTTCACAGAGACGATACAATTCGACTGGAATCTAGATAACATTAATGGGAATCTCGTTGTTTTAGCATCTGAAGAATTTGTCATAATTTTCCAACTCGGTCATGTTTTTGAAACTCAACCAATACTCGGAAAATTTGACGGAATTAATTCTACAACTCGGTATGTCAAAAGACTTGGTCAAATAGTTAAATAAGTTTCAAGTTAAAGCATCCATTGAGTCTTGAGTCTTGAGTTTTGAAGTTTTAAACCTTAAACCATCATATTAATGACATCAAATTTTCGGCCTATAGCTCACCTGGAAGGTTGATAATATTGCAACCATGATTTTAAAACGTGAAAACTCGACTGGCTCGAATGTCAGTTGAGTCGAGAACTCAAAGACTCGGATAAACTTGACTCGCTCCAACTCAGTAATTCAGTATATATTTTGACAAATATAAATCTTATAAAAATTAAAAAAATATGTTACAAGGAAAAAGATGGAAAGATAAGCTGATATAATGGGTGGTTGAATACTTTTTTTAAAAATAGGGTTCTAAAGCCTTATCACATGAAAAGATCTTATATATAAGGGTAGTTTATGAGCATCATCCTAGCAAAATCTTGACTTGACTCGGACTAAATTCGAAATCTTGGCGAGTTGAGAAACTCTGCCGAGTTAACTCGTTGGCTCACCAAGTTTTAGAACTATGAATGCAACCTTGAGGCCATAGGTTCCATCCCAGTTTACCCATCAAAGGGGAGAAAAAAAACTTGATCATGTAACAAAATAATATAATAAAAAAAACATATATGAAGGCGGCCGAGAAAAGCCTTATTTATCAAGATATCTTCGGCGCAAAAGATGTATATGAAAGATGTGCTCCTAGGCCCTAGCATTCTCTTTATATAGAGGATTCAACGAATCTCTAAAATGTAGATGTTATCAGATGCCCACTTTAGCATCCACAAAAAGTTTCATGGTAGCCTGTAGTGTTAACTGGACACTCCTACTGTTGGAGAGTCATGCCGACATTTGGTGGTACTGGAGAGTCCTCAATATACCATGGCACTTCTAAACATTTACGAAAAATGCCACTTGATACCATTGAAGTGTCTCATTTTGACAGGTTAAAAAGATTTTCCATTTTCAAGGAAAAACTGTTCAGTAAATTATAAATGAAAGAGCTTTGGTCGTTGAAAACCATTCATATAATATAAAATATTTTAAGTTAGTTTTCATGACATATATATATATATAGGGAAATGATTATATGACTCGAGTCAAGGGACATAAGCCCATAACTCGAGCACCTATTGGCTGCAAGTCACATCAGGTGACTTAAAAAATCAACCTGATGTGGCATGCAGCCAATGGTTGCTAGTCATGGGATTATATTTCATGACTCATGTGAGAGGATCATTATATATATATATATATATATATATATATATATATATATATATATATATATATATATATATACTTTTCATCAAGTAAGATCCTCAGTTAGCTCTCTAAGATTTCCCTTTTCATTTTATTTTATTATATATATTATAATTTACATGGCAATAATTTCTTTTTCAAGTTGCAGTACATCAACACGCTCCTGGGAGGAAGTGAAGATGGGAAATTTCATAACACCCAAAACTATACAAGAAACACAAAGACTATCCTAGTTTTATTCAAACAATAAATGGGGTAAGGCTATGATAATGATGATCTGGATTCTTTGGTCAAAGAACTGATTGCTTAGTATTGCACACCAAATAATTTGGGTGTACAAACTGTAAAATATTAACTTAAGGACAGAAAACACATACCACTAAACCGACATCAGCAACTACTCTTAATATCAGCTCCAAACTAACCTCCTCACCGGGCTGACCAAGAACTAAAACCTGCAGTAAGCGAAAGAAAATCCCTAACTTTTCAGAATTAAACAACCACAAACTGCATAGAATTTAGAAAGGTAGGTTTCCTCTTTTGAGCATAAGATTAAAATCTAGCAGATGTTTACATGTTTTCAAGATTCCCTTGAACCTCGCAAAGTTCATGTGTGCATAAGTTGTTAAAGACAAGGAACTCATGAATGAGATTACAACCAGAGTATCACTTGTAAATACGCAATCATGGTTCAAAATCTTGGACGAAACTGATATGTATCAATTTCGGAGGTAACCAGGTCGATACATTTATATGTAATTATGTACCCCCTCCCCAATGCATAGGCCATATTATCGCTCGGAAGATTCAATGTATCATTTGTGTTGGCCGATACTTTCAATTACCAGTCAATACATTCAATCATTTGTGTTGGCCGATACTTTCAAATTGTTGGACTAATCTGCCAATAATTTCAATAATTTGATAAAAGTGCAAAGTTTAACCCTACGCACTTATTTTTACTAACACTTTTTGGCTCTTTAAAGCTACCCAAGCCATTACTTTTCACTCCCTCTCTCTCATTTCTTGACCCTCTCTCTCCCATTTCTCCCATTCACACATATTTTACTAAAAGGGTTTAGTTAGAATCACCCATAATTATTGATTTATGTACAGATCCGGCTATTTCACATCAAAGAGTAAGATATCCCTTTTTATATAGTTTGTATAGTTTTTTGTTTATGAACATGGTTAATATTTTCTTAAGCACTTAATTTTTACTTAACTTTTTAAAGAAAAATAGCTAAACTATTATGTATACTGCATAAAAATAGCTAATTCTTATTAAAAAAAAATTAAATAAGAAATAAATGAATTAGAATGTTTATAAAAAAAAAATGTTTCTGATGTTTTTCCTTAAAAACTCAATAAATCGAAAGATCGATACATTAATCAATGCATCAGCAGATACATTGATACATATCGGCTGATACACGGATATGTGCCGGTTTGGGAGGTGACTGATATTGTATCAATTTACTAGGATTTTGAACCCTGTACTCGATCATCTATCCAGCTTCATTAGTTATTGCATTTACATAAGTACCTATATGCACACATATGGTAAATGGATGCATAGGTTTGTTAGTGTGTTGTAAGTAGCAAAAAGTAAAGACTAAGAGCAAGAATGATTAAATTCTAGGCTCATTTCCCTTTCTAATTAGATTAAAAAGAAGATTTTTCTCAGAAAATATTAAAATTTCAGGGAAATTGGAATAAGAGAACTATCAGAAAACATGGATGAAGGGAACTTCTCAATTAAAACTCGCATTGAAGTTCTAAGTGTTGAGCTCGACCCCATCACAACCATTTTAGTGATATTGCCTAGAGTTCCATCAAAAAAAGAGAGGAAAGAGTAAACATGCCAGAATGTGATCACAGCACACTCAAGACTCATCCAAATGAAGTAAGACCACTTCCATAGAAACGTATAAAAGAAAAAAAATTATTTACTATCCCCTGGTACCACAGAAAAAACTTGCAGAAATCAGAAAGTCATGACAAAGTGACAAAATATGGGTACGGGTTTAATATGGTGAGTGAGAAAGCCGGAAAAAAGGCAAAATCCGGGAAAATATCATAAACTAAAAAAATTGTAAAATACGGAAGACGGAAAAAAGGAAAGAAAAAGGAGATATATTAAAAAAAATTTAAACAGTTTTTTTAAATATATGGTAAAATACGGGAAAAACATTTAATACACAACAAACGTGTATAATACCTGAAATATGCGGATTATACGAAAAATATGCATTTTATTAAAAAAATATGGGTATTATACGTGTTGAGTACATTGTGGCAAAAAAACGCATATTTAAAAAAAAAAGCCGTATTTTGTCAAAAGGACTGCAACAATTGTGCGTGTGAATTGCAATTTCTTTTTTTTTTTCAATTAAAAGATCAAAACAAGCCCTTAGATGGTCCAAAAAGAGAAATAATATCCTCAAAAAATGGTATTTTTCTCATAAAATAATGATGAATTTATCAGTATGGCCTGCTAACATCTAAAGTTTCCCTACCAGCACCTCTATCCTGAATAATCTAGTGTGATCCACTTTGAGATTGGTGATTCTGATCTCCTGCAGCATTGAAAGATGACATGCCTAAATCTCATAGGCTGCCAGACTTCTTTCAATAAGTGTAGTACTAATGGGTTACTCCAGGTCACTCCAACGGTCGAAAGAATAATGGATCAAACCAGGTCTAATGGGTCGAATGAATAGTGGATTAATTCTGATCTAATGGGCCGAACAGGGAGGTCAACTGTTGACCATAGTAGAGGTTATAGTGACCGTTTGAATTAAATAAGTGCAACTCTTCATGACCATCAAGAATTAAAAAGGGTGCAGCCTTCCACAAATATTTGGATCCAAAACACAGCAGTTCAAATAATTATCATAGTGACTTTGAAAAGTCATGTGCAATCTGTAAAAGGAGATCCGTGGGCACTAGATCAAGACACATTAAATCCATTTAAATTTCGTAGCATACTTGTCCAAAATTCATTTATCTTCTTTTCTGTTTTGATACTTCCAAAAGATCAAATTTTTGGGGTGATCCTCTGCCATTGCAAGGTAATGGATCGCAATCAAAAGATTGGGGTTGTTGTATCATGGGAAAGTCTTGCTAGTACCTTCTTGCAAAATTGAGCATTCACTAGAATACGGAGCGATTAAATGCCTCAAGACCAATTTCTCTTATTCGTTTTTACATCATTGTTAATATTACCCACACCTAATCTAACAATATTAGCGCTTTGTCATTTATACCGCCCTGGTCTTGTACCGGGAGGTACAATCTAGAATCAACTGGAATTTTAAACCAAAGTGACAAAATACGAGTACGGGTCTAATACGGTGAGCGAAGAATGTTGGGAAAAAAAGGCAAAATAAGGGAAAAAATCGAAAGATTAAAAAATTGAAAAAAAAAGGAAAGCGAAAAAAATGGAAAAATCGGAAAATTGGAAAATTGGGAAAAAATGAGATAAGATTAAAAAAAAATTAAGAAATTTTAAAACAGTTTTTTTTTAAATATGGTAAAATACGAGAAAAAACGTTTAATACACGAAAAACACGTTTAATATGCGAAATACATGTATTATATGAAAAATACGTGTTTTATTCAAAAATACGGGTATTGTACGTGTTTAGTACGTTGTGGCAAACAAACACGTATTATACGCATTTTTTTTTTTTTAAAAAGACCATATTTTGTAACAATGTTTTAAACCATGGTGACAAAGCATCAATAAAGCATGCAATTAACAACCACAAATATGCATGGATTTGTTCATCTTTATTCTTTATTGTGTTGATGATTTAATAAACAATCAAAATAAGAACCTTTTTGTATAGGAAAATATAAGCATTTACGCAAGGCAGCATAGATTCCACAAAAGACGCATCTGAATGCTGGGAGGTAAATTGATAGACATGGAGGTTTGAATGTCAAGGGAATTAGTAAGCATACCTTGTCAGTTTCATCCCGCATGACATTTGCTGTTAAAGCCATCAACCTTTTCCTTTTATGTTCAGGCATCTCTAACATGCTAATCTGTCACAAAGAAGGAAGAAAACAACAACTATGAGTCGTGTATGTGCATGTAGATAAAACATATGAATGGTGGCACTCCTATTGATACCATTTAGGTGATACAAAGAATGAAATATTTGAAATTAATTATTTATTCAAATGTTATATGCAATGGTGGAGCCAGGTAGGGAGCTGCCCCCCTAAAATTTTGAAATGAAATGCAAATAGGCCAGTTACATCTAGTTACTCTTTAGCACAGGCTACTTGCATAAAGGGAATTGCCCCCCTTTCAATTTTGAGCTAGTATTAGGTACCTGACCCAAGCGCCAACACTCTTGGTACTTGAGTCACTTTTCGGGATGTGTGCCATGGGGAACCATCATGTGTTCTGTGTGATTTGACGCCTGTGATCTCTAATATTTATTTGTACAAGATTGGAAAGAAAACGATCTACATCGTTTGATTCAATGGAGTCATAAACCATTTAAAATTAATGGTATGTTGAATTTACATTTCACGGCTTTGAATCCAATGATGGAGATTGTTTTTCGTCGCAATCTTTTGCAGCAAATCTTTAGATCATGGCACACCTATCAGACAGTACACATTAAATTCATATGACACAAACCAATAGTGAACCAAGTTTCGCTGGTTGCGGTCGAACTCAAAGTTATCTGTAGCTTGTGCTGCTTACCTAATACAAACCTAATGCTAACTCCTTTTCTCTGTCTACTATAACTTGCCCCCCTTGGAAGAAAATCATGGTTCTGCCACTGATCATACGAATGGTTTGGAAACTCATTTTTATATGCATGCTTTCCAAACAATATGATACAAAGAAAAACACAACAGCAAAAAAATAAAATAAAATAAAACATTAATGAGAATATAAGGCAATGGTCCGCTTTATTTTATAGACAATTCCACGAGATTGAAAAGTGGAAAAAAGAACACCTGAATAGTTATATTAACAAGAATGTGGATAGTTACTTGGGCTGTGTTTGGCAATGCTCCTGGGTGAGTGTGGGCCTCATCAGCTCCCCACAAGAGTGGGTTTTAGCCGCTCTGAAAAATGGCGGGCTTTAAGAGAAACAGCTCCCCGTCAGCTATTGGGGCAGGGAGCTGCATTACCAAACGCGCTCTTGGGCCCCTACTAGAGCCCTGTTCGAGAAGAGAGTAACTGGGAGCGTTGCCAAACACACCCTTAGTTAGCAATAGAAACCAAAGATGGTGATGCCTATAAAGCTGATCCGCAGGGTAAGATAGCAGATTCTCGTCATAGGAACCTATCCTTAAAATTTCTTTTTATTAACTTTTTTGTTCATTTTAGGAATTTCCTTGTATTAGTTCCTATATTATACCAATAAGGACCTGACAACTTGAGACTATTTTATAACTTACTCGGTGATGTAAACAAAAAGGAGTACTACTTTTGGATATTCAACATTTTAACATTCAATATTGCCCCTATTAATTATTGGAGCAATTAAAATGGTATCTAAAGTAAATAAGAATGGAATAGAAGATATGAAATCTTGTAGACACAAAAAAATTGTCATTTCTTTTGAATAAATAAAACAAACATAAATGTTAGGTTTTTAGTTTTCTTTAACTATAGATATACAGATATCGATATGTATTGTAGACACAAAAAATTTGTCTTTTTCTTGGATAAAGTAAAATGTAAAAAAAGAAATGAGAATTTTCAAAAAGATTGTGTCTTTTTTGGAAAAAGTAAAATGTAAAAGAAAGAGAGAAGATAAACAGAAACCCACACAAGAAACCTACAAGATTTGTCTCTTTTTTGGATAAAGTAAAACGTAAAAAGAGAGAACAGAAGACACAAAAAAAATGGTCTTTTCTTTTGGAAGAGATGAGCTACGCAAGGAGGCCCGTGTGTGGGTCCCCTTCCCCTTCTTTTTCTCCTCTTTCTCTCTATTTCTCCCTATTTTCTCTCTTGTCTCTCCTTTTTCTCCCTTTCTTTTCTCTCATTTCTTTCTCCTTTTTCTTCCCACGGGCCACGCAGGACCAACCTGCGTGGGCCATCCTCTCTCTCTCTCATTCCTTCTCTAACTTTGTTTTCTCTCTCTTCCTATGGCCCACCCAGGATCACTTGCGTGGGCCATCCTCTCTTCTTTTACAGAAGAAAAAATCCATACGTGGATTCCTTCTTTTTCTCACTCAAGCAAGATATTTGCCCGCGTAGGCCAGATATCTCTAACTGCCCGCGTAGGCTAGATATCTCTAATTGCCCGCATAGGCCAGATATCTCTAACTACCCGCTTAGGCCAGATATCTCTAATTACCCGCTTAGGCCAAATATCTCTAACTGTTCGCTTAAGCCAGATATTTGTAACTGCCTGCATAGGCCAGGTATCTCGAGAAGATTCTTCTCTCAATCCACGTGAAGGCTAAGGCACACACAGCTCTCTCAACCCTAGATTTTTGTGAAATGCTTATGGAGACCGTAGGATGGTAACACCTGATAACCGTCACGGTAACTATAAATAGCAACCTTGTCCCATTATTCCAAATTGGAATTCGAGAGAAACGTAATGTGACGTCGTCATTAATCTGGGTACCAGCAGGAAGGCATGGTGGCCTTAGAGTTGAGCGTTTGGCTAGCAGGAAGGCGGGCGAGCCTTGGAGCTAGTTGTGTGGCCCATGAGTGCGGAGGCATGAGGCCTTGTGGCCCTTGCGAGCTCTCCGTATGCATGGCATAGATGGCTACTCAAGCTAGGTGGCGTGTTAATGTAGCGACTAGACGCGCGTGGGCGTGGAAGCTGACTCGGAGGCGTTGCTGGTGTTGCATGAGTTTCGTGTGCCACAGACAGAGGTCGCGTGCCATGGGCAGTATGTCAAACCAATACGTTTAAGGTTCTCCTACTATTTGGCTTGAGGTGGTGTTTAACCCATATATGGGGGAGGGGAACTGTGGAGCTACTTCCCTACACATGGGGACCTGTAGCGCTAGAGGGTGCACAGTGGTCTTCTAGATCTGAAAGGGTGGGCCTAGGACATTGCTGCGGCAATGTCGTGTGTCACCCAAGGTGAGGTTGTCATGTGTTCGAGCTATGCGTCGCGGTGCACATGGGTCGGCTACAAGGGAAGCACTCGAGGGCTATGTGGGACACTATGGTGTACGTTAGCTAAGGGTCGGATACTGAGGTGTGTTGGTCGCGTGGGCCACACACAATGGTGGGCTTGGTTCAGTATGACGGTGAGATGTGTTGGAATGGGACGGCATGAGGAGCTGTATGCTACTGTCGCGGGCGATGGACTAGTGTTGGGCACAGGGTGAAGCTTGAGTAGGCCAAGCGAGGCACAAATGTGTTGGCATGTGTGTCGCGAGGAGACACGATGCATTGATATGGTAGGCCTTGGCGAGAAGGCAATCATGTATGGGAGTTTTCGTCCTCTAGGCGGGTGGTATCAGAGTGACGGTTGGGTAGGTTGGCCTCGCTGTAAGCGGCAGCAAGGCACAGCATGGGTGTCGGGCAATGCCCTCGTGACAGTTGGTATTAGAGTCAGATCGTTCCGAATGGGACAACATTGGGCAGCCAGGGCAATTGAGATACGCTCTGATCTCGTGACAGCTAGAGTTACTCGTGTGCAGCTATGTTGCACGTCTGCGGTTGAGATGCATTTTGTTACAATGGGTTTCGAAGCTTGATCGCACGGAGAAAAATGTTACTGCTGGGATATGTTGTTGCGGAAATTTGATGATGCTCGATGCTAGTTGGCCATAAGGGCCACACATTGAGGTAGCGGGTTGGTCCGAGATGGATGAACGCTAGTGACTTCCGACATGAAACATTGGGTCACACAAGTGTTGAGCACTGTTGTCATGGATGGCATGGAGCAAAGAGGATGCTCCATTCTCACTTCATGAGGAAGCTGAGATGTGTAAATCGGTTGTTGGTACATGACATGATGATCGAGACTGCCGGTATGGGGCAGTGGGAGAGGTCAGTGTGTTGCGAAGGGCCAGGATCGAGGATACAGTTAAGCAGGGTACTGCGAGAACTGGTTGAGATATGTTGGACCAGAGATGTGGTCAGTGGCTCGTTGCTTTATTGTGAGAAGACAAGGCATGGTTTGTCCTTGAGAGACCGGTGGCTGGAGAGGTGATCCAGTGCAGCTTCAGAGGAAGGAGATGCGAGAGCCAGATGGGTATCTTCAGAGGAAGTGAGTCACAGGTGATCGTTGAGATCTTTGGTCTACGAGTAGGGGTCGAAGGCAGTTGTTGAGCATGGCAGAGGCAATGTGGTCAGAGTATTGGAACGGAACAGTTCAAGGCAGGTGTGTTATGTTTTGGGGAGAAGAGAGCAATGTCCGAGGTACCAAGGCATGAACGCTGCTAGAAAGTGAAGGCATTGTGTGCTCGTTGGGACACTGGAAGCATACACCAAGGCAGAGAATTGAACTGTAAATCGGGTTGCAAGAGGTGACTTGGGTCACGCTATGGGTGAAGACAGAGGTCAAGGTACTATAGTGGGAGAAGCATGGAGCTTCGTTGATCGAACAAGGTGCTCGTGGTAGACTCTTGGGTGAAGGCACAGTGGTGTTGAGGTACTAGAGCGTTGCAGCACAGTTGAGGGCTTGTGATGTAGATCAAGTCTAAAGGTCCAAGAAAACTAGATTCCATTGGTTGTTGCAGTCGAAAGATGCAGGTAGTGTTGCGGACTACAGTATTGCAAGGCAAGTGCTTCATTGGGATGAGCGTGGTCGTCACCGGCACTCTTGGGTAAAGATAGATGGTCGAAGTACTAGAGCACTGCAAAATTGGAACAGGCTGAGACAGCTTGCATAGTAGACTCGTGATTGATAACATATGTCAAGGTATTGGAGGGCTACAAATCCAACGAGGGTCGAACTCTTGGGCGAAGACACAGAGGTGTTGAGGTGCTAGAGTGCGGCAGTTCAGATGAAAGTTAGTCTCTTCGGTGAAGACAGAATGTTGAGAAACTAGAGTGCTACGATGAGCAATGAGTTGCGTGAACTTGGAGTCAACAATGTGGACATCAAAGGCGTGGTTTGCCTGGTTTCGGCAGTCGATTCAGGCAGTAATAGGAATGTTGTTAATGATCGAGTTGCTTCTGGTTGTATGAGGAACTAGTATGTCGGATGCCTTGATGAAATACAGTCAGCACCAAGTTGTTCAAAACACTACGTGGGGTGAAGACACATAAAATGGTTGAAGCTGTTATGCCGAGGCATGAGGCGAAGACCGATTACGTCATTGAGGAACTGATGCAGAGGCATGAGGTGAAGATGCACGTAGCTCGTCGCGATGAACTGTTTTGAATGTACCTAGGTGAAGATGAAGGATAGTAGTCGATGTACTAGTGCAGATGCAGTTTGATGAGCATTGTTTGTCATTGGGCTGGTGTGATGATGTCTGGGTGAAGATGAATGATAGTAGTCGAGGAACTGACAGAGTCGCATGGGTCGAAGGGCAGTAGAATAGTCGAGGTACTAACACAGAATTGCAGATGAAAGCAACGAAGGGTAGTAGTTGTGATTCAGACGCGAGCTGTGTTTGGGTGAAGGCTGAGTTTGTGTCGAGAAACTGACGTAGGAGTTCGAGGGTTGACGAGGACGGCGATGTATTTGAGTAGAGAGGATGTGACGTGGTCACGACCCTGGTGCATAGAGATGCACATTTGATCAGCTAGCAGGAAGGTGGGAGGACCTTGTAGCTAGGTTAGGCCAAAGGAGAGCTTGAGAAACAAAGTTGTCAAGGCATGGCCGAGGTACTAAGGTGTTTCGAAGGCAAAATTTGGTGGGCGAACTCTTGGGTGAAGGCACTTCGTGTCAAGGTACTAGAACGAGTTGTGGTCACAAATCCTTGGTGCATAGCATAGCGATGGATAACGCTAGTGCGGAGCCGCGCGAAGAATCAGTGTTTCTCATTTGTATGTTGAGTGGAATGCGGATGAGACCAAGTTGAACTAGCAAGGAGGCGTCAAACCTCGAGGCTAGGTATTTGTGGAAACTTTGCATGGGGTGAAGACGGAGGTCGAGGAACTAATGCAGGTTTTGGTGTCAGCATGGGTGTTGACATTACCAAATTAGTGGAATTGGTGTGGTCATTCCCTTGAGATATAGCATCAACGTGGACATTGACCTTCTGGAGTGGGGGAGGATGTGACGGTGTCGTTAATCTGGGTACTAGCAAGACGGCATGATGGCCTTGGAGTTGGGCGTTTGGCTAGCAGGAAGGCGAGCAGGCCTTAGAGCTAGCTGTGTGGCGCATGAGCGCGGAGGCATGAGGCCTTGCGGTGCATGCGTGCTCCTCGTATGTATGGCGTAGATGGCTACTCGAGCAAGGTTGCGTGCTAGTGTGGCTACTAGACATGCATGGGCATGGAAACTGACTCAAAGGCGTTGTTGGTGTTGCATGGGTTTCGTGTGCCACGAATAGAGGTCGTGTGCCAGGGGCAGTATGTCAAACCAATACGTTTGAGGTTTTCCTGCTAGTTGGCTTGAGGTGATATTTAACCCATATATGGGAGAGGAGAGTTGTGGAGCTACTTCCCTACACATGGGGTCTTGTGGCACTAGAGGGTGCACAGTGGTCTCTTAGGTCTGAAAGGGTGGGCCTAGGGCGTTGCTACGGCAATGCAATGTGTCATCCAAGGTGAGGTTGTCATGTGCCCGAGCTATGTGTCGCGGTGCGCATGGGTCGGGTACGAGGGAGGCACTCAAGGGCTACTTGGACACTGTGGTGCACACTAGCTGAGGGTCAGATGCTGAGGTGTACTGGTCGCGTGGGCCAGACACGATAGTGGGCTTGGTTCAATATGACAGCGAGACATGTTGAAATGAGACGGCATGAGGAGTTGCATACTACTGTCGCAGGCTAGGAACTAGTGATGGGCACTGGGTGATGCTTGAGTAGGCCAAGCGAGGCACATATGTGCTAGCATGTGTGTCGCGAGGAGACACGATGCATTGATATGGTAGGCCTTGGCGAGAAGGCAGCCATGTATGGGAGTTTCCGTCCTCTAGGCAGGTGGTATCAGAGTGATGGTTGGGTAGGCTGGCATCATTGTAAGCGGCAGGCTGCACGGGTGTGATAGCCATGTTGGGCAGTGCCCCTGTGACAGTAAGGTCTGCAGTAGAAAACTCCAAAGATTCTCCCCGCTTCTTTCTTTCGCCGGACTTCTCCCCTTTATTTTTATTTGTCTTCTTTAGGCAGTCAAGATTCCAGGCTGTATTCAGGAATCCGGACTGCTTCCAGGAAGGAGAATTCTAGATATTATTCAAGGATTCAAATTTGCTTCCGATACGAGTGCGCTTAGGATAAGAGCTATGGCCCTTACCTAAGTATGATTTAGGGATGCAATTTAGGTTACAAGTTACGACACATGCCTAATTCCTTACGTATTTGGAAATGATTAGGCCATGCGGGTTACGACCCACTGCCTAATTCTTAGTACGTTCGAATTGCAACCACAAACTTGAAATCTCATACGGGTTACAATCACGAATCCATAGAATGATTCCAAATTTTGACACCTAAAACACTCATCCACAACGGATAGTATCCCTTCGCATAGCGATAACCACCGGACAACCAGATTTAGATCATATCCCGAAATTGGAGTTTCCTTTGCAGTTCAGATCATCACTCCCCCAAATGTAGGGTTTGAATGTTAACCAAAACCTCAAGATTGAAAAATCTTTCAAGATTTTGGACAAATCCAACAATGGACTCGTTGACTTTTCACCAGATGATCGTGAAGCAAGATCATAATCAGATTCAACGGCGGATTTATTATACATTGACCAAATCTTAAGATTTTGATCAAATCCAATGGTGGCGGCTTGACTTTTTATCAAATGATCGTATTACAAGACCATAACCTGATACAACGGTAGATTTATAATACATTGACCAAATCTCAGGATTTTGATCAAATCCAATGGACTCACTGAATTTTCGTCAAATGATCATATTACGAGACCATAATATGATCCAAGGGTAGATTTATTATACATTGATAAAATCTCAGGATTTTAATCAAATCCAACAGTGGACTCAGTGACTTTTCGTCAGATGATCGTATTACGAGACCATAATACAATCCAATGGTGAATTTATTATACATTGACCAAATCTCAGGATTTTGATCAAATCCAATGATGGACTTGTTGATTTTTTGTCAGATGATCGTATTATGTGATCATAATATGATCCAACGGTGGATTTATTACATTTGACCAAATCTAAGTATTTTGGTAAAATCCAACAGTGGACCCGTGGACTTTTTGTCAGATAATCGTATTACGAGACCATAATACAATTCAACGGTGGATTTATTATACATTGGCAAAATCTCAGGATTTTGGTCAAATACAATGGTGGACTCATTGACTTTTTGTTAAATGATCGTATTATGCAATCCTAATACGATCCAATGGTGGATTTATTACACATTGACCAAATCTGATAAAATCCAACAGTGGACCCGTGGGCTTTTTGTCAGATAATCGTATTACGAGACCATAATATGATTCAACGGTGGATTTATTATACATTGGCAAAATCTCAAGATTTTGGTCAAATACAACGGTTGACTTATGGAATTTTCATGAGCTGACCACATTACGATACCATAACACGATCCAACGGTAAAATTGTCATGAAATGACCAAATCATAGGATTATGGTTCGATCTAACAGTGGAACCATCACGAAATGGCCAAATCATAAGATTGTGGCGCAATCCAACGATGGATCAGTCATACATTGACCAAATTATGAGATAACGGTTTAATCTGATGGTGCCAACCTAAAAGAAAAACCTGTAATCGTCGAATTCTTAGGAATTCAAGGATACTTGGCCAATTCCTCTTACAATTAAAAATACTAATACTTCTAACGATCAGCCATCAAAACTATGGATCCAATATTTGAATTCGCCTTTGAGACAAGAGAACAAGAATTTGTCCTAAGGTTCATCCACGAGGTCCTCGCTCCAATAATGATCCATGCCTATTGATTTGATAGATCCAACTTTCGGAAGAGGGACTCTTTCCTCCGCCATCTGCTATTCCATATCTCTCGATTCTCTGATGAAGACGGCATGCTACGCATCTATCTCGTGACAGATTGACAATGTCGATGAAGATTTGGACTTAGGATTTATTTTATTATTTCCGACATGTAATTATTTTACTTTTATTCAATAAGTTTTAATCAGAGGTATTCATTTTTTATGTAATCAACGGGGCCTCGACTGCGATATCCGGAAGTGTAAAGTCCACCATTTTCAAAAAAACTCTCTCCTAGCGAGGGAAAATTTGTTGTGATTGATTTGTGTAGATTTATCTTCTATGCAAACTTGTTGTTTACAAATCCTAAAATAAAGATCAAGATAACCACATGCTCTTAGTATTCCCCTCAAGTTGATCCATTAACTTAAGCCATTCTCAAATTCTCATAGTCTACTTCCTAGGGATTCGGTGCAGATATTTGTCAATTTATCCTTAAATTTAACAACTGGAGTGAATCTCTTTACCATGCACATCCACCCTTACAAGCTAAAAATCTATTCCATAGTGTTTAGTCTTCTCAGGGAAGACCAAAGTGGACAAGATATGTATGGTAGCTTGAATAATGCAGTGATTTCCATGGAAAAAGAATTTAAATAGCTATTTCTACCATAACAGCCTTAAGCTAAACTAAGTCACACAGTAGCATGTCACAGACTCTTATCACTAGACCAAACCTAGCTATTCCACATCACTAGATTTCCAATTCCACCAACTAATGTGCAGTATTCTTACATTGAACATATATCTATAGGAAGCCTACTAATGAGATATCGGTTTTGGCATAGTTTGATCTTCATATCAATATAATATCTGTATTGGCCAATACCTACCGTATCAGCAGGTGTCGCAGTTATCGCCCGATACCCGATACTTAATTGATCAATGCGTCTCTCTTTTTTGTATTACTTTTCTTCTAACACCTTTCGGGTATCAGTTTTGGACAATGCATATTGCCCCAATGTCAGAGAACGATCCAGCCTCCGACACCGACATTTAGAACCTTGGGTATAGCTTCCATTCGAGGAATCTAATGACCAAGCATGAACTAAGTCACAAAATCCACAGCAAATGCCAAAGTTTTCGTAGTGATCAATAGGTATATAATTTTCTCTATTGGTCTTTAATATGCCCAAAGATCATTTAGAATTTCTCCTTCATCATGACCCTATACTAGATAAGGGCTTTTTGAATAAACAAGTGATCAAATCAGAAGGTCCTCAGCCTTGCATCACTTATTGTAAACCATACACATTATAACTGTTAAAGCTTAATAAGAATCACGGGCTTCCTCTCACAAACAGTTTTGACCAAATAAGTAAAGCATTCTCCAAATTGGAGAAAGAATATTCCCCAGAGTTATATGATCACTACAGAATGTCAACATTAATCGAAACCTCCTCTTGACATATCAGAATGGGTATATGTCTCAAGATTGACAAAGCTAAGCTCACATGGTTGTCAAGGCCAAGAGCTACCAACACCAGCATCGCCGAAACCTCAACGTCTGCGACACTACCGTATGTGTACTTAATATTTCATATTTTTTAATATTCTATATTTGTTGATATTTCATATTTATTTATCTATACCTACCATGTTGCAAATTAGTAGATGTTCCATATTTGATTTGTATTTATTGATATTTGTTTATTCCTAGAACATGAAATCTTCAATATTAGAATCAAAGTATAATGCTTTAGTAGTTAAATTTTTTTCTTCCTATATTTTTTTGTTTATATAAAAAGTATAGAAAAAAAAAGAATACTACTGATTAATAGATAAAATATTTTTTTAAAAAAATTATAATAATAAATAGCATCGCCATGACTTCGCTATGGCCATGCCATGGCGTAGTGACCCTCTTCGCCATTACCGCGACACACCGCCTTAACTACCTTGTAAGCTCATAATTTAGAGCAAACTTACCAGGTAGGATATGAGGCATCCCTTTCTCTCTACCCTTTAGATTCTCCTCAATAAGTGAAGAGATTGAGAAAACTGAATTTAGAAACTTGTAGGCTAGACTTTCAATAGGAATCACAATGGCCTTCAACAGACATCCCCTCGAGTTTTGTTGTATTTTATTGTTATGATAATAAGGAGAAGAAGATAAAGAAGTGGAATGGTGGCAAAGAGTGGAGAAGGAAGAAGAGGAGAAGAGAAGAGAGGAATGGAATGGAAGAAGAGAAATTCTGAAAAGCCATCTTAGGATTAGAATTAATCCTCTAACCCTTTTCTATTAAACTTGAGAGTAAATTACAACTATGCAATTATGGTGGGCAAAATACAACGTAAACACCCAAAACTACAAAAATACACTATTAAACATACCCACAATACTTCCCTCAAGCTTGAGCATAGACGTCAATTATGACTAATTTGACAACCATCTCATGTAACTTCAAGGGACACTAGGACCAACAATTTTAGTGAAGATATTCGCCAACTGTTGGGATGCGTGAAGCATTAGTGTGGAGATAATGGTGTCAAGGTTCTTCTCGCACTCAAAATGAATGTCAACTTCAATATGCTGTGTGCTCGTGATAAATGGCGTTTGAAGTGATAAGAATAGCAACCTCGTTATCACAATGTTGAGGCACATGCAGAGTCGCTAGGAGGAACTGAGTTGTTGAGTCTTTGATTGAGTATTGCACTAAGGGATGCTGGAGTCACTCAGAAGAAAATTGATAGGAATCACCTCTATGATTTCTTACGAGGGCTGAAGCTTGTATATAAACAGTTTTGCACTCAAATCCTTGCCACCAAGCCTCTCCCATCTTTGTCCAACTTGCATTCCACTATGTATATTGAAGAGTGTCTTCTCGTTGTCATGACCAAGGTTCAAAATTTCGGTTTTCTGATATATATCGGCCAGCTCTAAAACCAAGACGTATTGGACGATATGTATCGGTTTTGGATGATACATTGGTATGTATCGCCCAATACATACCAATATATGGGTCGATACATTCAGTGTATCAACCTGGTGACTTCCAAAACAGATACGTATTGGTCGATACGTATCAATTTCGTCAGGAATTTTGAACCATGACTGGCTCACCCATACTTGTGCAGGAAAGATCTGCTTACATTTCAGATACGCACTCCTTCAAATGTTTGAGTAGGAGTGAGCATGGTCATGGGCGTGGGGGAACTAGTAGTGTGAGTCGGACATATTCCAACTGACCAGGACATGTGACACCTGGTGTTATGTCCTAGATTATTATGTGTGGTTGACAAGGGTATTTTTATATTTTCGTGTGTTTAAATTGTATTATGTCTACATTAGGTTTACACTGTATTTTGCGCACCATAATGGCATATGAGTAATTTGCGTTCAAGTTTAATATAAAAGAGTAAAGAGAAGGTTTTCTTAGGGTTAGAGGTAGTCTCTAGTATCCTAACATCATGATATGTTGAATTAGAACCACCACTAATACTAATTAAAGAATTAAAACAGACTGTAGCCTTCTTTAACCAGAAAAATAGCCACAGAAATCAGATCACCTTAGCCTACAGCACAGTGCATTCCAAAATATCAAAAAGAGCACAACTGTCACATGGTCCTTCAATAGAGCATTCACCAAAAATGCCAGAACTTCATCTACAAGCATCAGATTCAAATGAAACCACTTGCATTTGATTTCGGATAGAAAGTCACAGCTAACATATTTTACTCTTCAGCAGATACCAGGTAGAATCAGAATCCAAAACCTTGGACCAGCACTTTTTACGGGTGACAGAAAATGCAATCTCTAGAGCCCTTCAAAGCTCATCAAATCTTAAAAACAAAGCTATAGAAATAGAAAGAGGAAGAAAAATCAATCAGCAGGTGCCTATCCCATCTTTGAAAAAAAATACCTAGAGATGTGTGCTGCTGATGTCAACAGGTACAAAGTTGATATTAGTATCAGGTTCGAATCTGGTCTGATGCCAAAATGAAGTTCCTGGAGTTTAGATTAGGTTTAGGTTAGAGAATCTAAGGTTAGGTTCATAGAAGATGAGAGTAAGAGAGGAAGAGAGAAATAGAAAGAATTGGAGAGAAAGGCTTAGTGGGTTAAGCTACCCTAAACATTTTTTATTTTTTGATAGGTCCCTAAACATTATACATACCCCAAAGATAATACACACACACCACAAAGAATGATACACAAATGTACATTGCCAACACTTAACGATAGTAGAAAAGAGTTGTATAGGATCAGCAACCTGTTTTTATAAGGGAAACGGTCACTAGATGTGAAAAACATAATTCTTAGATCTGTGGTCTCAAAGATTGCATCGTAAAAAACAATATGACATTAGACCAACTGGTCAAACGCCTTTAAAATGAAACAGCTATCACAGATCTAAGCATCATTGTCTTCACATCAAGTGGCACACTCAATGAAAACTACTGCCACGTGTTCTAATCTGGTGAGCCATTTCCCTTTTAAAAAAAAACAGATCGGTGACTCGATACTAACTCGATAGAAAAAATGTGCATTTCTCTCATGTAGGGAAGGCCATCATAAAAAGTATTGAAAACAACAAACCTTATGCATATGTCTCTACAGCTAATTAATATGGATGACTCACCCCACCTTGGCCACCCCTTGCAACAAGAATCTCATCACCTGGACGAGCTAGATCGGCAATAAATGTTCCTCGCTTACGTTTCACAACTGTACCTATTAATAGAAAACCAAATGTAAGGCAGAGAAAAAACACCAAAAAGAGAGAAGCATATGATGGTTCAGGTAAAAGACAATGTGCAGTTCGTCCTCTTAAGTGTATATTCCAAATCACTGTGATTAGGGCATCATTAGCCCCTTAATAGAACATGAATTGACTGAAAGATGCTTCGGCTGTATAAAATTGTTAGTGAGACCCACCATAAATAAAAAAAGGATTTTTGCATTTACCCCCTTAAGATATGTTGTATATACACTCCCCCCCCCCCACCCGTGTTTCTCCAATTTACACTGCAGTTCCTGCTTTTGAGTTTCATTTGCATTTTGCCCCCTACAATGACGAATCAAACCTTGACTATTATAAAACTAAACTTTGATTGCTTGGAACCAAATGATGGAGATCATTTTTCGACATAATTTTCTACCCAATGAATTTAAGATCATGAGTCTACCATCAGGAGGTCAAATTTTGATTCACATGGCACACATTGAAAAGTTGATCCGAGAACCATGTTTGTTTGATGTACACCATGATCACTTATTATATTATCTGTCATATGAAATCAAAATCTGACTGCCTGATGGTAAATTCCTTATCTCAAGATTCATTGGGTAGAATATTATGGAGAAAAATAATCTCCATCATGCGATTCAAAGCAGTCAAAGTTTAGTTTTTTAATAGTCAATGGCTGATTCGGCATTGTAGGGGGTAATAAGTAAAGGAAATACGAAAGGAGGGACTGCGGTGTAAATAGGTGAAACACAGGGGGCAGAGTTTAAACACGACATATCTTAAGGGGGTAAATGCAAAAATCCCATAAAAAATAAAGAAAGATGTAAAGACTAAAATAGCACGACAGAAAATAAAAAATATCTCTAAAACCAGTCACAAGTTCACAAACAATGCAAAACTTATAATGAAGACAGCGATGGGACCTAATCAATTTCATCTTGCTAATTGTTGCTCAGAGTTCACGTGATGCAACATTTGTAAAAAAAATTATTCGGCTAGTTTTCAAGAAATTAGTTCAGCAGAAGTCTGTATCGCTTCAGGTAACTTACAATAATTATCATAACACTGACTAAAATATTTTCCATTTAAGGTGCTAAAATTGCCATCATAACACAAACAGTTGGTATTATGTACCCGACCAAAGTGCCAGCGGTGGCCCTAGGGGTAATCTTCTTTCATCCAAATGTCAGGCTTCAGGATCTGCACTGCTATTTATAAGCATACAAATTGGTGAAAATTCACTTTTGACCTGTCACTAATTTGGTACTCAAAATTATTTGCGCATTTACAAAGGCTGTTAGTTTGAGATTGACCCGAGCATCGCCGGTGGCAATTGGGTGGGGTGCCCTATACTAAGTCATAGTACAAATTTTGGATGATAATTGTTGGTACGGATTTTATATTCTGAAAAAGGGTAAAAATTTTCTTCTTTTTCTTCTAATTTTAGAGCTAGAAAATTAATGAAATTAATAAGGCTAAAATACCTATTTATAGAAGAGAGGAAAATCTCTAATTAAAGATGGATTAGGTGTACTTAATGGACTCCGATGGAATTATTTCAAGGCCCACGCGGGGAACCCCGTGTGGGTCCCTTTCTCTCTCTTTCTCTCTCATGGCCCGCGAAGGGGACCCCCTGCGTGGAACCTCTCTTCTCTCTCCTCTTTCTTTCTTTCTTTCTTTCTCTCTCATGGCCCACGCATGAGACCCCCTGCGTGGAACCTCCTGAAAAAGGGTTGAAATTTTTCTTCTTTTTCTTCTAATTCCAGAGCTAGAAAATTAATGAAATTAATAAGGTGACAGGAATGCTACATACATGGATATTGGATTCGGACCACATCGTTTCTGCCGGCGCAGAAAGAAGAAGCGGAATGAAAGTCAGATCTAGGCGAAAGATGAACATTGGATTCGGACCACATCGTTTCCACCGGCATAAAAAGAAGCGGAATGGAAGTCAGATCTAGGCGAAAGATGAAAATTCTGGGGAATTGAAGGAGCACATGGAAAATTCGATCGATCAAATTGAAATCTCAATCGATCGAACTAGGTCGACAGAAACACTAAGTTCTGGAGTGATATATTTCGATCGATCGAATGTCGGCGGCGATATTTGATATGTATATGTTTCAATTGATCGAATTTCACTTTCGATCGATCGAAATCGTGCAAAGTTGTGTTTTAAGTCTAATTTCGAACTTAAGTCTTCGGGGCTTATTTGTCTTTTATTTAATATTCGTTTTAGAGTTTTCTTTCATTGTAAGACCTCCTATATAAGGTCCTTAAGCTAAACAATGTAGTTAGTTGATTGATTATTTGAATACTTTTATGCTTGAATAATCTTTGCCTGAGATGAGTTTGGTGTGAGGCCAAGGGAGTGATTCCCAAAAGCCATTATTATTTTCTCTATTATATTTGATATCTCTCGATCTGTGTTTGCTTCCCCTACACCGTAGCCTAATTGTTTCCTTTCGATCCCAAAGCCTAAACCTTTTTGAAACACTAGATCAGACAAAGCCAACAACCTTTTCCAAACCATAAACTGATCCGAAAACCAAAACCTATTACAGAACCATAAATCCATTTCACAACCCTAGTTAAAGCCTGCGAATCTATATCGGATCGAGGACGTACGCCCAAGCCTGGAAAAGTCGGAGTTCTATCTCTAAGCCGATCTCGCCCCAAATCTAAAAGTACTTGCGCACTGAATTGGACCCTATTCGAATCTCGGGTGATCTACTCATCAAAATTCTACAAACCCTAAGGTATTTTAAGATAATTTTGCGATTAAACTTGAATTAATTTATTTAATTTTGGCAAGATTGCATAAAAATCATAGTCACGCATTGTAGGGTCGTCCTCCCGCGTCAGTTTTGGTATCAGAGCCCTAGATTTTCTAGGTTAGGGCATCTTTGCTTGTCATATTTAGTTTATTGCATTGTTTTCTGTCGTGAGTCCATATTACATTCCATATTAGAACCCTAATAGACCTTGTGATCACTATGGCTTCGAATGAGGTTCTTGATACTCTTAGAGCTATGCGAGAAGAATGGGGTGCAATTAATGCACGTCTGAATACCATAGAGCAAGCCCAAACATCCCTAGGAGTTGGTAATGATAGATTACGTGATCGAATCAACCAACTGGAAGCGATGGGTGGACTTGAAAATCAACACCAAGGGCGTGAGTGTCCTCACTTTGAACGAATGGTCGCCAAGACGACCAGAACCGTAGGGATCATCGTAGGGATGACTATGACCTCGAAGTTCAACTCCTCAAGAACATCCGAGTTGAGATTCCGACTTTCGATGGAAGAATAAACCCTACCGTCTTCCTCGATTGGCTTTCCGACATGGACTAACACTTTGATTGGTATGCTATGAATGACGACCGTTGCGTTAGACTCGCTAAAATGAAGTTGGTTGGTCAAGCTCGGCTTTTTTGGCTCAATGTCGAGTGCATCAGGGTGAATGTCGATTGTCCTCCCATTACCCGTTGGGACGACATGAAGGAACGACTTACTGAGAAGTATGTTCCCTTACCATACCACCAACGCCTCCTCAACCAGTGGCAAAATTTACGTCAAGGTGGTATGCCCGTACCCGATTACATTGCCAAATTCGAAGAGTTTATGATGGGAGCAAAAGTATCGGAAGACCCTGAAATCACTCTCTAGATTCCGCACCGGATTGCGACTTGAATTACAAAAAGAGTTGATTTCTCATCCCATAGAAACTCTTGAAAGATGTTATGCCATTGTGCAAGATCTTGAACGATATTAAAAAACTACGATGGTAAAGAGAACTGAATCACAATATAGTGGTCAACGATCCGGTGAGGGACGATTTAATCCTCCTCTCAAGCCTACACAACCTGCCCCTACCAATTCGAGATTTGAACAGGGAAAAGGTGTAGTCGAAGAATCCTCAAGGGTTACTTCTCAAGTAAAGTGCTATAAATGTCATGGGATGGGACACTTTGCCGCCCAATGCCCTACAAAAGAACCCCAAAGGATTCTCTTCATTGAGGGAGAGGAGGATGATGATGAGATAGTGGTTGAAGAAGAAGTATTTGAACCAGTTAGCACACCCAATGATGAGGAGGGTGATGCTATTGGTCATGCTTTAGTTGTAAGGTGTGCCCTTGCACAGCCTCAACGGGATGAAAAAGATGACTGGCGAAGGGAGAACATCTTCAGCACCTTTGCCAGATTTGGTGAAAAAAGAATTATAGGGTCATCGTGGATAGCGGCAGTTGCACTAACGTAATATCAACTCACGCCGTACGCCGCTTAGGGCTTACACCTGAAGCCCACCTAAGACCTTATAAGGTCGCATGGGTCAATTCTTCATCCATTCTCGTGTCAAAAAGGTGTCATGTACCGATTCAATTAGGTTCTTATTCGGACACCTTATGGTGTGACGTGGTGCCAATGGATGTGGGCCATATCATTTTGAGAAGGCCGTGGCTCTACGACATGGACGTGACTCTTTCTAGTCGATCAAATATATGCACGTTCATGCATAAGGGCAAAAAGATCACTTTACACCCTTTGCCTCCCAAAACACCATCGACCAATACAATCAAAAAGAAGGGCGAATCTTCTAAGGCCATTAATATTGTGAGCCCTTTTGAATTCGAGAAAACATCGATAGATGAGAGTGGTATACGTAGTTGTCATCGTAGAGAGTGCTCCCGAGTCGGCGAGCAAGTGTCCCAAGGAGGTTGAGCCGATCCTGAAAGAGTTTACGGATGTCTTCCCTGAAGACTTACTAAACGAACTCCCACCCCTGCGTGATATCCAACACGCAATAGACTTGGTTCCCGGATCTACCTTACCAAACCTATAGGTTGAATCCGGTTGAGCACACTGAGTTGACTCGGCAAGTCAATGAGCTCCTTCAGAAGGGGTTCATCCAAGAGAGCATGAACTAGTGTGCCGTACCTGCCCTACTCACTCCTAAGAAAGATGGTACGTGACGCATGTGTGTGGATAGTCGTGCAATCAATAAGATTACGGTTAAGTATCGGTTTCCCATACCGAGGCTCGATGACATGCTCGATATGATGGTTGGTGCCATTATGTTTTCTAAGATAGACTTTAAGAGTGGCTACCATCAAGTCCACATCCACCCCGGTGATGAGTGAAAAATCGCCTTTAAGACTAAAGATGGACTTTATGAGTGGATAGTCATGCCTTTTGGGCTTTCTAACGCCCCGAGTACTTTCATGCGACTAATGACCCAAGTGTTGAGGCCATTTCTAGGCAAATTCTTGTTGTTTATTTCGATGACATCCTGATCTACAGTCATGACAAGGAACAACACTTGATCCACCTTAAGTTGGTTTGTGAAACCCTCAAGGGCGAGAAGTTGTTTGCAAATCTCAAGAAATACACCTTCATGCAACGTTCTATTGTTTTCTTGGGATTTATTATCTCGGCCGATAGAATGGTCGCGGACCCCGAAAAGGTTAGAGCCATTATGGAGCGGCCCCAGCCTAAGAACATACACGATGTCCGTAGCTTCCATGGTTTGGCTACTTTTTATCCTTGCTTCATCAAAAGCTTTAGCATCATCATGGCCCCAATTACAGATTGCATGAAAAAAGGGGACTTCAAATAGGGCAAAGCGGCGACGAAAGCCTTTGATGAGATCAAACAACGAATGAGTAGTGCACCCGTCATGCGATTGCCGGACTTTTCCAAAGTTTTTGAAGTCGCATGCAACGCATCGGGTGTGGACATAGGAGTGCTTAGCCAAGAGGGTCAGCCAATGGCCTATTTTAGTGAAAAACTTAATGAGGCAAAGCAAAAATACTCCACCTATGACAACGAGTTCTATGCGGTCGTTCAATCTCTTTGATATTTGAAACATTACCTTAGACCGCAGGAATTTGTGTTGTTCTCTGACCATGAAGCCTTACGCTTTCTTGCTTCATAGAAAAAGTTGAACCCAAGGCATGCGAAGTGGGTCGAGTACCTTCAAGGGTTCACATTTGTGTTAAAGCATAAGGCCGGTACTGAAAATAGGGCCGCTGATGCACTTAGTCGGTGAGTGGTGACTTTGCGCACTATGAGCACCGAGGTCGTCGGGTTCGAAAGATTAACGGATGAGTACCCCGAGTGCTCAGATTTTAGTGAGTATTCTGCTCTCCTTAGTGGCCCGACCAACACACACCCCATGTACGTCATCCACGATGGGTATTTGTTTAAAGGCAATCGCCTTTGCATCCCTCGCACTTCATTACGTTACTTTCTCATTTGAGAGTTACATGCTGGAGGGATGGCCGGACATTTGGGGGCATAATAAAACTGTTGCACTCGTTGAGGATGGGTTCTTTTGGCCTAGCCTAATGAGCGATGTCGCCCGGGTTGTTAAACATTGTGGTACTTGCCAAGTATCAAAACAAACTAAATAAAATACCGGCTTGTACACCCCGTTACCCGTGCCACACACACACCGTGACAAGACCACTCAATGGACTTCATGCTTGGACTTCCCAAAACTCCAAGGAAGCACGATTCTATCTATGTCGTAGTGGACCAATTTTCCAAGATGGCCCACTTCATCACTTGTTCCAAAACCTCTAATGCATCTTATATTGCTAAATTATTTTTCGCGGAGGTAGTATGTCTTCATGGGTTGCCCAAAACCATTGTGTTTAATAGGGATATTAAATTCACTAGCTATTTTTGGAAGACTCTTTGGCACATGATAGGCACATTGCTCCAATTCTCGACCGCTTATCACCCTCAAACGGATGGCCAAACCGAAAGCACTAATAGGAGCCTTGGGAATCTCCTTCGTAGTCTTATCGGTGATCATGTTAGGACCTAGGATTCCATTTTACCCATAGTTGAGTTTGCCTATAATAATTATGTCAATAGATTCATAGGCATGAATCCTTTTGAGGTCATACATGGACATAGGCCTAGGACCCCATTAGATTCGATCCCCATGTCTGCATCCCATAGAGTGTCAGAGTCTGCCGATGCATTTGCACAACACATTCATAGCTTGCATGCCGAAATTAAACAAAAAATTAATTCAAGCAACAGTCAGTATAAATTATTTGCAAATGCTCACAGGTGTTCTAAAGAATTTCACGTGGGTGATTATGTGATAGTCCGGGTTAGGCCTGAGCGATTCCCATCGGAATCCGCAAAGAAACTCCAATCTCGAGGCGCTGGGCCTTTTATAATTTTGGCTAGGAGTGGTCCTAATGCATACGTGCTCGAACTTCCTCCAGGTACAGGGGTTAGTTCAGCGTTCAATGTGGAGGACTTGGCTCCTTACTTGGGTTTCACCCCACCTCCTGAAAATCCACTCCAACCACCTCCTAACCCCAGTCCCAACCCAACCTTGCAGTTTGTACCTCTCCCTTCCCCAAGCAGACAAAGAACAAATGAAATAGAGGATATAATCAATGATCATGCCGTCTCTACATATGACAGAGGATTCCAGAAGTACTTGGTTAAATGGATCGACAAACCAGAGTCCGAAAACACTTGGATCCACGAGAATGAAGTTCGCCGCTTGAACCCCGACTTGCTAGACATCTACCACGAGCGCGTTTCATCAGTGATGAAACCTTTTTGGTCCAGGGGAATTGACAGGGACGCTACATACATGGACATTGGATTCGGACCACATCGTTTCTACCGGCGTTGAAAGAAGAAGCGGAATGGAAGTCAGATCTAAGCGAAAGATGGATATTGGATTCGGACCATATCGTTTCCACCGGCGTAGAAAGAAGATGCGGAATGGAAGTCAGATCTAGGCGAAAGATGAAAATTCTAGGGAATTGAAGGAACACATAGAAAATTCGATCGATTAAACTAGGTCGATAGAAACACTAAGTTCTGGAGTGATATATCGATCGATCGAATCATATACTCGATCGATCAAATGTCGGCGACGATATTTGATATGTATATGTTTCACTTTCGATCGATCGAAATCGCGTAGGTGTTTTAAGTCTAATTTCGAACTTAAGTTTTAGGGGCTTATTTGTCTTTTATTTAATATTCGTTTTAGGGTTTTCTTTCATTGTAAGACCTCCTATATAAGGTCCTTAAGCTAAACAATGTAGTTAGTTAATTGATTATTTGATATGTATATGTTTCGATCGATCGAATTTCGACTCCGATCGATCGAATCTCAATTTCGATCAATAGAAATCACGCAGAGTTGTGTTTTAAGTCTAATTTCGAACTTAAGTTTTAAGGGTTTATTTGTCTTTTATTTAATATTCGTTTTACGGTTTTCTTTCATTGTAAGACCTCCTATATAAGGTCCTTAAGCTAGACAATGTAGTTAGTTGATTGATTATTTGAATGCTTTTATGCTTGAGTAATCTTTGCCTGAGATGGGTTTGGTGTGAGGCCAAGGGAGTGATTCCCAAAAGTCATTGTTATTTTCTCTATTATATTTGCTATCTCTCGATCTATGTTTGCTTCCCCTACACCGTAGCCTAATTATTTCCTTTCGATCCCAAAACCTAAACCTTTTTGAAACCCTAGATCAGACAAAGCCAACAACCTCTTCCAAACCATAAACCGATCCGAAAACCAAAACCTATTACAAAACCATAAATCCATTTCACAACCCTAGTTAGAGCCTGCAAATCTATATCGGATCGAAGATGAACGCCCAAGCCTGGAAAAACCAGAGTTTTATCTCTAGGCCAATCTCGCCTCAAATCTAAAAGTACTTGCGCATCAGATTAGACCCTATTTGGATCTCGTGTGATCTACTCATCAAAATTCTGCAAACCCTACAGTATTTTAAGATAATTTTGCGATTAAACTTGAATTAATTTATTTAATTTCGGCAAGATTGCATAAAAATCATAGCCATGCATTTTAAGGTCATCGTCCCGCGTCGTAAGGCTTAAATACCTATTTATAGAAGAGAGGAAAATCTCTAATTGAAGAAGCGGATTACTACTTGATGGACTCCGATGGAATTATTTCAAAGCCCACGCAGGGAACCCCGTGTGGGTCCCTTTCTCTCTCTCTCATGGCCCACACATGGGACCCCCTGTGTGGAACCTCTCTTCTCTCTCCTCTTTCTTTCTTTTTTTCACTCATGGTCCACACATGGGACCCCCAGCGTGGAACCTCTCTTGTCTCTCTTTCTCTTTCTTTCCTTCTCTCTCATGGCCCACACAAGGGACCCCTTACATGGAACCTCCCTTTCTCTCTCTTTCTCTCTCATGGCCCATGCAAGGGACCCAATGCGTGGAACCTTTCTTCTCTCTCCTCTTTCTTTCTCCCTCCTCTTTCTCTCTCATGGCCCACGTAGGGGATCCCCTGCATGGAACCTCTCTTCCCTCTCTTTCTCTTTCTCTTTCTTTCTTTCGATCTCCTCTTTCTCTCTCATGGGAGAGAGAAAGAGGCATTCATTTTGATGTAATTAACGGGGAATCGACTGCGATACTCGAAAGTGTAAAGTCGGCCATTTTCAATAAAACTCTCTCCTAGTGAGAGGAAATCTATTATAATTTATTTGTATTAGATTTATATTTTACACAAATTTGTTGTTTACAATAACTAAGTTTATTCAAAGAATATGAGAGAATCATACCAACTAGTTTTTTCAATTTCTACCATAAAAAAATTTAATTGTCACATCCTACAATTAAAATCTCTTCTTTCACTGCATCAAGTTCTTATACTCTGAAACATCCTAAAGTTTGCAAACATTATCAGAACATTTGAAATTTGGTGCCAACCAGCAAAATCCAGTTCCATAAATGGAAGCAAGGGCTCACAAGTCCGTTAAGAAGTGAATTCTGTTTAGGAGCGGCACCAGACCCAAGTGCTGGGAGTGGAACGACCTCCTTTGGTCCAAATCATGGGTCAAAATATCGTCTGATACCGATACGTATCCGACAATACGTATCGGTTTGGGACCTCAGCGGTATGATACATAGGGTATGTATCATACCCTACCAAAAACATCCTATTTATCGTCTGATACGGGGAAAGTATCGCTCGTATCGTCCGTACCGGACGATAATATCAAATTATCGGACGAAAATTTGATATTATCGTCCGATAATATCAAATTTTTAGTGAGCCAAAAAAGTCTTCACATTATCGTCCGATACGAACGATAATTTCAAATTATCGTTCATAACGGACGATAATTTGAAATTATCGGTAAGTGGCCCAGGCACGTGGTCTTCCCTTTTCAGCCGATTTTAGAGTCGTCTTTTGTTTTTTTTTTGTTTTTTTTGTTTTCTTTAGCTTTCAAACAGCTCCCTTCTTCCTTCTTCCTCATTTAAACACTTCTTTTTTGCTTATTTTCACCCCAAATCGCACAAAAAAGCTCGGGATCAACGCCAAAGATACGTGTTTTATCATTTTCCCATCGTTTTATTTCGTTTTAAAGGTTAAAATAAGGTAGATCTACCTTATTTAAGGGTAGATCTACCTATAAATATGGTAGATCTACCCTTAAATATAGTAGATCTAGCCATAAATTTGGTAGATCTACCATATTTAATGGTAGATCTACCCATAAATATGGTAGATCTACCATATTTAATGGTAGATATTAAAATAATTAAAATAATAGGGTATGTCCCATAATTATTTTAAAATTATGGGTTACATGTAATTAAAATTATGGGTCACAAAATAATTTAAATAATTAAAATTATAGGTCACATATAATTAAAATTATGGGTCACAAAATAATTAATATAATTAATAATATAGGTCAATATGGGTCACATGTACCCTTAAAATTATGGGTCACAAAATAATTTAAATAATTAAAATTATGGGTCAATATGAGTCAATAACAGTCACATGTACCCTTAAAATTATGGGTCACAATCTCATTAATATAATTAATAATATAGGTCAATATGGGTCACATATACCCTTAAAATTATGGGTTACAAATTAATTAATATAATTAATAATATGGGTCAATATGGGTCACATGTACCCTTAAAATTATGGGTCACATATAATTAAAATAATTAATATTATGGGTCAAATGTAATTAAAATAGTTAAAATAATTAAAATAATGGGGTATGTCCCATAATTATGGGATATGTCCCATAAAACATTAGAATAATATGAAATAAATTTTAAATAAATTTTTAAAAATTAGAATAATAGCAAATAAATTTTTTAAAATTAGAATAATATCAAATAAATATTCAAAAATTAGAATAATATCAAATAAATATTCATAAATTGTAATAATATCAAATAAATATTCAAAAATTAGAATAATATCAAATAAATTTGGTAAAATATAATCTAATCTTTTAAAAATTAGAATAATATGAAATAAAATTTCAAATGTAATCTAAATTTTATAAAAATTAGAATAATATCAAATAAATCTAATAAAATATAATCTAATATTTTTAAAATAGCAATAATATGAAATAAATTTTATTTTCAAGTGTAAACTAGATGTTTAATTTAATCCAATCGTTTGCTCATTCATGCAGGTGAAATAAATAAATATGGTACGATCGTCAGATCCATCATGGCAATACGGTACAGCAATAGATGGTGATAGACTCCGGATAGAGTGGAAGCTTTGTGGGAAAAAACTGTTGGGATGAGGTATCACACGGTTGAAGGAGCATTTGGCTCACGTAAAGGGAGAGACAAAAGGATGTCCCAATGTACCCAGAAAAGTGAAAGAAAATGTCAGAGCTAGTTTACAAGCGGCAAAGGGAAAGAAAAAAGCTGAAGCCGATTGTGATAGGGAAATATATGAGAGAATCAGGAGGGCAAATCCAGAGTTTACATCACTTGGACCTGAGGATGATGAGGATGAGGATGAGGATGAGCAGATAGCGAGAGTTATGAGAGAGAGTGCCAGAGAAGCACAACAGCGGCGAGATCAGGAAGACGCCGATTATCGGTTTCGGTCCAGGTTGAGGGGCCCATTCATGCCTGCTGCTGGTGATGGATCTACTCGTAGGCCAAATGCTGTTGATGTTGATGAGGATGTTGAGCAGACTGCAGAGTTGCGTAGGTCAGCATCCGGGAGGGATTATAAGTCGTCTACTACAGGCCCCATGGATCCATTCATGTATCACACTGAAAGCTCCAAACAAAGCAAATTGAGTGCAATCTCACTTTAAAAAATGGGGAAGAAGCTTGAAAAATCCATTGCCAAGTTTTTTATATACAACTACATTCCGACCCAAGTAGCAGAGTCGTCGTACTTCAAAAACATGATTGATATAAGTGCATAAGTTAGTCTAGGAGTTAAAAAGCCTTATGCATACGAAATATCTGGGCCCTTACTACAAGATGAGTACGATGAGATAGGTGCCTATGTACAAGCTTTGAGGATGTATGGGATGAGAGAGGTTGCACAATTATGTGTGATGGATGGACTGGTCCTACAAAGAAGAGTTTGATCAACTTTTTGGTTTCTGATGCTGGACGATTTTTGAAATCAGTTGATGCTTCTAGACACGCAAAGACGGCTGATTACCTCTTTCAACTAATGGATAAGGTAGTTGAAGAGGTTGGAGAGCAGCGGGTTGTGCAGGTAGTAACAGACAACGCGGCAAATTACAAAGCCGCTGGATTAAAACTAATGATGAAGAGACGTCACATGTACTGGACCCCGTGTTTCGCTCATTGCGTGGACCTCATTCTTAAGGATTTAAGAAAGAGAAGCAAGGCACAGGCAACAATTCAGAAGGAAATAACGATTACTTCCTACCTGTACAACAGTGACAAGCTGGTCAATTTAATGAGAGACTTCACGAACAATGAGTTGCTCCGACCTGCGATTACACGTTTTGCAACACAGTTTTTAGCCCTACAGAGTTTGGCTAGATATAGGCATGAGCTGAAAACCATGGTGTCGTCGGAAGAATGGAATAAATATGAAATAGAACTCCCACGAGCAAAGAGACTAGCTTGCACTAAAGTTGTTAACCTGATCTACAACACGCAGTTTTGGGCAGATGTTGACCACCTGATCGTCGTCACTACCCCGTTGGTGCAAGTGTTGAGATTGGTTGATAGTGATGAGAAACCAACGATAGGATACGTTTATGAGTTAATGGATAAGGCAAAATTTGATATCAAAACCAAATGCCCTACAAAATATAAACGATACTGGGCGATTATCGACAAGAGGTGGGATGCACAATTTCACCAGTACTTGCATGCAGCGGGTATAACATGTTAAACTGCTTATGTAGTGATTTTTATTTATTTATTCATTATTTTCATATACTGATGAAATTGCTCATATTTGATGTGTAGCACACTACTTGAATCCGGCCTTCCAGTATACGCGACGCTTCGAATTGAGTGACACTGATGAAGTATATACCGGTTTGCTCAATGTAATCCAACGAATGCTCCCTGAGTTGGCGGACCAAGGTCAAGCCATCAGAAATGTGAGTAATCATAATATCATACCTTATAACTAATAAGTCAAATGTCATATGATGTTTTGATCTGTTTATTGATATGTGCCTTACTGTATTTCATCTTTATAGATTGACGTGTTTCGCAAGAGACATGGGTCACTGGAACCTCATTGGCGCAATCCCAAATTAAGCACGACAAACCCGCTGATTGGTGGACGCATTATGGAGGTGATGGTCCGATATTGAGGCGGATAGCAATGAGGGTATTGTCGCAAACATGTTCCTTGTCCAACTATGAGCGGAATTGGAGCACTTTGTGACGGGGCCAAGACTTGAGCTTGCAGCACGGTGCATGTGGCACGACATGTGGTGCCAGGAGGGCACGCGACATGGGGCCATGTTGGCCCGGCGACGTGGTCGCGCTGCGAGGACGCGACACGATCGCATGAGGGTACGACGCGGAGCGTCACGGTCGCGACACGGACGCGACATAGCCAAGGTGGGCTAGCGATGCATGAGGCGTTGCGGTATGTCAAACCAATAGGTTTGAGGTTATCCTGCCATTCTGGCTGAATGACTGTTTTACCCTTATATAGGGGAAGGGAGCTTGAGGCCTTGCGTTGCCAGAGGGGGCGCAAGTGTCTCCTAGGCCTGAAAGGGTGGGCCTAGGACGTCGACGCAGCGATGCCGTGTGGAACCCGAGGGAGGTTGATGTATGGCCCCGGACTACGCGTCGCGGTGCATGCGGCTGGGCAACCTCGCGAGACATCACCAAGGCGCTGCGTGGGACTCAGTTGAGCACGACAGCATGTGGGCTAAAGACAAACGTGTGCTAGTAATTCGGAACGCACACGAAGGCAAGCTGCGTGGGACTCAGTGGGGCACGCGAGCGCGAGGCACAAGGCTGTGGGCTTGGTTTGGCAGGCGAGCGAGGTACTAGTGCAGTGCATAGGGTGAAGCTTGAGCAGGCCAAGTTAGTGCAGCGGTGCAGATTGGCGTGTCGTAAGGGGCACGATGAGCCGAGTGGTAGGCCGTGAAACAGAGGCAACCATGTTTGGAGGAGTTCCCGTCCTCTAGGCGGGTGGTATCAGAGCTGATGTGCAAATGGGTTGGCTTCGTTGCACGCGATAGCGAAGCACCGCGCGGGTTGAAAGCGCGTTGAAGGACGCCCTCGCGACGATTGTTATCAGAAGTAGGCTGACCTAGCGAAGCGTGCGTTAGGTGCCGCACGGGACTGAGGTTGCGGAAGTGTGACCCCGTGACAACTTTCTCTCTCATTCACACTAAGACAAGGAATAAACTAACTATGGAACGATTGGAAAAGGTAGTCTACTGCCACTACAACATGCGATTAAGGGTCAAGAATATGCAGAGGACCAACTGTGATAAGCAATTATATGAAGTCTTAGTTCCTCAATTATATGAAGTCTTACTTACATCTTATACTAATTCATCTATATTCTACCTTGCAGACAGTGAATATTTTGATCCCATCCAGTTGGATTATATATTCGAGGAGGATGACCCTTTGCATCAGTGGATCGAAGAGAGAGAAGAGTCAGTCTTGGATACTGAGAGCACTGAATGGCTGGACAATGCTGAAAGAGTAGTGGAGCAGCAAGCTTCCCAACAACCGAGGCGGAAAAGAAGATTGAATCATCATTCAGTGGTTGGATCTGATGTAAGCGTGACTTCGATAGTGATGATGGGAGTGGTGAGGATGATGGTGGAGGGCATGATGGTGGAGGGGACGTTGGCACTAGTGGTGGAGGGGAGGATGTTGGTACCTCTGATTCTTATAGAGGTATTGCGGTATGGGACGATGACTCGACACCGTTAACATTGTTCAACACTCCTACATTTAGAATGGGAGGGGTTGAAGGAAGAGGAGCGTCGGAATCATATCAAACACCACCACGACAAGGTCCACAAGATGATACGAATATGGGTTATATGACTTCTAGCTTCGGGGGATTCAGTTTGCAAAATACCAAAGATTCAACAACTAGTAACGCATACTACCAGCCACAACAAACCTACCCAGTGCCATATGACTTCGTTGGTCAGATTTTTGGAGGACCGCCTTTACGTACTACACTGAGCCATATTCGTTGTTACAGCCTCAGTTTCAAGGGGACACATATGATCATGGGTATCAATATGGTCAACATTATAGGCAAAGGTCGGAAAGCTCGCGCACCAATGATGATGATCACGAGGGCCAAGAACTACCACGAAATTCAATATGGCTCTAAAGTAAGTTTTCCATGTACAATTAAATTTATTTTTATCAACATACCTATTAATTTTGACAATATATAATTTATTTTTGTCAATATACATTGTAATTTAGTTTATGCGTGACTGTGTCGATCAAATTATGAAATATTGTCAATAAATAATCTATATATATAAACAAACTCATATGTCAGGGTAAAACATTTAGTTAAGAGGATTTAATGGCAGTTAGAGTATATTCCTTCTAAATTTGTATAAGCTCTAAGAATATATATGAAAGTGAAGCAATTTTGCATCAATCATAATTTCCTCATTTCAGAGAATTAAAGAAGGGAAAGGGGAAACAAAATAGGCATGTGATCAGCTGGTCAAAAATAATGTTAGAAGATCTATTACATTAAGTCAAAAATGTGATCTTAAGTCAAAAATAAGTCACAAAATAGGCATGTGACTTGGGTTAAGTCACAAAATAGGGATGTTACTTATATATTCATCTAAATAATGCATCAAATAAGTTAAAAATAAAAGCAAAAATAGTTGAAATAAATACAAAATAAATACATATAATTTTTCAGAATTTATTGGGATTTTTTTAGATTTTTTTGGGATTTTTTTTTTTTTTGAATGCATCAAACTAATACATTCAATGTATCGCCGATACATTGAATGTATCGGACGATACCCGATACGTATCGTCCTGGAGGTCAAGACGATACGTATTGGAAATCTGGTTTTTTGACCCATGGTCCAAATAGTCAAGCCTCGGAGACGCACTGCTATTTAGGAGCATGCAAATCAGTGAAAGTTCACATGTGACCTTTCAATGATCTGGCGCTCAAAAACATGAGCATAATAACCAAGGTTGTCGTTTTGGGATTGACCTAAGTGCCGCCACTGGCACTCGGGTCAGCTACCTTAGTCTTCTGTTTAGTGATGAATGTAGTTTATGAAATGGAATGAAACGTAAATCTTTTTCCCTCCATAAGATCATATATCTTATACAATTTAAACATCTGCCAAAACCTTTACATGGAACTAAAAAGTTTTGACCAAGCTTGGACCTTGACAGTTGACAAGGATAAGAAAATCTAACAGCATAACCATACGTAACCATATTAATAATATCACCTCGGTTTAGTTCAACTCAATGAACAAGAAAACATTTCACATGTAATTTTTTCATGTGGATCGGGAAAATTTTATAGTTCTGTTTTCTGCATTGGGAAAAGTAAACTTAAACACAAACTAAGCACTTTTATAAATTATTTTTGGGACCGACTCCTCTGACAGCTTGACACAGATATTGCCATGGAAGGCAACCATTTAGGCCACAGGGTACACACCTTTAATCATTTTTAAGTGTTTGACATATAGACTGTATAGTCATCAATTATATCACACTCAGCCCAAAAATACACATATCAAAGCGTTGGAACCCTCCAAATCAGAGCACTTTAATATCAACCATTAAAAAAATTTGCACAACAGTCCATATTAGAGTGCATAGATCAGACGGTTCAAGTACCCAATCAGTGTATTTTTGGCCCACAGTAGCTCCCAATATGAGCTAGACATTAACAACTTAGATTGCTCAAAACACACGTCATAAGGCCTAAAGTAGGTCCTCCTCATGGTCTCTATCTATAAATGCTTCTCATAGCCTATTATCCCAATATTTTTATGTAATGTACAAACCTACGGGTACTGGAATACGCAATATTGGTGCAGCAAACGCGTCACGTAGTTGGGATGTTAAAACGCCCATAGCATCAACATTTCCGCCACGTTTTGCATTGTAACGGTTTCTTTTGTGTAATTCCAGCAATGAATCTTTGCTCTCGTCTGCATAAATGACTACATCTCCCCCATGCCCACCCATAGGTAGGATAAGTGACCCATCTGAATCGCGTTTATATGCACTTTTTTTTCTTGCCTTCTCCCGGTCATCTTTTACAAGTCCCTTTGAAGGGCTTTTCGGGTTTGGCATACCGAGAACAGCACCATGGCCTCCATCTCCAGACCGAACAGTTATGATAACCTGATCAAAGTACTTGTGTGGTTCCCTTATCAATGTGGCAGGGTTTGGGAAAGGAGATTCTTTTACCCTTGCAAATCTGCACTTAATTACCCAGTATTTGACGTTTTCAGAATGACTTCTCTGCCAATTAACCCTGTAAATAGAAAATTCAGGCAAATCACCAGAACTGAAAAACGAAAAAGTGAACAGGATACATAAAAGGACAGAAAAATAAGGAAGAACTAAATATATGTGCTATTCTGCCAATTATCCATGCCTCTTCAGATAAAGGAAATGGATATATGGTTTGAAGATTAGAGTTAGAGAAAGAAGAAGAGAAGCTAGAAGAGAGAGGAGAAGAAATTAGGGTTGTGAGTTCTGATTCTCATACTAACATACTATTATTATTTATACCTCTTTACAGTAGAATCTCATGCACATCAATAACATTTGTAAACGTATATCATACCCACTAACAACACACACAAGTATTGATGGCATACCAACACTCACCCTCAAGTTGGTGCATAGATATCTATCATGCCGAGCTTGGAAGTGATGTTACGCAACCCTTTCCTTACCAGAGCTTTAGTGAGGATACTTGCCAATTGATCCTCTGAGCTTATTTGAGGTATACAAAATTTGTTTGATTCAATTTTTCCCTTATGAAGTAAAAATCTACTATAACATGGTTGGTTCTTTCATGATATACCGGAATTTTTGCAATGTGAAACAGCTTAATTATATCTGTAATGTGTCATTGGAAGCTTCACCTGAATTCCGAGATCAGAAAGGATATATCTAATCCACATCCCTTTACCTTGGGACATGGCTCAAAACTCACCTTTTGTATTGAAATTAGATACGACATGTTGATTCTCACTTTTTCATGTAGCCAAAATTCCCCCTAGAAAGATACAATAGCTTGTGGGTCTCCTATCACTAAATGATCCAACCCAATCTGCATTGGTGAATACTTCAACATCAAAGTAACCATGACTATATATAGTAGGCCCCTTCCTGGACTTGTTTCTACGTCACAGAAGATCCTATATACCGCATTCAGGTGGATAGTCCGAGGTAAGTGCATGTGCTGGCTAAATAGTAGGCCCCTTCCTGGACTTGTTTCTATGTCACAGAAGATCCTATATACCGCATTCAGGTGGATAGTTCGAGGTAAGTGCATGTGCTGGCTAAATAACACTCACAGTATAAATCAACGTTTGGCCTAGTCATAGTAAGATATATGAACTTCCCAACCAATCTCTGATACATACCAATATCCAAGAGTGCTTCTCCATCTTCTGCATTTATTCTATGGTTCTGATCCATAGGAGAAAATGAATTTACACCCAAGCATACTTGTATGCTTTAGATAATCAATATATGCTTTCTTTGTGATGAAACAATTCACATATCATATCTGACCACCCCTACACCCAAAAAGTATTTGAGAAGTCCTAAGCCTTTGATCTTAAAAACTTGGCTTAGATAATATTTTAATTTCATGAACTCTTCACAGTCCTCCCTTTCACTATGGTGTCATCAACATACACAACCAGGGCTATAAGGCAGGATCCCTTCTTGACAAAGTGTATGATCATAATGGCCCCTTTGATACTAGAATTGTATAACCACATCATTAAATTTTTTGAACTATGCTCTAGGTGACTATTTAACCCATCAGTCACCTTCTTATATCTGCAAGTTGGGTTCTCCATGGGAAGCCCAAGTTTCCTCCAACTCGTGCTTTTCAGACATCCGCAGATGAGGGTGCCACGTCTTTCATACCTCCTACTCAGCCGAGTTCAACTCCAGCTACAGATTTACAGGAGAGATTTTCAGGACATTCAGGGCCATATTCATCGGATGACCACTGCCCAGAGTCAAGCATCTTCCTATCACGTTGCTGAGTCAGATATCTATGGATCTGCTCATGTGACTGCATCTTCTCAGTCTCCTTGGATCATTGATTCAGGAGCTACCGATCACATGTCTGATATGTTCGATTTATTTCATTCTATGTCCAGTCTCTTTGATTCCTGTGATATGCACATTACTGATGGCTTGTCCATCTAAGGGAAAGGGAACAGTACACTTAAGAAATATATCTCTTGAATCTACCCTTCTCATTCCTAAAATGTCGATGAATCTGTTATCTGTTGGCAAAATTACGAATACATTGAATTGCAGTGCAACATTCTTTCCATCTCATTGGATTTTCTAAGACCTGACATCAGGGAGGATCCTCTGACGAGGTACTGAGGAGAGGTGGCTCTATCGACTTGAAGCTCAAAGGAAGATTGTTCTATTTGTTCCTTCAGTAGTTGTTGTTAGTCTATCTATGGATAAGGCTCGGTTGTGGCATGCTCGTTATGGCCACATGCACATTACTTGTTTGAGACTCATATTTCCTGAAAACTTTGTTAACTTTGATAGTTCTTTACTTAGTTGAGATTTGTCAAATGTCTGAACATGGTCGAACTTCTTATCTATTGAGATTTGAGTAGAAATAGAAATAATTTTCCTTTTGAGCTTATTCTCTTATGTGTGGGGCCTTCCCCAGTCACTGCTTTATTTGGTTACCGCTATTTTATTACATTTATTGATGATTGCATTCACTTCACTATATTGTATTTTATGCGCTCCAACGACGCGGTGGCGTCATTTTTCCCTTTGTTTCACAGGTTGGTTGGAACTCAATTTTTAGCGCTGTGAAAACTGTTAGTTTGATAATAGTGGTGAGTACACCTCCCATCATCTTCAATCTTACCTTGGAATTGAATGGTAATCAACATGTCCTTACACTCCACAATAAAATGAGGTGTCAAAAAGGATAAATAGGCATCTCCTCGAGGTTGCTCGCTCCTTGCTACATGGTATGAGTGAAAAGCAGTCTGATCGTGTGGCAGAACTCTCATTTGAGATTTTTAATTAAGAGATTGATGAGATCGAAAGGCTTTGATTGGTTCTTAACGGGAGGTTAGAGAGTTGTCTGGGTAGGTGATGGGGACATCAACCGGTACGCCACGTATGGAAAGCGTAAGAACATGCCTAAAGCATCGAAACCTATCATAAAACTTAGGGAGAGAATTAAAGACCCATGTACACGTGTGCAATAAGCCAGAAGACCCTAATTTGGGAAGGCGCGTGCATGGGAAGGAAAAGGAGAGAAAAAACGTCATAACAATTCACTGTACGTACTCGCTAGTGCGAAGTCCAAATCTCACTCGCGTGAAGTCCAAATCTCGCTCGCGCGAGATCGATCCGAAAAGAGTCGACAACTCAACTTCAGATTAGCTCGGTTGAGTCCAAATCCCGCTCGTGTGAGATTGGGCCGTTTGTTGTCGGTTCTGAGAGTTTCGCTTCGAACATTTTAGTTTTAAAATTCTAGTTTAATTAGGACTTTCTATTTCCAAGTTTAGTGCTAGGTTAGGGTTTTATTTGCCTATTTAAAGCACTGTAAAGACAAGTTTGAAACAGTTGATGATTAATGAATGAATGATTTTGCTTTGAGCGAAATTTAGAAAACTTGAGATTAGAGAGCGATTGTTTCAACCGGAGAGTGATTCTTCATCCCTGTGGGGTTTTGTGGGAAGCCAATATCTTCCTTAGAACAACTCCTCGGATTTTCCTATATTTTTTATCTATCTTTTCTTATTGTCAAGTAATTAATTTAGTTTTGTTTCTTCTATTGAAACTCATAAAAATCAAAATATATTTTCTTCTAGTTATTGTTGCTAGGATTTGATTTCTAATTCCCAACCTTATTGGCATCCATCTGTTGATTCTTTTGAAAGATTTAACCCTTCGGGTCTTAAATTATTCAAATCCTAGAAAGGAGTAAAGAGACAACATCAAGATTGTTGCTTGGTACCCTAAACTAGATCGTCTAGATCGAGAAGGATTATATGCTAACGACCGCAAAATTGGATTAATTGAATTGCCCTAGTGAGTTTGTTAAATATTTATGTTTTTGGAACGATTTAAATATTTTCGTTGCTCAATTACATCTGAAAATTAATTTCCAAACGCATAATTAGGGTTCTAGCGTTCTTACATCAATTTCGCATCAGAGCACAATTCTAGTTTAGGGTGTTTGCCTATTGAGTCAAGTTAGGGTTTCATACAAGTATTAGTTTTCATCCTAGTATGTATTTGTGTTTGTGTCATCATTATGGACGCCAATGAGATGCGCACTATGTTCAAAACCCTCAGTGACCATATCGTGAACATGGAAGTAAGTAACAATGCATTAGCGACTCATTTGGATGGATTCCAAGGGGCCTACGATTAGTAGGACACCACCTAGGCGAACTATGGATAGGAGGGTTAACATGGATCGTAGAAGAGAGGTTAGTAGGACACCTCCTTGGAGAGAGTTCAATCGCTGTGAGTCGGTAGGTAATTTGGATGAGAAGTTTCTCAAAATTGTCTGGATTGAAGCTCCAACTTATGATGGGAAGATGAACCCTAAAGTCGTCCTAGATTGGTTTTCGGACATGGAACACTATTTTGATTAGAATGATATGTCTTATGAGCGGAAGGGTAGATTGGCCAAGATGAAACTTGTGAGCCAAGTGCGGCATTTCTGGACTAATCTGAAACATCTTCAAGAGATGATTAATCGTGAACCCATTGACACGAATGTGAAACGTCTTCAAGAGATGATTAATCGTGAACCCATTGACATGTGGGAGGAGATGTGATGCGGGACAACGACCCTAAAATTCGTGAAAGGCCATGATATGCTAATTTGTCGAAATTAAATTAATTAATTGAGCAAATTAATTACAAATTAAAGCGATACCTTAGGGTTTTGCGGGATTCCGCTCAAGTGTCCATGCTTTGGTTCACATAGGGTCCAATTCACGCACGAGAGCTCTAGGAAATGCAGAAGGGGCGATCCTAGAGATAGAACTCTAGCTTCGTCTAGGTCAGGGCGTTCGATCAACGTTCGCGATGGAATCGGTAGCTCCTCGCTAGGGCTTTGAATAGAAGCGATCAATGGCACGAGTTGAATACACTCAAACCCAACAACGGTCGTGGATCGACGGGTTAAGGTCGGATTCGATCCACGAGGATGAACATTGAGGGTATTCTAGATTTAGGGCTTGGAAATTAGAACAATCAATAGAAAGGGGGTAAATGGATGCAAGAGTTTAGGGGAAAATAGGAGATCAAATGATAACAAGAAATCAAGAAAAGATCAAAGATAAATGGGTATCTCACCCTTAGCCTCACACCAAACCCCAAATGGGGAACAAGACTCACACTTCAAAGCTCCTCTCAAGCTCAAATGTAATGCATTTTCATTAATCAATCCAAAAGTGCCAAAAATGGCTTACAAAATGGGCTTTATAGCATTTACATAACCCTAAAATAGAAAAGTACTATGCTACCCTAAGTGGTAACTTATATTGGACATCAAAAGAAAACCAAAATAAAAGGATAAAAACGTAAAACCCGTCACTTGGCTCGCTCGAGCGACAACCATGGTTGTCGCTCGAGCGACTTTTGGAATTCACTCGAGCGAGTTCAACCCGAAAGTTTTGGGCATGAAACTTGATGCATTCTTACTCAACCGACTTTTCTGAAGCAATCTCGCTCGAGCGACTTTGGCAGGACTCATGGGGTGATCCTTAAGGCGTCTCTGGTGTCTCTTTGGTTCCTCCGTCGCTTCTTCTTTCGCCGATACACCTGATACAACCTGAAATCTAGGTCCTCGGTGGTGGTGTCTCCATCAAGATGAAAGATAAACTCCATGCGAAATATGTCCCCACATCATACACACGTCTTCTAGACTAATGGCAAAATCTTCGCCAAAGAATTATATCAGTCACAGAACACATTGTCAAGTTTGAGGAGTATGTGTCAAGTTACACTTTCTAGGTTTAGAACGCTTCTCTATCCAGAATTGCAAAGGAATTAACTCCCCATTATGTTGAAACCTTGGAAGAGTGTTGCACGATGGTTTAAGAATTGGAGAGGTGCATCGACACACTGACCAATAGGCAACCCGATTCCTACAATTTCGAGCTTCAGATTGTCCCCACTAAGATGATGACCAATTGATGCAGGAAAAAAATGCTAAAACCCTGGTTATCCAATTTTGAAATCAAATTGAGATTTAATTGAGCAGCGGAGATATCGAAATTATTCCTAAAACACATAAAATATTTAATAACTTTATTAGGGCAATTTAATTGATTCGATTTAGCATCCATTAGCATATGAATTTCCCGATCTAGAAAATAGGTCTAAAGATAGACTCTAGTTTTAATCTAGTTTAGGGCACTAAGCAACAATCTCGATGTTGTCTCTTGACTCCTTGCTAGGATTTGGATAATTTAAGGCCCAAACGAGTTTAAATCGTTCAAGGGAATCAACAAATAAGGGTTAGGAATTTAGGAACAAAATCTCCATAACAATATAACAAGGAAAAGATATTTTGAATTTATGAGTTTTCAACAGAAGAAACAAACTCGATAAATTACCTAACAATAATCAAAAGATAAAATAGAAAAGGGATAGAAGATCCAAGCCTTCAAATAAGACCAATTTCACGTCAATCGGATATATTGATAGATTTATGACCACTTTTCCGATGGTTGCGCTGAAACTGACGAAATTAACAGTCACATATCACATATATGTGTCTGACCTGTAAATGATTCAAATAAGGAAACTAATCTTGAAACAAACTATTTATTAAAAGGATCCTAATAAAAGTAAACTAAACCTAAATAAAATGCCCAAAATAACGTGCAATGGGCCTTTTAAAAATCCATTTGCGGGTCCACTTTCTCTTTCGATGTTTTCTCTTTATCCGGCCACAATCTCGACGTGTAGGCTTCGATTCCTCATCACCAATTCCAACGGTCAACCATCAAACCGGTGAATTCTCAAGTCAATAAAGGAAAGGGCAAATTAATTGAAGGTTCTAAGAGTGGTCAAAACAACTGTTATAAGTGTCAAGGATTTGGACACTTTGCCACTCAATGTTCTAAGAAAGTTCCCACTCAAACTTTGATTATGAAAGAGGACCAAGACAAAGAACAAGGAGAAATGGAAGAAGAAGTCTACGAACCCGAGATCCCAGGTGATGGAAAAGAGGATGTGATAAACAAGAGTCTAATTTGGGTTGGGAAAGTTTAGATTCGGTGAAAAGACTGATAGTGTATCTGTTACGCATGAAACGTTAGAGTAGGTAGGTGCATATCACCATTTTGAGTTGTATGAAATTAATAAACAAGTTATATGGAGCAACAGGGATATTAAAAAAAAATTTCTAATCCACAAAATTTACTAGTGGTAATTTTTTGTTGGTCCAAGTTAGGCCCGAGCAAATTCCATACAAAATTGCGAGAGGTTTTAAAACTTACAATATTGGTCCTTTCACAATCTTAAAAAGGGATGGTCCTAACACTAATAGCCTAGATATTCCTCTAGACATGGGTATTAATGCAGTGATTAAGTTGGAGAATCTTACACCTTTTCTAAGCCCATCAACAAAGCCCCAAGACCCATTCCTTGATGTTCATTCACCTGAGCCCAACCCCATCTATCAATTGATTCTCCCAATAATTCTTGTGTAATATGAAAGAGATTTGAATAAAAAGATTATGGAATATTCGAGCCCTATCACTAGAGCATGGGAGGGCAAATAGTATCTAATCAAATGGGAGGGCAAGCCAAATGTAGAGCATCAGTGGTCTAGCTGAGTGGTTTGCGTAACTCATCGGAGACAAGTTTCTCCCACCCGGGCCAGGGAGAATTGATGGGGGACATCAATCGGTATGCCACATAGGGAAAGCGTAAGAAGAGGCTTAAAACATTGAAACCCGACATAACACTTAGGGAGAGAATTAAAGACCCGTGTACACGTGTGCAACAAGCAAGAAGACCTCAATTTGGGAAGGCAAGTGCATGGGAAGGAGGAAAGAAAAAGCGTTAGGACATCTCACAATCTGGGCTCGCTCACGCGAAGTCCAAATCTCAGCCGCGCGAGATCAATCCGAGAAGGGTCCACGATGCAACTTCGGGCGGAGTGTCGTCGGTTTTGAGAGTTTTGCTTCAAAAATTTCTGCTTTAGAATTCTAGTTAATTTGGACTTTCTATTTCCGAGTTTAGTGTTAGGTTAGGGTTTTATTTGCCTATTTAGAGAATTGTAAAGACAAGTTTGAAACAGTTGATGATTAATGAATAAGTTATTTTGCTTTGAGCAAAATTTAGAAAGCTTGGATTGAGTTTTCATTGAGAGAGATTCTTTCAACCGAAGAGTGATTCTTCGTCTCCATGGAGTTTGGTGTGAAGTCACTATCTTCCTTGGAGCGATTCCTCAGATTTTGCTATCTTTTCTATCTATCATTTCTTATTGTTAGGTAATTAATTTAGTTTTGTTTCTTCTATTGAAACCCATAAAAATCAAAATATCTTTTCCTCTAGTTATTGTTGCTGGGATTTGATATCTAATGTCCAACCTTATTGGCATCCCTCCATTGATTCTTTTGAACAATCTAACCCTTCGAGACTTAAATTATTCAAATCCTAGCAATGAGTCGAGAGACAACATCGAGATTGTTGCTTGGTACCTTAAACTAGACCATAAATAGAGTCTATCCTTGGACTCTATTTTCTAGATCGGGATGGATTATATGTTAACGGCCGCTAAATCGAATTAAATGAATTGCCCTAGTGAGTTTGTTAAATATTTTATATGTTTTTGAAATGATTTAAATATGTATGTTGCTCAATTAAATCTGTTTCCAACCGCATAGTTAGGGTTTTAGCATTTGTCCTACATCAGTAAGAGGTTTTTTTTACTAAAAATATGAAGAGGAAACTTAAATATATGATATCGGCTACATCCTTGAGGAACTTGATATTGGCTTCAACCTTCTGGAATCGTGAGCCATAACTGATGTAGTAATTTTCTTAGCGCGTGACACTCAACATCTATTACCAACTTAGGAGGATGGGTATTAACACTTAGTTGTTGAAAACTTTATATCCCCTCACAACAATAAGCTGTATAAGGGACAGTAGTGTTAAAATACTCATGTTTTGAAACGAAAATGAGGTAAGTGTGGCTAATGGGTTTGCAGAGATGGGGTTCATGGTCGAGCTGATGGACTAGTGAAAGATTTGCACAGAAGTTGGACAAAAAGGAAGATGAACGACACAGGTTAGAGTAGACAAGATGGTTGGTCTGGTGGGTTTTAATAATGATTTGATAAGAGAAGGTTTGAAGATGACATAGATCTGAATATGTGTTCTTTATAGACCGGATGGCTGAAAGGTTGTGATAGATCGGAATGTGAGGGGTTTAAGTGGGTTCTATTTGGAACAGAGGTGATGGGTTTGTTTTATAATGGGTTTGCCGAGAGAGACTTGTGGGGTTGACTGTTGAGAAGGGATGACGATGGTGATGTTGGGTTGCAGCTGAACTGTTTGACAAAATACCTGAAAGAGAGGTAAGATTGGAAAACTAATAATTCCCGGTGTACATGTGTTTAAGTAAGCAAATGCTAACCAACAATTCTAATCCTAAACAACTTTACCTAAATCTCCCTTATCTCAACCTAATCCTATCTTAACAAGAGGATTTGGATTATCCTCATCTAATTATATTCTTTTCTCTATCACTGATTACAAGAGGGTCTCCTACAAATTAGGAGTTATTGCATTTGCAAATCATAAATCCTAAATTAAGGCTACCCAGAAGACATTTTTTTTCTGCTGAGGTTATTCAAGTAAATGAGAAAAGCAGGTTGTGTTTTCTTATCTTACTTAATCCTATTTTACTTTTCTGATGTCCATATTATCAAAATAATAATAATAATAATAAAATATTTCTGAAGGAAGGAGAAGTACCTTGTGGGGTTGGGAAAGAAGTAGGGTGGGGGAGAGAAGTGCTTATGAAGTTGCAGGTGGAGAGATGAAGAAGAACGCAAGTGAGCCATGAGTAAAGAGCAGATAGCTCCACCACCCTCTGCTAATATGTGGCAACGATTTGAACTTTGGGGGTTATATGGGCAGGCCGGGCCGGGCCGGACCTTAAACGAATCTATTATAATCGGGCTTCTAGAATTAGTCCATACTTAGCCTCATTTATTTTTATTTTTTTTTTGAGAAAAAAAAAAAGAAAAAACTGACAGCAGGCCGGCCTGTCAATTTCTATATAAAAGAACTCATTTGATAGATTCGGGTTAAGTCACGGTCCAGATTAAACGGTTTTATTTTTAATCAGGCTTTTAATGTCGCGTTTTGGTTAGCTCTTATAAGAGCAGACGCAGCTCCCCACCTATAAAATTTGCTTTGACAGAGAGCATGTAGTGTATAATTTTATCATTTAAAATAGCTTCTTGCCAAGCGATTGAGGTGAGGAGCTATGTTACCAAATGTAAAAACAGTTTATAGCTAGAGCCAAAGAGCGACTCTTTCGCCCGAAAGAACTAACCAAAACACAGCCTAAAACTTGGCTTACTATTCAGGTCGGGCTGCGCCAACTCGATTATATATCTGGCTTACTTAACTTAGCCCGCACCTAGCCAATTGCAGGGCCAGGTTGTCCGGTGAGTAGTTAATCTCACCTCAGTCGGAAAGTTAATCGCACCCCAGTTGAGCACCCCAGTTGAAAAGTTGATCTCACTATTGATTTCTTTGAGTCAAACTATGGCGATGGTTGCAATGGATCTTAAGATCACGTGTGTGTCAAGTTAACAGCCAGCCTTTTATTCCTGTGTGTCATACATAGTAAAAAAAAAAGTTACAAAATTGATGTTTTAATGGTATACCTTAATAACATATACACTTTCTTACTATATTAGTTTAACATGGTATCTATCCTATATAGTTAATTTGGATTAGTTGTAGCTGCTTTATCTTATGAACGATATAGTTATTTGGGGTGAGTTATAACTTTGCCTACGTTTTGCACATTGTGTCAGGGTTGGCACTTTTGTAAAGTACTTGTACCTGTCTCTTTTATCCTCTTCGCCAAGGTTCACCCATTTCGTCATCTAAAGTGCTCGTTGTTCGTTGCTCTTACCTCATCACTTGGCACAATCGTTTAGGATATCCTTTAAAGGATATTTTACATTCCGTTTTTAATTCTTTGTCTTTATCTCTTGTAAATATTTTTAATTTTCAATGTAATGATTGCCTTAGTGCTAAGAGCCATAAGTTATCTTTTTCATTGAATAATACATCTACAACCTCTCCTTGGATATTGTTCATTTCGATATATGGGGGCCTGCGACTCAAAACTCATTTCGTGGATTTCGCTATTATGTTTTATTTATAAATTATTACTCCCGCTTCAATTGGGTTTATCCTATAACAAATAAATCTGATGTGTTTCAAACTTTTATATCCTTTAAAAGTTTGGTTGAAAACATGCTCCAACATAAAATTTGTGCATTTCGAACCAATGGCGAGGGTGAGTACACAAGCACTAACTTTGAGAGTGTTTTTACAAACTCATAGGATTCATCACCAAGTTACCTGTCTACACACTTCTAAATAAAATGGAGTGGCAGAAATAAAGCACTGACACCTTATTGAAATCTCAATTTCCCTTCTTCATATTGCCCATATGCCCATTATATTTTGGAATGATGTCGTTTGCACGGCTGCCTTCCTAATTAATCGGCTACCAACCAAAGTTCTTAAAAATCGCACCCCTTATGAGTTGCTCTTTAACCGTGCAACAGATTACAATATCCTTCAGGTCTTTGGTTATTGTTATCCCCGGCTTCGACTTTACTCCAAACACAAGTTGGAGCCTCGTTCTCGACCATTCACTTTTATAAGGTATTGTTCTCGTTCAAAAGGATACTGCTTTCTTGATCGTACATCTGAGATCGTTTATGTCTCACGTCACGTATTATTTCTTGAAGATTTATTCTCATATAAACTCATGGATAAAGACCATGCGCCTTTCCCAAGTTCTCCGCTCGTGGGCCTAAATCCGAGTACAATGTCAATTGGTGACCTCTCAGAAGACCTGATTCCCGAACCAATTCCTTATCACCCACCCACTTGCACGGTTACACCTATAGTCCATCTCCCACAACCAACTCACCGAACTAACAAGCCGAGTTTCCCATCATTTATACCTCAACCTACACCACATGTAACCTCAAACCTCCCACAACCACTCAATAACATCACTACTCAACTACCCATATCCGCTCAAATTTCCCATTCTAATCCCAACATCCAGTGGCCAACTCGTTCCCTCTTGTCTCCTCATGCATCATGATCTCATACCATCATAAATACGCAACACTCTCCACTCTATGCATCTCAATTACTAGTCAACACAACTCCTATACCTACAACCATTAGACTGGTACATGTTCACCCTATGCAAACAAGGCTCAAAGATGGCATCTCTTAAAAAAAAAAGTCTTACTGTCTCACCGCTCAAGCACATGCACCTCCTCTTCTTGATCAATGTATCCCCATTGATGAATCACACAATTTCACCAAAGCATCTAAATTTTTACACTGGCATCATGTCATGTCTGAGGAATTCAGCACCCTTCAGAAATAAGGCACATGGACATTAGTGTCTCACCCTATCCACAGATTATTGGATGTAAATGAATTTTTAAGATTAAAAGAAATACAGATGACAAAATCGTCAGATACAAAGCGAGGTTGGTGGCTAAAGGTTTTCATCAAAAATAATAGTTGGACTATACGGAAATTTTTAGTCTGATGGTAAAGCATACCACTGTGCACATTGTATTATCATTGACTCTCTATTATAATTAGCAAATTGAACAATTGGAAGTTCGAAATGCCTTTTTTTTACGGTAAAATTAATGAAGAAATCTACATGAGTCAGCCACCCGACTTCGTGGATCTAAACTTTTCGCAGCATGTATGTCGGTTAAATAAAGTACTTTATGGATTGAAGCAAGCATCGAGAGCATGGTATATGACCATTTCTCCAATTTTCTTCTCACTAAAAAATTCTTTTGTTCTGCTGCCGATACCTCTCTATTCATCAACAACTCACAAAAGAGGATTACTGTGATTTTAATTTATGTGGATGACATTTTACTCACTAGAAGTGATGCAACCGTCACATCTGGTTTTATACGTACTCCTAGCGCTCAATTTGACATACAATGTTTGGATTCCTTAAATTATTTCTTGGGAATAGAAATTCAAGACATGGATCTCAGCTCATGCTCTCTCAAGCACAGTACACTCGCAATATTATTCACCATGAAGGTCTTGATTCATGTAAGTCATGCAAGTCTCCATTTCAAGTAAACAAAGAATCCAAGGTCCATACATATGTCATGTTTCATGATCCAACATTGTTTCGTAGCCTTGTCGGTGCCTTGCAATATCTTACTATCACACAGCCGGACATCGCATTTGCAGTCAATACCATTTGTCAACAAATACATGCACCAAAAGAAAGTCACTTCAAGAAGCTTAAAAGGATACTTCGTTATCTACAGGGCACGCTTGTTTATTTCTCCTCTGGCCCACTTATTCTCCAAGGATTTTGTGATGTTGATTAGGCAGGTGATTCTAGTGATCGTCGCTCTACTATAGGTGTATGTATTTTTTTGGACCCAATCTCGTCTATTGGAGTGCCAAAGTAACCTACCATGGCACGTTCATCAACCAAGGCCGTGTACCGTGCCCTCACATCTATAGCCATTGAGATTCAATGGGTGAAAATGATTCTTCGTGACCTTTCCATTCCGGCAGCAACAATGCCTATCATTTTGAGCAACAATATCTCTGCTATCTCGTTGGCTAGTAACTCAATCTTCCATGCACGTACAATGCACATTAAGGTGGATTATCACTTCATTCGTGAGAAGGTGCTCAATAATCATCTTGAGGTTCAACACATATCTACTGTCGATCAGCCTGCTGACATTTTCACAAAGAGTTTGTCACCTGCTCGCTTCATCTATCTGCGAAGCAAGATGATGGTGAATTCTCCCATTCATCTTGAGAGGAGATAATAGCATATACACATTCTTACTATATTAGTTTAACATGGTATCTATCCCATATAGATACTTTGGATTAGTTGTAACTGCTCTATCCCATATTCTCATAAGTTATTTTGGGTGAGTTATAATTGTGTCCACGTTTTGCACATTGTGTGAATGTTTGGCACTTTTGTAAAGTGCTTGTACTAATCTCTTTATATTAGGCATTAAGCCTTAATGCATTGCAAGGTTTTGAATCCAAATCTTATTAGGCCTTTGATGGCAAGATCCACCCTGGGAAAGATTGGGATAAAAAATAATTTTCATCATCAGATTCAAAGCAATAAATAGTGACATTATCTTTTCGGCCAAGTGAGAAGATTTTTCATGAGCTGACAATGGTGTACGCCTTTTATAATTATAAAAGGAATTATGGTTGTTACCCATTTTTAAGGCTAACATTTTTGTTAAGTTGACAAGATTCATAGAAGAAAAAAAGTAAGCTAAATAATTTGATGATGCTATGTCCATTGGTACTTTTAAGGGAAATTTATAGGATCAACCCTCTTAGTTTATCCCTTTTCTGCGAGAGGCCTTGTAATTTCACCTTTTTCATAACCAACCAGCTTGAGTCCAAGCCAGTTCCAGCTAACATAAAAAGTTTAAAATACCCCCTCTTATGCCTTCCATCGTTCCATATAGTTTAAAGATAAAATATCTGCTAATTTTGATATTTACGTGACGTGAAGCATCATTTATACCAACTGATTTGAAGGCTATAATATAAAGATCAATGATGCCAAAGATTGACATGAAACATGTTCTCTATCATCTGATTCTTTAAAGTCATCAGACTATTCTAACCCAAGGATCAAAATTTCGGTTTTCGTTTCGGTTTCAGTCTTGTCGTCTTCAAAAATTGCCACTATAGCCCTTAACAACATGTGCTGCTGAAACACATTATTTTTGTAGTATATTATCGTTTTGGGGACCACCGAAACGGATAAGTTTGAAATTTTGAGATTTCGGTCAAAATTTTGAACCATGTTCTATCCAACTCAACTATAATGTGCATTGTGAGATAAATTTATAATTTTAAACAAAAGTACTTTTGGCTATTTAATGTTAGGAATTCTACCCACTCTACGAACTCCCTATCGCAATGAATGCGAAAAAATAAGAAGATTCAGGTAAAAATTAATCACACGCACAATACAAAGATTTACGTGATTCACCCAATCGAGGGCTACGTCCACGGGAGTATATGCACTATTTTTATTGAATGTTTACAGCACACACACTCTTCTCTTTAGTGCAAACTCAATCAAGATTTAACACGATCTTCAACAACAAATCCATCGTTAAACCAAGGACGCGGTCCTTCAAATAATAGAGAAGAGATTTGCCGGAATATAATCACGATTCTGACACAAGAACGGCTTCAATCAGATCTTCAATCCCCAAGCTATTCTTCAATGCTTTTTCTCTCAAAGTATTCTCACAGTTTTCTCACCATGAAACTTTCTCCAAGCTCTCTCTTTCCTTAGAGAAGAAAACTTTTTACCAATAGGCTCCAAGCTCCTTTTGGATACGTAACTCTCAAATCTCCTCAGAGTTGCAAGTATTCAAAATACTTCCAATAATAGTCTCCTAATAACTTAGAAAATCTTGGATAAAGTGAGATTCTCAAAATTAGCCACTTATTCAAAACATACGGACCTGCATCCGCCCATCAGTTAATCGATTGACTTCCCAATCTCAATCGATTGACACCGGTCAACCGTCAATCGATTGACTTTTCAACGTCAATCGATTGACATCGGTGGTTGGGATTAAACCTTATCCAACAATCTCCACCAAGGTTTCATCCCCAACCATGTCACCGCCTCAACGGGCATCAACAATTTCTACAAGTGTTAATCAAGTTTAGGCAATGCCTAAACTTATTTTATGTAACTGGCTTGGTCAACATGTCCGCTGCATTATCTTTCGTATCGATCTTCTCAATCGATATTTTCTCGTATTCTATCATATCCCTGATAAAATGGAACTGAACATCTATATGCTTTATTCTAGCATGAAAGACCTGATTCTTTGCTAGGTGAATGGCACTCTGACTGTCACAGAAGATATCGGTGCTCTCATCAACCTCACCAAATTCACTGACCAAACCTTTAAGCCATGAGGCTTCCTTAGCCGCCTCTGTAGCCGCTATATACTCGGCCTTTGTAGTTGACAACACAACTATCCCTTGAATCATTGACTTCCAACTAATCGCTCCACCTGCCAAGACGAACACGTACCCTGTGGTAGACCTTCTTCTATCAAGATCACCAGCATAGTCGGAATCGACATACCCGTAAAGATCCAACTTGCTTGTATCTCCACCTTCAAACATCAAACCATATTCAATTGTACCTTTCAGATATCTCAATATCCATTTCACTGCAAGCCAATGTTCCTTACCCGAATTCGACATATACTTGCAAACCACACTCAAGGCCTGCGCTATATTTGGACGTGTACTCACCATGGCATACATCAAACTCCCAATGGAATTTGCATACGGAATATTTTTCATATATTCCCTTTCTTTATGTGTGGACGGACTCATCTTCTTTGTGAGTTTAAAATGTTCTGCTAGAGGAGTTGATACAGGCTTGGCATCACTCATTATATTTTTCAAGGAGCTTTTGGATGAAGGTCCTTTGAGTTAGCCAAAACCTCTTCTTTTCACGATCCCTCGTGATTTTCATACCTAGGATCTTATTTGCGGAACCAAGATCCTTCATCTCAAACTTCTGGCTCAATGATTGTTTCAGCTTATTGATTTCAACCTTGCTTCTTGCTGCTATCAGCATATCATCTACATAGAAAATTAGGAAGACTCTCTCCTCTTTACCATACTCTTTTCAGTAGATACAACAATCATACTGTCCCCTATGATACCCTATGCCAAGCATATATGAATCAAACTTTCTGTACCACTGCCTGGGTGCCTGCTTGAGACCATACAAAGATTTCTTCAATCTGCAGACGAGTGATTTTGACCCTTCTACTTCAAATCCTTCTGATTGTCTCATATAAATTTCTTCCTGAAGATCTCCATGGAGAAAAGTTATTTTCACATCTATCTATTCTAATTCGAGATCTTTTTGAGCAACTACTGCCAACAACGTGCGAATCGATGTGTGTTTTGCAACTGGAGAGAATATCTCATTATAATCGATACCCTCTTTCTGAGAAAACCCCTTTGCAACTAGCCTTACCTTAAACTTTGGAGTTTCACTCTTGTCACCTTCTTTCTTTCGAAAGATCCATTTACAATCGATGGCTCTCTTCCCTTTAGGAAGTATCATGAGATCCCAAGTCTCATTCTTCAAAAGTGTTTGTCATTCTTCTTCCACAGCTAACTGCCACTTTACTGCATCTGTATCCACCCGAGCTTCTGAAACTGTGCTTGGTTCCCCATTTTCTGTTATAAGTGCAAGTGTTAAAGGAACCATGTCCTTAAATTTTTCAGGACGTTTCTTCATCCTCTCTGATATTCTCAAGGTAGTCTGAACCGGTACCTGGGACTGCAAGTCTTGAGAAATTGTGTCATCTTCATTATCTTTCTCATCTTGCTCATGCCTTTCAACATCAACTTGTACCTGAGGTTCACCAGATGACTGAGGTTTATCTTCCGTCTTTTTCATCGGAAACTCATCTTCGTTGAAAGTAACATCTCTTTCAACTATCACTTTGTGAGATTGTGTATCCCACAAACGATAACCCTTGACTCCTTCACCATAGCCAATCAAGGTACACTTTTTAGATTTTGGATCCAACTTGGATCATCCACTTCCCTGAAGTAATGCATAAGCCGCACATCCAAACACCCTCAAGTGAGAGTAGCTCCCATGTCTTTCATACCAAACCTCATCTGCAGTTTTCGAGTTCAATGCCGCTGAAGGCGACCGGTTGACCAAGTAACATGCCGTGTTCACTGCCTCTGCCCAAAACCCATGACTCAAGTCAGAATGGTTCAACATACACCACGTTGTTTCCAATAGTGTTCTGTTCATCCTCTCTGCTACACCATTTTGCTGATGATTTCCAGGAACTGTTAAGTGCCTAACAATCCCTTGATTTTCACAGTAAGCCTTGAACTCTGCTGACAAGTATTCCCCACCATTATCTGATCTGAGAATCTTTACCTTTCTATCTGTCTGCTTTTCAGCCATACTCTGCCACTGCCTGAATTTTTGAAACACATCTGATTTATTTTTAATCGGATACACACAAACTTTCCTAGAGTAGTCATCTATAAATGACACAAAGTAGTTGGCTCCACCTACCGAAGTGACTTTAGCCGGTCCCCATACATTTGAATGTATGTAATCAATCAGCCCCTTCGAAGTGTGTTTTTCAGTAGAGAAACTGACTTTCTTCTGTTTCCCAAAGATATAATCTTCACAAAAATTCAGTTTACAAGTTTGAATTTCAGAAATTGCCTTATTCTTTATGAGCTCTGTCAGCCCACGTTCACTCATGTGACCAAGTCTTTTGTGCCACAAATCTGAGAGATCCTTGGAATCTTTTGTAGCCGTAACACCACTGCCGTTGGTTGTGCTGCCTACTAAAGTATACAAATTCCCCATCCTTTCACCTTTCATCAAGGTCATAGAACCATGTACAACATTTAGTTTACCAGATTCTAGAATGACTCGACATCCTATCTCATCTAATGCCCCCAACGAGATCAAATTTTTCTTCAAATCAGGCACATGCCTAACCTCAGTAAGAGTGCAAACACAACCATCAAACATCTTGATTCTGATCGAACCAATACCCACTGCTTCACATACACTGTCATTCCCCATCAAAATCGTCCCACCATTGGCTACCTTATATTGGTCAAACCAATCCCTATACGGACACATGTGATACGATGCCCCTGAATCTAGGATCCATCTATCATCAAACTGATTGGAGCTTAACAATGCACACAATAGGTCTTCACCGGAATCTAACTTAGCAACACTAGCCTGTTGCGAAGTTCCTTCATCACCCTTATTATTATTCAATCTCTGCTTGCAATATTTACGAATATGTCCAGATTGCTTACAGAAGTAATAGATCATATCCTTTCTGCCACTCCTAGATTTGGACCTACTGTTTCCTCTCGTTGATTTATTATCCCCTCTGAATTTGTCTCTTTTGCGATCATGGTTTCAATCCCTTACGCTTAAGAGACTAATCCCTTTGGAGTTAGATTCGGACTGTTTTCTCAATTCGTAAGAAAGAAGTGCAGCAGTCACTTCTTCAATGGTAATAATATCTTTACCATAAATTAATGTGGTAACAAGGTGCTCATAAGATGGTGGCAATGAGGTGAGCAAAAGAAGTGCGAGATCTTCTTCTTCAAGTTTCTCCTCAATGCTCAATAGTTCACTAACTATTTTATTAAACAAATTTAAATGGTCATGAATATGCGTACCAACCTTCATACGAAGAGTGTAGAGTTGTTTCTTCATGAAGAGTAGGTTGAACAATGACTTTGTCATGTAGAGAGATTCCATCTTCTTCCACAGATCCACGGTCGTCTTCTCATGAAGAACGTTGTACATAATTTTATCGGACAAGCACAATCGGATAGTGCTAACGGCCCTCTTATCAATAGAGTTTCACTCTTCATCGGACATCTCTGTCTTCTTCCCCATCTCTTTTCCAAGTAGGGCATCATCAATGCCTTGTTGGACAAGGAGATCTGTGACCTTGACTTGCCACAAAGCAAAGTTATTCTTCCCAGAAAACTTTTCCACCTTAAATCGTGCATTAGAAACCTTCATTGCCATTGTAGCGTAAACTTGGCTCTGATACCACTTGTTAGGAATTCTACCCTCTCTATAAACTCCCTATCGCGATGAATGCGAAAAAATAAGAAGATTCAAGCAAAAATTAATCACACGCACAACACAAAGATGTGGTTCACCCAATCGAGGGCTACGTCCACGGGAGTATATGCACTATTTTTATTGAATGTTTACAACACACACACTCTTCTCTCTAGTGCAAACTCAATCAAGATCTAACACGATATTCAACAACAAATCTGTCGTCAAACCAAGGACGTGGTCCTTCAAATAATAGAGAAGAGATCTGCCAGAATATAATCACGATTCCGACACAAGAACGGCTTCAATCGGATCTTCAATCCCCAAGCTATTCTTCAATACTTTTTCTCTCAAAGTATTCTCACAGTTTTCTCACCATGAAACTTTCTCCAAGCTCTCTTTCCTTAGAGAAGAAAACTTTTTACCAATAGGCTCCAAGCTCCTTTTGGATACGTAACTCTCAAATCTCCTAAGAGTTGCAAGTATTTAAAACACTTCCAATAATAGTCTCCTAATAACTTAGGAAACCTTGGCTAAAGTGAGATTCCCGAAATTAGCCACTTATTCAAAACTTACGGATCTGCATCCTCCCATCAGTTAATCGATTGACTTCCCAACCTCAATCGATTGACACCGGTCAACCGTCAATCGATTGACACCGGTCAACCGTCAATCGATTGACTTTTCAACGTCAATCGATTGACATCGGTGGTTGGGATTAAACCTTATTCAACATTTGAGTGGTGATGATTGGTTATCAGAGCAGTTAAGATTTGTTATCAGAGCGGTGGAGATTTGTTATCATAGTGGTGGATATTTGTTATCAGAGTGGTGACGATTTGTTATTTGATCGGTGACAATTCACTAGTTGAGCCTATCATCAAATTTGATAGTTGATTGTGAAAAATTAGTTAAGAGAGCATGTTTCGTGCCGATCTGTACATTTGATCTTTACATTGTGCCTTCAAATCAGATGTCATAGATGGTGTTTTACGTCATAGATGGTTTTTCAGATTGTAACCTTCAAATCAGACATTAAAGAATTAGATAGTAAAGAGCATGCTTCGTGACGATCTTTGGCATTGTTGACCTTTACATTGTAGCCTTCAAATTAGACGACATAGATGATGCATCACGTCGCGTAAATATTGAAATTAGCGGATATTTTATTTTTAAACTGTGGAACGGTGAAAAGTATAAGAAGGGGTATTTCAAACTTTTTACGTTAATTGGAACCGGCTCAGCTTCAAGCTAGTTGGTTATGAAAAATGTGAAATTAGAATGTCTCCTGCGGAAAAGGGTAACCTGATGATGTGATATTTTAATGTATGTTTTACTCGCAAGTGCACGAATCGGTTTGTATATAGTGGGTGCAGAGTACGAGATCGTTCCCACGAGGACTAATTTTGAAATATCTAAAAGAGACCAACAAATTCTAAAAATCTATGAAAATCTAATAGTATTCTACTAATTTTATGATTTGAATGGTTGATAGGATGGTGATTAATGACTACCAAAAATAAAACGTAATTGATTATTCACAAATAAAAAATAAAGATAATGATAAAGATGAAGATACTAAATCCTCCCATCTTTGGTCCGTTCTTCCCATAATATAAATCTAGGGGTTAAATTATGTGATGAAATATGAGTAACAAAATCTCTTTATGGAAGATCTATGGTCAACACCCTAATAGGTTCCATGTTGCATCCCTGCAAATCAGGACTTAGATAATTTTCATATATAGATCTGGGATCAAGGGTACGGCTAGACACACATGATCTCAGGTTCAAATAAAATCATCCCTAAAGTGGGTGAAAATTCCAACAAGAATACCACTTACAAATCTGAAATCAAGGGCATGGCTCGGCACACTTTATTGATTAGGGATACTTAAGATAAAATTACCATTACAGAACCAAGATCCTGGGCATGGCCCGGCACACTCGATCCCAGAACATAATCATAATTAAATCCAGACAACGAAAACACACACACCATAACAATCATAGGATAAAATTACCGTCACGGATCCGAGATCCGGGCATGGCTCGGCGTTAGTGATGGGGATTTCATCCATTCATGATAACACAATAACCATAAATTAAAATCTCATATTTTAATCCCTAATTTATATTATTAAAAGCACATCCCTGATGGGAATCATTAGATCCCCATCTTTATAAATTTAGCCACACATATTGTAAAGAATTGACATAAATAAATAAAGGCGGAAAATAACATTAATTAAAATTACCTCAAACTTCAAAATAAATTACGTTGATCCACAGATGATCTTCGAAAAAATTAATGCGAGAATAAACTTTGACAAAATTATAAATGAAGGAATGAGTCTTGAAAAATTAAAGGAACAAAAGCCTTAAAAAGAAATAATAAAACTTCCTATTTCTAGGTCTAACTATGAAAAATAATGGCTAAAAACTAAGAACACTAAAAACTAAAACTCTCTAAAAAAAACTCTAATTCTAATCTCTAATTTACTACCTCTAACTAATTCCCCTTTCTGAAGTGTTTGAGTCCCTTTAAATAGACCCGTCGACCACCTAAAAAGTCCCAAAAAATAGGTTTTCTGTGTCAATTTCGTGTCAAACTTAAACTCTGGCTCGATTAATCGACCCCAGAAATCCGTGAAATTCAGCACTTCTTCTTGGTTCAGACACTGCTTCGGTATTTTGGCCATAACTTTCTATCCCGAACTCGGATTGAGACGATTCTTACGCCGTTGGAAAGCTGACGAAAAGATCTACAACTTTCATGTTTTGACAATTTCGTAATTCGACCGTCTTGAAGGTCCAAATTTAAAGTCGTACCAAGTTCTTGATTACCCGAAATTGCGGTTTTTGCATTATATTGAGAATTCTTGCCTTGCTTTTCTATACTTGGCTCATATTTACGAAACACTTCAAATCTAATAAATCTTATCGATAGCCTTCATCGGACAGCTAAATATAGGTATTTAGGGGTGAAATATCCTCATTTTTCAAAGACTCATCATACCCCAAACCTACACTTTGCTAGTCCTCGAGCAAAGCAAACTAAAGAAAATAAATGCCACTTTCGTAGGGAACACGATTGCACTTAGCATGTGCAACAAGCCTTTAAACCCCTAGGTGATCCTAGTGGAGGAGTTGTGTCTCCTGAGGGTTTACAGTGAAGTTACCCACAAACTTCAATATATTTTTGAAATCATCGATAAAATTGAGTTTTCAAAACATGATTTTGATAACATATATACCATTCAAAAACAAAAATCATTAATCAATTCAACATGCGAATTCTCAATTTTAAATAACAATATTATACTAATCATACTAATATCCATTCAAATTAGTCTAATGCTCAAATCGTTAGATAGCTCATCCATTCATGCCTAAACATGAAGTGTGCATAACCAAACCAAAATTCATTCATCTCAGAACTAGTTCAAACGGAAAACCGTTGGATCTGTTGTTTTGACTCAATCCTCACTTTAGGTATACTCTCAAAATATAAAGACACCGATAGTGGATAAGTTTTCGCACATATGTGAGAGGTCAATACAAAGCAAATAAATAGGTCTCACATGATAAATGAAACACGATGCAATCAAAGAACAAAAATAAATCTCATAAGAAGATACTTGTATATCCTAAGCATGTCATATCAAGTGTCATAAGTATCACTTATTTACTCTCCACAAGGCAGTTACTAATGCAAGATCAGATCATGAAGGTCTTTTTAGGGTTGTAATGGGGCTCAGGAAAGGGTAAAAAAGAATTGGAAGTTGGGATTCAAAGTTTCTGAGAAATTGGAAAAGAAACAACTTTTTGATTTTTTCTATTTCTCTTCTTTTCTTTTCTACTCTCTCTCAATTTTTTCTATTTTTCTCAACTCACTTTTTCTTTTGAATTTCCTTTTCTTGAAGCACCTCAGATTTTTCATTATTTTTCATAATTTTCTTTTTCTCTCCCCTTTTTCTTTTTATTTTTTGCCATACACTCTCAGTAAACACCACAACTCAGTATCTCTCCACTTACTCTCTTTTCGTTCACTCTCATCCCTCGTTCCTAATTTCTCAGAAATAAGAAGGGTAAAGCTGAATTTTCAGAAATGGTGAAGGGTTAAAGGTTAACGTGGCTTATCAAAGAATGTATAAAGGTAAATTTTCAATAGGCTCAAAGGGGTACTAGAAAGATAAATTTATTTGAGGTGGGGCATTTTAAGCACAAACGAGCCAACGATGGCCTTCAATCATATCCTTAAAAGATAGTAACTTTGCCTATTTGTCTTGAGTAGATATACAGTACATTCTAACATAATGATATAAATTTAATTTCATGCAAAGTCACAAGTCAAAATGAAGTGTATGAGATTATGCAAAATAAGTCGTATTCAAAGAAAACTCCGAGTTTATATATTCACTCATCAATGACGGGAAATTAGCTCTTAAGCTCACTGGGTTTAGTCTCCACTGAGATCCTAAGATTCAACATTCAAAACAGTTCATCGATTTCTAAGTCTTAGCTTGGTATAAGTGTAAAAATTCTAGGCATGAATATCAAAATTATCCACAACATATCACATTAACTTCATCATCTTAGATACAAGTAATCAAAATATGACACTATTATTCTCAAAATTAAATTCACATGCATCATCAACTAAAGTTTGAAAACAATCGTAAAATAATGTGCATAATGACTTCAAAAATAAAAATTTTTATTTTTTATTTTTTTTATTTTTTTTTATTTTTTATTTCAAATAAAACAAATAAATGACGCAAAATAATTAACCATACCCCCAAACCTAAAGATGACAATGTCCTCATTGACTGAAAGAAGTAGCGCACCCCCAAACCTGTATGAAAAAAGTACCTCAACACAAAGATCAGGTGCAGAGAATAATTGTATCAAATTGGAACATTACAAAAAATATATTGAAGGGGATATGGTTACACTATTGAGAGAATTAAAAAAAACAACCTAAACTAAACAAAACAAAACAAAAAGGAAAGAAAAAAAAACTAATAAATCCTAAAACAAAAATCCTAAACTACACATGAATCCAACTCTGTTAATCATTGGTAGGCGGACCCATCCACCTCGGGTCACTTAAATTGATAATCTTAGGCACAGGGAACAACTTCTCCCAAGATCAAGGGGGGAAATTGTTGAGACCTGCTTCGATTGTATGGATGGAGGTGAGGCCCGAAAGTGGGAGATAAGTCGGGGAGGGGTGGCGGCATCACATCAATTATCTCGATATCAGTTTTGATGCTCAGTGTAGGAGATTTGGAGCGATTTACCTTTTTACGAGATGGTTCTCCCCAGTAAGGAACGACCAACGGATCGAGGTCGATGATTTCAACATTATTTGGCACAAAAGGGACCGTCTGATGAGAGCGCTCCCCGCTTTTTAGCTCTCCATCTTTGATAATCAGACTCTGGTGAGATATAATCGTGCCATAAGAAAGATTAGCAGTTAATGAAAAGTGAGCCTAAAGGTGAATATAAAGGGAAAAAATATAGAGTTGGAGTAGGAGTGGAAAGAGGTGTCCTGCAGAAAAGAAACAATGAAAAGTGTGGCAGTACGATTATTACATTTTTATTTTTTTTTTTTAACAACAAAAAAGATTAACCACAAATGCGGTGCATTGAAAAGAAAGCGATCATTATGATCGTCGATCAATCGACTACAAGGAGTCGATTAATCGAGGGAGTCGATTAATCGAGGAAGAAAAACAAAAAATTTTTTTTTTTTTTATTTATTTATTTTTTTATTATTATTTTTTTTTATTATTATTATTTTTTTTATTTTTTATTTATTTAAAAAAAAACGAAATTAATCTACAAGGTGTAAATTCATTCCGAGTCCACCAGGATCCCAAATCTTCATGAAAAATTTTCTAAGCAGGATCAACGATTTATTTAATCGTCTCGGTATTTCACTTTTTAAGTACTTAGTTACACCCTCATGGTGTGCCCAAGTGCCACCATTATGATCCATTTCTACCCTGTACTTGACATTCCCAAAATCACACTTCAGATTCAAACCCATGAATCTTTTTTCGATTCATTGATTATCTATGTATTCAACGAATGGGCAACAGATTGAAATTCCTCTTTCTTCCCTAAACCGAATTCACACTCATCGAAAAGGTTATGTTTCCTTATCGTGTTGTAAGGGTGACATTTTCTTCTCTTTCATCTCAATTTGATTCTCAATTCCTCCTCGACATAAGTATCGTTCCATTCCATTTCCTCTTCTCCTCGCACTTGCACTACCTCAACGCCGTTATGCCATTCTCAAGCATAGTGACCAATTGGTCATCCTCATATTTTGAACAAAATCGGATGAGTCCTCTTGAAGATGTTCTTTATTACGATCGGTAACAATGAGGGACTCCTCTATTTCAACTTTCCTTTGTAAGTACTCGATCATCCGACTAACTTGAGATTGTATCCTAGAAATTCTTTGAGTATTGGTGTGCACCAAACCTTTAAATATTCTAAGGAGTAAGAAGAATTTTGGGTGTTCATATGAGTTTGTGTCTTGAAAGTATTGAGTTTGCTGTGAAAACTCATAAGAAAATTTGTTGGGATAAGAATTTTGATCATTGTACGGCATCATATCACACATTAGAGGTTGATTAAAACCCCACATGTCATTAGATTGACTCTGCCAGTCATGAGTGTTCCAAACCGGATTTGGTTGGACTTGTTCAGGGTAATAATTTGAGTTATTCAAGGGACACATAGGTGAAATGTGCATCGTATTTCCACAAATAGCACATAATTCTAGATTGAATCCATGCATTGACATGACTTCTCAAAAAATTTTTTTTTTTTTTTTTTTTTTTTAAATTAAATTTTTTAAATTTGAAATTTTCCGATTTTTTTTTTTTTTAAAAAAAATTTTTAAATTTGAAATTTTGAATTTTTTTTTTTTTTTAATTAAGCGAAATACTATTTTAATCCTCGAAAATTCCTAAAATTTATTGCCTACCAAAATTGATTTTCTAAATTTAATCCCGTGTGTAAAAACTTGATGTGATATTTTAATGTATGTTTTACTCAAGTGCAGAATCGGTTTGTATATATAGTGGGTGCGAGTACGAGATCGTTCTACGAGGACTAATTTTGAAATATCTAAAAGAGACCAACAAATTCTAAAATCTATGAAAATCTAATAGTATTCTACTAATTTTATGATTTGAATGGTTGATAGGATGGTGATTAATGACTACCAAAATAAAAACGTAATTGATTATTCACAAATAAAAATAAAGATAATGATAAAGATGAAGATACTAAATCCTCCCATCTTTGGTCCGTTCTTCCCATAATATAAATCTAGGGGTTAAATTGTGATGAAATATGAGTAACAAAATCTCTTTATGGAAGATCTATGGTCAACACCTAATAGGTCCCATGTTGCATCCCTGCAAATCAGGACATAGATAATTTTCATATATAGATCTGGGATCAAGGGTACGGCTAGACACACATGATCTCAGGTTCAAATAAAAATCATCCCTAAAGTGGGTGAAAATTCCAACAAGAATACCACTTACAAATCAAATCAAGGGCATGGCTCTTTATTGATTAGGGATATTTAAGATAAAATTACCATTCTGAACCAAGATCCGTGGCATGGCTCTCACACTCGATCCGAACATAATCATAATTAAATCCACACAACGAAAACACAAAGACCATAACAATGATAGGATAAAATTACCGTCACAGATCTCGAGATCCGGGCATGGCTCACATTGACACGCGATCCCTAAGTAGTGATGGGGATTTCATCCATTCATGATAAGCAATAACCATAAATTAAAATCTCATATTTTAATCCCTAATTTATATTATTAAAAGCACATCCCTCGGATGGGAATCATTAGATCCCCATCTTTATAAATTTAGCCACACATATTGTAAAGAATTGACATAAATAAATAAAGACGGGAAAATAACATTAATTAAAATTACCTCAAACTTCAAAATAAATTACGTTGATCCACACAGATGATCTTCAGAAAATTAATGCAGGAATAAACTTTGAATGTGAAATTATAAATCAAGGAATGAGTCTTTGAAAATTAAAGGGAACAAAGCTCTTAAAAAGAAATAATAAAACTTCCCTATTTCTAGGTCTAACTATGAAAAATAATGGCTAAAAACTAAGAACACTAAAAACTAAAACTCTCTAAAAAAAAACTCTAATTCTAATCTCTAATTTACTACCTCTAACTAATTCCTCTTTCTGAAGTGTTTGAGTCCCTTTAAATAGACCCGTCGACCGCCTAAAGACTCCCAAAAATAGGTTTTCTGTCAATTTCGTGTCAAACTTAAACTCTGGCTCGATTAATCGACCCCAGAAATCCGTGAAATTCAGCACTTCTTCTTGGTTCAGACACTGCTTCGGTATTTTGGCCATAACTTTCTATCCCGAACTCGGATTGAGACGATTCTTACGCCGTTGGAAAGCTGACGAAAAGATCTACAACTTTCATGTTTTGACAATTTCGTAATTCGACCGTCTTGAAGGTCCAAATTTAGCCGCAAGTCGTACCAAGTTCTTGATTACCCGAAATTGCAGTGTTTTTGCATTATATTCAGAATTCTTGCACTGTTTTCTATACTTGGCTCATATTTACCTGAAACACTTCAAATCTAATAAATCTTATCAGATAGCCTTCATCGGACAGCTAAATATAGGTATTTAGGGGTGAAATATCCTCATTTTTCAGTACTCATCACCTGACAAGGGTCAATCCCATGGTTCAAAATTCGGTTTCGGTCGAAACAAAAACTCAAATTTTCTGAATATATATGTTCCGTGGGGAAGATTTCGGTTTCGGTAAAATCCGAGTTTTTGATCCTTGGTCAATCCTATAAATTTCCCTACGTTTAAAATAGGTAAGAGAATGCGTCATGGCCTTTAATAGATAGAGATTGATGGTGTGTTTTGCTTAGCTCCCAAAGGCCTAAGAGCAGCTTTTGGGGTTCGTCACGATGCTCATGGAGCATGTTCGATGAAACTAGCTCTTCGTCTCCTTTGTTCTGACAAGGAGTTGTTTGAAGTAAAAAACATGAGCTTCTTGTCAGACCATAAGAGCATCCAAAGGTTGTATGCTAGAGAGTCAGTCACTGAATGCTTGAGTCACATTGTAAGTTGAGGCAAGTGATCAATATATATCTAATTGCTACGCTCTTGTGCAATGTCCTGTATTACACAGGGGTTAGATGGTATTTATATGAACGTATGTTGCGTTAATTGGACGATAATTAAACAAAAAGAAAAAGAAAAAAAGGAGGGACTAATTGCACATGAGATTTATGCCATTGCACGTAAATTTTTTTTTTTGATAATTCGCAAGAGTAGTATTAAAAATAAAATGGAAGGGAGGCGGCAAAAGAGGCTTTAAATTTAAAAATCAGGGAGGAAGAAATTTTTTGGCAACAAAGATCGAGGGAGAAGTACGTCAAAGAAGGAGATCAAAATATTGGGTTTTTCCCCAGTATTTTGATTTAGAAGAAATTGGATTTCCTCTCTATCCATATATGGGAGTTCAATCTCTAACAAAGAGGAGATCAAAACCGCGATCTAGGAACATTTTGTTTCCCGGTATGAGGAGGATTTCCCTACCAGGCCATTCCCTACTGGTTTACATTTTAATCAGATCTCAGCGGATGATAGAGCTCGGGTGGAAGCTGCGTTCACTGTCGAAGAAATAAAGAAAGCGGTATTCGAAGGGGACGGCGAGAGAGTGCCAGGACCGGACGGTTACCCAATAAAATTTATTCAAGTATTTTGGAAGTTGCTGAAGGATGATTTGTGTAATGTGTTTCAGGAATTTTACCATAAAGGATTTCTGAACCAGGGAACTTGCGCGGCATTCATCGTGCTCATCCCCAAGAAAGAGGGAGCGGAAAGATTAGATGATTTTAGGTCCATCAGCTGGGTGGGTTGTTTATCTAAATTGGTAGCGAGGGTTCTTGTGAATAGGTTGAGGTCAGTCATCGACTCACTGATTGGTTCATCCCAAGGCGCTTTTATCAAAGGTCGTTTGATTACCCAAGGGGCTGTTCTGGCGCACGAGTGCCTTCATTCCAGACACATCGAAAAAAAGTCAGGTATCATTCTCAAATTAGATATGGAAAAGGCCTATGATTGTGTTCATTGGAATTTCATTGACAAGATGCTCGATATCATGGGGTTCGGATGTAGGTGGAGGAAATGGATTCGCGCCTGCATCTCTCGGCCCATGTACTCGGTTATAGTCAATGGATCTCCTGCAAGGTTTTTTTGAGGCACCAGGGGGTTGCGTCAGGGAGACTCACTGTCTCCACTCTTATTTTTGTTGGTAGGAGAGTGTCTTAACAAATTAATAGATAAAGTTGCTGAGTTGAGGCATATCTCTGGGTTCTCGGTCGCCAAGGACTTCAAGCCAATTATCCATTTGCAATTTGCAGATGACACACTCGTTTTTTGTGATGCCAGCCGATCTAACCTCCTTCATCTCAAGTGGGTATTCAAAGCATACGAGGTATGCACTGGGCAAAAAATAAATTTTGACAAGACTAAAGTCATGGGGGTGAATCTAGATCAAAATCAGGTGGAGGAGCTGGCTACCTACTTCGGTTGTAGGATCGGCTCCCTTCCTTCGTCATACTTGGGGTTGCCGCTATGCATAGGGGTGCCTAAGAAGAGAGTTTGGGATTCGGTTATCGAAAGAGTGGAGAACAAGCTGTCAACCTGGAAAGGCAAATCTTCATCAATGGCAGGCAGACTTACTCTAATTAAGAGTACTCTCTCAAATATTCCAGTTTATCACTTGAATATGTTCAGATGTCCTTCTGTTGTGGTCCACCAGTTGAATGTGATTATGAGAAAATTTCTTTGGAGTGGGGGAGAGGCTCATAGGAAGATTCACATGGTGAATTGGGACACAAATTGTTTATCCAAACTTGAGGGTGGTTTAGGAGTCCGAAACATTAGGTACTTTAATGGCACATTACTGTGCAAATGGATTTGGAGATTAGGAAATAATCGGAATTCTTATTGGTATGCCTCAATCGCTAGTAAATACAACTGTGATAGAGGGGGCTGGGATTTAAATCTAAGACGCATCTATAGAGGATCCAGACGGTGGAAAGGCATTACTCATTTTTCCTAGGATTTTAATCGAGGCGTACGGTATGTCGTCAATAACGGGCTCACCGTCAGTTTTTGGAATGATTTTTGGATTAGTTATCAACCATTGAGAATCCGATTTCTGGCCATCTATATGCTGAGTAGAAAAAAAATGGTTGTTGTCACTGATTGCGTTTCTCTTCAGAATGGAGTTAGGAGTTGGGGTTTGGATCTCCACCATGATCTGAGACCCGCTGAGGAGTTGGAGCTTGATTCGCTTTTGCAGGAATTGTATGATGCTCCTTCCCTTTCCCAAGGTATGGATGTGAGGGTGTGATTGGGGAGAGTAGACGGGTCCTTCTCGATGAGCTTAGCGTACAAAATCCTTTGGCGTAGGCCGCTTATTGTTCACCCTTGGACGGGCATTTGGAAAGCCAAAGCTCCGCCAAGATTAACCCTGTTTGTTTGGTGTGCTGCTCTTAATCATATCAAAACGATAGACTGTCTCATTCGTAGAGGGATGACCATTCCAAATAGATGCATCTGGTGTTGCTGCCACGAGGAATCTGTTGACCACCTATTCATCCATTGTGTATCAGCTGCTAACATTTGGAATGTGCTCCGCTCTAGATGGAACATCATTGGTTGCATGCCTCGTTCCTGTGGGGATATTGTTGTGTTGGCGAGTGGCGCCATGGAGGTAGCCCTAAAGACGACAACATTTGTACTCTTTGCCGATTGCAGTCTTTGCTGCCATTTGGCGAAAACATAACTGCAGAATTTTTTAGGGTAGGTTCAGGATGTGGCCAGTCGTTTTCGAAGATATTCTCAGAGATCTGGAGTTCTGGGGCCATGTGTAGTGTATCCCTCAGTTACCGGATGATAATAGGGCTGGCATAGGCTAAGGGTTTTCTTATTGTTCGGGTTCTTTGTATTGCCCGCTTTCTGTTTTGTGTTGGTTCAGTTTTCGCTTGCCTATATTAGCCTGCTGTCCGAGCATTTCGCTTGGGCTCTGCTCCTCTGCTCCCTTGCTGTAATTTTATTTTGTAATGAAATTACTCTTTAACGTTCAAAAATAAAAATAAAAAAAAAAGTATTAAAAATAAAATATGTACAAAGAGGCCTACATATGACCAAGGAGCTCAGAATAGACCAAGAACAACTCAAACTCTATCCAAAATAGAGAAAAAAAAAAAGACAAGAAGGGACAGACGAACAAAACACCTCCTCACCTCTCAAAGGAGACTATTTCTTCCCCACAAACCAAGTCCCTATTTTTGAAGCAATCCATAATTGAGTAGGATCCCAGCATGTTCAAGCTTTTCGCCCATTGTAGGGACTTGATTATTATCCTTTCTTCCAGATCTGATGCGCTTCTTCTCCTATTTTCGAAGATTCTATTATTTCTCTCTTTCCACAGCCCGGACAATGCAGTGAACAAAAGAAAAGACCAACAACTTTTATCTCTCTTTGACACCCCTCCAAGGTTCCAAGCGCTGACCATAGAGCTTGTAGAATTTGGCATAACCCAATAGCGACTTGACCAACTCAACAGATGGTTCCACACTTCCCCTACATAGGGGCAAAGGATGAAAAGATGGCTATTATCCTCCTCGTGTTGACAACAAAGCGAGCATCAATTGGCCATAGAGAAGCCTCTCCTTTGAAGTTTATCCACTGTTAGAACCTTGTCCAACACAACAAGCCAGACAAAAGAGATCGCTTTGATCAGGGCATGAGATTTCCATATCTAGAGCCACAGAAGAATAGGTGGAACCACTGATGCGAGGTGTTTATAAAGAGAGTTGACCGAGAAACGTCTACTATTGTCCAGCCTCCATATGAATTGATCGTTGTTATTAGGGATGAGGAACACAACACTGTGAATGAGGTTAATGAGATCAGTGATTTCTCTAATCTCATTGTCATATACTCTTCGGGTAACAGCTAGGTTCAAAGAAATTACGTTGTGATCACCCAACATAGTTGCTTCTTTCACATAGCATAACTTGTTTATAGCTAGAGCATAAATAGATTTATATGAAGATGACAACAGATCTGTCCCAAGCCAAACATCATTCCAGAATGAAGTATTAGCTCCATCTCCAATTTGAATAGAGGCTCCCATTCTGAAGGCTTGCCTATTGTTATTGATGGCCCTCCACACCCTTGAACCAAAACTTGAAGAAGAGCCCTTGGTCTCCCATAGGCTGCCTCCATTCCCATAGTTGTCCGCCAAAATTTTCCTCCATAGGCTATCATGCTCTGAGGCAGAGCACCACAACCACTTAGCAAGGAGGGATGTGTTAAAATCTTTAATATTGATTACCCCTAAACCTTCCTCTTTTTTCCGACATAACAGACACCAATGAACAAGATGGATATTTCCTTTATCGGCCGCCCCTTGCCAAAGAAAATCTCTCTGAAGCTTTTCGAGTCTAATCATAACCCAAGACGGGCACTGAAACAGAGACATGAAGAACACTGGAAGTGCCGAGATGGTGGATTTTATAAACGTAATACGGCCCACAAACGATAGAAATTTTCCTTTCCGACCTTCCAACCTTTTCTCCATTCTTTCAATAATAGGTGACGACAATCTTTTGCCTGGAAGGGAATTTCCTACTGGGAGCCCAAGGTACTTAAATGGAATCACACCAGCTTTACACCCTATTCTCTGAGCTAGCAGGTTGACACTACTTGGATCACAAGAGATCCCGATTAACTTGGATTTAGTGAGCTTGACCTTTAGACCTGAAATTACTTGAAAGTATCAGAGAATTTTAGTCACATTAAAGAGAGCTTCATCATCCCCATCGTCGATACAAATGATTGTATCGTCAGCGTATTGAAGGTGCGTAATTTCCAACGCATTCCTGGTTAGAATGAAACCTTTAAAGTATCCTGTTGCAGATGCCCTCTGAAACATAGCGCCCTATCAGCTACAATTAGAAAAAGGAATGGGGATAAGGGAATTCCCCTTTGAGCCGGAAAAAAATCTTCCACCAATCCGTTCACTAACACCAACATCCAAACCGATGAGATACAACCCTTGATCCAGTCGATCCATTTACTACGGAACCCCATCTGCTTTAACATATAGAGGAGAAATTCCCAATCTACATTATTATAAGCCTTTTTTTGGTCCACTTTAAAAATGAATCCCCTTTTCTTCATTGAGTGGTAGCTATGAACACATTCCTGGGTGATAAGAACATTATATACAAGTTGTCTACCTTGAATGAAAGCATATTGAGAATGAGATATAAGCTGAGGCAGAACTCTTTTAAGACGGTTAGCTAGCATTTTAGCGATGATTTTGTATAACTCGTTTAGAAGGCTTATCGGTCTAAAGTCCCCCACTCCTTCGGCATCCTCGGACTTAGGAATTAAAGCAATGAAGGTTGAATTCATATCCCTACTAATTATACCCCTCTCGTGAAATTCGTTGATGACCTCTATCAATTCTGCTTTGATTATGTCCCAGCATTTGTGAGAAAACAACATAGGGAGGCCATCAGGGCCTGGTGCCTTGCTTCCGTTCAATTGGAAAACTGCAGATTTAATCTTCTCTTCCGAAAACATCTCTTCTTGTAACGACCCGAAATTTCTAAGCTGGAAAATATAGAAATATCGGGTCGCTAGATCATAATTCACAATCTAAATACAAAATTTCTTTGGTATCAATAGAGATCAAGTTACTGTAAACTGAAACAAATACTCCAATGTTCAAAAATGAAAATACAACTCCAAAGTATACCATCAGTGACGGTTGTACGCCGCACAAACAGTGGCACTTACATCAATATCCAAAACGATAAGTTATAATCATTTCAAGGAAAACTCAATTAAAATTATACCAGGTCCAAAACACCATAAGATTTCTAAGGGTATAACTCCTCGGGTGGAAGATCTCCCTCATCTTTCGATATAAAATCAGGGTCTTCGTCAGCGTCTTACCTATGACACATAGTGTCGGGGTGAGCTAAAAGTCCACGTGCTCAGTAGGACAATCCCAATAACCATTCATATTATAGTCAGCTAACACATAACTCTTACTAATTCTACTAAGAGTCATTACAATTCACATTCTAAGATGATTATTTTCTAAGTACAAAATCGAATTAATAATATATTTTTCGGTGGATCTCAGATGTCATATTCAGAGAACCCAAATGTCAATTTCATGAACATGCTCCAATTCAATGCTTTATGTTGATGTTTTATTCATTTCATACATCATTTTTTATGTTCACGTATGACTTAAATAATATATCTTAAAAAATCTCTAACACAGATATAGCGCTAGAGCTGATGTCAATGCTGATGGGGATCTTAGCCATAGTCGTTCAAGAACAATTATCAATGTAACCAAGCTCCTGACTTGTGAGGAATACTTGTGTTGTTCGATGGGCCGCCGTCACGGTTCATTGTGTGTAATAGCACGATTCGATGTGTGCCGAAGCATGGTTCAATGTTCGATATTTGTGCCATCGCACAGGATCCGTTTCAATGGAATCACTTTGAATCACATGCATATTCTAAACATAATATTGTGTTCATATTTCATATATAGTTCAAAGTTCAATGTTCGATGAATTTCCAAATATTCAATACGAGTATGATATTTGATGGGTTTCAATTGTTCAATGGGGCATGATGCTCAATGAGTTCAATTATTCAATGTGTGGACTATAATCAATAAATTTCAATTATTCAAAAATAATACAACAATCAATGGGTTTCAATGTTCTAATTCTAACAACAAGGAGACCAATTTCGAAATCACTAACAACTATGAATCAGAAGTATACAAGTTGATCATTGAAATTTCCCTACATCATTTCTTAATGTCATATTGAAAGGCCAGACGATCCCTATTGATTCCTCCCGATTCCCTCTCCTATATTTCATAACAAGCGACATATCAATGGCCGATTGATCGAAATTTAAAACAGATGCAACTGGGTTAATTGATTTTTTCCAAAGTCGACCGACTGAAAAGGGAAATTTTATTTGAAGAAATTCTCTGTCTTTGGTATTAATAGCTCGCTGTTGTAATGTGACAGTGAGCTGTCACATGTCCACAACGAGCTGTCACATGTCCACAGCGAGTTGCGACTGTAAATGTTTCCATGATGCTCTGGTGTATAATTTCTCTAGTTTTGTATTCACAGCTTGCTGTTGTGATGTGACAACAAACTGTACTATATATCCACAGCAAGTTGTCGTATATCCACAGCAAGATGTGGCTGTAATGTTTCTCATGATGCTATCTTCACGGCTTGCTGCTGTCTCCTGACAGCGAGTTGTTACAAACCTCACAGCTCGCTGCTGTCTCCTGACAGTGAGCTACAGTACATTAATTTCTTCTCTGTTTACATCCACAGCGCACTGTTATTTCATGGCAGCTAGCTGTGGGTTTTATTTCATTACTTTGGTCGAATACACAGCTAGTTGTCGGTTCCTAACAACTAGCTGTGGTTGGGTTTTGTTCTTCTTATTCTTTGACGACAGCTCATTGTCCAATTGTAACAGCAAGTTGTGAGCTTGGTTTAAGGGCTTTGTTAGGGTCATCATTATTATTTTTATTACCTTTAATGGCAATGAGCTGTGGATATCATTACAACGAGCTATCATTGTCGTCTTCAGGATTTGAATTTCTATACCCTCTAGGGGTTCAAAAATAAGATCGACGACAACCACAACAATTTTAGATTTTATTTAAGATCCGAATTAGACCTAAGTGATTCTAGGATTCTACTTAAAATTTGAAACAACCTAAACGATGAGTATTTACCTCTTGAAGCGTGATCGATGATTCTATGGTGATCTAGGCTTGAGGAGATCGGTGTTCCAAACTATCATTCGTCCGATGTTCCTATCTTCTCCCTCCTTGATCTTGATGGTGGAGAAGGTCAAGGTGCTTCTTATGGAAGAACACCCAAAAGGTTTTAGGGTGATTTTAAAAGAAGAAGGGTTGAGGGAGAAGGTGATGACAACTAGGATTTTCTTAAGGAGAAGCCTATTCATAAGAAAAACTCTGAGAGAGATTATGATTTAGGGTTCTCCGTAAGAAACTTTATAACTTTTTTGAGATCATTTAGTGTTAAGTTGTCACACCAAGAAAGGGTGTATAGGCATTTACTTGAAGGTCCAAAATAAAAGTTCAAAACTTACATATCAAGTTTTGAACCTCTTACCTCTTACCTCTAACTCAAGCCTTTAATCAGCAAGTAATATAAGAGCCTTGAAGACCAACACGTGTCTTTTGGTCAAAATGTTTGAAAAGTCAAAACATGCGGTGTGTATATTATTGAGCGCATATAGATTATTTGAATGTATTAATGACATGAAAATCCGAGTCGGTACACTTCTATAGACCCAGCTTCCTGAATAGATAGATGCTTGAAATGGATTCCATCTAATTTTGGACGGAAGCAGGCCTCCTTTTCAAATATTCACCCTTTTCAAATATTCTCCTGAAATGATGAACGAAGGCAGCTGCTATCTCATCGTGTGAGGAAAATGTGACACCTTCTTCAAATATATGAGTTATATAGTTCTGCTTCCTTCTAGAAGAGGCTAAGGCGTGAAAGAATCTGATATTTCGATCACCCGCTATCACCCATTTGTCCCTGGAGTTCTGACACCAATAAAATTCTTCCTTATACAAAATTGAGTTCAACTCCTCCTTTAACAAGACTCTTGATTCTTTATCTGCTGTCAACAACGAACCAATCTCCTTCTTTTGATTGATCACCTTAATGAGGTTAAGTAGGTTTCTCTTAGTGATGAAGATGTCTCCAAAGACATCTCTATTCCAAGCTACAAGGGCAAAACGAACTACTCTAATCTTGGCCATAAATTTTCTCCGAGCCTTCATTAAAAGAGTTCCATGCAGTCTTGATGATCTGACACACCCTTGAGTCCTCAAACCACATGGATTGAAATCGAAGAGGTTTTGGTTTGGAATTTGTAACACGAGGGGCCAAAAGAATCGGGCGATGATTCGACGTAGGCCTAGGGAGGGCCTCCGCAAAGAAATCTGGGCACATAGACTCCCAACCGTTAAAAACCAGAAACTGGTCAAGTTTAGAAAGCGACATGATCTCTTGAAAATTAGTTCCTTCCAAAAAAGAAGTTTAAGCTGATCTTCAGGGGGACCATACACATTCAGATAAAAGGAATAGTTTGGAGCCCATCTACAATACTTTGGAGCTTTATCGTAATACTGAATAATCCTTAAAAAAACCTTTGTTTCTCAATTTATTGATGTCCCAAACCATGAGGATTCTGCCCTAATTCCCCACCGAATCAATCTTGTCCCACCCCACTAACCCTCCAAGGCCGAGATCCTTGATAGAGAAGATGTCTAACGAAGTAGCTTTAGTTTCTTGGATCATCAAAACAGTGACTGTTTCCCCTTGCTAACTCTCTGGCGCTTCTCCGTTTGTAAGGTGCACCCATATCTCTTATATTCCAAGATGGGAATTTCATTAATCACCTGAGTATCCCACTGGAGCCTTGGAAGGTTTCTTATTTGCCCTAGAAAAAGTGATTGAAGTCTCAAGCCTTCTAAGCTCTCTCTCTCTCTCTCTCTCTCTCTCTCTCTCTCTCTCTCTCTCTCTCTTTGATATTCTGGCTTTCATTTTCGACGACAATTGAGATCTCTGAATTGGATTTTGGGTCTCAATGAACTCCGGTTGTTTAAAATGCCATCTAAGTCATCAAACTTGAAGGCCATGATTTAAAGATCTTTGGCACAAAAATTTAGCACAAAATACAATGTCTCATCTAATTCAACACAATCAACCATTCACTATATGGGTAATATTCCTCTCGCTTTAGTAATGGAACATAATCCCATGAATCAAGCTACCATTGGTTGTATGCCAATTTAGTTGACTTTTAAAGCCAACAGATATGATGTGCAACCAATAAAAGCTCGAGTCATAAAATTATGTCTCATGTTTGGATACTCTCTCTAACTCAACAAGCGTATTTGAGTATCTCTCCACGTTTGTGGCTACTTGTTAAGCAGGCCATATGGTTACATGAAAGTTGGAGGAACAAAGTTTCCTTCTCTTATCCCAATTCATGGTTGTAATGAGACTACGAAAAATTCTGTTTTCACGAGAGGACAAAAAAATTGAATTAAGATTGCCAACACATTCTATAAAACATCGACAAAAAAACTATTTCTCAGTGGTAGGTCTCTTCCTAAATCAGTTGGTTGGCCTAAATCATGACCTCCTGTCAATATCATTTCTTATTTGGAAAACTGATCCTTTGTTGATAGCCTGCAAAATGCAGGTGATATAATTAGTGCATCAAATTTAGAGTCCTATTTTACACTTGGTCCTTCATACTTGTATCCATTTAAAGAGCATATTTGCACTTTCCCACAACTCTTAAGGATACATACTCAAGGATGAAAAGGGACACAAGACAAATGATTAGAGCTCTCTCCTCTTGTTTGTATTCTCTCTTGCTTAGGGGTTTATTGCATATGGTTTATGATTAGGGCTGTCAACATTTTGGGTTGGCCCATTTCCCGAGCTGGTTTTTGAACTGGGCCAGGCACATAAACTTGGCTCATTGGTTGGGTTGGGCTTGAAGCATCTGACGCGAATGAAGTCTATGAACTGGATCTGGTAAATAAACTTGACACATTAGGTCGGGCCAGGCTTCAGGCATCAAGCATCCATTCTAACCTTCGGGTCAGGTCAGGTTGACTCAAAGGTCAGGTCAGGCTGAGTAGATTTTCTGCCTGACCTGACTCAACCAAGTATTTAATATATAATATGCAAATGATTTTCTTGGGTCTAAGGGATTTTGAACTGAGATAGCACTATTTATGATGGATCATTAGATCTACAAACCTCTGTTTCATATGTACATGGATCAAAAATTCAAAATGCTATAGGATTGCAATATGCAATCAAACAATTTAAACCCCTCTTAAGCATGAAGGGCATTAACCATTTGCATTCATTCATTCCAAAAAGGACAATGGAAACTATTGAAGCCTCAATAGCCTTGAGTTTATGAACTAGTTTATTCTTAGAATTACAAATAGTAATTTTACATAACACCAGACCCTCTCTCCCAAAATACCTTTCTTTGGGTTTAATTTTCTTCAAATTCAGAAAATTTTCCCATTTCTAGTTACAAACTCTCTTTCAATACTTTCCACCAGAAGATTCTCCACTTTGGTGGTAATTTACAATATGTTTAACTAACATTTAAAACTTGATTACAACAAACTTTACTTATCTCACTGTATCATTTACAAGGGCTTTTGGGCTAAAAGGTGTGTTGCAATTTTCCAACTTCACCTTTTCCAAAATTCACTCTAGTATCTGTACTTTGTAATAGAAACAGAAACCTGTTCCAAACTTTATTTTTCAATGAGGATATGGATCATCTTCTTTATCTAACAAAACCTGTATTTCAATTTTTGATAGCCATTTACGTCAACCGGGCACCTTTGTTTCGTCACACAGTCCTTTTTACTAACTTGATCCCAGTGGGATCGCCGCCGAATTCTTCAAATGCGACCAGTAGATTCCCGGTTGATTTTACCCAGGAACGAGGGACATGGTACCTGAAATTTGTAGACATCAATCAGTATATTCAAGTTCACAATTATTTAGGCCATGCTTGGCAATTGCTTTTAAGGGTCCTGAAATCACTTCTATGCCCTGAAAAGCGATTCTGTTGAACCCGTTTCCGCCCAACTGATACCCTCAAAAGGAAAAGAAGCTTAAATTGGGCGAGAATCAGGAAGCGGGTCCGAATGGGCCCCGAAAGAAGTTGAAATTCTTACCATCTTTGTGAGGACTCCCCACAGTTGGTTTGGCATTTGTTTTGGTCATAGTATCCGTTGTAACTACAATGACCGCAACTACCGTGGAATGCTTTGTAAGCAGGCCAATAGCGTCCGATGCTCTGTCCATTTATCCACACCTGACCTTTTCCCATGCTACTCATATCTAAAGCCAATGGGTCCCCTCCTGCTGGTGCACTGAAATAAGCCTGAGAAAACAAAAGGCAGTGCCACGTCCGACCGGAGTAAAATGAGATCCAATTTATAGTATCTTATAAATGCAAGAGCTAGATATGCAAAAGAAGCTTTAAAAAATTATTGTGGCCCGCACCTTATACCACGTTAAGGGCCTGTTTCGAGCTACCGACGATCCTCCTGCCCACTGAACCGAGGAACTTCCGCCAGGAGAATAAAGACCCGAATCTTCTCCTTTCAAACCGATCTGCATGGAAACATCTAAGTAACTGATCGGCAATTTGTACTGGCTGTAAAAGGAAACATGAAGTAGATGTGAAGAAGATAAACCTTGTATGTCCATTTCTGCGATGACAAGTCTCTTTTTCCTTCGTTGAGACCGCTCAATGTGACTGGACCGAGAACCCCAACGTTCCATGTCTCGTAGTGCACTCCCACATTCTAAATTCCATAAAATAAAATAAAATAAACTTATTACGGTTAAATTTTCTGCCACTAATTGTAACTTTAACCATAAATCGATCCAACAAGAAGGTAAGTTGAATTATCAAAACCAAAAAAAAATATCCGAGAAGGTCAATTGTCTAACCGCAAGGCCAACGGATGCACTCAAAATGGATATTATATTACTTCCAGCTCTCAGCTTCACGTTTTCGTTAAATGCTACTGTCGGAGTCTTTAGACTTCCATAAACAGTACCTATCAAAACACAAGAAACAGTTAGTAACTAACTATATCTGGTAGAATAAAATAAACAAGTGCTGCTATTGACAAACTAACTTTTGCTATGTGCACACCATACTCCGTAAAGTTTCAAACGTTTTCTTCGTGTTTGCATAACAAAATTTGGTGTGGCCATAGCACTCCTCTAAAATAAAAAATCCATGCATCCTTTGCTTCGGATGAACTTACCCGATAGTTCACCATTAATGAAAACCTGCATAACATGACCTGCTGATGACACCGAAAGTAGCGGAAATTTGCCGTCCGTCAAAAAATGTTCATTTGGGCTGATTGTGACTCTGAAATAAAAAAAAGAGTTAAAAAAAGTAATCATTTAACTAATTTGATTTTGACTTAGTATAAAGCCGTACTTAGATCAATCTCAACTGATAGCCTTGGTAAATGCGCTGATAATTTTGAGTGTCAAATCAATGACAGATCAAAAGTGAACTGTTACTGATTTGCGTGCTCATAAACTTCAGTGCAGCTCCCAAGGCTTGACCATTTGGATGAAAAGAGATTGATCTGAAGATGCCACCGCTGGCATTTAGGTCCGGTACCTAACATCCACTTTAAAGGTTGATAGGTTAAGCTACTCACTCTGTTATGTACCACAAATAGTCCGTTTTATCCCACGTAACGCCTAATTGCTCCTTCAACCCGTTACTTGTGAATGTAGAGCCTTGAAAGGAGGCAATCTCCTCATTGTATGACTCCCAAGAGAAGCCGCTAACCGGCACCATCGAGACCTTTGACGTCGGGACGCTGACCTATATGCGTGCACATATGAGACAAACAGAGTAGTTTGAATACGGTCAAGAAAAATTAAAAATAAATAAAAGAAAGAACAGAGTAATTTGAATATGCGGCACAATTCACAATTATTTGTCACCTGTGCAGTGTTGAAAACCACCGTTTTGCAGTCGGGAAGAATGCTTATAGACCAAGGAGGGAGATCATATTTCAGGCCTTGAAATATCACCTCTGCAGGAGAACTCGGGTCATAGTTCCCTAGAAATGCAGCACAAGCACCTGACTTTGATCTGAAGACATGAGCCTGGACAGCCAATGATACGTTAAGTTCAAAACCCAAATTACCTTTTTTTTTTTGTTTTTGTTTCTTTCAAATACAAGAAGTGTTTCGAACCTCTAGATTTTTCCCACCAAGTGACGTTACGGTGGGGCCTCCCGAAATCAAAGCTGGTTCACACTGCTTAATGGCTTTATGGAGATTTTTCAAATGGCCCCATTTGGGCTGTCTTAATAATCCTAGACAACGAAATAAAAAGCTCATATCAGATACTACAAAAAAAAATTGAAGTCAGTTATGTGCCAGATACGAGATTCTCCGTACCATATTCATCAATGGGACCATCGTAGTCATAACTAGTGGCCATAAAAAGACCACCCGTTCGCTCAAAATTTGTTCCTCCATGGTACTGAAGTAGAAACAAAGAGAGAAACATCTAGTTACAATCTGGATTTCAGATCGTCCGCAACTTGATTTTTGAATTGAATTGATCGGGTTGGTGAATATGACTGAGACTCACCATATAGTAATTTACAAAAGACCCGCCTTTCTGTATAAATTTTGCAACGGAATAGGCCATGTCTTCGGCTGGTCTGGTGGGAACTGGACCTCCAAACTCTGTGTACCTACAAATAGAAAAAAATTCATGAGAAACTGTCTACTGAATCTTAAATAAATCGGAAACAGAAAGTTCATCTGAAATTTAAATTAGGCAGATTATAAGGATTAAAACACGTCTATTACCAGCCACTCCAGTTTTCGGTCCACATGTTCGGTTTGTAAGGCTTGTTGGGAGTGAACCAGTCGCAGTAGAAATCATTGCAGGTATTTATCTATCACAAGATCAGGAGAAATTAAAGAGAATCAGAAAACACTAGATGATAACAAAATCCCTTGATAGTGATAGGAAATAATGGATACATGAACACAAATGCAGAAACAAATCCTACAAGTTTTTGGTTCTAAGTTTAATTCTCATAAAACTTAACAACCCAAATAAATTCGATGAGTTTTCATTGAAAAAAATTATGATCTGGGAGAAAATTTTAATCCTGGAGAACATAAGAACACCCCAAATAAATTCGACGAGTTTTCAGTTAAAAATTTTAACCTCCGGGACCATTAGAGCAACCCCTTATTGGTTCCAATTCTCTAAATCTGATTTGATCACGGTGACAAGACCATCAGATTTATCCACACTGCATATCAAATTGCATGCGGAGTATGGATAAAAAATAAGAATTTGGATCCAAAATTTCTCATATTCCTACACATTGTGGTACAAACCTAAAAAAATATACGAAAGTGCAGAGGCACGTACAATAGGATCAGGAGCGTCGTCCTGTTTGCACATTATCCATGGCACTCCGACATCAAGACCCACAGCCAGATTCGCTGCCCATGCCGTATAAGCCTTACCGGGAGCCCCAATCTCCCACTCCACTGGCCCGAACTCATTCTCTATCTGGCACCCCACAACAATGGAAAGAAAAGCCCATCAAATTTTCTCGTAATTCATTTGAAGAAGCAATGGTAAATTTCGAAAATACTTAATCAATCAATTCACCTGAGACAGAATAATTGGACCCCCTTGCGATGCGAATAATCTCTCACCCTTCATAATTCCCACAATCTTTTCGGAAAATAACTTCATGGCCGCCTTTGTAACCATTTCAAGAACAAGAAATTAAAAATTTAGATGAAAGGAGATGACGAATTCGTATGATAAAAGATTCAAAAGATTTTAAAGGCTTCAGGTGGAACCTTGAAAGGCCCATTGTCAGTTCTGAAACTTATACCGGGAACGAATTTCAGCCAAACAGGGAATCCTCTGTTGTAAAATGAACAAATTGCTCAGCATTGAAAACTATTGGAGTTTTAAATGATCATAAAATTAAAATAGTAAATTATATATATATATAGTTTTTTTGGTTTCTCTGTACCCAAAATTCCATTCAGCACAAGCATAAGGCCCGAGACGAAGATGAACGTAAAGGCCTGCCTGCTGCACCAGCTTTATGAACCGAACCAGATCATATCTCCCTTCAAAATTAAACTACAAAAGAAAAAAAAGATGAAGTAAACAAATAAATCAAAATAAAAAGTTGATTAAAAAAGGCAAATTGAAAAAAAAGAAAAGAAAAAACCTCTACCTTGCCTTGAGTAGGTTCATGGCCATTCCAAAAAACATAGGTTTGTATGACATCCAAACCGCCATCTTTGGCCTTTTGAATAAGATCTGGCCACATCTGCAAAGAACCCAAGAACCCATTAAAAAAAAAATAGAAAAATTAAAATACCCATTATTCAAAATTTCATTTTGAATGCCGTTTACAGTTATAACAATCCAACAACCCCATAAATAAAACAAATCAAAGATACCCATTATTAAAAATTTCATCTTGACACCAACAATCCACTAAAAAAACCTAAAAGATCAAAGATACCCATTTTGTCAAAATTTCATTTTCAATGCCATAGGCGTCTATAAACAATCCAAGAAACCATTTAAAAAAAAACACTAGAAGATCAAAGATACCCATTATTCAAAATTTCATTTTGACACCAAGAATCCATTAAAACAACTGAAAGATCAAAGATACCCATATTCAAATTTTATTTTGAAAGCCACGCATCTACAATCAACCCAAGAATCCATTAAAAAAACTAAAAAATCGAAGGTAGCCATTATTCAAAATTTCATTTTGAATGCCAATAACAAAAGAAACTAGAAGATCAGAGGTACCCATTATTCAAAATATCATTTTGAATGTCATATTGTACCTCAGGGACACTTCTTGGGTAGTGAATGGAGCCAGAGAGGAGAATCCTTCTCTGCCCATTTATGACTATAGCCTTTTCATCATATGTGACAGAGCATTGCGCCAATGGTAATAAGAACAAGTTGGTGCTCAAAACCAAGAAGAATAAACCCAACTTCTTGTTATTGACCATGATCACTACTCTCTAACTATCTATCAACCGTTGTTAAAAGAAATCAATATTTTTTCCTCGGTTTCTGTGATAGGAAGAGTTGAAAAATGAGGCACATGTGACAGAAAAAGAGTTAGTTCTTTTGGGTTTTTTTTTTTGGATTGGGTGAGGAGGAGAGGTTGCTTCTCTATTATAAGAATCTAATACTGTTGGATTGGTTGGGGAGATGTGGAGAAGTTTGAACTTCTATTTATAGGGAGAGGAATAAGAGGTTTGAAAGAGAAAGTGGGTCCCAAAATATTTCTGACTCAGCTGGATCCTTTGTTATAAGGTTTACACTTTATCTGGTTTTCCAGTTTTTTTATTGGATTAAAAAGAGGGTCAAAACTCAAAAGAGAATTGAGGAATTATAAGGTGGATGTTTGTATTATCAACTTGTTAGTGCCTCCCAATCGTTATCTAGCTCGTCCAATGGAATCATACTAATCAATCATATTTTTTTGACCATTCGACTATTGGGCTTTTATTTAAATAAATTTCTTGCGGATTTGTTGAACATCCAAGGCCATTACCCGCTGTTGGTCTCGTAAATACGGTAGCCCGGAGCAAAGTTGGTTGAGGTTTAGATGGGCTATGTCGAGATTTTGAAATGGGGCTAATTTAAATTAATAAAAAAAAATTGTAATATCTCTTAGGGATGTCTGCCTCATGGAATCAAGATCTGACCATCTGTTAGGTACACCATGATCTCAAGATCTATTGTGTGAAAAGTTGGGATGAAAAACGATCTACATCCTCTAATTTAAGGCCGTCAACGATTTTTTATGGTGATAATGCATGTATTCTTTACATGAAAAATGGGTGCAAATAATGCCACCTTCTAGAATGCATGAATTTATTTTAGTTTTCAAATATTATATATGGATTAAAGTTTTTATTTCTCTAAATATTTTGGTAAGCCACTCTAATTGTTGAATGTAAGTTAAAACCTGCTTTTGTATAAGGTTCTTATTTTAATTAATTTTACAAGAGCCCTCAATAGCATAACTTCTAGGGAGAAAAATCTCCCCACATATGGTAAGCGGAGAAATCTCTGATAAAATTAGTTTGAAAATAAGTACAAACAACCCTTAGTTGGCTCTCAATGGGTCGGGCCGGCCAGATTTTGGCTTGCACCCTACCTGAGAAAAGTTATACTTTCTATCAAGAGGTTACAACCCGGATAAATTCAGGCCGGGCTTGGGTTCAGTGTTCCAACACTTAGCCTGACCAAATTTTATTAATATAATTATTTAATTAAAATTTTAACCTTCTTCAAACTTTTATTAGAAAAAAAAACAGTCTAAGCCTAACCAAATTTTATTAGAAGAAATAGTAAAAAAAAAATAGCCCAACCAAATTTTATTAGAAAAAAAAAGTAAAACAAAACCCTGAAAAGCGCCCAAGCTCGGCCCGACTCAATAGGGACCGAGCTTGGGCTGAGTACATCGCAGCCCGATTAGGAGATGACTGAAAAATTTGGGAACCCGGCCCGGGTAGATTAGGGCCGGGTTGAACCCAGCTCAGCCCTAATCCTGCCTATTGAGAGCTCTAACCCTTAGGGTGGCATTATTTGCACTCGTTTTTTTGTGAAGAAAACATGCATCTCTACCATTAAAATCATTAACTGTCATGAATCAAATGATGGAGATTATTTTTCGTCCTAGTCTTTGACACAATAGATCTTCATATCATGGTGTACTTATCAAACGGTCAGATCTTCACATAGTTTATCGGTAATATAATTTTTATTTTATTTTTCTTTTGAACTTACATGTAGCCTGGGGACCTAAGCAGGGGGTCCTACGCAGGTAGGTCCCTGTATCCGCCGCCTTTGGTTTTTACACACTCTGATTTCTTGACCATCCAAAACTAAGAAATTTCAACCATCTGATCAGGAAGAGAGTGTCGTCCATCGATTTTTGAAAACATCGATAGATGAGCAAGAATCTAGGGGAATGCCATCAAGTTGATGCTTCATGAATCACCTAGTAAATTTTTAAGAGACATGATTAAATTGTTGCTAACTAAATGAATAAATGTTGGGGCACAAGTATTTGCAACTGACAATTTCCACAATTAACACCATTGGCCGTAGTGAATCAGACAATAGAGATCATTGCAATAGATCTTACGATGATGGCCCACCTTTCAGAAGGGGTCAACTGTTGATTCAATGTGGCACACATCTCCAAAAGTAATCGTGATCATGATGTACCATGAGAAGGATTCTCGAGTCACTTTTGGATTAATATCTCACCGTCTAATAAGTGGGCCATGTTCTCAAAATACATTACGTGAAAGATTGAGAGGAAAAACAATTTCTATCAAGCATAGCTCTGAAACAAGGGTCAGAGGAAACTTTCGGTGAAATTTCGATGATTTCTCTAAAATTGCTAAAATTTTATTAATTTCAGCGAATTTAATAAAATTTCACCAAAATTAATAATTTTTTTTTAAATTTTGTCATTTTTTAAATAAAAAATAAATTTTTATAAAGTTTAAATATAATTTATATTTAATATTTTTTGTACTCCTCGAAATTTTTCCGAAACGAAATGACCCAATACTGAAATGTTGTCGAAAACCTAGGCAGTGTGCACTGTCAGTTAAAGAGAACAAATCTTCTGCTGCAAATAGACAGGCCCTAAATGTTGTCAGGCAAGTATTTCATCTAATAGGTTCTATTTCAAGTATATATCACATCTAATTTGCTAGTTAGTCAACACGTGAAGGGTAAGTTTTGTATTTTAAAGGAAATATGTGGCACTAGGTCTATTTTAGCCGGCTGCACCTCCAAAGCTTCTATACGTGAGCATTTAAAAGATGACGATGAGGGTTGCAAAAAGCAAAAGGCGTTGGGTATGTGTCACTTCTTGATTAGGACTGCAAATGGGTCAGGATAAATTTAGGCCAGGTCCATAGGTTTAGACCCGGTCCATCACTCCTTACCCAGCCTCTTACATTATCTGACTAAGCCTGAGCAAGTTTAACACCCACACATCACACATACCAATAAGTAGGTATAAATCCCTACGAGTGACCAACAAGGAGTGGAATTCAAACTCGGAAGAAATGAAAATATACACTTTAGTGTAGCATTTTCATGTTACGCACTTACGCTAGACTCTCGAGTGTCATATTTATGTGCCAAGTGGCATGTGATGCTAAGTGGCTAGGTTCCTCTACTCAGTAAATTTGAATTTTAGAATTATTTTTTTTTAAAATCATGTGTATGACATTGATTTAACGAATAAAAATACGAGTTATCTTTAAAAAATATTACCATGAATTTTAAACACCATTAACCATGACTTTGATGTTGGTAGATATGATTTATTATTATTATTTTTTTTTAATAAATGGTCGATGGGATCATTATCATGAATTTTAAACACTATTGACCACGACTTTTACTTTGAGGAAATAGATTTATTATTATTATTATTATTATTATTATTATTATTATTATTTTAAAAGAAATGGTTGTTGATTGACCCTGTATATGTGCACATGACACCAGATCCTTGGATTAACTGCCACCTGACACCCAACAGCAGGTGTTGTTGGGTGCCAAGTGGCATCCATCAGCTAGTGCCAATGCACATGGTCAATCATGATAATTTAACAAAAAAAACCGTGTATCAACACTCTATAAATCATGATCAATGGTATTTAAAATTCATGATAGAAAATTTTGAAAGAAAATCATATTTTCACCAATTAAATTAGGGTCATACACTTGAATTTAAAGTTGTTTTTGTTCTTCCTGAAACTCGAATGTGAACTCTTAGAGGGACATCATGTGACATAATTTTGGACCCAAATCCAACCCATAGCTGGTTGGGTTGAAGAACCCTTAGGTTGACCCCATCCATTTGCAGTCCAAATCACTTGGTTAAATAGCCCAGCCTGGAATGATATCAATTGGCTTAAATGAAATCCAAGTGCAATGCAATAAAGGAGATATGGATAGCTGTACGATTTGGGTGGTGCATGTCTTATCTTATAGAGAAATAATACCCTATTATAATTAGAGTAGGTATTAGGTAGGGATACAAATTCGTGCCGGCCAGTGACTCCTCGGCTTGCGGTTTAATTGAATCGAATCGAAATTGATAATTTTGGATTTCGGTTTGGTTCAGCTTGAACCGAAGCTGAATCGGTTTCGATTAACCAATATCTAAAAATATTGAAATTGCAACCAAAATTGAATGATTTTTGTTGAGTTTGTTTATTTTTCTTCTTCAGTTTTGGGTCGGTTTCCTCATTCTATCCAATTAGTTTCCGATTTGGGCCACCAAAACCGAAACTGACCCGATTTTGAATCAGTTTCAAATTGGCATTGGTTTATTGGGTTAGTTTGGTACCCATTTTCGGTTGGCTCGATTTTGACCAGTTGGTCAGTTTCAATTTTCGGTACAAAACTTGCACCCATAGTATTAGGTACCATGCCTGTTCTCCAACTGACTTAGAAAATCGGTTCGAATCGGGTAGGTTACCTAATACTAACTCATTTTATATTAAGCTTAGTTATATTGTCAAGATTTTTTGGTTCACCATGAGAAAGCAGCTCCACAATTGTGCCCTTCTTAACTTATTTACCGTAATTGCTCACTTTAGAGGTCGGACCTTGGTGCGATGCCAAGCTGTCCGGCCAAAGCGATAGTTCGCTGAGTCCAAGAATTAGCCTCTCTAAAATGGGCATAAGCTTGCCTACCATCTACCTCTCTTAAACCCCGCCGAAAGCAAAGCCTTCTACACTAGGCATACACTTTTTACTGTAATAGCTATTTAAATTTCTTTTGCCAAGACCTCTATATTGGCGCATTAATTTGAGCTACTCCCCATAAATTACCACATAAATAAATTGAAAATCATTTAATAGGTTACGCAAAGCAAATTAAATAAATAAAAAGAGCTATCTATAAGTCAATGTTTCTAGACATCTATTGTTTCCTTGTGGAAATTAAGAATGATTTAATAAGGGTAGCTTAGGTGTTAATTCTTTGTTTTTCAAAGGGTCGCCTGCAAACCTCCTATAATTTTAAAAAAAAATAATACATAAAAAATGAAAAATTTCCCCTTACGAAGAAATTTTTTTTTGGCCATTACTCGAGATAGAGGGTATTGGAAGGGATCGGGATACGGACCTAACCTTTGACTTGTTATACACAAAATAGCTACTCTCCCTACTCAAATCGCATCTTCATACTTGACAACCGAATCCTTTTACCACTGCATCAAGCAATGGCTACACATTGAATTTGATCCGAGGCCGCCCTCATCATATCATCATCATCATCATCATCATTATTATTTTTACTTTGACTATGATGAGGTGGCTGTAACTTAAAGTGGTGTGAGAGTAGTAACACCATCCTTTTTCAATGAGTTGGTATTAGGTGACTGATCCATTCACCCATGCATGACATGCATCCTGCAAACTTTGACATGCATAGATCTTTATGCTCTTAAAGTATGCACACATCTCAAGGTCCACACAACTCAAGGTGCACAAAATATCGTGAGCTGGTCATAGGCTTGGCCACCTAATACTAGCTCTTTTTAAGTTTCTCTCCATTTTCTATCATAAAATCAAATACAAGTGCACAACTATTGTTGAATATCTTGGCGCCTTTGATGTTGATTAGTGAACAAGAAATACCTAAAGGACTTTTCTAAACCTTGTTTTTTTCATTAAAAACCCCTAAAAATACAATTAGAAATAATGGATAAGGGTTGGTAACACATCTAATTTTCTGTCGCCCAATAATTTGCTAGAGATATAGAGTTTTTATTAGTTATTGAACCCATGCACCAAGCGTGGTGTATAGGTCAATCTCTCTCTCCCAAGCATGGGAGTCGCTCGGATATTTGAGTGTCAAATAAGTGGAAGCTCAAAAGTGTACTTTCACTGATTTGTGTGCTCATGCATAGCAATGCAATTCTCAAAATTTGACCATTTTTGGCAGAGGCAGATGACCTATGCACCGCCCTTGGTGCATATGGGTTAGGTACAAATACTATACGATGATACTTTTTTCTTATAACTTAGGGTATCTCAACCTTATATTTGGACTAATTCTTAAGGGATGCCCTCACCCCCACCATGCCTGCATGCTCGATAGATTCAGATTGATCCAGATCAATTGAGCTTAAACCGATATGGATCGGCCAATCCGAATCGACCGAGTTTTGAACCTAGTCTTAAAAGTAGTGATTGATAGATTGAAAAAGATATGAAAGCATCTTTACGATTTCCATATCTTTTTTCTTTACTTTTGATACCTATGGACTTCCAAACCCTTATGTTTAAACAGTTTTAATGTTTGGGCATACTCAGGCACGATTTAATTGAGAAAGCTGTTCATTAGTGCAGTGGAAGTGCCATTTTATTATATCTTATATCTTGGAACCAAACTTTGCTTATAATTCTTATATTATTAAATATTAGGAGACAACCATTAAATATAGGGGTTATAACTGTTTCCTGGACCACGCTCCCATACCCCTGCCTCCATCACCTCAATGGCTCTCAATCAACTGATTTTTTATTTTACTATCTATATATTATAACTTAAAAGTAATTAAAAATATTTATATATCCAAAGGGTAGGGTATTTTGGCATCATGCAGATTCATAGCGGATACATATTGGCTGATCTGTGTCGATGTGGTGTAAATATTGCCGGTATAGGCAGATATTAATTTATACCCGAATCAAAGGAGGGGGTCATATTGTATCGGGGTAGGCTAAACCCAATTCATATAGGCGACCGATATTTAAAACTATGGTTACTCTTTCGAAACAAACGTCACTCAAGTTTTGGTACCTATTGCTTATCAAACTTTTGGCACATTTAGACTTTGAGAAGTACAGTTGTCACGGGTCAGGCCAAAACCCGAGTCGGCCTTAACCTTTAACCCTTCGACTCCACTTGACCGTTGGGTCATCTTGTGTCGGCCACTTCAGGTCAGGCTTCTATGAATGGCGCGTCTCAATCCTATTACTTCAGTTTATGTTGGGCTCTCCAATATCATATGTTAGGTTTTATGAAAGAGTAGCTCTATTCGCACCTACCGAATTACTAAGGGCACTTCTGCTGAAAATCATTGACTACTTTGAATCAAATTAATCATGGGATTTCCAAACATCCACAAGATGGATCTTGATTCCATGCCTATTATTCCACGTGGCATTTACTTTCAAAAAGTGACCTGAAAATCACTTTTAAGCATGATGTGTGTCATGTGATTTTCATGTTAGTTTTGGATGTGTGTCTTGTAAGGATCAAAATTTCGGGTAAAATTTGAATTGAAATTTCGGCCGAAAACTGAAAATTTGGCTGAAATTTTGGGTCCCATACAAATTTGGACCAAAATTTCGGTCCAAATTATCGTTTCAGTGGGAACCAAAACTGATAATTTCGGCCGAAATTTCGATCATTTCAGCCAAAATTTTGATCCCTGGTGCCTTGAATAAAAGATTGACCATTTTGTGGCACATCAGTAGACTCGAGATCCATGGTGTGGAAGTTTGAGATGAAAAGTGATTTCAATCATCTAATTTAAAGTATTCAATGATTTCCAATATAGGTGCCGCGTGTATTCTTGGAGGTGCAAATAGAGCAAACCTTCATGAAATTTTTGGCATGAAGTGTGTCAAATATTTTGCCTACGTCTTTTACTCCTCACCTTACTACTTTGGATCCAATGAATCCATTATTTTTTTTATCAAAGAAATGCGGCAAATCCCTAATCAAACAAATGGAAATCGCCACATAGAAAGATGAAGAACAGAATGATCTATGAGGTTGCAACATGTATAAAATTATCCACTTGGCATTTCTTGTTCTATGAGGTTTCTACATATGAACAATTTATTTTTATTTTATTTTAGTTTATCTTTGTGCTTCGATAAGATTCATGTTACCTTGTATAAAATATCTTTTGTTCTACTTATTAGTTATTTTAGCTAAAATGGCCATGCACAATTGCTTTAGTGCATGGATCACCAAGGGTGGTACTTGGGTCTCTTTCCTTACCAACAAAATGGTCAAATCTAAAGCATTTCAGGGATATTTATGAGCGCTCAAATCTGTGCAATTACGTTTCTTACCTTTTGGCTGATTTGAGTTTCTTGACATTAAAAAATGCTATGCATTTTCTAAGTTTGGAAGGAGATTGACCCGTCCTTTTGCAAACGTCATGAATTGTAGATATATTTTTGACTGTTTTGAATGCCAAGCTAGTGAAAGTGTGCCTCCACTGATTTGCAGGCTCATACATATATGTGCATTTCGTGAGGTTTGACCATTCTGATGGATGGAGATTGTACAGAATACTAGGAGTGCAGATTCAGGTAATCCACCAAAAATTTCGGGTTTTGGTTCGATTAAGCTTGAATCGAAATCGTACTGAGACAAATTGGTTCAGTTATATTTTGACTACTCGAAATTGAATTGAAAATCTGCTTAGATCAATTCGGTTCGGTTTTTATTTTAGCATTACTATTTTTTTTTCTTCAATTTTTTGTGGTTTGTACCCATTTTTGGTTGGTTTTTAAAACTTAATCGGTTTTCAGTTTCGCCCACCCAAAACTGATTGAGAATATGCGACCTTGAAGTGGCAATATTGTCAACGTTCCATTGTAGAGTGCGTAGACCGGATATGGTCCAGATCCACTAGTAAATATAACTTTTAGGCTCACTTTTAATTCAATATGTGACCTGCCATCTTGATGATTTGGAATGCTCAGGTGGCTTGATATTGGGACGGCCATGCGACTATCCATGGAAAGCGGTTGTTCATCTACCATTTATCCTTTTGAAGGACTCGACTGTCATATTTGGACAAATTATATGATGACCGTCGACTTTTTAATCGTATGCTACGTACGCATTTTTTATTAATCTAAGTAATTAACCTAGCAGCATTTCATTGACACTTAAGGATCTTATATGCCTCGTTGATCTACTATTCCGACTTAAAAGTGGTGATGAGAGACTATGCACGATTCACTGTTTTAAGGGATTGGGAGAGCGCTCCAATTAAATTATGAAAACATTTAAAGAGAAAACTGAATACATTTAAAAGGTAAAAATTATGAATGTTAATTAATTTTATTTATTTTTTTTTTTTTTTTCAAATTTAAAGGTTAATTACTAGCGTTTTATGATAAAAATGCTTTTAAAATATATATCTTTTAATAAGTAAGACTTTGATATTAGTCTTTTCCCTTATCCTGGCATTTTCTCTTTCTTGTATCAATGCTTAAGTAAGACTTGTGTTATGGCCGTGCACTGGGGATAGTGTACGGGGCAATCTACGTCCATGAAATCGGTCAACTCTGTGTTTTTGATGAGCTTAGTTGAGTGAGAATGACCCTCAGTGTTTACACTATGCAATATGCACCTCAAAAATAGAGTTTGTAATTTGGTATTAGGTGCTGCCCAAATTAGGTGGGCTTGGGAGATGTGGTCAATCTCTTTATTAACAAATATTTTGTGGTAGTGTTAGCTGCCCCATTTTGAATTTTAAAATTTTGACCTTTCTCAATTTTAATTTTTTTAAAGGAAAATTTGCATTTTCGGCTCTACAAGTTTGCTTATTTACAAAAAAGTCATATGATTTGAAACTGTGCATAATAGGCCAGCTCCAAGCCAAGCCGTTTACACGCCAACATCCACCTGTTTTTTCATTATATATATGTTTATTTTTATTTATTTTTTTCTCTTTTTTCAGTTCGCAGCGCTCTGTGAAGTGGGCTCACAGGCATAGCTATCCGGGTCATCCGCAGGGCCACCAAAGCCATGAGGGCATCGTCGGCGCGTCACCAAGCCATGAGGGCTTCGCCAGTGGTACTCCTAGAGCTTCGGTCGTGGGCTAAGAGGGCACGTAACATAGTGGCAGTTGGAGTCGTGACGCAGTGCCAACAGGGCACGCGATACGGTCTCGATATAGCTAAGCTGGGTTAGCGTTGCGGTATGTTAAACCAAGGGGTTTGAGGTCCTCCCGCCATTTGGCCACTATTAATGTTTAAACCATATATATGGGGAAGTGATCTAACAGCCACGTGACGTGTCGCTGACCTAAACGATCCCCTATGGAACGCATATGATAGCCTTGTGGGCTTGAGTTCATGCATCCGAGCCTCGCATAGGTGTTAGGTCGCTCATGTCGCGTCGTGCGCTGGAGCCTTCGTGTTGGTGGTCCACGACCACGATCCACGATGCGGACCTAGATACTAAGTGGGGCTGCCCCTAGGATGATCGCTGCGTATAGCTATATGAATTGTATTCGGGAATCCGCATAGTTTCTAACCTGTTGAGCTACCGTGCAGGTTTGAAACGTGAATAGGCTGAATTAGTTCGAGAAAGTTAGTTGCTGCACGAGAGATTATGTCGCAAAGATTAACTCCGTGACATTTGGTATCAGAGCCTAAAGATGGCCGACACTGGGATAAGCAGTGGTGCTACGCGAAGGCGTACAAGGGAACGGTTGGATGATCTGGAAGCTCGAATATAATAGATAGAATCTATAGTGGCACTTGTAAATAAGCAGGAAGTGAACCATGCCACGTTAGCGGAGAATGTGGAAATCCTCACCGAGGATACGAGGGGCACCATCGAAGCCCTTCGTCTACAGATCGATGACCTAACTACAAAGATGAACGTCCTGATGAGGGCGATTTATTCTGGGACTGCTCCGCAACCGGAAACTTCCCAACGAAAGGTTAAGATGCCTGAGCCGCAATGCTATGGGGGAGCTCGCAATGCCAAAGATTTGGAGAATTTCTTATGGGACATCGAATAGTACTTCCGTGTCGTCCCATTTGCTACCGAAGCTATGAAAGTGGTCACAGCGATCATGTATCTTGAGGGAGACGCTAAATTGTGGTGGCGTACACGCTACGCAGAGATTCAAGATGGACGCTGTGTGGTAGATACGTGGGAGGACTTGAAGAAAAAATTAAAAGCTCAGTTCTTGCCCGAAAACGTCGACTTTATCGTCCGACGTAAATTACGAAGGCTGCAACATATGGGTATAGTGAGATAATATGTGAGATAGTTCTCTACTTTGATGTTGTATATTAGAGAAATGTTTGAGAAAGATAAATTATTCTACTTCATTGAAGGCCTAAAGCCCTGGGCACAAACTGAATTAAACAGAATAGCACTACCAGATCTAGCAGGCTGCTGGAGAACGATTAATAGACTATAGGCCATCGGATCCAAATAAGAAGAGGCCGCACGAGAACAAAAGTGGGTTGAAGAATTCGACAAAAGCCAATAAGAAAAGCAAGAATGGCACGCATGAAAAGAAGTCGCACAGGAAAGAGTCTTGTGTCAAGTCGGCCGAATCAGCTAATTTTGCACCCAAGTCGGGTTGTTTTTTATGCAGAGGGCCTCATCGAGTGAAAGATTGCTCGCATAAACAATCTTTGAATGCCCTACAGGGATCTGTTAGTACTCCACCTCCTGCCGTTGATGAACCAAGAATGTAGGCACTCAGGTTGCTGAATGCCATAAAAGGACAGGTAGAGAAGGAAAAGATAGTTGCGCCCAAGGGGCTGATGTACATAGAGGTATGTATCAACAGAAAAAATACTCGTGCCATGGTAGACACGGGGGCGACGCATAACTTCATTGCTGATAAAGAAGCACGTCGCCTAGGATTGAAACTGGAGCAAGACTCTAGCCGTATTAAGGCTGTGAACTCGGAAGCGCCCCTCATAGCCGGAATAGCAAAGGGGGTACCCGTGTAGATAGGGCCGTGGAGTGGAACAACAAACTTTATGGCAGTACAGATGGATGATTTCAAGGTTGTCCTTGGGTTAGGACTCCTACAGCAGGCAAAAGCGATGCCCATGTCGTACCTCGGATCAGTGTGCATGTTCGAGGAAGAGACCCCTTATATGATCCCCATTATTCAGAAAGACAAACAAGGGGAGAGTGATGGGTTTATTTCGGCACTTCAGTTAAAGAAGGGGCTAAGGAGAGGGGAACCTACGTTTCTCGCTACACTGATAGAAGAGAAAGCACCAGGGCTGACAGAGATTGTGTCAGGAATTCTCAAAGAATTCAAAGATATCATGCCGCCAGAATTGCCTAAGGTGTTGCCACTGATGTGTCGATTAAGTTGTAATGTTTTACTCGCAAGCGCACGAATCAGATTGTATATAGTGGGTGCAGAGTACGAGATCGTTCCTACGAGGACTAATTTTGAAAGATCTAAAAAGACAAGACAGTGATTCAGTAAATCTACTAAGATCTAACAGTATTCTACCAGTCTTATGATCTAGTTTCGTGAGATGACAATTACTGACTACAAACTAAAATTTAATTGATAATTCAAAAATAAAGATAAAGATGAAGATACTAAATCCTCCCATCTTTGGTCTGTTCTTCCCATAATATAAATCTAAGGATTAAACTATGGATATACCATTGAAGAAAAATATATTTTATGGAAGATAAATGGTCAAAACCCTAATAGGTTCCACGTTGCATCCCTGCAATCAGGACTTAGATGATTTTCATATATAAATCTGGGATCAAGGGCATGGCTTGACACACTTGATCTCAGGTTCAAATAAAATCATCCCCAAAGTAGGTGAAAATTCCAACAAAAATACCACCATAGATCTGAAATCAAGGGTATGGCTCGGCACACTCGATTTCAGATTATGGAGTAATTAAGATAAAATTACCATTACAGATCCAAGATCCAGGGCATGGCTCGGCACACTCGATCCTGGATCATAGTCGTAATTAGATCCACACGATGAAAGCAAAAAGACCATATAACAATGATTGGGGTGAAATTACCGTCACAGATCTGAGATCCCGGGCATGACTCGGCACACGCGATCCCAGATTAGTGGCGGGAATTTCATCCGTTCATGATAGCACAACAACCATAAAATAAAATCTCATATTTTAATCCTAAATTTATATTATTAAAAGTACATCTCTCGAATGGGAATCATTAGATCCCCATCCCTATGAATTTAGCCACACATGCTGTAATTAAATGACATAAATAAATAAGGAAGAGAAAATAATATTAATTTAATGAATTAAAAATACCTCAAACTTCAGAAAAAATTACTTTGATCCAAAAGTACGATGATCTTCAGAAACGAAATTAATGCAGAAATCAACTGAACAAAAATATAATAAACTGAAGGAATGAATACTGAAAAATTAAAGGAACAAAGCTCTCAAAAAGAATAATAAAAACTCCTTATCTCTACGTCTAACTATGAAAAGGAAAAACTAAAAAACTAAAACTCTAATCCCCTCTCTAATTATTTGAGTCGGCTTTAAATAATATCCAAGTCGTGCGAGTTTCCTGGCTCGAAAAGTCAGGGTCAATTGATCGACCTTATAGGGTCGATCGATTGACTCTCCAAAAATCTCTAAAATTCTGCTTTAAGAAGTCCTTTCCGTCTCAAATTCATTATTTTGGTCGCTTGATCGACTGGAAGGTCGATCGATCGACCTTCCCAGATTTTCGTAAACTCCCGCCCAACTTTGCATCAGACACTGCCTCGGTATTGCAGTCATAACTTTCTGTCTCGGACTCGGGTTTAGATGATTCTTACGGCGTTGGAAAGCTAACGACGAGCTTTACAACGTTTGTGTTTTGACAATTTCATAATTCGGCCATCTTGAAGGTCCAAAGTGAGCTGCAAGTTGCACCAAGTTCTCGATGACCCAAAGTTGCAGTGTTTTGACATTATTTTCAGAATTCTTGGGCTGTTTTCTACACTTGCTTGTATTTACCTGAAATACTTCAAATTTAATAATTCTCATCAGATAGCCTTCATCGGACGACTAAATATTGATATTTAGGAGTAAAATATCATCATATTTCACTACTCATCACACCCCCAAACCTACACTTTGCTAGTCCTTGAGTAAAGCAAACTAAAGAAAATAAATGCCACTTTCGTAGGGAGCACGATTTCACTTAGCATGTGCAACAAGCCTTTAAACCCCTAGGTGATCCCTAGTGGAGGAGTTGTCTCCTGAGGATTTACAGTGAAGTTACCCACAAACTTTAATACATTTTTGAAACCATCGGCAAAATTGAGTTTTCAAAACATGATTTTTATAATATCTTTAACTTCAAAACTCAAAATCATTAATCAATTCAACATGCGAATTCTCAATTTTAACTAACAATGTTATACTAATCATAGTATCCATTCAAATTAGTCTAATGCTCAAATATTTAGATAACTCATCCATTCATGCTTAAATGTGGAGTGTGTGCATAACCAAACCAAAATTCATCCATCTCAGAACTAGTTTAAACGGGAAACCGTCGGATCTGTTATTTTGACTCAATCCTCACTTTAGGTATACTCTCAAAATATAAAGACACCGATGATGGATAAGTTTTCGCACACATGTGAGAGATCAATACAAAGTAAATAAAAAGGTCTCATATGATAAATGAAATACGATGTAATCAATGAACAAAAATAAATCTCATAAGAAGATACTTGTATATCCTAAGCATGTCATATCAAGTGTCATAAGTATCACATATTTACTCTTCACAAGGCAGTTACCAATGCAAGATTGGATCATGAAGGTCTTTTGTAGGGTTGTAATGGGGCTCAGGAAAGGGTAAGAAAGAATTAGAAGTTGGGATTCAAAATTCCTGAGAAATTGGAAAAGAAACAAACTTCTGATTTTTCTATTTCTCTTCTTTTTCTCTTCTAATCTCTCACTATTTTTCTCAATATTCTTCTATTTTTCTCAACTTTCTTTTCTTTTGAATTTCCTTTTCTTGAAGCACCTCATATTTTTCATTGTTTTTCATAATTTTCTTTTTCTCCCCCCTTTTTTTTTTTGCCATATACTCTCAGTAAACATCACAACTCGGTATCTCTCCACTTACTCTCTTTTCGTTCATTTTCATCCCTCGTTCCTAATTTCTCATAAATAAGAAGGGTAAAGCTGAATTTTCAGAAATGGTGAAGGGTTAAAGGTTAACGTGGCTTATCAAAGAATGTATAAAGATAAATTTTTTCAATAGGCTCAAAGGGGTACTAGAAGGATAAATTTATATAAGGTGGGATATTTTAAGCACAAACGAGCTAAAGATGGCCTTCAATCATTTCCTTAAAAGATGGTAACCTTGCCTATTTGTCTTGAGTAGATATACAGTACATTCTAACACAATAATATGAATTTGATATCATGCAAAGTCACAAGCCAAAATAAAATGTATGAGATTATGCAAAGTAATTCGTATTTAAAGAAAACTCCGAGTTTATGTATTCACTCATCAATGACGAAAATTTAGCTCTAAAGCTCACTGGGTTTAGTCTCCACTAAGAACCTAAGATTCAACGTTCAAAACAGTTCATCGATTTCTAAGTCTTAGCTTGGTATAAGTGTAAAAATTCTAAGCATGAATATCAAAATTACCCACAAAGTATCACATTAAGCTTCATCATCTTAGATACAAGTAATCAAAATATGACATCAGTATTCTCAAAATTAAATTCACATACATCATCAACTAAAGTTTGAAAACAATCACAAAATAATGTGCATGATGACTTCAAAATTATTATTATTATTATTTTTTTTTTATAATTTTTAAAAAATAAGTGATGCAAAATAGATAACCATACCCCAAAACCAAAAGATGACAATGTCCTCATTGATTTAAATAGGTATTGCACCCCCAAACCTGTTGAAAAGTACCCCAACACAAAGATCAGGTGCAGAGAAGAGGTGCATTAAATTGAAACATGACCAACCAACGAAACTAAAAATTTATTGAAGGTAATATGGCTACACTATTTAGGGAAATAAAAACAACCTAAACTAAACTAAAAACTAATAAATCCTAAATCCTAAATCCTAAAAAGAAATTAGAAATTAGAATTTTTTTTTTTTTTTTTATCGAAAAGAAATTACACAAAATTGGGCTGCCTCCCAATGAGCGCTAGTTTACTGTCGATAGCTCGACCATGTGAATTGCTCAGTCAGAGTGAGCCATTGGATCACTCAAGGGAAGAGTGTCAGAGAATGCGATTGCATCCTCAAGGAACGGTTTTAATCGTTGACCGTTAACTCGAAAAATATTCCAGTGTCTCGGGTTGATAACATCAACTGCCCCATTGGGGAGTATTCGAGAGATTTTGAAAGGACCACTCCACCAGGTTTTTAGTTTCCCAGGAAATAAGTGAAGTCGGGAATTGTAGAGTAGAACCTGTTGACCAACGACGAAAGATTTACGTAGAATAAATTGATCATGAACTCGTTTCATACGGTCCTTGTACGATTTAGCACAATCATATGCATTAGCACAGATTTCCTCTAATTCATTTATTTGGAAACCCCTTTGGGCACCAGATTTCAAGTGATCAAAATTCAATGACTTAATGGCCCAAAATGCTCGATGTTCCAATTCAACCGGGAGGTGGCAACCTTTACCAAAAACCAACCGATACGACGACATGCCAATCGGAGTTTTAAATGCAGTTCGATACGCCCATAGAGCGTCATTCAGTTTTAGTGACCAGTCTTTACGGTTCGGATGAATTGTCTTTTCTAAAAGCTGCTTAAGTTCCCGATTAGAGACTTCAACTTGGCCACTTGTCTGAGGATGATATGGTGTAGCAACTTTGTGTGTGACACCATATTTCTTCATTAATTGGGTGAACACTTTATTGCAAAAGTGCTTTCCACCATTGCTGATTATCGCCTTTAAAATATCAAAACGTGAAAACACTTGATCCTTTAGGAATTTTATCACTACTTTATGATCATTCGTTTTACAGGCCACAGCCTCTACCCATTTCGAGACATAATCAACACCGACAAGAATGAACGTATGGCCAAACGAATTAGGGAAGGGACCCATAAAATCGATCCCCCAAACATCGAATAATTCAACTTCTAAAATTGGATTGAGCGGCATCATGTTGCTCTTTGAGATTCGGCCCATCATTTGACAGTTGTGACAAGATTTGCAATGCTGATGACAATCTTTAAAGATTGTCGGCCAGTAAAAACCACTCTGAAGGATCTTTGCTGCAGTCTTTTTAAAACTAAAGTGACCTCCACAAGCTAACTCATGACAGAACGAGATGATCTGTGGTTGCTCGGATTCAGGAATACACCTTTGTATGATTTGATCGGGGTAGTATTTGAATAAGTACGGATCTTCGAAAAAGTAGTGTTTCACCCGAGCTAAGAAAATAGATTTCTCATTCTTCGACCAATGGTGAGGTAATTTCTCGGTGACTAAGTAATTGATAAGATCCGCATACCAAGGTGGACAATCAATCCTGAATAACTGTTCATCTGGGAAGTTCACCAAGATCTGAACATGGTCATTAGATTTCTCAATAATTATTCGTGATAAGTGATCTGCCACCACATTTTCTGAGCCTTTCTTGTCTTTGATCTCCAAATCGAACTCTTGCAACAACAAGATCCATCTGATTAAACGCGCTTTAGCATCTTTCTTAGCGAACAGATAACGCAGAGCAGCGTGATCTGTGAATACCACAACTTTAGATCCTAATAAATAGGATCAAAATTTATCCAACATGAAAACTACTGCCAAAAGTTCCTTTTCAGTGGTCGAGTAGTTCAACTGGGCATCGTTGAGAGTACGACTCGCATAGTAGATTACATGCGGTAATTTTTCTATTCGTTGCCCCAGAACAGCTCCAATTATACAATCAGAGGCGTCGCACATGATTTCGAACGGGAAGTCCCAGTTCGGAGATTGAATTATTGGAGCTTTTATCAATTCGGCCTTAATGGTTTCAAAGGCCCGCAAACATTTATCATCAAAGAGGAATGGGGCATCCTTTGAAAGTAAGCTGCATAGCGGTCACGCTATCTTACTGAAATATTTAATAAAACGGCGATAAAAACCGGCGTGGCCCAGAAAAGATTTGATTTCTTTCACTGTCCTCGGTGGTGGTAGATTGGCAATTAAATCAACTTTAGCCTTATCGACCTCAACACCCTGGGACGATATAATGTGTCCCAAAACAATGCCATCTTTAACCATGAAGTGACATTTTTCTCAGTTAAGAACAAGATTCGTCTCCTGGCATCGTGCAAGCACTAGCGATAAATGATTCAGACAGTTAGCAAAACTGTTTCTATGGATCGAGAAGTCGTCCATGAAGACTTCGAGGAATCGTTCGACCATATCCGAAAAAATACTCAGCATACATCTTTGGAATGTAGCTGGTGCATTACAAAGCCCAAACGACATTCGTCGGTAGGAGAAGGTACCAAAAGGACATGTGAACGTGGTTTTCTCTTGATCCTCAGGTGCAATGACTATTTGGTTATACCCAGAATAGCCATCGAGGAAGCAATAGTACTCATGTCCGACTAATCTTTCCAACATCTGATCGATAAACGGAAGTGGAAAGTGATCTTTCCTTGTCATCAAATTTAACTTCCGATAATCAATGCACACTCTCTACCCTGTTTGAATTTTTGTAGGGACTAGTATGTTTTCCTCATTCTTCACCACTGTGACACCCGATTTCTTAGGGACCACTTGTGTGGGGCTGACCCATTTACTGTCGGAGATGGGGTATATGATTCCAGCATCTAAAAGTTTTATTACCTCATTTCGGACCGCGTCTTACATTATAGGGTTCAGTCTCCTCTGTGGTTCCCTAGAAGGCTTAGCATTGTCTTCCAAATGGATTCGATGCATACACACCGTCGGACTAATGCCTTTGATATCTTTTATCGACCATCCGAGGGCACTTTTGTGCTCTTTGAGTACATTCATAAGTTGGCCTTCCTGATTCGCATCCAATGTTGATGATATTATAACGGGTTGGGTTCCATTCTCCCCCAGGTAGGCATACTTGAGATTTTTCAAAAGAGATTTAAGTTCTAAGGACACTTTTTCCTCCTCTTTCGGATTTTCCTTGATTAATTCAATTTGAGTTCTACACTCTATTTCCTTTTCTTCTCCCAGACGTGGTGTGGAATCCAACATGTGATTCACTTCTTGGATTAGTTGATCCACATCAAAATTCTCTCCAAAATGCGCAAGACAAGCTGCTAAAGGATCTTCAATCTCAGATGCATGAAATATTTCTTCTATGATTTCATCGAGTATGCATGCTTGTGCATGTTCATCATCCTCCATGGGCTGCTTGGCAATATTAAAATTATTGAGCTCCACTGTCATATTCCCGAATGACAGATTCATGATCCCGTTTCGACAATTGATCAGCGCATTGGAGGTTGCTAGGAATGGTCTTCCTAGAATCATTGGAATGTTATTCTTCAAATTTGATGCCGGTTCAGTGTCTAGAACAACAAAATCTAAAGGAAAGTAGAAAGAATCCACCTTGATGAGGACATCTTCCATGATTTCACGATGGATCTTTACGGACCGATCAGCTAATTGAAGGGTCATCGTAGTGGTCTTAAGCTCTCCCAATTTGAGCTCCTTATACACAGAGTAAGGCAACAAGTTGACACTTGCTCCTAAATCCAAAAGGGCCTAATTAATACGGTTATCGCCGATGATGATCGAGATTGTAGGACAACCTGGGTCCTTATATTTGATCGGGAGCTTTGCTTGCAACACTGAACTAACTTGCTCGGCTAAGAAAGCCTTTTTCAGAATATTTGTCTTTCTTTTAATTGTGACCAATTCCTTCAAAAATTTAGCATAAGCAGGCACTTGGCGGATGGCATCTAGGAAGGAAATATTAATTTTTAATTGCTTAAAAATCTCATTTATTCTTTCCACATTGCGATTTTTCAGTGGTGCCATCAATCTTTGCGGGTACGGTACTTTAGGAACAAAACTTCTCTTCTGTTCACTCTTTTCTTCTGATGTTTCTTTTGCTTGTACTTTTTCCTTAATTTCTTCTTTCTCTTCAGATTGCTTCTCTCCATCAGACTTTTCCTCCTCCTCTGGCAACACTACCTTGTTATCGATCTGCTTTTCAGATCTCAATGTTGTGATCGCTCGAATTTGTTGTTGATCATCCTCTTGTGTTGAAGTTGATATTTGTTCAACAACCATTTGGCCCCTTGGGTTAGGAACTGGTTGGCTAGGAAACGATCCGTTTTCTCTTTCACAGAGAAAAGTTGCCAATTGTCCAATTTGGGTCTCAATTTTGGAGATTGAGGATGTGTGAGAATGAATGAGTTTCATCAGGTCCTCAGTAGAAGGAGTTTGTGTATGAGGGCGTTGGGCAGCATTCCCCTGTGGATTGTTAAATCCAGGTGGTGGAAATGTTGGCACAAAATTTTGTTGTGATTGTGCAAACTGAAAATTCTGGTTCATATGCCGTGGCTGCCCAACCTAATTTTGATTGTATTAAAATTGATTCGGGTTATTGAACCCTTACTGCTGAAATTGCCTTTGACCGTAGTTCTGCTGCGGTCCTTGATTGAAATTTTGTTGGGGATAAAAGTTTGTCCCTGTTTCCTAGGCTGTATTCTTTGATTATCTTGTTTCCATTAGAAATTTGGGTGGTTTCTCCAGCTATTTGGGTTATTCTCATTGAAAACGTTTCCTTGATTCCGCCCATAATTATTCACAACATTTAGCTATTCAGATGTGTCTTCATGATAGTTCTGCATTGAAGGACAATCATCTGCCATATGCATTGGACTTGCACAAATCGAACATGGCTCAGGTTGTGTATTTACCATATGCACATTCTTCTTTAATTTCAATTCCTCCACTTGTTGAGTGAGGAAATCAATTTTAGCCATCAGATCTGGGTAATCCTTTACTACGTATAGTCCTCCCTTCTTGGTTGAACTCCCGGCTTGATCACGGGCTTTGACTGGTTGTTCTCGAGTCTTTGTGAAATCCCAGTGCTGAGAATCTTCAGCAAGCTTTTCTCGGAAAGCATTAGATTCGGTTTCCTTAAGGCTCAGGAATCCTCCGCCATTCATTGACTTCACCAGATGTCTATTTGGTTGACTAAGTCCATTGTAAAAACACTGGACTAGTCTCCACTTTGAGTATCCATGGTGTGGACATTTGAGTAAGAGATCCATGAATCTATCCCAAGCTTCATATAATCTCTCATCTTCCTCTTGCGTGAAATCCGTGATTTCACGTCTAAGGACATTCGTCTTCGCCATAGGGAAGAACTTTGACAGAAACTTTTTGACTATCTGATCCCAGGTGGTTATGGATCCTGATGGTAGAGAGTTTAACCAGACTTTTGCTTTATCCTTTATAGAGAAAGGAAACAAGCGTAGCCTAACAGATTCTTCGTTGAAATTTTGGTAAATAAATGAGCAGACTTCGACGAAGTCTTTAACGTGCTGGTATGGGTCTTCTCTCTCCATGCCATGAAACATTGGAAGGATTTAGATGACATTTGTACGAATTTCAAACCGGCCACCAAGTGTGGCGGGGTATATAATGCATGATGGGGTATTTGTAGTTATTAGAGAGAACAGTTCTCTCAATGTTGGTTCTTCCTCTTGTTCAAGTTGCCCATTCATGTTGTCAGTCATACTGACTTCAGTGGATGATTCACTTAAAATTTTCTGCCGTGATCTAGCATCCTTACGATTTGACCGGCAAGCACGTTCGATCTCAGAATTTAAAGGCTCTAAATTTCTTTCTTTAGAAGACTTAGTGTGCATGCAAATGACGCACAAAGTGGAGGTTCCAGGTAGGAAAACCTTAAATTTTTTTTTTTTAAAATTTTAAATTTTTAATTTTAATATTGAAATTCCTGAATTTTTATTGTTTTTTTTTTTTTTTCAAAATTAAAAAATTTTTGGAATCTCGATTGATCGAGTGTGAATCTCGATCGATCGAGGAAGGGTAAATTGATCGAGCAGTATACTCGATCAATCGACATAATTTTTTTTTTTTTTTTTAATTAGCAGAAATACTATTTTAATCCCCAAAAATTCCTAAAATTTACTGTCTACCAAAAATTCAGATTTTCTTACTTTAGTCCCCGGCAACGGCGCCAAAAACCTGATGTGTCCATTAAGTTGTAATGTTTTACTCGCAAGCGCACGAATTAGATTGTATATAGTGGGTGCAGAGTATGAGATCGTTCCCACGAGGACTAATTTTGAAAGATCTAAAAAGACAAGACAGTGATTCAGGAAATCTACTAAGATCTAACAGTATTCTACCAGTTTTATGATCTAGTTTTGTGAGATGACAATTACTGACTACAAACTAAAATTTAATTAATAATTCAAAAATAAAGATAAAGATGAAGATACTAAATCCTCCCATCTTTGGTCTGTTCTTCCCATAATATAAATCTAAGGATTAAACTATGAGATATATCATTAAAGAAAAACATCTTTTATGGAAGATAAATGATCAAAACCCTAATAGGTTCCACGTTGCATCCCTGCAATCAGGACTTAGATGATTTTCATATATAGATCTGGGATCAAGGGCATGGCTCGACACACTTGATCTCAGGTTCAAATAAAAATCATCCCCAAAGTGGGTGAAAATTCTAACAAAAATACCACCATAGATCTGAAATCAAGGGTATGGCTCGGCACACTCGATTTCAGATTAGGGAGTAATTAAGATAAAATTACCATTACAGATCCAAGATCCAGGGCATGGCTCGGCACACTCGATCCTGGATCATAATCGTAATTAGATCCACACGATGAAAGCAAAAAGACCATATAATAGTGATTGGGGTGAAATTACCGTCACAGATCTGAGATCCCGGGCATGACTCAGCACACGCGATCCCAGATTAGTGGCGGGAATTTCATCTGTTCATGATAGCACAACAACCATAAAATAAAATCTCATATTTTAATCCTAAATTTATATTATTAAAAGTACATCTCTCGAATGGGAATCATTAGATCCCCATCCCTATGAATTTAGCCACACATGCTGTAATTAAATGACATAAATAAATAAGGAAGGGAAAATAATATTAATTTAATGAATTAAAAATACCTCAAACTTTAGAAAAAATTACTTTGATCCAAAAGTACGATGATCTTCAGAAACGAAATTAATGCAGAAATCAACTGAACAAAAATATAATAAACTGAAGGAATGAATATTGAAAAATTAAAGGAACAAAGCTCTCAAAAAGAATAATAAAAACTCCTTATCTCTACGTCTAACTATGAAAAGGAAAAACTAGAAAACTAAAACTCTAATCCCCTCTCTAATTATTTGAGTCGGCTTTAAATAATATCCAAGTCGTGCGAGTTTCCCCGCTCGAAAAGTCAGGGTCGATTGATCGACCTTATAGGGTCGATCGATCGACCCTCCAAAAATTTCTAAAAATATGCTTTAGGAAGTCCTTTCTGTCTCAAATTCATCATTTTGGTCGCTTGATCGATTGGAAGGTCGATCGATCAACCTTCCTAGATTTTCGTGAACTCCAGCCCAACTTTACATCAGACACTGTCTTGATATTTTAGCTATAACTTTCTGTTTCGGACTCGGATTTAGGTGATTCTTATGGCGTTTGAAAGCTGACGACGAGATCTACAACGTTTGTGTTTTGAAAATTTCATAATTCGGCCGTCTTGAAGGTCTAAATTAAGCTGCAAGTCGCACCAAGTTCTCGATGACCCAAAGTTGCAGTGTTTTGACATTATTTTCAGAATTCTTGGGCTGTTTTCTACACTTGGCTTGTATTTACCTGAAACACTTCAAATTTAATAATTCTCATTAGATAGCCTTCATCAGACGGCTAAATATAGGTATGTAGGGATAAAATATCATCATATTTCACTACTCATCAGCCACCTAGGAGATCAATAGATCACTGAATCGAATTGGAACCAGGTGTGAAGCCGCCAGCTAAAGCTCCCTACAGAATTGCTCCTCCGGAGCTAGCCAAGTTACATCGACAGTTAGATGAGTTATTGGGGGCAGGGTTTGTTCGATCGTCTAAAACTCCATTTGGTGCCCCAGTTCTATTTCAGAAGAAACGTGACGATAGCCTTTGATTATGCATCAACTATAGAGCGTTGAATAAGGTCACCGTCAAGAATAAGTATCCAGTGTCATTGATTGCAGATTTGCTTGATTAGTTGGGCAGTGCGAGGTACTTTACCAAGCTGGACTTGAGATCTGACTATTACCAAGTGTGAGTCACCGAGGGAGACGAAAGTAAGACTACCTGTGTGACCAGGTACAGAGCCTTTGAGTTTCTAGTGATGCCCTTTGGGCTGACTAATGCCCCAGCCACCTTCTGCACCCTTACGAATGAGTTGTTCCATGCCTACCTCGATAAGTTCGTGGTGGTGTACTTAGACGATATCGTTGTATATAGCAACACCTTAGAAGAGAATCTCAGCCACCTCCAAATCATCTTCAAGATACTGCGAGAAAATAAGTTCTATGTCAAGAAGGAGAAGTGTTTATTTGCACAAGAGCAGATTATGTTTTTAGGACACCATATTAGGGAAGGAAATATCAGCATGGACATTGAGAAAGTTCATGCAATCTAAGACTGGAGAGTGTAGAAGGCTTGACCGAACTGCGGTCATTTTTGGGTCTTGTCAACTATTACATAAGGTTCATCCCCGGTTATTCACACCGTGCAGCACCACTGATTGACCTTTTGAAGAAGGATCGATCGTTGCAGTGGTGGGAGAAGTGTCAGAGGGCATTTGAGGATCTAAAAGCGGTGGTCATGAGTGACCCCATGCTAAAGCTATATGATCACTCCAAGTCATTTGAGGTACACACGGATGCCTCCGACTATGCGATAGGAGGAGTATTAATGCAAGAAGAACATCCAGTGCCTTTGAGAGCAGAAAGCTAAACGATACCGAGCGGCGATACACGGTTCAAGAAAAAGAGATGACAGCAGTAGTACATTGTCTGAGGACGTGGAGACACTACCTACTTGGGTCGAAGTTTCTAGTGATGACCGATAATGTGGCGAACAACTACTTTCAGACACAAAAGAAATTGTCACCGAAGCAGGCCCGTTGGCAGGATTTCTTAGCCGAGTTCGATATGGACTTGGTGTACAAGCCCGGCAGGACCAACCAAGTCGCAGACGCTCTAAGCCGTAAAGCAGAGTTAGCAACATTAAAGGTTCAGTTAGCAGCATTAAAAATTGAACAACAAAATGCAGCTAGCCGCATTAGTTCGACTATCTTCGATCGATTGCGCGATGGGTTGAAATTAGATCCACTCGCGAGGACCCTAATACAACATATACAAGAGGGGAAAACACGACAGTTCTTGATTGAGGAAGGATTGTTGGTGACCAAAGGGGGTCGTTTCTATGTGCCGAAAGTAGGAGAACTTAGAAAGGGACTCTTAAAAGAGTGTCATGACACATTGTGGGCTGGTCATCCAGGAATTCATCGCACGCTCGCCTTATTGGAAAGGTGTTTCTATTGGCCTAAGATGGAAGAGGAATTCATCGCATGCTCAAGTGGCTAATATGCCAGCAGGACAAAGTGAAAAGAGCTAAACTATTTGGACTCCTGCAGCTGTTGTCAGTGCCATCCAGACCATGGGAGAGCGTCTCCCTTGCCAGTGCCGCAAGTGATTGTCAGCGATAGGGATCCACAGTTTGCTAGCAAGTTTTGGTCGGAAGTTTTTCAACTCCTGGGGATAAAACTAGACTTTTCATCTAGCATGCATCCACAAACAGACGAATAAACAGAAATGGTGAATGCTAATTTGGAACAATATTTGAGATATTTTGTCAGCGCCAACCAAAAGAACTGGATTCAATTGTTAGATGTGGCACAATTTTGTTATAATCTGCATAAGAGTTCAGCCTCAAATAAGAGCCCATTTGAATTGACAACTGGCCAGCAACCGTTAACGCTGCATACAATTACTATGGGATACACTGAATCAAAGCCGACAGCTTACCATCTTGCCAAAGAGTAGCAAAGAAATGCAGAGATCGCTAGGGCTTATCTGGAAAAAGCCGCTAAGCGAATGAAGAAGTGGGCCGATCAGGGTTGACGGCCGATCGAGTTGCACGTAGGGAATGAAGTTTTGGTAAAGCTTAATCCGAAGCAGCTCAAATTTTTCAGAAGAAAACACACATGGTTAGTTCGCAAGTACGATGGGCCATTCCCAATCATAAAAAAGATCAATGATGTCTCATTTTGAGTGCAACTTCCTTCCCGACTGCGAATGCATCCGATATTTCACGTCAGTTGCTTGAAGCCATATAAAAGAGATCCGAATAATCCAAGGAGAAGTTTATCAACTTGTGTCGCCCCAGATGCCGATTTACAGTTAAAGAGACAGGTTGAAGAAATCCTTACACAGGCGCAGTAATAAGGAAGATGGCTTAGAATGAATTTTCTGTGGAATATCTTTTAAAGTGGAAGGGCCTACCAGAGATTGAAATTACTTGGGAACTTGATAGTACCCAACCATCCTTCCAAGCCGCATTAAAGAAGTACTTGAAGCGCGTTGATGGGGATGTCAACGCAACTAAGTACAAGTAGGCTACTTGGGTCACTAGTGCACTAGACACTGGTGGATTAAAGCTGGGGCAACGTTGGCGCGTCACCAAGCCATGAGGGCTTCGCCAGTGGTACTCCTAGAGCTTCGGTAGTGGCCCAAGAGGACACTCGACTTGGTGGCAGTTGGAGTCGTGGCGCAGTGCCAACATGGCACATGATGCGGTCGCGACATAGCCAAGCTGGGTTAGCGGCATGGAGCGTTGCGGTATGTCAAACTAAGGGGTTTGAGGTCCCCCCGCCATTTGACCAGTATTGATATTTAAACCATATATATGGGGAAGTGAGCTAACAGCTACGTGAGTGTCGTTGGCCTAAGTGATTCCCTACGGAACGCGTACGATAGCCTTGTAGGCTTGAGTTCGTGCATCCGAGCCTCGCATAGGTGTTGGATCGCTCATGTCACGTCATGCGCTGAAGCCATCGTGTTGGTGGTCCACGACTACCATCCACGATGTGGACCTAGACCCTAAGTGGGGCTGCCCCTAGGATGATCGCTGCGTATAACTATATGAATTGCATTCGAAAATCTGCATAGTTTCTAATCTAATGTGCTACCGTGCAGGTTTGAAACATGAATAAGCTGAATTAGTTTGAGAAAACTAGTTACCGCACGAGAGATTACGTCGCAAATAATAACTCTGTGACAGCTCGCTCTCTTACAGTTGCATGCCAAAAATGGTGATTTTGGGCATGAAGAAAAAGAGAGATTACTATCCAATATAAGCTTTATTAGTTAGTAATCTACAAAAAAATATAAGAACGGAAGACCTAAGTATAAAAAAAGAAAAAAAAGTCAAAAAAATCGCTAGCATACCGTTATCTTAAGATAGCGATCGCTAATATACCGCTATCTTAAGATAACGATTTTTTTTTTTTTTTTTTTTTAACAGTGATTTCATATAATGTACACAATTAAAATAGATTACCATCTAATGTCGACCTTTAAAAATAAAAAATAAAAAATAAAAAAATTCGCTAACATACCGTTATCTAAAAATAGTGATCGCTAACATACCGCTATTTACGATAGCGACCGCCATTTTAAGAGAGCGACAATTTTTTTTTTACCATATACACAATTAAAATAGATTATCATCTAATGACGTGTTAGTTATCTTAAGATAGCGATCTGTAATGACTCGTAAAATTAGACTCGAACTCGACTGACCTAGTATGTGTGGTCGACACGAAAACCGATGTCATCATATATTTTTATATGATAATAAATATTTAAATAATATTATGATAACTTTATACGGATGGATTAAGGTTTAAATGTGTGTTTGAGCCTTTAGTGTGAAAGTCGTGCACCGACACACCGTGTGCCGCTCAACACCGAAGCCAAGTCCAAGAGATAAGTGGATAGAATTGTGGGGACAAATATCTAAGATACTTGTTTTGGTTCGTTTGGTTATAAGAGGAGGAGATAGCTTAGAGGCTAAGCTATCTTGCAATAGAGAGCTTGAGAGAGAGAGCCGGAGACGAGGATTGCCGTGTGGAACCTTTGTGAGATTTCAACCGCGTGATCGCAGTGATCTTCGTACTCTCCGCGAAGCATTTAATGCGATCATGACTTGAGTTCCACTCTTGAAAACCTCAAGCCGTTCAAGCCCTTTTTCTATTAGAAACCCTTTTTCTATAGAAGCCCCATTTTCAAAGAGCCGATCACCTTGGATAGTCATCCGCTCTTTGAATGGGTTAAGATTGATGCGTGGATCATTGACGACTTTATCTTGAATATATGGTGATCAATCGTTGTGAAATCGCCATAGAAATTCGAAAATTTCGTTTCGAAACCCTTTTGAACAACGACTCTTCAAGGCGCGAAGTCGATCAAAGAAATGTTAGTTTTATTTGATTTTAATGGTTTAGATTGTTTTAGTTAGTGTGTATATATGTGTGATTCGATGAAGATCGTAGAAGATTTAGAAGAAAATAGATAAAAAAAGGATAAAACCTTATAGTTGTGCATTTATGAAGGTTTTGATCAATCAAATTAGGTGATTGATCGATCAAATTTGGCATTGATCGATCAAATTTGGCATTGATCGATCAAATTTGGTGTCGATCGATCAATCATCCAGATTGATCGATCAAATTATATATACAATGATAAGAACAGGAAGTTTGTTTGCTGAAAGTTCATCCCCGACTGCATTGATCGATCAAATTAGGTGATTGATCGATCAATGTGATGGGTTGATCGATCAAGGGTGAAATTGATCGATCAATGTGGAATTGATCGATCAATATGATGGTTTGATCGATCAAATTGACTGTGCCGATACTGCTTAAGTGTTTTGGCTATAACTTTTTACTCCGAACTTCGATTGATACGATTCTTGCGGTATTGGAAAGAGGACAACTAAATCTACAACTTTTATGAATTAACTAACTGGCGAGTAAATTTTTTTGATGATTAAAATTGAGCTGAAATTTAGGCCAAGTTCTAAGTTAGCACGTTTTGACTAAAATATCGATATAGCTTCCGTATTTTGGCCATAACTCTTTGTCACGAACTCTGATTGACGCGATTCTTGATGCGTTAAAAAGAGTACGACGAGATCTAACTCTTTTATGAATTAACTAAATCTTTAATCAAATGTTTTGAGGGTCAAAATGAAGTGAGAAGTTAGGTCAAGTTTCGAGTCAACACAAAATTGCCCATTTCAGCCTCGATTTTGAGAAAACACTTAAATACGTCCGCATTTTTAATAATTAGGATCAATTTTTAATACATCATCATATATGGGATGTAAACTAAGAGTGGAGGCCGTGGATAAGAACTTTTGGATTGCTTAGAAAGATCTGTTAAGGTAGAGGAAATCTAACCTAAAAATGTATCTGAATATGATTTCATGATTCCTTCACATCTGTATCCTGATTTCTATTTTAAAAGCATGTTTGCATATCAATCAATCTCTGTCATCTCTGATTCCTGCATTCTGATTTTTGTGTTCTGAAGCTTGTTTCTGATTTCTGATATTTGATTCTTGAGGTCAAACGTGTGTACGTGATTTTAAGTATTTAATCCAGATGATCCCCACCGATTCAGCGGTATATCCGTGCCCTGACATAATAGTGCATCTGTTTTGATAATTTCTCGACACAATTGCACTTCATAGATGAGGCGTTGTTGCATTATTGAAATTATTCATATGAACGACAATTGGTTGGGGTTTCCTATCGACATACACCTGATTATCACGTGCTATATATTCACGGGAGTTTTTTAAGTTAGAATTATGCATGATTTAAGTCACAAATTATATACTAATAGCATCTGTTCTGTTCTTTGAAAACTCAGTACATGTCATCTGATTTATCCTGTCTACAGATTCTGATTTGATTATTTGTTTGAGATACTACCTGTAAATCATGTTTTACATTTTAGATATAATTTTAGCTGTGATTCTTCTATTGAGCTTAGATGTAGCTCACCCTATTATTTATAACATTAATAGGTTTTGAGGCTAGAGCTCCCGGCATTGAGAGCGACCCTAACTACCAGCCTGATCCGGAGGCTGAGGTTGAGGAAGAGAATACTAATACCCCTACTGACGAGCACCACCCGTAGCTAGGGTATTTGATTAGACTGAATATTTTGGGATCTGTATATATTTTAGATTATTGTGGTTCTAGTGATCACGATTTTGTACTTAAAACTTTGTAGATACTTTATTTTCTTTTGTGTATATCTTATAGGAACCACTACTTGGAACCATTATTTTTGTGTGACGGATGTCCATCACCAGTGATTCTTCTTGGTTCTTTTTTGAGGATGTATTTTCTTTTATTTATATATATATGTATTGTTAGATTCTTCTCTCTTTTAAAGCCTTATATGATGACTCGATCTGTCACTACTGGACAGTGCATGCTCTGATTTCTACTAGACGAGTAGACACTTTGTGATTTGTCCTGGGAATCATCTAGAGCATGATCCTGATGGCACGGATTTTCGAGTGTGAAAATTCGGGCTGTCACATGATCGCTAACATGCCGCTATCTTAAGATAGAGACCACCATTTTATGATACCAATCGCCTTCCTAAGTTGGCGGTCGCTATCTTAAGATAGCGGACCGCTAACTTAAGATGGCGGTAAATTTTTTTTTACCATGTACACAATTAAAATAGATTATCATTTAATGGCGTGTCGCTATCTTAAAATAACGACCTTTATTAGTTAGTGATCTGTAAAAAATATAAAAACGAAAGACATAAGTAATAAAAAAGAAAAATTTTAAAAATTCGTTAACATACCGTTATCTTAAGATAGCGATCACTAACATACTGCTATCTTAAGATAGCGACCGCCATTGTAAGGTAGCAGCCGCTATCTTAAATTGGCAGTTGCTATCTTAAGATAGCGGACCGCTAACTTAAGATGGCAGTCGGTATCTTAAGATAGTGGTTTTTTTTTTTTTTACCATATACACAATTAAAATAGATTATCATCTAATGTCGTGTCGTTATCTTAAAATAGCGACCTTTATTAGTTAGTGATCTGTAAAAAATATAAAAATCAAAGACATAAGTAACAAAAAAAAGAAAAAAAAAATAACAAAAATCGCTAAACATATCGTCATCTTAACATAGCGATCGCTAACATACCACTATCTTAGCGGTATGTTAGCGAATATATTTTTTTTATTTATTTTTATTTTTTTTACAGTGATTTCATACCATGTACATAATTAAAATAGATTACCATCTAATGCTATCTTTAGATAGCGACCGCCAACTTAAGATAACGGTATGCTAGCAATTTATTTAAAAATTTTTTTGATTAATATCTTGCGTTCTTATATTTTTGGTAGATCACCAACTAATAATTTTACAGTGATTACGTACTATATACACAATTAAAATAAGAAAAAAATTTAAAATATCCCATGAACTTTCACCCCATTATTAATAAGGCACCTAAACTATTGATAATGTCACATAGGCACCCAAAGTACACTTAAGTTCATCAACTAAATCCCTACTGTCACCTTCCGTTAATGACTGAATGGAAAATGCTGATTTGACATATAAATCAACAAAATTGATGACTGGGCATCCAACGTGACGATGACTTAGTTGCCAATATTGTTGCTGTGACTTGTAATTAATACCCCAAACAATTTGAAAAAAAATGAAAGAAATATTCAAATGAACTGTTGGTCATTCTTCTCTCTCCACACGTGAGCCTCGCATGATTTTATAAGTTATAAACTGAACATTTCTTTAGCGCAGAGGACGAAGTTCTGGGCGGAGAAGACGAAGTTAGGGTTTGTAAACATAGAAGATGAAAAGTGTGACGGAGAAGACGAAGTTCAACGCAGAGAACCCATGTGGCATTTGTGAAAATCTGCAGTAGATTAGGACATCGTGACAGCTTTTTTGTCATGAATTATCTGTCTTTTATGCCTCGAAATCATACATTATCTTTGTTATTATACTCTAATTCAGCACTACCTCTGTTTTTTCTCAAAGCCATTTTTCATTTTCAGCATAACCTCAATCATAAGAGGGGCTAATCCCCATGAACCGTAACAGAAATCTAACAAAAGGAAATAGGAAACTATAGATATGAACCCTAACAAAAAACTCCTTATAAACGCTAAGAAAATCGTAGCAGAAAATCCTAATCTTAGAGGACTTACCGTAGATAGGAACCTCGAATGGACTGCTTCTCTCACTCCAAATAATTTTCACTGTCCTGATTTCAAATTGGAGAATGCGAAATGATCTGCAGATTGATTTGGAAGCCTGGAGCTGGAGAAGAAGACCAAACGAGAGGAAGAAGAATCAGAACCAGCGGTTGTTTCTAAATCCCCTCTCCCTCTAACTGTTTTTTGAAGGGAATATTAATTGCAAGTCACCTCAACAACGTTGATAGCTAAGTTATTGTCACGTTGGATGCCCCGCCATCAATTTTGCTGAGTTGTATGCCAAATCAGCTTTTTTCGTTAAGTCATTAACGGATGGCGACGGTAGAGGTTTAGTTGATGAACTTAAGTGTACTTTGGGTGCCTATGTGACATTATCAATAGTTTATGTGTCTTATTAATGACGGAGTGAAAGTTCAAGGGGTATTTTAAAAATTTCCCTTAAAATAAATTGTCTATCATATGTTATCGCCCGCTATCGTAAAATAGAACACACTATTGTAAAAATAGCAACCCGTAATTGTAAGACAACAGACGCTGTTGTAGTCGAAACTGAAAAAAGAGACAAAAAAAAAAAAAAAAAATATATATATATATATATATATATATATATATATATATATATATATATATATATATATATATATATAATGAAAAAATAGGTGAATGTTGACATGGAAACGGCTTGGCTTAGAGCTGGCCTATTTTGCACAGTTTCAAATTATAGGGCCATTTTAGCAAATAAGCAAACTTGTAAGACCGAAAATGCAAATTTTCCTTTTTAAAAACCCTATGGTAAGGGCAGCTTCTGTACTCTGGTCACTTTTTAGGAGATGTGTGATGTGGAATCATCTTGTATTTCATGTGATTTGATGCTCATAATCTTAAAATCTATTGTGTCAAAAAGATCAGATTGAAAAATAATCTCAATCGTCAGATTCCACACAATTGAACACCATTGATTTAACACAATTGGGCATCATTTACAATTAATAATATGTTAGATTTACATGCGACCATTAATTTTAGATGGTTTGATGGAGCTCATTTTTTAACTCTATCTTTTGCAATAGCTATTTTTAGATCATGATACGCCCAATAATTAATACACATATTAATTACACGTGGCATATATCCCAAAAATGACTTAGGGTATAAATGATTTGGCGCTTGTGCCACATACATGCCATACAACACAGATATAGACCGAGTATCAAATGATTTGGTGCTCGTGCCGCATACATGCCATGCAACGAATAGACCGCGAGACTGATGCACATCTCTCTCCATGTTCTTGAAATTTATGGACATCTTGACATCCCGAAAATGCGTGCATCCGGTGTGCCAGTGGTCAGCTCAAGCACTTAGTACCATTTCAAAAAATTAAATTTTTCATTGGAGCTACAACTTGCACACTAGATTTATACCGTGGCACATATTTAATTTAAAATGAAGACTTTATGTTTTTGGGATCTACACGACGCGATACACTATCTATGTCGTTTGATTTGAAGGCCATAATGTAAAAATCTTTAGTACCAAAGATTGGCACAAAACCCAATCTCTATCATCTGTTTAATACAATCAAAGATAAGTTGTATTAAATAAAAGATATTTAATTGTATTAAAGATCTTTGATTGGCTTGAAAACTTGACACTCGACTGAGTTAAACTAACTTGACCTGACCCATTCCAATCTCTGAGTCGGCTCGGCCAACCCAACCCAACCCCTTCCGATCTCTTAGTGAACTCAACTTGACCCAACCCGACCTGAAGGTACGGTCGGATGCTTCATCCCCAACCCGACCCGGTCTTTGAGTCGACTCAACCAGCCCAACTCGACCCCATGGTCAGGTTGGATGCTTCATGTCCGACCCAAAACTGACCCGAAGGTTAGGTCGGATGCTTCATGTCCGACCCAACTCGACTTGGAAGTCAGGTTGGATGCTTCATGTCCAACTCATCCGACAGGTCAAGTTTATCTACCCGACCTGAGTAGAAATGAGATCAAGTATCAAATCCAATCCGACCCGTTGACAGCCCTACTTCTGACCCTTGTAGCTTTTGGGCCCAATTCAGCTCAAATGGTGATCTATCATTTGTTGTTGGCCAGATCAGATGGATAGTGAGGTTCTTATCTCCAGTTGAGCATCTCTATTTTAATATGTTGGTCAATGTAGAATTTATAGCTCCCATTTAACGCAAGTGGATAATTTTGTTAAATATAACATCCTTTTCACTATTTGACTCAAAGTTAAAGTTGCGTGCATCATATTCTTAATATATAGAGATCTTGGAACCCTTTTCAAACAGACAGCTTTTGTTAATGCTGTTGGGATGCATGCCTTTTCAGCTACATAACTTTTTCCACCTAAGAGAACTCAAGTCAAATATAACCATTAATTTTGAGGGTACCGGTATTTACAAAATTACAATCGAAGATTTTATATTTGTAACTGAGGGTTTGTAACTGAAGGTTTTGCTTGTTAAGGTCCGAAATAGAGCTCCACATAACACTCAAAACACATTTCAGATGTCATGTAGAACGGGGGTGTATTGCATAAGTCATCTTTGAAGAATTCTTTTTAACAATAAAATTTGGATAATTAAAATTAGTCAAAGTTTGATTTGTGATGATTTGTACTTTAAAAAAATTCTTTTTTTGAAATTAATCTAAACAACAAACAAAATAGTGTTTGGAGTGGGACATAGAGCTCCACATGATCCTTGGACGACAATGGAGATGCAACTGACTCCCTATTAGTTCCTTACTTTTGTTCCTTGTGAAACAAGTTACTTAGACAAATTGACAAACATGGTATCACTAGGGCTGCAACCGAGCTGGGCTGAGCCCGAGCTCGGGTCAGCTTTAGCTCGGCTCTACCTTATATTAGTCGAGCTGGAGGTCGGTTCTAGGCTCTTTGGGCCGAACTTCAAGCCAAGCATGTTCTATTATAAAAAAATTTTCTCCTAGTACTTTTAAAAACTTCTACTCAATTAAATATTCATTTTATAAAAGATTTAAATGAATGATTAAACACAAGTACACAATATATGAAATAAATAAACCGTTAGATAAACTATGGCAAGTGGGGGGCAAAAGTTCCTATTTTACTCTTCAAAATAAACTTAAACGGTTATTTTGAAGGGTAAAATAGACCTCTCAAAGTTATATATATATATATATATATATATATATATATATATATATATATATATATATAAACTGAGCCATAGAGATCGGGTCGAGCCAGTCTTAGTTCAAGCTCAACTTTATTCATTCAAGCTACAAATTGTTCAATTCGGCTCGACTCTAATAAAGAAAAAAATTCTTATTTTTGGGACCGAAAACCGTTCGAGAGCCGAGCTCTAAAGAGAAAGACGCTTATTTTTCTCAACGGCTCAGCTCTGTTGCAGCCCTAGGCATCACCATTATAGTATAACGTAGAAAGTACTCCCATAATAGCTCCTTACTTTTGTAACTTGTGAAACTAAGTTACTTAAACAAATTGACAAACATGGAATCACCATGCTGTTATAACGTAGAAAGCTGCTACGAAGAGTAGATAACTTATTGGGATTACCAAACTCCCAAACGCACCGAAAACATAAATTTCTTCTACGCCTTTCATTTGTCAAAAGTAAAGTCGTTAGTTAGTAGCATTATATAGTTATTCTTATATTCCTGCTTTTCTCCACAGCCAACCAAACTGGGACCAAACAAACCAAGAACTCATCATCGTCATGGCCTTGGGTCAAAGAAATTACTGATAAGGATCAACCACCCAACACACTCTCTCTCTCTCTTCATAATTAAGATAATATAGGATCAATGATTTAGCCACCCAAATGATCATGCCTAGGGCTGTCAATAGGTCGGGTCCACCTCATACCCGATCCAACCTGATCCGGGTCAGGCAAATAAACTTGACCCGTCCGATTGGGTCGGAGATGAGACATCCGACTCGACCTTCGAGGTGGGTTCAGGTTGACCTGACCCGACCTAAATGTGCGCCACATGATTTTTGGATAACTTTTTTCGGATGTGTGCCACATGAAATAAAAAATTGATCGTCTGATGGTAGGCAAGATCATGGGTCACTGAAATTGGGATAAAAAACGATCTCTGATCCAAAACAGTCACTGGCTTTCAACTGGGTGAGATTACTTTTTCACGGGATGCAAATAATACCCAAAGAGAAAACCTTCTAAATCTTATATGGTGATTAAAGGATGAATCTCATTGGCCAATGTTAACGAGACAAAAAACTTTAATGAAATGAGTTAACTTATTAACTTTTTTATTGTAATTGTTTTTTTTGCCAGTATTTGATAGTCCTCTAAAGTCTACAATACATTCCAAACTTCATCTTTTGGAATCTCTCTTATCTCTAAAATATATTCCATGTTATACAATTTAAATAATTGGTTCGCTTTAATAGCACCAACGGAAACTTCCTTGGCATCTATGCCCAAAATCATTGACTATCTTAAATCAGACTATGGAGATTACATTTGGCTCTAATCTTTAACACAAGGGATCTTAAGATCATGATACACCTATTAGACGGTCAGTTTTCGATTCCACATAACACAAATCCCAAAAATATAGCACAAAAGTTAAGTTTGAGCATGATGTGTGCCATGTGATTTTAGGAAAACTTTTTTGGGATATGTACCATGTTAAATAAAAAACGAACCATTTAATAGGTGCGCCATGATCTCAAGATCTCTTGTGTAGAAGATTGCGGTGCCGAAACGTGATCTCCATCATCTAATTTAAGACAATTAATGATTTTGTGCGTAGGTGCTCAGGAAGATTCTGTGGGGGCTATTAAAGCTACCCAAAATAAATAAATAAAAATTCTCTCTCTACTAAAATATTAGGTTGGTCCCAAGTTATGTTTGTTATGTGGATGAGTTTGCCACATATGCAATATAATCCGTTAATGCAAGGTTCTCTTACTTCCAAACTTCCCTTTATGGGAGGGACCCATATATATATATAGTCGATTAACTGATGCTTCTCTTACGTGCAAACTTTGCCGAGAAATAGCTATCAATGCCTGATAACGCTCATCTAATCTATGTGTCTTTGTCGATGATGCCGTCTTTTATGAAAATAATATAGTAGGCTGTGTTTAGGATTGATCTTTAGAGGAGGCTGTGAGAAATAGCTATCAATGCATGATAGTGGTTATCTATTCTATATGTCCTTGCCGATGATGATGCCGTCTGTGTTTGGGATTAAGGAAAAAAAACTCAGATTTTGTTTCGGTTTCGGTCTTGTTTCAGTTTTGGTGGAGACCGAAACCGAAATCTTCACCATAGTATACGAAAAAAAGAAAATTTATGTTTTCGTTTTGGTTTTGATGGGGACTGAAATCGAAACATTTCCGCTGAAATCTGGCCGAAATTTTGAACCACATTTGAGATTGCTCATTATTATTAATCCTCGGATAATAATGAGTCATAGTTATTGTAAGGAGGAATGGTTTGTTCTATGCCAAGTGTCACTCTTAAGGTATGCTCCAAGGCTGGTTGCTCCATTCTCTTCTGTGGATGAGTTTGCCACATATGCAATATAATCCGTTAATAGTAGGTTCTCTTACTTCTAAACTTTCCTTTTATGGGAGGGACCCATACATGGATGATTAACTAACGCTTTCTCTTACGTGCAAACTTCGTCGAGAAATAGCTATCGATGCATGATAATGCTTATCTTGTCTCCTTGCCGATGATGCCGTCTTTTTCTAAAAATAATGTTTTAGGCTGTGTTTTAGATTGCTCTTTGGTGACAAATACAGTCCACTTAAAAGAATATGTTTAAATTTTCAATTGATCTTTTAATAAATTCAAATTTAGCTCTTTCACTCTTTGAAAGAGCTAAAAGCACTTACAATCAAACAAAGTCTCAAACTAAAGTGATCTGATCTAAATCAAAGAACAACTCTCTCTGTATACAAAGCGCAATCCCAAATACAGCCCTAACACCCCACCCTTCTAATTTCTTAGATGACTTCTTTTAATATCAAGTCTCCAAGAAATGGCTGATGTAACCGCCATTGACTTAATCCTCATACAATCAGGAGTCATAGCTATTGTAAGGAGGAATGGTTTGCTCTACGCCAGGTGTCACTCTTAGAGTTTGTTTGATTGCTTGTATTGCTATCATGGGTTAAAATCTCGAAAAAAATGATAAGTATTGTTAAGTCTCAAAACCGATACGTATCGCTATCGGACGATACATTTCACTGTATTATCTGAAATTTTGAATTTTTGTATGAGAGGCACCGATACGATACATTGAATGTACTGTGTCGGTGAAATCCAAAACTGACGAGAAGATGCCTTTCAGAGGGCCATTACGCAAGTCAACCCAGTTATTATTGTTTGTTAGCCAATTTGACTATACGTGTTTTGTACGGCTTCCACTACGCTTAGCTAACAGTCGATAAGAGGCTAACCCTTCGTATGCAAGATTGACTACACGTTTCACCAAGAGTCGGGGCTTCACTTCTCCTAAAAGCCCTCGTCTCCCCACTGGTCTCTCACAAACAGAGAATCTTTCACAATAAAGGGCTTTGATCCCTCTTTAAAGCTTCGTCGCCTCTTCTCTTTTTCTTCAATGATTCTCTCCACCTCTTTTAGGTACTCTCTCAGGTCTCAACTTATTAATTATTATGATTTTCAGTTGGGAGCCATTACTCGCACTCTGAAATGTGGCCCGCACCGAAGTTATAAAGAGACTTTATATTTTAGGGATATGTGACGTGTGAAAACGCAATCTGGATTGTCTGATTTAAAGTTCATGATCTATAGATTTTTAGTGGATAAGATTGGAGCAAAACATGAAATTTATCATACGATCTATTATTGTCAACCGTTGAATCAAATAATAGCCTTTGACTATATTTAATCACATGATGAAAATTATATTTTATGCTAATCTTTTTACACTTAATATCTTTAAATGACGGGCTCCAATTAAATGGCTTAGATGGTATTTTTATATAGCCAAGTTTCCGAATGCAAGTAATGGCTCCGTTTCCATTTTCATGTCTTCTTATTTTCTCCTATAAGGAAATTGCTAATTGTAGAGCCATTTGAAAAATTGCATCTAATTTTTGCAATGCATCCAATTTTTTATCAAGAAATTTGCAAAGTAGTTTATCAAAATTTCTCTCATTTTATTCAATTGTTTTAAATTAAGGTATTCTCATGGGATACGGAACCCCTCTACACGGTCTTATATTAGAGTAGGGTTCTTGCATAGATGATCAAAATTTATAAGTTTTTTTTTTGTTATATTTTATATTTTATTAGAGTTAGGGTTCTTGTAGAGATGATGGAGATTGCGTTTCGCTCTAATCTTCCACACAAGGGATCTTGAGGCCATGACCGTATCACCAGACAATCAATTTTCCATTCCACGCGGCCCAGATCCCAAAAAATTGGGCCTAAAAAAATCACATGATGCTCAAATGTGTCATTAGTGCCATGTTTTTGGGATCAGTACCATGTGGAATTAGAAGCAGATCATATAATGGTACAGTCATGGCTTCAAGATCCCTTGCATGGAAGATTGGAGCGAAACACGATCTCCTTCGTCTGATTTAAAGAGATCAATGACTTTTAATATAGGTGATTTTAAAAACGTTGAAAATGACGATCTTCATTGAAAATGATTTTAAACACGATCTCGATCTTCATTGTTTTAAAACCGTTGAAAATGTCATACACATAACACTTGTTAATTTTGGACGAAGTCAGAATACTAGTCAATATCGGATCAAAATTAAGTACGAAAACGATACAAAACTATTGTGTAAGTGATACATAAGTTGGAGTGTTACGACCATGACAAACAAACAACTTCAAAACGTGTTTCAAAGCAGTACGCGTTGTCTTTTGTACAATCAAACAACAGTCTATTATGTGTTATTCCAATACAGACCAAATGCGTATGCGTTACGTATTGGTGCTTGAAACACGTTTATCGTTACATGCAATCTAACATACCCTTAGGGTACGTTCCAGGGCTGGTAGCTCCATTTTATTAGTACATGTGGTAAAAAATCAAATGAGATAACCTCAATTGAAGTCGAGTCAGTCTTATCTTTGTTTGATTTCTTGGAAGAAAAATTTATTTCTATCGAGTCAAATGTATTTGATTTCATAAAAATAAAAAATATTAGATGAATTTCAAGATGTGTTTCTTACAGAACTTCCTCTTGGACTACCACCCTTACGAGACATTCAACACCGGATTGACCTTGTCCCAAGTCTACTCTGCCTAATAGACAAGTTGCAACGACAAGTAGAAGAGTTGCTTGAAAAGGGGCACATCAGGGAGAGCCTCAGTCCTTGTGTCGTACTAGTGTTACATCAAAAAATGATGGGTCCTAGCGTAGGTGTGTCGATAGCAGGGCTCTAACCAAAATTACTGTGCATTATCGCTTTTCTATCCTACGATTGGATGACGTGTTATATCAGTTAGAAGGAGCTACTATCTTCAGTTAGGATAAGAATTCTAAGAGATTACATAAATGTGATAAATAATTCTAATAGATGGAAACTAAATAGTCATCTACCATAATAAATATATTTATAACACTCTCCCTTGGATGATCATACACAAAATATGTCTCGTTAAAACCTTGTCAAGGAAAACCCAGTGGAAAAAACTTGTGGCGAAAGAAAAAAGAGTACATTATTCTTGTGCCTTTAAATGCTTTAAGATTGTCTCATTAAAATCTTGCAAAGAAAACCTTATAGGAAAAAACCTTAACGAAGGAAAAGGAGTACAATCCGCTTAATCATTTACTCCCCCTCAAATAACGCAAATATCAATTGTTTATGATAAAAGATGTTTGAGTCGACGCATTCCAACGTTATGCACCAACTTTTTGAATATTGTAGCTGTTAATGCTTTAGTGGAGAAATCCGTCAAATTATCACTTGATTGTATCTGCTTAAGATCAATTTCCCATTCTTCTGGAGCTCATGTGCATAAAAGAAGTTTAGTAAAATGTGCTTGATTCTGTCACTTTTAATATAACCTCCTCTAATTTGTGTGATACGAGCATCCTTATCTCCATATAATATTGTCAAACTATTTTTATTGCAGATAAACTATATTTTTTTCAAATGTATTGAATGACCGATCTAAGCCTAATACATTCCCGACATGCTTCATAGATTGCAATGATCTCTCAATGATTTGAAAAAGTAGCAGTTAGTGTTTGCTTAACAGATCTCCATAAGATAATTGTACCACCAGATGTAAATATATCTCGTTTGTGATCTACCTTTATGTGAATCAGATAGTAACTATAAATTTGATCCACTTGGCTAAAATAATCTCATACCAGTTGTACTGTGAAGGTAGGATAGAACATGTTTAATCCCATTTCAATGCCTTCGAGTTAGTTTAGAACTATGTCTTGCTAGTAATTTGACCGAAAATGCTATATTAGGTCTAGTACAATATGCCAGATATATCGGAACACCAATTGCAATAAAGTATGACACTTTAGGACTAAGAATTTCTACATCGTTCTCTTGAAGGCGAAAATGGTCATTTTACACATAAAGTGAACATACAACCATTGGAGTTCTCAAAGGATGAACTTTATCCACATAAAAGTACTTCATGACTTTTTTAGTATATATTGATTGATGAACAAAAAATTAATTTAAAAAATATTTAATTTGTAAGCTTAAGAAAAATTTGATTTTCCCAAAATCTTTCATCTCAAATTCACTCTTAAAAAAAGTAGCAATTTTTTTTAAAGCTCTTTTTGAGTTTTAATAAGATTGAAATCATCAATATATACTGCAACAATAGCAAATCCGAATTTAGAATATTTAATGAAAAAATATAGACAAATTGGATTATTCTCAAATCATTTTTTCAATAAATATTCAATAAGACGATTGTACCACATGTGATTGGATTGCTTTAACCCATATAAAGATATTTGAAGCTTGATCAAATAAATACTTCGAGATTTTGAATTATATGTTTCATGCATTTTGAATCATTCAGGGATTTTCTTGTATATATCATTATCTTGTAATCTTATCAATATGTGATAACAACATCTATTAAATGCATATCCGAACTTTTTATGACTTCCAAGCTAATCAAAAATCTGAATGTAATTGCATCAACTATTGGAGAATATGTTTTTTCATAATCAATATCAGATCTTTGTGAGAAACTTTGTGTAACAAGTCATGTTTTATATCTTACAATTTTATTGTTCTTATTACGCTTTCGTACAAATACCCACTTGTATCCAACATGCGTTACAGCTTCATGTGTTTGAACTACATGTCTAAATATTTCATACTTTGCTAAGGAGTTCAATTCTGCCCGAATTACCTCTTTCCACATTGGCCAATCATTTCTACGTCGACATTCTTCGACGATTTGTGATTCGATTTCATCATTACTTCTGGTAATGTCCAAAGAAACTTTAAATTAAAAACGTCGTCGACAACGATTTTATTTCATTCTGATATTTCTCCTGTACTTATATAATTTATTGAAATCTCATTATTTTTAGGTACCTATTCCTCTTCAGGGGATAACTCTTAAGAAGACTCTTTTTCAGGAGATAACTCTTTAAGAGATTCCTCTTTAGAGGATTCTTTTTTAAGAGAATATTGTGCAGAAAGTTTAGATAAATCGAATATTTCTGTAGCCTGTTATGTGAGTATGATCTCTTTAGGAGCATCAATTTTATTTGCTTGTGCTTCCCTTTCGGGGGACCTTATCATTGTCACCAACATATCTTCCATGCTTAAGGCGTGTCTTTGATTAATTTACTATTATACTAACTGATTGGCTTATAGGGACTTGATCCTAATTGACATATAATATTCATTAAAGACTTGGAACGTAAATTCACCGATATTATTCAAACGAATAGACTTACTTTGATCATCAGGAAATTGCGCTTGTAATTTAATTATTTAGGTAAGAAATCTAGTAAATGCAATATTACGAGTAGAAATGAGACAAATATGTGACCAGCTTGTTGATGCATCTATTAACACTATAAAATATCTAAATGGTCCATATGGTGGAAGTATTGGTCTACATATATCCTCATGAATTCTTTATAAAAATGATGGAGATTCAATAATTACTTTAGAAAAGATTGATTTTATAACTAGTTTAACTTGCGAACAAGCGCCACATAAATAATCACTTGATAAAAGAATCTTCAGATTCTTTAAAGGATGTCCATGTGAGTTTTCAATGATTCGATAGATCATAATTGATCCAGATGTCCAAGATGATCATGCCAAAGCATAAAAACCTTTCGAATAGCGCACTTCTGGTGTATCACAAATGTGTGATTCAATTGTTCTCATGGTCATTTAATATAGCCCAGAAGAGAAAATAAATAAGTTTTCTAATATGAGCTTCTGGCCTGAATTCATTGAAGTAATATAAAGATACTCCTTACTATCTTCATTTGTGGTTTCAACATGATAACCCTTACGACGAATATCTTTAAACTAAGTAAATTTCTTCGAGATTTGGAAGAATATAAAACATCATAAAAAATTTTAATAATACAAAGCATCATCAATACAAAATTTTCTGTCTCTTGATAACATGATAATTGCTCTTCTGTAACCTTCAATTAAGATCGATAAACCCGATTATATGATATTGGCATTAGCTTTGTTTAATGTCAAATATTAAAAATATTTCTTATCTTTAAGAATTGTGTGGGTTGTATAACTGTCTACGAGACATATGTCTTCATCAATTATCTTGAACTTATTTAATTAATTGGTACCATGTCATCTTACATATAAAAAAAATTTAAATATTAAATTCCATTACTTTAAAATAAAATAAAGATAAAAAGGCATACATATAAACATAACAGAATCTAAAAAATTATATTAGTTGTTGTAAGCATATCCATCATAAACTAGAAGGTAAGTTTCCTAGTTATGATTTATAAAAAAATTAGAAACATCAAGATAAGTTATATCTACTCCATTTTGATTATCAAAGCAAACTGCAAGATCTATTAGATCATGGTGATAAAGAAAATTCATTTCAATTTTCTTGGCTTGATATGATTCTACCAAATGTTTAGGCATACGACAGGTACGTAATTAATGTCCTTTCATACCAAATCTGTAATATTTATCTTCATAATTTTTTATAAGTTTATTCTATAAGCCTTTTTGTTCATCTTATTTTTCTTCATTGTGGTTCCACTTCTGGTGGTATGGTGTATTTTTATTTGAAGAATCATTCGCTTCAGGGAATGGTATAGAATTGGTTGGACGAGATTGATGCTTTTTAATTAAAAACTCATTGTTTTGTTCAGCCACTAGAAGATAAGATATTAATTTAGAATATTTGTAAACTCATGCTCTTGATATTACTGTTGCAGGAGCACATTCGATGTATGAAAAGTGATAAATATTTTTTCTAACATATCCTCTTGAGTGACTTTTTCTTCGCATAATTTTAATTGTGAACTTATTTTAAAGAGTGCTGAGTTGTACTCGCTAACAGTCTAAAAATCTTGCAGTCTCAAGTGCATCCATTCATAACGAGCTTTTGGGAGATTGCAGTCTTGTGATTCTCGCATCCCTCCCTTAAACTATTCCACAAAGCGAAGGGATCCTTTACAGTAAGGTACTCAATTTTTAATTCTTCATATCGATGATGGTGTCATTAATAGTGTTTTCAAGGTTAATAGCCTTAAGATAGATCTCAACATCAAAGATCTAAAATACGTTATTGTTGTCAGAAACATCAAGAGTGACAAACTCAATTTTTGTAAAATTTGACATTTTCTATGAAAAAGTAAATAGAGAATTAGATGAGTAAAAAATAATAAATCAAAATTATCAAATATTTCTAAAACTAATATGATAATTTTCTAGTCCATATAATCTCACATGAAATATATTTACATGTTATATTATGATTCTCATTATATTAAATAAATATTAAAAGAGCATAATAATCAATAAATTAAATTACTAAATCATAAAAAAATATACCGCTAATGAAAAATATTACACCAGTAGCTTTTGACGTCAAAGATAAAAGAGTCAATAATTGATCAGAGCTTCGTGCTGATAATTTATTGTAAAATCAAAAGAAAAGAAGACAAGATAAAAAGATTATAATATATAAAACTAGTTCTTCAGAAACTCTATATCATTCATTTCACTTTAATTATCCTCAAACTTTCATAAGACTCCCTTATATAGAATTGTAATGTGAAAATATGAAAGGTTGAGAGAATATGAAAGATTAGGAGAATGCATGCATATTGCCATAATTTCACCATAATAAATACATTTATAATACACACACACACACATATATATATATATATATATATATACCTGATACTCCATTATTGTAATCAAACATAAGACTTCGTGTAGCTGCCATAATACCATCAACTATGACAAACGATGTTCTTCGCTTCAAATTCTCGTCCACCAAACCGAGGGATTACAACGGCCATCATTTTTTCATTTTCTTTATGGGATCTATATAGAATTAATTTAGCTAATTGAAATCTCATTAGAAGTGAGTTAACTATACAATATATAGGGCAACAAAAAATAAAGAAATAAATCAGCTACTTGAGATCTATACTGGAATTGGTTTAGCTGTACATTATATAAGAGAGAAGTTTAGTGCTGAAAATACTTACTAATTAATCGGGATAAGATTCAACTAAGTACTCAGAGTAATCCACTAGGTTAGTTAGATAACATAAACGTAAACGTATAGTTATGTTTTAGCACTGCAATAATCGACTGTGCTCCTGTCAATCCAGACCATTAAATCAAATAGGCCATTGACTAGAAACGATATTGGTTGGACACATCTCTAACCGTCCATTAAATTAGCTCTTTTAAAGAGTCAACAAAAACATGTAAAGTGATGGTGATTGATCGACTGATTGATGGTGCCGTACTTCGCTTGATGGGGCAAAGTAATACGATATGTCTCTCTCAACTGAAAATGGATATATGTCTTCGCCAAAAATTTAGAGGGATTAAGATTTTATGACATGAGTATTAAATGAATTTTATCGCGTGTTTCGCAACACCATCGTAGTTCGTGGTGTCCCGTAGCTCTATCCATTTAGATCTATGAAGATAAATTGATAAAATGGAAATTAATGAAAGCATCGTTTTCCACCGTGCTAATTAGTATCACCACGTATTTTCCCCAAATAATAGTTCTTTGGAAATGGATATATCTGCCCGCCTAAGCAAAGTCGCAAAAATCTTCGAAATTTTGAAAATTTGCGATTTTAAGGTCCCCCGAATTAATCTTGAATTATTGCGAATTTTTTGGAAACTCGCCATATCACCAAAATTTGTGAATTATTCGAGAATAATTTCTGAATTTTTCAAAAAAATTGTGACAAACTAATTTTTTTTCGTATATATATTAAATTTTAAATCTTTTTATTTTTATTTTCAAATTTTCTCACCGATTTTTACTCCAAATATTTTCCTCTAATTCCCGATTTTGCCAGATTTTTCCGAATTTTAACCTTGCCAAAGTATTGCAATTTGGTGACTATGCGCCGAAGAGTTTGTGATGATCCGAGTATCAAATAAATTTTATTGTGTGATTTTTACCACCATGGAAGTTATTGGCATCCCTCATCTCTATCCATCAACAAACTTTTCTTTTTACCACTGAATAATTTTATTGAGCCGGTCAGTTCTAGTCAAAATTTTGGTTGCAAATTGGTCAACGATTATATGCTCGACCTGACCTGAGTTGATCCAAAGTTTTTTTTTTGAAGACCTGGCACTACAAAAAATAAGACTATTAGCGGCAGTTTTCTTATTTTTTGTAGTGTGGGTATCCGAGCTTCTTAGAGCACCCCAGGATATAAATCCCTAGGGTGGCCTCAAGGAGGGGATGAGATTCGAACTCAGGTCTCTTGCTATTGGAAGCAAGTACCTGGCCAGCACTACCAACCCCTTGAGGTTAAGTTGATCCAAAGTTGCACCCTGATCCACCCGATGGGTCAAGGGTATATGCTTAACTCGACCGCATCGACCAATCCGAAGGTACACGGTGATCCGGCTCGATGGGACAAGGTTATATGCCCGACTTGACCCCCAACACGAAAACCTGACCCGACCCAATTCGAAACCTCTTTATTTCCTTGATTATATATATAAAGTTTAGGATTAGGGTGACCCGACCTTTTAGTCCAACTCAATCTGAAGGTCAAGTCAGATGCTTCATTCCCAACCTGACCCGACAGGCCAAGTTTATGAACCTGTCCTGGAAAAACATAAGGTCAGGCGAGTTGGGTAATGAGTTAACCCAACCCATTGACAGCCATAAAATTTGGGCGCCGGGAGCCAACCTATATGGGACTAGGTAACTTAACTTAGTCTATGTCCGTAAGTGTGATGCAGTGCAGATCACGGCGGACGAATACATGGAGGCCCTGGATTGACATAGGTCCACTCGAAATTTAGGTTAGGCACTAGTAGAAATCATTGACCCAAACATTAGAAAATTACGTGAAGGCCCATTCTGGAACGGAAACATCAAAATGGTTAAAAATCATAGTTTTGTTGTGTGGTCCACGTTTTTAAGGGAAATTCCTTTATTTGTGGCCCGAAAATAATAATTTTGCTATTTTAGTAAATAATCTCTTGCGTGATTCCCGGGGCTGTACAAATCAGAATCGATTTATTTTGATTATAGCAATAAGATCTTTCCACCTATTGTCTTATCTCATTTTTACTATTTTTAGTAATTTTTATTATTTTTCTATTTAATGGCTGTAAGCTTGATAAAAGATTATTACTATTGAATATTAAAATATTTTTGAGGTCTTTTGGAGATCTTTGTTTCCCATTTCTCTTGGTATTCGTGTGAATCAACGGGAATAGTTGATGCCCATTAGAGTTCAGACATTTTATGTTTAGGAATCAACAGTTCTAGTATTGTAAGGTTATCATGAGCGCTGCATCAATTGGTATTAGAGCATTAAGATCCATAGCTCATTTCTACACCATGCCACCTAGACGTCATGGTCGCCGAGAAGTACCTGGACACGAAGTGCACGAGCATGATGACATCGTCCGATTGACACGACAGATGGAGGCACTCACTACCCAACTGGCCACTCTGACGGCCAAGGATGAACGACAAAGGAATCAAACCCCCGATCGTTTGGAGTACGAGGAGGAGGAAGAACTCGAGTTCAAGAACGGACTTTTTTAACCCAAGTCCGCCGTGACGACCGAGGGAGGGGAATCCATGACAATGGGACGTTGTATTATCAATAGATCTGCCCAAATTTTATGGAAGCGTGCAACAAGAAGAATTTCTCAATTGGCTTTATTCAAACGAGGAGATCTTGGAATTCAAAGAGATATCCAAACACAGGTAGGTCCCTTTGGTTGCAACTAGATTTCGAGGGAGAGTTGTCGCATGGTGGTAACAACTTAGAGTCGCACACGCTTGACAAAGGAAGTGGAAGGTAGATCCATGGGAGAAATTAAAGAAGCATATGTGAGTGGCATTTCTTCTCCATAACTTTACAAGGGTGTTATATCAACAGTTGCAGAATTTATGTTATATCAATAGTTGCATAATTTAATACTGGGGGCAAAAATCGTTGATGAGTACACCATGGAGTTTTATCATTTGCTGGCGCGCAACGACCTAATAAAGTCCGACGATCAACTAGTATTTCAATATATTGGGGGTATGGGGATTCAATTCCAGGACACCCTTAATCTATTTGACCTTTTAAATGTCGCGAAGGCACACCAGAGAGCCTTGCACTTGGAGAAACAACTTGGTCGAAGATCAGGCGGCTCTACATAGAGTGGTGTCGCGAGTGCTGCTGAAACCCAAGCCACCAGAGCCAATACACTAAGGGGAGCTGAGAAACCACCAATCAGTGGGCAGCCTACCTAAGCTCCTATTGGTGGTCATCGATGTTTCAAATACGGAGAGTTAGGACACCGGATTGCAGATTCTCGGAAGGGAGACAACGTCGGAAAATGTCTTTTTATAGACCATATGGAATATCCCGACCAGGAAGACGACAAATTTGAAAGAAATCTCGTCTTAGACACCACAAAAGAGGAACATGTTGAGGGTAATGAATGGCGATTGTTTGTGGTGCGCAAGACATATTTTACTCCTAGAGGGATTGATGAGAATGGGTGGCTGTGAAACAATATATTTCAGCCGATGTGCACGATCGGGGGTAAAGTATGTCGATTCGTTATCGATTCAGGTAGCTGCGTGTGACAGCCCGAATTTCGGAACCTCGAAATCCGTGCCATCAGCACGACCTTCGAGGCCGTGCCCCGGGTTCCTTACAAAACATTGATATATATATATACACTCCAAAACTTTAATTGAGGCATACGTAGCTACTCTAAATAAAATCTCAAAATAATCAAGGTATCGCAAGGCAGTCCTTGTCCCATGCCAATTCATGGACATAAGAACTTCCCCAAAAGTTTAGTGATAACCGTTCATCCTAGACGTTTTGTCAAGAAACGGTATTTAAAATATTCGAAATAAAGAGGCTTGATATACCAAGCCATACATAGTACTCTCTCAACTCACTCTCAAAGTATGCAGCGGGTTTCCTAGAAGAATTCCTCAGGAGGAGGTTCTGACTCTTCTGTGGGCACGAAACCGAGACCCTTGGATCAACTTCTCCCGAGGTCTTTGCTGCCGCTAGTCCTGTACCTGCGACGTATAGTCTAAGGGGGTGAGCTACATCCTAGCTCCGTAGGGAAACAAAAAGAACATATAGATTGACCTTCACACATATGTCAGGAGTTTACAAGCATAGAATTATTGAGAAATCACTTGTGTACAATAATTTGAGTAACAGGAAATAACCCAATGATTTTGACCGTTACTTAGCATAGTTTTGTTTAATCTCCTTATTAGTTTGGTTGTGAATTTGGCCTAATCACTTAAATCTTAACTTAAGTAGTCCTCGAGCAATATAGCATCGAGCCCCGATGGAATACCCGCCATCGTCGTCTAACTAGACAGTTGTTATATGTATTCCCTGGGAATACTGCCCGAGCCCCTTTCCATAGGTGGCGGGGTCTATTCTCAATCTACATCCCTGGGATGCGTTACAAATGTACGGATTGGCCGCCGTACCGGTCACGGATATCCTGCCGAGTCAGTCGTGGGTATCCCGCCACGTCGGTGGGGTATTCTAATCAACCTTAAATAATAAAAAATATCAATGTGCTTTACATATAGTTATTCATCGTGATTGTGCTAATTATATTACATTAGGCCTTATCACATTACTTACGTTTCTCTGTTAGTTTTTATCTGCATCCCTGGGATGCCCCATACTTCTGTCGCACCCTTCTTTGTTTGAACTATATGATTTTTCGTCCCCTGGGGACCTCAAGACTTTCACGTGGTAACACACTCACACACCCTTATCATGAGGATTCATGCAATATGTGACTATTTAATTAGATTACACTACGCATATGAGTTCACGGGATAATGCACATGTTTCAAGAATATTCCCTACCTCGACGAATCTCAAGGCACGCCTGCTTGTAGAGGGTTATAATGCATCAAACCTATATTTCAAAAATAGGTTTAGAACAATCACTAGCATCATTGGGGTGTATGACCCCCAAGTTTCTTGTATTCGAAAAAACCAAGTTCTGAGTGGTCACCAGACTTCGCTCGAGCGGTCACTTGACCTCGCTCGAGCGATTAAATCGAGGTCGCTCGAGCGGTTAAATCGAGCCATCGAAGTATTACTGTGGACCCTCGCTCGAGCGAGCTTCCCTTTAGTTTTGGGAACCGCTCGAGCGAGCCCAGAGTTATATTTTTCTCTGTTCATCCTCGCTCGAGCGAGCCTTTTAGACCGCTCGAGCGAGGAACGATGATTTTGCTCCTCGATCAGATCGAGAACATGCTTCCTTCCTTCATTTATCCTTAATCTCATAAAAAGAAACATTCAGCCAACATTCTTCCTACTATTTAAAACATTCCTAGGCATCTATCATGTCTTTAACGTACCTCTGACGATGAGTCCCGCACAGGTTCGATTTATGATTCGAAATTCTACTAGGCTAACTGGCCTCCCTGGTTTTTCCTCCAGTCTTTTCCTCTAATCTCCTTTGCCGACTTAAGTCCCAACAAACCCTAGTTCTCTACTAGGCTCTTCTCTTCTTTCTCTCTACATTCTCCTTCTCTCTATTTAGGTTAGAATAGAGTTACGTAAGGGTTCCTCTCTCTCTCTTTCACTTTTATATCTATAAGTTAGGGATATACTAGTGTGTTTCCCACGTACACACTTAGTGTCTTTGGTTCGTTTTGGTCTCCTTGTGAAACACATATACCTATGTGTAATGCATGCCGTGCACTCATCTCAAAAATCTGAGGTTGTGACAATCACCCCAACTTATAAGATTTTCGTCCCCAAAAATCGATGTTATTCTCTTAAACAGGTACCACTTCTGTTATCCGACTCGCATATCCAAAACAGTGATTAAACGGTTTGCCGCATTTCGCAGCAACAAGTGTTGGCCATGCCAACAAATTTTCACATAAAAGAAAGGGATCATTATCGCTATACTCATTCCATGTATATTTATCATTCACAAAAAAAACTTTGTGACATCCATGTCACGATAGTTTGAAAGAAAAAAAATTTTTTGACCAAGAACCCACCTCCTTACAAAATGTCTCAAAATATTACATGTAATGTGTTCAAAATTTACTTCACTATCTAGTCCTCATCCTCCTCATAGTCGTCGTCGTAGTCCTCGCCATCCCCATCCTCATCGTCCACCGTGACGGCTGTGGTACCCGTTGTGGCACTCCTTGTAGCCGGGCCGGAGCTTGACGCTCCAAAAATAGCATCCCTCATTGCCTTGCATATGTTCGGCCCATGAGGTCGATAAGTAGCGCCTCGGAACCTCTCGATGCACCTGATCTCCGCCTTGTCAAGGATCTCCCGCATCATGCCCGTGTCGGTAGTGGGTATGGGCTGTGGAACTGAGGTAGAGGGAGTGGTCGGTCCTACAGGTGCTTGATGGGTGGTTGATCGGGAGACCTGACGGTCTCTCTTCTTGTTGACGTTGGTTTGCAGGCTTTTAAGGTTTCGGCTCCAGTCTTGGGCAAGGTAGGGAACGACGTTATCAGTGAGGAACAACTCGTCCTCCCGGATCCTAAATCCTCCCTTCCCATTCCGTGAGTCTAAGAGTCGAAATCAGCAGGGCATCTGATGTCGGTTGATGGGTGGAGGAACGGCACCCCTTACATTTCTTTTGTAGGCATGCGCCATGCCTTTTATGACGACCATAGGTGCGTTGATCCACCTATTATGAAATGCGGTGTGTAGGGCCCGCAGAAACGCATCCCGGCGTTCTTGATCATGGCCGGTTGGGTGTAGATTCTTTTTGAAGATAATATCTAAAAGCCACATACGCGGCGGTAGTTGTGATCGGGTAATAGATTGTCCCGAGGTGGACATGCCGCCAGTGATATCGGAGATGATCGTTGGGAAATCTACTTCCCAGAAAAAGGTGGTAGGATGAGTGGGCTAGGGGTGTAGATGTGGGGACATTTCATGATCGAGGAAATGTCGGCACATCTGAAGATTAGCTCACTACCATCGATTGTAACGAGTATAGCGTCCTTGTCGACGTTCAAGTTTAGGGTTTGGTAAAACGATTTCACTAGCCTCGAGTAATACCGATCCCCGAATGGCGTAAGCAGGGTCTTGAGATGGTTGTTGGTGAGAAAGTCCGATGTCCACTGGGTGGACGTCGGATCCCCGAAACATGAGGGATGTATATCCCATTCCGCTTCAAAAGTCTTGGCTCCCCACCAATCATCCAGTGTGATTGGAGTGGAGGGCGGGTTTGATGATGGTTGTGAGGTTTGTGGCGCTTTGTTGCGCGCCGGTGGCGACCGAATTGCCATCCGTTTCTTTGGTTGGGGGTTTGGGCTCGAAGCCATTTAGTATATAAAGAGGCTTAGAAGGAAAAGAAAGATTTCAGGGATAGGTAGATTTTACCTAGGAGAGTAGTCTTAACGGATCGGATTGTCCAAATCCGGCTGGAATCGGACGGAAAAGATTGGAAGTCGCTTGCCCTAAACCGTCGCTCGCCTCTTCTCCCTTTCGCTTGAAGATGAACAGGCGTCTTGCCCTCCGCCATGTATATATAGTTCCTCCTCGCTCGAGCGGTCATTAGTTCTCGCTCGAGCGAGAACAGAAATGGTTTTATTATATACTATAAAATGTCTCGCAGTCATAATGCCTCGCCGAAGCGGTCGAATTGTTTCGCTTCATGAGAATAGTTATCGCTCGAGCGAGAGGAAGTGTGATTTTATGTAGTTCGCTCGAGCGAACATAAGTGGTTGCTCGAGCGAGACCAGAAACATTTCTCTGGTACCATTTTGCTCGTTTTCGGTTTCAATTCTCATCACTAGTTTCATTAAATAAGAGTTCAACGAAAAGTGGTTCAATCATTGTTTGGAGTCAATATATTTTTTTAAAATATATATATAGCCTTCATAGTATCGCATTCACGTATTCTCGAAAGAATAAAACCATTCAGTTGGCAATTTCGAACAATTTGGGATATTGTTCTCTAACATCTGCCTCACGTTCCCATGTTGCCTCTTCGACCGGATGGTTCTTCCATCGGACAAGCACTAAGGGAATAACTTTTGTTCGCAACACCTGTTCCTTTCGATCTAAAATTTCTACCGGCTCTTCAATCATGGTCATATCTTCATGCATTTCGAATGATTGGGTCAAAGATATGATCGTGGTCATTGAGATATTTCCCAGCATCGAACACGTGGAATACATTGTGTACGATCAAACAATGGTGGCAAACCAATGCGGTAGGCTACTTCTCCACTCGACCCAAAACTTCAAACGGTCCAAGATAGCGGGACTTAGTTTCCTCTCTTCCCAAATCTCATCACCCTTCATCGGTGATACTTTCACGAACACATGTTCACCCACTTTAAAGTCTACACAAGTCCGCTTGATGTCAAGATAGCTTTTTCATGCCGCTGAGCCGCCTTTAGTCTTTCCCTGATCATGTGAACAATAGCCGCGTTATCTTCAAGTAGCTCGGGTCCCAAAACAAATTTCTCGCCAATTTCCTCCCAATTGATTGGCGACTTACATCGTCTTCCGTACAAGGCTTCATACGGTGCCATTCCGATGCTCGTCTGAAAACTATTATTATAAGCGAACTCAATCAATGGTAGATGTTGATCCCATGATCCTTGCAATTCTAACATACATGCCCTTAGCATGTCTTCAATGACTTGGTTGACCCTCTCAGTCTGTCCGTCTGTTTGTGGGTGAACCACCGTACTAAAATCTAACCTAGTTCCCATTCCTTCTTGGAATTTCCTTCAAAACTTTGATGTATATAATGGGTCCCGGTCTGAAACAATGCTACTTGGAATCCCATGTAAACGGACGATCTCTTTCATATAGAGTTCTGCTAATCTTCCCGCCGTGTACATCGTATTGTACGGCAAGAAGTGTGCCGACTTAGTCAATCGATCGACTACCACCCAAATGGCGTTATGCCTCCTTGCAGTTCGCGGTAGACCGACTATGAAATCCATTGAGATAGATTCCCACTTCCATTCCGGTATGGGTAAAGGCTGTAATAGGCCTGCGGGGTGTCTATGATCGATTTTCACTTGTTGGCACGTCAAACATCGTGACACATACTCTGCCACATCTTGTTTCAAACCTCTCCACCAGTAATTCTTTTTCAGATCCTGATACATCTTCGTGCTTCCCGGGTGGATAGCATAGCTTGACTTGTGAGATTCCTCAAGAATCGTTCGCCGCAATTCGGCATTGTCCGGAATGCAAAGTCGCCCCTTGAATATTAAGGAACCATCTTCCTTGATTGAAAACTCGGATGTAATACCTTCAGTTACATTTTGATGTATCTTTGTTAGAATCGGGTCTTTCATCTGTAGTTCTCGTATATGTTCGAATATCACTGGTTTCACTGATATGTTGGCTAAGAAAGCTCCTGTGGCTTGTGGTTGTATGTCTGCGCCACATAATGCTAGATCCTCCAACAACTTCCATCGATGTATACCCGAAATTAGACTAGCCACCGTGAACTTTTCCGACTCAAGGCGTCGGCCACTACGTTAGCTTTGCCTGGATGGTACTGTATGGAGCAGTCGTAATCTTTGAGGAATTCCATCCACCTACGCTGCCTCATATTCAGTTCCTTCTGTGTAAACAGGTATCTGAGGCTCTTATGGTCAGTGAAAATTTTAAATGTTTCTCCGTATAAATAATGTCGCCATATCTTTAATGCGAATATGACTGCTGCTAGTTCCAGATCGTGTGTTGGGTAGTTCTTTTCGTGCTCTTTCAATTGTCTGGAGCCATAAGCTATTACCTTTTTATATTGATTTAGTACACAACCCAACCCGTTATACGAAGCATCACTATAAACTGCGAATCCTCCACTGCCCGATGGAATGGCTAACACTGGAGCTGAGGTGAGTCTCTTCTTGAGTTCTTGAAAACTCTTCTCACACGCCTCACTCCACTCAAATCTTTAGTCCTTTCTTGTAAGCCTCATAAGAGGTCCTGATATCTTGGAAAACCCCTCTACGAAACGTCGATAATAACCTGCCAGTCCGAGGAAACTTCGGATGTCTGTCACGGTTTTTGGTTGTTCCCAGCTCATCATCGCTCGATCTTAGCGGGATCTACAAAGGACACCATGCTTGGAGACGATATGTCCCAAAAGCTAACCTCTTCTAGCCAAAACTCACATTTCTTTGAGTTTGGCGTGACAAGTGTTCACGCAAGGTTCAGAGAGCTCATGCTCCATTTTCGATTTTGAGTAGATTAGGATGTCATCAACAAACACTACAACGGAGGAGTCTAGGTGTGGTTTAAACACTCGATTCATCAAGTCCATAAACGACGCCGGCGCCTTCGTCAGTCCGAATGGCATCACTAAAAATTCGTAGTGTCCATACCGTGTTCTAAAAGCCGTTTTCTGAATGTCCTCGGCCCTCACCGTTAACTGATGGTAACCAGATGTTAGGTCGATCTTGGAAAAATGTTTTGCTCCCTGCAACTGGTCGAACAAGTCATCTATTCTTGGCAACGGGTATCGATTCTTCACCGTGACTTTGTTCAATTGGCGGTAGTCAATGCACAACCGCATCGACCCATCTTTCTTTTTCACGAATAACACTGGTGCTCCCCATGGAGACACGCTTGGTCTTATGAATCCCTTGTCCATGAGCTCTTGCAATTGTTCTTTCAACTCTTTCAACTCTGCAGGGGCCATCCTATAAGGTGCCTTTGAAACAGGTTCCGTTCCTGGTGCTAAGTCGATCGCAAATTCTACTTCTCTTTCTGGAGGTAACCCTGGCAATTCTTCTGGAAATACATCTTGGAATTCTCGCACCACTGCTATCTCGGAGATAATATTCTTTTCTTCTTTATCTTCCTTTAAGAATGCCAAATAACCGCTACACCCCTTTCTGATTAAACGTTCTGCTCTAACTGCAGATATGAGTGGTACCTGAGTAGATCTCTCCCCTTGAAATCGAAACGATCTCCTCGTGTTAGGACGGAAAACAATAACTTTATCCTTGCAATCCACTGTTGCGCAGTGATGGGACAGCCAATCCATGCCAAGGATTACATCGAATCCTTGCATGTCCAACCATATTAAATTTGCGTCTAATTCGTGGACAACATGATCCCGAATGCTTACTACTACCGATTTGCAGACTAACTCCGTGTCCACTAATTCTCCTGTTGGGATGGACACTGATAACACAAAGTCCAGTGCCTCCAGAACAATCTTCATCTTCTTTGCAAATCTAGGGGTGATGAAGGAGTGGGTAGATCCTGGGTCTATCAGTACTCGTACGTCGTGTGCTACGTAGCACCCTTTCTCATAGATCTGTAACGTACCTATAATGCATACATATACGTGCATAACATATACAAAAAGATTTCTCTCTCTTTTTTTTTTCTAATGCTTAACAACGGGTATATATATATATCCTAATGAAAGCCCATTCTCTATCTAGCATTGTATTGCAACCGAAATTCTCTATTTAAAAGAAGTCTCACCTTGGATAATGTCGTGTACACTCCCTGCTTCCTGGGCGGTAACTGCGTAGGCTCTCCCTCGAATAACAGGCTTTCGAGATTGAATAGGTTGTGGCATGGAAGTTGGGGCCGTCTTTTCTTTAACTGTCTCAGGGCAATCTCTAATCATGTGGCCTATCTTGCCGCATTTGAAACAGCCTCTCATTCCCTGTCTACAATCCGATGTTTTGTGGGACTTGCCACACTTAGCACAAGTTTCCCTTGGTGTTGAAGTAGAAGCTCTCGAAAAACCTTGTGTAGTTGGAGCCCTGCTGGAAAAAGCAGGACCTTGATACCTCATCGGTCTCCCTGATGCTAGCAACGGAAAACTTTGATGAGTAGCTTGTTGTGCAGCTCTCCCATACCCTGTCTGGAACGATTGTCTCTGATTCGGTGCTACAAACCTCGGTTTCTTATGTACCGATTCATAACTCCCTGTCCTGCTTGGATCAATGCTTTCTCTACCTTGTTGTTCCCTCTGACGGTATCGGTTATTGTTTTCTTCTTCGACCACCAATGCCTTACTCATTACTTCTCCATAGGTTTTCAGCTGGAAGGGCGCAACCCCTCCTCGGATGTCCGACCTTAAGCCCTGTTGGAACCTCTTCGCTTTCATCACGTCTGAAATTACGTAGTCTGGGGCGAAGCGAGCCAGTCTCATGAATTCCACTCCATACTCTCTCACGGTCATCCTTCCCTGCGCTAGTTGTAAAAATTGGGTCTCCATCTGATTCCTCACAACTTCAGGAAAATACTGTTTATTGAATTCTTCTACGAATTCGTCCCAATTCCACGGCATATTTGGAGTTTCTTGTGCTCTTGTTCGTGAAACGGATTTCCACCAAGGTCCAGCTTCTCCGTCCAACATATATGCCGCCCAACGGACGCTCTCATCCTCCGTGCATGTCAGTACACTAAACACCTTCTCCATTTCCCCCAACCAGTTTTCGGCGGCCATTGTGTCTGCCTGTCCTGAAAAGTTTGGAGGTCTCATTCTTCTGAACTCGGTGAATGCTGAAGCCACTGAGGGTGTAAGTTCTACTGGAGGGGTAGGTGTTCGTTGTGGTTCTGGTACGGTATGCGCTGCCAAGGACGCTGCTTGCTGTGCCATGGCAGTTGCCATGGTCTCCATTGTGTGCATCATTCTCTGACGCTCTTCTCTTTCTTCATTTCTCTCTCTCACCCTATCTTGTTCCCTCTGATTTCGATCCTGTCTATCTAGATCTTGCTCCTCTGCTTGATTTTGGTTTCCTCCCTGGCCACTGATCTCGGGAATCTCCTTGTTTCCCAATGGCACTCTGTTTGTAGGTGAGACGAACCCATCTCTACTGCGCAAATTCCTATCATGACCACCCCTGGGTCGGCCTCTTCCTCTAGGAAACATAACGGTTTGCATGAGAATCCAAAATCTCGTAAGCAGAAGTCCCTATATTCTGACGATATGATAGTCAGAACTAGAAAGAAAAACGCTTTGATACCAATCGCGTGATACAATTTCGAACCCAAATCTATCAAGACGACCTTCGAGGTGCGTGTTCCTTACAAAACATTGATATATATATACACTCCAAAACTTTAATTGAGGCATACGTAGCTACTCTAAATAAAATCTCAAAATAATCAAGGTATCGCAAGGCAGTCCTTGTCCCATGCCAATTCATGGACATAAGAACTTCCCCAAAAGTTTAGTGATAACCGTTCATCCTAGACGTTTTGTCAAGAAACGGTATTTAAAACATTCGAAATAAAGAGGCTTGATATACCAAGCCATACATAGTACTCTCTCAACTCACTCTCAAAGTATGCAGCGGGTTTCCTAGAAGAATTCCTCAGGAGGAGGTTCTGACTCTTTGATCAACTTCTCCAGGTCTTTCTTTGCCGCTAGTCTTGTACCTGCGACGTATAGTCTAAGGGGGTGAGCTACATCCTAGCTCCGTAGGGAAACAAAAAGAACATATAGATTGACCTTCACACATATGTCAGCAGTTTACAAGCATAGAATTATTGAGAAATCACTTGTGTACAACAATTTGAGTAACAGGAAATAACCCAATGATTTTGACCGTTACTTAGCATAGTTTTGTTTAATCTCCTTATTAGTTTGGTTGTGAATTTGGCCTAATCACTTAAATCTTAACTTAAGTAGTCCTCGAGCAATATAGCATCGAGCCCCGATGGAATACCCGCCATCGTCGTCTAACTAGACAGTTGCTATATGTATTCCCTGGGAATACTGCCCGAGCCCCTTTCCATAGGTGGCGGGGTCTATTCTCAATCTACATCCCTGGGATGTGTTACAAATGTACGGATTGGCCGCCGTACCGGTCACGGATATCCTGCCGAGTCAGTCGTGGGTATCTAATCAACCTTAAATAATAAAAAATATCAATGTGCTTTACATATAGTTATTCACTGTGATTGTGCTAATTATATTACATTAGGCCTTATCACATTACTTACGTTTCTCTGTTAGTTTTTATCTGCATCCCTGGGATGCCCCATACTTCTGTCGCACCCTTCTTTGTTTGAACTATATGATTTTTTGTCCCCTGGGGACCTCAAGACTTTCACGTGGTAACACACTCACACACCCTTATCATGAGGATTCATGCAATATGCGACTATTTAATTAGATTACACTACGCATATGAGTTCACGGGATAATGCACATGTTTCAAGAATATTCCCTACCTCGACGAATCTCAAGGCACGCCTGCTTGTAGAGGGTTATAATGCATTAAACCTACATTTCAAAAATAGGTTTAGAACAATCACTAGCATCATTGGGGTGTATGACCCCCAAGTTTCTTGTATTCGAAAAAACCAAGTTCTGAGTGGTCACGGACCCGCCGGCGGTCACTTGACCTCGCTCGGCGATTAAATCGAGGTCGCTCGGCGGTTAAATCGAGCCATCAGTATTCTTATCAGGACCCTCGCTCGAGCGAGCTTCCCTTTAGTTTTGGGGACCGCTCGAGCGAGCCTAGAGTTATATTTTTCTCTGTTCATCCTCGCTCGAGCGAGCCTTTTAGACCGCTCGAGCGAGGAACGATGATTTTGCTCCTCGATCAGATCGAGAACATGCTTCCTTCCTTCATTTATCCTTAATCTCATAAAAAGAAACATTCAGCCAACATTCTTCCTACTATTTAAAACATTCCTAGGCATCTATCATGTCTTTAACGTACCTCTGACGATGAGTCATGCACAGGTTCGATTTATGATTCGAAATTCTACTAGGCTAACTGGCCTCCCTGGTTCTTCCTCCAGTCTTTTCCTCTAATCTCCTTTGCCGACTTAAGTCCCAACAAACCCTAGTTCTCTACTAGGCTCTTCTCTTCTTTCTCTCTACATTCTCCTTCTCTCTATTTAGGTTAAAATAGAGTTACGTAAGGGTTCCTCTCTCTCTCTCTCTTTCACTTTTATATCTATAAGTTACGGATATACTAGTGTGTTTCCCACGTACACACTTAGTGTCTTTGGTTCGTTTTGGTCTCCTTGTGAAACACATATACCTATGTGTAATGCATGTCGTGCACTCATCTAAAAAATCTGAGGTTGTGACACTGCGAGAATGTGATTACAAAGGAGGCGCTATAGTAGCTGAGACTGCCTACGGAAGAGCATCCCAATCCATACAAAATATCTTAACTTAAGACAGGAAACGAGGTAATGGTTTCTAAATGTTGTTTGGTCTCACTTTCTATTGGTTGTAATTATAAAGATAAAATATGATGTGACGTCGCTCGTATGGATGCATGCCATATTTTATTGGGGAGACTATGACAGTATGATAGGAGTGTCTCACATGATGGTAGATCGAACATATATAATTTTATGTTTCATTATATCAAAATTGTGTTAATACCTAAGAAAGAGTTGACGCTCAAACCATTAGCTGGGAAGGGATCCAACCTTTTATTTATGAATCAATTTATCAAGGTTGCATAAGAAACTAGGGTGATATATGTGTTGATCTGGAAGGACAATCATTTGGGTAGTGACAACCCTGACCCAATAAAAAAAATATTAGATGAATTTTAGGATGTGTTCCCTACAAATTTTTCACCTGAATTACCACCCTTACGAGACGTTCAGCACCAGGTTGACCTTGTCCCAGGGTCTACTCAGTCTAATCGACCCCACTATCGTATGAGTCCTAAGGAGCATGATGAGTTGCGATGGCAGGTAGCAGAGTTGCTAGAAAATGGGTATTTCAGGGAGAGCCCCAGTCCATATGTTGTAAAAATGTTACTTACACCGAAAAAGGATGAGTCCTGACGTATGTGTGTCAGTAGCAATGCTATATATAAAATTACCATGCATTATCGCTTTCCTATCCCACGGATGGATGACTTGTTAGATCAATTAAGAGGAGCTACTATCTTTAGTAAGCTTGACTCAATAAAAAAAATTATTTCTATCGAGTCAAATACAAGGTGAAGCTTCTCCAACTTGGTGCATTGATTTTTTATACCTTTGACCATATTTTTAATGGTGGATAAATATCTTTTTTTTTTAGCGGTTTCTTGCCAATCTTGCCCAAATTTTAGTGGCACTCGATCCACATGATGGTGCAGGACCGAGTGTAGTGCTTAGGGCTACACTTGGGACATAGTCTTGACCCTCTCTCTCTCTCTCTCTCTCTCTCTATATATATATATATATATATATATATATATATATATATATATATATATATATATATCCTTACTACTATATAAAAGTAAAAATAGTTTCTGCCAATTTTTGTTTTCACATGTCCATGCCTAAATTGCTCCTAAATAAAACCTACGTCCATAGAGTCCTAATCTAACTTACTAATTTGCTACAAATAAAACCCACGTCCATACCTAAATTGTTGTTAATTTGCTACCAATTCTTGAGCACCTATATTTTCTCCTCCCTAAATCTTAGTTAACCATCGTACTCTGTAGGGTTTCAAGACAACATCAATAGCAACCCTTCTCTTGCTTCGTTTAAGGTATTATTTCTTTATACATTGTTGGATCGCGACTCACTGAGATTTTTTAATTTTCTTTTTTTAGTTGTTTTGATTTCTATATGGATGATGGATTATTGTTTTAGATTCTCAAACAATCAATCAGTTCAATTCAACGCATCCGATTTACATATGAATCAAGAACAAGAGGCCTATTTTGAATCTCACATTCATTTGGAACCTAAATTTTTGCTGCCATACATAACTTCACTAACATGTTAAAATCTGAAAATTCAGTTGGGTGATTGATATAATATACAATGCATGCAAAGCAAATTCACGGTGAATTCTGCAAACTAAAGTTGTCCATTGTAGCAAACTCAAGGGAAGATATAGCAAATGAAATAACAAATCTATGGTATGTTTTACAAGTATGACTCATTTGAAACAAATAAATTCAGTTTCATTCGATCAATTGTATTCATAGGACAAGGTCAACTTAACAAACTTTGTGGTTATAGTTTTTTATTATCTTCAGGTGATATTTTCTCTGATCTATTAGTTTACACTTAATGTGAAAATGATACTTCATTGGAAGGTTCACTACATCCCAATTGTAGTGTTCTTTGAGGGTGTGGATCAACCCAGCAGAAATGACATAAATAATCCCAGTGCATAAGTAGATATTTACCTCGAGAGCAGTGAGATACCTTTTTGGGCGGGTGATTCTCTCAATCCTGATATGAGGGCCATTATGCGTCATGGATGAATGACCTCTCCAACGAAAGTGGCATAATCCCTAGCGAATTGGGTACAACGAACCAATTAATTTGATCAAATTTGGCGTGACAAGCGAATTGACTGGTTAATGCTAACTATTTTTTTAAACAAAATTTTAAAAGCATAAAGAGGGAGTTTGAGCTAATACTTTATAGTTTTTAAATTTTGTAGCTAACCAAGTGTTTATTTGCATTTCTTTATATTAAAGTATGCACTTTTATATTACAAAATTAATAAATACTTTTAAAACTCATCCTACCCCTAGCGAATCGTTTGGTTGATGTAACGAATTGCGAATCTGAATTCGAATAGAGTGAACCAACGAGCTAATTAACTTTGGTTACACAGTTGGATAATGAATTACAAGTCTCAAGATTATACTTAAGTTGACGGCGAAATGATCATGTGATGTGATGGAATTCTTTCTCATTATAGAGTGTCCACCTGATTTAGTGAGAATAGTTTAGCATGGAGGAAGACCACTCATCAGATGATGATGATTGGTGCTAGCTAAAAGCCCTTGGATTTGAGTCTCGTCAATTCTTCTCATTGTCATAATTGTTTGCTTTGAATGAGTATGTGTAAATATATTCCACAAGAGATTACAAAATGAGACAACTTACCTTACCTACATATATTTCTAAGATTCAAACAGATCAAAAAAGATGCCTCTCACATGGATGGAGTATAATATCTGCTCCCAACTGATTGGGCATGCATTTCCATACGTCGACCACTCTTAAAAAGTACTTAACATGGTTAACATTTTTTGTTAGGAAATGTTTCTTTTGTTTGGGCTGGATTTGGTTCTATTCACATTCAATGCCGATTTATTACCAAACCCCAACTTGGTCAGTATGTTATCGGGTCCGATTGACCTAACATAAGAATCTCTGAGAAGATTCAAAGTTCAAATTAAATTAGAAATCCCAATAAAATCGATATTTATAGGGTTTTCGAGTTTCTTAAATTGGCAAAGGCTCCTGACTCTTGTGTACTTTAATTGATTGATTTGCTGCTGGTTATAATTAACCATTGGGAAATGGTTAGGTCCAACTGATTGAACCAGATGCGAGTTCAATCATTTTTACAACTATTGGATTGTAGAGAATCTTGACTTCCATGATTTTTTTACCTTTAAATTCCCTCTCCGAATAATATAATTGGGCCATGTACAAATAAGATAGGCAAATATAGTATAATTGGGCCATGTACATGTGGCACATGTGGTTATCAACCATTGACGCTTTTAGTACTCGGGTCACTTCAATCATTTAAAAGTCCTAATGACCACGTGCATTTGCACGTGCCTTTTTACTAGTGTGTGTGTGTGTGTGTGTGTGTGTGTGTGTATATATATATATATATTCATTTTCCTTATTGGTCAGTCTATTCTCACCCATTATCGGAGTAAGGATTACACTGTTTTTAAAGACAATTGATTTGATTTGAATAAGATGATGGAGATCGTTTTGTGTCTCAATCTGCGAAAACACACCACCTGATGATAGTGTCGCACCTATCAGACAGTTCGATGTTGATTCCACATAGTACACATCTCCAAAAGTATCCTATATATATATATATATATATATATATATATATATATATATATATATATTTGGAGCTAGTTCCATCCTCCATGGGAGGACGCTCAAGCTTCCTCCAATTTCTTGTAGAGATTAATGCGGCATCCAAAACACTATTTGGGTGTGATGGAGAGTATAAGGGAACGACTTCGATCAATTTTCTGATAAAAGATTTCAAAATTTTTCTTTTTAAAGTCATTGTCAAATTTGACTAATATTAATAATTTAAATTTCAAGGCTCAAAAAATATATGGTGGAGACGAGTTTCCTATTTTTTTTTGTGCTAAATATGATTTAAGTAATGCACCCGTATTGTATGCGATCAATTTAGTGTCATGCTACTAATTAAAAATTTTCCCTAATCTTGGAGGGCCAACACCTTTTCTATATATATATATATATACACGATGCCATGTGAAGCTCGTGACTTATTGGGATTAGCAAACTCCAAAAATTGCAAATACATATTTTCTAGGCTTTCTTTTGTCAAAAGTAGAGTCTTTAGTTAGTAGCATTATAAATCCGCTCTTATATTGCTTCTATTTTCCGCAACCAACTACCAGACGATGACGGGCTTTCTTTTTTCAGATTGGGACCAAACAAACCAAGACCTTATCATCGTCATGGCCTTGGGTCAAAGAAATTAATGATAAGGATCAACCACCCAACTCTCTCTCTCCCTCTCTTCATAGTTAAGATAAGGGATATACCTTTTACGTGAAAGGTCCAATATTTTCATCTTTAGCCAAATCGACCAGCAGCTGGGAGCCTAGCTGACCCTATATGAGTTGTTAAGTAAATTGTAACGCCGAGACTGAGGTTGTCAACCGGTTTGGCTCAATAATAATGGCCCTGCCCATACAGTTTTTAAGCCGGGTCGCATAACAGCTTGGTCTATTGGGTCAAGTCAGCCCTTGCAACACTCAATCTGAAGGTCGGGCTGGGTTTACCTTGGCCAACTTGGAAGGTCGGGTCAGATTGACTTGCACTTTGGCCCGACCTGACTTGATCCACAGACAACGCTATTAATTGTATGCATACTAGTTGAACCCGGTCAGCCCTTTACCGGACTAGCTTGACCAATTTTCAGATCGGTTCTGTTCACCAGTCGGGTCAAGTCAGGTGAAGGGCCCAAAATATCAAACCGATTTGAATTTGGCCCAGCCCAATCCATTAAACTGACTATTAATTAGTATTTAAATTTTGATTAATAATTGATATCTGAAGAGACACAGAGGAGACATCCCACCCATTAACAAAATGGACATCTTTAAGTTTTTCCATGCTAATTAATTGCTGGGTAATGGCCAGGTCCAACTGGTTGAACCTGATTTTGTGTTCAAAGAAATTTGAGGCCTTTGAATATGAGAGAATCTTGACTTAATTCCACAGCTTCCATTTATATAGGATGACATATAGTCAAGATTCCCTCATATCCAATGGCTACAAATCTAGTTGAACACCAAATCAGATTCAACCAATTAGACCAGATCATTGCTTGATAATTGCTGTATCTTATCAGCAATCAGCATGAATGCTCTCTCTCTCTCTCTCTCTCTCTCTCTCTCTCTCAATCATCCAATATCTACGTCCTTTCTCTTTCTAACTGTTTATGTTTATGTAAGTTGGAGATGGAGATCAAATGAAGATGAGGTCAGTTAACTCAAAGGCTACCCTACTTGTGCGAAGAAGACAAAGCACCCTCCTTTGACCCCATACGCTTATAAAAGAGTTAGCTAATATTTCCATTCACATTCACATCTTCCAACTTGCATAGCTTATAAAAGAGTTAGCTAATATTTCAAGTCACATTCAATATTTGAAGTCAAATTCACATCTTCCAAGGTGCATAGCTTGTAAAAGAGTTAGCTAATATTTCAAGTCACATTCACATAATCCAAGTTTCATAGCTTATAAACTTGATCTAATATGAGATAACAACTCCCCATGTCCATAGGATACTAATGAATAGTTGATTTTTGCAGAAATCGATGCATTTATGGATGTGACCTTAGGTATGAGAACACTGCTCTAAAAGATAATTTAGCTATGATTAATGATAATAATAATAATAGGGATTATGACACTTATATAAGGGACCCATAGAATCATTTAATATGAGGTTCAGAATTCGAATCTCATCCCTTGTTGGCCGCTCGTAGGAATTAATTTATTCCAATACCAACTGGTAGGTGTGATTTGCGGGTGTTGCCTATTCCCTAGGCCTTAATCGGGTGCTCTAAGAGACCGAATATCTATTATAAAAAAAAATACAAAAATAAAATGCTCGTATAATTTTTATTTATTTACTTTAAAATATTTATGGCATTCTCTTGAAGGTCGAATTCTTTTTACAAGATGCCCATAAGGTGATATTAATCATGACTTTGACATATTATTATCATCTATTCTACAAATAAAAAGGTAAAACCCTCTAATTCTAATTTACATATGTTTGGATTGAAGGATGAAAATCCAATTCTCAAAATAAGTATTTTAGGGTTGGTTAAGGAGATCAAATACTTTAATATATGAAATAAATGAACACATGAATTCTTTTGTTTTTATGTTAGAACAATTCCAAAATTCATGTTTTAGAGTTCAGACTCTCTTTCTCTCCCTTCCCAATTAATATAATACAGGTTCACAGTTCAAATTGAGTTCAGTAAATGAGAAGGCTTTAACACTGGGGTAACCTCAAAAGGCCAGATACCTACCTCAGGAAGCTAGAGGCCTGAGTTCGAATTCCAACTTGAGGCTTATATCCTGTGGTGATCCGACATGTGCTAATTTGAGCTCAATGTGCCCATAAGTTAGTGGTATGCTCTATGAAGCCCGAACACCCAGGTTATCATAAAAAATAAAAAAAATTCCTTGTGCTGTGAACCTGCCTAGTTGGACCTTTACAAGGCCAGTTTGGCTAGTTTTTAAGCAGGGTCAGGCTTAACACTTTGGTCCATTGGGTAGAGTTAGGCCTTGCATCACCCGATTTGGAGGTCGGGTCGGGTTAGGCCAAATTGGAGGGTCAGATCAGACTGTCCTGAACTTTGGCCCAACCTGACCTTACCAATAGCCAATTCTATCTTAATCGGGTCAGACCGTGATCCAACCCGCCTGACCAGTTTTTCAGATCGGGTCAGGCGTATTTAGATTTTGGGCCCACCTGTTCCAATAACAGCACCCCATCCACCGCTCATCAGAAAATTAAAATGACCATTAACCATTATTTCAAGTTTAATGATTGATATTTTCATCGGTCTAAAAGCACCCACTTGTGGATGATTTTAGAAGTGAGTAGCTTTATCTGCCCCTACTTGTCAACTGCCCACACTTGTCAAATCATCCACAAGTGGCACTAGATGGGTGCTTTTAGACAGGTGACAATAGAGGTACCCTTATTTACTTACATGCAGCAGCAACGAGAATGAGAAAGAATGACACCTACGCTTACTCAAAGGCTCCCCTGGTCGCATCCTCCAACTTGGCATGCCTTTGAAACTTGGAACACCTTTTTGCCATCGGAACTCCTCTAAAGCCATTGATGACGGAAATTGTGTTTGACCCAAATATTACACACAAAAGATCTTGAGATCACATCGCACCTATTAGACAATTTGCATCATATCGGATGACGGAAACATAGTCACCAAATTAAGGTTCGGCAATAATTCGGCGAGGTGAAAATTGGGAAAAATCCGGCAAATCCGGAAAGTTCGGGCAAATTTTCGGAGGAAAAATTGGTGAGAAATTTTTTTAAATAAAAATAAAAAGATTTAAAACTATAAAAAAAATTAAAAATAAATAAATAAATTAGTAAGTCACAAAAATTCGGGAATTATTTGCGATTTTTTGTGATCATGCGAATTTTATAAAAATTCGTGAATAATTCGAGATTAATTTGGGGGACCTTAAATTCGTGAATTATTTGCGAATTTTTCAAAAATTCGGCCATTTTTGTGACTATGAACGGAAATTGTGTTTCACCCAAATATTTCACACAAAAGATCTTGAGATCACGCCGCACCTATTAGACGGTCAATTTTTTATTCCACATGTCACAGATCCACAAAATATGGCCTTAAAATGATGTTTGAGCGTGATGTGTGTCATTGCACACAAAAGGCATTTTTTGGGGATATGTGACATGTGGAATCAAAAATTGATTGTCGTCTGATAGGTACTACATGATCTCAAGATCCATTGTGTGGAAGATCGAGGTGAAACACGATCTCAATCATCAGATACGAAGCGATCAATGATTTTTAAGGGATTGCGCACGAGGGCGCTTTCAGAGAACGTGTGAACGAGTGGGCACGAAAAGAGCTACCCTACTCCTTATTTATTTATTTGTAACGGGATATTAATAGGGTACCATTATTTGCATTCCATGAAAATATAATGTCACCCGGCCAAAAAGGTAATCTCATCATTGACTGCTTTGAATCAGACTATGGAGACCGCTTTTTGTCTCAATCATCCGCACAATGGATCTTTCAATCAGGGGCATACCATTAGACGATCATTTTTTTTATTCCACATGACACACATCCTAAAAAGTAATCTTAAAATCATATTTTAGGTAGCGAAATATGTGTCACGTGATTTTTGAGTCACTTTTATGGGATCTGTGCTACGTGAAATAAAAAATTGACCGTCTGATAGTGCGCCCATGATCTTAAGATGGGTGGGAGAAATTGGGATGAAAATGATCTCTGATCCAAAGTAGTCACTGGCTTTCAGTTGGGTGAGATTAGATTTTCGGGGGATGCAAATCGTTGATCTAAATGCTATTAAAAATAACTATGACACACGTAGTTCACTACGCTGTCTTAAAAATAATAGACACCCTCATTCCGTCGGATAAACAAAGATGCAATTGGGTTCTCAGTGAATCTATCTTAAAGATACAATAGAGTCTGATTTTGTCAAGAACTGTGTGTTCTTTTCTAGATTGCACCTTTTATAAAAAGAATTTGTCACGCAGATTTTTTGATATACAAAAAAATTCTTAAATAAGAAAAATAAGAAAAAGATATATTTTTTCTTTTGTGTCTTGTGTCTTTCTAACGGAGATTTTATCTCTATTTATAGAGAAATTTTGAACTATTGTGTCTTTTCAGATGATGGTGAAGAGATCTAATTTTATTTTTTCATATAACGGTAAAGAAATAAATCGATTCACTTACGTCTTTTCAAATTTATAGAAGAGATTTCAGACTTGTATCTTTTCAGATTTACGGTAAAGAGAAGTGAGCCTTGTTTTCTTTTAAGATATAAATCAAAATATGGAAAGACACTTCTTAAGAGAGTAAATAATTTTTACAAGTTTGTCATTGAATTATTATCAATATATATAATTATAATTATAAACTTAATTTTAAAATAATAAAATATATATTACTACACCAATATATATAGTATGCAAACACTACAAAAAATAGACTATTAGCGGCAGTTTTTTTAACAAAAAACTGCTGCTATTAGTCCTGTCGCTACAAAAAATTATTGCTATTAGTCTTGCTATTACCAAAAATTACTTTAACAGCAAGTGTCGCTGAAACATTCTATTTTTGTAGTAAAATATTATACAAAGAAAAAACCTTCTACATCTAATTTACATATGGTGATTAAAGGATGAATACCATTAACCTTCTAAATCTAATTAACATATTAACTTTTATCATTGTTAATCTTTTTCCGCTTATTTGATTGTCCTCTTGGATCTAGAATACATTCCTAACTTCATCTTTTGGAATCTCTCACTCTCTAACATATAATCTATGTTATAAATTTTAAATAAATTAAGAATCTCTTTCAAAAGGATAGTGATATACAATGGATAATTTTTTATAGATAATTTTATAGGCAACTTATGTAACGGGAATTATAGATATAGTAGGGCCCAAGCACTCCAGCCAATCACGTTGTGTCAGATAAGTTATCTACAGAATTATCTATCAAAACCTGTCCACCGTTTGTCAGTTTCCTTCTAAATTATCAGGTCGGTCCAACTTATGTTTGTTATGTGGAGGAGTTACCCACATATGCAATAGGGGTAGTTATGGTCCTAATTTCCTTTATAGGAGGGACCCAATATAATCCGTTAATACAAGGTTCTCTTGCTTCCATGCTTCCCTTTATGGGAGGGACCCATATATGTATGTAGTCCATTAACTGATGCCTCTCTTACGTGCAAACTTCGTCTAGAAATATGTAGCTATCATGCATAATTATGCTTCTCTTGTGTTTTGTTGTTTTTTTTTTTTATAACATTTTACAAGATGCCCATATGGAGATATTAGACAAGACTTAGACATATTATTATCTTCTAGTTTATCAATAAAGAAGCAAAACCTTCTAATTCTAATTTAATGGGTACCTTTATTTTCAACCTAAGGCTCTCCTTTCTAAACTCGGGTTTAACATGCGTAAATTGTTAACTGTTTTAATCCTTTGATGGTGATCATTTTTTGTCTCAATCTTCAACGCAATAAATTTTGAGATCATAAACCTACCACCAGACAGTCATAGTTTTATTCCATGAGGCACATATCCCAAAAAGTAATATGAGAGTTGGGTTTGATGTGAACTCATGATCATATTTAATTTTTGGGATTTGTGTCACATGAAATTTAAATATGAGTATTTGATGATATGCCCATGATTTTAAGATTTATTATGTCGACGATTGGGATGAAAAAGGATCCCCATTTTCATGCAGTGAGGGATTTAAGCATGTGAAAGACTGAGAAAGAAAAAAATTTTGTTGCAAATAAAGCAACCCTTTATTTATTTGGATTGAAGGATGAAATCCTATTTCTCTAGATACGTATTCTAGTGTAGGTTAAGGGCTAAAGAGGTCAAATGCTTCAGTGAATAAATGAACATGTATGTTACTTTTTGTTGTTTGCTTGTTTGATGAAGGGGATTTGACTGTCCATTTAGAACACATTACAAAATTTCTCTTTTGGTTCCTCTCTCTCTATCGGTCTGGTTTTTAGTAATTGGCTAATTGGGCCAATGTTATAAAAATATGCTGTGCACTCGCCCTCCTCGTACTAAAGATATCAGGCTTGGTCTGTTTTTAGGGTTATGTCCAGCTAGAGATGCAAGTTTGAAACCAAATCGAAACCGACACTCTCAAACCGGCCTGAATCGCATCAAAAATCGACACAAATTAAACCGAGCGGAACTGAAATCAGTTCGGTTTTCGATTTGGGGAGCTGGAAATAGAAAATCGAGGGAGCAAATTGAGTAAATCGGTCCCTTAATGGGCCTAAACCGGCCCAAAATGGTGATACCAAACCGAATGTAAACCAAACTGACCCGAACCGGCGCTGACTGATGGTGAACAACCGGTCTACACCGATAAGTGACCGGTGTCTACTCATTGACTACTTTGAATCTGACGATGCAGAATGTTTTTCATCCCAATCTTTCACATGATGTATCTTGAGATCATGCTCTTACCATCTATTGATGGTTTTTAATTTTACATGGGCGATTTGGATCGGTGGAAGCTAATGCCAAGTGTATAGTACAGATGGTGTGACCACCATCCTCTGTGCTTGTGCAATACATGACACCAACTCCCTGCTATAAATTAAAACATACGCTTGTTAGTCCTAAAAGCCTCTCTTAGCTCACTTAGAGTTTTTAGAAGAGGTGAGAGGTTGGATATAGCAGAGCCGCTGTGGTTGGATACAACAGAGAAACGAAATCGCACAGGGGATCAACTACGACGCACATTAGGAGAGAAGCAGCTAAAGTACTACCGTGCACTGAGAGGCGTCGCGGAGAACTCAGCCGAGACGAGGATGAGGAGAAAGAGGTGGAGGTAGAGAAAGCAACACCGCCGATACGGCAGAATGCCCAAGAGAACACAAACCGAACCGAACCGAACCGAAGACCGAAAAAATAGGTTTCGGTTCCATTTTTTCTTCAAATCGGTACACCGACAAGTGATCGGGCTGAACCCAAACCGACCAAACCGAACACCAAAAAAATCGGTTTGGAGTTTGCTTCAAATCAGTACACCAAAAAAATCGGGTTTGGTTCGGTTCGGTACACCGAACCTCCATCTCTATGTCCAACTCACCAAATTAGAACCTATAGCCAATGGCTAATTCTAGGTTCTTTTATTCTTTGATTTATGGTCATATTCTTAAGTATTAATGCATTTATTTATTTATTTAATTTCCTTATAATTAGGATTAGTAAATGTTACCTTCTTACTCAATGCATTTAATGTTACCTTCTCATCCTAATTCCTGTATGTGAATATTTGATCCTAGGATGATTTTTAACAGGACATTGAGGTTTATGCCCAAACATTGGCTTAGGTTGGGACACAATATATTAGGGGTGTCATTGGGTCGGTTTTCATGTTAAATCGAAACCGAACCAATAATTATCGGTTTCTAGTCTCTCAAACCGAAATCGAACCGATAAGCCTCCAAACTGAAACTAAACCGATAATACCTATTATTTGTAAAAAAAGAAAAATAATACTTATTACTTAGGTAAACCCTTTTTTTTTTTTTAAAAAAAGGGAAACCTATTTTTGTATGCACCTAAAGTAATACCATATTATCAGTTCGATTTCGAGTTTTTTATGTCAAAATCGAAACCAAACTAATAAGCCAATAAGCTATTTTTCCAAAACTAGAATTGAACCAATATGCCCTAAAATCAAAACCGAATTGAAATTTCGATCGATTTCAATCGGTCGGGTCGGTTCGATCGATTTTCTACACAACCCTACAAATATAATAATTCATCACATATATTGGGTGTCAGCAGTGGTGAGAATTTACAACACAGTCTTATAATGCATTTGAGGACATTTTAGATTGGATTAATATGGCTCCATATGGCATAGCTCTTTGTTAGCCCCGCTAGAGTAGAGTTCATCTGCTTTAGCTGGTTCCCATTCTCTTTTCTAACTCCATGTAAATGAGGGTTTACCTGTTCTAGCAGCAACCTCCCTACTCTCTACTAACTCCCTATCAGAGCAAATAAAATCTGCTCTTACAAGGAGTGAGTAGAGAGGACGGTGGCATTGCTGAATAGGTAAATCCTACATAAAATCTTGCTATGCAAGGAGTTATTAAGGAGAAGGGATATAGGTAGTAGGATGTTAGCAAATAGGATGGAAACCTGCTAAAGCAAGTAAACTCTCCTATGACGGGGGCTAGCAAGGAGCTATGCCCTACGTAGCCTATATGTTTGATGAAGAAGAGACAAACAAGTTATGTTGAATCAGAAAAAAAGTCGCGTTGATTATAGACTCTTGTATGAACTATTAGTAATACATGCATTACTAGATGAAATGATTGCATATATTGAGGTGAATGCATGGAGTAACAAGAAAGGAGACAATTTGAAATGAGTATAAAAGAAAAAGTTTAAGGATTTTATTTGAAAGGAGACCTAAAATAACTACTACACCAAAAATAAATTGATAAAAGTACAAGGATAACTAATAAAGAATGAAAGAGTCATATATATATATATATGGGAGCCGGTTAGGTCCTCCTATGAAGGACGGTCACCGTCCTCCAAGATCCACGTGGAGCACAAGTGGACGGTATAGATCAATATTTAAAAAAAAAAACCGAAAAAAACTTTTTAAACCCACAAGTCAAAGTTTGACGGGTTTCATTGGTTCATATTTTACAGTTCAAAAAACAGACGGTGGAGATGAGTTTTCAAAAAAATAATTTCAAAGATGATCTAAGCAATACACCCGAGCTCCACGTGGCATCGAAACAATATTTTGGGTGCCACGTGGACCTCCCATGGAGGACGGAGGCCTTTTCATATATATATAATTTAGGGTAATTCCAAGCTTACGCTTGGACTAATCCCTAAAGGATGCTCTCGCCGCCACCGTGTAATGAGTATTTCACGATTTATACACCCTACGGGGCATCCTGTTATCCCAAAAGAGAGATGTCAACATTCGATCTCATGACCTATTGGTAACAAATTAAAGTCCCCTACCAACTACGCCAATCCCTAGTGGGTTTAGGGTTTAGCCCTTACCCTAAATTTGAGTATATAAAGAAGGCTCACCAAGAATAAATGGAATGAGGTTACCATGATGATGCAGCAGTACATTAAAATAGTAAAAAATTTAGGATGCATTTAGATATAAAATTTCATTAAAATAGCAAGAAACCCAACTTTCTATTATCGTTCACCATCATTTATCTCTACTCTCTATGAATTGTTAAAAGAAATAAAACCTTTTTTCCTTGTTTTATCTAATAAGAGGAGTTTAAAAATGAGGAGACCGTGACAAAAGAGTTAGTTTGCTTTGTTTTTTCATTTTTTATTGAGTGAAAGGAGAGGTTGCTTCTCTTTTGTAAGAATATTCTTGTTGGATTGGGGAGAAGTGTGGCGTTTGGACTCCTATTTATAGCGTGAAAAAGGAGAGGTTTGAAAGTGAAAGTGGCTCACATTCCTATGACCAAAATATGTTACACTTTTCTTTTTAATTATATCAGTTTATAACCTTTTTGTGGGAACCTTTATTTTGAATTCAAGATTCTTTCTTCTCACGTGTTTAGATAATTACATCACGAGTGACAAGGCGGAATATATTATATATAGAGAGAGAGAGACGGGTATATGCATGCATTCAAACTCATGGTGATTGTGCGTTCGATTATTAGATCCCATGACATGTGATCACGAGTTATACCTACCCTCTAAGGATTCATCAATTTCATATGGTTTTAGAAATTCTTTTCGGATCATTTCACCTTTCAAAACTAAGGTTAAAGTTTTTCATCCACCACCTAAATCTGATGCATTGAAATTTTGCACTTTCGAACAAGTTATTTTAAACGGTGGGTAAATGTCCATTTAAAAATTTTATTAGATGGACCTGATCGATTTTGGACAAGTTTTCGTGACACCCAACTGGCTCAAATGCATGATTCAACTATGTGTTCGAACTCATAATAATAATAATAATTCTTATTATTATTATTATTATTATCATTATTACTTTACAAAGAATAATATAAATCTAAGCCTAAAGAAGAAACAAGAGAATCAGCAAATCCATAACCCAAATTATGTTTCAATTTTCACAATCCCATTCCAACCATATATTATAGCAAGCATGGTTACCAAGTTGTTACAAAGTTGGAATTCGAGAAAATATCGGAAATAATTATATTTAAAAAAAAGTCTAATAAATTCTTTTTCATAAAAATAAGCAAAAGTTTATAAAAATGCATTTCAAACATAAAAATGGTGATGTTTTAATTTAATTTTATTTTAAAATTCTTTTTGAACGTCTTCCAAATGTTTCTTGAAAAAATACAGATTCAAACAAGTTTTTTTTAAAAAAATGCTGATTTTGGTGACTATAATAACAAGGGCCTTTAACATATCTATCCCATACACGAATTTTTAAGTTTTTGCATGTTAAATGCTTTATCTTATCATAGAAGAAATTCAAAACCCTCCTTGTCAGCATGAATCATAATGAATCATCTCTAACTCAAAGTCTATGTTCTTTTTTTCTCTCTTCTTGTTTACGTTATCTAATTACCTAATAAAGTTGGAGATGCTGCTCAAATGAGGATGAGAATGGCACCTCAGCTTTACTCAAAAGGGCCCCATAAACCTATGAGAAGAAGACAATTAAAGCACCTCTCCTTTGACCCATTGGTGTATGCCGTGCCACCTTGGAGGTCTGATGTGGAAATGATATAAAAAGTTAGCTACCATTCCACATCAAATCCTCCAACTTGGTTGGCTTGCATTTATCTAAAATGAGAATAATGTCTTTTAAGGTATACTTAGTATTAGATTATCTATAATGGCTTCTAAGATATATTCGGAATTTGATTATCTTTATGTTGGAACAAGGGCTATCAACCGGTAACCAACTTGCCCACCCAACTCGAGCTGATATTTCATATAGAAATTCAAAGAAAATAGGGAGATTTTTAACCATGTTGGGCCAGGTCTTCGAGTCTGGTGGCAGGTTAAATCAGTTTCCTGAGGCCCATATAACTTTGACCCGTCAGGTCGGGTTGGAAATATGGCCGTTACTCGTCGGGAAGCCAAACATTTTGGCCCAATCCGACCAATTGACAGCCCTAATTGGAACCTTCTAAATAATCGAAGAGTCCCAACAGAAAATGATTGTATTCTCCTTAATGACCCTAGAATACCCATTAAAATTTGATTTGGTAGAACTCGAGGCATTTATAAAAGTCAAATATTCATAAGTATCGAATGATTGGTATCAGAACACTATTCTAAAAGATAGACACACAATCAATGTTCATAGATTGGTTATGAACATTTGATTTTGATGGGGCTGATGGCATTTATGAATGTGAAAATATAATCTAGTTGTGAAGAAGTGACCAAAGGTACAAGAACACGGCTCTAATTGAAAAATTAGTTGTCACTAATAATAGAATTCATGCCCTTATCTTTGTATACGGATGAGTTAGCCACATATGCAATAGAAAGTTTGTTATGATCCTAATTCCTAAGTATGGGGAGGGACCCATATAATCCACTTATAGAAGGCTCTCCTACGTGTAAACTTTGTGGAGAAATATGTAGCTATCCATCCATGATAATGCTTCATGCTTCTCTAAGACCATGTTTGGCAACAGTTTTCCAAAAAGTACTTTTCAGGTGTTGTGAAGGTCATATTTGGCTACCCTTGTTCAAAACGCACTTTTAAAGTATTGGTGTGTCACATATCGCTTCTCAATGTTACTTCTCGAAAAAGTCCCTCACATGCTTAAAATAGTTTTGTGTGAAAAGGAACATAGAAGACATCTCAACACAATGCCATTTTGAGCTAGAGGTGGGTAATGTTTTTTACCCAACATTTTTCACATAAAAAGTGCATTTTCACAAAAGAGGGTCCAAAGGTGACAGGTGTGGCACATACGGCTTCTCAAAAAGGTCTATCATGTGCTGAAAATGGTGTCGTGTGAGATGAATCCCATATGTCAGAGCGTATTGTCATCTAATAAATTCCAAAAACCATAAGCTTCCTATGTTATAGAATGGGTCAGATCAGGCCACAGGATTAAATGTTAAGACAGTAAAATTTATGTTTGACTCCAATATTAGTTGGACCTAACTTTTAGGCTTACATCTGACCTATCAATCTCCTTTATCATTGATGAATCTTTTACTAAGACAAAATCCTCTCTTTTTTATACAACATAGGGTATCCCAACCTTGTGCTTGGACTAATCCCCCACCATGTCACGAGTATTTCACAATTTACCTACATGGCACACGTTTATCATCAACGAAGAGTTGTTTTGAACTAACGACTTTGGGGAGCATACCAAGTCATCAACCGTTGCAATAACCCTTTACCGAGTTATCAAACAACCCCATTGGTTGATCTTGATCAGTAGTTATATGCTTGTCTTAAAGATTAAGCTATGCATATATAATTATCAAAATAGTTCAGACTGTGGAACCACGAATAACTCATTAGATCAGTTATAGTTTGTTTGATGGTGTTTTCTATTTAGATTACCAGATAAAAAGTGTGCATCCGTTGGCTCAAAGAAGGTGACTACAACTCTACAATCTTCTATTATTTTATTTCCTCACATATTGTCTAAAAAACAAGTGTTACATCTTCAGCATGAGTTATCGGTTTCAGTCCAGACCGAAACGAAACCGAGATTTCAAGTTATCGGTTCTAAATGAATGGTGTAGAAGTTTTCGGCTAAAATTCAAAATTTTGGCCAAATTTTCGGTTCAAAATTTTGGTTTCGGTCCAGTCTGAAACCAAAACGAAATCCGAAATTTTTATCCTTGATTTTCAGTGAGGTTTCTGTAAGCTCTGTACCATAAAATTAATGCAGAAATGATTTAACCAGAATCGTACCTCTGTCCATAATGCACTGATTTATGATGCCGTGAATCGAGGATCTTCAAGTCTATGCAAACCTTTCTGAGATGCAGAGATGGATTCTACAGGCTTCTTTCTCTCATATGTTTTTGCTAGACTTGGGACCTCAAGGATAAAATGGCTTTATAATCTCTCTACCATCATTGAGAGATTGTGGACTAAATTTTAGATGCATGATACCCTTTTCAAATAACCACTTAACCGTATGGGCATGATCTCATTTTTCGAAGCCTCTTAACCGTATGGGGCTAATGGGCCAAACCATAGTGGGTCTTAATGTGACAAGTGGACCATATCGGATCTTAAATAAGATCCGACTAGCATTCTCCCACTTGGCCCATGTTGACACAAAATTCATTTTAGAAAAAAAAGTTAACGTATAGCCATACTCATTTTGAAAATAAAATAAATAAATAAAAGTGATATCTTTCCCTTCAGATTTTGGATAACCTTATACTCTATTGAATATTTTTCAAACATATAAATCATCGCAATTAACATCTGGATTAATCAGACATTACCATCAATGTATTACAATGCTTTTAGTCTCATCCAACGAGTACTATATGTGGTATAGTGCTTTATGAATAGGCTGCCAATGCCTATTCTAGGTCCTACTTTATTTATCAATATGGATAATCTGTCATCATTTACCTCATATATACAAGCTTAAGTGAGACAGATAAACTAAGAATCATTAATAATTAATTACAAATTAAACTTGATGGTGTCATGATGTACATCAAATTCATGAAAAATCAATTAGACCCATATGATCCACATGTTCTTTATACAATTTAGGCGGTAACCCTTTTGTCATGGGATCTGTAATCATTGACGCGGCTCTAATTTCCTCAATTGACACCTGAAGATTCTGAACACATTCTCTAACGACAAGATACTTTATGTCAATGAACTTGTTAGTACTGATACTTGAATTGTTGTTAGAGTAGGCCACTGTTGCGAAATTATCACAATAGATCCTTAATGGCTTAGACATAGAGTCAACAACCTTAAGTCCTATGATAAAATTTCGTAGCCAAAGAGTCTGTATTGTAGCTTCATAGCAACCCACATACTTTGCTTCTATGGTGAAAGATGTGGTCAACGCTTGCTTCTTGCTTCTCCATGAGATAGTGCCTCCAGCAAGAAGAAAAATGTATCCTGAAGTTGACCTTCTAGTGTCAAGGCAGCCACCAAAATTAGAGTATGAATATCTTATCACTTCCAAATGATATGATCGTCTATATGTAAGCATGTAGTTCTTTGTTCCTTACAAATATCGCATCACTTTCTTTGCAGCTCGCCAGTGATCCATTTCTGGATTGTTTTGATATCTGCCTAACATTCCTACTGCAAATGCAATGTCTGGTCTCGTAGAGACTTGAGCATACATCAGACTACCTACTACAGATGCATAAGGAATATTTTTCATTTTCTCTCTTTCTAAGTTATTTTTCGAGCACTGGTATAGACTGAATTTGTCACCCTTGACAATGGCCGTTTCCCTAGGTGAGCAATTTCTTATTCGAAATCTTTCTAATACTTTGTTGATGTAGGCCTTTTAAGATAGTCCTAATGTGCCTTGAGACCTATCTCTGTGAATCTCTATGCCAAGGACATAGGATGCCTCACCCATATCCTTCATCTCAAAGTTTCGAGAGAGAAATTACTTTACTTCATGTAGCAATCTCAAGTTATTGCTAGCAAGGAGAATGTCATCCACATATAAGACCACGAAAATGAATTTGCTCTCACTAACCTTAGTGTATACACAACTATCAATAACATATTTTTTTAAATCAAATGAGGTTATAACGTTGTGAAATTTGTGATACCATTGTCGGGAGGCTTGTTTTAACCCATATATGGATTTCCTAAGTTTGCATATCAATTGATTTCCTTCACATGAAGAGAATCCTTCGGGTTGACGCATATAAACCACTTCCTCCAAATCCCTATTTAGGAATATTGTCTTTACATCCATTTAATGTAGCTCTAGGTCATAATGAGCTACCAATGCCATGACCACTCGCAGTAAGTCTTTATGAGAAACTGGAGAGAAAGTTTCATAGTAATCTATGCCCTCTTTCTGAGTGAATCCTTTGGCTATAAGTCTAGCCTTATATCGTTCTATATTACTATTTAAGTCTCTCTTGATTTTGTAGACTCGTTTATGGCCAATCACCTTGGCTCCCATAGGCAATGGAACGAGATCCCAAGCATGATTCTTAGCCATAAAATCCATCTCATCCTTCATAACATTCAACCAATGCGATGAGTTTTCATCATTCATGACTTATGAAAATGAAAAAGGTTCATCTTTAATTCCATGGTCAGTCTCTTGAAGGTACACTATATAGTCAGACGAAATTGCTAATTTCCTTACTCTTGAGGATCTCCTTAAACCTATTTCTTCATCTTCGCCTTGTAGTGATTGAATAATAGGTTCAGGGATAACTTGATATTCCTGTTGTGAGTCATTGTGTATCAACTGCTCTTCCATAGTTATATCCGAAGGATTGTTTTGAATCATAGTTAGGCACTCTTTAATTGCAGGTAATATATATGAATTCTGTATTTCCTCAAAGTCTAAACTTCGAGGTTGAAGACTCCCACTGAAGTTATGTTCTTCAAGAAATTTAGCATTTCTTCCTTCAACAATTTTAAGCGCTTGATTAGGACAATAGAACCTGAATCCCTTAGATTTTTCCGCATAGCCAATAAAGAATCCACTGACTGTTTTTGAATCTAACTTTTTCTCATGTGGATTGTACACCCTGACCTCAACAGGACAACCCCATATGTGTACATGTCCCAAACTAGGTTTTCATCCATTCTATAATTCAAAGGTGTTTTAGGAACTGATTTAGTGGGAACCCTGTTTAGAATATACACAACGGTTTTTAAAGCCTCACTCCACATAGATAAGGGAAGAGAGAAGTTACTTATCATACTCCTCACCATATCCATTAGCGTCTAATTCCTTCTTTCAGCTACTATGTTTTGTTGTGGAGAGCTTGGCATTATATACTGTGCAATAATGCCTTCACGTTCAAGAAATTTTATAAATAGACCTGAATTTTATCCTTTCCTTGTGTACCTACCATAGTATTTCCCTCTCCTATCTGATCTCCTAATTTTAATATTTTTGCCTCTTTGTTTATGTACCTCTGCTTTATAAACTTCAAAAGTATTTAATGCTTCACCTTTATCATAAAGCAAAGAGAGATACATTAATCGTGTATGATCATCTATAAAGGAGATGAAATATTTTTGACCATTTAAACATAGAGTTGGAAATGGTCAACATATATCGATGTGTATGATTTCTAACGTATCAGAACTCCTCCTGGCACCCTTTTTGGCCTTGTTAGTCTGTTTACCCTTTATGTATCCACATAAGTCCCAAAATCAGAAAAATCAAGAGTAGTAAGGACTCCATCATTTATCAATCTTCTGATTTTATCTATGAAGATATGCCCTAATCTCCGATGCCATAACCAAGAAGACTTCTCATTCACGATATTTCATTTAATACCAATACTATCATGTAAAGTTAAAAGATTTTGATCATAAGTGGGTTTCATGTCAAGTTTATATAAACCATTAACTAGATTTTCAGTACCAAGTAAAGAAGAATCTTTAAATAAACTAAAGTTAGGTCCAACGAAATTAAAAGAATAACCACAAGTAGCCAAGCGAGAAACAGAAATAAGATTTCTAGAAAATAAAGGAATGTAAAAGGTTCTTTCTAGGTCTAAAACAGAACCAGATTTAAGGATGGGCCTAAATGTCCTAACGACTTCCATGCGTGAACTCATCCGATTTTCTAAATAGATGCATCATTCACTTTCCGTTGGTTTCCAGTGGTTGATGAAATCCTGCATGATATTGGCAATATGGATTGAGGAACCAGAGTCAATCCACCAAGTGTCATGAATAATATCAATAGTATTTGATTCATAACACACCAAAGATAAAATATTACATTTCTTTATGAGCCAAGACTTATATTTTGGACACTCCTTCCTTATGTGTCAGGCCTTCTTGCAAAAGAAGCATTTGATTAGCTCCCTATTGCCACTTGGTGCAGATAACAATTTTATTTTCTTCTTCTTGCTATGATGGGCGTCATTCCCTTTCTTAACTTATCCCTTTCCATGAGAAACTAGATGAGCACTTTCTAGTTTTTCCTACTTCAGCCTCCCTTCCTCTTGAACACACATGGCTAATAATTGATTTATTGACCATTTGTCCTTATGTGTATTGTAGGAGATCTTAAATGCCCCATATTCTATTGGAAGAGAGTCGAGTATGAATTGGACAAGAAAGGCCTCAGAAAAGGTAATCTCAAGGGAGTTTAGTTGGGCAGCTATATCCCTCATTTCCATAATGTGTTCGCGAATTCCTTTGTTACCATTGTGTTTCATGGAGGAGAGCTTATTCATTAGGATGCTGGCAAGAGCTTTATCAGAACTTGTAAATTGTTCCTTAACGGCTTTGAAAAAATCTTTAACCTTAGTTTTATCCGGGATAGATCCTCTAATGCTCTTCTATATGGGACTTAATGAGTATTAGACTCAACCGATTTGATCATTCCCATTGCTCATGCAAGTTCTTTTCAGTTAGCATGCTAGATTTCAAAGGGATGACGGGTTCATCCATTCGGAGTGCCAAATCTAAATTCATACACCCCAATGTAAGGAGAATCACCTCCTTCCAGTCTGAAAAATTATCACCAGTTAGAATAGGAATGTGAGTTGGTCCTTTTGAAACAATGGCAGATGACAAAACTGTAATAATTAAAAAAAATATTTATAATGGTCCTATGAAGAACATACAAATCCATACTTTATTTAAAATGTCAACCAATGCCAATATTCTAGATAATAAATCGATAATATATTTTAACCCTCATGTGGGTAGGGGTTGAAACACTTCAATGATTTATTTAATAGATTTATAATGAGACTAAGTGATGAATGACACCAAAATAGAAAACTTTCTCTACCTGTGGGCATTAGAAAAATCTCTATCATAATGTCATATTCAATATCTCATTCCAATTGATCTATGAATCACAACAATTTCTCTGTAAAGCCGATGCATTTTGATTCATAATCAATCACAATTTATGAGATCACACAAAAAATAATTCAATTTAAAATATATGATTTATACTAAATACATTATTACAATTGAAGATGTTGTGGCTACTCTTTAATTTATGATGCATTTAATCCTAATGGTGACTTCAAAAGAAATAGTGGTCATTCCTGCTTAATAGAGGGCTCTGATGCAGAAACAGACCTCATAAAAGTGTTTGAAAGGTCCAAGATACTCAAAAAACATACATAATATGTAAAAATCGGATACCGATAGCCCTATAAATAAATAAATAAAATTGGGCCCTTATCGGGTCGGGTCTCGAATCTGGTCAAACTTTGATCAGGCCCTCTGATGTATAAACAGACCCCATGAAAGTATCTGAAAGGTCCGAGATATTCAAAAAACATATATAATTTGTGAAAATATTTTATCGATAGCCCCCATAAATAAATAAATAAAATTAGACCCTTATCAAGTTGGGCCTTGGATCCGGTCAAACTTTGATCAGGCCCAAGTTGGGTCTTGGGTCTGGACAAATTTTGATTGAGCCTAAGCCAAGTCTTGGGTATGCAAGTCTGTAAGTTAATAGGCCTAGGGTTCAAAATCTTATATAAAATAAACTTAAAGGTGTGGGAAGCACCTAGTATGGTGCTCTACCCATATACCCAATCAACCTCATATATCATTCATCTCCTCACGTCTTTACCAAAACCCATTACCAGAACACGTCTATGCAAGTGCAGAGACGTGATTATGTGGTTAGCCATTGCCACGTGGTAACATCCGATGATGACAGTGATCATCAATCAATGATTGCCTGACAGAGACCGGCGACCATCCGGTAGCGGCCGGTGATGCCGGCGACCAATGTCCGGCGATCATAAAAATTCTCAAAAATTACCAAAAAAATTCACAATTAATTGGAATTAATTCATAGAAACAAAATCATCGAGAATAAAAATAAAATTTCTCCATCAACCATGATTTGTAAAATTTTGGAAAGAGAGGAGCTAAACTCAAAACTTTGCGGTCAAAATTGGCTATGAAAGAGTTAAACTTCTTCTTTTAAAATCATAAGGCATTAAATAAAATTAAGCAGACACCATGATCAAAGATACCTGCTCTGATACCACAATGTAAGCTTTGTACCATAAAATTAAAGCGGAAACGATTTAACCAGAATCGTACCTCTATCCATGATGCACTGATTTATGATGCCGTGAATCGAGGATCTTCAAGTCTATGCAAACCTTTCTGAGATGCGGAGATGAATTCTACAGGTTTTTTTCTCTTGTATGTTTTTACTAGACTTGGGACCTCAAGGATAAAATGGCTTTATGATCTCTCTACCATCATTGAGAGATTGTGGGCTAAAATTTAGATGCATGATACCACTTTTCAAATAATCACTTAATCGTATGGGCATGATCTTATTTTTCAAAACCTCTTAACCGTATGGGGCTAATGGGTCCTATAGTGGGTCTTAATGTAATAATTGAATTACATCGGACCTTAAATGAGATCCGGCTAACAATTTCTAGATTTGAAAAAGTCATATCCGATCCTAAGAGTAAAGATTAATAAGTTGTTCATCAAATCTTGGTGATGATGGTGTATGTGCCATTAAATAAAGGATAGACTTCTCAATGACATTCTAACCGTATTACCTTGTTCGCTACTCAAACTTTTGATAAATTATGTCTCCGTTCGTTATATATTTTATTTATAAGGCTATTAGGGAGATTACGGCCAAATAGGAGAAGAAGAAGACCAATGAAGACTTAGAGAAAAGCTTTGAGAAAGGATGTAAAGGATTGCGAAGTTACACAAAACTTAGCATTGATAAAAAATAAGTAGAGAGATAGGACTCACATTACTACAAAAAATAAGACTATTAGCGGCAGCCAAAAATTGCCACTATTAACAAAACAACTGTATGTCATTAAATAAAGGATAGACTTCTCAATAACATTCTAACTGTATTACCTTGTTCGCTACTCAAACTTTTGATAAATTATGTCTCCTTTCGTTATATATTTTATTTATAAAGCTATTAGGGAGATTACGGCCAAATAGGAGAAGAAGAAGACCAATGAAGACTTAGAGAAAAGCTTTGAGAAAGGATGTAAAGGATTGCGAAGTTACACAAAACTTAGCATTGATAAAAAATAAGTAGAGATAGGACTCACATTACTACAAAAAATAAGACTATTAGCGGCAGCCAAAAATCGCCACTATTAACAAAACAACTGCAGCTAATATCCTTCCCGCTAATAGTCTTCATAGCATTTAACAATTTTTTTTATTAATAGCGGCAAAAAATAAGACTACAAAAAACTGCCACTAATAGTCTTAATTTTTGTAGTGCATGACTAGCCCAAATAGATGGGATATATAAGACAGTAATTGCTTGGGACTTCATATCTTTTATTTTGCATCAAATTAAAAAGGTCGTACCTAGTGTATAAGGCTCTCGCTTTCAACAGGATTTGAGAGAGGCAGATGATAGGCAGCCTTACCCCATTTTGAGGCAACTATCCAATAAAATTTGGGTCCATTAGTAGGTGCATGCTGAGTTTACCACTTTAATCAATGGTTCTGCCCTAATGGTAATTCTCTACCAATTGTTAATGCATTTCTTAGATGACTTTTTTTCAATTTCTTATTTTCAAGCAAAGGGTTATCTATGCATTGGATAAATAACAAAATGCTAATACCAACTTATAAAAACAGGTCAAACTATAAACGGTAATGGGAGCTCACCTTAGGCATAAGATAAAGTCCTCACCGTCCCAACTTTTGGGCCAGATGGCGGACTATCTGTGCCATTCATAAAACATGCTCATCATCAAATGGTTCAAATGATTCGATCTCTGAAGTTTAATATGGACCGTTGTTCATATATAACTATAGTAGATATTATTTTGAAGTGCTTAAATTCGATAATTCAAATACCACCAATGGGCATATTTTCACGCTTACCCAAAGGTCATAAAATTTTTTGCCACTTCGACCACTTAGGTCTGTTAAAAATTGTGCCAACTCATATCATATGGCTCAAAAGTAAAGGTGAAGATTTTATCTTAACCCTAAAGTTAGGAGAGGCATTTATCATTATCATTATCATCACCAAAACTTTATCCCATCTATTTGAGGTCAGCTTTGCAAGTCTTATTTCTCCACTTGTTACCATTTCAGGTCTAAGCTCTCTGTAACTCTTTAAACGATCACACCCTTTCCCAAGGCTTCCCTCCAAGTCTTCCCCTTCTTCTACTTGCTTGTACTTAGAAGCTTTTCAACCCTTTGCATAGAGTTTGTTTGTGTCTCTCATGAACATGTCCAAATCACCTCAAATGACATTCTATAATTTTTTCCCTTCATAGGTGTCATTTTTATATTTTCTCTTATGTACTCATTCCAAATTTTATCATTTCTTATTACTCCCTATATGTATCTCTTAGCTACATGTACTCTAATATCTTCTTATTTCTTTTTCATAGTCCAACATTTTGCACCCTATAATATGACAGATCTAACAGCCATCTTACAAAAACGTCCCTTCAATTTAAGTGAAACTCTTGGGTTGTACAATATTTTGCTTGTTTGCCTCCATGACATCCACCCTACATTGATATTATTTGAGATGTCCTTTTTAGATCCACCATTTGATTGTAAAGTAGAGTCTAAATGGCGAAAACTATAGTAATATAACACTAAATGATTTTTTATTCAACTAAATCCTTCTCCAGGTTATCACGTTCAATAGATTTGCACTTTACGTATTTCGTCTTTGTTTTTCTAATTTTTAAACTCCGTGCTTTTCTGTATAATTCTAGTTTAACCTTTTATTTCTTTACTTGTACTACAAGTAAAGGTTGGTTCTCAAATGAATCTTTAGTTTCGCTGGATAGACTGTGTTTGGGATGGCTGAGCAGCCGAGTACTTTAGTGTGCGACTGTGTTTGGATGTAAGTGTTGTTAACTCTTTCATAGAGTGAAAGAGCTGAATTTGATTCTCTTTAAAAGAGCATTTTAAATCAATGACCATGCATTTTATTTTGTCACGTGACACACTTACACATGCTTGATCAATCAAAGTAGTCCAACTAATACCCAAATTGGTATTTTAACGGGTCGAGCATATAAGCCTTCTATCGGTACGGAGGATGACCAGGCGAGGGAATCACGTTCCGAGAGGAAGGCATACACATCTGTCAACGGGAAAAAGGCATTCCAAAAGGTGGGATTCTGAGGTTGCTTCTTGTCTTCCGACCCGGAGGGCACACGTTGAGATAAGGCTGGTGAGACCCATCATGTTGGCTCAGGTCGGGTATGAGACATCCTACCCGACCTTCAAGTCGAATCGAGTCGTGTGACTCTTGTCGAGTATTTGCTGGGTTGGATCGAGTCAATATTTTATATTGATTTTTTTAAAAAAAATAGGACTTTTTATCGGGTCGGGTCAGATTGAGTGCACCATCAAGTCGGGTCAGGCATTTTCAATTTTCTGATTGGACAACCAAATTTTGACCCGATCAAACCCATTGACAGCCTTACACATGTCAAATTAAAAAATCAACCATTAAAATAAATAAACCATCCGATATCAACCATTAAGAATTTAAAGTTTTGAACCATTCTAAATTTCAACCATTAAAAAAATAACCACCGTCCATTTTAGATTGAACGGATTTGACAGTTTAGATGTATCGAATTATTTTTAAACCCACTTCAGTATAATGTATGAACTACTATTTTAATGACTTATTTCACATAATAAAATAAATGAACACTTATTACATAATATTTAAAGAGGTAATAATACAATTTTTATTTTTATTTTGTTTTCTTTGATGAGTAAGCTGTGATTGAACCAGCATCATTATCATTGCCAAAAGTGTGAGCTGCTCCAATTACTCAAAAAAACAAGATTCAATGAGTACTGTGTGGGCTGAGGAGATGAGGTGAACCCATTGCCATTAAATATCAAATTTCAAATGAAAAAGCAGTATCGGAGAATTATTGGGCCAAATTTTGGGTGAGGATATACGTTGAAAATCTCTTAATATCTTGCCTTTTGGGGTCACTTCGGCTGGGTATGGAGGCATGACTCTCTGTTAGCCCCTATCACAACAGAATTTACGTGCTTTAGTTAGTTCCCATTTTTTATTCTAACTACCTATAATAGAGGATTTACCTACTCTAGTAGCAGCAACCTTTCCGATGTCTACTAACTCCCTACTAGAACAAATAAAATATACACCGACAAAAAGTGAATAAAGAGGAGGGAAGAATTGCTGAACACATAAATCCTGCATAAAATCTTACTATGCAAGGAATTATCAAGGAGAAGGGATACTTTAACAAGTAATAGGATGTTAGCAAAGAAAATGGGAACCTACTAAAGCAGGTAAACTCTGCTTTCACTCTTAGATTTCACAATACGTTGGCCTACGCTTCTTGCTTGGGTCTTTTTTCATGCATGCTTATTTATCAATAAAATTACATCATTGCCTATTAAAAACTAATAAAAAAAAAAAGAGCTCGACAATGGAGATGATATGCTTAATATAGTAAGTACATTTTCTAATGCCTAATAGAAAGAAAGGTAAGTGGCATCCATATAGAGTGAATTGAATCGTATTTTCTATAGCAGTGCAGTTCACCTACGTCCTACGGTTTTGTAGCAGTGTCTTCTTGCCTTGTTCCACTAAAGATATGTTGGAGGGAACTATTGCATCTTAGGATAATACTTCAATGGGATATAATTTGTGAAAAGATAACCAACGGGGTGGTTGGCACAACGGTCAGACCACGCCTCAAGAAGCAGAGCTCTTGAGTTCGAATCTCATCCCTTGTTGGCCTCTCGCAGGGAAGTATCCCTACCGACTGTTTCTAACATAATTTGATTGCCAGTTGGAAAGATTCATAATTGGATTGATTGTTACAAAGATTCCTAAGCTTTAGAGCAAGGATCGAATTTCGGCCAAATTTTCAATTCAAATTTTTGGTTTCGGTCAAGCTTGAAACCGAAATTTTATTTGAAATTTTGACCCTTGCTTCAGAGTAAATAATACAAAACTACCGGACAGAAAATGCAAGTAAGGGAATCAATTTTTAGGTATTATATTATCAAACTTTGAATGTTGAGCATAATTATACTTAGGGCTGCTACAGAGCCGAGCCAACTTGACAACTCGGCTCGGCTCGACTCGAAAAATAAGAGCCTTTCTATTTAGAGCTCGGCTCGGCTCTAAATTATGCTTAGGGCTGCTACAGAGCCAAGCCAACTTGACGGCTCGGCTCGACTTGAAAAATAAGAGCTTTTCTATTTAGAGCTCGGCTCTCGACAGTTTGTAGCTCGAATGAACAGAGCCAAGCTAGAGCTAAGGCGGGCTCAGCCCGACTCAGCTCTATAGCTCGGTTTATATATATATATAAGTAATTAACTTTGAGAGGTCTATTTTACCCTTCAAAGTAACCGTTTAAGTTTATCTAACGATTACTTTGAATGGTAAATAGGAATTGCCCCCCACTTGCCCTAATTTATCTAACGATTTATTTATTTCATATATTGCGTGATTGTGTTTAATCATGCATTTAAATCTTTTGTAAAATGGATATTTAATTGAGTAGAAGTTTTAAAAACGTACTAGGAGAAATTTTTTTATAATAGAACATACTTGGCTCGAAGCTCGGCCCGACTCGGCTCGAGCTCGAAGAGCCAAACTAGAGCTTAGAATTTTCGAGCTCGAAGAGCCTAGAGCCGACCTTCAGCTTGGCTCGTCTAAGATAGAGCCGAGCTAGAGCTGACCCAAGCTCGGGCTCGGCCCGGCTCAGTTGCAGCCCTAATTATACTAACTGCTATGCAAATTATGGTATGGCAGTTCATGATTACTGGCATTCAGTATAAACATAAATTTATAATTATTGCCTGTTACGTAGTTTGTAGCATATCAGTTTAGGATTACTGCTATACAATAGTCATAGCAGTTTTTCATTACTGCTATGGCCTACTAAATTAAACTGCTATACATGGAAGGTCCCTTACTGGTGTAGTTCCTATGTACATGATGCCTATGATCGATAGTAGTGAGAACCAATTTAACAAAATATAAAATATAATAAACATCTCAAATGTATGCTTAAAACTTGAAACAACAAATCCATGTTTAGCAAGTTGTAAAACCGCCATTTTAAAGCTGACAAGCATATGTTGACACTTTGAAACTGCCATTTCAAAGATCACCTTGGCATGTTTGATGCGAGACAATGACCCTAAAATATATGAATGATCATGAGATGCTAGTGCTAAAATTAAACTAATTAATTAAGCAATAAAACCTAAATTAAAGCGATGCCTTAGAATTTTATGAATTTTCGCTTGGGTGACCATGCTTAGTTCGCTTGAGGTTCAATCCAGTGTGCGAGATCCGTTAAGATTTGCGAAATATGCGATCCTCGAGATAAAACTCTAGCATCCTCTAAGTCGGAGCGTTAAATCATGGCTCAATGTGGAATCGCTAGATCCTCATTAGGACTTTCTAATTGAATCAATCAACGGCGCAAATAAAACAACCTCGAGCCCAACAACGGTCATGGATCGACGGGTTAAGATTAGAGGCGATCCACAAGGATGGGTATCAAGGTTACTCTAGATTTAGGGTTTGAAATTTTGAACAATCAAATAAAAAGGAAAAAATTGATGCAAGAAATTAGCAAGGAAATAAGAAAAGAGATAAAGAGAATATCAAAGATAGCATGGGCATCACACCCTTTGCCTCACATCAAACCCATATGGGGAAGAAAACTCACTCTTCATTAAAGTTCATCTCAAGTTCTCAATGCATAGCATTTTCATTAAAATCAACTAATTCTCCCTTTTACAATGCTTCATAATGACCTTATATAGTAGGTCCCAAACGAAGAAAATCCTAAAATAGGAAAAGTATAATCATACCCAAAGTAGAGACCTAAAAATGCGTGAAAAGTATAAGAAAGAGAAAGAAAAAGACAAGATTAAAAAGACCCTGGCTTCACTTGACTCACTCCAGCAAGAACCTCAGGTAAACTAGTGCAAGCTACTAGTGGGACTCGCTCGAGCGGGAATCAGGTTCGCTCGAGCAAGTTTTGGCCTAAACTCTTGCTCACTCTTGCTCGAATGAGGACCATGGTCGCTCGAGCGAGTCTAGATAGAAAGGTTGCCTCTTGTGCTCCTTTAGGCTCTTCTTCCACCACTACTTACATTGGAAAATCCGTTGCGACTCAAATCTAATGCTTTCGATCTTGGCGTCCCCGCCAATTCTCTCAGACCCAAAAGGTTTCATCTCCAATGAAACTAACCTGAGACATCAGTCGATTAAGTTCATGTCCCCGTCCTCACCAGTTCTCTCAGACCCAAAAAGTTTCATCTCCGATGAAATATGCCTGTAGTATCGGTCAAGTATGTCGGGACCCAAGTAGTGAACCTTTTCGCAACTAGCCCAAGCCATCTTGGTGTAGTATCTCGGAACCCGGTGAGGCACGCTCGTCGTGTCGATCACTTGTATTAGGACGCACACGATAGACCTCTTCTCGACGAACCCAGGCCATTTCAAAACCCGGCTTGCGAAACCACTCTACCAAATACTTCAAAAGCTTCCCAATCCCACCATTTCCACTTGACCAAGAAGATTTCATCATCGATGAAACATGCACGCGAGACCGGTCAAAGAAGTCGGCATCCGTACCGTAAACCTCTTCCCACTCAATCCAAGCGATCTCGTATTCTGGCTCACTAGCATAACCTTGAAACTCTTTGTCATCAGTGAATGCCACAAGACCATTGAAGATCTTCTCAATGACCTCGCTTTTCATCTTACTCGGAGTAGGAAAAGATGGAGGTTGTGGAATAGGGATTGGTGCGCAAGGAAAGGAAGTTTGAAAATGAATTATAGGAAGTGGGGTTGAGTGTAGATAATGAACTAGACCTTCCACATTGAGTGTTAAACTAATCATCATACCTTGAGTTAGCTCAAGCACATATACACTAGGTCCACTCCTTGCCACAATCCTAAAATATCTAGCACGACGGGTTTAGAGCGTTTTTGTGATTCCCGATGGAAATTGTTCATGTCCAACCTGAGCCATCTCATGGCCACTTATTTGGACTTCTTCGAAACTCGTAGGTAAATATGTCCATAATTTAGAATCTCCATTACACAAATTAATTTTAAGCGTAATTTCGGCATGCAATGCGGAACGAGACTCAAAACATGACTCACAACAAGACTCGGAATTTGAAACGGTATGCAACTTAAGACTATGATGTGTATGTGTATTCATGGACTCGATACTCCCATATGTATGTGACGCTAACGATGCACATGTAGTGGACTCGATTAACACTAGTGACTCGTGTGCTCAACTCAATTACCAATGACGACTCGTGCCCACCAACTCTACGAACACTAATGACTCATGTGTGGGTGATTCAATTAGCACGCGTACGCGATTTGAGTGATTCATGTGGGGTTAACACAATGTCATTACCCTCGACGGAAATGGAAGTCTCTTCAATACAACTTAGACTTTCTTCGATTTCCTCTATTTCCTCTTCACTCACTACGGTACTAGGGTCATACACACTTTCTTCCACTTTCATATTTTTCGACTCCTTAGAACTCTCTTTGAATAAATAAATTTGGAGTGGGAAATTTTGTAGGACATTGATAAGCAAAGTCCCGAAGTCCTTGGCACTTATAGCACTTGTTTTGGGATTCTTATAGCACTAGTTTTGGGATTCTCATTGACCGCTCCTTTCCCCGTTATCGATTTGGAGATTCGGAGGAGTAATCACGAGTTTCGATGGTTGAACCCTAAAATTTTATCTCTCGTAGACAATTCTTTTCCTGTAATCAATTTAGGGCTTCGTAGGACTATTCACAGATTTCAATGGTTAAACCCCGCAATTAGCCTTCACTTTTATATAGGTACTCCTAGACTCAAGTTAGGTGTGTTTATGACGCTTATTCACCTCAGCTTCCAAGCACCATAGAAGGTGGAGGTGCGTGAAAGGAACATACTTCTCGATAAGTCGCTCTTTCATGTCCTCTCATCATGTGATGGGCTTACTTCGAAGTGACTCATGTTGAAACTCCACACCATCCCAATAGATTTTAGTGTGGCTCATCAACCTTGTTTTGGCGAGCCTAACCTTACACTCTTCCGACACATCATACAAGCCAAAATATTCTTCTAGGTTAGACAACCATCCCACGAAGGATTTAGGGTTCACCGTACCCTCAAAATCCAAAACTTCGACTTGAATAGACCTTAAAAATTTTCTATCAAGATCATATCCGGGTTCACAATTATGGAAGTGTCCCCTTACTCTAATCTCATCGCGACTTTTGGGACTTCGCCTAGGATTGTGAGTGTAATGGTTTCCTTATTTGGTTAGTTCCCTCTCAAGACGAGTGAAGAAATCATGTTGACGCGCAAGAGGGACATGCATGATGATAGACACAAACACCATTGAAACATGAATTTTAAAATGCACAAGCAACCATGAACCACACAATGATTGAGGAATTTTAACTAACACAAAATGAACACACAAATACGAACTACACAACAAGTGAGTAATTTTAACAAATACAAGATAGACATACAAATGAACAAACAAATGCCCTAATCAAGAACCTAAGCTCTAATAACAAAACTGACGCGGGACAACAACCCTAAAACACATGAATGATCATAAAATGCTATTTTGTCGAAATTAAACTAATTAATTAAGCAATAATACCCAAATTAAAGAGATACTTTAAGGTGTCGTAGATTTCCACTTAGATGATTATGCTTAGTTCGCTCGGGGTTCAATCCGGCGCACAAGATCCATTAATATTTGCGGAATGTGCAATCCTAGAGATATAACTCTAGCATCCTCTAAGTCAGGGCGTTCGATCGTGCCTCAATGTGAAATCGTTAAATCATCGCTAAAATTTTTAAATTGAATCGATCAACAACGCAAATCTAACAATCTCGAGCCTAACAACAATCATGGATCGACGGATTACGATCAAAGTCGATCCACAAGGATGGGTATCAAAGTTGCTCTATCTAGGGTTTGAGATTTTGAATAATCAAATATAAGAGGGGAAATGAATGCAAGAAATTAGCAAGAAAATAGGAAAAGAAATAAAGAGAATATCAAAGATAACATGATCATCACACCCTTGGCCTCACACTAAACCCACATGGGGAAGAAGACTCACTCTCCATTAAAGCTCATCTCAAGCTCTCAATGCGTAGCATTTTCATTAAAATCAACCAATTCTCCCTTTTACAATGCTTCATAATGACCTTAAATAGTAGGTCTCAAAAGGAAAAACCCCTAAAATAGGAAAAATACAATCATACCCAAAGTAGAGACCTAAAAATACGAGAAAAGTACAAGAAAGAGAAGAAAAAAGACAAGATTAAAAGGACTATTGCGTCACTTGACTCGCTCGAGCGAGTTTGGTTCTCGCTCGAGCAAGAACCTCAGGTAGTGGGACTCGCTCGAGCGGGAACCAGGTTCGCTCGAGCGAGTTTTGGCCTAAACTCTTGCTCACTCTCGCTCGAGCGAGTCTGAGCAGAAAGGTTGCTCTCTTACGCTCATTTAGGCTCTTCTTCTTCGCTTCTTCTTACGTCAGAAAATCCAGCGGCCCAAATTCAATGCTCTCAATCTTGGCATCCCCGCCACATGTGTATGTGCACGTGCACGAAATCATAAGGAAAACAAAGTTGACTTATATATCTTGGCAAGTCGATCTAAAGTTGAGGCAATTGGTTTCATCTTCCTGCAAAACACATTTCTATGTTGAAATGTCTGTATAAACTACAAATTAAATCTGGAGGAGCATTACTCATAGAGAAGTGACAACCAAGTGTCTTTCACAGTTGTGAAAGCAAATTTGGCACAGCACTTTCGGGGGTACTAAAAAACATAATCATAAAAATATATATTTAATGAGAATACTAATGCAAACAAATTTTTTTGAGAATTTTCATGAGTTCATGTCACTAAAAGCCTCACCTCCCATCGTCTATGACATCTGGAAAGATCAGCTTGGTCTTGAACAACAACCATCCCTGCGATAACTGTTAGCACAAATTAAGCCAAAAGTAGTATTAATATAATAGAAAAATGTACAGAATTCATATGGTTGATTCCTTTTTCATAAGGAAAATGGTTTGATAATAACCTAATATTGTTTAGTTTGTACATCTCTTGCTCTGCTTATGCCAATTTTGACTCACCTCCAACCCAGACCGAATTTTTTAGACAGTAGTTAATCTACCCTTGGTGATACAATGTAATGAATCTCCTATCTATATATTACGGTCTTCACTTAATGAGACACATCCTTCAAGCTAGGATATATTATCTTCATGCACGCTCCCACTTTCTTCAAATTTGATCCTCTTAATTCCTTCCAAAACATTTATCAGAGAAAGCAATGTATATTTGGATCGTTCAACTGATTGTGTTCCAAACTCAATTGATTTTAAAGCCGCTTCTCTAATCTTCCAAATAGTCATAGTAGAAACACGATGAGGATCACTACTTTCATTTGTAGCCAACTGCACATTACCATATCTAACATCTCTCGTCCATCGTGCTAGGATGTACTTAGATGGAATTTCCATCACATCCAACCTTTGATAAATTTTGAGGACGTGAGCACATAACAATCCTTCACGCTCAAACATCTTACAACTACAACTAGCAGAGTCATCATTTTCATTATAACTGACGCTGAATTTTCTATCATCATTCCGTTGCTTACCTACTTCATATATCGCGAGAGACCCCTCTTGTGATAATTTACGTGCATAGTAACTCAAGCTTTCTCTAAATTGTTCTTGAAATATTTCAAAAACATGCCTTGTATAAACTTTCACTGCTTGTATCTCTAATGAATTATCAGACAGTACGGATGGCATTGTGGACAAGGTCACATGATCCTCACGATTTTCCTCATCACGGTGAGTTCTAACTGCTAGATCGTATTGCTTAACAAATTCACTCAAAGGTGTCTTTACATTCAAGTAGCTATCAAAGAACGAACTTATACTTTCGCTACCTTGGATTGTATTCATGCCTGCCCAAAAAGTGTCGCTCAGATAGCATGGGATCCATTGTTTGCGCATATCATACATCTGCCTCATCCATGTATTTTCTTCCAATTTAAACTTTCCAATAAGCACCCTCCATCTCATTTCAAAATCTTCAGTTGTTTGACTGTATTTGCATTTATTATAATCAGATGCAAATTCCCCATGCTTTTGATTTAATTGATTCAAATAATATTTCTCATTTTTTCCTATATGCCACGAGCAATAGTATTGTCTAGTTCCCGATAGGACTTCCTTAATTGCTTTGTTCATCTCGTTGTCCTGATCAGTGACTATCATCATCGGCTTCATCTCTCCCATACATTTTAACCAAGTCTGAAATAACCAAACAAAACTCTCCTTTGTCTCCTCTGCCAACAATGCGCATCCAAACAAAGTAGGTTGTCTATGATGATTGACCCCAGTGAATGAAGCGAATGGCATTAAGTAAGTGTTTGTTTTATATGTGGTGTCAAATACAACCACATCCCGAAATTGACGGTAGGCCATTCTTGATCTATAATCGCACCAAAAGATATTCCTCATCTGATCTTCTTCGTCGAGCTCAAGTTCAAAGAAAAATCCATCAATCTTGTTCTGCTTATCGATGAAGTCCTTAATAACATTCATGCAATCTCCTCTTATACTATTCTTTCGTCTGATTGTTTTCAAATAATCACGAGTTTCTTGTTGGCTAAAAGGCACACTTCCTTCCCCCTCTAACACTGTCATAGCGTTCGAAATCGCAACAAGAGGAAGACTTTGATGAAAAGTTTCCATTGAAGACTTTGAATCATCCTTTGATTTCTTATGTGAACGCAGCTTTACAACTTTTGAAGGAGACGACAGTTGATGATTATGGGCTTCCTTAAAATATGTCACCTCCCATGTGCCAACATTTTTCAGCCTAATCTTAATCATTGCATTGCAACCACATCTACTGTCTTCAACTGGTTTTCTCATGGCATTAATTCTGCGTTTATCATTTTGCTTGAATCCTTCTTTTGAACACACATATTTACGAACTGTAACACACCCTTTTGCCGATATGTACACATTACTCTTTCTAATGCCAAACCCTATCCTTTTGGCGTACAAGTTATAGAAATCATAGGCATCTTCTTGTGACTGAAATTGCATCCCAATATATGGCTTCCATTTATCACCTCCCTCAACTACACTCAAGTTCTCCTCTACAATATTTGTTTGGGCACTACATCCGGTATCTTCATGCACACCGCTCTGTTCTGTTACATTTGTCTCTCCCTGGAAATGATTTGGTTCCATATCTAGATCTTTTCCCATCATTAAATCTATTTCCATTGCTGAATTCATTCACTTCCTACAATGCCAAACAAGATTATTGGTATGTTTAAGTGGAGAAAATCTTCAACAACAAATAATCTATGAGCCTAGATGTGATATTAAATGTATTACAGAAGAAAGGATACATCACAAGAATTACACCTAATTCCAAATTTTCAATATATAAGCAAAGATTCACAAATCCCCAAAAAATTAACTGAAACTAGGAAAACAGTATATTATAATAAGCTAACCTATTTCAACATTAGCATCATAAAGTAAGAAATGATTAGAACTAACACGCCAACTCTATGCACTATCATGTGTGTTTGAAAGCACCACAAAATGTTGACATGCTATTGATGTTGTTACGCTAAATCTTCAACAGTGCAAAAGCAACAAGGAAGGGGGAAAGCTGATGTGTCCCATATGATAATTCAGTCACTTTTTTGAGATGTGTGACGTGAAATCAAAAGCTGACTGTTTGATGATACAACCATGATCTCAAGATCCATTGTGTGGAAGATTACGATGACAAACAATCTCCATCACCTAACTCAAAGTAGTCAATGATTTTGGCGTAGGTGCCCTCAAAGATTCAGTGAGTGCAAATAAAGGTACTCGGAAAGAACAACCCCTTCTCAGTCATAATGTGGATGGGTCAGTTACCATATAGCAGTTCCATTGTGCAACTTTGAGTTGGTTAATGGAAAAAGTTTAGGGTACCTTATTTTAAACACAAGATTCTTCCTTCACAACCCGAGTTTAGCATGCTTAAAGCTTTGACTACTTTGAATCAAAGGATGATCATTTGTTGTCTCGATATTTGAAAATATAGATCTTGAGATCATCGTCCTGTTATTAGACAGTCAGATTTTGATTCCACATGGCACACATCCCAAAAAGTAATCTGAAAACCAAGTTTGATGTACACCTATGATCATGTTCCTTCTTAGATATATGTGCCATGTGGAATCAAAATCTTACCGTCTGATGGTAAGCTCGCGATCTTAAGATCTATTGTGTCAAAGATTGAGATAAAAACGGTCTCCAAAGTAGTAAACTGTTTAAGCACTTGATATCTGGGTTGAGAAGGAAGAATCCAGAGATGTTAATAAAGGTAACCAAAAGTTTATTACCAAACAGTTATAACTTACTAATTTAGACTCTACCATTTTCAGAACACATGAAGTTTAGTATATCTGACGGTCCAAAGATATTTCACGCTACTTTAGATATATGTGACTTGCAAAGAATATCACCAAATAACCAAGATTAACAAACAGTCAACATATAATAAGTTATTGGGAGGAGTTCAGAAAAAATATATATAACAAACAATACAACAGTCTTCAAGTGCCCCAAAAAATGGTGATTTGGCTTTGAAAATTTTCGAATTCCGACCTTTGAGCTGCTCTGTTAAATAAAAGAAGAGAAACCCATCCAAAAATTTGTTCGGTGGAGAGGAATCTCTGTTGAAGATTTGACAAGAAACCCATCAAAGAATGGGTTCAATCGAAACCAAGTACTGTTGAAGAACAGAAGAAACCCTTTAAACAATTTGTTCTCAGTTGAATTTTCGAAGAAAATAAGAGAAACCCATTAATGGATTTGAATGGTCTATTGAAGAAAAGGAGAAAACCCATTAAAGAATTTGTTAGATTGAGACGATTTTGATTGAGTAGAGTCGAAGAAAGATAGTAAAAAGTGATTGCAAGTTGTTTTTTAAGGTGATTTCGGAGATTTTCTAAAGAAAGACTGTAAATAAGTGTAACGATCTAGATATTTTTACCTTAGTCGAACCATTGACCCATTGGAATGCGCACAAATACGAAATATGAAATCTGAATGTATACGCAAATTTTTTAGGACGAAAATTCTATGAGGGAAGAATGTAACGCCCCAAACTTTTTGTATCAATAATATACCTAGATTTCGTATTTGAAGTTAATAAAGTAAACGCCAAACACCTTGATCTTCCAAAAACGTGTTAACTAAAGAATATGCGTTAGTCTTCAAGCTTCTAGATTTAATTAAGTCATTAGTTAACACAAGTTGTGTGATAGCCTATTGGTTAAAGGCTTGAGTTACAGGCAAAAAAGGTCAGGAGATCAAACCTTGGTAGGTAAATACAAGACTTTTATTTTGAACCTGGAAGTAAAACACATATGCACCCTTCTTTGGTGTGTTAGCCTAACATCGAATAATCTCCTTTAAGTGATAGAAAGGTGGGTTACGGAAAAACCTAATCATAATCTTTTCGAGAATTCTCCTTAAGAAAACCTTTCTTTTTCTTTTTAGAAAACCCTAACCGTCACCACTTTCTCCCTCAACCCATCTCTTCAATCCACCCTAGAATCGGTTGAGAATTCTTCCACAAGAATCACCCCGAATATCTCCACCCTTGGAATCAAGGAGAAGAAGAAGGAAACCTAGACAAGCTAAAGTGTGGAACTCGATCTTCTCAAACAACGTTCATCATAGATCCACCGCCACACCACAAGAGGTTGATATGATAATCGTGTAATTCTCGATCCTAAATTAGTTAAATTTCTATTGTCAAATCTTAGTTACACATTACCAGACTTTAATTCTTATTTTCGGACATCGACTTTGGGTGAAAACCAAACTTCAGAAACAAAAATCAAACTTCAGCTGGAAGTCGTTTGAGCGAGTTTAGTTTTCGCTCGAGCGAGACGTCGAAGGAGGTACAAAAAATGCTCTAGAATGAGTCGCTCGAGCGAGAACCACTTGTCGCTCGAGCAAGTTATGCCGAGAAAATGTTCTAGAATGAGTCGCTCGAGTGAGAACCACTTGTCGCTCGAGCGAGTTATGTCGACTTTGTCCTTTTAGCCCTTTTTCCAAGGTTCTTGATTAGTTCATAATAGATACTTGGGAATTATTCGGAGTTACCATAGACCATTGATATATCACTTATACGTGCAATGTAGAAGAAGATATTGGTCGCCATCGATAAGGATCATCCCGCTTTCTTCTTGCGATGTTAGGACCTGAGGTAGGGGAATCTCAATGATCGACTCTTATTGTACACCCTAACACGTAGTTGTTTGGTGATTTAATTGGTCTTTTCATAGTAGAACTGGAATATTGAAACCTATTGTTGTTGCATTATCACTGAACAATTGAAATTTAATTAATCATACCAACTCCAAATCTCCAGAAAGTCTTTAAGGGAAGAATTCCTCAGGTGGAAGATCATCTTCACCTTCCGGTATAAAATCAAGATCCTTGTCTGCGTCAGTACCTGTGACACAGTGTCGAGATGAGCTAATAGTCCACATGCTCAATAGGGCAGTCCCAATAATCATTCATTTCATAGACATCTAACACATATAGCTCTTTACTGATTCTAATAGCAGTCATTACAATTTACATTCCAAGATGATTATTTCTAAGTGCAATTAACAATATATTTTTCCAATGAATCGAATTAACAATATATTTTTCCAATGAAGTCTAAATGTCTTATTCAGTGAGTCCAAAAGAAATTTTCATGCATATGTTCCAATACGATGCCTTACGTGAAGTTTTAGTCATTTTATGTGTCATTCCTTATGTTCATGCATGACTTAAATAATATAACTTAAAAATCTCTAACGCAAATATAGCGCTAGAGCCAATGTTAATGCCGATGGGAATCCTAGCTATCGTCGTTCAAGAACAATTTTTAATGTGCCCAAGCTCCTACCTTGTGAGGAATACTTGTGCAATTCGATTGGTCGTCGTCACAGTTCAATATGTGCAATAGCATGATTCGATATGTACCGAAGCAGGGTTCAATGTTCGATACGTGTGTCATCGTACAGGATCCGTTCAAATGAATCGCTTTATATCACATGCAAGTCCTAAACATAATCTCGTATTTATATCCCATAAAATAGTTTACAGTCGATGTTCAAGGAATTTCAAAGGTTCGATATAAGTACAATATTCGATGAGTTCAATGACTTATTCGATGAGTTCAAGTATCCAGTATGTGCACGAAAATCAATGGGTTGCATTTGTTCAATGGTATATGATATTCGATGATTCCAATTATTCACAGTGTATTATGATCAATAAATTTCAATTGTTCAATGATAATGCAACAACAATAGGTTTCAATATTCCAGTTCTACTATGAAAAGACCAATTAAATCACCAAACAACTACGTGTCAGGGGGTACAATAGGAGTTGATCATTGAGATTCCCCTACCTCGGGTCCTAACGTCGCAAGAAGGAAGCGAGATGATCCTTATTGATGGCGACCGATTTCTTCTTCTACATTGCACATATAAGTGATATATCAATGGTCTATGGTATAACTCCGAACAATTCCCAAGCATCTATTACGAACTAATCAAGAAGAACCTTGGAAAAAGGGCTGAAAGGGCAAAGCCGACATAACTCGCTCGAGCGACAAGTGATTCTCACTCAAGCAACTCATTCCAGAACATTTTCTCAGCATAACTCGCTCGAGCGACAGGTGGTTCTCGCTCGAGCGACTCATTCCAGAACATTTTTTATGCGAACTTTAGATTTGCCTATTTCAATCGTGGCTGGGTAAAGAGGAAACGTCAACAGAGAAAGTAAACTCACGAATGGGTTTTTAAAAAAGGCCCGTTAAAGACCCGTGTGCACATTAATTTAGGCAATATTTTATCTAGGTTTAGTTTTCTTTCTTATTAGAATTCTTTTAATAAATGACTTGTTTTAGGACTAGTTTCCTTATTTGAATTATTTAGGGGTCAGGCACATATATGTGATATGTGATTGTTAATCCCGTCACTTTCTGCGCAACTATCGGAAAAGTGGTCATAAGTCTACTTATATATATCGGAATTGTGTGATTTTTGTCTTGTTGGAAAGCTACTTCGATAAGCTTTCAAACAAGACTAATTTCACGTAAATCGGATATCGTTTGACCCTTCAAAAGTGATCGCGTAATAAAAAATTTGGATTAATGATAAAATTAATTACGATCGTTAGATTAGAAACTTTTAATGGTTGATTAGGAGTTTTATTTTAAGTAGAATTCCTAGGGTTTCTTTTCTTTATAAATACACATTGTAATCTCTTATGAGGATTATTATTGATGATGAATGAAAATTTTGAGTTTTGCTATGTGCGAATTCTAGAGAACTTGAGATGAGTTTTCGATAGAAGACCGAATCTTCTCCGGCTTGTGGTTTGGTGTGAGATCAACTTTCTTCCTTGGAGCGATTCCTTGGATCTTCTTTTACCCCTATTTTCCCTTTTATTTTTTGTTTTAATTGAAGAGTGAGAACCTTAACCCCTATCTTGCAGGATTTATGCTATTTTAGGTTAGCGTGCGATTTTTCCCGCATCAATTTTCTGTACCTCCTTCAACGTCTTGCTCGAGCGAGAACTAAACTTGCTCGAGTGACTTTCGGCCAAAGATTGGTCTTTGTTTCCGAAGTTTGGTTTTCACCAAAAGTCCAGGTCCGAAAATAAAATCCGATAATCTGTAACTAAGATTTGACAATAGAAATTTAACTAATTTAGGATCCAGAATTACATGATGATCATATCTACCTCTTGAGGTGTGGCAGTGGATCTACGATGAACGTTGTTTGAGAAGATCAAGTTCCACACTTTAGCTTGTCTAGGCTTCCTTCTTTTTCTCCTTGATTTCAAGGGGGGAGATATTCGGGGTGATACTTGTGGAAGAATTCTCAACCGATTCTAGGGTGGATTGAAGAGATGGGTTAAGGGAGAAAGTGGTGACGGTTAAGGTTTTTTAAAAAGAAAAGAAAGGTTTTCTTACAGTTCTTTTCTTAAGGAGAATTCTCGAAAAGATTATGATTAGCTTTCTCTGTAACCCACCTCTCTATCACTTAAAGGAGATTATCCGGTGTTAGGCTAACACACCAAAAAAGGGTGCATAGGTGTTTTATATCCAAGTCCAAATTAAAAGTCTTGTATTTACCTACCAAGGTTTGATCTCCTAGCCTTTTGCTTATAACTCAGGCCTTTAACCAGTAGGTTATCACACAACTTGTGCTAACTAATGACTTAATTAAGTCTAGATGCTTGAAGACTAACACGCATTCTTTAGTTAACATGTTTTTGGAAGATCAAGGTGTTCAACGTATACGTTATTAACCTCAAAATACGAAATCTAGGTATATTACTGATACAAAAGTCTGGGTTGGTACATTCTTCCCTTCTTACAGAATTTTGGTCCTCGAAAATTTGCGTATGCATTCAAATTTCGTATTTCGTATTTGTGCACACTCTTTAAATAAGAGTGGTTCCAAGAGTCACATTCACTAGGTCAATGGTTCGACTAAGGTAAAAATATCTAGATCATTACATTCTCCCCTCTTAAAATTTTCCTCCTCGAAAATTTATGACATGATCATTGGCAAATTTCTATTTTTTTTATGCACTAACATAATAAACGATTGATACCATTAACAAAAGTATATTGCAACGATCAAACAGTTCACAAAAAGTCTATTGATACTATTTGGCAGGAACCATTAACAAAAGTACATTGACATGATTAACCAATTAAGTACATTGATACCCTTAGCAAAAAGTGTCAACAACAGTCAAAACCAAAAAGTTATACTAAGAAGGAGAACCTAATGACCAGTACCCTTATTGGTCCACCTCCTCAGCGGTCTAGTTGACCTCCTCGATGTCATCTCTGGGCTGCAAACTAGACGAGCCTGCAACCTGAGCGCTAGTCCTCGCGATGCGTGCAGCAGAATCTATCGAAAACATGTTGCTCATCATTTCGATGAGCAGTGCGTCCTAAAAATCCAACCGATGGTTGAATTCAGCTCGGGTAACCCAATCACTAAAACCGGTGCATGCTGGAATGGGTGTCACTGAGGTGGGGATTCTTGTGATTAGGCGGCAGGTTCGTTTTGGGCACAGGAGGTTATGCGCTGAAATTGTCGATCTTGAACACTTTTGTTCACCTTTGTATAATTTAAACTCCATTCGTCCACACCATAAGCTCTAACATTGTCGGTTCGCTTCTCTTCCTCCGATGGCACGAATGAAGCGGTGTGTAATGTCTTTTGTACTACCGATGTTCCAATTGTAGTAGGATTCGAGGGGCGGAAAGGCTTCCTAGGCGCTGAAGAGACTTGTCCAGGGTTGGATGTTTAAGCCAACTGAGAAGGTGTTGAAATTGAGAATTTTGCTCTTTCACTGGCTTGATCACTGGCCATTGACTGTGCTTGGCTCGCTTTGTTCTTATTTTGTTGTCTCTTCGTTTATACAACTCTTCTATATTTCGTTCTGCAATAAGGGCTTTATCCCTGACATTTGCGTAGGTTCTCAATTTGAATAGGGAAATCCTCTCTTTAATATTCGGTTGAAGGCCCCCGCTCAAACTTTTTAGCCTTCATGACCTCCGTGGCGATGTGCTGTGTCGCGAACCTTGAGAGCCTTGTGAATTCAGCTCCATACTCTGCCACTGACATCTAACATTGTTCCAGAGAAATAAAATCTACCTCCAATTGATCTCTGACCGACTCTGGAAGTATTTCTCATTAAACTTCTCGGTGAATTGGGCCCAAGTCCATGGTGCGTCTGGCATTTTCTATGATCTAGTTCTTTCGACTGATTTCCACCAGGAATCTGCTTCGCCTTTGAGCTGAAAGGAAGCCCACATGACCTTCTCGTCCTCCGTGCAGGGTATCATACGGAGAATTTTCTCTATCTGATTTAGCCACTTTTTGGCCTCTTGTGGATCTGCTTCACCCAAGAAACTAGGAGGTTTCATTCTTCGGAATTCTAGAAATTCGAATGGTTGTTGCCTTGTCACAAGCAAAGGGAATTTGTTGCGCCATGGTGTTAACCGTTGTTTCCAACAATTGTCCCACATGTCCATGATTGTTTCCCCCCTCCCAATGGGGTGTCATTTGCCCCGGTGGCGATTCCCGCACCATTCGATACGCCTTCTGTATTGATGGTTCTTGGTCTACGGCAAGGGGCCATTATGATCTGTCAGGATCGAACATAAACAACACACTTAGATCAATCAAAGAAAGTCACTACGGTTCAACCCATGCCCCAAATAAGACCTAAAGCCTAGGCTTTAATACCAACTATAACGACCCGAAATTTCCTTTCGGAACAACGTGAAATATCAGGTCGCTAGATCATAATCTAAATACAAAGTCTCTTTAGTATCAATAGGAACTAATTTACCATAAACCAAAATAAGTACTTCAATGTCTACACATAAGAGGGCAATTTCGAAAGTATACCACCAGTGATGGTCGTACATCACACAAACAATAGTGTTTACATCAAATATTTGAAAGGTAATCCAAACTATTTCAAAGAAAAATTTAATTAATCATACCAAGTCCAAATCTCCATAAAGTCTTTTAAGGGAAGAATTCATCAGGTGGAAGATCCTCTTCGTCTTCCGATATAAAATCAGGATCCTCATCTGCGTCAGTACCTGTGACGCATAGTGTCGGGGTGAGCTAATCATCCACATGCTCAGTAGGGCAGTCCCAATAATCATTCATATCATAGCCATCTAACACATATAGCTCTTTACTGATTCTAATAGCAGTCATTACAATTTACATTCCAAGATGATTATTTCTAAGTGCAGAATCGAAATAACAATATATTTTTCCAATGATTTCCAAATGTCTTATTCAGTGAGTCCAAAAGAAATTTTCATGCATATGTTCTAATATGATGCCTTACGTGAAGTTTTAGTCATTTTATGTGTCATTCCTTATGTTCATGCATGACTTAAATAATATAACTTAAAAATCTCTAACGCAGATATAGCGCTAAAGCCGATGTCAATGCCGATGGATCGTCGTTCAAGAACAATTTTCAATGTGCCCAAGCTCCAACCTTGTGAGGAATACTTGTGCGGTCCGATAGGCCATCGTCACGGTTCAATATGTGTAATAGCACGATTCGATATGTGCCAAAGTATAGTTCAATGTTCGATACGTGTGTCTGTAAACAACAAATTTGCGTAGGATATAAATCTAACACAAATCAATCATAACAAATTTCCCCTCGGTAGGAGAGGGTTTTATTAAAATGGCGGACCTTACACTTCCGGGTATCGCAGTCGATTCCCCGTTAATTACATCAAAATTGAATACCTCTGATTAAAAGCTACTAAATAAAAATAATAACGTAATTACATCTCTAAAATAAACAAAACCAAAATTCTAATTTTAAGTCTTCATCGACATCTTCAATCCGTCATGAGATAAATGCATAGCAGACTATCTTCATCGGAGATTGCGAAATATGAAATAGGGGACGACGGATGGGAGAACCCCTCCTCCAAAAGTTGGTTTCATTTGATCGAAAAGTACGAGTCATCACTGGAGCAAGAAACTCGGTGACGAATCTTCAAACGAATTCTTGTTCTCTAGTCTCAAAGATGAGTTCGAATATCAAATCCATTCTTCAGGCAACTGATTATCAAAAGAGTTATCACTTTCAGTGATAGTGTCTAATTATGAGTTAGATATCGTCAAATTTCTTAAAATTTGATGATCATGAATAATTTTATAATGATTTCACCATTGGATTTGACTAAATTCATAAGATCTGGTCAATACGTAATAAATCTACCGTTGGATCTTATTACGATTTTGTATTATAACCATTTGACCAAAAGTCAACGATTCTATCGTTAGATTTGACCAGATTCATAAGATCTTGTCAATACATAATAAATCTACCGTTGATCTCATTACGATCTCACATTATGATCGTTTGACAAAAAGTCAACGATTCTACCATTAGATTTGACCAGATTTATAAGATCTGATCAATACATAATAAATCCACCATTAGATCTCGTTAGGATCTCACACTATAATCGTTTGACCAAAAGTCAATGATTCCACCGTTAGATTTGACCAGATTCATAAGATCTGGTCAATACGTAATAAATCCACCGTTGGATTTTGTTACGATCTCACATTATGATCGTTTGACCAAAATTCAACAATTCTACCGTTGGATTTGACCACATTAATAAAATATGATCAATATGTCATAAATTCACCGTTAGATCTCATTACGATCTCACATTATGATCGTTTGACCAAAAGTTAACAAGTACACCGTGAAAGAATTTCCAATCTCGAGGTTAAGGTCCAAACCCTCATTTGAGGGAGTGATTATCATAGATGAATATTTTGGGTATTATAGTCCGAAATTCTAATTATCATAGATGAATATTTTGGGTATTATAGTCCGAAATTATTCTTCAGATTTGTGATTGCAACCCGTATGAGTATCGAATTCGTGGTTTGCAATCCGAGTGTACTAGGAGTTATGCCCAGGGTCATACCTACGTGGCTTAACTATTTCTAAGTACGCAAGAGATTGGGTACAAATCGTAACGCTTAATCCCAAATTACAATCATAAATCCTACTTAGGAGGAGCCGTAGCTCTTATCCTAAGCATACAAATTGCAACCATGAATCCTATTTAGGAGGAGTCATAGCTCTTATCCTAAGCGTATCTCTTTTAGGTAAGGGTCGTAACCCTTATCCTAAAAGTCTTAATCCTAACCTATTCCTCCCGTCCACTTTTAAAAAAATAAATAAATAAATAAAAAGAAGAAGAAAAGAATAGCCAGAATCTCGGAGATACCCTAAATTCTTTTGTTAGAAGAGTTGGAGATATTTTCGACAGATGTCTAGTGTCAGAATTTTCGGGATCCCTTGCAATGAAGACGGGTATGCTATTTATAGATTTATGGTAGCGGTTATAGAAGTTAAGATCCTACGGTTCCCGTAAGGTTTTCATGAAATGAACGGTCGAGAGAGCTGCGTAAGTTTTCGTCTTCAAACGACGGATTGAAAAATATTCTTCTCACGTACGTCATTCTTTTCTCATAACCGCCTAGGTGGCTAAGTATGTTTCTAGCCACCTAGGTGGATAAGTGTTTTTTCTATTCACCTAGGTGGATAAGTATTTTTCTAGCCAGCTAGGTGGCTAGGTATATTTTCTATCCACCTAGGTGGATAAATATTTTTTTAGCCACCTAGGTGGATAAGTATTTTTTCTAGCCAGCTAGGTGGATAAGTATTTTTTCTAGCCAGCTAGGTGGCTAGATATATTTTCTATCCACCTAGGTGGATAAGTATTTTTTCTAGCCAGCTAGGTGGCTAAGTATATTTTCTATCCACCTAGGTGGATAAGTATTTTTCTATCCACCTAGGTGGATGAGTATTTTTCTAGCCAGCTAGGTGGCTAAGCATATTTTTCTAGGCACTTAGGTGGATAAGTATTTTTTTAGCCACCTACGTGACTACGTATATTTTCTACCCACCTAAGTGGATAAGTATTTTCTAGCCAGCTAGGTGGCTAGGTATATTTTCTATCCACCTAGGTGGATAAGTATTTTTCTAGCCAGCTAGGTAGCTAGGTATATTTTCTATCCACCTAGGTGGATGAGTATTTTTCTAGCCAGCTAGGTGGCTAAGTATATTTTTCTAACCACCTAGGTGGATAAGTATTTTTATATCCACCTAGGTGGATGAGTATTTTTCTAGCCAGCTAGGTGGCTAGGTATATTTTCTATCCACTTAGGTGGATAAGTATTTTTCTAGCCACCTACGTGACTACGTATATTTTCTATCCACCTAGGTGGATAAGTATTTTTTTAGCCAACTAGGTGGATAAGTATTTTTCTAGATAGCTAGGTGGCTAGGTATATTTTCTATCTACCTAAGTAGATAAGTATTTTTTCTAGCCAGCTAGGTGGCTAGGTATATTTTCTATCCACTTAGGTGGATAAGTATTTTTCTATCCACCTAGGTGGATAAGTATTTTTCTAGCCAGCTAGGTGGCTAGGTATATTTTCTATCCACCTAGGTGGATGAGTATTTTCCTAGCCAGCTAGGTGGATAAGTATTTTTCTAGTCACCTAGGTGGATAAGTATTTTTCTATCCACCTAGGTGGATAAGTATTTTTCTGTGACTTAGGTGGCTACGTATATTTTATAGTCACCTACGTGGATAAGTATTTTTTTCTAGCCAACTAGGTGGCTAGGTATATTTTCTATCCACCTAAGTGGATTAAGTATTTTTCTATTCACCTAGGTGACTACGTATATTTTCTAGCCACCTAGGTGGATAAATATTTTTCTATCCACCTACATGGATAAGTATTTTTCTAGCCAGCTAGGTGGCTAGGTATATTTTCTATCTACCTAGGTGGATAAATATTTTTTCTAGCCAGCTAGGTGGCTAGATATATTTTTTATCCACCTAGGTGGATAAGTATTTTTCTAGCCACCTACGTGTCTGACATAGCTTAGGACTTTAAATCCTATTTAGAGTAGGATTTGTTAAAAAAGAATCTATAAATAGTCTCTTTTCCTAATTCCTTCTATTAATTTATTCTATCTGATTTTTTAAGGCTAAGTGGAAGAAGAGAGAGTTCCCAATTCCAAAATTTTCGAGTCAACAGTGTCGTCGCACAAGCTCCGTTCAAATGAATCACTTTAAATAACATGCAAGTTCTAAACATAAACTCGTATTTATATCCCATAAAATAGTTCAAAGTCAATGCTCAATGAATTTCATAGGTTCAATATGAGTACAATATTCAATGAGTTCTAATTATTCGATGAGTTCAAGTATCCAGTATGTGCACGAAAATCAATGGGTTGCATTTGTTCAATGGTATATGATATCCGATGATTCCAATTATTCACAGTGTGTTATGATCAATAAATTTCAATTGTTCAATGATAATGCAACAACAATAGGTTTCAATATTCCAGTTCTACTATGAAAAGACCAATTAAATCACCAAACAACTACGTGTCAGGGTGTTCAATAGGAGTCAATCATTGAGATTCCCCTACCTCGGGTCCTAACGTCGCAAGAAGGAAGCGGGATGATCCTTATCGATGGCGACCGATTTCTTCTTCTACATTACACATATAAGTGATAGATTAATGGTATATGGTAACTTCGAACAATTTTCGAGTATCTATTACGAACTAATCAAGAACCTTGGAAAAATGGCTGAAAGGACAAAGTCGGCATAACTCGCTCAAGCGACAAGTGGTTCTCTCTCGAGCAACTCATTTCAGAACATTTTCTCGGCATAACTCGCTTGAGCGACTCATTCCAGAGCATTTTCTGTACCTCCTTCGACGTCTCGCTCGAGCGAGAACTAAACTTGCTCGAGCGACTTCCGGCTGAAGTTTGGTTTTTGTTTCCGAAGTTTGATTTTCACCCAAAGTCGAGGTCCGAAAATAAGAATTAAAATCTGGTAATGTGTAACTAAGATTTGACAATAGAAATTTAACTAATTTAGGATTCAAAATTACACGATGATCATATCTACCTCTTGAGGTATGGCGGTGGATCTACGATGAACGTTGTTTGAGAAAGTCAAGTTTCACACTTCAGCTTGTCTAGGTTTCCTTCTTCTTTCTCCTTGATTTCCAAGGTGGAGATATTCGAGGTGATTCTTGTGGATGAATTCTCAACTGATTCTAAAGTGGATTGAAGAGATGGGTTAAGGGAGAAAGTGGTGACGGCTAGGGTTTTCTAAAAATATTCTTACGGTTCTTTTCTTAAGGAGAATTCTCGAAAATATTATGATTAGGTTTCTCCGTAACCCACCTTTCTATCACTTAAAGGAGATTATCCGGTGTTAGGCTAACACACCAAAGAAAGGTGCATAGGTGTTTTACTTCCAGGTTCAAAAAAAAAGTCTCGTATTTACTTACCAAGGTTTGATCCCATGACCTTTTGCCTATAACTCAAGCCTTTAACCAGTAGGCTATCACACAACTTGTGTTAACTAATGACTTAATTAAATCTAAAAGCTTGAAGACTAACGCGTATTCATTAATTAACATGTTTTTGGAAGATCAAGTTGTTCGGTGTATAGGTTATTAACCTCAAATACAAAATCCAGGTATATTATTGATACAAAAAGTCAGGGATAAGCGATTTCGAGTTGTTTTTTGAAGAGAAAGAAGGAATGAGGGAAGAAGATTCAAGGAAGAAGAGCTCATGGTTAGTGAATTTCCACAAGGATTTGTTGGTTGGGCATTGATGGGTGGTGTGGTGCACACCATTGTGGCCCCATAGACAGAGCAAAGCTTCTTCTGCAGACACAGGAAAGCAGTGCGGCTATTATCGGGAAACAGAGGCAGTTCAAGGGGTTGGTCGCTCGACTGCATATATCGGATTGCGAAGGAAGAGGGTCTGCTTTCTCTCTGGAGAGGCAATGGCAGCAGTGTTCTTCAGTATTACCCTTCTGTTGCGCTCAACTTCTCTCTCAAGGTAGAGATACTGATTCACAACTTGACGTAATTTAATCTGTTTCGTGTTTATTTTGTTCTTGATGATCTTTTCAATAGCACATTTACAAATATGGCATTGCAAATTTGCAATCAATGATCTTGCTCATGATGAATTCGAGTATATTCTTTCCTTTTTTCTTTTTAATAAGGTGTGTATGAAGATTTTTTATTATTCAATGATATATGATTGAAAATTGCTATTGCAAAAACATATAAATGAATCACGTTGTGGAAATTTTTGTAGATTTCAGCTTGTGTTGTGATTTCTGAAAATCTTTGATCATTGTATGATATATTTTTGGAAAATGTCATAAGAGTTGATGATTTTATTTGAAGAAGAGAGAATGTGTAATCGGATCACAGTGTGGAAATTTTTGGAGATTTTAGCCTTTCTTGTGTTTTCTGAGTGGCATAACTAGGTTGGGGCTCGGGAGGCCAAGGGTATTTCCGATGATTATCTAGCATGATTCTTTTTTCAAATAATGTATGTCTAGGGATCTTTTGATTGCCGTCATATATATATGATTGAAAAATGTTGATGATATAAGAGTTAGCGAACTTGTTTGGAGAAGAGATCACATGTAAACAATTACATTGTAGAATTCTTGGAGATTTTAGCTTGTCTTGTGTTTACTGATGGCCTGTTTGGCGACGCTCCCGATTGCCGCTTTGAGCGATGACAACCAAACACACTGCAACTGTTATTGTTTGGTAACTCAAATGAAGCAGAGCTTCCCACGCCTATTTCACTTAAAACTGATTCCCACATAAGTTGTTTTGGATTAGAAATGGCTGGAATCCAAAGAGGCAAAAACCTGCTGCGAAATTCCATTTATGCAGGAATCAGTTTTGAGTGAGATCGACTCCTCCGGAGCACTGCCAAACAGGCCCTGAGGAAGAAATCGATTTGAGGGGTCTAAGTAGGGTTAGGGCTCGAGGTCCTGAACAAGATTGTATTGAATAAGAGTGTCAATGCTACTAGTCCTTACTCTTTCTCAAAGATACCTCCTTATCCCAAAAATGAAATCAGACCAACTGAGACTGCCAAAAAAATTTCTATTAACAAATGGAATTTTCAATTTTGTTCTTCTCTGACAATAGGTATCTATCCCAAATTCTGATGTATATGTTTGGTTTTCATTGTCGTAAGATTTATTCGTCCTTGCAATTTAACTTTTGGAGGATTTAAATGGGAAGGCAATGTGGAGCAAATTGTTTGTTTATGTATATTTATTGCCAAAAGAATGAATGTGGAGCAAATAGTTTCAATAATGGAGCATCATCTCCTTTAACAATTAAAGTTGAAGAAAATTCGTAAATAAAAGGTCTCAAGAATACTGCAATATTGAAATTTCCGTACATTGGAAAACCTGCAATACTCGATTTTGTCAAAATAGAAGCACAGGAATGTTTTTACTTTTGTAATATATTAGAAAACTGTGGAATATTGCAATTTTTTGTCAACCTTTGAGAATCAAGTAGATTTCAACAAATTTACCCATGATCAGGGGGGCAATTTGGTCTAGACCTCTAGATACTAGCAGTAAAATTGCCAGTGTCAGTGAAACTTGGAGAAAATAAATGGGCCACCCGGCCCATTGGTTGGGGAACAATATCTATTATGCTCTATTCTAGATAATCATGAATTCAAAGCATGGATCAAAATTTCGTCCGATACCGATACGTATCGGACGATATGTATCGGTATCAGTGGTCACTGATACGGTACATTGAATATACCGTATCGGTAGTTTATATGGCATATACCGAACGATACATTGAATGTATCGTTTGATATGGACCGATACCGATACGTATCGTCCGATACGTATCGGTTTTGGGCTCGGACGATACGTATCGGATTTCAGACATTTTGATCCATGATTCAAAGTAAGCCACAAGCAAAAAGGAGTTTAACATGGATACTTCTTTTTGTTTTGTTGCCCCCTTACCATGGAGGTCAAAATAAAGGAGAGCAAATAGGGCACATTGGAAAGCCTAAAGGAAGAAAGATGGTACATCCCTCCAACATGAGCCTTGGTTTTCATCAGTTTATATATTTGAATATGCTAGTCCTAAAATAAAATCCTTATATATGGGTCGACAAACTATCCTCGGGTCAGTTTGTCTTAGGGTGATTTTTTTTTGTTATAACTTGATAATTAGTTTGCTTGAATCTATTTTCAGTACATTTGGGGTTGATGTGAAATTGGTAACTATGGGTTAGACGGGTTAGGGCTATCAAAGAGGATGTTTTGTGTTGAATTGCTTGGGCCTTCTCCCTCTAAAGAGACCAAGGGTACTTCCTCCTTGTCTTCTAAATCCTCCATCAGTTTGAAAGTCAAATATCTTGTTAATCCAAGAAGTTCTTTTGCATCTCAGGCTTCCCCGCTCATGCACCGACGAAGAGTTAGCATGTTTAATATTATATTTCTAAACCTTGCATCACCCTATAGAGATTCAGGATGAAAAATGACATTGTTGTTTGAGCAAGTGCTCTTCCATAAAAAGCACTCCTCCAAAAAATAGAGCAAGAAAGTGAAAAGCATAAGCGGACTGACAACTTAGCATTAACTATCCCTTTTCGGTTGATTCTACAATTTTTCTCTCACATACTCTTTCTTTTCAAGTAATTAAGATATTTTTTTCCTCACAAACCGAACTCTCCTTCCCTCAACTACTTTAAACCTAATCTCTTACTTGAAGATTCCCTCATATTTAGGAAGAACTTAAGAAAAAAAACAGAACATAACGCCTTCGAAGCATCATGGATCTTTGACCCTCCTTGAATTTCCTTTTTGTAAAACTAGTAATAAGCACCAAGGGGCCTCACCATTTCTACCTTTGCACCAAATTCATTTTCCCAAAAGATCCATAATCCTCTTTTTTCAGTTTTTGAAGACCGAAATTGATATTTCTTTTAGTCAGCATATTAGCTCCCACACAACTAAATGGGTTTTTTTTAACTCAAAAGACGGTGATGTACCCTTTTTTATCTTTTTCAATGCTATGGTAAATTTTTTCGATATTACCCCCCCTTAATCACTTAATGTTATGAGTTTTCGTGCAATAAATATCCTCCATTCTAAACTTTTCCATGACATCCTCAATCAATTTAACACTGACAGTGGGATTTTCTTCAATTAACATAGTCCTCTTTAAAGGTTCAATTCTCTAATTGCTTCAAGTAAATCCATGTTAACTCTAAAGATATCAAAAGTATGATTTTTTCCAATCCTTCCGATCTAGCTAGATCTCATTCAATAATAAAACACCATTGATTATGGTTTGCAATTTTTCTAAATGAAAATATGACTGAAATTGGGATCATCTTTGGTTAATGTATAAGATTTCCTTACTGTAATGATACAAAAAAAAAATTAATTGATTTCCTTCCTTAAGTTTGTTTCCGGATCTACCTAACCAAAATAAAAAAAGGGTTTTGTCTTCTTAGGCTTTTGTTGGACTGTGGCTCTTGATAAGATTCTAGCAATTAATTATCTACTGAATTGTGGATTCTCCATTCTAATTTGTTGCAGCCTTTGCTTTAATTCAGAAGATTGAGTGTATTATTGCGGCTTCTCCATGAAAATTTAGGTTCATTTTTTAGAGTTTTTTTTTCACATACAGTGGATCCTGCTTCACTCATAGGGAGACAATGGAATCAATTCGTGTGGACCTGGGTTGAGTTTGAACAGACAGAAAATTCCTTAGGCCAGAGCCTGGCTTGAACCTGAGACGGGCTTCAGATACCTACCTACCACTGTTTTCCGTAGTCATGAATCAACTATGCCCAATCTGTATTAAATTGTAATTTGGTTTTTATGGTCTACAAGGAAAGTTGTTCTTTTGTTTCATTCATTTGGCATTGTCGTGGGGACACAAAAAAGAGAAATTATGGGAATTTATAAAAGATTTTGTAAAGTGAAAAGTCGAAAAGTTCATATTGGAAAAAGTTAGAATAGTTGCTTGGGAGGATTTTAGTGAGATAAAGTGGAAGGTAAATTGTGATTACAATAAAAAAATTTATCGAGGAATTTTTTTTAAACCTTTGTTCTTAGAAGAATTTGATAGTTTGCATTTATAATCACAATTTACCTGCCAGTGTAATGGCTGTCTATGTAAACCCATAAGAGGCTTGACAGATGTAGAAAGCTAGGCCGAGACAGGCTGGTTTATTATTCGAGGCTCGAAATCAAGCTCGAGCCTGGCCTAGGAGCTCAGTGAGCATGCCCAAGCCTGGCTCAAACCGGCCCTAGTAACAACAACATGCTCTCTTTCCTATTGTCCCCAAAAGAACACGGCACAGGGTAGCTTCATCATTTCCCAGAGCAAAAGCTTGTTGTTACTCTCTCTATATTCTCTTTACATATATGCAAATATGAAGGTTAGATTCTACATATAATTATAGAGTTGTTATAAGAGCAAGTAAAATAATCTTATTTATCAGTCCAATTCGTTTGTTTTGTTTTAAAGTGTCACAAGGGGGCTCAGCAATAATTAAATAAGGTTAAAATTCAGTAAAATTTGGCAAGTTCAAGGAAAAATTCGGAGAAAAAATTAAAAAATAAGATTAAAAGGTATAGAAAAATATTAAAAATCACGATGAATTGACCAAATTGTGAATTATTCACGAATTTTTGAAAATTCCCGAAAAATTCATGATTAATTAGTAGAACCTAAGTTCACAAATTTTTCAAGAATTTGGTGACTATGAAGTACCAGGGCTGATAAAACTGTCACTCGCGAGACCATTGAACAACAACTAAGAAGAGAGAACCGTGGTGATGGAAGCTCTTCTTCTAAACAATTTACCCACATTGATGACTTGTCTAGATCTGCACCAGCACCTCCACCTAGACCTCCTATTTCAAGCTACAATGCAATTAGTTTTCAACGTCTGAAATTTGATAATTTCAGCTTTTCCCCATTCAGGAAGAGCTTTGATGTGACTTACATGTAGTTTACATCTATTTTGCAAGCATAGATGGTTGATATATCATTCATCATAAATACATGAGTTTATATGCATTGGGTGGCTTTATTTGCATCCCACCAATTTTTCAATACAACTCATTGGTGTTTGTGCCTAAATTTTTGTTGCTTGCAAGAAAAAATACACCTAGCGATTATCTATTTGCAACCCACAAATCTTTCAATGCAACCAATTTGTCGGTTGCACCTGAAATTTTGTGGGCTGCAAAAAAAAAGCCACGTCATTGCATATTTCTATCTACATATATAATAAAGAATAGAACTGTAAAGTCCCACATCATGAAACGACTGGTCCTAACCCTGGGAGATAAGTAATGGCCTTCGCAGTTTGCACTTCTGTTAAGATGCGTTTTGGGTGGGTACGCTAGCCCATGTGACGGATCGGCCCATACCAAAAACAAAACCTTGAAGGGAAAGGGCCTCCTGGTGAGACTAGGGAAGGCAGGTGGAACCAAGTGGAGTCACCCAAAGAGGACAACATCTTGACATGTGGCGTCGGGGCATTACAACATGATATTAGAGCCGAGGATGGCTCGATTACAAGATGGGGAGATTGTAAAGTCCCACATCGTGTAAATAGTGGTCCTGACCCTGGGAGATAAATAATGGCCTCCGCACTCCTATTAAGATGCGTTTTGGATGGGTACAACAGCCCATACCAAAAATAAAACCTTTGAAGGGAAAGGGCTATTAATGGGACCAAGGAAGGCTGATGGGACCAAGTGGAGTCACCCAAAGAGGACAATATCTTGACATGTGGCATTACAAGAACACTCAACAGAAATCTTCACAAAACCCATTGTTGCAATTTAGCAGGTTTATACCCAGATTAGAAAAATAAAAACATAAAAGGGTGGAGGGTTTGGGGGGTTTCGGGTATAAATATAATGTTCATTAAAAGTGAATTAAGCGTATCAGGAGGAAAGATTGTATGCTTTCTGAATGAAAATCAGTTTATCTATCTTACTTAATTTATATTTAAGCCTGAGATTGCTTGCCGTTTATATCGTAGTCACCAAATTCTCCCCAGTTCGCAAATTTAAGGTTGTAATAATTACTCACAAATTATTCACAAAGTTTTTAGAAAATCGTGTGTTTTTTAAAAATTTGCAAACTTTGCGAATACTGAGCGAATAATTCACCATTTCTTTAATTCATCGTATTTTTTATCTTATTTTTATATATTCTCCGATTTCTTCCCCAAAATTGCAGATTTTTTCTGGATTTTTCCAAATTTTAAGCCGAATAATTGGCGAACCCCGACTTGTGACTGATTTATATCTCACCAATAAAAAAAGAATTGGAGCTGCTTTCACAATTGAAAATTAAACTAAAATTAGCCTAAAATCAAACGCCAACAAATCAAACAATGGGAGAGAGAGAAAAAAAGAAGATGGAGAAAGAAGAGAGCTCACAGGTCAGTAAAATATTCTTCAATGGGGGTTTGGAGAGACCCGTTCCTTCTTTCTTTAAAGCAGAGTCGCCTTCTTTCGAATAGGGGGTTTCATCAAGCAATGGGGTGGTTTCGATTGGTTCGGTAGAGCAACTCTGGTTAAAAAGAATTATTTTAACCAGGGTTAAACCTGAGGACACGTGTCGCTCTGGTGCTTTTCGTACCAATGGCAGCTAGCTGCAGCTAGGGCTGTCAACAAGTCGGGTTGATTGGCATATGATGGACCCAATGGATGAATGGTTTATGCCTGACTTAACTCAAATGCCCGACCCGACCCCGTTCGATTAAAAACCTCCTATTTTCCTTCATTTTATACCCCATGCGGTCAAGTTTATGTGCCCGACCCGATAAAATATCGAGTCGAGCAGGTTGGGTATCATGTTGACCTGACTTGTTTACAACAAGGATCAAACTTTTGAGTTAAATATCGATTTTGGGCATGACTGAAATCGAAACCGAAATCTAAAATTTTGGCCAAAATCTAAAATTTTGAACCTCATATAAAAATGACCAAAATTTCGATCCCATATTATCATTTCGGTGGGGACTGAAATCGATAATTTTGACTGAAATATTAATCCTTGGTTTACAGCCCTAATTGCAATGTAAACTAGGGTTGTCAATGGGTTGACTCATGTTGGTTCGCATATGGGCACCCCACCCAACACCAGACATGAAAAGTGACTGGATTTGATTATACATATATATAATCTTGTCGAGGTAGATTGGCCCTATCCGAAGCGATTTTTCCTTGACTCAACCCAAACTTTAGTTAACCTTTCGGTAAGTCAGATGCTTCAAGTTCGACAAGTTTATGTGCCAACCTACTAAAAGCTTAGGGTTGGGCGAGTTGGGTATTGAACCAACCCGACAAGCTAATAGCCTCGGGTTGCACTCAAGCCAGATCGCATTACTAGCACTCAAACACAGCCATTCATGTTCACTCCATTATATCGATCGCAAATAATATCATTTTCTTTTAAATTTTCTTCTTCAAAAACTCCTATAAAAGAGTGAACCCTAGAGGAGATTAGTATCACATAAGCCATGTGGCATCCTTAAACTTAGAGTCCCTTTATATATATATATATATATATATATATATATATATATATATATATATATATATATATTTGCAACTTGCACGAGGGGTGCAAGTAAGGAGTGCAAGTGCAATACACTTTAGCCAATTTCTTGATATAGAGTAGGGGTGCAAGTTTTTAATCAAAAAAATCTCGATCGAAACAAAATGATCCAAAATCAAAAGAAAATTAATCATTTATTTGCAGGATTAAGGTTTGAAAAAATATACCATTCTCGCTTCAAATTTATCGATTTAAGTGTTGAAGTGTTTAATTTTTAAATTTGACGGTGCAACCGGTTTTGATCGTTGATTGGGCAGTGCATCAATGTTAGCCTTCTTCTCAGGAATTCACAGGTTCACATGGGTTGAGAAGACGGTTTGTAAAGGCAAAAGTATCACGAAAAAACTATTTTCTGGAGAAAAAATAAATCTACAAGCCTTGGTGTAGCATGGTCACTACAGGTGGAGCTGTGGTTTTGAAGGCAGCTTCATAGTCTTTTCCAGAGAGGTACTAGCTTTGGGTGTGAGGCCAACTGTTCGATATTTAAAGGTTTTAAAACTTACGTCTTTTCCAGAGAGGTGTCTTTTCAAAGTTATGTGTCATTTTCAATTGAAGTGTACTTCTAAAGTGGTGTCTTTTCGGAAGGGATGCATTTAGCATCTTTTCAAAAAAAGGGTGTATTAATACGACTACTTGATTTCTATTTTAGAAATCTAAAATCATTGTTTTAACTATACATTGGAGTCCCCCTTCTCTCTGGTACTATCTTTAAAGGTTTTGATCAGAGCCTTCTTACAATATTTTGTGTTCGGATAATATAAACGGATTCACCAAATCCTTCATAAGAATACACAGTCGGTTCCTGATATCATGAAACCAATTTGCCGATAACCTATTGGCGACCACTTTGTCAAAGTAGTAAGGGCAAATATTAGTTTAAAGATAACGATATTTCTCGTATCTCAGACCGATTTCCTGTATTATTTTGGGTCAGCATTTCACAATTTTTCTAATAATTAACAATTTAAAACCAATATTTGCATCATGAGAAAGATAGCGACATCATCACTATTCATTAACGAAAGTTACTTAAGAGGTCTCTTTCTCCCCCAATGTTGAGGATACAGCAAGCAACATTTGAATGTTTGTTTGTGGTTCGGATAGTAGCACCCATCAACCCATTGAATGAATTTTGCAATCACATATGGGTTGTGGCACATATAGGTATAATTAAAAGAACATGAGGCACATATGGAATATTATATTTTACCTAGTGCATAAATGTGGAAATCAATATGCTTCTGGATTTTGGTGCATTTTACACATCTGTTATAAATTGATCACTAAAGTTGTATTTGATAAGAACGCTTTCGCACCAATGTATTAGATGCGATCTTGTGTGTGACTTGGTTTTGATAATCAATAATCTTTACTAATTGTTTAACCACAATCAAACAATTGTTATTGAGTAGCCGCAAATGAGCTATGTTAAATGGACATGGCTATACGTTCATGACCAATTTGATAAGGCCTCAATCATATAGGCATTGAGTCCCTTTAATTGAATGGAGATGACTTGGAATCATTATCAATGATTTGATTATAAAATTTTTGCAACATCGAGTTGTCATAAAAAGATTGTCATGATCATTTGGAGATAGTAAAATAATTCTTGTTAAATTATCTTAGAAAGATAATGGGTTTGGATTTAACAATTTAAATCATTTGAAGATGACATTCCTCTAATCAAGGGTGTCATGATCTCTGTTGGGTAATTTCAGTGTGCTGATTTATTGTATAATAATGAATACAAAATAAAGTTAAAGTAAAACAAGGGATGGATTCAACACAACAAAAATATCATAGACCTGCAAGATACAGGGTCCTTTGTAGCAAGTTTTAAAAGAGTAAGTAAGTAAGGGAATGTCCACAGGGAAGTGAGTTCAAAAATATGGTAAATCTCCAGATCTGTAAGAGATCTGGTACCGTAACTAATGCTAAGTCAGCTAAAAGACAGGGGAGAGTTTAAAAAGAGTTGTCACATAAGCTAAACTACAAATAAAATGCAACTAACTGAGATCGAGTCCAGAAATATAGATCTTGCAGATGGAAGGGTTTAAAAATAGAAAATGGAGAAGAACAGTTTGGAGATTGGTCTTACTACAATCAAGTTGAGCTGATCATGTTACAGGGGTTCAAAGAACACAAATCCCTCGGCTGGCTACAAGCACAGGTGCAGGGTAGAAGATTCCACTCTAAACCAAAGGATTCAACTGATCTTAAGGCTATGGTCTGTCCACTTTAATGGTCACAAGTCATCCTATAGACTTCATCCGATCCAAAGGTTTATGGTGGAAGAATCCAATCGAAACCAGAGATTGGACTGCTCTTAAGGCTATAATCTGTCCACTTTAATGATCACAGATTATCCTAGGGAATTCCTTCATACCAAAGGTTTCAACCAGAACAGTAAAATCACTACAGATGCTATAATTTCTAAGCCACAGACACAAGAAATTATAGGGATATCAGATCTAGGGAGATCAAGTGGTATCCAAGAGGTCTACCAGTTAAGTGGGTGAGCTGTTCAACAGACTCCTCTACACAAATCCGATCGAGCACCAAATGAAATCAAAGGAACTATAGATCCAATTAAAATAATAAAAAAATCATTTATATTACAATAAAACTCGCTCTACAATGAAATGCTCTCAGATCTGTAGTCTGTGCAGCAATTAACCCGCTACAACACTCTCAACCTTACCCAATTACAGATCTAACCTCTCTCCTCGCTGTTCCTAGGGAATTAGCCAACCATAGTTGAGCTAAAAGAGGAAAATTGGAATTCGCTGCAAACTCTGATCTCCAGAATTTTATCTAAATCTTGATCCCCCCCCCCCAATTGCAATTGGGGATCTCAATATATAGCTTCCCCCCATATTTTTCCTGCCAATCTTCCCTTTTAAAAGGTCCTCAGAGTTTGTTAGAGTTCTGTTAGAGCACGTGGGTTGGTTAGGATTTCCTAGGGCATCTTTTGGATCGTCGTGCTAGTCACCAATGTGCCTCGATTTGCGTGCAACAGGTCACCAAGTTGCAGCGTGTGCATAGCTGCTTTTCTGAGAAGTTCTTCACACGATTTCGATAGGTTCAAGAAGCTTTCGACATGTTCAAATGGAGCTTTGTGGTCCCTTTCGATAGGTTCTCAGGTCTCTTCAATAGGTTCCGATAGGATGATTCTTCTCTTAAAGTTTCATCATTCTCAGCCCTTTGTCTGGAGCATTCGACAGGTTTGAGAAGCTTTTCGACAGGTTGGAGGGCCATTTCGATAGGTTCAACTCTGCATGCCATCATTCCGATAAGATTGCTCACATTCCTATCGAAAGGCTCAAGCACCCTTCGATAGGTTCTGTTCCAGCGTCTCCATCTCGATAGGTTCACCTTACACCTCAGACAGGCTTTCGATAGGATGGTTTGTTCCTTTCTTTTAGCTGCTCGATAGGTTCTTAGATCTTATCGAATTCCTCAATCCACACGAATCCATCCTCTCTCTGCCTTTAGATCCCATAGAACGCTTTCCAACTGTACGAATTTCTCCAATTTAGCTTTCAGCTCTTATCGAAGTCTTCAGATGACCTCTCGATAGGATGTTTTCAGCCTGTTTTCATTTCCTTCGCCTTGCCCTGCTATTGCCACACGCCCTAAGGGCCCAATGGTATGCAGCCCTCTAGTGTGCTATTGTTGGGTCTGTCCTGTGTTGAGAGATAAACTTCCTTGTGTGGCATTCTTGAGTGGTTTCCTGTATTTTTCCTATCTTTTATTACTATCTACAAAACAGACTCAACAGAGGTTTATTAATGTGCTCACAGGTCCTGTAAAGGTCAAGTTAAGGGGTGAAAACTGGCATTTTTCACTACTTAGCACACCCCCAAACCTAAGCTTTGCTAGTCCCTGAGCAAAGGAGAAATAAAGAAAATTAAAAATATCACTTTCGTAGGGATCACAGATGCATTTAGCATATGCATCAAGCCTTTTAAACCCCTAGGTGATCCCTAGTGGAGGAGTGGAATCTCCTGAGAGTTTTTAGTGAAGGTACCCACAAACTTCTCCAATAAAGTTAGTTAATAGTAGTGCATCCTGCTAAAACAGAGTTTAAGTAAATAAAATAAATTCACACCATGTCCATTCAATTCATTAGAGGGGTTTCACAGAAAAAGCATCAGTTCAAAACTTGAAATTCTGTTGTAATCCTTCACCATCACTCAGCTCATGTCAAGGCATTTCTCCTAAAAATTAATGCATGACTCACCTTTCATTGGAGAATTCTGTTTTGATACTACCCCCATCAAATTGAATTCCAGACCCAAGTCTCACCAGGGCTATTCACTCATAAAAAGGATTGAAGGGTGCATCATTTCACACTGCTCAAGAGCAGTTGCAACCCTCAAATAGGACTGCAAGCATGAGCATAGGCATGTCTCTAATTCCTGAAATTTTCTAACTTCTTTCACCATAGATTGAACAAATCCTAATCTCCACATGACAGCTCAATTCATTTTAGATCAGTAAGGTCTTTTTATTGGGTTGTAATGTGGCTTAGGGATGAGGTTTGTAAAAGAATGAAAGGGTAAAAGGGATTCAAATTGAGAAATCAGTAAAGGTAAGGAGGTGGTCTGCAGCTCAACCTTCTTCATTTCAGCACCTCTTCACTTTCTTTTTGGAATTTCAGAGTTGAAGTGATCAGCTTCATCAGCTTCTTATCTTCCTGTAGATTTTTAAATGAAGTGACTTCTCTTTCTCATCCTTTTGCTCTATTTTTTTTTTTTTTTTTTGTATTGGAATGCCACGACACCAACAAATGAGTTTTCTTCCTTCTCAACCAATCATCCAACCAGCTCTACTTTCTGAAATCTCAGAGTGAGGGTCAGGTTATGTCAGGTTGCTGAGGTTTTGGGTTCAAATTTTTTGATTTTTTATCAAAGAAAATTGGGACTTTTAAGGCTCAAGTGATGTGTATCAAGGGCAGTTCAAAGGTAGGGCATTTTAGGCTCAAACTGTTTAAGGGATGGCCTTACTTCATGTCCTCCATGTCATGAGTGCTGTCAAGCTATTTCGACTTAGATTTGCCTAACTTCTAGTGAGCATAATTGAGTCCAATCAGTCCTTAGAGCAGAAGAATTTGCCAAGAAACTCTTTAAAGAAAAATTTTCAGGCCCAAATCTCACTGAGTATGGTCTTCCATCAAATTTTTTGGGGTGTATCCTTATAGTTTTCTCTTATTTCAGGTTCACTACACATCAAAATTTTTTTGAAAATTGTTGACATTTACTTCATGGCAAATGTTGAACTACAGCTTATTTCAGTTTCAAACAGTTTTTTTTTTTTTTAATTTCCTCTTTTCCAAAAAAAGATCAACTGAATTTACTCTAATTCCAAACACTCCTTTCTAGCCTAGCTGCACTATCATTAACACATTTCATTGGCATACATGCCATACCCCCAAACCTAAACGAAACAGTGTCCTTACTATTGGGAGCATGGTAGTAAGGAAATAGGTATGGCATAATATTAGAAAAGAAAGAGAAACGGAAATGGAGAGTATACAAGCACAAAATCATTACAGAGATATTTTATTGAAAATAACACACTACAAATCTGTTGTTACGAAAAATTCGTCCTCCCCCTAGTGCAGGGATATCCTCATCCTTCTTACAATGGAAGAGGAATTGCAAGCCAGGATGGGAGGAAGAAAAGGAAAAAGAAAAACAACAATTATGGATCAGGGGGCAGGGGGTGGGGTAGTGGGGGAGGATGGAGGTGGGGATGTCGGACGCTCGGTCTTCAGTCTCTTCTTCTCGCTCTTGTTCTTTTTCCTTTTCTCCTTGGCCAGGATTCTCTGTACCTCTTCGTATTCATCCCAAAAAAATTGGAGGGGATCAGGCTCGACCGGTGGTGGCGGTGGTGGCCAGACTGGGTAGAACTTGATCGGCAAGTCTTGAGGTTTGTCGTCGGTCATGAGTATGGGATGGAAGGATTGCACAAGTCAAAGGAAAATGGATGTGGAAGGGCTAGACGAGGCTGACATTTAAAGAGCATGGGCGTTGGAATATGACTCGGTACAATAAGTTTTCACATTCTTCCAGGCTAAAAGTGAAAATTGGAATAAATGGAGCGATGGTTGCTGTGTGGGAAATAGAGCGCGAACTGCATGATGTGCTATTTTTAGGAGTGGTAGTTAAGTCAAGGAAGTATGCGCAATGAATGCTGAGACACCAATTTGTGGATAAGGATGAACACGTGCTCTGATAATAAGAAGGGCAAATGAGGAAGAGGGAACTAGGGTTATCAGTAGGTGTCGAATGGAAGAGACTGTCCTAACGAAAGGTTATAGAGAATGAAAGACAATTTCGATAGGATGAGATGACACTACGTCAAAAAGCTTTAAAAAAGACATAAAATAAGACTGCCTTTTTTCGTCTTTAAATAAGACAATCTGTAACCGTCTTAAATTTAGTAAAAAGACGGTGACATACTGAATAATGACACAGATTTTAGTGACGGATGATAAGACGGTACTAATCGTCTTATTTTCACGATGGTTAAACCCATCTAAAATAAACACCCCACTCATAATCACAATAATTATAAAGTAAATGCTAAAAGTCTCCCTCTATCTCATCCCGCCTCTCCCTCTCCCTCTCCCTCTCCCTCTCCCTCTCTAAAAACAAAAAACCCTAGCTTCATCCCGTCTCCCTAGCTCATATCTCTAAAAAGAAAAAAACCCTAGCTTCATCCCGTCTCCCTCATCTCCTATTTCATCTCTCTAAAAAAACAAAATACCCTAGCTCCATCCGGCGACTCTAGTTCGACCACAACTGCTGCCGGCGTCAACCACCATTGCTGCCGATTTTGACCACAATTGCTACCGACTTCCACCACCATTGTTGTCGCCCATTGAAAGGTAACCTTCTTTTTGCTATTTAATCTTTTTTTTTTAATATTTATAGATCTAAAATCATCTTGATGGATCCCTGTTGTTGAAAAGAGATTTGCGGTAATAGTAATATTAATAATAATATTAATAGATGAGGATCGAGATTGCCAAGAAAGATAAATGAACAGTCTAAAATCGATCTCATCTCTCTCTAATTTTTCTTTTCTTTTCTTTTTTTTTTCTGTTTTTCTTTTTGGGTTTCTTCTGAAAACATTATGTTGTGTGATGTGTAATTTTTTTGTTTGAAGCTTAATACCATAAGCTATAGATAGATGGTTTGAGATCCGAAGAACTTTTTGCCCTAATTTTTTTTTTATTGAGCTTTTGATTGACAAAGAGTTCTTTATTTTTGTGTTATATATTTTAATGTTCTTTTTTTTTTCCTCACTTTGAAGCAAATCTGTATATAAAATTGGAAGAAATCTAAGCTCCTCGGTGGTGGAGTTTTGAGTTTTGATACGATGATTTCGCTGTTCTAGGAGTCTTCTTGTTGTGGCCCCAATCTAATTTCCCATCTGATTGTGCAAAAGTAGATGATTGGTCTTGGCAGTTAAAAATTTGATCTATGCAATTTTTGGCATATGGGTAAGGTACCACCAGCCGCAGAATGATCTCATTCCAACCCCACAAATAAATCCTTAGATAGGTACAGATTTCTAACATCCATGAAATCCATGCAGGTAGATTTTTTACCATGCATCATTAGGGAATGATGGAATTGCCAACCCATAGGGTACATTTTCTCTGTTTAGTGTTGAAATAACAAGATCTGTGGCATTCTCTCTGTACAATTACTAAATATTGGCGACACTAGAAAGATGTAATCACTAATAATGATAAAGAATCAATATAAAACTTAACATAATCGAGAAAAATAAGAGAAAAAAAGAAAAAGAAATCCTCCTTACCTCATAAACTGTGAAAGAGACCTCCACAGGACCATTTTTGTAGACCTCTGCCATGATGTTGTGAGGATCAGAATTGATTCTGTAAGCACTAACACAGAAGTGCTTCGATTCATCCCAGACCTGGTTCTCGACTTGACATTGTTTTTACATCGTGGGGGTCGGATATTCAGGTTCACAACCTGGATGAGAGCATCCAACTTGATCAAAGAAAGGGTTGCCATATTAGAAATCATCGTGTTAGTATAGGTATATTATGTACAAGCAAGCAAATGTGCAATCCAACAGTCCTAAATGAAACCGCTCATAACTAACATCTCTTCTAGTGTTAACAGATAGAGCAAACAAGAGAATATAATATTCCCTCGGTGATCAAGTGATGGAAGTTGATCATTGATTGATTGATAATACAAATCCAAAAATGGTATCAGAGAAAGGTTAGAACCTGTGATTGATCAATATCCTTTATTCCACTAACATCAAATCATCGCCTTCATAGGCTTTCATCATCAATCCTCACATTTATACCATCGAATAACAGTTGGATATCCTGATATCGGATGATCACCATCATCGCTGGTACACCATTGGTTAGCAGTCATCCCTACTAACCATCCTTTCAGTAACAAAAAAAAGAGGGTTTAAGAATAAGGTTTGGAGTTACAGATATAAAGACGAAAGAAGGGGATTTTGTTTTTTGTCTTTGAAAAAGAAATGCTTTATAGGTGTGTTTTATAAACTATGTCACTATATTTGCACACAAATTTCATAAATCGTCATCAGGTTGATCAACAGTAAATCAACTAATAAGGAAAAAACAGCCCTCAATAATTAAAGAGATAAACCTCTTTAAAATCAGCCATTACTGACTCAAATTCCAGTCAGCTGCCCTCTAATCTTTGGTGAAAACACCATAAAAGTCAGTGATGACAATCACTGATCTGCCCAAAGTATCGCCATGCTGAAATAGGATATCCCCATCACAACCATCTCCACACATAAAGCCGCAGCATGATAAGAGGTCATTTACTGACAGGGAAACGTTCTGCAACAGATGATAATTCGATTGGTATACAAATAAGTTCCACTTTATGTTATATTATTTATATTGGCAAATGAGATTCTGAAAGATCTAACACCTTCTTTTATGACTGGAAGCTACCATATCAAAATGAATGCAGAAACGGTCCGACAATGATTCTACTCGGCAGGTCAAGTTTGTGTGCTCGACTGAGTCAAAAACACTGAACTGGCGGGTGTTGGGATCCCTAATTGAACTTGGAAAATCTTGCTTTCACTCATCCACTTCATCTTTTGTTATGTTCACCTCTCTGCACGTTAAAGTGCAGGAGATGCTGCCGTGATGAGTTCAGTTTCTGACTTACATGAGAGAGAGAGAGAGAGAGCAATGTTAAAACCATTGTCTGAAAAGTTGATAGATGAGAAAAAGGAAACAGATCAGATGGCAATCAATAGGCTACAATAAACTTTAAATATCAAACATGCTACACAATAGTAATGTCAAAAATTTTGAAGAATGGTCAAAACGAGAGTTCTCATTGAGATACAAATGCAGACTCTAGCCGAGGATCTCCAACAAATGCTTCCCAATCGACCTCCCTTAGCATTTTAAACCTCTCATCTAATGTAACAAACCCTGCTTTGAGGAGTGACCACGCCTGCAAGTTCCAAATTTTATGGAGCAAAAGAACACTAGCTCCTATATCAGGGCCATGGAGCTTCCCTGTTAGCAACACTCTAAGAGGCATGAACAGATAATTCCCCTGAAAAAAGAGAAAAGGGACTCTTACCAGTTTAAAATGCTAAGACAAGTGGATTTCAAATGGTCATCTTAGGTGCTCAAGCTCAGCACCAGCTGGGGTAGGTGTGGGTGTTCTGCCAATCTGAGATGTACATGTGCCACCAATTAGATGGTCCAGTACCCGATCAAATCACCTTTTATGCATTATAATATGCGACACTCGCTCTTGATTAGAAAGTGTTAATATTAATAATGAATTCCAGGAGAAGGTAGGGAATGTGTGTGTGCTCAAAAGATTTTAGAGTTGGTACTTCAGATTTGACGAAAACATATTTCTGCGTGAGAAGTTTTAGATTTATCAGGATACTTTGTCCATTTCATCATGTTGAAACAGATTTAGTACCCTCCGATGGACCTAGCCATTCTACTGATTCATTTCCAACCAATGATTAACATGTTTCCTGTCAAACGCTTTATACTTTCTCATATAAGAAAGGTCAATTATCTTTCTGTTGCTCAATGAAAAAAAAAAAGGAACCGAATTTGATATTATTGGTAAGAAACGAAATTGACTTCTCTCCTTTGAGAAGTCAATTTTTCTTTGCCATTTATTGAATTACCTTGCGTTTCAATGATTTGCCAAAGCCCTTTACCCACTTCTGCCAACCAGCATGGCCTTCATCAAGTGCACCATGAAGATCTCCATCATAGGTGAGTCGAAAAGTCATTTTAACTTCAGAAAGCTTCTCTTCTACAATGGGTTTACCTTCAGGGCTACAAAATAGATACAAGATGTATATTTCTTATATAATACTCACACATGCATATAACACATATTTTACAAACATATATATATATAGGAAAAAGGGATTGTTTACTCACAATTCCTAATTTTATTATGAATATGACAGAGGTAATTAGTCTGGACTCTGGAAACAAGGGTTCCAATTCTAATCTTAATTTTGTTTTTCATTGGACAGACCTTCTTAAGACAGTTGTAGTAGCTTGGATCATGATGTAAAAAGTGAGTTCTTATTTCTTCACTTACTGTTTCACCTTTAATATTTTATATTTTTATATTTTTAAGGGTAAGTTTAATTTCAGCTTCTCTCATTGCAGTATTGTAGCAGTCTTTTAGGGTTGTAGATCAACATATCTTGATCTTCGCCCCATTGGAAGACCCTCATCTTGATGTGCTTGAAGGAAATCACAGTTTGAAGGTAGGTTTCTTACTATTCTGGAAAATTTATTGTTTGAGCAAATATTTGCTTGAAAACTCTTGTTTTTGGACATGTTTCTTGAGTTTTCTTTTGAAATTCATGGGTTTTGATGGGTTTGGATTGGTAGATCTGTATGTTATATGTTAAAAAATATTTTTATAAGTCAATTTTCGAGTTAGATTGGGAACGGTTGGATCGAGGATCGCATGCTCTTGTTAAATTTTTTGTATTTTGAGTCATATAGGTGTATAAACTTCAGCTAAGTTGTTTCCATGTGCATGCTGGTCTATTGTGAATTTATGATGTTGATTCTGTTGAAAATGATATGTAGCTTAGGCTTGTAGGCACTAGATTATTATTACTTCTTTCTATTGTCACGGTTAGTAGTTGTGTATTTGTTTAAGTGAGGTGGCTGTAACATAAAGTAGTGTGGTAGTAACACCAGTGTTTTTTAAGTTCCATTGTCATTTAATTTCATTCCACTGCCAAGTTTTCAGAATACAAATATGTACAATCTTCTCGATTCTCTGTAGTAACTAGCATTCATGAGAAAATAAACCAATGGATAGAGGTGTTGGTGAACAATAGGCTTGATGTAATATCTCATTGAATTGGTTCCTTTCTGGTTCATTGTGCCTTTTTTTGTAGCTGGTCTATAATACATTACTATCACTCGGTAGCCGAGTCAATGATGACTGAAACCAATTCATCTCAGGCATGAGTCAGTTCACTTTGGTGCGACTTGCCAAGTGGTGGTTTTCAAAGCATATGAATCGGCTAGTCATATGCTTGTGTGATTTGTATTGGTCTGCATTCATAGATTTATTTGGGATGCTCATATTGCAAACAACTATGATGCATGGGTTAGTGTTGTGTTTTCGAAATCAAACTGACATTACTGATTTTTTACCATCCCATTAACGCTGAGCCAACTCATATGGTATTGTAAGCATGCATCTCCAATTTAAAATACTTTCTTGGTTAAACAGGTCTAACATCAATTGCACATGACAGATGACATTGTATATAACTTGACTATTATATAAAACCAATGCTATCATATATGGTGATCTGAAGCTATCCCTTGCTCACGGCAGATGACATTGTATATAACAGGCTTCTTTATCAGAAAATGGAAATTTGAATGCTTCAGAATTTATTGCTGTGAGTATTTGAGATGTCTTTGTCTATGACTTGAACAGGGAATACTTTGGTTAGATATGTTTTAATTAATAAATATTAATGACATACTTGTGTAATGATTTTTCTAGGCTTCCAAAGCGTTTGCTGAACCTCAAGAAAAATCTTTTGAGGTGAAAATTTGTGGAGTTTTTGAGTCACTTAACTTATGTTTCTTTTTGGTTTATTTTTCTCAATCATTGAATTATGTTTGTTTTTTTCTTTATTGATAACTGAACTTATACTTTCGAGTATTGGTTTCATCGTTATTTATTTTATATTGTTGTTTTGCTGTGGAACTCAAGTTATCATGAATTATGAGTACAGAAACACTCTGGTTTGTGAATATAGCTTGCAGTTAGCTCATTTGCAATCTTAGTTACCTCTAATGACGGTTCGTTGGTTGAGCATGGTTCTGCTTGCCATTTGCCAAGAAATATAAATTTGTAATAGCTTGATTTTGGAAGTTTGCAAATGAAATTTTTTGAAGGCTTCTTATTTCTTAGGGGTTGGTGTAAATTTGGTAACTGCAATGGCAAAGTGCATGACACCTTTCTTTTTCTGTCATTATAGCTATGATAGATTGTATTTGTAGTATATTGTGGTTTTGCATCATTTGATAGGTTGCCTGGCCTTCCAAATTTTTCATACCAAACTTTTCGAATTTGAAATGTTTATAGTCAAGTGTTTGTACCTTTTAGGAAAAAAAGGAAAATTCTCTAGCAAAGATTATGTCCTTGTGATTTATTTGGGATGCTCGTATTGCAAACAACTATGATGCATGGGTTAGTGGTGTGTTTTCGAAATCAAACTGACATTACTGATTTTTTACCATCCCATTAACACTGAGCCAACTCACATGGTATTGTAAGCATGCATCTCCAATTTAAAATACTTTCTTGGTTAAACAGGTCTAACATCAATTGCACATGACAGATGACATTGTATATAACTTGACTATTATATAAAACCAATGCTATCAGATATTGTGATCTGAAGCTATCCCTTGCTCATGGCAGATGACATTGTATATAACTTTTGTAGTAGGAAATCATACTCTCAGATGCACGTTTGACAATGTAAAATGATTTCACACCCTCAACTTGGGTTTCTTTGGTTCTTGAAATTTCATGAAAACTGTTCTTGTTCTAAACATTTATATGGCTGATTTAGTTTGTGGCCATAATTTATATGACTAGATATGGGATACTGCTGGGAAAGAAAGGTTTCAAAGTCTCGGTGTGGCTTTTTACCGAGGGGCTGATTGCTGCGTTCTTGTCTATGATGTTAATGTCATGAAGTCATTTGATGACCTCAACAATTGGCGAGAAGAGTTTCTCATTTAGGTAGTTATAACTCTTTCTGAAATATGAATTTTGGAGCCCTGAGTTCTAGAAAACCAATTATTTTGACGTTCTTTTTGGTGGTTTAATGTATAGGCCAGCCCCTCTGACCCCGGAAATTTTCCATTTGTGGTGTTGGGAAACAAGATAGATGTGGATGGAGGCAACAGCCGAGTGGTATGGTGCTAAGGCATTTTTCTTTCATTTTAATAGCATATGTTCTTTTGGTTTTCAATTTATTACAGTTTCTCTTAAAAAAAGTTGTGATCGGCATCCTGGATCTGTTCTATCTGTTTATTCTCTTTGTAAATTTGGATTGGCATTGTTTTCCATTTGGATTTCAGGTGTCAGAGAAGAAGGCAAAGGCATGGTGTGCTTCCAAGGGGAACATCCCCTACTTTGAGACTTCTGCAAAAGAGGGTTTTAATGTGGAAGTTGCTTTCGAGTGTATAGCCAAAATGCTCTCAAGAATGAACCTGGGGAAGAATGTGAGTAGCGACACTTGGCATCTACTTTTACAATAAGCAGAGTACACATTTAGTAGTCTTAGTCCTAAACACCATTTCTTCTTTATTGCTACTAAAATTAGCTAGTCTTTGTGTGGGTTTTGTTTTATATGTTTACAATACAGATACATAAAGTGGACACGCTGGTTTCCTAGAAGAACGATGAATGGGACGAAGAATAGCGTGGAGATTTTTTGGTTTCTTAATTGAGGAGAAGGTGATTGTTTCTGTGAATTTTCTCTATTCACATTGTGGGCATATGATGATGTTAAGACTAAGACTACGAAAAAACTTCTAAATTTTCGTGCTATTTAATGTAGTTGCTCCATATTCTTGTAAATTGTAATTGATCGCTAACCAATATTATGTTGGGTAGCTCTATTAGCACCTATCGAATCATCGAGGGAATCTTCACTGAAAACCATTGACTCCTTTGAGTCAGACGATGGAGATTGTTTTTCATCTAAATCTTTTCATACAATAGATCTCAAGACCATGGGCATTCCATCAGACGGTCAATTTTTTTTTCTAGGTGGCACCCCTTCTAAAAAGTGACCTGAAACTCACGATTGAACATGATGCATCTCACCTAATTTTCAGGTCACTTTTTCGGATGTCGGCTGCTTGGAATAAAAAATCATAAATAATTTTTTTATTACGATTTTTAAAAAATGACTGTCTAAGACTGCCTTATTTTTATTTTTATTTTTCCAAAATTTAATAAATAAGACGGTTCCAGACCGTCCTATTTGAGTCGTCATTCTAATAGGACGGTTCATAAAAGACTGTCTGATATAATAAATAAGACGGCTCATGACAGTCTCCAAATAAAGGACTGTTTATTAGAGACGGTCATGCGCTGTCTTATTAACTGGTCGATGACCGTCTCTAGTGGTTAATATGAGACGGCTTCGGACCATCTTATATTAGGACTGCCGTAAACAGTCATTTTGTACCGTCTTATTTACGGAATATAAGACGGTGTCAGACCGTCTTATATATTTAAGACGCCCAAAAAAAGAACGGACGTGAGGACGGTTTTAGGCCGTCTTATTTTTAAAATAAGACGGCTTTTGACAGTTTTATTTCGACTTTTTTGACGTAGTGTGAGTGATTCCCTATAGGTCAAGGCATCATGTCGAAATCATAGCGAATAAAACTTTCAAATGGAATGAATCGATAGGATTTCAATAGGTGGAATCATCCTTTCGAGAGGTATTTGGTGGGTGATCCATCATTTCGATAGGTTCCAAGTAGGTATCCAGAACCTATCGAAACCTTCTTTTTGTCCCTCTTGATCATATCAAAGAGTTGATTTTAGCTATCGACCAGTATCAGTACCTATCGAAAATCGCAAATAACCTATCGAAATCATCGACTGGCCTCACGAAAGGTGCAATTAACTTATCGAAAGGTCCCAAAAACTCAAAAACTTTGCATTTCAGTGCAGTCTCAGCACCCAGCAAACTCCTACTGCTATGCTATAGTTTATTTATTGACCTTATAAACATACTCCCATTATTCCTAAACTGCAAGCACTATCAAGATGACAACCTACCCCTAGCATGGCAATGTATATGAACAAACTATCAAGACAAAAAGAAATATGATACATATAATACACAGTAAAATCATGTATTAAACTGGAGGACCCTGAAGATCAATGGTCTCCTCAGGCTCAAGAATGTTTTCAACACAAATTTTTAGCCTTTGATCATTGACTTTCATGGTCCTACCATCTCTAGGGTCCATGATTTCTACAGCCCCAGATGGAGAAACATGTACAACTGAGAAAGGCCCATCCCATCTGGACTGCAACTTTCCTGGAAAGAATTTCAATCTAGAGTTGAACATCCATACCTTGTCATTTATCTTGAATTCTTTCCGTAGCAAGTTTCTGTCATGGAAGGCTTTGGTCTTCTCCTTGTAAATCCGGGCATTTGCATAAGCTTCTAATCGCAGCTCATCCAACTTAGATAACTAGAGTTTCCTGTGTATACCAGCAGAGTTTAAGTCGGAATTTATTGCTCTAATACCCCAGTATGCTTTGTGTTCCAACTCAACAGGCAAGTGACATGCCTTGCCATAAACTAGTCTGAATGGGGACATACCTATGGGGGTTTTTATAGGCAGTCCTATAAGCCCATAAGACATCTGTCAATTTTAGGGACTAGTCCCTCCTGTCAATTCTCACAGTCTTCTCTAGAATGTGTTTGATTTCTCTGTTGGAAATCTCTACTTGCCCACTGGTTTGTGGGTGGTAGGGAGTAGCTACTATGTGGGTCACAGAGTATTTTTCCATCAGTTTATCAAAAGGTTTGTTACAGAAGTAGCTGCCCCCATCACTAATAATAGCTTTGGGGAGGCCAAACCTCAAGAAGATGTTGTCTTTTAAAAATTTAATGACAACTTTGTGGTCATTTGTTCTTGTAGCTATGGCCTCTACCCATTTAGACACGTTGTCCACAGCTACAAGGATGAAATTATATCCATAGGAGGGTGGAAAAGGTCCCATAAAATCGATTCCCCAAATGTAAAACAATTCGACAACAAGTATAGGTTGCAAAAGCATGGAGTTTCACTTTGTAATACTTTTCATTTGCTGACATCGAGGACAGGCTTTGCAATATTGATGGGCATCTTTGAACAGCGTAGGCCAATAGAAATCACTTTGAGGCACCTTCGCTGCAGTCTTGTTACCACTGAAGTGACCCCCACAAGCCTGTTTATGGCACATGGTTAGAATATTTTTGAACTCGGTCTCAGCTACACAATGCCTTATCACCTGATCTGCGCAATGCTTAAAGAGGTAAGGATCCTCCCACATGTAATATCGAATATGTGAGAAAAACAAACTTCTATCATCCTTATTCCAATGTGGAGGGATCCTTCCCACAGTAAGGTAGTTTACTATATTGGCAAACCAGGGCATACTTATCTATACAGTAAAAAGCTGCTCATCTGGGAAAGAATCATTGATGGATAAGCTCTCTGTTTCAGCCTCTGGGATCCTTGACAGATGGTCAGCAACCACATTCTCAACTTCCTTCTTGTCTTTAATCTCCAAGTTGAATTCCTGCAAAAGAAGAATCCATCTGATTAGTCTGGCTTTTGCTTCCATCTTGGACAAGAGGTACTTCAAGGCTGCGTGGTCAGTAAACACAGTGATTTTTTATCCCAACACATAAGACCTGAATTTTTCCAACGCAAATACAATGGCTAACAGGTCCTTCTCAGTCGTGGTGTAATTCAATTGCGCATCAACCATTGATTTACTAGCATACACTACCACACATGGTGCCTTGTCTCTTCTTTGCCCCAAAACTGCACCAATGGCGAAGTCTGATGCATCACACATCAGCTCAAATGGCAGAGAAAAATCATGGGCTTGCAAGATAGAAGTTGTAGTCAAATAAATCTTTAACAGTTCAAAAGCAGCAAGGCATTCATCATTGAACTCAAAGGGAACCTCTTGGCACAACAGGTGGCAAAGAGGCTTGAAAATTTTGCTGAAGTCCTTGATGAACTTCCTATGGAACCCAGCATGGCCCAAGAATGACCTGACTTGTTTGACAATTTTGGGAGGGGGTAAATGTGCAATTAAGTCAATCTTAGCCTGATCAACCTCTATTCCTTTATGGGAGACAACATGTCCTAGGACAGTGCCTTGAGTCACCATGAAGTGACTCTTTTTCTAACTCAAAACTAGGTTGGTTTCCTCACACCTTTGTAGCACAGAGCTGAGATGGTGTAGGCATTGGCTAAAATTATCTCCATAAATGGAGAAATCGTCCATAAATATCTAAAAAAACTTGTCAATCATTTCAGAGAAGATGACATACATACATCTTTGGAAAGTGGCAGGTGCATTACACAACCCAAATGACACCCTTCTATATACAAAGGTTCCAAATGGGCACGTGAATGTAGTTTTTTTTTTGTCTTGGGGGTAGACAGGGATCTGATTGTACCCTGAATATCCATCAAGAAAACAGTAATAGGCCTTGCCTGCCAACTTTTCCAAGATTTGATCTATGAAGGGCAATGGAAAGTGATCCTTGCTGGTTTTCTCATTGAGCTTTCGATAATCTATGCATACTCTCCAACCAGTGGTCTGTCTGGTTGGAATCAGCTCACCTGAGTCTACTTCCATTACTGTGATCCCGAATTTCTTGGGTACTACCTGGGTAGGTTCCACCCATTGAGAATCCGAGATAGGGGAAATTATCCCAACATCGAGGAGTTTGACTACCTCCTTCATCACCACTTCCTGCATGTGTGGGTTGAGTTTCCTTTGCATCTCTCTAGAAGGTTTAGAGTCTTCCTCAAGATGTATTTTATTTTATGCATGCACACAGCAGGATTGATCCCCCCTAAATCTGTAATGGTCCATCCTATTGCCCTCTTATGCCTTTTTAGCACACAAAGTAATTCTTTTCCTACTCAAGGGTGAGGGAAGAAGAAATTATCACTAGCAATTTGTTATTGTTTCCTAAAAGGGCATATTTCAAAGATTTTGGGAGCTGTTTTAACTCCACATTTGAGGGATTGATGAGGGAAGGCAATAGGGGTGTCCTAGAGGGTGGTGGAAGAGGTAACAAAGCAAGCCTCCATGGGTGATGCTGTGTTGGCTTTGCTTCAGAGGATATAATTTTCACATGTTCAATCTCAGAGGTAGAGGCCTTCTCTTCCTCTGTTTCCTTCCATACTTTGTCAAAAACATTAGACCACTCATTACCATGTAGCAGCATATCCAAATTTTCTTGCACAACCTCATCTATCACATCTATGAAAAAACAGTCCTCATCGAGATAGGGTTGATTGGCTGAGTTGTACACATTCAATTTAACCTTCATGTTCCCAAAGGATACTTCCATGACTCCTGACCTGCATTGTATACAAGCATTAGTTATGGCCAAAAAGGGCCTTCCTAATATTACAAGTATGGAAGTAACACACTTGCTTGGTTTCATTTCCAGCAGCAAAAAATCAGCAGGGTAAAAGAATTTATTAACCCCAACCAAAACATCTATGATGATCCCCACAAGCTTCCTTTCAGATCTATCAGCTAGTTGTAAGACCACATGTGTGGGCTTCAACTCTCCTAATCCCAGCTTCTCATATACTGAATATGGAAGTAAGTTCACACTAGCTCCCAGATCTAACAAAGCCTTTTCAATGGTATGATCCCCAATGATGCAGGGGATAGTGGGGACTCCAGGGTCTTGGAGTTTGTTTGGGGTGGCTATAGTCAATATCTGCTTCACCTTTTCTGCCGAAAAGACCTTCTTGGATAAATATATCCTAAACTGTCTTTTATGGGTGCACAGGTCTTTCAAGAACTTGGCATAGGCTGAAATTTGCTTGATTGCATCAAGTAAAGGCAAGTTGATCTTCACTTGCTTAAAAGTTTCCATTATTTCCTCTATTTTACCTTTCCCTTTGTCGAAAGGGGAAGGTGCTTGCAATGCCTTGGAAAATGACAAATGTGGGACTACTCCCTCATTTGAAGCCTTAGCCAACTGGTCATCTATTTTTTTAATTTTTTTATTTTCTTGAGGACCCTCATTCTCTTTCTTATTTAAATTGGGTTGTTCCTGGTTATCCAAAATTGGTGGCTCCTATTATGTCCTTGCGAAAACCACTTCTTCTTCTTTTCCCAAATCTCTTACAGGCTCACAGCCCACTTGATTATCTACCAGTCGTCTACTCCTCAATGTAGTAACAGATTTAGCTTCCTCCTGGGTGGAGGAAACTTCACCTACTACAAACTGTCTCCTTGGGTTATCTAGTGGTTGGCTAGGCAGCCTCCCTTCCTCTCTCTTAGTCAAAGCATTAGACAGCTGACCAAGATGGTCTTCTATCTTTTTAATACTTTGGCTGTAAGAGTGCACAGTTTGAGTTAAGAGACCCAAATTTTGCAGTGAGGCCAGAACTTGTTCCTCGAAAGAAAGTGATCTCACAATGGAGGGGTGTTCACGACATGGGCTATGGCCGGGTCATGGATCACTGTAATGAGGCTGGGGAGCATAACTTTGGTGGTAGTGTTGAGCATTTTTGTAGGGCATGGGCTGCTATTGCTGCTGCTGCTGGTTTGGGTAGGCATCTTGTCTCCACCTCAAGTTGGGGTGGTTCCTCAATTGGTACCCAGCAGCAGGCTGTTGCCCATAGGACTGAGTGGCAGCCACATGCTCTATTACAAAATCTAAAATTTGGACACCTGATGGACATTCTTCAAGGGAGTGAGCAGGGGACTGACAGATAGCACATGCCTCCTCTACCCTAGCAACCATGGGTGACTGCATTGCTCCCATGAGCTTATCAAATTTCAATGTCAGGTTGCCCACTTTCCTCTCCAAATCACTTTGTACATTTACCTCAAACATCTTCCCTCTTGTGGTATTCTCTTTCACCAATCTAGGAGGATCTAAGTCTCTAAACAAGGTCTCCCTTTCCATGAAGTTCTCACTAATGATATCAAACAACTCCCAGGCCTCCTCAACAGTTTTATGGAGGTAGGTGCCACCACAAGAAGCATCTACCATGTCTCTGCTTTTCGAATCAATCCCTTGATAAAAAATTTGAACCAATTGCCATTCAGGGATTTGGTGGTGGGGGCATTTCTTTAGGAGTTCCTTGAATCTCTCCCAAGCTTGGTGAAAATCCTCAGTTGGATCTTGGACAAATGAGATGATGCCCTTTCTCAATTGGCTTGTTTTGGACATGGGGAAGAATTTGGCCAAAAACTGACATTGAAGGTCACTCCAGGACTGAATGTTGTTGGGTGGAAGCATTGACAACCAGATCCTGGCTCTATCCTTCAATGAAAAAGGAAAGAGTCTCATCCTGGTTGCCTCCTCCCCCAAACCTGTGATGTTGAAGGTGGTGCAGAGTCCTAAGAATTCATCAATGTGCGTATAAGGATCTTCTTTGGTCAGGCCATGAAATGAGGGTAGCATCTGGATTATGGAAGACTTTATTTCTTAATTTTCTTGAGCGGCTGGGAACTGAATGCAGAAGGGGGAATTGTAAACCCCTGGTGTATTAAATTCCTTGAGAATTCTAGGCTACTGTTGCTCACCCATTTCGGGAAATTCAACTGCAACAGATGTGAGTGGAGTTTGTCTAGATCTTAGAAGCCTTTCAACCTCTGGATTTAATGGGACAATCTGAGGTTGGAGAGTTCTTCTCCCAAACATACACCACTCAAGATCTAATGCAGATCAAGTCTTCAAACACAACAAGCAAGAACAAAAACAAATGACTACTAAATCTAAAAATTAACATATCTAACAAATAAAGGGGAGTAGAGGGATGCAAACTCAAGAGCAGCTTCCAGCACAATGCTCCTCTTTCACAACAGCTTCAGATCTGATGAAATACAAACGGAATACTAGAAAACAACAAAACTTACAAACAGAGTTAGTGAAAAATCAAACAAACTACTGTAGATCTATGGTCTAAACTAAATCAAACTTAGATCTACCAATTTCAAAAACACCTCCCCGACAGCGGTGCCAAAAACTTGTTGGGTAATTTCAGTGTGCTGATTTCTTATATAATGATGAATACAAAATAAAGTCAGAGTAAAACAGGGGATGGATTCAGCACAACAAAAATATCTTAGACCTGCAAGATACAGGGTCCTTTGTAGCAAGTTTTAAGAGAGTAAGTAAGGGAATGTCCACAGGGAGGTGAGTTCAAAAATATGGTAAATCTCCATATCTGTAAGAGATCTGACACCCTAACTAATGCTAAGTTAGTTAAAAGACAGGGGAGAGTTTAAAAAGGGTTGTCACTTAAGCTAAACTACAAATAAAATGTAACTAACTGAGATCGAGTCCAGAGATATAGATCTTACAAATGGAAGGGTTTAAAAATAGAAAATGGAGAAGAACAACTTGGAGATTGGTCTTATTGCAATCAGGTTGAGCTGATCATGTTATAGGGGTTCAAAGCACACAAATCCCTCGGCTGGCTACAACCACAGCTGCAGGATAGAAGATTCCACTCTAAACCAAAGGATTCAACTGATCTTAAGGCTATAGTCTGTCCACTTTAATGGTCACAAGCCATCCTATAGACTTCATCCGATCCAAAGGTTTATGGTGGAAGAATCCAATCGAAACCAGAGATTGGACTACTCTTAAGGCTATGATCTGTCCCCTTTAATGGTCACAGATCATCCTAGGGAATTCCTCCAAACCAAAGGTTTCAACCAGAGCAATAAAATCACTACAGATGCTACAATTTTCAGGTCATAAACACAAGAAATTGTAAGAATATCAGATCTAGGGAGATCATGTGGTATCCAAGAGGTCTACCAGTTAAGTGGGTGAGCTGATCAATAGACTCCTCTACACAAATTCGATCGAGCACCAAATGAAACCAAAGGAACTATAAATCCAATTAAAATAATAAAAATAATATATACATTGCAATAAAACTCGCTCTACAATGAAATGCTCTCAAATCTGTAGTCTGGCAGTAATTAACCCACCACCACACTCTCAACCTTACCCAATTACAGATCTAACCTCCCTCCTCACTGCTCCTAGGGAATTAGCCAACCATAGTTGAGCTAAAAGAGGGAAAATAGAATTCACTGCAAGCTCTGATCTCTAGAATTTTATCTAAATCTTGATCCCCCCCAATTGCAATTGGGGATCTCAATATATAGCTTTCCCCCCTATTTTTCTCGCCAATTTTCCCTTCTAGAAGGTTCTCGGAGTTTGTTAGAGTTCTGTTAGAGCATGTGGGTTGGTTAGGATTTCCTAAGACATCTTTTGGATCGTCGTGTCAGTCACCAACGTGCCTCAATTTGCGTGTAGTAGGTCACAAAGTTACAGCGTGTGCATACCTGCTTTTCTGAGAAGTTCTTCACACGATTTCGATAGGTTCAGGAAGCTTCCGACAGGTTCAAATGCAGCTTTGTGGCCCCTTTCAAAGGGTTCTCAGATCTCTTCGATAGGTTCCGATAGGATGATTCTTCTCTTAAAGCTTCATCATTCTCAACCCTTTGTCTGGAGCATTCGACAGGTTGGAAAAGCTTTTCGACAGGTCGGAGGACCATTTCAATAGGTTCAGCTCTGCATGCCATCATTCTAATAAGATTGCTCTCATTCCTATCGAAAGGCTCAAGCACCCTTCGATAGGTTCTGTTCCAGCGTCTCCATCTCGATAGGTTCAGGAAACCATTCGATAGGTTCACCTTACACCTCAGACAGGCTTTCGATAGGATAGTTTGTTCCTTTCTTTCAGCTACTCGATAGGTTCTTGGATCCTATCAAACTCCTCAATCCACATGAATCCATCCTTTCTCTACCTTTAGATCCTATCGAACGCTTTCCAACTGCATGAATTCCTCTAATTTAGCTTTCAGCTCCTATCGAAGTCTTTACCTCTTGATAGGATGTTTTCAGCCTATTTTTACTTCCTTTGCCTTGCCCTGCTGTTGCCACACGCCCCAAGGGCCCAATGGTGTGCAGCCCTCTGGTGTGTTATTGCTAGGTCTGTCCTGTGCTGAGAGATAAACTTCCTTGTGTGGCATTCTTGAGTGGTTTCCTGCATTTTTCCTATATGTTATTGCTATCTACAAAACAGACTCAATTACAGATCTGTAGTATGTGCAACAATTAACCCACTACAACACTCTCAACCTTACCCAATTACAGACCTAACCTCTCTCTTCACTGCTCCTAAGAAATTAGCCAACCATAGTTGAGATAGAAGAAGGAAAATAGAATTCGCTGTAAGCTCTGATCTCCAGAATTTTATCTAAATCTCGATCTCCCCCCCCCCCAATTGCAATTGGGGATTTCAATATATAGCTTTCCCCCCTAATTTTCCTGCCAATCTTCCCTTCTAGAAGGTCCTCACAGTTTGTTAGAGTTCTATTAGAGCACACGGGTTGGTTAGGATTTCCTAGGGCATCTTTTGGATCGTCGTGCCGGTCACCAACGTGCAGCAGGTCACCAAGTTGTAGCGTGTGCATAGCTGCTTTTCTGAGAAGTTCTTCACACAATTTCGATAGGTTCAGGAAGCTTCCGACAGGTTCAAATGGAGCTTTGTGGCCCCTTTCGATAGGTTCTCAGGTCTCTTCGATAGGTTCCGATAGGATGATTCTTCTCTTAAAGCTTCATCATTCTCAGCCCTTTGTCTGGAGCATTTGACAGGTTGGAGAAGTTTTTCAACAGGTCGGAGGACCATTTTGATAGGTTCAGCTCTACATGTCATCATTTTGATAGGATTGCTCTCATTCCTATCGAAAGGCTCAAGCACCCTTTGATAGGTTATGTTCCAGCGTCTCCATCTCGATAGGTTCAGGAAACCATTCGATAGGTTCACCTTACACCTCAGACAAGCTTTCGATAGGATGGTTTGTTCCTTTCTTTCAGCTGCTCGATAGGTTCTTGGATCCTATCGAACTCCTCAATCCACACGAATCCATCCTTTCTCTGCCTTTAGATCCTATCGAACACTTTCCAACTGTACGAATTCCTCCAATTTAGCTTTCAGCTCCTATCGAAGTCTTCAAATGACCTCTCGATAGGATGTTTTCAGCCTATTTTTTGTCACAACCCCAGATTTTTGGGAAACGTGCACGTCATGCACTATATACATGTATATGTGTTTCACAAGGAAACCAAAACGAACCCGTAGACACTATGTGTGTATGTGGGAAACACACTAGTATTTCCCTAACTTATAAGTATATAAGTGAAAGAGAGAGGAGAGAAGAGCCCTTACGTAACTCTATTCTAACCTAAATACAAAGAAGGAGAAATAGAGAGAAAGAAAAGAAGAGCCTAGTAAAGAACTAGGGTTTCGTTGGAACTTAAATCGGCGGAAGAGTTGGAGAAAAGGCTGGAGGAGGAACCTTGGAGACCTGTTAGCCTAGTGGAATTTCGAACCTTAAATCGAACTTACACGAGACTCATCGTCGGAGGTATGTTAAAGGCATGATAGATGCTTAGGCATGTTTTAAGTAATAGGAAGAATGTTGGTTGAATGATTTTAATGATATTAAGGTTTGAATGAAGGGAGAAATAGTGTTCTCGATCTGATCGAGGAGTAAAAATCATCGCTCCTCGCTCGAGCGGTCTAAAGGGCTCGCTCGAGCGAGGATAAATAGTAAAAATATAGCTCTGGGCTCGCTCGAGCGGTCCTCAAAACAAGGGGGAAGCTCGCTCGAGCAAGGTCCCCAGTAAAGCTTCAGGCCGCTCGATTTAACCGCTCGAGCGAGGTCAAGTGACCGCGCGAGCGAGGTCTAGTGACCGCTCGAGCGAGGAAATTTGCTCGCTCACGCGAGGCACCACTCAGTTCTTGAATTTATGGGTACAAGAAACATGGAGGTTATGCACCTCAATGATTCTAGTAACATTTCTAAGCATATTCTAAATATATGAAATGTAGGTTTGACGTATGATCGTGAAGTGTAAACCTCTACGAGAAGGCGCGCCTTGAAATTCGTCGAGGTAGGGAATACTCTTGAAACATGTGCATTATTCCGTCAATTCATATATGTAGTGTAATTCAATTAAATAGTCAAGTACTGCATGATCATTATGAAAAAGGGTGTGTGAGTGAGTTTCAAACATGATAGTCTTGAGATCCCCAGGGGACAAAAAATTATAAAGTAAACATCTGAAGGATGCAATGGAATCCGGGCATCCCAGGGATGCAGATGAAAACTAACAATGAAACGGAAGTAATGTGATGAGGCCTGATGTAATATAATTAGCACAATCACGGTGAATAACTATATGTAGAGCACATTCGATATTTTTATTATTTAAGGTTTGATTAGAATACCCCACCGACGTGGCGGGATACCCACGACTGACTCGACAGGATATCTGTGACCGGTACGGCGGCCAATCCGTACATTCTTCAAGAATAGACCCCGCCACCTATGAGAAAGGGGCTTGGGCAGTATTCCCAGGGAATACATATAACAACTGTCTAGTTAGATGAGGATGGCGGGTATTCCATCGGGGCTCGATGCTATATTGCTCGGGGACTACTTAAGTTAAGATTTAAGAGATTTGGGCCAAATTCACAACTAAACCAGCAAGGAGATTAAACAAAACCATGCAAAGTGACAGTTGAAATCATTATTTTTATTCCAGCTATTCAACTATTTTCCATAAATGTTACTCGATAATTTATGCTTTTAAAACTGCTGACATATGTGTGAAGGTTAATCTATATGTTCTTTTTGTTTCCCTACGGAGCTAGGATGTAGCTCACCCCCCTTAGACTATACGTCGCAGGTCCAGGACTAGCGACAGCAGAGACTTTTGGAGACGCAGATCCAGGGGATTCGGATTACGTGCCCATAGAAGAGTTAGAACCTCCTCCTGAGGAATTCTTCTAGGAAACCCACTGCATACTTTGAGAGTGAGTTGAGAGTATTAGGTACGGCTTGAGATGTCAAGCCTCTTTATTCGAATGTATTTAAATACCGTTTCTTTTGTTAAAACATCCAGGATGAACAGTTATCACCAATGGTTTTGGGTAAGTTCTTATGCCCATGAATTGGCATGGGACAAGGACTGCTTTTCGATACCATGATTTTTTTATATATGAGAACTTGTTTAGAGTAGCTACATGCGCCCTAATTACAGTTTTGGCTTGTATATGCTAATGTATCGTAAAGAACCCAGGGCACGGCCTAGAGGGTCGTGCTGATGGCACGGATTTCGGGGTGCCGAAATTCGGGCTGTCACATTTTTACTTCCTTCGCCTTACCCTGTTGTTGCCACACGCCCCAAGGGCCCAATGGTGTGCGGCCCTCTGGTGTGCTATTGCTGGATCTGTCCTGTACTGAAAGATAAACTTCCTTGTGTGGCATTCTTGAGTGATTTCCTATATTTTTCCTATCTTTTATTATTATCTACAAAACAGACTCAACAGAGGTTTATTAATGTGCTCACAGGTCCTGCAAAGGTCAGTTTAAGGGGTGAAAACTGGCATTTTTCACTACTTAACAATCTCAAAAGATATATTAGGGAGTAACTATAAACCTTATTGAGTGTGTTACTTTAATAGAGATAGGTAGAGAAATGAAGTGACTTAAGAGTTCATTGGTAGATGTACCAATATGTATTAACTGATAACTTTTAAATTCTCTATAGAACGTGTTTTCTTATTAATGAACATGAAAACAAATGACTTGAGATTTCAGGCAGAAATGTCTGAAAATATTTTATGTGTTGATAATTGTAATTATGAGCAATTATGGAAAAGACTAATCTAAAAGAAGAATCAGGATGGGTTTAAACTCATTTACCCAAATAGTCACTTACGATGAGAACTCTATCTAATATTTATTTGGTCAATATTTAGGTTCAAAGGAAAGAACAAATAGTAAATCAGTGGCGGACAAAGGAGCATTACATTAATGAGAATTAAATTCTCATAAACATCTCAGGAAGGGTAGTGTTTTACTTGTAATGGATAAAAGGAAGTTGAGTATTACTCTTAATAGAAGCTATAGCACTATATATTGAGATGGTAAAGTTATATGGGCATCTCTTATAGGTCTACCTATATAAGTGTGGGGGTGGAGCCGCCTTCAATGAGACATGATTTTATTTCATAAATACTTATCAAAATCATAATACTAGCATATAACCTAAATGTGTTAACTAATTCATTGAACACTAAATATATGAAATATGTATGTGGAATAATTTCAATTTGTCATATAAGATCATTAGTTCAAGACTTAATTTTACTAAAGACCTTCGCAAACTTTGAGTTATTTCCACTAAGTGAAAATTCAAGTTTGTAAAATATTTTCATTGATACATATATTTCTTGCTTTGCTCTGATTTAAAATTTTTAAATAGTGGAAGATTGTTGGATATTTAAAAGTTTTAAAACTTGTGTCTTATCTAAAGAGGTGTCTTTTCAAAGTTATGTGTCCTTTTCAATTGAAGTGTCTTTCCAAAGTGGTATCTTTTTAGAAGGGATGCATGTAGCACATTTTCAAGAAAATGGTATATTAATACACGACTTGATTTCTATTTAAGAAATCTAAAATCATTGTTTTAACTACACATTAGAGTCTCCCTTCTCTCTAATTCTGTCTTTAAAAGTCTTCTTCAAAGCATTCTTGCAATATTTAGTGTTCGGATAGCGTGAACAGATTCATCAAATCCTTGACAAGAATACACAGCTGGTTCATTGTATCCTGGAACCAGTTTACCAGTAACCTGTTGGTGACCACTTTGTCAAAGTGGTGGAGGCAAATATTGGTTTAAAGACAACGATATTTCTCATACCTCAGACTGGTTTCCTGTATTATTTCGATTCAACATTTCACAATTTTTCCAACAGCAACACATCCTATAGTTGGAGCACTTGTAACCAAAGCTTCTTAAAAAAAATTCAAAAAAATTTATCTTTGCCAAACGATGATAGAAGGATCAAGAAGTCAACAGTAATAGCATGCATAACTAAACGGACAGTGTTATATGGAGTTTATGCAGACAAAATGCAAGCGACTAATGAAGCTCGACGCAATTAGCTGCAAGTGTGATAGGGCTCAATTAATGCATACCAGTGCAGTCAGTTACATTGTGGCACGCCAGCCGCTTGTACTTTGTCGACAAATCATGCACCCACTCAGTTGTGTATATGAAGCAACAGCCTCTTCTTCTTCTAATTCTTCCTCTTCTTCAATTCCAACGAGTCACAACAAGAAGTCAGTTTCAAGCGAGTTATAGGTGTGTTTTAAGGGTGGGGAGGGTTGTTGTATGGATTTCAAGAGAATTTCATAGGGTTTCAAGTGAATTTAAAGAAGGTTTCACGGATTTCATCTCAATAGAGTTCTTACGGATTTCATTCTGGTAGGTTTTGTGCAGATTTCAGGTGGGTTTCCAATAAATTTTCAATGAGATTCATTGGATGGAGCTAAGGAAGAAGTAGCCAGTGTACAAAATCGAGGTATACACTAATTGATTAAGAAGTAATAACAGCACCCAGTTATATTTCTTCACAAATGGGAATGTAGGAGCTTTTAGAGAATCGGTTGGTGCAAATAGATGTACCCATTATAATTGGATATCATTTTTTTGTAATCCAATAATTTTAATTGTTAATGAGCACCAACCAATAGTTAGGTGATGGATGTTGCTGTTTTAATTATATTTCATTTTCTTGATTTTGTAGATACAAGAGATGGATGTGGTGCGACGCAATTGATTGCAAGTGGTGGGACTTAATTAATGCAAGTCAGTGCATCAAATTACATTGTGCTACATCAGCACTTGCACTTTATCCTTAATAAATCTGTCTTTTGCTTATAATTTTCCGACGGGATATTTAAGTTACCGGAGACATCATTGTTTAAGAAGTTTAGAGACCTTTTGAATCGTATTTAATTTGACCACTATGAATCATAAAGTATTTTTTCGAAAAAATCTTTGGCAGCATAAATATTTAGATCTTGTGTCAAAGGATACCTTTATTTGCACCTATTGAATCTTTACGAGCACCTACGCTAACGATTATTGATTGCTTTGAATCAGACAATTTGCCCCAACAAAATGAATCTTGACATTATGAGTATACCATCAGATGGTCAATTTTTGGTTTCATGAGACACGCATTACAAAAAAGATACCTAAAAATCATGTTTGAGCGTGATGTATATCATATGATATTTTAGCCACTTTTTTAGATATGTGTGATGTGAAATCAAAAGCTGACAGTTTGATGATACATCCATGATCTCAAGATCCATTATGTGGAAGATTGAGACAACAAGCATTCTCATCGCCTAATTCAAAGCAGTCAATGATTTTGACATGAGTGCCCTCAAAGGTTCACTGGGTGCAAATAAAGGCACTTAGAAAAAACAACCACTCTCAATCATAATGTGGATGGGTCAGTTCCCATATAGCAGCAGCTCCTTTGTGCAACTTTGAGTTGGTTGATGGAAAAAGTTTTAGGGTAGCTTATTTTAAACGCAAATTCTTCCTTCACAACCTGTGTTTGACATGCATAAAGCTTTGATTGCTTTGAATTAGAGGATGATCATTTTTTGTCTTTGACATTTGAAAAATAGATCTTGAGATCATCATCATCATGTCATTAGATGGTCAGAATATGATTCCATGTGGCACACATCCCGAAAATAATCTGAAAACCAAGTTTGATGTTCACCTATGATCATATTCCTTTTTAGATATATGTGCCATGAGGAATCAAAATCTTACCGTATGATGGTAAGCCCATGATCTTAAGATCTATTGTGTCAAAGTTTGAGATAAAAACGGTCTCCAAAGTAGTAAACAGTTTAAGCATTTGATATCTGGGTTGAGAAGGAAGATTCCTGAGAGTAAATAAAGGTAACCAAACGTTTATTACCAAACAGTTATAACTAACTAATTTGGACTCTACCATTTTAAGAACACATGAAGTTTAGCATATCTGACGGTCCCAAGATATTTCACACATACTTTAGATATATTTGATTTGCAAAGAATACTTACCAAGATTAACAAACAGTCAACATATAAAAAGTTATTGGAAGGAAGTCGTAAAAAAAATATATAACAAACAATACAACAGTCTTCCAGTGCCCCAAAAAATGGTGATTTGGCTCTGAAAATTTTCGAATTCCGACCTTTGATCTGCTCTGTTGAATAAAAGAAGAGAAACCCATCCAAATTCGTTCGGTTGAGAGGAATCCCTGTTGGAGATTTGATGAGAAACCCATCAAAGAATTGGTCGATCGAAACCAAGTTCTGTTGAAGAACAGAAGAAACCCTTTAAAGAATTTGTTCTCAGTTGAATTTTCGAAGAAAATAAGAGAAACCCATTAAAGAAATTGGACCCATTAATGGATTTGAATGGTCTATTGACAAAAGGAGAAAACCCATTAAAGAATTTGTTAGATTGAGACGATTTTGATTGCAGAGTGGAAGAAAGATTGTAAAAAGTGATTGCAAGTTGTTTTTTAAGATGATTTCGGAGATTTTCTGAAGAAAGTTTGTAAATAGGCGATTTCGAGTTGTTTTTTGAAGAGAAAGAAGGAATGAGGGAAGAAGATTTAAGGAAGAAGAGCTCATGGTTAGCGAATTTCCACAAGGATTTGTTGGCTGGTGCATTGATGGGTGGTGTGGTGCACACCATTGTGGCCCCTATAGAGAGAGCAAAGCTTCTTCTGCAGACACAGGAGAGCAACGCGGCTATTATGGGGAAACAGCGGCGGTTCAAGGGGATGGTCGACTGCATATATAGGATTGCAAAGGAAGAGGGTGTGCTTTCTCTCTGGAGAGGCAATGGCAGCAGTGTTCTTCGGTATTACCCTTCCGTCGCGCTCAACTTCTCGCTCAAGGTAGAGATACTGATTCACAACTTGACGTAATTTAATCTGTTTCGTGTTTATTTTGTTCTTGATGAACTTTTCAATAGCGCATTTACAATTATGGCATTGCAATCAATGATCTTGCTCATGATGAATTCGAGTATATTCTTTCCCTTTTTCCTTTTTAGTAAGGTGTGTGAAGATTTTTTATTATTTTTTGATATATGATTGAAAATTGCTATTGCAAGAACATATAAATGAATCACGTTGTGGAAATTTTTGTAGATTTCAGCTTGTGTTGTGTTTACTGAAAATCTTTTATTATTGTATGATATATTTTTGGAAAATGTTGATGGTATAAGAGTTACTGATTTTATTTGGGGAAGAGAGAATGTGTAATCGGATCACAGTGTGGAAATTCTTGGAGATTTTAGCTTTTCTCGTGTTTTCTGAGTTGCATAATTAGGTTGGGGCTTGGGAGGCCAATGGTATTTCCCATGATTAATAATATCTAGCATGATTCTTTTTTCCAATAATGTATGTATGGGGATCTTTTGATTGCCGTCTTATATATGATGGGAAAATGTTGATGATATAAGAGTTAGCGAATTTGTTTGGAGAAGAGATCACATGTAAATGATCACATTGTGGAATTCTTGGAGATTTTAGCTTGTCTTGTGTTTAGTCCTGTTTGGCAACGCTCTGGATGGCCCGATTGCCGCTTTGAGCTATGAAAACCAAACACACTGCAACTGTTATTGTTTGGTAATTCAAATGAAGAAGAGCTTCCCACGCCTATTTCACTTAAAACTGATTCCCACATAAGCTGTTTTGGATTAGAGATGGCTGGAATCTAAAGAGGCAAAAACCCACTGTGAGATTCCGTTTATGCAGGAATCAGTTTTAAGTGAAATCGATTCCTCCGGAGCATTGCCAAACAGGCCCTGAGGAAGAAATCGATTTGAGGGGTGTCAGTAGGGTTAGGGCTCGAGGTCCTGAAAAAGATTGTATTGAGTAAGAGTCAATGCTACTAGTCCTTACTCTTTCTCGAAGATACCTCCTTATCCAAAAAATGAAATCAGACCAATTGAGACTGCCAAAAATATTTCTATTAACAAATGGAATTTTCAGTTTTCAATTTTGTTCTTCTCTGACAATAGGTATCTATCCCAAATTCTGATGTATATGTTTGGTTTTCATTGTCGTAAGATTTATTGGTCCTTGCAATTGACCTTTTGGAGGATTTAAATGGGAAGGGAATGTGGAGCAAATTGTTTGTTTATTTATATTTATTGCCAAATGCATGACTGTGGAGCAAATAGTTTCAATAATGGAGCATCATCTCCTTTAATAATTAAAGTTGAAGAAAAATCATAACTAAAAGGTCTCAAGAATACTGCAATACTGAAATTTCCATACATTGGAAAACCTGCAATACTCGATTTTGTCAACATAGAAGCACAGGAATGTTTTTACTTTTGTAACATATTAGAAAACTGTGGAATATTGCAATCTTTTGTCAAACTTTGACAATTAAGTAGATGTCAACAAACTTACCCATGATCAAGGGGGAAATTTGGTTTAGATGCTACCAGTAAAATTGTCAAAGTAGGTGAAACTTGGAGAATGTAAATGGGCACCCCGCCCATTGGTTGGGGAACAATATCTATTATGCTTTATTCTAGATAATCATGAATTCAAAGTAAGCCACAAGCAAAAAGGAGTTTAATATGGATACTTATTTTTGTTTTGTTGCCCCCTTAATGTGGAGGTCAAAATAAAGGAGAGCAAATGTGGCACATTGGAAAGCCTGAAGGAAGAAAGATGGTACATCCCTCCAACATGAGCCTTGGTTTTCATCAGTTTATATATTTGAATATGCTAGTCGTAAAATAAAATCCTTATATATGGGTCGACAGACTATCCTCGGGTCAGTTTGTCTTAGGGTGATTATTTTTTGTTATAATTTGCTAATTAGTTTGCTTGAATCTATTTTCATTAAATTTGGGGTTGATGTGAAATTGGTAACTATGGGCTAGACGGGTTATGGCTATCAAAGGGGATGTTTTGTGTTGAATCGCTTGGGCCTTCTCCCTCTAAAGAGACCAAGGGCACTTCCTCCTTGTCTTCTAAATCCTCCATCAGTTCGAAAGTCAAATATCTTGTTAATCCAAGATGTTGTTCTTTTGCGTCTCAGGCCTCCTCGCTCATGCACCAACAAAGAGCTAGCATGTTTAATATTATGTTTCTAAACCTTGCATCACCCTATAGAGATTCAGGATGAAAAATGACATTGTTGTTTGAGCCAGTGCTCTTTCATAAAAAGCACTCCTCCAAAGAGAAGAGCAAGAAAGTGAAAGGCATAAGCGGACTGGTCAACTTAGCATTAACTATCCCTTTTCGGTTGATTCTACAATTTACCTTGCATCACCCTATAGAGATTCAGGATGAAAAATGACATTGTTGTTTGAGCCAGTGCTCTTTCATAAAAAGCACTCCTCCAAAGAGAAGAGCAAGAAAGTGAAAGGCATAAGCGGACTGGTCAACTTAGCATTAACTATCCCTTTTCGGTTGATTCTACAATTTTTCTCTCCCGTACTCTTTCTTTTCAAGTAATTAGATAATTTTTTCCTCACAAACCGAACTCTCCTTCCCTCAACTACTTTAAACCTAATCTCTTGCTCGAAGATTCCCTCATATTTAGGGAGAACTTAAAAAAAACAGAACATATCACCTTCGAAGCATCATGGATCTTTGACCTTGACACGGGACAACGACCCTAAAATCAGTGAATGCCCATGATATGCTAATTTGCCAAAATTAAGCCAATTAATTGAACAAATAATCACAAATTAAAGCGAGACCTTAGGGTTTCGCGGGATTCCCCTTAAGGGGGCATGCTCGGTTCACGTAGGGTCCAATCCGACGTGCGAGATCGATTAGGAGTGCGGAAGAGGCGATTCTAGAGATAGAACTCTAGCTCCTTCTAGGTTGAGGCATTAGATCGTCGTCCATGATGAAATCGGTAGCTCCTCGCTAGGACTTTGAAGGGAAGCAATCAACGACACGAATCGAACGCGCTCAAGCCCAACAACAGTCGTGGATCGACGGGTTAGGGTCGGATTCGATCCACGAGGATGAACATTGAGGGTGTTCTAGATCTAGGGTTTGGGAATTAGTACAATCAATAGAAGGGGAAAAAGGATGCAAGGGATTAATGGGAAATTACAAAGATCAAACAAGAACAAGAAGTAAGAAGATCAAAGATAAATGGCATCTCACCCTTGGCCTCACACCAAACCCCAAATGGGGGAAGAAAATTCACTCTTCAAGCTCCTCTCAAGCCAAAATGCAATGCACTTTCATTAATCAACTAATAGTGTCAAAATTGGCTTACAAAATGTGCTTTATAGCTTTTACAAAGGGAATAACCCTAAAATGGAAAAGTACTATGTTACCTTAAGTGGTAACTTACATTGGACATCAAAAGAAAACCAAAAGGATAAAAATGTAAAACCCGTCACTTGGCTTTCTCGAGCAACAGCCAAGGGTCGCTCGAGCGAGTTCATCCCGAAAGTTTTGGGCGTGAAACTTGATGCATTCTCACTCGAGCGTCTTTTTTCTAAAGCAATCTCGCTCGAGCAAGAATGGTGCTCGCTCGAGCAACTTTGGAAGGGCTCATGGGTTGATCCTTAAGGCGTCTCCAAGGGGCCTCACCTTTTCTACCTTTGCTCCAAATTCATTTTCCCAAAAGATCCATATTCCTCTTTTTTCAGTTTTTGAAGACCGAAATTGATATTTCTTTTAGTCAGCAAATTAGCTCCCACATAATTAAATGGGTTTTCTTTAACTCAAAAGACGGTGATGTACCCCTTTTTTATCTTTTTCAATGCTATGGTAAATTTTTTCGCTATTATCCCCCCTTAACAACTTAATGTTATGAGTTTTCGTGCAATAAATCTCCTCCATTCTAACCTTTTTCATGACATCCTCAGTCAACTTAACACTGATAGTGGGTCTTCGTCAGTTAACATAGTCCTCTTTAAGGTTCAATTCTCAAATTGCTTCAAGTAAATCCCTGTTAACTCTAAAGATATCAAAAGTATGATTTTTTCCAATCCTTCCGACCTAGCTAGATCTCATTCAATATTAAAACAGCATTGATTATGGTTTGCAATTTTTCTAAATAGAAATATGACTGAAATTGGGATCATCTTTGGTTAATGTATAAGATTTCCTTACTTTAATAATACAAAAAAATAATAATAATAAATTGATTTCCTTCCTTAAGTTTGTTTCCGGATCTTCCTTTCCAATATAAAAAAAGGGCTTTTTTTTTTATGTACAAGTTTAAAGAATAAAGGGTCTTCTTAGGCTTTTGTTGGACTGTGGCTCTTGATAAGAGTCTTCCAATTAATTATCTACTAAATTGTGGATTCTCCATTCTAATTTGGTGCAGCCTTTGCTTTAATTCAGGAGATTGAGTGTATCATTGCAACTTCTCCGGGAAAATTTAGGTTCATTTTTTAGAGTTTTTTTTTTTCACATACAGTGGATCCTACCTCACTCATAGGGAGTGACGCGGGACGGGAACCCTAAAATGCGTGACTATGATTTTATGCAATTTTGCCAAAATTAAATAAATTAATTCAAGTTTAATCGCAAAATTATCTTAAAATACCTTAGGGCTTGCGGAAATTTGATGAGTAGATCACACGACATCCGAATAGGGTGTCCAATCCGATGTGCAAGTACTTTCAAAATTGAGGCAAGATCGGCCTAGAGATAGAACTCTAGCGTTCCAGGATTAGGCGCTCGTCTTCAGTCCGTTGTAGATTCACGGATTCTAACTTGGGTTGTAGAAGGGAATTAGGGTTTGTAAAAGGCTTATGGCTTTCAGGTCGGTTTATAGTTTCGGAACGGGTATTGGCTTGTGTGATTTAGGGTTCAAAGTCTAGGGTTTCGGGATCTAAGGAAACAATTAGGCTGAGGTTTAGAGAAGCAAGCACAGATCGAGAGATAGCAAATATGATAGAGAAAAATAACAATAGCTTTTGGGAGTCACTCCCTTGGCCTCACACCAAACCCATCTCAGGCAAAGATTACTCAAGCATAAAAGCATTCAAATAATCAATCAACTAATTAAAAAGTGTTTACAAGCCTTTATATATAGGACACCAATAATTAAACTCGAAATAAGAAAGTCCTAATACTAGTAAAACACTAAAAGGCAACTTTTGCATAGAAAAATTAAAATCCCATCTGAAATCGATCGGCCGGCGCTCATGACAACGCTGACAGCAACGCTCTCATCACGGCGTCTTTGCTGGCGAATGTCGTCATGACGCAGCTGTGTCCCTCTTTCTCCTTTCTCCTCCGGGCTTCCTCTACGCTTCTTCCGACGCCGGTAAAACTGATGTAGTCCGAATCCAATGTCCATGTATGTGGCATCCCCGTCAGGGAGACAATGGAATCAGTTCGTGTGGACCTGGGTTGAGTTTGAACAGACAGAAAATTCCTTAGTCCGGATCCTGGCCCGAACCTGAGACGGGCTTCAGATACCTACCTACAACTATTTTCCGCAGTCCAAGCCTGAATCAACTGTGCCCCATCAGTATTAAATTGTAATTTGGTTTTTATGGTCGACAAGGAAAGATGTTCTTTTGTTTCATCCATTTGGCATTGTCGTGGAGACACAAAAAAGAGAAATTATGGGAATTTATAAAAGATTTTGTAAAGTCGAAAAGTTCAGATTGGAAAAAAGTTAGAGTAGTTGCTTGGGAGGATTTTAATGAGATAAAGTGGAAGGTAAATTAATTACAAAAAGAAAATTTTCAAGGAATTTTTTTAGAACCTTTGTTCTTAGAAGAATTTGATAGTTTGCATTTATAATCTGTTAGTATGGACATAAGTGTAATGGCGGTCTATGTAAACCCATAAGAGGCTTGACAGACGTAGAAGGCTAGGCCCGAAACTGGCTGGTTTATTATTCGAGGCCCGAAATCAAGCTCGAGCCTGACCTGGGAGCTCAGTGAGCGTGCCCAAGCCAGGCTTAAACCCGTCCTATTTGATCGGGCAGGCTACCATTGCTTCGCTTGTTCCTTCACCAAGGATGCTGCATTTGTCAAATGGATGTCAAGCTGCCCCTGTTATCGGGTCGGGCAGGCTACCAGGCCCATCGCTACCCCCAGTTCCTTCATGAGGGATGCTGCATTTGGGGAAGGGATGTCCTGTTTTAATGTGGGACTGTTGGGTTTGTTCGATGGAGCATGAAAAAATTGGAAGGAAATGAATAGCGAATCTTCGAAGGAAGGAAGTCGATGTTCTCTAGGATAATGTGGAAAGTTAAAGATCTTTATTCTCTTGGGCTCTTGTAAGAAAGGAATTGCACATCTTGAAGAAGGATAGTTAAGAGTTTGAAGGAGATCCTTTACAGTAATAAGAGTTTCAAACAGCGGTTAGTTTTTATTTTCATGAAATCCATTTTATTAAGGAGTTTTTGCACATGAAGCTTGATGTAATATACCATTTTGTTTGAGATGAGACTGAAAAATACCCTACATAAATTTGTTACCATTATCAAATGTAACAAGTAAAAACACATTCAATCTAGTTGAATTTTTATTTCAAAATTAAAACCCCAAAATAGAGGCAACTTTAGAACGATCTATCATCAAATATAATTGTCGTTAAAAAGAAACACAATAAAATAGCAAAAATCAAGTACTCTTGGGACTCGAGCAGGTCCCTAAACATCAGAATGTAGTAAAGAAAAAGGAAATGGATGGGATATTTGATTGCGTCTCAATCTTAAGGGTGATGAAGCTGCACAATTTGTAGGTCTAATGGGGGTCTTTCAAATTAGTTAATAAGGTGATGATCAGGTACGAAGATTAGATTTAGGTCTAGTTAGGGTTAAGTAGAGAATAAGGAAAAGAAGAAAAGAGGAGAGTCGGAGAGAATTAGGGGTGTAAATTGTATCTTATTATAGCCATCTTTATTAGTATTTATACTTCACTAACATTTATCACAATGACTACATGCACACCATATAAGCCCTATACACACACCCATACTCCCCTTCAAGTTGGTGCATAGATATCGATCATGCCCAACTTGGATATAAGTTCATGTGATCTTGACCTTCCAAGAGCTTTTGTGAGAACATCAGCTATTTGTTCTTGAGAACTGGCTTGAAGAATACAAAACTCATTGGCTTCAACTTTCTCTTGAATGAAATGGCAATCAACTTCAATATACTTAGTCCTTTCATGATAGACAGGGTTTTCTACTGTGTTTAGCCGCTTCATTCTCTCCAAAGAGGTTCATGGGAAGCATTACATTGATTCCTAAATTAGCAAGAATAAACTTGATCGACACTCCTTCACAGGCTTCTTGTGACATGACCCTATATTCAGCATCTGCACTTGAATTGGACACATGTTTTTTACTCCTCCAAGCAACCAAATTATACTTCCATATTAAAGTGACCGTGATTACTATATAATATGCCCTTCCCAAGACTAGACTTCAAGTATCTAAATTTCATGTATACTGCATCCAAGTGTATGGAGCATGCATATACAGACTCACAACACTCACACATATGCAATAGTTGGACAAGTGATATATTAATTCCTCAACTAACCTTTGATACATTCAAATTTCTTTAAGTGGCTATCCATCTTCTGAATTTGTTCTGTAATTGTGATCCATTGGAATATTTGAGGGCATACACACTAATATACCAGTCTAGTGGAGTAAATCCAAAGCATATTTCCTTTGAGAAATACAGATACCCTTTCTTGACCCTGCTACCTCAATTCCAACCAAATTTTTAATATCAAATACCAGACGCATGTACTGTTTGAGTCTCCTAATCTCTTCGTCATCATCACTTGTGACAACAATGCCATCTACATAAACAATCAATCTAGTGGTCTGAGCACCCCCACCCCTCTTAATAAAGTGTGATTGTAATGAAATTTTTTATAGCCACTAAATTATCTTAAGCCATGCCATTGGTGGCTGCTTCAACCCATAAATTGTTTTTCTAAGCCAACATACTTGACCCTTCTTCCAGTCACGAGCAAAACCAGGAGGGGGGTGGGGGGGATATAAACCTCTTCTTTAAGACCTCCACGGAGGAACGTATTCTTAACATCAAATTCGTGAAGCGCTCATCTCTTATGTGTCATAAGAGATAAGAGGGGGCGCACTAAATTTAACTTGGCAGCAGGTGCAAAGATTTTCTGATTATCAAAATCATAGGTTTAGGTAAAACCCTTGGCCATCAATCGAGTATTAGATCTTTCAACGGACCCGTCTGGCCTTTTCTTACATTGTGTAAACCCACTTACAGCCTACAATTTTCTTTTCTTCTGGAAACATGGTTACTTCCCTAATATTGTTCTAATCAAGTTGTTTCATCCATGGGTCAAAATTTCGGCCGATAACTGAAGTTATCAGCCGAAACACATTGGTTTCAGTCCCTACCAAAACCGAAACTGAGAACCAAAATTTCGGTTCAGGAAACTATGGGAGTGAAGTTATCGGCCGAAATTTTGGTTTCGGTCCAGCCCGAAACCGAAACAAAATCTGAAATTTTGATCCTTGGTTTCATCTCTTGAACCATAGTATCCTTCCACTGAGGCTGAGACAGGCATCACAGACACTTGAAGGACCTTGGTTTCGTCTCTTGAACCATAGTATCCTTCCACTGAGGCTGAGACAGGCATCACAGACACTTGAAGGAATAGAAATAGAATCTAGAGATGAGATAGGGCATGAGAAGACCCAAACTTACTGAAAGGATGGGAAGTGCAAGGTAGTGAGCCCTTTCGTAACGCAATAGGTATGTCCATGTCAGACTCAACAGGCACATGAATTTCACTTTCTTGTGGACTAGCCTCTGGAGTTGAAGTTTGGTCCATAATTTGAGTGAGGATTGGCTTATTCTTCTTCCATGTCCTCAGGTAAGGACTTTTCTTTTTCTTTTTCTTGCACCCTTTGATTTGGTCCATCTGTTGGAACATTCACTTGATCATTTTCCTCCCAACTTCTTTGCCCATAATTGGGCGCATTTACTTGCACATCTTCAACATTTATTTGTCCATCTTCATCTTGCCTCTGCAAACAATAATCTTCAATCTCAGACTATGTCTCATGTATGGGATATGGCAATGGCAAAGTGCTCTCATCCTTTCTACTCTAAACTGAAGAGGGAATTGGGTATTGGTAGAAGCACTGTAATGAGAGGACTCATAATGGTTACATCCTTAGACACAAATAGTCTCCCAGAACCGGGATCATAGAACTTATAGCCTTTTTGTGATGGAGGGTATCCAATGAAAACACACCGAACAGCTTTGGCAACCAGTTTATCATGACAACTATCAGGTACCTAAAAATAAAAGACATAAATTGGTGATAACCAAACACAGAAGTAACAAGGGATGGGCCTCAGGCATTGAAGTGCACAAGAGGAAAAGGAGTAATGCTCCTACGATGACTCACAGGATGGGAAGTACGATGATGTTTAGAAAATTGACAGACCTCACATGTGAACTAGGAGTCATTGAATGAGTTGCATTGTTGAGGGAACAATGCTCACCCACGTATGGGAAGATGACCAATTCGCAAGTGCCACAGGAGCAGTCTCCAAGAAGATAGTAGCAGTCAACAATGGAAGCAATCTTCTCTAAGGATATCTGATTAACCTGAACTATCCCTGTCACAACAAAGAAACAAGGGAACCATCGGCTACACGAACATTACACTGTTTTGGCAAACGAGATATAAAATTTGAAAAAGAGGACATAGTAGACATGTGATCTGTTGCTCCAGAATCGACAATTCATGGAGAACAATGTGGCATGGAAATATGAGAAGATCCAACAATACCCATCTCTGCTAAGTAGGAAAAAGCATTTTATTCAATTGACCATTCATTGCTAGTATGAAGTGCATTATCGTTAAATTTTTCCATTCCAACGAGAAAAGGCAAGTCAACAAAGACTACTTTCCCACGCAGATGACATTGGACTTTGGGCAAACAAACAAAAAGGAGATGATTAGCTACAAAGATAGGGAGATCAAGTTGGGATTAAGTAGAGAAGAATGAGAAGAAGACAGTTGTAAGTAGAATCTTCTTACACCCATTTTTATTAGAATTTATGTTTCAATAACATATATTACGACAATGACTACATGCACACCATAGACCCTAGACACAACAACACTCCAGTCTTGTCTTGTTTCTAATGCCAAATCGGCTTGGAGTAAGAAGGGGAGCTTGGTTGTAAAATCTCTTTATGGTGCTTTGAAAGGAGGCCACTAATTTGGCAGGATTGGACCATGGATCAAAATCTCAGATTTTCGGTACGTATCGTCCAGCCCCAAAACCAATACGTATCGGTTCTGGACGATACTTTCCGGTTTTTTCCCCCCAAAAAAAAAAGCAAACAAACAAAAAAAACAAAAAAGCCGATAATTTCAAATTATCGTCCCATACGAACGATACTTTGAATGATAATTTGACTGTTTTTTAAGGGGGGCGATAAAAACCCAATGTATCCTATCGTTCTAAGTCCAAAACCGATACGTATCGGTATCGGACGATATTTTGATCCATGGATTGGACAATCATGTGGCACCTCCCCATCCCAACAAAAGTGGTGATATTCAGCTGGTTTTTGCGGGGGGGGGGGGGGGGGGGGGGAATTGTGACTGTTGATAACCTGATTAAGAGAAACATGGCCATTCCTAACCATTGTGTTCTGTGTCGTAATCATGGAGAATAATGTCCTGCTTGTTCTTATGCACTGCCCTCTGCGGGGTTCGCAGGTGTTTGTGGTCAAAATGTGAAGACTTGATGACTGAGCGTAGGCTTCTCTCTGGTGCCCGTGGATACCTTCTATGATAACACTGATCATTTCCATTTTCTGGCCGATTTTGGATGGAACGGAACAACAGGGTGTTTGAGGGTTACAGCAGGTCTATCCCTGAGCTGATCTGTGTTACGACTTCTTCGCTGCTGGTAGTAGGTTAGGAGGGGGAGCATCATCAAAATCTTAACTATTTTACGGTTGGAAGCTGGAGCGGCACACTAAGTAGAAAATTCCTGCAACTAGGGACTGGCCAGCCAAGGCTATTCATGATTTAGTGGCCTCATCTTATTCAATGTACTGTCTAGCTCTTGTTTCTGTTTGTGGTTTTTCGTTGTAGTTTGTTTCTGGTTGCTGCTCTTTTGGGCTGTGTATAGGCTGCCCTTGGGGCTTTGCCAAGCATCTCGCTTGGCCTTTTCTTTATAAGTTCCGCTTGCAATGAAATCTTTTATTTAGTGATAAACAGATAGGGAATTTAACTTATGTTTTTCCACACGATGTACAAACAAGACCCTGAAATGTATATAATACTCGCAAACTTCACACTATGAAGACGATAAACTAGACAAAAGGGAACATCAGACTTCAAACACTCGAATGAAGGATGGCCCAAACGACAATGCCATTGTTGAGTAACATTAGCATGGAGAGTTGCATGAACCGGTTTAAGCTCCAGGAAGTATAGTCCTAGTTCATGCCTGCTGCCAATAATCCCATTCATCATTAGAACCTAAAAAAATAAAAGGAGAGGAATAAAGGACTACGGATTAATTCAAGGATTTCGTAATCTTTTGAACCGAAAAAGACTCGTAGGAAATTTTGGATCATATAGTAGTGAATATAATGAATGAGAAGTACTGGGATGTTTTATACCTTGTCCATGTCCTCTCGGGAGGGTACCGTCTGCAAGAGTGAAAGAAAGATTAAATGTAGATTTATTAAAGTATTAGAAAGAAGGAAGAAGATTAAAAAGACAGGATAACGAAGAAGAGAGACAAGAGTGTACTAAATATAGTAGTAGCAGAGAAGAGGGGAGAGAGAGAGAGAGAGATGCGGAAACTAACACATGCAATGCTAGGGCTGAGATTATTAGAAAATTTAACGCAAATAATTAAATACCAAATTCCTAAACAGTTTATCACAGAAAAATACGAAGATATTCTATTAGATAATTTTAGGTCTAACCCGACATAATGTTACTTTCGCGTACGTTCCCTATCGGATCTAGAAGATTAGGGTTCTTAGCGAACAACTAGATCTCCAATAGTTTTAGGGCGTCGAACGAACTCGCAAGCAAGTCCTTTCGATACCAAGCGAAAAGAAAAGGCTAAGATTAGTTTTACTGGTGAAATGGATAGATTAGGGTTAGATACTTATGTAGCTCGTAGATCAGAGAAGATAGGGAAGGAGGAAAAGTTGGCCTTGCACCAAACCGCACGCGGGACGAAGAATCGCTCTTCAGTTGAGAGAATCACACCCTCACAGAAAGTTTAATCATAAAACTCTCAAACTTTGGAAAGAAAATTTTCATTAACCATTAATTAAAATAATTTTTTTTTTACAAGCCTTTAAATAGTCTAAGCAAACCCTAACTAGAAATAAAGGAGTCCTAAAAACTTAAAACACTAAAACGGCCAGTTTTGCCAAAAAAAAACTAAAATCCCGTCATATCTCACACATCGATCGATTGATTCTAGAATCGATCGATCGACTGAGAAATAAGTAAATCACCCGAAGGCTCTGCCCACAATCGATTGATCGGCAATTTAGAATTGATCGATCGATTGAGAAGAATAATTGCGCCCAAAATACTATGTCCTTTATCCTCAATCGATCGATCGACTAGCTGGGATCAACCGATCAATCAAAGCACACTTAGTCCTTCAAATTTGAGTCGTTCTTCACTTTTACAATCTTCTTTCGCCTCCGATAATAAGTTACGGCCGGTTGCTTAAATCGGATGTCCCTATTAATTCTCCTCGGGTTAGAAGGATTCATCCCCGATGAATATTAGTTGTGATAGAGGTCGAGGAGATCCAGATTGATCTACTGAAGTTCCTCCCTTGTTATCCACGTATTCTCCGAATCGGCTTTGTTCTTCTACTTGACAAGGTACTTCTGAAGTCCCCCTTGGCTGGTGGACACAATCTGATCCTCTAAAACATCTTCATTGATCTCACGAGATGGTCGTGTAGGTGGAGGTAATGGCGTGGGGAGGGGAAGAGAGGTAACATCGGATGTGGAAGGTTCAAATGGGTGGGATGTTTGAATGGCCATGGAACGGAACGAGATCCTTCACGTTGAAAGTTGTGCTAATCCCCAATTTTGGTGGTAAATCTAGGATGTAAGCGTTAGAACCGGCACTTCAAAATCCTATAAGGTCCAGCACCACGAGCTTGTAACTTCGTAGCAATCCCTTTAGGGAATCGCTCAGGCCTATTTTGAACCATCACAAAATCCTCCTGAAATTCTTTGAACTTTCTAGGAGAATCTGCAGAAATTTTGTATTTTTCATTGTTCCATTAATTCTTCTTTTAATCTTAGCATGCAATTCATGAATGCGATGGGCAAATATTGATGCAGACTCTGACGACCTTTGATGGACCGACATCAGGATTAGGTCTACGGGTGTCGTAGGTTTATAACCATGCACAATTTGAAATGGACTCATACCCGTGGTTCTATTAACAGAATTATTGTATGCAAACTCTGTTACAGGTAGGATGGAATCCCAACTCCTAATATGCTCACCTACTAGACACCGTAACAAGTTGCCTAAACTCAATTCAGAACCTCGGTTTGCCTGTCTGTTTGGGGGTGATATGCCGACAAAAACTGAAGTCTAGTCCTAATTTTCTGCCACAGTGTCTTCTAAAAGTAACTGACAAACTTGACATCACAATCAAACACTATAGTTTTAGGCAAACCATGCAGACGAACAACCTTATTAAAGAAGAGTGTAGCAATGTTACTTGCATCTGAGGTTTTCGAACACGCGATGAAATGAGCCATTTTCAAAACACGGTCCACAACGACGAACACCGAATTGTGCTTGCGGAGGGTCTTGGGGAGGCCTAACACAAAGTCCATAGACAAGTCTTGCCACGAAGAGTGGCACAGGTAACGGTGTGTATAAACCGTCCATAGACAGGTCTTGCCACGGAGAGTGGCACAAGTAACAGTGTGTATAAACTGGAATTTTGACGCTTTTGTTTTGCCAGTTGGCAGACACGACACTGGTTGATATTTTGACAAAATCGTGGGTGAGAATAAGCCAATAAAATCGATCTTCAACCAATGCAACAGTTTTGTTGCGACCAAAGTGGCCAGTAACCCCTCAAGCGTATAATTCTCAAACAAGAAAATCTCATAGAGAAATGTGGGGAATACACAAGCTGTGTTTTAGGAATAAAAACCAGTCCTGTAGGGTATACTTTCTCTCACAAATTGTGCACTCGGAAGTGAGGTGTACTCTTCTCCAAAATTTGAACGTGTAGGATAATCGTCGATGAGACGATTGAATCCAGTCACCTCAACACTCAATGAGTGTAACATCGCCACTCTACAACTAAGCACGTCAGCAACTCGATTCTCTACACCAGCCCTATGTTTTAGCACAAAGGTGAACCCTTGAAGTTGTTCAATCCATTTTGCATGTCGCGGGTTTAACTTCTTTTGGGAACTCAAAAATCTAAGGGCTTCATGATCAAAGAACAAGACAAATTCCTGTGATAGCAAATAGTGTTTCCAATATTTAAGAGATTACACTACCACATAGAATTCTTTGTCATAGGTAGAATATTTCTGTCTGGCCTCATTTAGCTTCTCACTGAAATAAGCTATTGGTTAACCCTCTTGGCTTAACACTCCTCCAATACCTACGCCAGACGCGTCACACGTGACCTCAAAGACTCTATAAAAGCCCAGAAGGCGCATGACAGGAGCTTCAGTCATTCGGGACTTAATCTCCTTAAAGGCTCTTGCCGCAGCGAGTGATGTTACCGTACTGAAGTTATGGATGAATCGCCTGTAAAAAGTGGCAACCCATGGAAGCTACGGACTTCGTGAATATTCTGAGGTTCAGGCCATTCCACAATAGCCTGCAGTCATTCCCTCAGAGGCTAGGACAAACCCTAAGAAGACAATGCTCTGTGACCTGAAAGTGCACTTCTTTAGGTTCGGGTATAACTTTTCTCCTCTGAGAATCATACAAACTTGCGTTCAGTGGCTTAAGTGTTGTTCCTTGTTGTGGCTATAAATAAGGATGTCATCAAAATAAACCACAAGGAACTTCCCTATGAAAGGCCTCAACACCTATGTCATGATTCGCATAAATGTGCTCGGGGAATTTGAAACCCGAAAGGCATGACAAACCTCTCATATAAACCATCTTTGGTTTTAAAGGCAGTTTTCCATTCGTCCTCGGGATGAATTCGGATTTGATGATATCCACTCTTCAAATCAATCTTCGAAAATATAGTGGCACCAACCATCATGTCCAACATGTCTTCCAGTCTCGGTATAGGGAACCGACACTTGACCGTGATTTTATTAATAGAGCTGCTATTAACACACATTCTCCAAGTTCCATCTTTCTTGGGTGTGAGCAGCATTGGCATGACACATGAACTCATACTTTCCTTAACGAATCCCTTCTAGAGAAGTTCGTCAACTTGCCTTTTTAACTCCGAATGTTCGGATGGATTCATGCGATAATGGGGCGAGTTAGGTAAAGTAGATCCAGGAACCAAATCAATGGCATGTTGGATGTCCCATAAAGGTGGTAATTCATCCGGAAGGTCTTTGGGAAAGATGTCATGAAATTCGCTCATTATCGGTTTAGCCTCTGTCAGACACTTAACACTTGACCCTTTGGTTGTTTCAATTGTAACAAGGACATAGACAATGTCCTTTGTCTCAGCACCTCGTTCAAACTCTAGAGAGCTAACTATGTGAACTTCTCTCTCTCAATTAGGCCTTTATCATTTGACTTTTTCGTCTTCACAGTAGGCGCTCTAGGAGGTAAAGGATTGATCTTTATTTTGTTTCCATTGCGCGTGAAAGAACACACGTTCGATCACCCGAATAATGTAACGTCCATATCATACAACCACGGCCTCCTAAGGATGATATGCCCCACATCCATAGGCACAACATTGCACCATAAGGTGTCTTTATACAACCCAAATTGTATAGGAACCTGACACCTTCGTGAAACGGGGATTGATGATGAATCGACCCAAGCAATTTTATAGGCTCGCGAGTGAGCTACAGGTGCAAGCCTTAGGCGAGAAACTGTACTTTCGGAAACAACATTGGTACAACTTCCACTATCGACTATGACTCGACAGGCTTTCTCACCACACTTGGCTACGGTATAAAAGATGTTATCCGGTCGCCAATCACCACTCTCCTTAGATTGGGCTAGAGCACATCTAACCACAAGAGCCCGCGAGGTATTACCCTCCTCAACAGGGTAGGAGACTTCCCTAAGACAAGCTACAATTCGTTCTCTTGCAAAATCTTCCTCGTCACTAGGGAATGACTTTGGCTCATAAGCTTCTTCTGCTTCCTCATCGTGCTCATTCTCAGGGTCCTCGACTATGAACAAGTTTCGGGGTGGACATTGTGCTGCAAAATGTCCGATGCCATGACACTTGTAACATTTGTTTTAACCACCACTCTTGGGGCCTTCAAGCATTGAACCTTTACCCTTATCAACTCTGGCTACTGGTGTTGTAACTGAATTGGGCCTAGTTGACGAGATATGAATGTTGGGTTTTGACTCAAGAAAGTTAGACCTATAACCATACTCACTAGTATCGAAACGTTTGGTTTGAGGGGTCTTGAGGTACTGTTCTAACTCTTCGACTCTAGAGAAACATTCATCTAGATCGGTAACGGGGTATGGAATGAGTTCCCTCTGTAGTTCTGGGCGAAGGCCCATTCGAAATCAGGATAAGGTAACTCTTTTCGGCTCATCCACATTGGCCTGAGACATTAGGTTTTCGAACTTGTCAATGTACTCTGTGATCGGTGAATTCCCTTGGTGCAGTGTTTGTCACTGATCAAGAAGATGTTCATTGTAGGAAACAGGAACATACTTCTCGTTCTGTTGGATCTTCATATCATCCCAAGTGGAAATGGGAAGAAGACCCTGGGACTGCCTATGACTCTCTATACCCATCTAGTAAAGCCTAGCTTGACCCAACAACTTGACCTTGGCAAACCGGGCTTTACGCACCTCAGACATGACATACCATTTGAAGTAATTTTTCATGTCAGCCACCCACTTGAGATAGACTTTAGGTTGTCTTTTCCCGTCAAAAGTAGGAGCGTCCATTTTAACGAAACTTCATGATTTTGTCGTCCTGATTGGTTTGGATATCACGTCTAGGAGGACCATCTCTCCTATGGTCATTAATGTGGTCGCGATAAGGATTTTCAGCGATGATCTCATTCATCTCTTCAATGCGGGTCACCAAAGCCTCATGCCGGGCTTGTTGATCACGCAATTGGCGGTTATGGTGATCGGTCAGTTGGGCTTGAAGATCGGCTTGACTCACAGTCAACTTAGACGTAAGTTCCTTAATTAGGGCTTCTATCTTTAAGGGATCCATGACTATGCAATACAAAACAAAATAACGCAAGACAAAGCAAAATGAACCCTATAACCTATATGAACACCGACAACCCTAAACTGACAAATCTCTAATACCAAATCTGATGCGAAAATTAACACATGCAATGCTAGGGCTGAGATTAGTAGAAAATTTAATGCAAATAATTAAATACCAAATTCCTAAACATTTTATCATAGAAAAATACAAAGATATTCTATTAGATAATTTAAGGCATAACTCGAAATAGTGTTACTTTCGCGTACATTCCCTATCGGATCTAGAAGATTAAGGTTGTTAGCGAACGACTAGTTCTCTGACAGTTTTAGGGCGTCGAATGAACTCGCAAGCGGGTTCTTTCGATACCGAACGAAAAGAAAAGGCTAAAATTAGTTTTAATGGTGAAATGGATAGATTAGGGTTAGATACTTACGTAGCTCGTAGATCAAAGAAGATAGAGGAGGAAAAGTTGGCCGCGCAACAAACTGCACGCGGGACGAAGAATCGCTCTTCGGTTGAGAGAATCACACCCTCACAGAAAGTTTAATCACAAAACTTTAAACTTTGCAAACCAAATTTTCATTAACCATCAATTAAAATAAAAGTTGTTTTTACGAGCCTTTAAATAGGCTAAGCAAACCCTAACTCGTAATAAAGGAGTCCTAAAAACTTAAAACAATAAAACGGTAAGTTTGGCAAAAAAAAAAAAACTAAAATCCTGTCATATCTCGCGCAATCGATCGATCGATTCTAGAGTCGATTGATCGACTGAGAAATTAGTAAATCACCCGAAGGCTCTGCCCACAATCGATCAATCGACAATTCGGAATTGATCGATCGACTGAGAAGAATAATTGCTCCCAAAATACTATGTCCTCAATCGATCGATCGATCGACCAAAACACACTTAGTCCTTCGAATTTGAGCCGTTCTTCACTTTTATAGTCTTCTTTCGCCTCTGATAAGTTACGGGCAGTTGCTTGAATTGGATGTCCTCATCAAAGAGTGTGTACAATTGAGTGCAAAACAAGAGAAGAGAAATCGTGTGAACCCAGGGTTCATGGTTTCTCTATGCTCTATATATGTATTAAAGTTCATAATAATTCCAATAAATGTCATTGATAAGTGAGTAAAATTAACCCCTATTTTTACCCCTCTAAATCTAGAAATTATGTATATATATATCTAACATTAAGAGCTGTTAATATAAAACTAAAGGTCCCTAAGACTCAACAGTGGTGATAGCCTTTTCTTGAAACTAAAAGTTATAGTAAACCCTAGGCATCTAAATGATATCTACCAATTGGAATTTTGAAGATAAGACTAACTTATGCTGCCTTAGGAAATTGAGAATTCAATGTTTTAAAGAGAATAAATGATACTTGGCCTTGTTATATTATCTGAGCATGGTTCATACATTTGAAGCAAATCTCAAGGGGTTTGACATGATGACCAGGTATCCGCCTCAGGAAGTGGGAGACCTGAGTTCAAATCCCCCCCTTGAGGCCACCGTAGGGATTTTATCCTGTGCTGACCTGGCACATGCTAACTTGGGGCACAAAGGTGCCCCTAGGATTAATCAGGTGCTCTAAGAGGCCCGAACACCAAGGTTTTAGAAAAATAAAAATTGAAGCATATTAAACAAAGTTCTAACTGCACTTGTCTCCTTCCTCAAAGAATACATCACCATCAGCAGAGATGAGATGTGCTCTTTATGCTTAGGTGAAAATCCACAAACTTTTCCAACAGTTAGCCATAACACAAAATGCTGCGATAGAGGGTTGCCTTACTGGAGTCATCGGCTTTGAAGTAATCACACATATTCTGCCCAGATCATGGCAGAGAACCAAGCTATGGCCACACATCCTGTGGTAAGTCATTGTTATTGGTGATTTGTTAAAAATGCCTAGACCTCAACTACGATAATTTGCAGAAAAGCGTTAAATATCAACTCATCGCGTTTGAGCTTATTTATTAGCATGTTTTCATTACATGAATTTGTGCGAATTAAATCCAACCTTCGTGGTAGGCAGTTGTATGGATTTTCTTTTGCATCATGGGTTAAAATCTTGGTTTTCCAGTATGTATCGTCCAGCGCCAAAACCGATACGTATCGGTTACGGACCATATACTGGTATGCCTCAGCCGATACGTACAAAACTGTATGGATCGATACATTTAATGTATTGAACCGGTCTGGTCTGAAATCGATCGTATCGGTTTCGTCTGGAATTTTCAACCATGGTATCAGGTAAACACCATCACATTGTTTGAAACTCAATCCTCTTGCCAGTGCAAGCGCCAGCAGGGCAGCAGCGTCATTTTTTATTTATTTGTATTATTATTAGGGGTGGGTGTGTGGGGGTTAAGCTGGGATTGAACCTTCCAGTTGAGGCCCAACCCCTACTTGCCAACTGCTGGTGCTCTACAAATCTCTGTGGCCTTCCATATTCTGTATCCTCAAAACACATGCTCCTATGTTCATTTTTCCTTTCTGCACTACTCCTTTTTATATCTCAAATAAATGCCAACAAATTATTAGTCGTTTGAGTAAAATTTTGTTATATTTCAGTTAATTTGCTGACTGTAGCCCTTTGATACATCAATCTATAGGTATCCAAAATTTTATATTATTAATGAAGTCCGGCAAGTTAATAGCCATTGATCCAATATGATGTTGATGTAAGGAATTTTGTTCTATTTGTTGGCATATCAACTGATGAAACATAATTTGATACTCATTCCAACCATGATTGCTCATTGTACAGGATCTTTATCGAAACATGTTAAAGAGCAGCCTTCCCCGAGATCATTTTTTGTCCGGTACTCCGGCCAATTTTCTTGCCGGGGCCGCGGCGGGCTGCACGACGCTGGTCATCATCTACCCCCTCGACATTGCTCACACACGCCTCGCAGCTGACATCGGCAAAACCGAAGCCCGCCAGTTTAGGGGCATATACCACTTCCTACATACCATTTACAAAATAGAAGGCATCTGTGGGATCTATAGAGGCCTCCCTGCCTCTCTACATGGGATGGTCGTCCACCGCAGCCTATACTTTGGGGGCTTTGACACGGCAAAAGAGATGATGTCAAGAGATTCTGAAACCAACTTGCCGCTGTGGAAGCGTTGGGTTGTGGCGCAAGCAGTTACCACCTCAGCAGGGTGGTTGTCTTATCCGTTGGACACCGTGCGGAGGCGGATGATGATGCAATCTGGCTTAGAACAACCAATGTATCAAAACACTCTTGACTGCTGGAAAAAGATATATCAGATGGAAGGGGTGGGCGGGTTTTATCGCGGAACAGTTTCTAACATGTTTCGGAGCACTGGTGCGGCTGCAATTTTGGTCTTATATGATGAGATCAAGAAGTTTGTGAATTGGGGTGGATTGTAACGGAGAACAGGCCACTTGTTTTTGAGGCTAAGTACATCATTTGTTGTGGAATATGGACGATATCAGAGATAGCATTGCCATTTTTTTTTCAGACTCGGCGGCAGTTTCCTGTGTGAACTTGCTCTGTCAATTGAAGGAGCCAAATTTTTGTTCCTTTTTCACCAAGGGAGGTGCTGCAAGAAAGTCGAACCGGCTGCATTGGGTGTCGGGTAATGGCCGATCCACTTTGTCTGATTTCACTTTATGTCAATTTTTTTTTGTTTCATTTGTTCAAACGATCAATCGATGCCATGAAATTTGGAATCAATACAATGACAAGATTTGTTCTGCCGCCAATGGTTTTGAGAAATTGCACATCTTATTCCACTGTTTTTCGTAAGAAACCCCTGGTCTTGTGGTTTGTGTTCAGGATAGGGAAAGATCTTGCAATGAAATTTCCTTTATTGCTAAAAAAAAGGGAAGGGGTGCAGGTGGATGATACGGGTCGAGCAACCTGGCCCAACAGGTCAGGCCGAAAATCCCAATTGGATTAATAATCGCGCTCAGTTCGAGTCCTGAGTTTTGAACCTGAACCCAACCCGACATTTTTTTTAATCGGTAAGCTGGGCTCGATCTTGTGACCTTGAGGTTACAATATTGTCAACCTTCCATTGAGCTATAGGCCAAGCCCTGCAACTCAACGTGATTCCTAATCGATATTAAGACCCAAACCCGATGAAAGTTTGCAATTCCCCCTCTTCAAATTTTACTAGTTTTGTGCTCCATCAGCGAGACTGTAATTGGGTTGGGTTCGTGTTGACCCTAAAATTGGTTTGGGCAGTACTATCTAGTATCTAGAATGTGCCTTAAATTATTAGTATTAATTTATGAGGTGCTTGTGGATGGTGTGAGATCTGTAATCAATGCATAATGGTGGCTGCATAAGAAAATGTAGTATGATCTCAATCAGTTCCTAAAGTTTATGGTCAGAATTTGACTCAAAAGGCTGAAATGTGCATCGCTTGCTCTCTTTTAACCTTAGCTTGGATGCACAATTACACAAGGAAAAAAAAACTAAAATAAACTCTGTTGCAAAAAGGTGTCCAATAGATTGCATAAGTTTGTCAGGTGTTACTTATTTTAGTAAACTTAAAAAATATATATAGTTAATGGAGCTAACGAAACACCCGATAAATTAAATTAATTATCTTTCTGAACTGTTAGAATATATATATATATATTTCAAACAACGTGAGTAATTTTATCCAAATCAAAGAACTGGGAGTGATAGCTAATTGTATTGTTGCTATATATATATATATATATATATATATATATATATATATATATATATATATATATATATATATTTCAAACAACGTGAGTAATTTTATCCAAATCAAAGAACTGGGAGTGATAGCTAATTGTATTGTTGCTAATATAGGTTCTTACCTGTCATGCAATTCTTGAAAAAGAGGGATTTGTTCATGATAAACATTATATCTTGTTCAGTAAAATTGGAGCTTGGGGAAGCGCCTTTGGGATTTTGAATTTCTAAAGCAGCGCTTGGTTTCGCCCTTCCAGGCCAAAGGGCAACTCATCCAATCCAAAGAGTTGGTCTATGGCTCTCACGGGGAGGTGCGAGCTCTCCACCAGAGAACCTGGCAGAGAGCAAGCGCTGAGTTGGAGTCTGTTACAGGCGGAGTTGGAGTCTGCATCATAACCCAGACCCAAACACACCATACTAGATTAATGGGCCTCACTGGCATATACCCTATCATTCCTGTCAATGGCTGACTTCCACGTCAGGGTGTATGTCAGCACTGTTGAAGGGTCAGATCAGAGACCAACCTGAAAATTTGACCCAACCAAAATCGAACAGGCAATACCTGTTCCGATCAAGTTCAAAATCCCTTATTCTAGATGTAAAAACAATAGGTCAACCCAACAACCCGACCCAGTTTATCATCTAATCAAACGGTTTGGTTTATCATCTAATTCAAAACAGTCAACAGTTCAACAGTTGTAGGCTTTTAGCATGTGATTAAGGGGAGATTCCTGTAACACAAGGCAGTGTGTAGCAGTACCACCAACCATTCGAAAAATAGACGGGCTTCTGCTCAGCCAAATTTTAGGTAATGCATAAAAGAGTTCTAGAATTAACATGCATGGGTGGCTTCAAGAATTTTACTATCTTTTGGCGAAAAAAATAGGAGTCTCCTCCCTCCCACCAGAGAGCACTTTTAAAATGACCACAGATACTGGCAAACTGAAAAAGGCAGATAAATAATTTAATATCAACCAAAACATAGATTCTTCGGTTCATGAGGATTCACAGGGAACATGGGCACTGTTCCAAAAGATTTCTGACCCATGATAAAAATAAGAAATTGAAGCACCTTACCTTCTACTATAACTTACCCATCCTACCCATAAAAAAATATATATATGTAATAAGTAATACAGTAGAGAGAAGAAAAAAACATCAAAACTCTTGTTCCCCCATATGTCCCTATCTATATTCGAAACAGGTTCCTAACATCAGTGAAAAAATAGATGAGCCAATAACAACCCCCTTTCCATCTCCATCGCAGGAAAATGTCTACATATGCTACTGTTTCTGAAACTAGCACTACTGCTGCTTGCACTCGGGAGGTCGATCCCCCGGCTGACCTTCCATGATTGGGGCTCTTGCACTCTTCTGCAATTTCCAGCACAAAAACACGAGACTAATTAGTATACGGTTAATGCAATGTAACCTACATCAATAGATAAATTACTCGAAAGTGTACTTTCTATGCCATGTCGCACAAATCTTTAACCAATCCGAGTCGTCAAGTGGTAATGCATCATATAAATGTTAGCTAGAAAGAATGCCCATAAGAGGATTCGAAGCAATCAATCCAGGCCCTTTGATAAGGCCAGATTAGATTGTACAGATCCACAGATGGATATGATATTTTAGCTTACTTAAAATTCACATGTACCCAAATACTTCGACGAAGTGGACAGGCAAAAACTATGCACCATGTGGGTGCCCTGTAGCCTGCAAGTATTCTAAGCGCAGAAACGACAATTGGTTATCTCATCTGCTGCAGAGTTTCTCACTCTGGGACAATGGGTAAAAGAGATCAGCAGGCTATATATATAATGGGTAAAACATCCATACCTTCTTGGTCTTACTCTTGCTTTCCTCTTCATCTTCTTCATCTTCGTCGTCTTCTTCCTCATCTTCTTCATCATCTTCATCTTCCTCATCGTCATCTTCATCTTCATCATCATCTTCCATTATGCCTTCGTAGTCATCTTGTACAGCCTCACCCGTAAACCAAGAAACGGCATGTGGGATTATTTTGTCTCGGATAGTTGACCTGCGCGGGGAACTCAATTCAAAATACTACGCAACAATCTATACATCGACAAGGGCACGGAAGGAAATGTAGATGTGTTTCTTTAGAATTTTTTTTTTTTAATGATCAAAATCTCATAATCTACCAAGTTTCGGACTAATCATGAAGTGTCCCATCAATGACTAAAAGTTCCCTGGTAATTTAGGGAGGAAAAAAAAAAGACACTAGGTATTATGTTCCCGACCTGAGTGCCAGCATCGACACTTAGGTAAATCTCCCTCCGACAATATTAGGGAATGCACTGATATATTGATCAAATCAGTGAAAGGTCAAAAATGTACTTTCACGGATTTACATACACAAAATAACTGGGCACTTCCCAAAGTTTAATCATTTGACAAGGAGATTTACCTTAGTACCAAGACTAGAACTGAAGTCAGGTACCTAATACTAACTAAATAAACAATAAAAAACTTCAAAGCCCTACAGTACAAAATAATTAATCATATTTAAAAGGATGATATCCATAGCACCATTTCGAGGAAAGTTTTGACCATAAATAAACTAAACAATGAGAACTAAATCAACTTACCCAATATCATAATCTTGCTCCATTTGATTCTGAAGCTCTTCAGCCTGTCAAAAATTATCAGAGGATAAAATAACCTATTAAAATAACTATGAGAAGAACTCTAATGCCTTTATATAGAAAAAAGGTCATATGGTCTGTGACTCCATGGATTCAGGCGAGTGCCACCTGGACTACTTTGAAGCTTTTTTTAGCCCATTCCAGGCATACGCCTGAACCCACAAACCAGCTAATCGGTTCTTTATATTGGACGCTGATGAGATGTGGAACCCAACTTGTCACTTAAAATTGGCTCTTTGCAGTTAATGAGACATGAAATCCCCATATCCCATCTCTGTCTGACGAATCATGAAGCAGCTGGCAGGAGTCTTTAACATCCGTGATGTCGAATGATTTTTTTCTTTTGATGAAAAATTGAATTTCTTCATTTCTAAACAAAACAGCTGAACTTACAGTCTCTTCATCAATATCATCGTCATCTTCAGGGACTACTGGTGGACTAAAGAAGTTGAAGAAGCTTTCACAATTTTCAGTTTTAGTGATGGGCTTGGCATTCTTTGATCCCTTTCTTGTCTTCTTTTTCAGAACTTTTTGGGTAAGGCTTTTCCCTGGAAACCATTCAATCTCCGTCCTACAAAACATTTTTTTATTTTGTTTTTGATGAATCGGGTTCCATAAAAAATAAAATCACTGTTTTATAGGAATTTATAAGGTGGAAATCAAAGTTACCCTATTGCTTTCTCTAAAATAGGTTCATCATCATCAATCATGTGATATGTTTTAGTCAAAACAGAGTTCTTAAAATAAGGGTTGGAATCGAAGAAGAAATCAAGCTTGAAACCCTTGGGATCGTCGATCCTGGACCACTGAATGTCTTTGATATACTTGAGAGCCCCTTCATCTCGCTCGGAAATCTGAACTCCAGAAACAAGGAAAACATTAGTCCAAACCAGACGAAAAATGAAAGAAACCAAACTCAGGAAACTGGCATATTCGACTAACTTACCTCCTCAGCCAGAATTTCATTAGTTTTCATTGCGGTAACCCAGAACTTGGGAACTCCCTTCTCTGAACAATTTCACACTATAAGCTACCAAAAGCAAAGCATTTTTAAAAAAAATTGAGACCTAAAGGTTTGTTGGTTACCTTCTTCCTTGGCTTTATTCTCTTCAGAATTTTCCTCTACAGCTTCCTTCGGGATGTCTTCCACTTCCACAACACCGTTCACAATTTCAAAACGCTGTAAATTTTGCAAAAGATCTTCCTCAGCAAAGTGAATGTCGCAGTAATTCTAAAAGTGAAAAATATGCAAATATGGTAAAAAAATAGATGCAATCCCCACTTATGGTTTGGCCTGGCATAACAGTAGTTTCGCATCATAGGAAATTAAAACATACAGCCAATTTATATGGAATATAGTTTAAATTGCAATGCAGAGGGGTATTATTTACTAGCTAATATATGACCACTTCAAGTATTACATTAAAATACTAAGTTAGGACCCGGCTCCTATCACCCCTTGAACACAGGACCATAGCACCCCACCACTTTTATGGCACAGGGTATACATCTTTGAACAATCCAAGTAGTCCGCCTAACAGCCCCATTAGTACATGTCTCAGCCAAACAACAAATCCTATGAGGATTGGAATCACCCGATCAGTCCAATTTACTATTGACAATTCAAAAATCCATTTTAGAATGCATTTGTCAGATGGTTCAGATTATCTAATGAGTGTTTCTTTGGCTCAGTTGAGTTCAATATATGAGCTACCATTTTGATGACTTGGATTGCTGTAAATCATATGCCATGTGGCTGAAAATAGAGCTGTCATGGCTCTTACCTGTAATGGAGCAGTGATGGTCCATAAAGTCATAAAAGTAATTACCTTTGTGTACAGTGGTACATACAGATCCATAACAGTAATTACCTTTGTGTACAGTGGTGCATACAGCTTCTGGTATTTAGCTTCAAGGGCCGCTCTTTCCTCAAAAAATTTTGTCTCCAGTTCATCATGTTGACTCTGCAAATTCAAAACTTATGAGAGTTTCCACAACTTTGTAACTCCATTGCAGTCTTATCAAAAACAAACCATTTTCTCTTGACCTTCCTTTTAACAAGTATACAATAGAAAAGAGCAATGCATGCAAAAATGTACTTCGCTGACCTGAAAAGCGAAAAGCAGCAAACATGCCAAAGTAAAATGCAGACAATGCTTTCACACCAGCGCTAAGACCCAAGGTATCAAACATGGTATCGGTATCGTGTATCGGTCCATCTTGGACCGATACGTATCGATCGATATGGATATGGAATCGCCAATACCGTATCAGCCAAAAATAATAACTTAAAAAGAAAAGCAACAAAACAGAAAAGTGTAATCGTATCGGTCAGTAAGGGCCGATGGTGGCCCGAAGCGGTCCGATACCAATACTGATACCAATACCACCCCAATACCTGTATCGGGGTGGTATCGGTATCAGTTCTCGACGAAACCGTATGTACCATCGATACGTATAGGTATCAACCGAATTTTGATACCATGCTAAGACCATAATATAATATTGGTTAGCAGGGGTGCATGCCCCTAATAACTAAGGAAAAAAGTCAAAACAGAGTTGCATTGGGTACGTGAGCCAGGCACCAACGCCCTTGATACTCACACTACTTGTTGGGATGTGTAACATGTGGAACAACCTCGTGTTCTCTTGTGATTTGATGCCTCTCAACTTGATAAACACCATGTGAATCAAACATACCATTAATTTTCGATGAAGTTTGGTTGTATTGGATTAGATGATGGAGGTCATTTTCTGTTCTAATATTTTACATAATAGATCTTCAAATTATGGATGCCAAATCAGGCGGAACACATGATGGATCCACATGGCACACATGTCGAAAAGTGACCCAAGGACCAAGTGCGTCAAAGTATTAGGTGCCCATCCCAACCACTAACGCTCTTGGTACTTGGGTCACTTTTTGGTAAGTGTGTCATGTACCATCATGTGTTCCATCTGATTTGGTATCCATAATCTGAAGATCTATTATTGAAAGAATATAAAAAACAACCATCTGATTCAATACAACCAAACTTCATCTAAAATATGCTAGATTCACATGGTATCTATCAAGTTTAGATTGTGGTCGAATGTTTCAAGTCGAATGTAGATTTTTTTTTTCACAATCTTTTATACCAAAGATCTTTCCATCATGGCCCACCATTCAGACGATATTATATGTTGATTTCACATAGAACATATCTCGTTACCAGAGTATTATGTCACCTAGCCCTTGTACCACTTACCTAATACTAACTCAGTCTCCATATCATCCGCCCATGGAATAAAATCCTGGGTCCGCCACTGATGGCTAGGTGTAAGCAGTGGGAGTTCGGTATTCTGATTTTTTTAAAATTGGAAAGACTATTGTGTAATCACCATTTGTGAAATCTTTCAAATTTTTTCACAAAAAGTAAATATAATTGATAATATACGAGTCTATGACCACCATCTGTTGAGTCTTTCTAATTTTTTTCATAATAAAAAGTGCATATAATTGATAAGATAGATGACACTTCCATGGTGCATCGCCTATTTCATTCCCAAATCCAGTCCTGCTTTTTGCCCAATTTTTAAATGAAACTTGGGAAGTACAGAACATGGATCAAAATCTCGGAAAACCGATACGTATCGACCAGCCCCAAAACTGATACGTACCAGACGATACTTTTCGGTATTTTGCCACAAGAAAAAAAGAAAAATCAAACAAACAAAACAATAATTTGAAATTATCGAACAATACATTGGACAATGCGAACGATACATTGAACGATACGGACGATAATTTGACTGTTTTTAAGGGGCCCGAGAAAAACCCTATTTATCGTATCGTCCAAGTACAAAACCGATATGTATCAGACGATACGTATCGGTAGATATTTTGATCCATGGTGTAGAACAAGCTGATCTGGTTGTCATGGCAGATGATTGATCTGCAAGAATGGATAAGGGTGTACTTTAGCATTTCTTTTTTTGATTGGCAAGCGTACTTCAGCATTTAGTTCTAAAGACGAGTATACTTCGTAGCACTGGTATCAAAACTTGACCGATACCGATACGTATCGGCTTCGTCGAGAACCGATACTGATAATATCATGATACCTGTCTTGGGGTGGTACCGGTATCGGACCGTTACGGTTCAATATCAGCCGATACTGTTTCAATATCGACCGATAATGTCACAGTATCGGCCAATAACGACTGATACAAGAATTTTTGTATTTTATTTTACATTTTTGTACTAAAAAAAAATATCAACCGATATACTATCAGCAATAACATATTCGTATCAGCCGATACATATCGGTCAAAGACCGATACCCAATATGCCAATCTTGACACCTTGCTTTATATTATGGCCAGCAGTCATGAAACATGCGAACAGCGAGGAATAAATAGTGATCCATAAAATTGAAAAGAAATTTGTAGCCTAATATTGATGTTACTTTTCAGCACTAAATCCAAAGACTTATTTAAGAAGTTTGACAAAATTGGGAAACCAGATGACTCTGAATCAATGTTTCATGGCCTTCTGACCACAATTAAGTAACGCCTGACTCCACCTAAAAGAGATTATGATGTGCGTGCACTATGAATCGATAAACCAGGAAACAGGAACAATTAAGTAACACCTGATTCCACCTAAAAGAGATTATGATGTGCGTGCACTATGAATCGATAAACCAGGAAACAGGAGCACTATCGTTTAAATCCAAATGAACACACACACACACAAACACACACACAGACGAATCGATAAACCAGGAAACAAGAACACATATATATGAGAATTGGGATGCCCTCGAGGGTTACACACCAAATCACATGCCAGGTGGCATGATCAACCCAAAACAACACCCGTTTAAGGTTGATCAGCCATGGGACATGTGATTTAAAAAGTGGTTTTTTTTTTTTACTTTTTGCCCCTCGTTTGGTGGATCAAAGATAGGATAACGCCCAACCAACTTAGAGCATTGACTCTGTCCCTCCCTCTCTCAGGACGGAAAGGATAACCCCTTTTAGTCCTGCATCAATCTCCATCTCTCACAACAAGAGAAAACAAATGCATAGTGGCGACAGTTCCAGACTGAAGATGGAGTTAGGCCCAAGCCATTTTTAAGTCTTAGAAAGTCATAGCAATATTCAATATGCTGACAACCCCAAAATCAAATTGTTCATTGTCTTCCATATTTCTCTGAAAGTCGCAAAAACAAAGGTGGAGTTTCAATAAAAATGGCATCATTTGTTGTGCCTCCTACATATACATAAATTTAGTCACTCCATAGAGTATGGAATTCCAGAACATTTATTCAGCCAGTTAGGCACTCGTATCAAGATAATTCCATCATTCTAAATTAATCCATTAGCCATTGCAAAACATGAGAAACATACCTGTATCCCACGGAGAACCTCGACACGCTTCCTAACATTTGGAGTAAGAGTCTCGAGGACATCGGAGTGGCGTCCCGCCAGTTGGTGAAGCTTGTCCTGCAAAAACAGAGCATTGCTCACCCAACAAACCCTAGATTTTGCTAACAAAAATAAAAAAGGCGTTTATATAAATAGAGAGAGAGAGAGAGAGACGAGAGGAGGGAGAAACCTTAAGACTGTTTACGAGACCAAGGCGATCCGCGGCATTAAGACCTAAATGGAAAGTAATATAATTAGATAAAATGAGAGAATGTGTGTTTTGAAGGTGGGAGAGAGAAGATGATGATGATGACCATGATCATAATAATAAAAACCAATCAATCAATAGCCCTATTAGTTGGGTTATGACTCAAAAATTGTTTCAAGAGAGCAATTGTAACCACACATCAGTGAACATTTTATGAATCACCAACCATTGCACTTTTTCACTATTATACTATTACATAATAATTCTCTACAAAAAACCATTAAAACTAATAAAAAAATCAATCAACCACTAATTAGATACAATGACTGTGTGCATGTGTAGGTGGAAGAGAGATCATCATATGATCATGGTAATAAAAACTAACCAATCAACCACTTGATCATGGTAATAAAACCCAATCAATCAACCACTTAATTGTGGTAATAAAAACTAATCAATCAACCACCTATTAGATGAGTCCACAGCTCAAAAACTATTCCAATTGGGCAACTGTACTCATAAATGAACATTTTGTGAATCACCAACCATTGCAGATTCTATATACCATCGCATAATAGTTCTCAATAAAAAAAACCAATATAACTAAGCAAAACAAAGACCTCAACTCCCTTCCTTGGAATAAATCCTAATGTAGAAACCCTAGAAACCAAAAAGCTCTAAAGGCACAAATCCACACAAATAATGCCCAATAAACCCCATACCCAAAACAATGAACTTTTTTATTCATCATCAACCATTACAATCATTCAATTGATTGCATAATCACGTAATAGAAGAAACCATTAAAACCAATAGAGTAATAAATAAAAACTCAAATTTCTTCCTTAGCAAAACCTTAAAGTATAAAAACCTAAGAAAAAAGAAAACCCTAAAAGCCTAATAGAAAAAAATAAATAAATAAAACTCATATTTCTTCCTTAGCAAAAACCCTAAAGTAGAAAAACTTGAGAAAAAAGGAAAAACTTAACAGTAAACCCATATAAATACTCAATGCCAAACAAACCCAAACCCTAGAAACCTAAAAACAACCAAAACCTAAGAGCACACATCCATAAAAATACACAAATTCCCAACAAACCCAAAACCCAAAAACCTCAACACATCAAAACCCTAAACAGCAGAAATCGAAAAATTACTCAATCCCAACAAACCCTAACCCCAAAAACCCAAAACCAAAATTTTAAACCTCTGAAATTACTCTACACAAATGCCCAACAAATCCAAAATCCAAAATCCAAAACCCAAAAACCCCGAAACAACAAAACCCTAACAGCAGAAATCCATACAAACACTAAACCCAAAAACCCCAAACCCAAAACCCAAATCAAAGAACCCTTACAACCCCTGAAATTACTTACTGGCTCCAAGATCTGCCATGCTGAAACCATCTTGCTTGTCGCTGTTGGTGTTGTTATTGCTCATCACAACAGCAAAATCAGAAAATAAAGTAAAATAAAAAAGAAAAACTAAAGAACCCAAAAGCCCTAAACTGAAGAGGAGTGGAGGATGGAAGAAGGGATAACAAAAACAAAGCGGGATCTTATAAATATACTCTTTTTTGCTCTTTTCCGTAATCCTCAAAACCCTAATTCCTGTTTTCCACGTTAACTAGTTAGAGTAACTATTGGGTGCTAAGCAGGATCATCTGTATATTGCATACATAATCTCTCACCGTTCATCACATATTTTCTTCTCTATTGAGTTTTCTTCATGTAGATACCACTTAAATCTCAAAATTCCCACCAATTCGGTTCAGTTTCGGTTTGGTTGGCTCGAAACTGAAAACCGAGGGTAGGTTGAGTCAACCAAAAAAATATATTAAAAAAGTTAAAAAATAAGTATTTTACCTATATCAAACCGAATCAGTTTCGATTTTAAAAAGAATAAAAATGAACCAAATCGAATGGCTTTTGGTTCGGTTTTGGTTTGGGGTGTACCAAATCAAACACTGAAAAATTCGGGTTCAATTCAATTCGGTACACCAAACTTGCATTCCTAATCAAGATGCAGCCCTAAGGGTTGCAGGCCACTATTATTAGGATTGGTTTCCACGGAAACTTAGACAAGATCGTTTCATATAAAAATTTGAATTTGATCTGATTAGATATCTATAATTAAAAATATGGTTAAAGGTATTAAAATTCAATACACTAGTTTTGATATTTATTTTGTCTTTGACTCATAAAATAAAGTTTAAAAAAAATTTAAAATAAAAACAAAAATAGAAATTATTATCGCAGGATTTGTTGAAGACAGCAGATTGAAGTAATGCGACGTGATTAGCTGTATTGTTCTACATTAATTAAGCTTCAGTGCACTTGCAACCAATTGCATAAAATTTGTTCTACAAATAATACTGTCCAACAAAAATTAAAATTATATGCCACTTGGTTGTTCAATCTTACAAAGAGTGTTATTTTAGGTTGGCCATGTCATGTAAGGATCAAAATTTCAATCAAAATGACCTAAATTTTAGTTCAAATTATTGGTTTCGGTCCTCACCTTAACCAAATTTTGGACTGAAATTTCGAGCACTTTTGTATAGGGATCAAAATTTCAGCCAAATTTTGGGATTTCAGCCAAATTATTAGATTTCAGTTTCGATATCAGTCATGCTCAAAACCGAAATTTTGATCCTTGATGTCACGTCCAAGGCTTGGTTCGGAGGGATATCCCCAGCTCTCTATTATTTTTGTTTGATATCTCTGATTAATGAACTTCATGCCACGTGTGTGATGTAGAAGACCTGAACAGAACTAATATTCTTAAGTAGCAGCACAGAATACTGACTGCGTTAAGAAAGTAACAATGGAGCAGGTCACACGTGACACGTGTACTCCTGATAGAAGTAAATTGCAACGTGGGTCGTTAGTAAACTGTAAAATGACCGAGTTACTATCAGGTGCCCAACCTTTCACCAGTGCATAGTAAGCGTGCGGCTTTTGAGTGGACCTTATTACTTTTGCATACTTTAGAGCCTGGATATCCTTGCACTGGTGCTTGAAACATAAGTAACGGGTTGTTGATTGGGTTTTTTTGCAAATACCCTGGTATGTTATGCTGAAATTGCAGAAAACCTCATGAGTTATACTTATTTACATTGCACCCCCTTCTTTTATGTTTCCTTTATAAATACTTATGCCGTTAAATGACAATTAGCTAGACGTTTCTTCAATTACATGACGTGTTTGCCCTTACTTAATATTATATACAAAATTGTCATTGTATTTTTCTCAACGTTGACCGCATTTTAAACGCGCTAAAATGTTACCCCCGTTGATATCGTCCCAACCCTATTATCGTTACGAATCAATTGAGCATCATGAGCACTCAAATAAAAAATCGGCAACTTATAAGAGATCAATCATGTTTCACTCAAAAATTTTGGACAAGATCCGATGCTTATCCACCGTTTAAAATGCGGTCAAAATTGAAAAAAATACAATAGTCATTTTATATATAATATTAATTAAGGGTAAATACGTCATTTAATTAAAGAAAACGGTCATTTAATGGCAGGGACATTTGTAAAGTAAACATAAAAATAGGAGGTGCAGTATAAATAAGCATAACTTAGAGGGTTTTATACAATTTTAGCATAACATAGGGGGTATTTGTAAAAAACCTTTATTAATTGGGGCATGTGGTACTATTTTAATTGTGTTACCAAAATTTTATAAAAAAATTCAATTAAAGTGAAGTAAAAAACAAAACATTCGGTAAGGAATTATGGCTATATTAAACAACACTGTTTAATTGATCTTACACCATCTAATTTAGTTTTCAATCTTACACCATTAGAGTGTGGTTTACTATTATATCACACAGAGCAAATAAGATGAATAAAATCTCAGATCGGATGGTCCAAGGGGCGATCCACCATTGAAACATATCTCAGCCAAAAAGTCATGCCTATAAGTATATGTCAACCATCCGATTGTGAGCTTGCAGTTAAATTTAAGAACAACGATTGATATTAGATTGCGGAGATCGAATAGTTCAAATCACACTTTTGGGCCCATTTCCCTTCAATATATATATATATATATATATATATATATATATATATATATATATATATATATATATATATATACAGTATTCGGGTTTCTTAGAACACCCACCTAATCTCATGGGCACATACGCACCCCACATTCAGCACAGGATATAAATCTCTAGGGTCGTCTCAAGGGGGAGGGGATTTGAACTCAGGTCTCATGCTTTTGAAAGCAAGTACCTGGCCAGCTCGCCTAACCCCTTGAGGTTGATCTATCACTTTGACCACCATTAATAATATAAGATCATTTAAATTTTAAACACCAGTAAATGAATGTCCTAGGAGCAAGGTGTCAAATCAGGTATCGTTCTCGGGTATATGTTTGCCCGAGGCCGATATGAACTGGTCGATACCGATACATATCTATCAAATTTTATTTTTATTTTAAACAAAAAAGGAACAAAAGCTTGGTTGAAACTGAGATGAGACCGATACGTATCGATTTGGCCGATATTTGATACCTTGCCCGAGAGTTAGGTCCTTTTGGTGGCTTATGTGTATAAAACGAAATGTGCGGTGCACTGGCTCTATTGCATGGGCATGTGGCTCATTTATTTTGTGGCAGGCCACCGTGTGTATGGGACCCAGCCTAGAATTCGTATTTTGTGTATGACGAATGAATACTTTGTGCCTCACTATAAACCCTAGTCTCTGTGATGTTTAGCAATCCATTTGGAGGGTCTTGAGTCTTCACCAATGTTTTATAAATCGGACCTGACACCGAACCGATAAGGGCACCGATTCGGTCTGACGGGATTCAACCAGTCTGGTTCAAAATAAAAAATTAATAATAAAATCATGTGATTTATATCATCATATATTAGTTTTAAAGATGTAAGTCAAAATAATATTGCATCTTAAAGTCAAGAAGCACATTGGTTACTGTTAGTTAGAACTTTTAGGTGTTAGGAGAGAGTGATTAATAGATTTTGAGTTCAAATCACCTCCACAGCATGTAAATTTTTTTTTAAAAATAAAAACATGAACCAAATTGGTTCATGCTGAACCAGGCAAAACGATCAGTTTATCACAAAACCGGCCGATTCACGGGTTCAACAAGAAAAAATCAAAAGTTTATGTGAACCAAGCTACCTAACCCACCGGTTCTGGTCGAACCGGCTCGTCCAGTCCGGTTTTTCAAATACCGGTCTTGACTATACGGTAAATTTCGTTGGATGGTACAACCTTGTATTAAATCTAGGGAAATCTTCTAAAACCTCCTCCATATAAACTTATTTTTCTGAATCCCCTAAATTATTTCTAATATCTTATCAATCCTATACTTGAAATTTATATTTCTAAATACTCCCTCAAATATATAACTTAATAAAAAAATTGTTTCTTCTTGTAAAAGTCACGTGCAACACAAACTCTTCACTAAAATCATAGTGTGTTCTTCGCCAAAATGTAGCCCCTCTTTATTGAAATATAGCACCTCTCTAATTATCCTCGGCGCACCTTCATTTTGTTCTTTCTCAACAATATAATCTTTAGTTTTAAAACCGAGCAATTTTGTTTCATCCATTATCAACTTCATTTTGACAAAAAATAAATTAAAAATCGAACAAAAAAACTTATTATGAAAAAAGGGATATTTTTTTCTTTTACTATTTAGAGTTGGGGGTAGTTAGATATATAAATTTTTAAGTCTATGGTTCATAAGGTATTAGAAAAAGTTTACTGATTGAGTGGTAGCTCAAGTGGTATACTCCCTCCTTTATGAGGGCAAAAGGTCACGGGTTCTACACTCTACATTTGCTTTCTCTCTTAAATTAATAAAGTGAGTGTTATTGTGTGGGATTTATTCCCCAATGTGTCATTGTTTGTGTGAGATTTATTTCCCAACTGCTGCTCTTGAGCTGTCAATACTCTATGATATATATGATGCATCCAAGTTGTCTACACCGTATGACATTATAAAATTAAAGGTATTAGAAAAAGTTTAGGGAGGGTTTTAAAAAATAAATTTAAATAGAGAAGGTTTTAGAAATTTCTCCTTAAAGCAAATCTAAACAACAGTCGTGTACACTATCATGTGGATTATGCATGGGAAAGAAATGATCTGATCAAACATTTTTTTGCCATGCAAAGATGCTCTTCCATAATTCATATAGATAATCGATGGGATCTTGTGATGTTTGATGAGATATATAGTATTGTGGGTGTTTGTGGTCCATACACTATCTTCAACATAAAATTTTAAACTAAGTAGGTTTTGATCAATGTTGATCATTCACATGTTTTAGTGTGCTTAGAAGGATCTAAGCAATCAAGATGGATCCTCTAGAATTGTAGTTTGTGGAAACTCACTTAATTGAGGAAAATTATGTTAACTTCTACTTAGTATCCTTGTGTTAATGAGTTAACCAACAGGGGTTGGCCGTGGCTAGGACCGCACTTCCTGAAGCGAAGGTTTTGAGTTCAAATATCACCCCTTGTTTGCTACTTAGCAAGGATTGATCCCTAATTGTTGGTACGTGTGATGTGTGGGTGTTGCGCGTATCCGGAGACTCAGTCAGGTGCTCTAAGAAGTCGGATTCCCCGTTATAAAATAAAAATGTATCCTTTATGAGATTAAAAAAAAATGTATCATTGATGAGATAAACAAAATAGAAATATATAAATTTAACTTACTGTTAAACCCATATAAAGACCAAGGGCGGTCACGGGGTATGGCGACCGTGGTAGATGCCATATGCCCACCAAAAAATAAGGCATAAAGGTATTTTTTATATTTAAAATTAGGCCCCCAAATTTTTTTAATAAGGCCCCAATTTACTTAAAAGGTCCCCAATTTTTTAATAAAGCCGCTATCAAAAATATAAATTTTCTTTTAAATTTGAACGCCAAAAGCGTCAACCATTAGTACCCTTAAACTCTCTATTTTCTATTAAAAAATAAATGGTTAATGGCTTCTAACCAACGTTTTAAACAGGAAGCTCTGTGTAACCGATCTTACATTGTTGAATTTGAGTTATAGTCAGTCATTTGACAAGTCAATACATGCAAATTCTTTAAAAGAACTAATGTGGAAAGCAAATGGGTTAGGAAATCGACTGAACAGGTATGCAGTAAGCACTTATATACTTATCGATTGAGTGGTAGCTCAGTTGGTATTCTTTCACCTTTAATATGAATGTTTTGTTGTGTGGAATTTATTCCCCAAGTGTTGCTCTTGAACTGTCATACTTTCTACGATATGTAAGGCACACCTAGGTTGTCTATGTCATATGAAATCTTAAAAAAATAATATATAATAAGTACTTATATACTTGGAAAAAAGACAAAAATCATTTCGATCTTATTTTAAATCTCCCAAAATCATATTCTTAGGGGGGCTTTGGTGCCACCAATCAACCATTCTCACATGCTCCAGTTGTAGAGAATACAAATCGACCCCACTTGAAACCACTTCCAAAGTAATAACCGATGGTATTCTAATTTTATACCAAATTTTTTTAACCAAACTAAAATGAATCAGTTCGGTTGCGATTCCATTTTCTTTTTTAAGCTGAATCTAAACCAAAACCCGAAACTTTCAATTTTTTTTACTCGGATTCGGTTCAATTTGTGTTTTTTTTTTTTTAATATTTTCAAGGGTTTGTTTGATTTTTTGAGGTTTTCATTTTTTTCTCAATTTTCTCATCCTATTCAGCAGCCAAAATCAAACGAAGTCCAAATCCACTTTCAGGTCAATTCAGACTGGTTCGATTTCCTCAATTTTCGATTTGGTTTCAAATTTCGAGTCAAACACTCAAACCTTGCATCCCTAACTTCTTCCGTAACTCGAGATGCAAGTGAAAAATAGAAAGGAAACCATCTTTCAAGAAGTCAGTTCCCGACGGCAAAGAAGAAAGAGTTGTTCCTCTTTGTATTCTTCCCGTTCTTTATAAACCGTAGTTGGTAACCGGCAAAGGATAAAGAATTGTTGCTCTTTGCAAGAGTATAATGTCTCAGTCATTCTCTCATGCGATTTGCTCAACCAGGTATGTCGTATGTCATTGATTCACTAACCTTGGTTTGTTTATCTTTTCTTTTCTTTTTTTTTGTATGTTGAGGGGGGGGGGGGGGGGGGGTACGTTACGGCATAGAGATTATATTCAAAATGGAAAAAAAATTAGGGTTTGATAGGGGTTAGTTTAGATTATCCTTTCTTTGGAAAATTAGGGTTTTATTTATGTTGTTGAAAATTAGGATTTTCCTTGAAAATAGGGCTTTGCTAATTTGAAATATATATATATATAATAGGCCCCATTTTGAAATTTCACCATAGGCTCCCAAAATCTCAGGACCGACCTTGATAAAGACTTATGAGAAAGAAATGTAAATAACCTCAAGTTTGCAATCCCTCTCATTGACAATGCCAACACCCCAATAATTCATGGAAAAGCCCTCCAAAGGTTAATTTTAAAAACGGGATTAAGTGAAAGCAATTTTAAATTCTTATAGTATTTTGAAGAGTTTTAGTAAAACGAGGAATTTTACAATTTTATAGGTAAAAAGTTTTAGCATAAGAGGATTTTACAATCCTCTTTTGCTATTTTTTTCTTTAAATAGTAATCTTTTGCTAAAAGTATTTGCTTATAAAATTGTGAACATGCTCTTTTTTCCCTTAGTCTTGTTTTTCTAAAGAGCCCAAAATCCAAAGCTACAACAAGTAAGTTTTCCGTATAATTTTTTTTAAGGGCCTGTTTGGATAAAAGTTAGTAAAATCGAGTAGAGTATAGTTCTCAACTTTTCACTTCACTTTTCCATGGTTTCCTACCCGTCATTTTACTCCAGTAAAATGCAAGAATCGTAGGTTTTACTGCATTTATCACCATTTATATAGTCATTTTGATACTTTAAAAAGTAATATGAGTTGGCATTTGATGCATCTGTATATTATCGCCTATTTTGCTCACAAAATTTTTTTGTACGTGACACATGAAATTCATATCATCAGACGGTCAAATTTTTCTTCCATGTGCCACATATCCTAAATGTCCCGAAAATCACATGACATTCATCAGACGGTCCAATTTTTCTTCCATGTGCCACATATCCCAAGTGTCCCATCAATCGCATGGCATTCATCAGGCAGTCAATGTGTGCCACATATTATCAAACGGTCAGATTTTTACAATGATATGTGCCACATATCATTATATTTTTACGATAATATGTCACACATACCATCGCGTGGAAGATTGGGACCAAAAGTGATCTCCACCATCCGAGTGAAAGCAGTCAATAGTTTTTGGGTCACTTGGAATATGTGCCACATGATTTTTCATTCCACTTTTCTATGGTGTGTGCCATGTGGAACCAAAATTTAATCGTTCGCATTAACACTTTTCTATGTATCTTCGGGGTTTGACGGTGATAATTATGTATATATTTTATGGTATTTTTATTTATTAAAAACTCTGATTAGATTGAAAAGATATTTATGTAGGTAGTGATTAACGATTGGCTTGTGAACATTTGATCAAAGCGTTTCATACACAATTCTCTAGAGATAAAGATATGACAAGAATCATTTTTTCTTTGCTTCAAAATTTTAAATATCTAGCAATAACCATTATTAATGGCCAAAATTGAAATAATAATTATGATACGATGCTCTATTATTTCTATGCTTATATTTTTTATGATTATTTTCTACACATATCAACATATACGATTTCATTTGGACATGTAGAATACGGAACAATAATGTAAACCTCGAAATAAATAAAAGATTGAAGAACGAGTGAGTATTTAGCATCATGAGAGTGCACCAAGGTATCAAATATCGGCCAATACTGATACGTATCGGCGATACATATCGTTTTTCGGCCAAACCAATATGTATCGGCCCTCGATACAAATCAGGTATCGCATGTTACCTGAGTTAGGAAAGGGTACCTTTGCTTGGTGCCTTTTGTTTTTTCTGTGCTGTCATGTGACGCGATAGTCCCAACCCAGCGTCGCACATTACCTGCAGAGACTACTAAGTTGACAACACATGCATGCTCGACCACCTCCGCCGCATGATACATCGTACATGTTCAATATGAGACACACATATTTTAGGAGCATGGAGATATGCACCCACTTTCAGGTCTATAGGATTTACGGCTCTCTCTTACCTGCACATGTGCAATGGACACCTAATACCTATGTGGATGGATAAGGGCATGAGCTTGACTGACTGCTTTTGTCCACTCACTCTTTTCCACATTTAAAAAATCGGGCACCATACGTATCGGTTACACAACAATACGTCTTCTTCTTTTTTTCTATAAAAATATTGGATACGTATACGTAGCTAGATCAGCTGTATCGGTCATCAGGAAACTGATATCCGATACCGATTCCCGATTTGGTACCTTGGAGTGCACATGCCATTGCATAACATAAAATTTAAAATAATGAAGATTGATAAAAAAAATATGATGACGATGAAATGATGAATGTTTATGGAAAACTTTTGTTTCAATGATATGAATGAAAGAAAACATATGCATGCATCACAAGCATATGAAAGAAGGGAACCTATGCGGTCAATTACTGCACGCCGTAACCAACCCGGATCTAGTGAGTGACTAGAGATCTCAGCCCTGAGAGGAAGATCTTATGATGTATACTTACACGATGTCATGATGTGCATGCTTGAACATACATTGCATTGAAACTTGAAACACTACACATGAAAAAATAATGAATGATAAAGCTATGATAGATGAACATGAATCAGGACGATGGACGTGATTTTTATTTCATGATTACTATAATGTCACAATGCCTCATATATATAGACTTGCATAGTTTCTCATTTCATGCTTTTTCTCATGATATTATATGCTCACTTTTTACGCAAGCACTTTCCATATATGTATATGCATTGTTGGATGTATAAGATGTTGAGTGGGATTACAAACTGCTTCATACGAGATTATTTCTCACACCCTTCTCTTTGGGTAGCCAGACGAGACAAGTAACAAAAATGGTGGAGTTTAAGTACACGATAACATTCTTGTCAATGATCAAGCGAAGGATGGAGGAGATGAAGACCTTGATCCATAAACCTATGAGAATATTATGGATTTCTAATTTAGGATATTTAGTTAATTAAATTTATTATTAATAGACTTATATTAGTTTTATTAGCTTTAGTCATTTCAATTCTTTAGATTTTATTATTATTATTGAGAACATGATTATTAATTTCTTAGTTAATTATGGATTTATTGGTAAATTATTGAAGTTAAATGTATTAATATTTTTAGATATTTGAGCCTACATAATAATTATAATAACTTATATAGTTTTTGTATTATGCGTTAAATTGATGGATAGAATTAATAGGTTTCTATAGTAATCAAACATATGATATGATGCTCATGTATGGTTTACATAGGTGATGGCCTAAGATCTTAGGATTAGCAGTTGTGAGGTTTGGTGTTGTCACAGAAATCAAGGTCTTGAATTATCTTGTTTGATTAGTCTCTCTTGAAAAAGTTTTTTATCTAAAGAGTGAAACAATAACCCCTATTATTTGGAAAAGAATTTTTTTTTTATTTACCAAAGTTAATGTTGAAATGGCAAAAAATACTATTCTCTTGGTGGGGAAACTCACTTCAGCCATGGGAAAAGTTGAATTGATTTCTCCTAAAATGGCTTGGTGTATGGAAAATTGGAAATTGAGTTTTTATATGGGGCCCACTTAATTTCCTTTCCACATTTCCAAATTATGAAACAAGGCCAAAGATTATATTAGGGAATCTAATTCTAGGATACATAATTTTAATGGCCTTCTTTTCCAAGAAACAAAATCGTATTGAGGCACAATATATTAATATTTCTTGCTATATTTAAGGAATATTTAAAAAATTGTAAGAAGATAGATTCTCATGCATAGTTGAAGGCTTGAAGCATTTGGAAATATGTTTGGTAGTTGCTTTGATAAGTTCAACGTTGGTATTAAGTATTCGACCATAGCACTCCTGATGTTTTGGTATTAGTGTCACTTTTTGGGATGTGTACTATACGGAACCACCATGTGTTCTGTATGATTTGATGCTCATGATTTCAAGATCTATGGTGTAAAAGATTGGGCTGAAATAGATGATTTGATACCCATAACCTCAAGATCCATGAGGTAAAAGATTGGGTTGAAAGAGATTGCTATATTTTTAAACAGCTTTAAATCTATGAAAGAGATTTTGTCTAAAACAATTGTGGCACACCTATAAATTACATATATGTTGCACACATCCCAAAATGTGTTCCGATTGCAAAGTTTCCAGGCACTATTGTCGCTTGCCTGATGCAAACTCATAGATAGTAGCATAGTTTACAGAGTTACGAAAAATGTATTTTTTCGAAGAAAAAAAATGCATTTAAAACACATTTTTCCAAAGAAAATAAAAAGGAAAATGAAAAATATGATAAATGTCTTTTCCATAAAATTTCCATTTTTTTGAAAAAAATGCATTTTAAACCCATTTTTTCAAAGAAAAAAAAGGCTTTTTCCTCTTCTATTCCCGTTTAAAGCCCATGTTTGGTCACAAAATATATAGTTATTATTTGTTCATAATTATTAATATTTATTAACTTTTATATTTTTTCCATTTTTTCCTGAAATTGCTGAAATTGATCATTTTTATGTATATTTCCAGAGCCATTTTATTCCCTACCTAAACTTGGGCACTATGGATAATACTAAGGGTACGTTCGTTTCACAGGATTCAGCCAAAGTACGTGTACAATCGGCTTTTAAGGGGAAACGATCGAATTTTTTACGATGTTAGGTCGTTCGGTTGGATGTATTTCGCAGACGTAATACACTATTACAAATTGCAGGTAATATTTTTGGATTACGAGCCCTAGGCCTCATAATGCTCAACTATTATAGGTGAAATTACAAGTTTACAACGGCCATGCAATGGCTCTATTTATTACAAGCCACCCCATTTATACTGTAGCAAATTAAAGGCCATTGAAGGCCTAATGAAGAAAAGAGTTTCCTTTCCCATTGTTTTGCAGTCGGTGATCGCCATCGAAAAGGGTTTTGTGCACGAATCTTCTCCATCGAGCAGAGCACCTCCTCATATGGGGTATAACCCTATTTTCAGAAAATCTGGAGAAGGTCGGGTTTGCATTGGAGGTAGGATGAATATTCTTCAATTCTAGGTTAGGCTCCTTCATTATCTCATTGAAGAAAGCTTGTACGATGGCTTTGATTGGAAGGTTAAATCAAAGAGATTCGGGCCGGAATATATGTTGGAGATGACATAATAGATCTGGAGATGTCTTGGGTTAAGCTATAAAAGGGCTTTATGATAGCCTCTACAACTCACAGAAGATCCAACTCTCCCAAAGGTATGAGACAATGAACCTGTAATATGATGGGAATACCAATTTTTTTTATTGGTGTGTATTGATAGGGTAGCCTCTCTAGCTCTTCTCTGATTTATTTTTTGTGTTTTTTGTGTTTTTCCCCATTATGGTAATGGACATTTGAAAGGCAAAGGAGGTAATTTTTTTTGGCGTCCATCTTCTCCCAGGAGTCCTAAAATGGAGTTTATTTTTTATATGAAAAGAGAATTCATATCTTTGGGTCTAATCTCATTTGTTTTTTAGGAATTTTGATATTTTCCCTCAGCATGGTTACAAAACCACCAAGGGTAGTTTAATCTATAATTCAGGGAAACGGGATAGATTCATTTGGATGCCTGTGAATGGATTTGTTCCTAAATGAATCCCTACCACCGATTCCCTTTTATATCCCAACATATAATTATATTCTTTACAAATGGAAAAAAAATATCCATCTCAAACCACACTTTGCAGTGCTTATTATTACCATGGTATAATGATGTTTTTCCTTATATATATCAGTGGTTAACAGCCCAATGCAGCCAAATCTGTTCTCATTATTTTTTATGAAGCTATAACAGTACGAAACTAGAAACTAATAATTATTTTTTTCTACATTCATTCCTTGGATTTTATATATGCATTCATACTTATCGGGTGAGATATTATTTGGACAGAGAAATTGAAAAGCGCTTTCAAGTCTTACAGAAGTGGCCAACGTAGACGTAAGATTACGATGGAGTTTACTATTATTTTTGCTTATTCACTATTTTCTTTAAGATTCAAGTTTGTAATAATATAGATTAAAGCTATCATCTATTAGGTTCTTACACCCTCCATGAAAGTTTCATCATCAGTAAATCTGAGATGTAACTTAGTTAAAGGAGGTACACATAAAAGCGTGTGTTTAGTCTCACATAGCATGTATATGATAGCAAGAACGCCAATAACATATTTTCTTCCTTTTTTAATACTTGACCCATAACCTTTTTCTAAAGGACTAAAATTTATTGCATAATAAAATTTTGATAGTAGTCATATCCTTAGGTACGTAATTTTTTTAACCATACTAGTAGCTTTACATTGATTCAGTAGAAATGACATCATCTGCTCCAAGTGGTACCCCTTCGCTCCCACAAAGGAGACCAATAAATAACTATACTTGAACATACACGTTGGAGTAGTTGATGGTGAACGAAGTGGTCGAGCAGTGTCAGCTAAGTCGTAGAATTTCTGATAAGGATGAGACGTTCCACCCCCAATCCTGGGAGGAAATGGAATTAAAACTAAGCTTGTTACCCGAATTTAGTGCTAATGGAGTAGCAGTGAAAAATAATAATATATATATATATAATCAGCTTAGGGTTATTAGTCTAACATGAGTGCTTTCACTAGTTTTTTTATGTTGCACTTTTTCAATCTTCCTTCTCACATGTATGTTCACGCCTTATATATGACACAGAAGACGTCGTTCCTTTCATAATATAACTCGTAATTTTTATTTTTTCCTTTCTAGTACGTAAGTCGCAATGGATGCCATTGACCCTGAAATGAAGATCGCGATAATGATGGCGGGGGGCACGATCATGCTTGTAACTTACTACTCTATCAATCATATGCGTGGTGCTAGACAACGTGCCCATACCTCCATACTTATTGGTCACATGTTTATGCAAGAAGTCTTAACGAGACATGGGCGTAGGCCTTTCAATATTTTTTGAATGTGAGTGCTCATTTTTTTAGAGCTATGCGCAACCTTGAGAGATATGGGACACAACACAAGGCACCTACTTGTGGAAGAGCAAGTGGTGATATTTATGCTCACATTATCTCATAATACGAAGAATCGGGTAGGACAAAATCAATTACAACACGCGGGATCAATCATTAGCGAATATTTCAATGTTGTCTTGGAGGCGATATTACGGCTCTATCGCAATATCATCGTCCTTGTAACTACTACTCTCCAATTAGAGATAGAGCATGAACCGCGATTCTATCCTTACTTTAAGGCAAGCCTAATTAATCGATAGCACTCTACTCTAATTAGATTTGATTGCACAGGATCCATCCTTTCACTAAGATAATGCTATTATTGTCCAAAGAATTGTATAGGAGCTATCGACGGTACATACGTCATTGCATGGGTTAGAAAACATGACCACCCCCGGTATCGTAATTGCAAGTAATTTACGTTGAAGAACGTACTTGCAACGATTTCCTTTGACATGAGGTTCCAATATGTGTTATTGGGTTGGGAGAAATCTATAGTAGACTGAAGAGTTTTGGCGAATGCATTCTCACTTCCACAAAATAGGTTGATTGTTCCTATTGGAAAGTATTACCTTATTAATAGTGGGTATGCTAGCATGATAAATTTCATCGCGCCTTATCGACAAACTCACTATCACTTAGGAGATTTCTATAGCAACAGCCCACCAAAGGACCCTAAAGAGTTGTTTAACCAATCTCACTCTCAATTGAGAAATGTGGTAGAACGTGCGTTTGGTGCACTGAAACAACGCTTTCTCATCCTCGTGTGCAAGGCTCGTTACCCTATACTTACTCAAGTGAAGATTGTTAGCCCATGCTATGTGTTACACAATTTCATTCATACCTACCGCAATGTGGATCCGGTCTTCAAAGAATGGAGATGTGAGAAGGAATTTGATCCAGATGAAGACAACGTATTTACTGATGCGGAGATTCGTGCCTCACAAGCGAGGGCAGAGAGAGAAATTGCCCAAGCATTTCGTGAAAATCTCGCAAATACGCTATGGGAAGGGCGTCATTCGTGATAGTTCCAGTCTCGAGGTGTGTGTTTAAGATACTGGTACTATATAATACATGTATAATTTTTATGGCTCTTGTTTAAATAATGGTACTAACTTACTCATTATAAATATGTTAGAGATTTCGTCTTTATTATAAAGATTGACTTCTTATACTACAAATATATATCCTCAACAAATGAATCGCTATTATGTTATTTTCGTTGGACGAGTGTCGGGGATATATCAGACGTGGGAGGAAGCAAGATAATAAGTACATGGATATTCGAACGCTTTCCATGTCGTAGTTCGGTCCCTTAAAGAGGTAGTTGAGCAATATAATAGATTTCATGGGATACACAATCGACGTGCGATGAAAATGGTTGGGAGGCGAGACAGTCAGGGGTTTTGGCCACCTACCATTCAACTATTAGTAGTAGTTTTTGTGATTTTCGTTATTTTCAGTGTGATTTGGTATTTGTAAGAAAATAGTACAATGTATATCATTTCACAGGTGTTGTTTTGTTCTTATAGAATCTACCGACGATATTCTATTGGACATATCTCTCTCCTTCGTTGTGTAATATTGTGTTGTTTATCCTATATCATAACTCTCAACTTGCATGAAAAATGGTCTATAACCCATTTCGTAATCATACAGGAATGGCAAACGATGCCGAATCACACGCTTCGACCCCAATAACTCCGCCTAGATGTGTTTGCCCCCTTGAGATTATTGATGTCAAAACTTACGTGACGTCCGCGGAGCAGGCTGCCAATAACTATGCAAGAGAGGTGATAAATATACTCAGCTCTAGTGAAGATGATAATAACAGTGATGCAGGACAAGATGAAGAAGAAGAGGAAGAGGAGGAAGAGGACATGGAAGAAGAAATGAATGAAAATCATGATGATGGTGATGGTTTAGAAAGTTCATGGGGTTTCAAGAGCGATGAAGACTCTGCACCGAGTTCAGTGACCCTTTAGATAATAATTGCTTCGGTGATCCATATAAAAGCAACAATTTTGGTATGTACTTAACGGGGCTTATTTGGGTTTAAATTTAGGTTTTGTGAAAGAATTTGATGCAGTTGTAAACCTTATATGCGTTCAAAGTTTATTTTTGTGATGAATATAATGGTGGTGTTAGCCTGCTGCTTCTCACATCTTATACCGGTGCCAACTTTATTTTCTGTCATTTCTTTTAAATGGAAGTTTTCATGTAAAAATACTCTTCTATTTAGATGATTAAAAGTCAGAGCCAAGGTAAGAAGATGAGTTTTCAATTGGCAAATTATCTTACTTCTCTATTTACTTTTGGCTTTCAATTACAGCCCAAGTATTAAGCCGCATGGGGTTTTTGTATCCAATTTGGTTGGGATTCCAATTACTGCCCAAGCAAACAACCGCATGCAAATTAGTTTATTTTGGTAATAACGATCTCCCAATTTGCCGTTGATGACTTGTGAGTAAGCGCGATGGAAATGAACTTTATAGTCCCATCTAATGCCACAGAAGATTGTATCACCATGGTTCCATGATGCATATGCAAAGGAATAGAAGTGTCAATGGTACAATATGAAAATGGGACAAATAAAATCCTCAAGAACGTCGGTCACCCGCTCTAGACACACTTGTTTGGAACTACAATTCGATTTGAAACTACCAACGGTTTGCGCCCAAGGAGGATGTTTGGAGATTACAGTAAAATATTACACCACTTGTTCTTTTCGATCATGTTTAAAATAACATTAAAAAGGTGATTTTACGGTGAAAGGAACATTCAATTTATGGCCATATATTACATGGGATATGGATTTTGAATGTAATCCAGTCATCATTTTTTAACATGCAATCTGCATTTTACATGGACAGCGTTACCGTGAAACAAATGTGCCCTAAGGGCACGTTCGTTTAGGCGTATTTGCCACTCTGTAAAATCAGCTTTATATGTATTTTTGGGCTGACTAGATTACCTGCATTAATACAATTGCATGTAAAATATCGGTGTAAAATGTTCGATCTTTTGGGCGCAAAATTAGGGTATAATATCCACTTTTGAAGCCTTTGGCAAACTACACTGAAATGAACAACTTATGTAAAATTCATTAAAAATTTTGAGAAAATTTTCAAGTGACATCAACAACCCAATTTCACTCTTAAATGAATTCCCAAATTATCATTGCAAACAGCAACAACGCAATTTCACTTTGACATCAACAATACATCTCATAATAAATGAACTTGTAATCAAGTCATGACCCTAATTGAGAAAGACTTGTAATAAGCTCTGATTATTTCCCCTTATATATGTATGGGGACTCCACATCGACAACCTGAAGTATTGAAATTGGATTATCAACATTTACCCCATAACTTGTTTTTTTTTAAAAAGAAGAAAATTGGGAGAGGAATTGACTGCAGCCTGTTAGAATCAAATTTTATGGATTGTCAAACCAAAAATTTATAATAAGAGAGGAGTATCTGATAGAGAAGAAGTTGAAGTTGTGGGTTTCATCCGGTCAAAATTCAAAGTCATTTACAGGCATCTTGGTACCCTCCTACCTCTAAAAAGGCTCTCTTGTTGGGTCATTTCCAACTCTGCTGCCAGACCCATGAAATCCTCTTCAACTAACCTTCTCTAATGGCAAAAGAAGAAAACCCTAACTTGAAATACACGCAGATTCATCTAATTCTCTTCTACAAATGCTAGATCGGTTGAGATTTCCTGAAGCATAATAGAGTTTAAAAGCTGGATACCTACAAACTAGGTGCTTTGGAGGAGGATTTCATCTCTGTAAATTGAGTACAATGGAGGAGTAGTTGAAACTCATTTATGATATTGCTACAACGGAAGAGAAAGGGGCTCAATAATATGTTAAAAAAAGAGTCGTTTATTGAGATGTGTTGGAATTTGCATGTAATTTTTTAGCATTACGAGGCAACTCCCTCATAAGTCAAGAAAATTACACATAAAGGCTACAATACTTTACATTAGTGATTTACACTGAAATGAGCACCCCAATATCGTAATAAATTCGATCGTTGGCTTCTTTTTCAGGGAATTACACGTAATATCAACCTCTTACGCTGAACCGAGCGTGCCTTAAGTCATATTTTTTGTCGATCATATCTTGAACTCTCACCTTAAAAAACAAAAAATAAACTAGGCAACCATTACTTGCATACAGGTTTCCAACCATAGTGAGCAAGTCAAGGTTCCTAAATGTTGGTACATGTATCCATGGCCAAGTGGGAGATGTTGGTACATGTGGTCATGCGACCTCATCAATAGAGATTAAGAATCTCATTATGCATTAGTCGGTTGCAACTATGTGTTTAATTGTGATTAATCACCGACCGTTACGTGATTAAAGATGATCGTTTCTCCTTGAACATTGATGGTATATCTGAGCAGTCTATATATGGGCTTAACATCCCATTTGTGAGTAGAAAAACAATGTGTGGTGATAGCACTACAATGGATCCAAAGGCACTAAAGCCAAGAATCGGATAATAGCTGCTCGTAAGAAATCCACAATGAATCAAAGCAATTACCAGCTTAGCGGCGCTTCTCTCGGCGATCATGTGACGGTAGGCGATTGATCAACGGTCCAGATTTCACGAGACCTAACACTAAATAAATTGGCTAGAGATAAATTGCACAAAACACGGAAAAAAAAAAGTAAAAATTTGGGAAAACTGAAAAGAGAAAATTACAAAAGATATTAATAAACAAAATTAAAATTGGAAAAAATCAAATATTCAATTTTTTTTAGAGAAAAATACAAAGTATAAATTTTTTGTTTTATTCACAAAATTCTTGATTTTTAAAAAAGTCGTTCAAAAAGTTACAGTTTAATCAGATTTAATTGCTGGCTGAAAAAGTGGCAATTAAAACATGAGTTTTTTCAAATAGTCAAGAGTATCTGATCACACTGACTCTAACATCACAGGGTTATAACTTATAAGCTTATAAATAGGCCTTTAGGCATCAAAAGAGTAAATCAAAATCCGATTTCCATCGTCTAATTAAAAAAGGTCAAAAGCAATATGAAATTAAATGGTATTCGGACTTTACATGGTATTTGTTGATTTAAAAGGGTATTTCACATCCTTGACTCATATGATGGAGATTGTTTTTTATTCCAATCTTTTGCACCAAAGATTTTTATTTATTTATTTATTTATTATTCTTATTTTATAGGTTATCTGGTCTCGGAAATTGCGACCTTGAGGTTGCAATATTGTCTAGTGTCAACTAGGGCTCTCAATAGGCCGGGTTAGGGTCAGGCTGGGGTTCAACCCAACCTAGCCCTACTCGAGCAAAGTTCCCAATTTTTTTAGCCAAGCCCTAACTTGGGCTGCAATGTACTCATTAAGCTTCCCATAACCTTGTTTGAGATTTTTTTTTTTTTTTTTAAATAAAATTTGGTAAAAAAATTCGAATCAATTTTCAACAAGAGAGAGTTTGAGCGAGCAAGAGACTTGCTTGCTTAGATTTGGGACTTGAGATGTGACAGCCCGGATTTCGGCACCCCGAAACCCGTGCCATCAGCATGATCATCTTGACCGTGCCCCTTAGCTATGCATGGGACATTAGTATATCAAGCAACGAATTGAATTGAAATAGTAAATGAAGCTGCGGAATTAAATTACTATATGAGCATTTCTCAAAATACAGTTCTACCCTCATGCCTCTACATGAACGGAGAACCGATCTAAACCATCGATGATAGTTAATCATCACGGATGATTCGCCCAAAAGAATTATCTCAAATCTATGTATATACATTGTTTAATCAAAACAAGGCTTGACATACCAAGCCGTACAAAAATCTCTCAAAAACCCTCAAAGTCACAACGAGTCCTCTAGAAGAAATCCTCAGAGGTGGCTCCAACTCGTCACAGTGCTAGGTCCGAGTCACCGGTCAGTCTCCAAGCCTCGGCCGCTAGTAGTGGACATGCGACGATAGTCTATAGGGTGAGCTACATCCTAGCTCAATAGGAACAGAGCACGCTTGAACATATAAATTATCACTCACATATATTCCATGATATGCCATGCATGATGTGTCTATCGATTCTTCGATGAAAAACAGTTGAAAAGCATCACGTTTTACTGGTAGTTTACTCATGTCTTTTACTTATTCATGAATGATGCTGAAAAGGCCTAAAGCAAAACTTAAACTTTCAACTTAAGTAATCCCCGAGCAATATAGCATCGAGCCCCGATGAGATACCTATCATCGTCATCTATATAGACAGTTTTAAACGTATTCCCTGGGAATACAAATAGTACCCAAGCCCCTTTCCCCTGGGGATTGGTGGCGGGGTTTCACTTGTCTCAAATCAACACCCCTGGGGTGTGCTTACTGTGTACGGATAAGCCTTCGCACTGGCCTACGGTTTTGCCGCCGTATCGGTCACAAATATCCTATCGTGTCAGTCGTGGATATCCCGCCACGTCGGTGGGGTACCCTATCAAACCTCAAATAACAAAAGTATCAGGTGCTTTACATATAGTTATTCACCGTGTAATTGTGCTATGTTATATCAGTTAGGCCCTATCAAACATGATTCAATCTTGGATACATCCCTGAGATGTATCCATTTACTTGCATCACACATGATGCTCTTATCTCTTTACTTCCTAATCCCCTGGGGATGGCTCATTATAATTACTCTTATTGATGTCACGCACACACACTTTTCACAAACTCTTAAGCAATAAAAATATTTTGAATTGAATTCTATATCACTACATGCATGCTCTTGCAAAATAAAGTACATGTTCAAGGTGTTCTTTACCTCAAGTCTCTGTCTAATCATGCATCAAGGTCCCACGTGGCTCCTTGTGTCCAAGCTCACACGTACCACCTATGGTACCATATAACATGTGAAATACATCACTAAATATGTAATAAAGAAGGTCCAAGACCCTCCAAAAATCTTAAAGTCAAACTCAAAAGTCAACAAAAACTGGCACAGTCGATTAATCGAACCCCAAAATCGATTAATCGAAATTCAATATCGATTAATCGATTAATCGAGATTCCCATTCGATTAATCGAATCCCCATTCGATTAATCGAAACTCTCCATTCTATCCAGTCGATTCTCAATTCGAGTAATCAAGTTCCCAAAATCGATTAATCGATCCCAAATCGATTAATCGAAATTCTAAATTGATTAATCGAACTCTCATTTCGATTAGTCGATTTCTCCATGCTCTTTTCTTTCCTCCACTGGGGTTCACTGTAGGTTCTCAGTCGATTAATCGATACCCAAATCGATTAATCGAAATTCAAAGTCCTCTGACTTTTCAACTTCTTGGCCAAAATCGATTAATCGAAACTCAATTTTAATTAATCGAAATGGCCAGATTTAGCCCCCTTTTGGCTATTCTTCCCAATCTCTTCTCTTACTTTTTCCTCCATTTTTCTAAGGATAAAGGCTTAGAATCTAACCTTTTAATCTATGCATTTAAACTACAAGAATTTTACCTTCAATCAATCTCAAATTGATTTAAATCAAGTGGTTGGAAAGGCTAGGGTTCCAACTTTGGCTTGAACGGATCCTTCGCGTTGAATCGGTCTCTTTAATGCTTGAATCCCCCTTCCAATCACTCACAATAACTCCTTGTTCAACCCGCTTTACTCCTCTCTCTCTCTCTTCTTTACTTCTCTCTCAACAACCTAAAATACAGATTTAGGGTTATTAAACCCTTTTATCTCTCCTCTCACTTGTGTGTTGAGCACATGCACCGCGATAGGTGTATGTGACTTCGCATTTACATCACACACCACACAGTTAGTCAAACTATCACATCTCATCCGTTCATCACACTCTATGCTAACTATTGAACTCCTAATTGGTCAAACCTGTGACCAATCGGGCACGAATCCCGAGGTCACTATTTAACGTGATTTTTCGAGATATTACATCCTCCCCACCTTGGGAATTTTCGTCCTCGAAAATAACCCAAAGGTGCGTAGGTCTGGGTCCCCCCCCCCTCACACTCGTAGGTGAGGTGGCCCAGTTGACTCAGACGCATCCGGGCAATGACTAGAATACAAGCATAGAATTGTAAATTTGACGAAAATGAACAATGTACACCAAAAATTTTGATTTCTATTAATATGTGAAAGTTTTTTTTTTACAAGGCGTTAGATAATTTGGCATACAAAATCTACATGCATACAATAATAACTAAAAAAAAAACACAAGGCTCATGCAGTCCCGTCTGGGGTGTTAGAGCAGTCGCTTCCATCTGAGCTAACTGCCATGGTGGCCGGCTGGGCTCTGGGCTGTGTCGACTGGGTGGTTGGAGGTAGCAGCGGTTGTGACTGCGGCGTCTCTGTCGGCGGAGCTGATGTAGATGTGGAAGGACCAGCGCCGGTAGCCGCGGTGGTCGAATGGAAGACGAGACCTCTGTGGAAGGCGGTCCGTCCCGCAGTCCACTCCTCCTCCTGAGCCAGGTGTCGCTGGTAGTCCAACTGGTAGATGTAGCGGAGGGTGTGCAACATAAGGAAGTCCATCCTCCGGTTCATCCGCTCGTTGTTGGCCTCCATGCGTGCCAACACCTCCTCGACGGTAGGACCTGATGGAGCTGCGCGCCGGCGGTAGGATGATGTGGGTGTGGAGTGAGCCAAGGATAGCCCTCCACCGATGGCTCGGTGGTGTGCCCCCCCACGGGTGGGTCCTGCTGCGGTGGTGGGGCTGGCGGTGGTGCTCTGCATCACCGCGAGCGGGACCCGGAGCCGGTAGGGTCCGCTTGAGCAGGTTGTAGCTACGGGTCCATGAAGACTTGGAGAACGTCTTCACGCAATCCGTAGCCCTCACCTCGTGAGGTGAGATGATGTAGGAGGGATCGTTGGAGTAGCACTCCAACATGCTCGAGATGAGGCGAGCGTAGGGCATCTTCTCCTTGGGCCGGAGGTTGCCCTTCATCAATTTGCCCTTGATGTACCTCATCTCCTCAAGGATGACCATGGTGGCGTCGAACCACCAGCCACAGAAGGCCGCGTAGAGTGTGTGTTGCACTCGGTCCACGCGCTCGGTGTCGTGGCGCATTGGGTAAAGGTTACACTTGATCACCGAATCAAGCATCCACATGTAGTGGGGAAGGTCAACCCTCATTATGGAGGATCCCGACCCCTTTTTGCCGTTGGTCATGCGGGTCATGACCTCCTCAAACCTAGGGTCCTCCTCAAAGGGTGGGAATAGGGTGGTCTCAGGGGTTAAATCGAGGTAGCACTCGAGCACCTCGTGTATATGGCGACAGGTGATCGTGTATTCTCGACCCTCAATGTTGGTCAAGATCACGTCGTCGGTAGGGCCATCGGCAAGGCCCTGGTAGAACAACCTCACCAATCTAGGGTAGTAAGAACCCCGGATTGGTTTGAGAAGGTTGCCGAGACCGGCATTCCTAAGGTAGTTACGAGCCCATTGGGTCTCGCCCGGTACATCGGGATTTGTGAAGAGGGTAGGGCCAATGAGGTACTCGACCTCAAAGGTCTTTGCGGCCCACCACTCATTAGGTTGTACCACGTTAGTGGGTGGTGGCGGCATAGGTGTAGACTCGCGGGAAGACTCGCGCGAAGGTGCGCTCGTCGAACCGGAGGTGGTCTCCAATGCCGACGGTGATTGAGTCCTCACCGGCGATGGGGTAGGTGGTGGTGGTGCGGCGTTCTTACGTCGAACCGGAAGCTTAGAGGTCACCTTCTTCGAAAACAACAGGGTTTTGGGCGGCATTTTTGGTGAAATAGCAAAATCTAGGGTTTTCTCTAGCTCGAATTGAAAGAAAAATACGAATTTAGGGTTTACCGTGGGTTTTGGATGCGCCAGCACGTGAATCCGATCCGAAAACCAACGAAGATGCAACCCTAGGGCGTCGGATGGTTGGAGAAGAAGAAGAAGAAACGCCCAACGAGAAAAAAAATCAAATGATTTCGAATGGGGAGTGAAATCCCCAATTTTATATATATAGGCCCCGGCTCGATTAATCGAAATCCAAAGTCGATTAATCGAGATTCAAAACTAGGTTAAGCCACGCAAAATCGATTAATCGATTTCCAAAATCGATTAGTCGAAAGTCAAAATCGATTAATCAAAATCGTATCCGTTTAAAAATTCAAGTTTTAAAGCTCACAGGCGCGAGCCAGTCGATTAATCGAAATCCATTTCGATTAATCGAAATTTCAAAATTGATTAATCGAAATTCACTTCGATTAATCGAAATCGTGCAGTCCCTTCCAAAATTTTCAGGATTCTTTAAGTTCTTCGATTAGTCGAACTATGGTTCGATTAATCGAAATCTCAAATCGATTAATCGAATTTCACATTGATTACTCGAAATCGTTTCTCTGACTTAAAATTTTCATAAATCCCTTAAGTTATTCGATTAATCGAACTCCCAGTTCGATTAATCGAAATCGCAAATCGATTAATCGAAATCTCCTCGATTAATCGAAATTTCAGTAATTCCCTCTAAATTCTTCTAACATTCCCAGTTTGTTCGATTAATCGAACATGCAGTTCGATTAATCGATTTCGATTTCGATTAATCGAAATTTCATTCTATAAAATTTCTAACTCTTACTCAAGTTTCCAGTCACTGGCACATGCCAGTCGACTAATCGAACAAAATTGATTAATCGAAATTCCAAATCGATTAATCGATTTGAAATTCGATTAATCAATTTTGCCCAATTTCTGCAGATTCTCTGGTTCTTTGTTTATTTGATTTCTTTTGGTAGTGTATGATATCAAGTGATTCTTAGTTCCACAAAACACATCCTCAAGGTCATGTGTATAAAAAAATTTGTTCCTTTATCATACTTTGATCAAAACTTTTCATTGAATTACAAGTATTGTTGAGATTCCACAAACATACTTGTGGTTTACATTGGATTCTCAAGTCGTTGGAAACAAGGCTGGATATTGTTCTTTCACATCGGCCTCTCGTTCCCAAGTAGCCTCTTCGTTCGGATGATTGTTCCATCGGACAAGCACTAAGGGAATCACTTTAGTGTGCAGTACTTGTTCGTTTCGATCCAAGATTTCCACTGGTTCCTCTATCATGCTCATGTCCTCACACATCTCCAAAGGTTGGCTTCCTAACACATGAGATGGATCGTTTACATACTTTCTGAGCATCGATATGTGGAAAACGTTATGCACTTGATCGTATAGCGGTGGTAGTCCAATGCGATAAGCAACTTCTCCTACGCGTCCCAAAATTTCAAATGGTCCAACATAACGGGGACTTAACTTCCCTCTCTTGCTAAACCTCATTACGCCTTTCATAGGTGACACTTTCACAAACACGTGTTCACCCACCTTATAGTCGACACTAGTCCGCTTGATGTCGGCGTAGCTTTTCTGTTTGCTCTGTGTTGACTTCAGCCTTTCTCTGATTATTCGAACGACGGTGGCGTTGTCTTCAAGTAGTTTTGGCCCTAAAATAAATTTCTCACCTGTTTCTTCCCAATTGAGGGGTGATTTGCATCGTCGTCCATACAGAGCTTCATACGGTGCCATGCCAATGCTCGTTTGGAAACTGTTGTTGTATGCGAATTCGATCAACGGTAGATACTCATCCCAGTATCCTTGCATATCTAGCATGCACGGTCTGAGCATGTCTTCTATCACTTGATTCACTCGTTCGGTCTGCCCATCAGTTTGAGGATGGAAAGCTGAACTAAAATCTAGTCGTGTTCCCATTCCTTCTTGAAATTTCTTCCAAAACTTGGACGTATATAGTGGATCACGATTTGAAACTATGCTGCTTGGAATCCCGTGTAGTCTTACAATCTCCCTCATATATAAGTCTGTCAGTCTTCCTGCCGTATACATCGTATTGTACGGCAAAAAGTGTGCTGATTTGGTCAATCGGTCCATGACGACCCAAATGGCATTGTGTCTCCTGGCAGTACGGGGCAATCCAACAATGAAATTCATCGAGATCGATTCCCACTTCTATTCTGGGATTGGTAAAGGCTACAATAGTCCAGCAGGATGTCTATGATCAATCTTCACTTGCTGACAAGTCAAACACCGTGACACGTATTCGGCCACGTCTTGCTTCAGACCTCTCCACCAGTAGTTCTTTTTCAAGTCTTGGTACATCTTGGTGCTACCAGGGTGGATAGCATAATTTGACTTATGGGCTTCATCAAGAATGGTTTGTCTTAGATCGGCATTGTCCGAAATACAGAGACGGCCCTTAAACAATAAAGAACCATCTTCTTTAACTGAGAAATCCGACCTGATGCCTTCCCTCATATCTTGATGAATCTTTGTTAATACTGGATCTTTCATCTGTAGATCATGGATATGCTCAAGTATCACTGGCTTTATTGATATGTTAGCCAAAAAGGATCCGGTAGCTTTTGACTCAATGTTCGCATCGTAAAGTGTCAGGTCTTCCAATAATTTCCATCGGTGCATACCCAAAATCAAACAAGCTAACTGAGCTGAACTCTTTCGACTCAAGGCGTCTGCTACTACGTTCGCCTTTCCTGGATGGTACTGTATAGAACAATCATAATCCTTGAGAAACTCCATCCATCTGCGTTGTCTCATGTTGAGCTCTTTCTGTGTAAATAGGTATCGGAGGCTCTTATGATCAGTGAAAATTTCAAAAGTCTCACCATACAAATAATGTCTCCAGATCTTCAGCGCAAAGATGACTGCTGCTAGCTCCAAGTCATGAGTCGGATAATTTTTCTCGTGTTCCTTCAGCTGTCTTGATCCGTAACCTATCACCTTCTTATGTTGGCTGAGTACACAACCTAGGCCATTGTATGGCCGCGTCATTGTATCTGGCGTATCCTCCTTGAAGGAATAGCTAACAAGTAAGTCTTGTCTTGAGTTCTTGAAAACTCTTCTCGCATGCCTCACTCCACTCAAATCTTGAATATTTTCGTGTCAGCTTTGTGAGAGGTCCCGATATCTTTGAAAACCCCTCGACAAAACGTCGATAATAGCCTGCTAAGCCCAGAAAACTTCGGACATCGGTCACTGTCTTTGGTTGCTCCCATTTAACCACTGCCTCTATCTTTGCTGGATCTACAGTGACACCATGCTTTGAGACGACATGTCCCAAAAAGCTAACCTCTTCCAACCAAAACTCACATTTGCTGAGTTTGGCGTACAATTGGTGTTCACGTAGCGTCTGTAGGGCAATCCTCAAGTGTTCTTCGTGTTCCGTCTTGGATTTGGAGTATATCAATATATCATCAACGAACACTACGACGTAGGAGTCCAAGTGTGGTTTAAACACTCGGTTCATCAGATCCATAAACGACACCGGAGCATTCGTCAACCCAAACGGCATCACAAGGAATTCATAGTGTCCATACCGTGTCCTGAAAGTTGTCTTCTGAATGTCCTCTGCCTTGACTCGCAACTGATGGTATCCAGATCTCAGGTCGATCTTAGAAAAATACCTTGCTCCTTGCAGTTGATCGAACAAATCATCAATTCTAGGCAAAGGGTAGCGGTTCTTCACAGTGAGTTTGTTTAATTGTCGATAATCAATGCATAGCCGCATTGACCCATCTTTCTTCTTGACAAATAAGACCGGTGCTCCCCATGGAGACACACTCGGTCTAACAAACCCCTTGTCCATGAGCTCTTACAATTGTTCTTTCAACTCCTTCAACTCAGCAGGAGCCATTCTATATGGCGCTTTCGAAATAGGCTCCGTTCCTGGTGCTAAGTCGATGGCGAATTCTACTTCTCTCTCTGGAGGTAATCCAGGCAATTCTTCTGGAAACACGTCGGCGAAGTCTCGCACAACTGCTATCTCAGAAATGACATTCTTTTCTTCCTTGTCCTCCTTTAAGAAAGCCAAGTATCCACTGTAACCCTTTCTGATCATTTTCTCGGCCCTTACTGCTGAGATCAGTGGCATAGATGACGACCTCACTCCTTGAAACCGAAATGATCTTCTTGTATTGGGTCTGAAAATGACGACCTTGTTCTTGCAATCATTTGTTGCAGTCTTTGATCACATCAAACCCTTGCATGTCCAACAGTATCAACTTTGCTTCCAACTCATGCACCTCTAGGTCTCGAACTGCTACAATGACAGATTTGCAAGCTAACTCCGTGTCCACTAACTCTCCAGTCGGAATAGACACAGATAGGACGAAGTCCAACACCTCTGGAACAATCTTCATCCTCTTGGCAAAACGTGGAGTGACGAATGAGTGGGTAGACCCTGGGGGTCTATCAACACTCTAGTGTCATATCCTACGAAGCATCCTTTCTCATATATAGTTAAAGTACCTATAGTATACATACATACATACAATAATTTACACATCAATTTACACCCCTAATTCACATATAAATTTAGTATTGAGAAAAAGAATCTATACAAATTCTTAATGCATGCACCTTCTCTATCTAAAATTTTAATGACATGGAAATTTCTTTAATTTAAAAGAGTCTCACCTTGGATGACGTCATGCACGTTCCCTGCTTCCTGAGCAGTGACTACATAGGCTCTCCCCTGAACGACCGACTTCCTTGCTTGAATGGGTCGTGGTGTTGCAACTGAAACCGTCTTTCTTTTATCCGTCTCGGGGCAATCCTTGATCAAGTGGCCCACCTTGCCACATCGAAAACAACCCCTAGTCCCCGCTCTGCAATCCAATGTTCTATGAGGCTTGCCACACTTTGCGCAAGTCTCCCGAGGTGCGGAAGAAACAGTACGAGAACCCTGTGTGATAGTGGTGCCAGTAGACATGGCAGGGCTCTCATATCGTAAAGGTCTCCCCGACGCAAGTAATGGAAACCTCTGTTGGTGTTGTTGCGCCATGAACCTCGGCTTTTTGTTCACCGATTCGTAGTTCCCCGATCTTCCTTGATCATTTCCTCCTCTCTGTTGCTCTCTCTGTCTATATCTATTTGTATTTTCTTCTTCCACAACCAATGCCTTGCTCATGACCTCTTCATAGGTCCTCAGCTGAAATGGAGCTACGCCTCCCCTAGCCTCAGGCTTCAAGCCTTGCTGAAACCTCTTCGACTTCATCACGTGTAGCGTGTCGTAACGGAGCAAAACGGGCAAGTCGTAGAAACTCCACCCCATATTCTCTCACTGTCATTCTCCCTTGCACTAATTGTAGAAATTGTATCTCAAGTTGATTTCTTACTATTTCCAGAAAATATTGTTTGTTGAACTCCTCAACAAACTCCTCCCACGTCCAGGGCAACTTCGTGGTCTCCTGAGCCCTAGTCCGTATCACGGACTTTCACCAAGGCCCAGCCTCCCCATCTAGCATGTAGGCTGCCCATCTCACACTCTCATCTTCCGTGCATGTCAGCACGCTAAAGACTTTCTCCATCTCCATAAGCCAATTCTCAGCGGCCATTGTGTCTGCCTGCCCAGAAAATGAAGGAGGTCTCATCCTCCTAAACTCTGTAAAGGATGAGGGCATAGGCAGCGCAGGTCCTATAGGTGGTGTAGGTGGCTGTTGTTCTCTTGATGTATGAGCTGCAAAGGATGCGGCTTGTTGTGCCATGGCAGCTACCATAGTCTCCATAGTGTGCATCATCCTTTGTCGCTCCTCTCTATCTTCCTGTCTTTCTCTCACTCTCTCCTGTTCTCTTAGATCTTGATCCTAACGATCTCGATCCTCTTCCCCATGTTGTCTACTACTACTGCCCCTGGGGCCTCAGTACCTCCTAAAGGCACTCTATTAGTAGGAGAGATGTAATCATCTCCACTACGTAGACTCCTCTGTTGGCCTCCCCTTCCTCTAGATGACATTTGCGACTGCATTTGAAACTAAAGTTCCGTTAGCAGAAGCCCCTATGTTCTGACCAAAAGAACGATTGTCAGAATTGCTAAAAGAAATGGCTTTGATACCAACTGTGACAGCCCGAATTTTGGCACCCCGAAACCCGTGCCATCAGCACGATCATCTTGACCGTGCCCTTAGCTATGCATGGGACATTAGTATATCAAGCAACGAATTGAATTGAAATAGTAAATGAAGTTGCGGAATTAAATTACTATATGAGCATTTCTCAAAATACAGTTCTACCCTCATGCCTCTACATGAACGGAGAACCGATCTGAACCATCGATGATAGTTAATCATCACGGATGGTTCGCCCAAAAGAATTATCTCAAATCTATGTATATACATTGTTTAATCAAAACAAGGCTTGACATACCAAGCCGTACAAAAATCTCTCAAAAACCCTCAAAGCTGCACAACGGAGTCCTCTAGAAGAAATCCTCAGGAGGTGGCTCCAACTCGTCACCAGGTGCTAGGTCCGAGTCACCGGGGTCAGCGTCTCCTGAAGCCTCGGCAGCTGCTAGTAGTGGACATGCGACGTATAGTCTATAGGGTGAGCCATATCCTAGCTCAATAGGGAACAGAGCACAGTTGAACATATAAATTATCACTCACATATATTCCATGATATGCCATGCATGATGTGTCTATGCAGTTACTGATGAAAAACAGTTGAAAAGCATCACGTTTTACTGGTAGTTTACTCATGTCTTTTACTTATTCATGAATGATGCTGAAAAGGCCTAAAGCAAAACTTAAACTTTCAACTTAAGTAATCCCCGAGCAATATAGCATCGAGCCCCGATGAGATACCCATCATCGTCATCTATATAGACAGTTTTAAACGTATTCCCTGGGAATACAAATAGTACCCAAGCCCCTTTCCCCTGGGGATTGGTGGCGGGGTTTCACTTGTCTCAAATCAACACCCCTGGGGTGTGCTTACTGTGTACGGATAAGCCTCCGCACTGGCCTACGGTTTTGCCGCCGTATCGGTCACGGATATCCTGCCGTGTCAGTCGTGGATATCCCGCCACGTCGGTGGGGTACCCTATCAAACCTCAAATAACAAAAGTATCAGGTGCTTTACATATAGTTATTCACCGTGTAATTGTGCTATCTTATATCAGTTAGGCCCTATCAAACATGATTCAATCTTGGATACATCCCTGAGATGTATCCATTTACTTGCATCACACATGATGCTCTTATCTCTTTACTTTCTCATCCCCTGGGGATGGCTCATTATAATTACTCTTATTGATGTCACGCACACACACTTTTCACAAACTCTTAAGCAATAAAAACATTTTGAATTGAATTCTATATCACTACATACATGCTCTTGCAAAATAAAGTACATGTTCAAGGTGTTTCTTACCTCAAGTCTCTGTCTAATCATGCATCAAGGTCCCACGTGGCTCCTTGTGTCCAAGCTCACACATACCACCTATGGTACCACATAACATGTGAAATACATCACTAAAGATGTAATAAAGAAGGTCCAAGACCCTCCAAGAACCTTAAAGTCAAACTCAAAAGTCAACAAAAACTGGCACAGTCGATTAATCGAACCCCAAAATCGATTAATCGAAATTCAATATCGATTAATCGATTAATTGAGATTCCCATTCGATTAATCGAATCCCCATTCGATTAATCGAAATTCTCCATTCTATCCAGTCGATTCTCAATTCGAGTAATCGAGTTCCCAAAATCGATTAATCGATCCCAAATCGATTAATCGAACTCTCATTTCGATTAGTCGATTTCTCCATGCTCTTTTCTTTCCTCCACTGGGGTTCACTGTAGGTTCTCAGTCGATTAATCGATACCCAAATCGATTAATCGAAATTCAAAGTCGATTAATCGAAACTCAATTCGATTAATCGAGATCGGGGTCCTCTGACTTTTCAACTTCTTGGCCAAAATCGATTAATCGAAACTCAATTTCAATTAATCGAAATGGCCAGATTCAGCCCCCTTTTGGCTGTTCTTCCCAATCTCTTCTCTTACTTTTTCCTCCATTTTTCTAAGGATAAAGGCTTAGAATCTAACCTTTTAATCTATGCATTTAAACTACAAGAATTTTACCTTCAATCAATCTCAAATTGATTTAAATCAAGTGGTTGGAAAGGCTAGGGTTCCAGCTTTGGCTTGAACGGATCCTTCGCGTTGAATCGGTCTCTTTAATGCTTGAATCCCCCTTCCAATCACTCACAATAACTCCTTGTTCAACCCTCTTTACTCCTCTCTCTCTCTCTTCTTTACTTCTCTCTCAACAACCTAAAATACAGATTTAGGGTTATTAAACCCTTTTATCTCTCCTCTCACTTGTGTGTTGAGCACATGCACCGCGATAGGTGTATGTGACTTCGCATTTACATCACACACCACACAGTCAGTCAAACTATCACATCTCATCCGTTCATCACACTCTATGCTAACTATTGAACTCCTAATTGGTCAAACCTGTGACCAATCGGGCACGAATCCCGAGGTCACTATTTAACGTGATTTTTCGAGATATTACATGAGATGGTAGAAATTGCGATAAAATGAAAACCCTATTAAGGGTTTCTATTTATGAAGCTATTACCGATTGGGATTGCAAATGTATTTTTGCTTAAATGTCATTATTTTAAACCATTCTAGAGTTTAATTTCAGAGCATTTATGTAAAATGCTCTTAACTATATGTGTGTATATATATATATATATATATATATATATATATATATATATATATATATATATATATATATATATATACGGGCCAGGTGTTGGAACATTCAACCCAATCCTGGGACGGATCAATCCGGGTCACGACATGCTTAGCCTGTCTCGGGTACCAGACTGGGTTGCTTTCCTAAAATATACCGCTTTTTCTGGGTCGGGTGTGGGCTAAAATTCAGCCCGGCCCATTGAGAGCCCTAGTGTCAACCCTCCATTGTGCTACAGCCTACAGGCCCAAGCTTTTCATGCACCTATGAGATGACACATGATGATTCTACATGGCACACATTTGAAAAAGTGCCGCGAGTAGCAAATCATCTCACACTCAGCCACTACTAATACTAATTCAATTTACTTCTTGTCTCATCAAGCAAAAATATGGATTCTGTGGATACTCATACTTCATAAAAGCTACTAAGAACCACTCTTTGTTAAATGAAAATAACAAGTGCATGCCCACAGTTGAGTGATTTATGAATCATAATACAGTTTATGATGGATATCTGTAGCTCTGAAAACTTAAAAGTTTCAGATGAGCACTATTTTCTTCATCGATGAGCTCTGAACCAACCTGTTTTACTCTTTGTCCTCCATTGCTGAAGATAAGTTCTAATTATTAATCGCAAAATCAGGATGAGCTACAGGTGCAGAAAGATCAGCAGTTTATCTTGAAAGCTTTTGATGCATCAAGTTCGTGCATTTGAAGTCGTTCGACCACTGAAAACAAAGCACCCTCTTCACCGAATCACCACTGTAGAATAGATGCACAAACAGCTAGTCCATGCACCAACTTACCATGATCCATAGGAATACTATACTCTGTGAAACGGGTATTGGGACTGGAGCATTTTATCACTATGTTGTACGGTAGACCCGAAGCTCACTATGCACTACCACTCCATCAGACTCTTGGCACAATAAGTTCCAAACAGAAACCATCCAACAAGGAGAAGCGAGAAGAAAGCCAACCCAATAAGAAACGCCCACCCTGCCATCGGAATTCCTATGCAAAGCACTGCAACAAAGGGAAAGAACGACCTTACGATCGACATTGTGTCCACCCACTGCCCTTTGATCAGAATGAGTGAGGCCACATTGACCATATTCCACCTCATGGATCCTCTGTAACACATCCGGTTCAAACAGTTGGCCACAAAGGAGTGGCTGTTGCATGTGAAGAGGTTATATGATTTGTGCTCAAAGTGTTGCATGCTCGAACGTAAAGCATCATCCCATGTTATTGCAATCCCGTTCTCGGCGTGCCTGTATCCGTGCTTGCACATGTGCGCAGCTAGGTTGGGAGGAAAGCAGCACTGCTAATGGGACCAAACAGTAATTATATAAAAATATTAAATATTTAGAGTAATGTCAAATTTAATAACAAATATCAAGTCTTTAGCTTAGAAAAATAAGGTTTAGCTTTAAATCCTCTTACTAACATTTCCATATTTAAATTTTTTTTTTTTTTTTAAATGGACAGAACAGACTACAAACTGGTTTGCTAACCAGACTGTTCGCTGCATACTGGTTTGTGATTCGTATGGGTTTGAGCAAATTTGGTAACCCTTGTACAGACTGACCATTGGATGGGTACCCTATGGTGGGGTAGAACCCAAAAATCACAGTGATGATAATCCAGACCGTTTAATCCATTGCTAACTTTTAGCCAGTCAATAAAATTCTTGGCAATGATTGACAAAAAAAAACCCACACTAAGCAGGTCTAATGGGTTGTTGAGATGTATTAGGCCACGGTCCATCCCAGACGGGTCCCCTCAACTCGAATTGAACTGATGAGTAAGTGCACTGATGTGACCTATTCAGAAGGGGGCACATGATATAAGGTAACCGACCCATTACCAATCTAGATTGTCAACGGGTCACTGATTTTTGGCGTGACATTATTTTTCATCGAGTGTGCCGCGTGATGTGAAGATCTGGGGGTCAAAGATGAAACGAAATAAAATCTCTATCTTGTTATTCAATGCGGTCAAATGCCTTTAAAAGGAACAGCTAAAACTGATTTTGGAGATTTACATGGTAACCGAAAATTTCAAAGGCATTTGATAACTTTGAATCACAAGATAGAGGTTTTTTTTCTATGCAATCTTTGACATCACAGATCTTCATATTGGGTCCTTCGCATCACGTGGCACCCTTGATGAAAAATAGTGCCACATCCAAAATGTGACCCTTTCACAATCTAGATTGGGAATGGGTCGGTGAACCTATACCACCTCATTGCTTAATTAATCTTTCCATAGATAACCAGACAGAAAAGAAAAGCGCCTGGATTTTCAAGTAAAAGGAAAAAGTACGGGGAACAGCTAAAAAGTGCAGGAATGAGCTTTTTAGGAGTACCTGTTTCCTGTCGACTTGAACGTATCTGGCTACCGCTCCAAATGCAAAGCTATCGATGTTCACAAAGTTAGACCCGGCAAAATCCAAGACCGTCCCGTCCTCCCGGCATATGCCAACATGACCAATGAAAGGTGCCAGCCATGAGACTATGGGAAGGGAAATCCAAACTATACAGCATGGAAACCTTGCCTTTTTGGGATCCATTTCATCAAGTAGCCACATATCATGATGGATTCTTTGATCAGAACCACCGGCAACTTCAGCGTCGGTAGCTTTTTTCACTTCCATTATTGAAAATCTCCCTGGAGGCATCTAGCTTTATAAAGACTCTGAAACATGATAATCTCGATGGCTATATGAAGTGAACTCGCACTCGGCACTGTCGCATCAGAAGAATGCCAATTATTTCTCCAAAAGTACAAAGATGATCAATGTGTACTTAGATGTAATAGATTAATATTCAATATGTATACAAATAAAAACATGCACACAAGTGCAAGCTGGCGGACCTGATATCAGGTCCTCCTACTTTCAGAACAAATGGCTTTGGAGGATATGACCTGGAAAGCTTTTAGAAAGACTGCCTTATGGCTTTGGTGTATTTGTTTTTGGCAAAACACCCTTTTCACCCATTTTCATGCCTGATTCACGATTTGTATGAGATAGCAGTGTATCGTCCTCAGTAATGTTTTGAATCATATCCTATGAAGTTTGAATGTCATTTGATGAAGTTATGATGATTCTTGGGTCGTGATATGCCGGTTTTTCCTCAAATCTCTAGATATTTTTTGGTGGATGTTTTTCTCACTGCCTTTTGAAGATTATTTTGATTGTGGATGTTATTTCCAACTATTGCTTCTTTTTTTTCCATCTAACATGGAACCAAAATTATCTATTTCCGTTGGGTCTTCAAAACCTAATACTTATAATTGGTAGTATCAAACTTAATGGGCAAAACTTCAACCCATGGCTTAGAGCCGTTAAATTATACTTCGACAGCTGCACTAAATTGGGTCATATTCTTGGAACCATTTCGCAACCCTCATCATCTGATTTTTCCTTCTCGCAATGGAAAATTGATAATCACATACTGTTGGGATGAAGATTCAATTCAGTAGAGAAATGCATAAACTTATATCTAACATGTTCAAATTCCATGAGACTGTTACACAGTTATGGATGCATTGACACAAATATATGCCCATGCTAAGAATGACACTTATATTTATCAGTTGTTTCATGAGGTGCCACGTCTGAGCAGGGAGACCTACCGCCTCCGAGTACCTTGGATACATGCAGAGCAGATGGTGAGCTCAGTCAGTACGATCCCCTTCAGAGTATCAGGGTGATGGTTTCAGGATTGTTTCTTGTCATCTTGAGCGCTAACAGACATATTGTTTCAAGATGAGACTTAAGCCCAAGTTTAGGAAACTTTGTGCTCAAATTCTTGAGACAGATCCTTTTCCTCCTTTGCAGACTGTGCATCCTACTACTGATGGTGATGAGAGATGCAACGCCATTATTGCCACCTCTTACCTTACTCCTACTGAACACAAACACTCTGTTTCAGATTCTCCGGGTAGGAGGAGTGTTTGTGGCCTGTGGAGGCTGTGGAGGGCATGGTGGTCTAGGAGGACGTGGAGACCCTACTACTGTTTGTTCGTTTTGTCTATGGGAGGAACATGATCAGTCTAAATGCTTTAAACTTCGTGGTTATCCCCTGTCTTGATCTTCCTTCGCTGCTCATGTTGCAACTTCTATTGATGCTATATCTTCTAACCCTACTGCTGAGATTACTTCTACTGCGGGCCTTTCTACTGATACGACATATGATCTTGCTGGCCTTTGTGGCAAGCTCGCTGATCTCGGAGGACGTCTCCATGGGACCCAGCCTACCTCTTCTCCTGTGCTACTAAGTACCTCGTCTGCCTATCATGCAGTCATGTCTTGTAATTCTTCCCCTACTTGGATTAGTTATTGGCTTCCTCACTGCTATATCCAGAAAGGGAGCATTCCTCTATCAGCTACTCGTATTCTTTCTGATGTTTTACATGTCCCTAATTTGAATACAAGTTTTTTGTCCGCCGGGTGTCTTACTAAGCCTTTAAACTGTTCTGTAACCTTTTTCTTATCAGTTGTCTTCTCCAGGACCTGATTATGAGGCGGATTTCTGGCATGGGGTTGAGCAGGCTGGACTATATTACTTTGGTGCAAATGGGCTGATGACGTTTACCCCACATTTCAAAAGCATGTCTTCTTCTAGCAGTGTTAGCTGTAAGAAAAGGATTTTATGCCTTTGACATGCTATCTTGGTCATGTCAATCTCCAGAGTTTCTGTTTGTTGTTTTCGTGGTTTTAAAATCATGCTAATGATTTAAATTTCAATGTCAAACCTGTGAATTATGCACACTTATTAGATCCTCTTATTCCTCTCATATGACTTGCAGTAATGCCTTGTTGGATCTCATTCACAGTGATGTTTGGCGAACCACCTCATTATCCTCTTTTGATGGCTTCAGACACTATGTGACTTCCATTAATGATCACTCAAGATGCACTTGGGTGTACTTAAGTCTAAGGATGAAGTACTCTCCACCGATATCAAATTTTCACCTATGATTCAAACTCAGTTTGGCCAGACTATTAAAGTTCTTAGATCTGGTAATGATGGTGAATACCCTTCGTTAGATTTACGTTCATATCTCTAGAAGATGGGGACTTTGTGACAGTTTACATGCCCTTAGATTCCACAACAAAATGGTGTTGTGAAGCATACGAATAAACACCTTATAGAGGTGACTAGATCCCTTCTCCACAGGATTCACGTTCCAATCTTACTAGTTTGAAGATCTTATTGTTTTTGGATGTACTTGTTTTATTCAGAACCTTCATTTCCAAAGGCACAAGTTGGATGACAAATCCATCCGTTGTGTTTTTTCAAATATTCGGGGGTGTCTAAGGGTTATCGATGTTATGCCTAAGACTCGAAATTACTTACATCTATGGATGCATATTTCTTTGAAGATGCACCATACTTTCCCAAGTAATCTTCTACTTCCAACTTTAAGTTAGAATCCCCTGGTCTTCATCTGTGCATTCCTCGTACACTTGCAGGATTTACCCTGTCTACTCATGGATGTCTGCCTCTACAGTATACCCACCAACGTCAAAGAAAGTCTATGCCACCTCCTCAAGCCCCTATGATGTGGGACAAAACGCTAAAACCCTAATTATGCAAATTTGGTATTAACCTTAGATTTAATTGAATACCAAAATATTCGGAATCACCCAACACATCTAATAATTTAATGAATTCAATAAAACAACTCAGTTAATTCAATTTTAGTGCTCACATGCATCGATGTTCCCGATCTAGAAAAACGGATCCGATGAAGGATTTGAGTTTCGATCTAGTTTAGGGCACCAAGCGACAATTATGGTATCGTCTCTTGACTCCTCAAGGTTTGGGAAAACGAAAGCTCAAGGGATTAAATTAAACAAAAGGGATAAATCAAAATATATAAATTTTTAGATTTGGGGTTTAGGAATTTTATCAAAGCAAGTGAAGATATTACCATATAATAAATAGAGAAAATGATAAAATAGGAAGAGTTGGCCTCACACCAAACCGCATGCGGGAATCGAAGAATCACTCTCCGTTTTGAGATAATCACACCCTCACGAAAGTTTAGAACTCTCAAGTTTGCAAAAGCAATTTTTTTAATTCACCAATAATTAAATTCTAGCACTAATGGCCTTTATATAGGCTTTTACAATGCATAAAACTAGAAATCCTAGTGTAACTCTAATTCCTAGTTCAAATAAAAGAAATATCCTAATTCTTCTAAAACAATAAAATAAAGTCCTAAAGCAATAAGGAAACTAATCACATTTCTAATAAAAGAAACAAATCCTATTTTCTAAAATAAAATAATAAAAGAGACTAATCCTAATTCAATTAGGAGCCTTGAAATTTGTTACTTCCTATGCAATATCTGAAAACTGACCATAAATTCTTTAATACTTGTCGGAATTGCAGTTTTTTTTGCTCGTTGGAAAGCTACTTCGATAAACTTTCAAATATGAGTAATTCTGCATCAATCCGACTTTGCTTAACACTTAGGCCAAACATAAAAGTAACAGGAATGAAAGTTGAAGACCCTCTAATCAGAGTATTTTTGGCAATAAATTTTGGATTTTCTTCGTTCTAAGCACTTTGATTTTCTTCTTTCATCGTCGATACATCAATGGCGGCTGCTTGAATATGATGTCCCCATCAACTCTCCCCGGATTAGAAAAACTCATCTCCGATGAGTTGTGATATCGTCTCTCGTGTTGGGGACTCTTTCACGGCCCAAATCCGACACTTTTGCTCTTGATGTCCCCATCACCCTATTTGGGGTCGATGCCTTCAAGTATACCTGCACCATCTATCTCTTTGGAGACTCTTGTTATCATTCCTTCTACTACTACTGATGATCTCTCTCTTCCTATTACTTTCCGTATGTGTAAGAGTTGTGTCACAACTTCTCATATTTACCAGTTTGTTTCATATCAGGGTATCTCACACTCCTATTAGGTTTCCTTGGACAAAAATTGCATTGTCTCTATCCCTCGCATTATGGGGGAAGCTCTCAAACACCCCTCTTAGCATGTTGCAATGGTTGAGGAAGTGATTGCTCACAAGAAGAATAAGACATGGTAACTTGTTGATCTTCCTCCTGATAAGTGTGTTGTTGGCTGTCGATGGATGCTTGTCACTAAATATAGGGAGGATGGCACTGTAAAAAGATATAAGGCTCGCATACTTTATCCATAAAGCTCGTCTCATCTTACATATTTATCCATAAAAAATTTACATGATATTTTAAAATTAATTGCTAAAAAATAATGTATTTATATATAAATATTGCGCAACTACATTATCCAGTGACTTTTACAAACCTTAAGACACTTTTGCTGAGTTGCAATTTAGTCTACAGGTATGTTGTTCAAACTCAAAAAGAAAAATTGTCCAAATTTTATCGATATACTAACTTTCGCAAATACTTGGACGTTCCATGGTTAAAGAGAAATGAAAAAAATTAGTACCCGTAAATTTTCTAAATTACATATGGTTAAAGATTGTGAAGAGTTAAATTGTCGTACAAGTTCCCTCAAAGACGTTCAAACAAATCAAAATTGACCATTTAATTAGGGGCAACGTCCATAGAATATAATGAGGTTCGCCTCTAGAACATTATTTGATGTGGAATTTAGATCCACATGTTTGGATCGTGGCAGAGTCAAACAAAGAAAGTTAACAAGGAAGAAGTGGACCCATAAATGGGCTTTCAAATGGCCCATGAAACAAAGTTGGGCGGGCAACGGAGCACGAGACTCTGCCCAGAATCGCTCGAACGATGATGGTTTCGCTCGAGCAAGATCGATGATGAGTTGAGCGTAAACTTTCTGCCCAAACTCGTTCAAGCGACATCGGTTCCCGCTCAAGTGAGAATCAACAAAAAGTTTGGCGCGGGCACTTTGAAGATTCGCTCGAGCGACAACCAAGCTCGCTTGAGCGACCTTGCACAGAGGCGACACACGGAGTTTAATTTTCACTCGAAAATTTAGGTTTTAGTTTCCTTTTAGACTAGGAGCCTTTCTAATTTCGTTTATATGCTTAGTTGGGGTTTTCTTAACCTATATAAAGGCATGTAAAGACTTTATTTTGATGAATTGATGATTAAAGAAATTGAGAGTTGCTTTGTGCAGACCCTAGAGAACTTATGAAGAGTTTTCACCCGAAAGAGCGAATCTTTCAAAACTCGAGGAGCGAATCTTCGTTTTATTGTGCGCTTAGTGCGAAGCCGACGTACATCCTTGGTGTGAAATCTTGGAACTCTCTTTGGAGCTAATCCGAAGATCTTCTATCTTATTCTTCATTTATATTTTTTATTTTAATTGAAGATTGAGAACCCTAACCCCTATCGTGCAGGATTTCTGCTATTTTAGGGTTAGCGTGCGATTTTTCCTGCATCAAATTGGTATCAGAGCAAGTTCAAACCCTCGGCAAGTGGATTGGCAAAATCATGAGTAAAGATCAAATTTTCGAAGCCCTTCGTGATTTGAACGATTACATGATCTCTATGAGAACATTCGTGAAACGGTGGAGCATTCCGATCGTGCGTCAAAAGATGGCAAAGGTAAAAAAATTATGGTGCGAGGAGAAAGGTAGATCATCTGATCAACATAGTTCCATATTCAAACATATGTCGCATCGGATAAGATAAAACTGTAATTTAGGGTTAGGGTTGAACAATAGAAAGGAGGAAGAAGAGAAAGAAGAGAGATATTAGGCTTGGGTCAATGTGACTCAATTCCCAATGTAAAATATTATTTATATCATCTTAGCATGTTCACGTATTGCATGGCTCCCAAGTTAAGTGAATTGCACAACTTAAAATTCACTTAACTACACACACACCCAAAGTTACTTACCATACACCCATACAATAGGAATAACATCTCCAACACTCCCCCTCAAGTTGGAGTCATAGTAACAAATTTCTCCGAAATTTTCCGAAATTTCTTCGAAATTTACCGAAACAAGGGTCAGGCGAAACTTTCAGTGAAATTTCGATGATTTCTCCGAAATCGCTGATTTATGAAGTTTAAATATAATTTATATTTAATATTTTTTGTTCTCCCCTCGAAATTTTCCCGAAACTTTTCGAATTTTTCTCGAAATTTATCCAAAATGAATCGAAATGACCCCATACCGAAATGTTGCCGAAAACGAAATTTGTCACTATGGTTGGAGTATAGATGTTGATCATACCCAACTTGAAGGAGATGTCATAAAGTCTCTTGCCACCAACACCTTTAGTCAGGATGTCGGCAAGTTAATCCTCAGTACTAACTTGAGGAATACTGATTTCTTTGGACTCGACCTTCTCGCGAATATAGTGACAGTCCACCTCAATGTGTTTTGTTATTTCATGAAAGACAGGATTCTCTGCAATATGATGAGCGGCTTCATTGTCACCATACAAAATAATTGGAGTGGATACAGCAACTCTCAAGTCTAACAAGATGAATTTAAGCCACATGCCTTCTCTCGCACCTTAGGACATAGCGTAGTACTCCCCCTCGGCACTGGAGGTTGATACTACAGGTTGCTTCTTAGATTTTCATGTAACCAAATTACCCCCAAGAAAGTGCAATATCCGGTAGTTGATCTCCTATCATCCAGAGACCCGGTCATCAGTAAATATCTCTACATTCAAATGACCACGAGTTTTATAAAGAAGCCCTTTGCCAGGACTTCCTTTCAAATATCTCAGGATCCTGAAAACAGCCTCCAAATGTATTGTCCTTGGTGAGTGCATATATTGACTCACCACGCTTACAGCATAAGCAATATCTAGACGGGTCATGGTTAGATAAATCAATTTACCAACTAATCTCTAATAGGTACGCGGATCCTTGAAAATATCACCTTCTTCACCATTCAATCAGTGATTTTGTTCAATAGGGGTCACAGCAGACCTACACCCCAAAAACTCTGTATCATGAAGGAGGTCTATGGTATACTTCCGCTGAGATAATGAGATGCCCTTCTTAAATCTCACCACTTCAATGCCAAGGAAATATTTCAAGCTTCCCAAGTCTGTAATTTCAAACACTCTGCTCAAATACTCCTTTAGTTTAAGAATCTCATGACTATCATCACCAGTAATGATATCATCAACATAGACTAGTATGGCGGTCTTCTTGATTCCCCTTTTTACAAATAGAGTATGATCATAGTGACTTCTTCGGTACCCGAATTTCATAATAACATCAGTAAATTTTTGAAACCAGGCCCTTGGGGATTGTTTTAATTCATAGATAGATTTCTTCTATCTACATACTTTTCCCTTCTCTCCTTTTACAAATCCAAGAGGAAGGTCCATGTAGCCTTTTTTACGTCAAGTTGAGAAAGTGGCCAGTCTTTGTGGACAGCTAGAGATAACAATACCCTGATTGTGTTAGACTTGGCTACAGGTGCAAAGGTGTCCTGGTAATCAACTCCTTGTGTTTGAGTATACCCCTTTGCTACAAGCCTTGCTTTATATCTTTAAACAATACCATCAGGTCTATACTTAACTGTATACACCCATTTGCAACCAACAGCTCTCTTTCCTTCTGGGAGTTCAACAATTTCCCAAGTTTGATTATGTTCTAGAGCTTTCATCTCCTGAATCATAGCATCCTTCCATTTTAGCTGCAATAAGGCATAAGAAACAGTAGAAGGAAGGGTGATAGAATCAAGAGAACAAACAAAATCATAATGAGATAGTGAGAGATTGCGATAGGACACATACTTCCTGATGGGATAACGAGTACACGATCTAGGAAGTTTTCTGTGAGCAATGGGTAGATAAAGATCAAACACGGGAGGACCCTCTTTGGGTAAGGAATCCTGGTCGGTATTCTGAGAAGGTGACTCATCTACATTCTCATGCACAGTGGCTTCAACGGTGCTTTCCCTATTCCTTCGCACATACATTTTTCCCTTTTCATATTTATCAAAGGTGGGTTCGCTTTTCTGTGGCTCAATAGCTTCATCATCCACTTATCCACAATCTCCATCACCCCCCATAGATAAAGCTCTAAACATCTCAGAGTACTCTTCATTTGCAAGTTGTTTCTCCCCCTAAAGAGGACTCGGAGGACTGGAAAAAGGAGTGCCCTCAAAGAATGTGACATCCATGGTGACTATCACACGACGAGTGAGAGGGTCAAAGCACTTGTATCCTTTCTGAGAAGATGGATACCCAATAAAAATACACTTGGTAGCCTTAGGATCAAGTTTACTCGCCGAATATTGAGGATATGTGTAAAACATAAGGAACCAAAGATACGAGGTCGCACCAAGAACAGAGATTGATGAGGAGACACAAGTTGGAAGAGAGATTGTCCTTCCAGAATAGGTGTAGACATTCGATTGATGAGGTAGGCAGCGGTGAGGACAGCTTTACCCCAGAGATGTTTAGGAACCTTCATATCAAACAATAGAGATCGAGCAACCTCAAGATGTTTATTTTTCCTCTCAACAATCCCATTATATTGGGGGTATAAAAACAAGTAGTTTGTCACACAATTCCATGAGAATGAAGATAAGGCTGGAAAACGTGAGAGTAATATTCCCTACCATTATCTAATCAAAGAACCTTAACATGCCCATGAAATTGTATGCTAACTAATCTGCGGAACATAGGAAAAATAGAAGCAACTTCATCTTTGGTGTGCATAAGAAAGAGCATAATAAGTCTAGTACAGTCATCAATAAAAGAAATAAAATAACGATAACCATGCAAAGCAGTAATAGGGGAAGGGCCTCACACATCAGAGTGAATAACTTCAAAAGGCATAACACATTTACTACCACTCAAGGGACAAAAATTGCGAACATGTTTAGAGAACTGACAAGTTTCACGATTAAAGAAACTACTATCAAATTTATGAAATTTTTCTGAAAATAAAAGTTTCAAACAACTAATATGATGATGGCCACAGCGGGAGTGCCATAATTTTGCTTCATCAACAAAAACCACCATAGCTATAGGAGGAGAGGCACCACGTAAATCTTGAAAGAGGTAGTCCCTTCTCTTTAGTACCATGACCAAGGATCTTCTCCGATTTCAGGTCCTGGAAAACACAATATAACAGAAAGAATGTCACACTATAATGTAAGGAATTGGTAATTTTACTGACAGATAATAAATTCATAGGCATGTTAGGAATCAAAAGAAGAGAGTCAAGACACAAGGTGCCTAATTGAACACTCCCTTTGCCCTTCACAATAATAAGGGATCCATCAGCAATACGAATATGAATAGAATAAAAAAGACTAGACACATATAAAAATAAATCTGTCATATCAGACATGTGATCCGTAGCCCCAGAATCGATGATCCATGAGCACTGAGAGGAGGTCACATGTGCAGACCCATAAGTACCTGACTCGGCTATGTGAGAGGAAGATGCATGTCTCTGTGTTACCGTCATGCACTGAAGGCGGCCCTGGAGATTCTGAAGCTCTCTCTGTAAACTCTGAAAATCAGATAAAGGTGGAGACGGACCTGAAGCAGTAGGGATACTCTGACCACCAACTAAATTAGAAGTTTTCGCAGTGGAGGACTGGAGTGCACGACCTGGAAGGAATTTCGGTGTCCCATATAATTCCCAACATTTTTCTCTGGTATAGCCCTTCTTGCCACAATGAGAACACAATAATTTTTCTCTTTCTTTACGTAAGAGGCCCCCACGACCACCACCTTTACCACCATATTTACCTCCACCACGACCAAAAGAAGTGAAGGATGGTAGGGCAGATCTCTCAGATACATCACCACCAGGAATCTGCATAAACTATTACCTGCTCTCCTCGTGCTGTCAGAGGGCATACACGATATCAAGTGGAGGACACTCCTCTCTACCTAGAATGTTTGATTTAACATTCTCATATTCAGGTCTAACCCCTATTAGGAAGTCAAACACTCTTCTCCTTTCAGTATTTTTACCAGCCTTGCTGGCACATGAGTTGCATAGTTCTTCTCCTTGATATTGTGCTAGTTCATCCCACAAACTCCTCATTTGAGTGTAATACTCTCCAATAGGCTTATCACCTTACTTCATAGTGTTAATTTTATCGCTAACTTGAAACATTTCTGCGAGGTTTTATTTCTGTGAGAACGCATCCCTCACAGCCTCCCATAATTGTTTAGCATCACTGGCATACATAAAAGAATCACTAATGTCTGGTTACATTGAGTGTAGCAGTCATGTCATGACAGTTAGATTGTCACTTTCTCAATCACCATACTTAGGGTCATCTTTTTTGGGTTTGGGAATAGTCTCGTAAATGTAACCCAACTTTTTCTTCATCCCTAAGTACATAGCAGCAAATCATGACCACGAAAGATAATTGGCCCCATTCAATTTTTTTATAGTAATTTGTAAGTTATGAGAAATATCTCCCCCTCCAACGATCTCGAATTTATTCTTGTCCATGATCAAAAGATATCGAGGTCAAAATAATTAGAAAACCCACAACTTCCAAACAGGGAGAATGCCTACATAGGCTTTTCAACAATCAGAATGTGTCCCCACCAAATCAGTACCACGGGCCGATTCAGACATTAAATCAAACATCTGTTGTCCACAATTTGAATCACCACAACACGGACAACCAAACCAATGCTCATAATAACCATAAAGAGAGTAAAATTTTCTGCTGCAAGGAGAAATTATGGGCTTCATGACTGCAAATATTGGATTTGTTCACAAAACTGGGTTGCACACCCATAATCAACAAACATATCTAATTATAGAAACAAGTTACACAAGAATCGTGGTCTCAAGGTAATATAATGAAAGGCATATTGCAGACAATATACTCATCAGATTTAATATTTCACTTCCATAACTTCAAGCATGAACAAGACCAGAAATTAGAAGAAGAGACAAGAACTGTATCTCGGCCTGAACTTGACGATATCAATTACTTCATCAAATACCATTACAATCCTCCCCAAAACAACAATTAAACACAAAAAAATACCTCTATGTTCAAACCGATAGGGATTCAGACATCTTTAAATCCATTTGCGAGGATTAGAGAAAGTTGCAGGCCGAAGCTTAGTGGAGAAGACGACAATGGCTGTCTTCGATAGGTCAACAGGATGACCTCAAATCTGATGGCTCATGAAGACAAAATCACTCGGGGTTATATTCTAATCAAAACCCCTTTATCAAACCAGGTTTTCGGAGTCAACGTTGGACCACGCTGACGTCAGTACTGACATCAACGTGATCAAAACTGCAGCAGCAACAATCCAATGGTGCATTTCGATGGCGTGGATCGATCGCTTTGATACCAAGATAAAACTGTAATTTAGGGTTAGGGTTGAATAATAGAAAGGAGGAAGAAGAAGAGAGATATTAGGGTTGAATCAATGTGACTCAATTCCCAATGCAAAATATTATTTCTATCATCTTAGCATGTTCACATATTACATGGTTCCCGAGTTAAGTGAATTGCACAACTTAAAATTCACTTAACTACACACACACCCAAATTTACTTACCACACAGCCATACAATAGGAATAACATCTCCAACAGGATAGTGGTTGCATGGCACGAGGATATCAGTACGATCATTATCAAAGCTTTTATTCATGATTTATCCAAAGACGTATTGACAATGATTCAAGCTTTGAGACCGAAACTTACAAGTTTCATCCCCATAATCGTACCCGTGAGAAGACCTCTACAGGTTAAAGTTCCTCTACCCGCGCCCGTGATAGTACCTATACCGGTGGAAGATACTGAACCCACAGTGAATCCGAGTACTTTCATGTCTATAAAAGAACCGATGGAGCTTGTTGCTCAAGTAGATCCAGTTATTCGTATTGGTCATGTACCAACTCAAGTTCACATCGGAGTAACAAAGTCGAATCGGATCTCGTCCGAGTCAAATCCAGTTTACTTGTCCAAGTGCAATCAAGGTTCCCCAAATATTGTTCTTAACCTCCATGAAGAAAATCAATTTCGGTCAAAGTTCGAGGTTGAACTTTTCAAAGTAAAGGGTATTGATGCGGAATTTAAATTCACATGTTTGGATCGTAGCTGGGTCAAACGAAGAAAGTCAATAAGAAAGAAGTGGACCCGTAAATGGGCTTTCAAATGGCCTTTGAAGTAAAGTTGGGCCAGCAAGGGAGCACAAGTCTCTTCCTAGAATCGCTCGAGCGATGATGGCTTCCGCTCAAGCGAGACCAACAACGAGTTGAGCGAAACCTCTTTGCCTAAACTCGCTCGAACGACCTTGCACAGAAGTGACACACGGAATTTTATTTTCACTCGAAAATTTTGGTTTTAGTTTCCTTTTAGACTAGGACTCTTTCTAATTTCGTTTATATGCTTTGTTAGGGTTTTCTTAGCCAATATAAAGGCATGTAAAGACTTTATTTGGAGAGATTGATGATTAATGAAATTGAGAGTTGTTTTGTGCAAACCTTAGAGAACTTGTGAAGAGTTTTCACCCGAAAGAGCGAATCTTCGTTTTATCGTGCGCTTAGTGCGAAGCTGACGTACATCCTTGGTGTGAAGCCTTGGAACCCTCTTTAGAGCGAATCCGAAGATCTTCCATCTTATTCTTCTTTTATTTTTTTTTATTTTAATTAAAAATTGAGAACCTTAACCCCTATTGTGCGGGATTTATACTATTTTAGGGTTAGTGTGCGACTTTCCTGCATCATCAGTATTATTATTAAAAAAATAAATTATGAATACCAATGAGGAAAAATAAGTCTAAGACTGCGAGCAGTCATTAGTTTCAATTATTTGGATTTTTTTTTTTTTTTTTGAAACGGTAACAAACTATATTAGAAAAAAAGGTAAGAAATCGGGATATAAAGGAGAGTACCTTGATGAGTAGTAAGATACTACCCAAAGCAAAGGAAAAAAGGAGACCCGAAGCAAAAGAAATCAAAACCTCAACCCCCGCCCCCCCCCCGGCCAACGGGTCACAGGGCAAGCCGCGACAAAAACCAAAATCCAATTATTCGGATTTTGGTGAGGAGAAATCAGCTATCCCATCGAGGGGCCACCTAGAGGATGGACTATAATCCCCAAATTACATTTTTCAAATGAACCTAACCATCTTATCAATTGCTTACGTTTGTACAATCATTAAAGTTAGGGAAAAAATCCACAAGAGATGTCTCATTCTCATTGATTAGACAATTCCAGTCACCTGATTTCTGAGTTTTTCAAATAATTTCCCACCCAAAAGATGGCCGATCACAATTGGTATGACATTCAAATGAGCGCATGTACTAATTCCTAGGTAGAGACGAGCAATAATCAATAAATAAAGAAGAAGAGCACCGCCAACCACGTTTTGCGGCAAGCATCTTTATATAAATCCTCAAAGGGGTAGCTGTTGCACTCCTACCCAGGTTTATGACCAGTTAGGATATTAGAAAGTCAGTGATTTTAATTAACTCTGTAATTCTAATGAGATGTTAAATTTGATTTTTTATAGATCTCCTATATAGCCAAATCAAATGTAGAGTTTGTAGATAAAGAGCTTCAGCAATCTTCAGACCATGTTTGATACAGCTGCAGTATCAGACACTGAATGGCCTTACGAATAAGAGGAGGTGCTCCCCCACCTCTTCAAAATTCCCGAAAAATATACAAATAGATAGAATGAAGATGCCTGCTAATTTTGCCTACATTTCAATTGGGGTTTTTCCGTAGAGAGCACTCCATGATAAGATAGAAGTCTTTGGCTGCAGTAGTTTGCACCAATTCTTGTTTGCCTAGGAACTGGAAACCACTCCTTTTTGGTATAATGTTCCAAGCTGCATTGACAGTGAGCTTTCCATCTGAACTGCATGCCCAGGCCAATTTGTCCTGTTGGATTTAAGTTGGAAGGGTGAGAGATCATGTTTTCCAGCAGATCATAAGGTATTTCCTAGGGATGCAGATTCGGTTTACCGAACCGAATTTCAGTTTTCAGGTCAGTTCAGCCAGAACCGAAACCGAACCAAAAATAATCAGGTTCGGTTTCAGTTCCTTTTTTTCAATTTCTGAAATCGAAATCGAACAGAATCAGGAAAAAAAAAATCGGTTCGGTTAGTTTTCGATTCGGTTTCGTTTTTTCTAATTTTAAAGTAAATTTTCTTCTTTTTTTTTTTGCGGTTTTCCCAATTTTTTCAGTTTTCTAATACTACCAAATTGCTTTTCAGTTTCGGTCCAGTTCGGTTTTGCCAGTTTTTGGGTCAGGGGGTTCGGGTTTCGGGTCAAAACTTGCTTCCCTAGTATTTGCTGATTATTTCAATGAGTTATTAGATCCACAACTCCAGTTTCCAACCTCAAGGGGTTAGGCGAGCTGGCCAGGTACTTGCTTCCAAAAACAGGAGACCTGAGTTCGAATCCCCTCCCCCCCTTGAGGCCACCCTAGGGATTTATATCCTGTGCTGACCCGGCATGTGCTGAATTTGGGGTGCGCATGTGCCCCTGGGATTAGGCGGATGCTCTAAGAGGCCCAGATACCCAGGTTATCAAAAAAAAAAAAAAACTCCAGTTTCCTTATGGTATTTGCGAATGTGTCAGAAATGGATCAAACATCAACCCCATCCATGGAACCAGACTCCAATATGTTTGTCATCCCAACTCTCCAAACAGCTCCTAATTCTAGTGTTTTTCTTTTCTGATAATTAGCTCCTAATTTTAGGTAGGGAACTATTTTTAATCGATAATTCTAGGTCGGGGATGCATTTTTCATTTTCTGACTTTTAGACATACAGTTTCAACTGTTTTATCCGCACAATATTCCCACATTGGTAGCTATCTTGAGTACTTGCTTCAATCGAGTCCATAAGATCTTCTCGGTCATTAAATTCCAGGCTCTCTTCATTAAGCAAACATTATTAAAACCTTAGTGCAAATGCTCACTCACTCTTCATTTGTTCGCTTGCAAACACAGCTCCACGTAACCCCACTTCACTTGCGGAAAGTGGGAAGTTCCTCAAGATTCTTTCTAGCTCTATAGGCAGCAGAATGGTTGTGGAAGCATAAAAAAGATGGATGGGGAGGCTTGCAAGCATCCGCTCAGCCTGAAGAACTTGTTCTGCGAGGTGGTATGACTCAGCAAGGTGCCTATGGAATGCACCAACTTAAGGTCAAAAATAAGACCTCTTTGGGGCACCAAAGAAAAGAGGGGCTCTTAAGTATCTAGAGAGCAAGGAAGCAACTTGCATCCGAGAAATATTTCAAATTTGGGCCTTCTTGGTCTAGTCATCTTACCAAGAAACAAAATGATTTTTGCTAATTAATCCCTAAATGTTCCATAGATTTAAGAGACTAAACATCTTTTAAGATCCCGAGGAAGTGGCTATGATGCGGATGAAGACATCGATAGCATAGAGAAGGTAGTAAATGAAGGATCCAAAGTGAGGAACTTGAAGAGGGGTCTTTGTCCTTCAAGCATTAACATTGAAATGTGATAGCTAAGCATTCCCTTGACAAGATTGAAAATGAGGGGAGATGGGTTCCCTTTCCCTTGTATCAAGTGACAAAGGGGTTCCACGGGGAGTACCATAAAAAGGAAGGAATCCTATTGAGTCTAAGCATTCCCAGCAAGTTAAACCCATTCCAAACTAAACCCAAAATATCAAGAACAGATTGGAAAAAATCCCACTGGAGCTTAGAAAATGCCTTGGATATGTCAAATTTGATAACAAGGAAACCATCAAAACCCTTTGTTTTGAGTTGTTGGAGAAGCTCATTTGCAAGGCCAATATGTTCTTGTTTACTGCCTTAAGGAAAGTGACTTGGTGACTATAGAATGGTAGAAGCCTAGATGTGATGATCCAAAAGAACATATAGTGGACAAATTTTTTGAGGCTGATGGGTCTGTAGTCCTAGAAATTGGCTGGGGAAATGGACAAAATTGCTGAGGCTGATGGACGAGAAGTCCGAGAAACTGGATGGGGAAGGTTATGTGGGAATTAGGGTAATGAAGAAAGAGTCTACGGCTTGGAGGAGCGTTCTATTTAAGAATTAAGTTTTGGGTGGCAACAACGACATCATTACGTACAATGTTCCAGCATGAACAAAAAAAGGAACCTAAGAAACCATTAGGACCTGGAGAATTTCGAGAGTTTATTAGCTCTGGTTTTCTATGGGGCTGTTGAACAGCTCCTGGAAATCTGTGTTTTGAGATTGATTTCTTCTGTGATTGCTGCTGATCTGTGATTCCGAGATTTTACTTACTGCTGAGATTATTGTTGGAATACAGCTCTAAACTTTGCGGTTCTACATCAAATATCCCGTTACTGCTGCCATTATCCCTGGGTTCTTATTCTTTTGCTAAAGCTTGTATTGGGACCACAAACATTGTTCAAAATTTCATCCGGAACTGATACATAGCGGTTCCAGAGGGCTCTGGTACGATACATTGATAATGTATAGGTGATATAAAAAATTGCCCATATTATCGGACGATACAACAAAATTATCGGTTGAATCATCTGATAATGGGGATATTTGAAATTATCGGACAATAATTTCGAGGTGCCAGATACACTGATTTTCGAAATATCGAAATTGTCAGCCAAGAATTTCAATAATTTGGAAGTATTGGCCAATACAATACAACCTATAATTTGAACTTATCCACCGATAATTTTGCTGATACATTGATCAATGTTTCAGTCAATACATGCAATGTATCGGACAATCCAACCGATACGTCCCGGTCTGGGGCCAGATTTATATGTACCGGACGATTTTGACCCGTGACCACAAATACCAGAATTCCTGCAGACTTCTTGGGTCAGAATTGTTGTTGTCTTAATAATATGGAACTAAGGCACTGCTGTTGAACCTGATTCAACATCTGTAGATACCTCTTTGCTGTTGATTTGAAATTCTTTACACCATATTTGCACATCATTTAGTAATCCGAGGTCAGCTATAACAAAGATCTTGAGCATATTTAATCTGTATTTTATGCAGATTTCAAGGGGTTGAACTGCAATTTTTATTGCTGTTCTAACTGGGTATTTACACAAACTCTGAACCTAAATATTGGAGATCAGGGACTGTTGACGGTGTTGACATTGTCGCAGAATTTTACTATTAGATTCTCATCTACTTAATCCTATTTAGAATATTTAGGACTGGGTTAGCATCAGTTTGGAGATAAATCATGGAATCTAATGCACACAGAAACCAAGGCAGGATTCAGGATACCATCTTGACAACCTAAAGAGACTAGAAAAACAGTCAAGCACAGATTCCAGTTATTATCTTGAAATTTTACATGATGTGACCTTTGCTCATAATTTGCTACAATGAAGCCAATTTTCAATTTCTGAGCAGCTCTGAGCATAGGAATGAATGGCTCAATAGTGTGGCTCTAAACAGAGAAACTGCCTAGAAGACAATTGGTCAACCATTGATTTGAATGCATTCATTACCACATTAATGGTTCAAGTTAATCTGGATTAAGCCATCACGAAGTTAACGAGCAGGGAGGGTATAATTGTCCTTGATGGGTGCTAAGGTCCAATCAGGTACATTAAAGACTTTTGTCGAGCAGGCGAATGGAGTTCTATTTGTTTTTCAGACCATGCGAGATGAGAGAAGTTCGAATTGATCAATGAAGAAATGATGGAAACTATGCCGTGGGTCCATTGCAAAGCGCATACATTTTTGATAAACACATCATTCAATGGTCACAGCAACAACTTCTGCATGCCCATCACCTAAATCGAAGAAAGGGTCATCCTCCCTTTTGTGAACCCTATCTGATCAAACTACATACTATGTATCAGCTTTACTCAATTTTGATCCATTACAAATGGATAGAAAAAAATATATATTACCCATTAGTTATTACAAGCAAGTAATGTGTTTGAACATTGTCTAGCTCATTAAATCATCTGCAAATACTGGAATAATACGAAATGACAGAATCAAAACTACAAGAAGATACCAATCTTTTAATACACAAAAATATACTGGTATCTATGTGAAGAAAGAAAAAATTGAATTTGACAACATTTCTTTCCTCTTCAAATCAAGCAAGAACACAATCAGATTAGCTCAACTTTGATCCAATAAAGCATTAATTCTCTATCTCCATGCCCTTTACTAAAAAAAAAGAAAAATCACTACCCAACTCCAAAAGCCAAAAAATAGGCATGCCCAGTTTGGATTACCAGAAAATTATTTGTTTCTTCATTTTCTCTGTCCATGACAATTACTTTAAAAAAATAAAAAAATACTATCAAACTTCAAAAATAGACATGCCCAGTATGGATTACAAGCAAAAGATGTGTTTGTTCAATTTCTTTGTCCCATTACTAAAATATATGTGTATTATATATATATATATATATATATGAAAAATATAAAAGAAATAATCACTACCCAACTTCAAAAACCAAAAAATGTGTTAGTGTTGGTAATAGTTTAATTAAATCAAAACTATTATGGTCATTTTGATAATGGGCAATTTGATTTCGATGATTTCTAGCAACAGTCACCACCAGAATTGGCAAATACCTTGATTGAAGAGAGAAATGAGGGATGAGCCGGGGACATATACCATGTTGAAGTAAATTGATTTGGGGACCCGGATTCGACAAGTTGGTTTGTGGCAGAAAGTCAAATACAAGATTATGTCCATTGTACTGAGCATAAATGCCAGTAGCATCAACCTTTATTAAAGGTAAAATGGAAGTGATAAAAGGTATTCCAAGAATAACCAATTGGGTTAAATTCTTGAGGATCATAAATGTGGCAGAAATACAAATTCCCTTATTATCAATTGAAACATAATTCAATTTATGTTTGATTTGCATTTTATAACCACTAGCATTAGTAAGACTTTGTGTGGTTTTATCAAAGTACTGAGTAGGAACTAATCCTTCCTTAATACAATTCATATTTGCTCCACCATCCACAAGAGCAATAGCGTCTTTGATTGTAAATTCTTGGTTAATTACCAAGGTGATTTTGATATACCACTTCTGAGCTGGTACTTGATGCAAAGTATTCAAGTAATTATTGGGTGGTATGATATTATTAGATTGATTACTAGAAGAAGCTCCTTGATGTTCAAGAAGATTCAATCTAGTGTGGATTGTGCTAATTTCATTAGCAGTTTGATTTTTAAGTGTAATTAATTCAGTTTTCAATGAATTAATTTCATGCTTAAGATTATTAATAGTTGCAAGTCTTATTGGACCCTGAGTTTCTAGACGATTAAATAATTCTCTAATCGAATAGGGATTTTCAACTATTAATTCTTTTTTACTTTCCTTTTGAGCCATAGAAATACAAGCTTCAATTAATTTAGATTTCATTGTTGGATCTTCAGTTTTATCTACTAAGTCCAATAATGATTGTTGACTTGTTGTAAGAACATTGATACTTAAATTATTCATGGCAGCAAATGCTAGCTAAGAATCATTTGAAGTATTTATATTGTTACAATTGCAATCAACATGATTTTCATCATCAGATGAAAAAGAGGAATGGAAACTATTAATCTCATCAGAATCAAATTCTTCTTGTTCAGAAGAGCTAGATTCTAACCAAATTTTTGATAAAGTTAATCTTAAACCTTCATCATGAATCTAATTTAGTTTTTGTTGGGTTGTACACCGATTGGCGTAATGACCAAACTTGTGACATTTATAACATTTAATGTCCTTTTTAGGTCTGTTTAATTTCTTTTCTCGATTTATGCGAGAAGAAGAGAGTTTATCATTTTTCTTGGAAAAACGACAATGTCTATGAGTGGGAAATCTTTTGATACTTTTCTTTTTCCTTTAGAAGGAAAATTGATCTTCGTATCATAGGTGAATTGATCACAAAATTCACCTAATTCTTTTCGACTAATGAGTCATTGCTTTATTAATTGTTGGTGTAATTTTAAATCATCACACAAACTTACACCCTCACAAATAATGATACTCGTGAGTAGGCCATAAGTAAATTGGCTGTAGTTTATGCTTTAATCTTCAGGATCACGAAGCTTATTTCGAACTTTTTCAGCAAATAAGCTAGGGAGTCCATCAATGAATTTGGCTTTCTAATATTCATTGTTGGTATCGTTGCGATGCATTATTGAGTCATGAAAACATCTTTGAACCATCGAAAATGGGTTAAAGATGGGCAACGAAGATTTTGAAGAAGCTCTCGACTTCATTCATATTGATGATTCTATGAACCAACAAAATGAAAAATAATACTTTGTGTTAAAAGTATAGACAACATCTTCATGAGATTCAACTTGTCCGATAAGATCATTTTTAACTAGTTTTGTTGAATTAAGAATTTCATTACGTTGAGGAGTTGAGAGGATATTATCCCACTATCCTTCAACATACCAAAAAATCCAGTAGTAATGAAACGGGCAATTTGTTAGTCAGTATTTTGACTTTGATTCAAAATGGTACTATACATAAACATTTTATGTAGTACTTCAAAGATAGCATATTCAGATTTACCATTGATGTTCCATTCATAAATGGACTTATAATCATGGATCCACGTAGACATACGCTGGTTGGTGCGGATTCGGGTAGATCAAAGCGTGCCACGTCACGGTACCTCCATACTCAGTAGTACCGAGACCACACAATGTCAAACGACCTTTTTTTATATATTCCTTTTTGTTGGAACTGTGCATTTCTTGTCATCTTCCTCTTTCAGTCTGTTTCTTGGTTTTTAGGGCTTCTCTCTCTAGCTCGATAAAGTAGCAGCTCGAACTAGATCGGACGGTCTACCTCATCTCTGGATTTAATCATCTTTCTCTCTCTCAACCTCTCTCCATCTCTTTCTCTCCCTTTCAAGTATCTTCTTATAGTTTTGAGAGAAAGATTGGCATCTCTCTCTCTCTCTCTTTCAATGTTGGAGAAGCGTAGTTGCGGAAAAGAGATGAAATACACTTAATAAAATCATAATCTATCATATAATACAAAGGGAACCAAAAAATATACTTAATTAACTACAGGCGAAATTTTATTATATTAATATAAACATATATAAAGAGAAATATTAAACTAAGAAAGATAGCTTACCGATATGCAAGCCAACTCTCCGATACACACCAAACTTATATAACAAAAGAACTTGGAAATATATTTCGGTGCTTGGACAAGCCCCAAGCATAACCATTTATAAATAGTTACGGACTTGAAATGGTTGAAGTCCATGAATGAGTGGGACACATGTGCTTGAATAACTGGTTGTAATTGCTTCGTCCCAAAGTAATTGCGGTATGACATCACGGTTTACGTCATAGATTGAATTATTGAATGGTGACATATTGTCTTGCATCATCGGCATAATTATTGAAGACAGTTGTTGTTGACTGTTGGGAGGACAGAAATTGCTGATTTAATTTATGGCCATCATGCAGTAGTGTTAGGACTGACTTGAGTAATCATTTCTTTTTGTCTTTGACTTGATGACTAATTCCATCCCAATAATCCCCAAGAGAGGGATCAGAATTATCAGGTTAAGATTCTCTTGCTAGAACATGGAAAGTGTTTTCAAACGAAGTCATAGAGTCGTCGTCAGAATGGGAGGATTGATTAAAAGTTTGGAGAAAATGAGACTTCATAGAGTCAAGACAGCGCTGATTTATTTGAACTTCTGATAAATCAGGATTTTGTTTGCAAAGCATATCTTTGAAATTTTCAAATGGATTAGATTCTAAAGAGGATAAGGATGTATCAGTTTTTGTTGTTCTAGCATACTATGCCAGAATGGATGAAATTTCTTCAAGTTTTTTATCAAGATTAGGAAGATTATCCCACCAACGGATCCAATAAGTTCATTGGAGGATGGGAATATGATTAAGAGTGGATATTTGAATATTCTACGTACAAATCCAAGGAATACTACACTCTATGAAGAAATGAAGGGATATTTCATAAGTATGAGGAGTCTTGCCTTTGCATTTTGGATTAATTCTTTCATATTATTTATATAAAGAAACAATAGATTTAGGCAAAATTTGTGGAATTGGTCCAAAATGAGTCCACCAATCATAATACCAATTTGGTATTCCAGCCTGGAAAATATCAGGGCATATCATTATGAACCAAGAATGTATTTGTTTTGGATTCATATAATAGAAGGCATTCGAAAAGGATTTAATATAATCCCAATAGTTAAATGAGTGTCCTGAACTTAATTTTCGGGATTTATTCAAATCAATACCCCATATTTAGGGCTTTATAATTTTATGGATGATTATCTTGCTATAGGTGATTGGATTATCTGGTCTTTGATTGTCTATATAGTGGGTAAATATTATAGATCCAGTGGATGTGAGAATAGCTTCTGCAATAATACGATTTTTTCCGTCTAATTCAGGAAATGTTTGGTTGTCTAAATATCGTCTTTTAATTTCCAAAAGATCAGACATCCATTGTTGGTCTTCTGGTTCAATTACCAGAATGATAGAGAATACATCTTTTTGGATGTAAGAGATCTCTTTTACCTCATTTGTTCTCTCTTTATTAAGAGATGTAACATCTTTTGAGGTAGAACCTTTTTGGGGTCTATATCGAGTGTTTTGGATTATTGTCTAAAGATTATAATTATTTGTTGATTCCCGAGATGTAATGAGAAGATATTGCCCCTTCCTCGACCTTTGCCTATGCCAGGGAGAGAATTTGTCTCTCCTTTAATAAATTCAATTTGAAAACCAAAAGACAATTCAGCTTACCATCGGAAAAATAATTGTTTGTATGCAAAATTTTTAACATCCTTTTGTAAAACCTGTTTTACAGCACTACAGTCACTTCTGAGTAAAAAAGATAGGTTAAGCAAGTCATCTTGAAATTTAAAAATACATTTTACAATTGATAAAATCTCTTGCTTTATAGTAGAGTAATACTTTTGAGCATCTTTTCAAACTCTAGAAGTATACCTAATTAATTCTTCTTTTTGTTTGGAAGGATTCACTTGTTTGAGAATGCCTCCATAACCAATTTGAGAGGCGTCTGTCTCAACAATTTTTGACCAATGAGGATTGGCTAAAGAGAGACATAGAATTTGTTTGACCTTGAACTTGATTTTGCGATCAGCTAGTGAGTGTTCTGTGGTCCATGGAGATGGTGTTTTTCTCAACCGGGAATATAATATTGTTGCATATTGTGCAAGGTTAGGATAATAATCTGCAATATATTTTAGACTTCCCAAAAATTGTTGCAAGTTATCTAAAATCTCATCGAAAAATTTCGACACAAATCCAATACTTTTATCTATGCGAATGATTTGGCCTTGGTGAATATTATGGCCAAGAAATCTGATAGATGTCTGAAACAATTTAATTTTGGGAGCAGAAATTACTAATCCATTTTTCTGTATGATATCTTTAAAAATATTTAAAATGAAATTTAAAAAGATGAGTATGTCATCAATATACACAATGAAGAAATCGGTGTATGGGGTAAATATATCATTCATTATATTTTGAAATTCAGAGGGAGCATTTTTAAGGCCAAATGGCATAACATTCCATTTGAAATGCCCAAAGGGAACGATGAAAGTCGTTTTGTAACGGTCAGTCTCTGCCACCTGAATTTGTCAATACCCCGATTTGAGGTCAAATTTAGACAAAAAAGGGGGGGCTGAATGCAGCCGATCCAGGAGATCTTTTTTATTAAGGATTGGATAACGAATCCATTGTAAACAATCATTCAAAGGTTTGTAATTAATGACAAGACAAGTGATGCCTCATTCACGTTCAGCATTTTTGTTAACATAAAAAGCGGTACAACTCCATGGGGAGTGACCAAGTCTTATCAGTTGTTTTTGTAATAAACTGGCAATTTCAGTTTTACATAATTCCAAATAGGCAAGTTTCATTTGACTTGGTCTGGCTTTGGTTGGAATAGCTTTTTCATTAAAATCATTAGTACAAGGTAAAGAAACAATATGTTTCTTTCTATTCCAAAATGCATTTAGAATATCACTGCATATATTATTGTGATATGATTCAGGTAATTGGGAGATTTTTGCTTGAATTAAAGGGGACTCCAATTGTTTGTGTAAAGATAAAATCTTTACCTTCTTTTGCAGGAAATTGATTAGTTGTTCTTTGAATAATAAATTGATTTCCATATGATTAAATAATTTAGTTTGAGGTTGTGTTAGGAATTCAAACACAAGATCATTTCCATTGTACTACCCATAAATACCAGTAGCATCTACCTTTGTCAGAGGTAGAATGAAAGTGATAAAAGGTGTACCAAAAATAACCAATTTGGTTAAATTCTTAACAAGTATAAAAGTAGCAGGAATACAAATCTCAATATTACAAATTAAAACATAATTCAATTTATAATTTATTTGCATTTTATAACCACTAGCATTAATAAGACTTTGAATAGCTTTATTAAAGTATTCAGTAGTAACTAATCATTCCTGAATACAATTCATATCAGCTCCACTATTAACAAGAGCAATAGCTTTTTTTATAGTAAATTCTTGGTTGATAACCAAGATGCTCAAAAAAATTACTCTACTATAAAGCAAGAGACTCTACCAATTGTAAAATGTATTCTTAAACTTCAAGATGACTTGGTTAACCAATCTTTTTTACTTAGAATTGGCTGTAGTACTGCAAAACAGGTTTTACAAAAGGATGTTAAAAATTTGACATCCAAACAAATATTTGTCTGATGGTAAGCTGAATTATCTTCTTTTAATTTTCAAATTGAATATATTAAAAGAGAGACAACTTTTCTTTGTGACTTTCTAGCAAGAGAATTTTTACAGGGATCTCTTTAATGGAAGCATCCACCTCTGGAGGCATAGGAAGAGGTCGAGGAAGAGGCAATATCTCCTTATCACAACCTCAGGAATCAACAAATGATTATAATCTTTAAACAATAATTCAAAACAATCAATATAAACCCCAAAAAGGTTCTACCTCGAAAGATGTCACATCTCTTAATAAAGAGAGAACTAATAAGGTAAGAGAGATCTCCTACATCCAAAAAGATATATTATCTACCATTCTGGTAATTGAACCAGAAAACCAACAATGGATGTCTGATTTTTGGAAAATTAAAAAACGATATTTAGACAACCAAAGATTTCCTACATTAAACGGAAAAAATCGTATTATTGCATAAGCTATTCTCACATCCACTGGATCTATAACATTTACCCACCATATGGACAATCAAAGACCAAATGGCCCAATCACCTATAGCAAGGCAATCATCCATAAAAGTATAAAGTCCTCAATATAGGGTTTTGATTTAAATAAATTTCGAAAATTAAATTCAGGATACTCATTTAACTATTGGGATTATATTGAATCATTTTTCTAATGTCTTCTATTATATGAATTCAAAACAAACACATTCTTGGTTCATAAAGATATGCCCTAATATTTTTCAGGCTGGAATAGCATATTGGTTTTATGATTAGACTCATTTTGGACCAATTCCGCAAATTTTGCCCAAATCTATTATTCCTTTATATAAACAATATGAAAGAATTCATCATAAATTCAAAGGCAAGACTCCTCATACTTCTGAAATATCCTTGCATTTCTTTACAGAGTGGTATTCCTTGAATTTTTTTGTGGATTATTAAAATATTCACTCTTAATCATATTCTCATCCTCCAACGAACTTATTGGATTCGTTGGTGGGATAATCTTCCTGATCTTGATAAAAAACTTCAAGAAATTTCATCCATTCTGGCACAGTATGCTAAAACAGCAAAAACTAATGCATCCTTATCCTCTTTAGAATCTAATCCATATGAAATTTTCAAAGATATGTTTCGCAAACAAAATCCTGATTTATCATAAGCCCAAATAAATCAGCGTTGTCTTGACTCTATGAAGTCTCATTTTCTTTAAAGTTTTGATCAATCGTCCCAATCCGACGACAACTCTATGACTTTCTCTGAAAACACTTTCCATGTTCTAGCAGGAGAATCTCAACCTAATAATTATGATCCCTCTCTTGGGGATTATTGCGATACAATTATTCATCAAGTCAAAGACAAAAAAAAATAATTATTCAAGTGGGTCCTACCACTACTGCATGATGGTCATCAATTAAATCAGCAATTGTTGTCCTCCCAATAGTCAACAACAGTTGCCTTCAATAATTTTGTCGATGACGTAGACAATACGCCACCATTCAATAATTTAGTCTATGACACAAGCCGTGATGTCATACCATAATTACTTCAGGACGAAGCGACTACAACCAGTTATTCAAGCACGCGTGTCCCACTCACTCACAGACTTCAACCATTTCAAGTCCGTAACTATCTATAAATAGCTATGCTTGGGGCTTGTCTAAGCATCGAAAAATATTTTCAAATTCTTTTGTTATATAAGTTTGGTGTGTATCAGAGAGGCGGCTTGCATATCGGTAAGCTATCTTTCTTAGTTAATTAAGTAGTTTATTTTATGTATTTTGGTTCCCTTTATATTATATGATAGATTAAGGTTTTATTAGGTGTATTTCATCTATTTTTCGCAACTACACTTCTCCAACACTGAAAAAGAGAGAAAAAGAAATGTCAATCTCTCTCAAAACTACAAGAAGATATCAATCTCTCTCTTTCATATAAACTGAAAGAGAGAGAGAGAGAAAGAGATGGAGAGAAAGGTTGAGAGAGAGAAAGAGAGATGATTAAACCCAAAGATGAGGTAGACCATCTGATCTAAGATTTTGAGTTCCTACTTTATTTAGCTAGAGAGAGAAGCCCTAAAAACCAAGAAACAGACTAAAAGAAGACGACGAGAAATGCACAGTTCCAACAAAAAAGGAATAAATAAAAAAAGATTGTTTGATATTGTGTGGTCTTGGTACTACTGAGTATGGTGGTACCGTGACGTGGCGCGGTTCGATCTACCCGTATCCACACCAACCAGCGTACGTCTACGTGGATCCATGTAGTGATATCACTACAATATTGTGGTACTCATCAACATGCAATAAATTCTCAAGTAACTACTCCATCTGGGTCTCTGCAGATACTTCTAACCATACCGGTCTGTACAAATTAGGGTTTGGCTCTAGTGGGCCCCAGCTGAGGCATGATAGAGTGCGCCACTACTCTTTTTAATAGTTTGATTAACAACCTATTAGGCTTACAGGTGGCATCTCGGTCTTAAGGAGCTCATGAAATGGGTCGTGTATGGGCTAAGGTAAGTAGGCCTAATCAATTGGGCTGGATATAAACTAGCACCAAGAGGCCCAATTATAATTGGCCGATTTAAAGCCTCAACCAAACCCAATGTTGCCCACTGAGACACCCACAAAATGTGATAGGCAAAGTGCAATTAATTGGTATACGTATAGATCTATCACCATCAGCACTCATTTGAAATAGTTGACTTACCGAGTATCGTAATAAAGGTTTATTCAACTATCTAAATTAAAGGTGAGTGGAGTGTTACTTCATTGGTCAACTCTTTCAGATAGGTTATAGATTTGTGTTGCATGGAATATTGACATGACATGTCTACTCATAAGGGTGTATGAATGATTTCTAACAAATTTTAGCGTATTTTATTACTTTAGAAAGTTTTAGAAAAACGAGATTCGCACGATTTTTAAGGTTCCGGATGAGACATTCCATCCATGTTATTGAAGCATTAATTGTTGAGATTATCGAGCACCATCCATCCCAATTAAATACACGATTTTATTTGTGTTATATGATATTTAATAGAAGGGTATTTTTGTTATTTCAATATAAACGTTGCTCATATGATGGCCGAATGACTTTCTGAGACTTTTTCAATCACCCAATCTTCTTGTATATGTTTATAACATATACAAGAAGAAATGTTGGGATTGTACCAAATGACAGAATCAAAACTACAAGATACCAATCTTTTAATACACAAAAAAATTACTGGTATCTATGTAAAGAAAGAAATAATTGAATTTGACAACATTTCTTCAAATCAAGCAAGAACACAATCAGATTAGCTCAACTTTGATCCACTAAACCATTCATTCTCTATCTTCATGCCCTTTACTAAAAATCACTACCCAACTCCAAAAGCCAAAAAATAGACATCCCCAGTTTGGATTACCAGAAAATTATCTGTTTCTTCATTTTCTATGTCCATGACAATTACTTTAAAAAAATAAAATAAAATAAAATACTATCAAACTTCAAAAATAGACATGCCCATTATGGATTACAAGAAAATGATGTGTTTGTTCAGTTTCTATGTCCCTGCCCATTACTAATATATATATATATATATATATATATATATATATATATATATATATATATATATATATATATATATATATCAGAAAAAGAAATAATCACTACCCAACTTCAAAAACCAAAAAATAGACATGCCCAGTTCGGATTACATGACAATAATGTGTTTATTCATTTTTAAGAACATTAAATCCTCTGCAAGTAACAGTATATAAAACTATGAACAACATCAAAATTACAAGGAGATACCAATCTTTTGGTTGCTAACCTTTGAATGAAGTTTCTGCAGATCGTTGGTGAGAATCTACTACAATCGAAGTGCTGCATTTGGATTAAAGAGAGAGAATAAAAGGGGGGGAGGGAGATGATTCAGAGATGGTTGCCAATATGACAATATGAAGAGGGAAGGTGCATGAACCCGCCCACTTCCCACCCAATCCAATAATCAATGGATTTAATATTAAAGAATAAAGACCAATTGGGTGCTCACCGGCATCATAGGATTAAGTAGCTTATGAAGAGCCTTTTATTTAAAAAACAAAAACAAAAAAGGGAAATTTGCATTTTCGGCCCTACAATTTTGCTTATTTGCAAAAATGGCCCTATAGTTTCATTCCTTGCAGAATAGGCCCGCTCCAAGCCAAGCAGTTTCCACGTTACCGCCCACTTGCCAAGTCAGCATGAATTCCAAGCGTCGCCACAGTAGGGTAGCATCGCGCTACAACGCCGCCACGTTAGCAGCACCGATATTTAAAAAAACAAGAAACTATTTAAACTGGGGAACGATTTTTCACTTTCCACTTTTCGCTTTTCACTTTTACCTTCCAGAAGAGAACAGGGCGATTACTGCTTTCAAAGTAAATTTTTTTTTTTTCCAGGTTTATTTTTAGGCATTCCGCTATCCTAGAGTAGCATACTGCTATCCCGGGATAACAGTACGCTACTCCAGGATAGCGGTCCGTTATCCCGAGATAGCGGTCCGTTATCCCGAGATAGCGATACGCTACTCCAGGATAGCGGTACGCTATAAGCTATAAGCTATTTATTATTTTATTTTTTTAATTAATAACTAAATTATGTTTATATATGTTCTATGCAGTTCCTTTCACACATACTAAGATGTCGAAGTCAAAGCCGTTAAAGCCCTTTGGAAAGTGTACAGGTATTAGTGTTAAAAAATTTTGCATGCATTGTAACGAAGAAAAGAAGAAAATACTGGATGAATCAATTTTTAGTCATCTGTTTAGGATATCTGAAAAATTAATCTTTATTGGAGACTTAATTGAGGCAATTTTAAGCTTTTGGGTGAAAGATAGCATGTTTAAGGTGAAGAACACCAAGTTAGTTTTGCAAGAGGCCAATATATCACTGATTTTAGGATTAAATATGTTGAAAAAATTTGAAGAAAATGAGTCTAAGCAAAGAACTATAAGAGAAGAGGAAACCATTCGGTACAAATTCTATAGGGAGCAGCAGACTAGAAGATCTCGTATCGAAGAAGTCATAGATAGTGCCCATCTTTCTGAAGATGAATTTTTGAAATTATTGTTGTTGTTTTTTGTATGCTCTTTTCTACTTCCGGACACATATTAGGAAGTTGATAGTAAATATTTAAAGTTAGTTGATAACTTAGAATGCTTCAACCAATATCCGTGGGGGCTTGAAGTTTATAATAATTTAGTTGATTGCATAAAAAAAACGATTGGGAGAAGAGAATCGGCAAAAGTCTCAGAAAAAGGATAATACAACATATACGATTGCACTATAGCGTTACAAATATGGGCGTTGGAGCACTTTCCTGGAATCGACACTCCTCGTACATAAATGAAAAATATATTTCCGAGGCTAGTGAAATGGGAAGCTCTAAAAGTCAGCCGTACTCCAAATTATTATAGAGAAAAAATTCTTACGTCTCCTGTAATTATCGAACTTGATTATAAGAAACACGAACTACAATATCTATCAGTTCGACAATTCTTCAGTCATAGGGAGAAAGAAAAGGAACGATTAGTTGAAGAATCGAGAAAAAAAATGAATTACCCTACCGAAAAAAGGAATACCCATCAAAAGAAAAAGAGATAAGTGAAGAATATGATGAAGATAATGATGATGACGATGAATCTAACAGTGATGATAATAACGAATACAAATTCGTATTACGTCATCAAAAAGAATTAAAGGGGAAGCCAACAATTAGAGAACAACCGGCTAGACATCTCGAGCTCCTAAATGAAGTTAAGGAGCTTAGAATAGAATATTCGTCCCTACGCAATGCTGTTAAAGAAATGAAGGGCGATTTCAAACGTGCTTTCACTGTGTTAAAAGGGCAGGCATTCACAATTGAGCAGCAGGGAAGGGAAAATAAGAGTTTAAAAGAGAAAGTGGTGTCTTTAAAGGAAGAGTTAAAAAATTTAAAGAGTGAAAATATTGTAATTAGGAACGAACTTACAAAGGTTAAATCTCATTTGACAAAGATATAAAACTGGTCTCATTTGTTATATTTATAATCATTTTTAAATTTTATTTTGTTTAAATTTATTTAATATTATTTTTTAATATTTTTATAGCTGACCGCTATCCCGAGATAGCGGTCCGCTATCCTGACTCATTTTTTTGAAATTTCTTTGTTTAACTTCTTTTTTTACCTTATATAGGATGAAATCCTCTCTACAGTACTATTTGAGACCTTTGTTATTCCTAAATCTCCTGCCCCAGAACCAGCGCCTCAGCCCCCATCAGCTTCTAAACCCCCTTCTCCTCATCACCCTATCCCAATCACTCAAACTTCTGAACCCCCTTATCCTCATCACCCTGCCTCAATCACTCAAACTTCTAAACCCCAACCGCCGATTGAAGATATAGATAAAGGGGTTGATCCGCTAGTAACTTAGCCAACTGTTGAGTCGCAACCAGCGTCTTTTAAACCCTTATTAGTGAATATTTCTGCTTCTACTAAGGGCATGTTATACAAGCTTTGAAATCGAACCAAAAGAAAGTCGCCAACGGAAAAAATCACTACAAATAAAAGAAAAAAAGTAGAAGAACAAGAAGAAGAGGTTCCAGAATCAATGGAACAAAAATTTATGAGGAGTTTATGGAATCGGCTTGTGGAAGAAGATTTAGTTATCATTAAAACTATCTGTGGTCAAGACGTCACCGTAGGGCATTTATAGCTTTTGAAGGGAAAATCGTGGCTCGATAACGAAATTATCGATTTGTATTTGAAAGTTTTAGGCAGTAGAAATGATAATATGTTCGTGGAAATGGCGGAGAAGAGCTGATTTGCATCGGCCTCTGCATTGCTATCGTTTTTATTTTTTATTATTTGATTTTATGATTTAATTTATTTATCTGTCTTTATTTACGTCATTAATAGATTCAAATAATGAGTTATTTTAATATTAAATTTCAGACCATAATTATAGCGGACCAAGTAAAGTTTCAAAAATTCGTCCATGATGAAAATTTAGAGCCACTGAATGAAAAAGGTAGATGGAAGGCCTATTGCGACAGGTGGCAGATTCGCCACCAGGCCAAGCCGCTTGAGTCACTCCTTCGAAGTACCTCATGCGGTATTAATGCTATCGATTGTGGGACGGTAAGTTATTTTTTGATAGCGATCACACTTTTAAAGTTTATTAATTAACACATTACTAATTAGAATTACAATTGCACGCAGATATATTTTCCAATGCATAGCCAGAGACACCATCATTGGGCATTGGCTATCGTTTCTATAACGTACCACGTTATAAAGTTGCTAGATCCTGCCGACCGAGAGTGTTCGAAGAAATTTGATACGCACAAAGATTCATTGATACATCACCTGCCACGACTTCTTCACACTATCGGATTGAGTTCTGCTCTCGATCAGCAGTTGCAACTTACTATCATAAATAGTGTTGATCTTCTCCTCCAAAAGAACGGTTGAGACTGTGGGATTTTCGTGCTGAAATACATTGAATACTTTTTCGAGCGGCGGAAAGTAGATTTTCAAGAGAAAGACATGCAGTAATTTTGAGCTGAAATTGGACATTCATTGTCCACGTTTGGGACTTAGTTTTTATTTTTTCGCTTATTTATTTTGTTTTGTATATTATGATTTAAATTATTGGGATAATGAATGCATTTTTTATATATTTCGAGGTTCAGCAAGAAAACTCATTACAATTTTGATCACGAATTGACACAAACTCAAGATCAAATCAAGTCAGGTTTGAGACTCTGAGTAGGTGTTCACACTATTCAAATTTAACTTCCTAAATCATAATTCATGGTTAATGAAAAAATTTATTGACTAAAAAAGACTAAAAAAGTGATTTTATATTCTAACAAATTTACAAGAGCGGCGGTTATGTCTATATTCATTATAATTTATACACTGTAGTGGTCAAACTTCGCCTTTAGATCGTATCCTCCTTTTCTTTGGGCGGCCGGCTTGACGTATATTGTGCGGATGTAAAACCTCGATGTCTTCCCTTATAACTGCCCATTGGCGCTTATCAACGGTCAAAATAAATTGTTCTTATAAGTTTTCCTAAATAAGGCACTGGTAAACCAATTATCACAAAATTGAGGAGTCTCTTTATGCCTGTTCCCGCGCGATAATGCAGCGATCGCATGCGAACATGGTAATCCAAGGATAGCCCAACGTCTGCATGTACACATTCGTTTTTCTAGATCGACACTGTGAGTATATTGCCCACGTTTAACTTGAAATATATCGCAACCATAGGGAATAACGTTCTTTCGACGAGCCCACTCTGAATTTCGTGTTATGTGCTCTTCCGCCATTGGTGTCAACTCGTGTGTCATTTTATTTCCTTCTTCCTGACGCCGAAGGTAGAATTCGGCTACCTTCGTGCGAATGGTTTCTAACATTGTCACGATCGGTTACTCTCTAGCTATCTTCAACACACTGTTAATACTTTTAGCTATATTTGTTGTCAGTATATCATAACGCTTTCGTGAAAAATATGCGCGCGCCCAGAAATGGTCGTCGACTTCTTTAATCCATGTTATGCATTCCGGGGGGGGGGGGGGGTGGTCTTGTATTTTTCGTAAAATTCTTTTAAATTTTACCTTGAAGAATGTACGGGCAGCAATCCAAAACAGCGGTCGAGAGATTATATCCTTATATGTATAAAAAAGATTCAAAGTTAGGTGTCGCATACAGTAGCTGTGAAATGTATTAGAAAAAATATTATGCACACTTCCATCAACCCCTTCTGCCGATCTGATATCAATACAAATTGTTCTTCAAAGTTCCTGATTACGCGTCTCCCTAATAGATCAAGGAATCATATCCAATGATCTTCATTTTCTTTGGGTACAACACCAAACGCTATAGGGAATAAATTTCTATTACCGTCTATCCCCGTAGCTATTAACAACACTCATTTGTATCATCTGCGCAAATGCGTTTCATCTACCGTAATTATTCTTCGCAAAGTATTACGATAGCTTCTAATGCAAGGTCCAAATGCTACAAAGAGCCTCTGAAAGGCATTATCAGGCTCGCGACACAATTCAATCTATACGTCTGGATCGACTCGTTGTAATTCGACAATATAGGACGGTAACATCTTAAATTGCTCTTTCTAGCTATCTCGGATGTCGCTTAAAGTCATTTCTTTCCCTCTCCATGCTTTCCAATAGCTTACTGTTACACCGTATTTTTTTTCAATATAAAAAATTATTGAAGCAGAAGTCTCGTCAAAGCTTTATAACAATTTATCCTTCACGAATGAAGCTATCCAAGAATTTGTACACTGGCGATGTCCTCTTCCGAAGGCTGGCATTCCGCACCTATGTTACGGGCGAAATGTCTTCACGACGAACGTGTCCACACCCACTAATTTTGATGCACGTATTCGCTAAGCACACCCTAATTGAATATAGCTCGCCGTAACTCGAAAAGGATGAATTTTTATTGGTTTAATTTAAAAATTATTTGTCATTTGTAAACTCTCTAAGAGCATTTTGAAAGGTTTTTTTATTTCTGAATGCCTGACCAATAGTTAATGGCCCCCTTCATACAGTTTTTCATCATCTGAATCAATATACTCTCATTTCGAGTCATTAAGCTGATATTCTTCGTCCACTATAGGTTGATCAATTCTCCTATTAGTATGAACACGTAAAGTGGGCGAGGAGGGCAGTGCTTCAATATTTTCAGGATCACTATCACTGTCATCGACTGGAATATTATTACGTGCTTGGGGTTGAGTCCATCAAGGTATGGTTAGTGTTCGCTCCTGTGCTCTGGCCTCGATTACCGTTCGCTCCAAAGCTATTGGTTTAGAAGGCCATTCATATGGACTAATGCCTCCCAAAAATATTTTCCATTGATTCCAATCGAATATGTTGTTTACCACTTCATCGTTATGCTGACATGTATTGTCCATCGGATTTATTTGAGGATAATATTCTTGATCTTCATCGTCTTCTCTCATTGGAACGTATGAAGATGCTATTGGTTCCATGACATGAGTGATTAATGTATTGTCCATCGGATTCATTTGAGGACAATATCATTGATCTTCATCGTTTTGTATCATTGGAATGTCTGAAGACACTATTGGTTCAGTGACATGAGTGATTAATGATTTCTCGATATAAACATTTATCGCACCATCACTAATACGATATGCTCTAAATAAATTCGCAAGATCATTAAAGTCCGACAATTCAGCAAACACCAACTCCTTCCCGATACGCAATGAAACGGATAGTGAAATTGAATGCTCTTTCGGTTAAGTACTATTAATATTGTACATTTTCTGCTTAAATTGATCAAATGATATATTGTCATTGATAACAACAATCTTCCAATGTCCACCGTTATAAGTATCATCTCTAACACGGACCCCATCAAAATGACAAAGAATGAGAACATTCATTTCAATCTACAAATATTTAAAAAACTTGCTAGAAAAAATATATTTTTTTTTAAATAAATTGTGAATAATTTAATTTTTATTCATTTTTATCAAAAGAAACGTGAAAATGTCGCCAATTTGGCGGCTATGCTTAAGCCAACTCTATGGGTGAAAGTCATGTCTCACTTTCATAACTTCAAAGAGTAGCTCTATTCGTGCAACTCTATGGCTGATGAAGATTGATTTTATCTCAATCTTCCACTTTTCTGATCTTGAGATTATAGGTGTATGATCAAATGGTCAATTTTTTTTTCCAAATGATATAGATCTTAAAAAAATGACTCAAAATACACGTGACACAAATATGCTCAAACACAATTTTAGAAATAGAAACTGAATGTTTGATAGGTGAGTCTTGGTCTTAAGATCATTTGTATGAATGATTGAGATGAAAATTATAGAATTTTATGGGCCTAACTCAACCTCACAAAACCGGCTTGTAAAGTGACGTTTGCCCAAATTTTATATATAGCATAAGGCCGTTGACCCAGGCAATGTGGGACTATCATTCAAAAACCGCTTCATCTCCTGATTCAAAGAAGTTAATGAGTTTCGTGCGTAGACGGCCTCAATAATTCGATAGGCGCAAATAGAGCTACCCATTTTGAAATTTCAGGTAGAGTTGCTAGTAAGCAAGGTGTCAAACTCGGTATCAGTGTCAAACTCGGTATCAGTATCAGGCTTTGGTCCATGGAGGACCAATACGAATCGGCCGATACCAAGTTGTATCAATGTCATTTAAAAAAATAATAATAATTAAGAAAATAGACGTATCAGCCGGTATCCAATACGTATTGGTGGATACCGATACCCGAGTTAATACCTGATACATATCAACAGTGATTTATATCGATTTGCCGAAAAACCGATACATATCGATATCGACCGATATTTAATACCATGGTATTGAGTACCCGACCTGAGCACGGGGTCGCGGGATGCTCTAGCCGAGCTCCCTTTTGCGAACCTTGGAAATGCACAGATCAAAAGCAATCAAGTCTTTCACCGATATTGTGTGCTCTGGTTCTGAACTTTTCAAAGTTTGACCCTTGTGGCAAAGGAGGGCTGTGCATGAGTCACGTACTCACGTAACTAATGCCAACTCATTTTATTGGAGGTGGTCATGGGTTGGGTCAAGTTCCAGGTGTTCATGGGTTGGGTCACATAAATTTAAATTAATAACATATTTAAATTTAAAAATATAAATGTTTAAATATAAAATTTTTATACCAAAAATTATTGAAATTTTGCCAAATGTTTTTGAAAATTATCAAAATTACCTAAAATTTTTCGAAAATTTCGGTAGACCATTTTTCCAGCGAATTTTATCAAAATTTGTCACTATGATTGCTATAAGACTGTAAAAATAAAAACAAAAAGGGAAGAAGATGATGCTAAATTTTTTTCCTAATGGTAGTAGGGTTTCAACAATAATTCAAAAAAGATAAAATTCAAAAAAATCTAGCAAATTTGGAAGAATATTCTGTGAAGTTTGAGTCAAAAATTTAAAGGAAATATGTATAAAATTAGGAAGTATAAAAAAATATATATATATAAAAATAAAGATTTATTGAAAAAATTATGAATTGTTCACAAATTTTAAAAACACACAAATTTTTGAAAATTTTGCGATAATTCAGGAATAATTTGTATAACCTCAAATTCGTAGTTATTGACGATTTTTTATAAAAATTTAGGGAATTTGGTGACTATGTCTTCCATAGCAGGCAACCACCAACTAATGCCCAACCGTAACACAATCCAATGGAGTTCCAAAGCAGCTGATCCACTTTGGAGACCGGATCCCTTATCCGCAGCACCTTAGACCGGTAGAACGAAATCCAGCCCCTCCTCAATTATTACTATTGTAGCAGTTTTTTTTTTTTTTTTTTTTTTAAGCTGTTTTTGTTCAATAAGAGAAGGGGGGGCGCCTTTCCCCTTATTTAGCACAAGGTACATATATGTGATTGTATTATGTGTTGATAAATTCTAAAATGTGTTCAGATATTTAATGTTCAATGGTGCTTTACATTGTACTAATATTGTATAATATGTTATGTATATATTGTAGTTTTCCTTATCATATAAATTATATTTAAATATTTATTTATTTATGCTTAGACAGCTTAGTTACGATGCTTAATGATACATATTGATTTGTCGAAAAACCGATATATATCACTAATTTGTATCGGTATCGGCCGATTTTTGATACCATGATTATAAGCTAGAGATCATAGCGATCTGGCAGTGACTCAAAAGTGTGCTAATTAAATCACGTGGTACACATTTTTCATAAGTCCAAGTCTTACTCTTACATATAGAATACTAATAGAGAAATTGAGCATTGGGATTCATCATTATTTGTCTTAATTCTTTTCTCAACAATATTAATTTCTATGATATTTCTTTTCAACTAATTTTAGACACAAAATAAATTTTTGCATATTAGCAAAACTGATGAAAAAATGTTTGCATAAATAACATATCAACATCAACAATGAGGTTCAGACCTCAGTTTGTCGTCACATGTGCAACACACACTAGCTAAAGATTAAAATAATATCACAAAGTTGGGCTATTGTGTACCTCTATGCTAGTCAAAAGTTGACTAATAGATTTGCATAGTTCAAAGGGAAATTTACCTGACCGGCCCTGTCAGATACAACTTTCACGTCAGAGGCCCTGTAGTTTCACCTTTACCCAAACCAACCAGCTCCAAGCCTAAGCGACCCTAAGGATAGCAAAAGGTCCAAATTATCCCCTTTCTTTAGCGCACAAACACATCATCTTCTTCCTCATTTTAATCTGGTACAGTTTTTAAAAGTCAGAGGTGGCGAAGGTGACTGCGTCTTCTCCTCAATCCAAACTATTCCGATCTGCTATTTGGATCGACCCAGATACACCTTTTTCATTAGAGACTGTAGCAGATTAGAATGAGGAAGAAGAGGATACACCTATATAATTTAAAATTTTAAATATTTATATTTTTCTATATTTACGCGATGTGAAACGAGATCTATGCCGTCAGATTTGAAGACTACAATATAAAATCGATAATTCTAAAGATAGATATGAGAAAAAGGCGATATCGACTCGTATACGCGATGCCGATCATTTTAAGAGTCGTCATCGATTCTGTACAAAGTCGTCATTGACTCTATACAGAGTTGCCATCGATTATATTAAAAAAAAAAAAAAATTTATGTAATCGATGACGATTCTGTACCGAGGCGATGACGACTCTGTACTGAGTCGTCATCGATTACATATAAAAAAAAAAAAAAATTTATTTTATTTTTTTTAATTTTTTTAATCTTTTTTTATTATGTAATCGATGACGACTCTGTACAGAATCGTCATCGATTACATAATTTTTATTTATTATTATTATTTTTTTATTTTTTATATAATCGATGGCGACTCTGTACCGAGTCGATGACGACTCTGTACAGAATCGTCATCGATTACATAATTTTTATTTATTATTATTATTTTTTTATTTTTTATATAATCGATGGCGACTCTGTACAGAGTCGATGACAACTCTTAAAATGATGATGCAACTATATGTACAGTCGATATCGCATTTTTCTCATATCTATCTTTGGAACTATCGATTTTATATTGTCGCCTTCAAATCAGACGGTGTATTTGGGTCGATCCAAATAGCAGCTCAGAATAGTTTGGATCGGAATAAATCCCGTTTCACATCACGTAAACATAGAAAAATGCAAATATTTAAAATTTTAAATTATATAGGTGTATCATCTTCTTCCTTATTCTAATCCGCTACAGTCTCTGACGAAAAAGGTGTATCTAGGTCGATCCAAATAGCAGATCGGAATAGTTTGGATTGAGGAGAAGACGCCGTCACCTTTGCCACCTCTGACTTTTAAAAACTGTACCAGACTAAAATGAGGAAGAAGATGATGTTTTTGTGCGTTAAAGAAAGGGGGTAATTTGGGCATTTTGCTAACCTAAGGGTTGGCTAGGCTTGGAGCTGGTTGGTTTGGGTAAAGGTGAAACTATAGGGCTTCTGACGTAAAAGGCGTATCTGACAGGGCCGATCAGGTAAATTTCCCTAGTTCAAATGCACATCTAAGTATGGTATTAAAAATCGGCCGATACTGATATATATCGGTATCGATACGTATCAATATCCCAACTCAGTATTAATATCGGCCGATACATATTTAATATCGGCCGATACTTATATATATTTTTTCTTTATTTAAAATAGGTTGATACGTATCGGCCGAGTCATATTGGTCCTCCCAAGATCGATATTCGAGTCCGATGCCGAATTTATTACCTTGCATCTAGGGGTTAACAGATTTGCAAATCTAAATTGGCCCATGCAACCGGCTTGGTGCATAGGCCCCTACACCTGATACCAGCTCATTAAACATCTAAGGTGGCGCCAACAAAGATTTTATTAGGTACAGCCACTCAGATGGGAGTGGCGTAGTGCATGAATCTAAATTTTTACACGTGGAACACTTTTCCCGTAATTTGGATTTAACGCCGCCTATAAATGGAATGATTGAATAATCTCTACCGTCTGACGCTTATATATATATATATGGAAAATGTGTCGTCCTATATGAAAAATGTGTCGTCCTTCATGCCACGCGTCCTTATAACTTAACTCGAGTTAAGAGTTTGAGAGAGAAACTTTCACTCTCCACTTTAAGAAAGGGGAAATTTATCTGATCGGCCCTGTCAGGTACGCCTTTTACGTCAGAAGCCCTATAGTTTCACTTTTACCCAGACAAACCAGCTCCAAGCCTAGCCGACCCTAAGGAGAGTAAAATATCTAAATTACTCCCTTCTATGACCTTCTTTAACCAACAAAGCATCGTCTTCTTTCTTATTTTAACCTGCAAAAAAGTTAGAGGTGTAAAACCCTAGACGGAGTGTCCTTACTTAGTCTGATCTGCTCCGATCTGCTATTTCGAAGAAGAAAACAGAGACTTAGAAGAAGAAGGTCCTGCATTTCTTCATTGTGGTAAAAAGACCCTGAACTTTGTCCTTGCGACGAGAGGTATGCTATTTAACCCCATTTTCAGTTTATTAGTGTTATGTAGTGATGCAGTATCTCTTAGAAGAAAAAGACCCTGCATTTCGTCATCGGCTCCATACACAATCGATATCGATTTCACATACAATCGTCATCGACTCCATATAGAGTCGATGTCGATTGTGTATACAATCGATATCGATTGTGTATGGAGCCGATGACGACTCTATTTGAAATCGATATTGATTGTGTATACAATCGATATCGATTGTATATAGAGTCGATGCCGATTGTATACACAATCGATATCGATTTCCAATAGAGTCGATATCGATTGTATTTGCAATCGACTAAGAGTTATAGTCGTCTTTTCTCTTTTGTTTCATCAGTCTTATGACCCTTTCTTCTCATTCTTAAACAGACGATGACGGACGTGAGGATTCCTCTTCTTTGTCACTATGATGGCCTTCTTGTAAACGATGATGGCTTGTATGAAGGTGGCCGGCGGAGGCTTATTAACATTTCAATTGAAAATTTTTATGAACAATTCATAAGGCGAATGTCTGTTGTCAGTTTTGCGAAGGCGGATGAAACAGTTTCCACAAAGTTTCATATGAAGATAGTGAATACGCCTGTGGTTGCCGACATTTTGGACTCTGATGATTTGGCTACATTATTTACGTTTTATAAATCCGGAGTGGACGTTATAAAAGTATTCATCATTAAGGAATCGTCATCCTTCCCAGTTGAAGGTGAACAAGTGATCGATTTCTGTGTCTCATTCATTTCAGCCATGTAAGTTTGAGGATGAAATTGTATACGATACCGTCCCGTTAGGCGATGACGATTATATTGCGGCGAACGATGGCAGAGGGAAAGCAACATTTGATTTAAACGATGCTTCGATTGAATCGTATGATGACCTAGTAAAATACATGCATGGGTCACAACAATGTAGTCAATGGTTAGACTATACTTCAGAAAGGGTGGTGGATACCAACGATTTCAGTCATATCTTCCCCGGTGGATGGACAACTTGGTTTACTCAAGACTTATGTTCTACCATGCCATCGATGGGAATTACCGGAGTAACTCAACCCCATGTCTATACATATGAGCACCCCTTCGGTGAAGGGCCTAGCCAACCACGCCATTATCCATTCTGTGAAGGATCCAGTCAATCACATCAGAACCCCTTCGGTGAAGGATCTAGTCAACCACCCGAGAACACCGCCATGAATGAAAATACCTTAGAAGAAGAATATGAAGGCGAACCAGATGGGTTTATCAAAGAGGATCCGAAAATTTTTGTGAGAGATATTGACAATCCCCTAGTAGACGGAGATTACGAAATGTCAGAGACATCGGGCGATTCCTCCGATGAAGAGGTGGAAACTGAATATCGGAATTGGACGTTTAAAATTGGAGAGATCTTCCGAGACAAACAAACATTTCAAAGAGCATTGAAAGAACACGCGGTGGAGAAAAACTTTCAAATTCGGCCTTTGAGGACCGCTAGTTATCGAGTGACAGCCGGATGCTACGAACCCGATTGTTCGTGGCGAATACATGCTTCTAAATTGACTGGGCTCGATTCTTTCCAAATCAAGACATTCAATAGTACTCACACATGTGGAGCCGCTAAGATCGGACCGCACGGTCACCGTAATGCAACAATCTCCTTCGTAGCGAATTATGTACGGGATAAACTTATGGAAGGATTCGACTACACACCGGCGTCGATAATGTTTGATATTGCAAAAGCTTATAATTTGCAAATCTCATATGCAAAAGCTTGGAGGGGAAAAGAGCTTGCCCTTAATGATATTAGAGAAAGTTGGGAAGGATAATTTGTTGATCTACCGGCCTACGTGAAGGAGATGGAGAGGGTAGATCCTAATGTACAAACATCCTTTCAACTTACTCTTGACGGTAAGTTTCAAAGATTTTTTTGGAGTTTTGGCTCATGCATCGGAAGCTACCGCAATACACTTCGTCGCATATTGCTTGTAGACGGCACACACCTACGAGGACGTTTCGAAGGGATCCTCCTTATCGCCTCTGCGCAAGACGGTAATGGTCATATATTACCGTTAGCATTTGCCGTGGTCGAGTTAGAAGAAGAGGATACGTGGATGTGGTTTCTTGAACAGGTAGGTGCGTTCGTGATCGGTGGGTTTAACAAAGATCTTGTAATTATCACGGACAGGTCGAAGGGTTTAATAAATGCGGTGAAACGTATCTTCCCTAACGCATATCACAACTACTGCATGCGGCATATGACAAAAAATTTGCAGCACAAGTATCCCAGGAACAATGTGAAGGGTCTATGGTGGTGCGCCGCGCGTGCATATTCAAAAGAGAAATTTGATTATTTTATTAACGAAATAAAGAAAGATCATGCTGATTCTCAGGCCGTAGAATATATTTTGAAAATAGATCCAAAACATTGGGCACGCGCACATATGGAAGGAAGGCAGTACGAGTCCCTGACTACGAATATTGCCGAAAGTTTAAACAGCGTGCTAAAGATAGCTCGAGAGAGACCAATTATTGACTTAATCAGAACTACTAGAGAGAAAGTCGCCGATCATTTTCAAAAACGCAGAGAGATATCTGATAAATGGACCACCCTTCTCTGCCCGAAAGCAGACGCTCACATGAAGGTGTTGCAGTGGGCCGGTAGAAAGAGAGCTCAACCATACGGGCGCGATCAATTCCAAGTCAATTCCGGAAATTACATTCATCACGTCGACTTGGAACACAAGACCTGTAGTTGCCGCCGTTGGCACATTCATGGCTTGCCTTGCTCCCATGCCGTGACGACCATCAATCGAAGAAGTTACGACTACCATAAATTTTGTGAGAACTGGTTTTTCACCACTTGCTTTAGACAAACATATGACGAGCAATGGGTTCCCACCCTCGATAAAAGTCAATGGGAGTTCCAAGCAGAGCAACTCCCTGAAAATATGAAAGTGAGACCACCCTATTATTGCCGAAAGCAAGCCGGCCGTCCGAGGAAGAGAATGATAAGGTCTAAGGGTGAGGTTAGGGCACTACAGTGTAGCAGGTGCAGTGAATATGGTCACAATCGCAGGAGTCGGACAAGGTGGACCGATGGGCTAACAGTGTATATTTTTAATAATGATAGATTGAATGTAAATGAGAAATTCAGAATCCATATTTTTTTACACTGTAATATAGTCTTTACTGATGTATCATAAAGTCGTCATCGATTATATAACTAATCGATATCGATTCTATATAGAGTCGCCATCGACTATGTATAAAGTCGATATCGATTCATTTAAGAATCGGCATCGATTATGGATATCGTTAATGACGACTACATATATAGTCGATATCGATTATTTATACAATCGACGACGATTATGTATATATTAGTAGCGATTACATACAGAGTCGTCACCGATTATTTATATAGTCGATGACGACTATATATGTAGTCGCTAATGGGTGCTATTCTACTTTTTAACTACAACTACATAAAAATAGTGTAATTATATTCAAAATAATTCATTAAGAAAAAATATTTTATTTACAATTACAAAAATATTCAAATACAACCACACTACTGCTGCTCCCCCTCCTTTTTGTCGTCCTTCGCCAGTACTCCGCCATCGCCTATGTATGTAGCCAGTATATGGCCAATTTCTGCCCTGATCCTATCTATATCTGATTGCGCAAAGTCAAATTTCTTCCCCATCATAAAGTATTTGACATACTTCACAACAAACACTCCACAATCACAGGAGTTGGTCTGTCGAGGGACGGCTTTGATCCTGCAGTCAGTAGATGATCAAGGATAGCTCTTCTTCATTAGTGCAGCGGAGTCACCGTACGAATATAAGATCAAGGGAAGGTATTGGGTCTGTTTCGAAATAATAGAGAGAAGTGTCAGATATGTTAAGCTAACAATGATTAAATATATGCTAAGCAAAATATCTTACCAGCGCCTGCAATTGAGACACATATCTTTCCTTAGATGGCCTATTAAATATAGGGTCGACGATCATTATCGATCGTTCGACTACCTTTACGATCGCAAGCGCCCAGTGTAGTGGTTGTTCATAATGTATTGGCATAAATATCTATAAAAAAGTAATATAATCTCAAAGGGTATGATAGAAAAAATTAAAAAGAATAATTATAAAGAGGATAAAAGCATACTATGTTTCATTCGTGAGCCCACAGATTCCGAAGCTCATTGAAGAAGAAAGTTTCCATCAGCTTCTTCCCTCCGGTCTCCTTTGTCTATAGGCAGCCCACCTGTGAACTTGAACCTCGATCAACTGGTCGTATAATTTTTCAACAAGCAAGAACTTGTTGAAATCTCTCAGTTCATAGCCCATGTACGTCAGTGAGGCAGGGTCCATAAGGAAGTTTTTGACCTCTTTCTCAGGATGAATTTTATCATCAATAACTTCCAAATATCTCAGGTAGGCGCCCATAACCTGAAACCAATACAGTTAGATTAAAATATACAGTTAGAGTTAAATACATAATCGTTATCAACTCTATAAGTCATCGATATCGATTCATTTGAGAGTCGGTAACGATTATTTAAGTCATCGAAATCTTTATCGACTCTCTAATGAATCGATATCGATGATGTACAGAGTCGCTAACGATTACATATGCCATCGTTAGCGACTCTAAAAGCCATCGATACCGATTTCATAAGCCATCGATACCGATTCCATAAGCCATCGATATCGATTACATAAGCTATCGAAAACGATTTTGCCTACAGTATGTTAAACTTACAAAGTTATCCAGGTACTGAGTTCCCGCCAGACATCTGAAGGATTGCACCACCAGCTTATACTTGCCGACAGTGCTAACATATTCTCTGCATAAAAAATGGCCAACTTAACTAATCTTCACGATAAATATATAATAATAAAGTTAAGTATTTAGGATAATTCTACTACTCGTCCTCCTTCAGAGACTTGTTCCATATGTCTAGCATATATTTTTGCTCCGCTGTTAGCTCAGCAGGAGCATCTTCATCCGTAGCCCCAGGACCAGCGGTAATGACTGCCACCGGTCCAGGCTCAGCAGTTGGTCCTTCGCTGGCCTTCGCGGTAGGCTTCTTTTCTGTCGCTACCCTTCGCTGGGCCTTAGGTTTGATGACAATTACTTTGCTGACTTTCGCTTGCCTAGGTCTTAAGCGAAACTCAGCTTGTTGGTGAGGCAATTGGGAAGAGGTTTCCTCTTCACCAGCAGGACCTTATCAGTTTGGGTCTCAGGCTGCTTGTCAGCAGCTGCCTTCACCTCATCAACGGGAGGAGGAGGAGGAACCTGATGCGCAGGAGCTGATGGTTCCTCATCGAAGATTGTGTCGCACACCTTCGATATCAGCTCATCCATAGCCACATCCTGTACATCGTAATAATGATGCAAAATAAGAATTAATTTTTAGTCCACATTTTAAAAAGTCCAAATCGATTTTAAATATAATCGTTATCGACTGTACTTATAGTCGCTATCGATTTTATATATGATCGTTATCGGTTATATATATAGTCGCTATCGATTTTATATATGATCGTTATCGATTATATATATAGTCGTGATCGATTGTAAATAGAATCAATATCGATTGCATATATAATCGATAACGATTGTATATATGATCGGTATCGACTCTATATATAATTGATATCGATTTATGTTAACAAAATTGAACATCTAAAACTAGATTTCAACACATACCTTAGGTCTCGCCTCCAATAAATTTTCAAGGAGTTCTTTTATATCAGTCTGGCCCTTTCTGACTAAATAGTTGTAGTGATTTAACCGCCACTCCGCATCCCTTGAATTCAGACCTCTCATTGATGGAGTTGCATAGTTTCTAAAGAAGCGCAACGCTAGCTGTGGCCTTATTCTCTCCCTCCAAATCGCTCACTCTTTGGGTGAGCTTCAAGTTATCTAGCGTCAAATGATCGACCCTCCTCAACAAAGAATCATTGGAGGTGGAAGGTTCAGCTGGGCTATCTTTCGCTGCCAGGCTCTCCTTGGCGGCCCCCCTAGTTCTTGGCCGACCCTCTCCCACATGCACGGGGCCCTTTTTCGAGAGGGGTTCTTCTTCAGACGTCGATGCGTCATCCCATTCTTCCTCTCCCTCTCCAATATTTTCGACCGGAATGTAATTTCTTTTCTTCTTCGGCCGAATCTCTTCCACAGCTTTCTTGACCGGTTCTTTCCTCTTCCCCCCAACCTCCTTTTGAACCTGTAAATATTCTCTTAACACGGGTATCTCTAATTCAAAGCCCTGAGGCATAAGGGGAGCGCGAACCTTTTGAAAGAAAATAAAACAACAGAATAAAATGATCGTTATATATATAATAAATCACTCTCGATTATGTAAAGAATCGGTACCGACTATTTAATAAATTGTTATCGATTCGTTAAAAAATCGCTATCGATTAGGTAATGAATCGTTATCGACTACTTATTAAGTCGATTGCATTTTAATCGCTATCGATTGTTAAGGAATCGTTATCGATTTGTAAATGAATCGGTAGCGATTCTGTAATGAATCGTTATCGATTCTAGAATGAATCGGTAAGTTGCTTTTTTTTTTAATAGACAATAGACCTCATACCTTCATCTAACATCGCGCATGAGTGTAACCTTTGATCTGGATCGTACCTGTCAGGCCATTTCGGCGTGGGAAAGGGTCCTTGAGGCCTAGCTGGGATAGCGATATATCGGGCAGGATCTCATAAGCCCACCATTGAAGTACACATATGCATCTATATGTGTTGTACGTCTTCCGGGCTTTATCCATCTCAGCGGTTTTTCTATTCGCCGTGCCCTTTATTATATACTCGATCAAGTCCTGGTAGACGTGCAGACCCCACGAAGTTCGGTTAAAGGTCTCCACATCATCGATGAGGTTGATGTGGTCTTCCGAAATCTGATGGTGGGACCCGGGGAAGAGAAATATGCACAACACAAACAGAAGGGACAACTTTAAGAAGTCCTCATCACTTTTCGCTCTCCAAATTGCAGCATCTATATGAGACCGAAGAATTTTTCCGGGAGGCGTTCCACGAAAGTATTTGTATCTAATGGTTTGTTCTACCGATGATTTACCGGATGGGGTATACTTTTCTGGGCCAACTACTAAGGCCCAAGATTAATGTAATGTCTATCTTCCAAGATAGACATCCCTTCCCAATTCGAAGTGGTTTTATCAACCCAAAATGTCAGCATCGCATCCACCACATCGGAACGAAATCCCACACCCTTGGGCATTTGAAATATTCCACCAAAAACTGAATCTCTCAGTAACTTCTTCCGAGTGAGTAGCATTTTAGAGAGATTGAAAGCGCCTTTGGCGAACACTTGGCAACAGCTCGGTGTACAACCATCTTGACAGCCTTTTGAAATGAACTGTAATAAAAAAGAAAGGACTGAGCACCATACTAACAAGGATAGTTAAAAATATTAATGAAATGTATATATAAAACCTGTATCGATTACATATAGAGTCGTTATCGCTTACATATGTAATCGATACCGACTCTATATATAATCGATATCGAGTCTACATATAATCGATACCGATTACATATGTAAGCGATAACGACTCTATATGTAATCGATATCGATTACCTATGAAATCGCCAACGACTCAATATAAATTCGCAATGACCTCAAAATGTTTATTTATATAGAAATTACTTAATTTACTGACTCTTAAGTTTTTTTTTCTTTCTTTTGTTCTATTTCTTTTCTTCCTTCTTCTTTACCTACATCGATTACATATATAATCGATATCGACCATATATGTAATCGATACCGACTCTCAATATAATCGATCTCGATTACTTATGAAATTGCCATCAATTCAATATAAGTCTACATTGATCTCAAAATGTTTAATTTATCTGTCAGGTAAATTTCCCTTATTTATATAAAAAATATTTAATTTACGGACTCAAAAGATTTCATGAAGTCGCCATTGCATCAAAAAGTTGTTTCATTTACTTGTAAAATATTTCAATTACATTCAAATTTTTTTATTTATAATTAAAAAAGAAAAGAAAATTTAGGAAGAAGGATGAAGAGCAGGTGGTGGATGGGGTGAAGAGGCGGGTGGTTCCGTCTTAAGTTTCTTTTTCTTTTCTTCCTTCTTCTTTTTCTTTTCTTCCTTCCTCTTCTTCTTCTTTTCTTCCTTCGCCAAAATCCACATGTGAACTGCAGAGGATCTGGTTCTGGTGGTGGTGGTGGTGGGTCCTCCCATACAGGATCGAACTTGATTGGGTTATAGAAGGTTTTTTCTTCGTCGTCAGACATTGGGAAAAATATGGGCTGGTAGGGATGATAGGTGGTTTGCTAAGGACGAACTAAACCTGTATTTAAAGCTCCTAGATTATGGAATACGAATCGTTGTATTAAATTTTCTCATTCTTCCAACCTAACTTGCCATAATGGTTTTACAAAGGGGTAGTTGGCAATAAATTGAACGTCGGCTGAGATAAATATAAAACCTTGTATGATTTATTATGGCATCGAGGGTAATAACTATAGGGAAATTATTTCAAATGATGGGTATTAATTATATTCATAGAGAGTCGATATCGATTTATTATAGATTCATCATCCACAGTTTATATAGTCGATTACGACTACATATATAATCGTTATCGACTCTAAATGTAATCGATAACGATCTTCGATGTAATCGATAGCGACTAAATATGTAATCGGTAACGATTACATATAGGATCGATATCGATTACATAGAAGATCGATATCGATTACATATGGGAAAACCTAAAAAAATTATGTCAAAATATGCAACAAAGAGAGGAGAAATAAAAAATCTATAGCGATGGAAGCTAATTTTAATTCTAACTTACAGATTTGGTAGCTTGAAGGTTGTAGTTTTGAACGCGATCGTCCATGAAGCGTCAACGACTCTCCACCGACTTCGAACGAAAAAGTAAATTGAAAATAGTAAATGATTTGAAAAGAGGGCGGCTATTTATTACTGTGGGGGTAGTTTGGGTATTTCCTACAGGCGTGCCTCAGCTCGGCGCGCAGCGGGTTTGTCTGGGTAAAAGTGAAACTATAGGGCTTCTGACGTAAAAGGCGTATCTGACAGGGCCTGTCAGGTAAATTTCCCTTAAGAAAGTGACTTAAATGTCCTTCTCTTTATTGAAAAAAAAAATTACTATAGTTCAAAACTTAAAAGGGTTTTTTGCAAATACTCCCCTAATTATGTTGATATTACAAAATCCCCTATGTTAGCATTTTGGTGTTTATAAAATATCCTCTTTGACGGATGTTACTTTAAATGGTTAACCAGCCGTTAAAGAATAGCCTAAATACCATATTTATCTTTTTTAAAATTAAATTACTAAATTGCCACCCTCTACACGTGGTAAAAGTAATTTTAAATCCACCACTTTACTTATAAAAAGGAATAGTTTTAAATCCACCACCAAATATTTGAGTTCACCCACGCTGAAAAACATTGACTGCATTGAATCGGACGATGGAGATCGTTTATCATCCTAACCTTTCACACGATGGATCTTGGGATCACGGTGGCACAATTAGACGGTTGACTGCATTGAATTGGACGATGGAGGTCATTTATCGTCCCAACCATTCAAACGATGGATCTTCAGATCATGATGGCACCATCAAACGATTGATTGCATTGAATCAGACGATGGAGATTGTTTATCGTCCCAACCTTTCACACGATGGATCTTGAGATCATGGTGGCACCATCAGATAGTTGATTTTTTATTTCATATGGTACACACAAAAAAAAATGACCTTAAAATTAATTTTAACTGTATACGTGATGTTAAGGTCACTTTTCTGATATGTGTGCCACGAAATAAAACACTGATCGTCTAATGGTATGCTTAAACGATCTCCATTGTCTTATTCAATGCAATCAAATGTGTTTTAACGTGGGTAAACTCAAAGATTCGGTGGATTGAAGCAGACGCGGTTAGGCAATCCAATTCCTTAAAATGGGTCTTGAATCATATAGGAAATTAGAGGGACGACTATTTTGAGTGGAACACGTAGATTGAAGGTTTTCCTTTCAAGAATAAATGCATCGTTTGCCACAAATCCTCCATTGCTTGAGTATTCGTCCAAACGTTGGCATGCTTTAATGGGAAAACCACCCATCTTATGAGTCTTGAATCTGATGGGTGAACGAAGGGCCTTTTAGAAGAGTATCTTTAAATGCGCCCACTGAATCTTTAAGTTCACCCATGCTGAAACAGGTTGATTGAATTGAATCGAACGATGGAGATCATTTATCCTCCCAATCTTTCACATGATGGATCTTGAGATCATGATCGCTCTATCAGACGGTCAGTGTTTTATTTCATGTGACACACATATCAGAAAAGTGACCTTAACATCACGTGCATGCTTAAAATTGATATTAAGGTCACTTTTAGGGGTGTGTACCACATGAAATAAAAAGTCGACTGTCTGATGATACACTTATGTTCTAAAGATCGATCTCATGAAAGATTGGGACGATAAAAAATCTCCATCGTTTGATTCAATGCAGTCGATGTGTTTCAGCGTGGGTGAACTCAGATTTTGTGGGTGGATGTAAAGGTACTCCTTTTAGAATAGTGGTAAATTATAATGGCATGACTTGTAAATAAAGGTGAATGAAGGGCCTTTTAGAATGGTGATAAACTGTAATGGCATGACTTGTAAATATAGATGAATGAAAGGCCTTTTAGAGTGGTGGTATTTTTAAAATATTGGTTTCATTAAGGACAAAATAGGCTTTCCGTCCATAAACTCATGGCTAGTTAAAGGCAAAGGATTATATGAAACATAAACACAAAGGTAGGGGCTGCAGAATAAATACCCATAACTCAGGAGGTTTCTTATAATATTAGCATAACACGGGGGGGTATATGCAAAAAACCCAAACTTAAAACCCACCGCCCAAACCAGTAACTAAAGAGCCTTCCTTTCCCTCTATCTCCTTCGCACGAGCTGCCACCATTGAAGAAACGCTTCTTCAAAACTTAAAACCCACAGCCCAAACCAACAACTAAAGAGCCTTCCTGGCCCTCCATCTCCTTCGCGCGAGCTGCCACCAATGAAGCAGGGCCAATGAATATAGAGATCCTCCTTCATCTCCATTGAAGCTCGTTTGGGACCAAATCTTTTCCATATTCTCCTCGATCTTCAGATTTCCATAACTCAGGGGGTTTCTTATAATATTAGCATAACACGGGGGGGTATATGCAAAAAACCCAAACTTAAAACCCACCGCCCAAACCAGTAACTAAAGAGCCTTCCTTTCCCTCTATCTCCTTCGCACGAGCTGCCACCATTGAAGAAACGCTTCTTCAAAACTTAAAACCCACCGCCCAAACCAACAACTAAAGAGCCTTCCTCGCCCTCCATCTCCTTCGTGCGAGCTGCCACCAATGAAGCAGGGTCAATGAATATAGAGATCCTCCTTCATCTCCATTGAAGCTCGTTTGGGACCAAATCTTTTCCATATTCTCCTCGATCTTCAGATTTCTTGATCTCAGACATTTAGGTTTTGCATATATATAAGTTATGAGGCAAATTGGAAGGTCTCTTTAATGGCAACCAATGCAGCCATGGAATGCAAACATCTCTCTATTAATGACGGAAAAAAAGCGAATGTCAGTCCCTCTCTCTCTCTCTTCCTCTGTATTTGCTTTATGGGTTATTAAGTCACATTAGGAAAATAAAACGCTAATCTTCTAATTTTAAAGGGTTTTATTTTGTAGCGCTTGGATTTGATTTTGTCCTTTTTTTTTAATGAAATAATATTTTATTCTTATGAAATTATGGATGAACACTCATATCTGATTTTTCGTTTCATAATATTTGAATTTATTTATTTTTAAAATAAAATCGATGATATGTGTTTAATTTTTTAGTTTTTTTGTTTCTGATTTTTTTTCCCATTTTTTTTTCATTGTTCTTTATTTTTCTCAATTTATTCTTTTCTTTCTTAATTCTTTATTATTATTATTATTTGCCTCATCGTTATGGTTTATGTTTTCCGGCTAAACTCATCGTATGTTGCCATCCACCGCGCTTTGGTTGCTAATGGATTATTGAACTCCCCTTTAATTGTGCGTGAATGATGGCATCAACCACTGTTATTATTAGAGTTTCTGTGAGATCAAAACTTTATATCGTGATCATTTCTTGTAAGGAGTCCATTTATGGTGTTTTTGGTAGATTTGAAATTTGTTTTAGCAAAGAATTCATGCATTGACATTAAATCTCTAATTGTGATCATAATGAAAAATTTCGCCAAAATTCAGCGAAATTTCATGAAATTTGTCGGTCAAACAAAAATTTCAGAGAAATTTTGGTACTTTTCAATTATTTCGAAAATTTCGATTTTTTCGGCCAAAGTCGACATATTTAATTTTTTTTTTTCTATTTCTTTTTCCTGAATATGTTAGAAATTTATCGAAATTTATAAAATTTCCACCACACGGCTGCTTTTTCAACCCCCTTCTTCAGTCGGTATGTATTGACCGCCTTTGAATCAAATGATAGAGGTTATTTTTTGTTCCCATCTTATGCATAATGGGTCTATGGATTATGGGCATATCATCAGACGATTATTTTTTTTATTACACATGGCACACATCTCAAAAAGTAACTCCTAAAATTATATGACCCTCATCAAGTTAGCATCACTTTTTGAGAATCTGGTCATGCGTAATAACACACCTCCACCGATTCAAAGGCGACCAATACATAAGTGGAGGAGGTGGGGTGAAAAAGGAGCTTTTTTGGGTGAGTATAACGGTACATATGAATGGAGACCACTGTAGACCAATTTCGTTTATATTATTTAGCCATCCATGTGAGGGCCTTTGATCAAATGGTAGAAATCATATTTAATGACAAAATAGGAAAAATAATAAATATTAAAATTATTAAAAAATAAATAAATATTTGAACATTTATTTTAGTAGATACAAATTAATCATGATCACAACGTGAAAATCCGATTTAAAAGTGAAAATTATATTTTAAAAGATTTTTTTTTTTATTTCGCCAAAATGCAGTCCAATCACGATGCCTTTGTTTATGGAATTTATTAAGATTAGCACTTTTTTCAACTCAAGAAATTTTTAAAAAGAAAATTATAAATGATGGACAATTTTTAATAGATAATTTTGCAAGCAGCGTATGTGGCATGACGTGACTGACTAAAGTGCTTCAGCTCGTTATGTGTGCAACCAATCACGTCGCACCACATAAGCTGCCTGTAAAATTGTCTATCACAAATTGTCCACTATATAACACTGTCTTTAGAAAATTGATTTTGTATTTGGTGCACAATGTCATGGAGTTACTCTTTGTGACGTATACTCTCGTGCGGTACCTAATTTTTCGGATTAAATCAACCTGCTCAAGTCTTAAACCTGCACGGTAACACATTAGGTTAGAGACAGTGCGGATTTCCGAATGCAAATAATATTGCGATACGCAATGACTAGTGAAGGGGTAACCTCTCATTAGGAGTGGAGCCACACTATGGACGTGATTGTAAACCACCTTAAGCACGATAGCCCTAGCACATAACGTAACTAGAGCGACCAAGCGTCAAGAAAGGCCTGTATGCACGAACTCAAACCCACAAGACTATCGTACGCATTCGGTAGGGGATCACTTAGGCTAGCGATACGTCACGTAGCTGATAAGATCACTTAAGGCTAAAACAACAATTTAGGCAAAATAACGGGAGGATCTTAAATGTATTGGTTTGACATACTGCCCATCCAACACACCAATATGCCAATGATGCCCAATGTCTTCCCCCATGCGACTGTGTCGCGACTACAATCTGCCACCATGCCGCGTGCCAAGGATCAAAATTTCGGCCAAAATGACCGAAATTAACGATTTCGGTCTCCACCGAAACGATAATTTGGGACCGAAATTTCGGTCATTAAATGTATGGGGTTGAAATTATCGGCTAAAATTTCGGCCGAAATTCAAATTTTCGGCCGAAATTTCGGTCCAAAACTTCTGTCCCCTCCAAAATCGAAACGAAAATCGAAATTTGATCCTTGCCGCGTGCCCTCGTGTCCCACGACTGAAGCTCTCGGAATATCTATGGTGAAACCCTTGTGGCTTAGTGGCTTGGTGACACGTCTATGATGTCTCAGTTTAAATCCACCAATGCTACAACACTAGTGAGAGAAATGGCCTTGCGGCTGACCCAAATGGCCACGCCGCGAGCCCACATCACACCTGATTGTGCAATACCAGATGGCAGTGCCCACTCAATTTCTACCCGAAGCAGTCAAACCTCAGGCAATATAGAGAGATAAATAAAAGAGTTTGTCTAGAATGGGTGTTCACCCATCATGGACATTAAAAGCAATTAACACATCTATTATCTATACCCAAAGCAGTCAAACCTCAAGCGATATAGAGAGATAAATAAAAGAGTTTGTCTATAATAGATGTACACCCATCACATGCATTAAAGCAGTTCACACATCTATATGACTGTATGATATACACAGGATTTCATGCATTGAAAGTCCTTGTTTGTCATGTAGTCACACAGATGTGTGGACTGCCATCTCCCCTCATAATAGGTGGACAAACATTGTAGGCTAACTCTAAATAAAAATCTGTTTTCAAATGTGAAAATCAGAAGATTTGCTTTTGGGTGTATAGCCAATTGCGCACCACTAAACCACCCCTAAGCTGACTTTAACAGATTTAGAGGTCTTTAAATAAGTGTAGAGGCCTGTGCATCTGAACATCTGATCCCAACCAATTTGATATTTGAAGGTGTTGGTTTAGGTAGGCGCCGACAGGGTTGGCATTAGGTGAAGAAGGTGCATGAATCACAATTCTACAGAGGCATTAGGTGAAGAAGGTGCATGAATCACAATTATACATGTGGAACTCTTTTCCTATCAATTTCTACCATCTGATTGAGAGCCTACAAAAGTCATCAAACAAGAATTGATCAACTAAATGTGCCATGTGCCAATTTAGCAGAATCTGATTACCCAATGGACCACTTTCAGGCGCATGGTTATTAATCTAATCAACAAGGTATAAAAAATCGGCTGATACCGATACATATCGGTATCGTCGATATGTCTCAGTTTCAATCGAGACTTTTATTTTTTATTTTTATTTTTTTTTAAATGGCCGATACATATCGGCCTCGGGCAAATCAATACTCGAGACCGATATCGATTTTAATACCTTGGTAATCAAAGTTAAATAGATTGGTCAAAATCTGATGCGATGCAAATTCAATGCATGGCATCTAAGATAAATTTCTTCTGTTTTTTTCCCTCTTAACGTTTCACTTGATATGGAAGTCTATCTTAAATTTTTAGGGTAGCTGTAATAGCGCCCACCGAATCATTCAGGGCACCTATATTCAAAATCATTGAATGCTTCAGATCAGATGTTTTTTTTTTCTTTTTTTTTTGTTGATATTCGTGGGTGTCCGGGCCAGCTTGCGCGTACCTCGACTAATCCCACGGGGCCGTGGAGCTAATGACCGGGTATACTCTAGTGACCCTAAGGGGACTCGAACTAGTGCCCATTAGGGAGCAACCCAAGGCCTAACCAACTGAGCTACTCCTCCGGGTTCTTCAGATCAGATGTTAGAGATTGTGTTTCACCCCGATCTTCCATAAAAGGGATCTTGAGATTATGGGGCGCCTATTAGACGGTCAGTTTTAGATTCCACATGGCACAAATCCTGAAAAAGTAGCCCTAAAATGACATGACACACATCAGCTCAAACATGACGTTAGGGCTACATTTTGGAGAAATGTGCCATGTGGAATAAAAAACAGACCGTCTGGCAGGTGCACCATGATCTCAAGATCCCTTTTATGGAAGATCAAGGTGAAACATGATCTCTAACATCTGATCCAAAGCAATTATGATTTTGAGCATAGGTGCCCTAAAAGATTTTGTGGTTGCTATTAAAGTTACCCAAATATTTATTACTATTAGGACCCGACTCTCCTAACGGTCATTTAAACACCAAAAAGGTGTTTTAATGATCTTACACAATGGTTTAAGGTGTGGGTAATCCATACCGTCATGCCGTTTTAGGGAGAGATTGAAACCAACCGAGCTGTAGATTATAATATCAACCGTTGTTTTCGGTTTTAATGACTAATAGTAAAATTCATCAATTGGATGGTCCACGTCTACTTATAAGCATTTTTCTTTGGGCTGAAATATATTCCATTGATACATTGCGACTTGGACAACTTAAATTGATCACAAATGTGCGCCACATGACATAATGATAAATCACACTTTAATGATGTGAGATAAAAGGTATAATTTTAATGGTGTTTGATCATTTAAACTTCATTTTGGTGTTTAAAAACATCGATGAGGAACTATTATCCCTTATGGAAGGTTATATAGCGATTAATTGCTAATTCAGGGCTTTCTTTTTCTATAACGTAGGTCATTCTTTTTTTTATTTATAACATGGGTTAGGAAAGGACTAATTCCCATAAGTACACATGTTTATCACTAGGGCTGCAAACGGAGCCCAGCTAGCTCGACAGCTGGGCTCGGTTCGGCCCAAAAATGAGAGCTTTTGCTCTCTTAAGCTCGACTCGAGATCCAAAGTAGAACTTTTTATTTAAAGCTCGATTGAAGTAGAGCGAAGCTAGAGTTGAGCTAGGATAGCTCAACTCGGCCCGGCTCGGTTTCATTAATAGTATATAATACTTTTATATGATAAAGTATATTATATATAATTTTGAATGTTTTTTTTTTTGTGACTTTTTTCCCCTTATAATAAGATTCATCCAATGATTACTTTATATGTAATTAACATATAATCTTTATCATCTTTTATTGAAGTTTGTGAGATCTCTCTCTCTCTCTCTCTCTCTCTCTCTCCCTCTCTGTGCGTGTATGTGCGTGCAACTATTAAAGTCCTTTCTCACTTGTCGCAATGAATAACCACTAACATGGTAATTGACTAATCAATCAAGACCGGCGACCATCACGTGCTCTTAATCAATCTTTAGCACATTAAATTTAAACACTTTTTTACTTTTCAAAATCTGAACACATTTTTCTCTTGTCGATCCGTTAAATCCAAAAGGACTAAGGGATTAAAGATATTGGGACTTTCATTTATAAATTTTATTAAAGCTTTCATCTATTAAAAAAAAAAAAAATGTTTAAATCAATATTAGGAAAAAATTTTATAATAAAAATTATTTAGCTCGAATCTCGACTCTATAAAGTTGAGCTAGAGCTCAGACTTTTCAAGCTTGAAGGGCTTAGAACCAAGTTCCAGCTCGGCTCGTATATGGTAGAGCCGAGCTAGGTAGAGTTCACCCAAGCTTAGGCTCGGCCCGGCTCGACTTCAACCCTATTTATCACTTGCACGTGATTAAGTAATTCTCCGGAAGGGTTTCAGTAGCATGACCTTCAACAACAAACCCAAGTCATCTATCGTCACGTCAAATATCTGCATGCTGACGACTGCCTTTCTTGTCGTTGATATTTATGAAATATTGAAATTTGAATCGTTTAACTTAATTATATATTTTTTTTAATGATGCCATATGGCATAGAAAATTTGAATGTAATTTATATATCGTAGAGAGTATGATAGTTCATGAGCAACACTTGGGAAATAAATCTCACACAACCAAAGTATTAAAAATCAGCCGATACCGTTACGTATCGGTCCTCCATGAACCAATACCTAATACCGAAACCGATTTTGATACCTTGCACACAATAAAGCGCTTACATTGAGTGACATATATAAGAGAATAAATTTCACCCAACAATCACCTTATTAATATAGGGGATGAAGCAAACGCGGAATATAGAATCCACGATCTCAAGCCTCACAAAGGAGGGAGGATACTAACTGAGCTACCTGTGACAGAGGTAAGCAACGTGACTACCTGAGCCATCCGCAGGGCCACTTGTACTACTTGTGTTCCGTGTAGAACCAGTGGCGACTTGGTGTCGGGAGGACACGCGATGTGGTGCCAAGAGAGCACACGACATGCTGGTGCCTGGGCGACACTCTATGTGATGTTAGGAGGACACGCAACATGAGGCCATGAGGGCTTCATGACGTGATCGCGACACGGTTGCATGAAAAGATGATGCGTAATGGTTGGGGGCTTGACACTGTGTGCCACGGGCAGAAAGTGTGTGCCATAGGGGTATGATGAACCAATATGTTTGAGGTCCTCGGGTTATTTGGCTACAGATGGTGTTTGGACCATCTATCTGGGAGAGGTGCCGGATGAGATGCCTCCCACCATCATAGGGCCTTGCATTGCTAGAGGAGGCGCAAGTCTCTCTTAGGCCTGAAAGGGTGAGCTTAGGACGTTGTTTTTGCAATGTCGTGTGACACTCAAGGTGAGGTTGCCATGTGGCCCCGGGTTGGCGTCACGGTACACATGGGTCGGTTCAGAGCGAGCCACTCGAGGGCTGCATGGGACTTGGTAGAGTACGACAGCAAGAGGGTCAGATGCGGACGTGTGTTAGTAGCAGAGAACACACACGATGGTCGGCTTGATTTAGTATGTCGGCAAGACATGCTAGGATGAGACGACATGATGAGCTCCATGCTGAGCTGCATGCCACTACTGTTGCAAAGCGAAATACTTGTACAGGGCCCACGAAAGTAAAGCTTGAGCAGGCCAAGCAAGGCACGAATGTGCAAATGAGCGTATCGTACGGGATACGATGCATCGGTATGGTGGGCCTTAAAAGAAGGAAACTAAGAATAAGAGTTCCCATCCTCTAGGCGGGTAATATCAGAGTTGATAGAGAGATAAGCTGGCTTCATGACACGCTATAGTGAAGCACCGCATAATTATGATGGCGCGTCGGAGCGCCCCCATGACATACCACTCAATCGGGGTTTACCTAAGTCATACTTGAGAATATTAAAACAGATCTAAGGAGATTATTTGTTGGCTTACTTTGCCTTCCTCATGGGTGATATCCATGGAGCAGTAAGATTTAACTCCTTTACCGAATCATGAATGAGAAATTGAAGTTTATATTGTCTTTACTCATAAAATTAATAAAGTTTTTAACAGAGAATCTTTAAAGTTGTTTAAATGTTTAGAGAGGTTAGTGTCATAACCAAAAGATTTAAGATTAGAATTAAGTTCTTAAGATTTAAAGTTATATTAAAAACATAAAATCTGATAAAATTAGGACAAATTTGATTTGAGTGAGAAATAGATTTGATTTGACCCTCATCATTGGCTTCTCAGCCCTTGAAAACTTAAACCTCCATACAAATTACAAACCATAGAAATATCATTTGATTTGTTCTCTACAGGCTCTACTCCTCTATTTCCATTAACTGAATTAAGGGGATATTTTTTTTATGATTTCTGCAAAATTTGTGTACTTTCCTGGCGTTCCCCAACATTTGTTCATATTATATATAGGGATTTTAAAAATCGATATATCCGTGTCTCTGCTGGGGCCATACCATATATATATATATATATATATATATATATATATATATATATATATATATATATCGTATTTGATATTATTAAATTAATATATTAATAATTTCAAACGATAAGAAATTTGCCCAAAGGGCATATTTGATATTATGCACGGTTCATTACCAGCCAATATACCTTATTAGCCGATATGACCCGGAACTTGACTTTTTTGAACCGATGGTTACCCCAACCTTGAATCGAAGGGTAAAACCATATCAGGTTGGGGGTCAACCCATTACATAGTAGCTGATAGGTATTGGATATTAAAACTAGTATTATATGCCAATGAGCCTATATTAAAACTAGGATTATATGTAAATGAACCTTAGGATTAAAGTTTTCTTTAGGTCTGGTTATCTTATTTGAGTTGGTATAAGTACCCAACCCTCCCTTGCACTAACGTTCTTGGTGCTCGGGTTATTTTTTGGGATGTATGCCATGTGTAATGATCATGTGTTCCATGTAATTTGCCGCACATAATCTCAAGATTTATGGTGTAAAGATTGGTCAAAAGATAATCTCCATGGTCTAATTCTGAGTTGCCTATGTTAGATTTACATGGTAGCGAGTAAATTTAGGTAGAGGATGACTATTCTGACTTAGAGGATGGAGATCATTTATCGTCCCAATCTTTTTACATCGAAGATCTTTAGATGATGGCGAACCTATCAGACAACACATATGATAATTTCAAATGACCCATATCCCATAGTAACTTGAGTATTAAGTCACTTGGCACTTAAGTCGCTTCGGAAAAGAGTACAAAGCTTGAGCCTTTCGCTAGAGGGGACACAATTTAAAGGATTACCACATGTTTTGAAGAGTTGGTATTATGTACCAGTGCCACTGGTGGTGCTTGGGTCAATCTCCTTCTATCAAAATGGTCATGCCTTGGACTCGCACAACTATTTATGAACACACAAATAGTAAATATATATTATGGTTCTTTTAGTGGTTTAGTACCCCTGTGCCATTTTATTTTCACATAAAAACAGTTTAGAATTTTAATTCCTACAACAAGCCATTCAGTGTTTTCAATCGAGCTCGGTACAACCTAGTATTTGTAGAATGCGGTTGAGCTTACTGATATACTCTTGAGATGGATATAAAAAAGAATACCTTTAAATCCACCTACCAAACCTTTGAGTTCACCCAAATTAAAACACATTGACTACGTTGAATCAGGAGATTGTTTATCCTCTCAATCTTTCACACGATGGATCTTAAGATCATGGGCGTACCATCAGACGGTCTATTTTTTTATTTCATGAGGTACACACCCAAAAAAGTGACCTTAAAATCAATTTGAGCTTTGACATGATGTTAAAGTCTCTTTTTTAAGATGTATGCCACATAAAATAAAACATTACCCGTCTCAAGATCCATCATGTGAAAGATCGGGAGGATAAATGATCTCCATCGTTTGATTCAACGTAATCAATGTATTTCAGTGTGAGCGAATTCAAAGATTATGTGGATGATTTTTATTTTTATTTTGATGAAATTGTGAATGGATTTAAAGGTACTCTATAGAAAACACATTTTTCAGAGCACCTGAGACTAACCAACCCCAACCGTCGATGGCTAGCTGTTGGCCGAGTCAACCGACGGTGTTGGCCACGCCTGCTGGGCAGCTAAGAGCGGGGATGGCGGGGACCCACTATTCCCTGCTTTTGTATTGCAGAAGGTTGAAGAAGATCGTAAATTTGGAATATATAATATAAAAAATAAGGTATAAGGGTAAGATCAGTATAAATGGTGGATTGTGTACTTATACCTAATGCCCTATGCGCGACCGGTTACGAGCCATGTTGGCGTTATTTAGTTAAAAAAAGCATTCGTTGACTTTTTTCATGATGAAAATTGTTATGGGGCCTATTTTGGTTCTTTTATCAAATATCTAAGTCCTCTTCGCAATGCCCAAATTGCGTGCCTAATATCAGCTCTTTTTAAAATCAAAATTTCAGTTCGTTGTATTCATAATCACCAGGGTTTAATATCAGCTCTTTTCAAAATCAAAATTTCAGTTCGTTGTATTCATAATCACCAGGGTTCGGGTTCGGGTTCGGGTTCGGGTTCGGCAATTGTTTGGCAAGGTTAAAATTCGGAAAAATCCGGCAAGTCCGAAAAGTTTGGGAAAATATTTGGAGGAAAAATCGGTGAGAAAAATTAAAAGTAAAAATAAAAAGATTTAAAATTATTAAAAAAATAGTAAGTCATAATTAAAAAAATAAAATTAGAAATAATTCGCGATTTTTTTGTGATCAGGCGAATTTTTGAATAATTCGCGATTAAATCGGAATACCTGAACTTTGCGAATAGTTAGCAAATTTCTAAAAAATTTGGAGATTTTTGTGACTATGGTTGCATTGGAGAAAATCAACCGAAGATTTGCTCAAAATTAATTTTTATGGGGCATGGAAGGATGATACAAACGTAGGAATTGTATTTATTGTGAAGGACAAAATGGGGAAGATTATTGCGCCCTCAGCTAAGAAATTTCAAGAGAAAAGTACGAAAATCGCCTCATTTATATTTTTATTATAAAAAAGGTAAAGAAAATTTAATTATAAAAATGTGCCCAATTCCGCCTATATTCGTACGCATTCTCCATACACGTGCTGAATGCCTAATATAAAAAAGTCAAAAAAAAAAAGAAATTTGTTGGCAAAGGCAACATTGTAATTATTCATTAAAATTGATCCGTGCCCTACGTGGGTTGATATGTATGATTGCCAGTTTCAAGTATGTGGGGGCGGTATTTCAGAAACGGCGTTTGATTTTTTGGCGATAAAAAATGGCACAAGGCTTTGTTTTGTAAAATGCCCAAATTTCAATTCATTGTGAACCTGGATCACAGTGAAGCTCTTGCGCTCCTCCATGCGCAAGAAGCAAAGGGATTCCAAGACCCGTTTTTCAAAGGTAATTTCCCAACTATTGTAAGAGTTGTAGTTGTGTCTTAGTGCTAGTGTGGCTGATCATCCTCTCGGACAACGATCATGTACCACTAAGGCTGTCAATGGGTCGGTTTGGATCAAAATTTTGACTCCCCGATAAAAATCCCTATTTGTATAATTTTTTAGTTATAATAATAAAATATTGTCAAGCGCTGGGTTGGGTCAAGCATAATATTGTCCGATAATATTTTCCTGTGACGACATAGACCCACATGCTACAAAATTATCCGATTCTGGGGTTAGGTCTCTGCCCCAATTTTGTTTCTAACATGAGGTGAAGTCAAAAAGCGTCATTGCATGTAACGTCCAAAATCATATATAGCCCAAGATCAGGATTTTTCCCTATCCGATGTGGGACTCTCACAGTTTAATAGTACGTTTGTGATATCAAGATCTATTGTATGGGACGAAAAACAAATTTTATCTTCTAATTCAAAGTGGTCAACGACTTTGACAAGCATATCATAGTTTGGAAGAAAGAATCTCTTGTTCCAAATAAAGGTAATTCTTAATATAATTAAGAGAAATTTATCGGATCGACCTTGTCAGATACACCTTTTCTGTAAAAGACCTTATATTTTCACCTTTAACTAAACTGACCAGCTTTAGGCCGAGCTAGTTCCAATTAGCACAAAAAGTCAAAAATACCCCTTCTAAGTTCTAACAATTTTTTATGTTCTACATAGTTTAAAATTTTAAATATTTACACTGTTTTATATTTACGCAATGTGAAACAAGATCTTTGTCGTCTGATTTGAAAGCCACAATATAAAATCGATGGTGCCAAAGATAGACATAAAAAAAAGGTGATATCGCCTATTTAAAAATAAATAAATTTAATAGTCGATACCAACTCTTTAAAGAGGCGATGACTCTTTAAACAAATGGTCTCGATCAGAACAAATAACGATCGTCATTTGTTTGAAAAAACAAACTTAAAAAAAAAAGGATAATTCTTTTTTTTTTAAACAATTGATAGCGACTATTTAAAGAGTCGTCGTCAACTATTAATTTTTTTTTTTTAAAGAGGCAATATTACCTTTTTTTCGTGTCAATCTTTGGTACCATTAATTTTATATTGTGGCCTTCAAATCAAATGCCATAGAATATGTGTCACATCGCGTAAATATAAAAAGGTGCAAATATTTTAAATTTTAAATTATGTAGAATGAAAAAAGTGTGAGAAGGAGTATTTATGACTTTTGTGCTAGCTGAAACTGGCTTACCTTAGAGCTGATTGGTTAGGTATAAGGTGAAAATATAGGGTCTCACACACCGGTCGATTTAGAAAATTTCCCTATAATTAAATAGTTGTGGAAAAAAGTCAACATCCCAATATAACAAGCTTATACATGACTATTTTACTTGAAACGAACATAATCACCAACATAAAGTTCGGAAATAAAACAATTAGAAAAAAATTCAAAAAAAAGGCAAAAATGACAAGTAACGGAAAAAATGAGGAAAAACATTGTGAAGTCATGGATCAAAATTTCGGTTGAATCGCATCGATTTTTGTAACAATTCGAATTTTTGGACTTTATTTTAATGGTGTTAGATGATGTACTATACCGTACACTGTGCTAATGCTCCACACTAGAATTAGAATTCATCATTTTTTAGGAAAGTTCTAATTTTTTTTATACCAATATTATACTCATTGCGAAGTGTTCATCAATACGATTCCAACGATATATAATTTATTGATTTTCGACAAAAATATAAAAAGTTACACCCGTTTTAAGTGATAAAGTAAATTAAAGGGTATAACTGTAGTTTTGGGATGGGGTAGAATTTCAGGTCGTGACAGAGTGGTATCAGAGCTTAGTCTTTACTTTTTCGATGATTGTATGGGTTATGTAAGTACAATATATTGATTGAGGTTATAATGATTCAGATAGTCCCGAGACTTTAGATTTTTTGAGGACTTATTGGTTTCAAAGAAGTTCGATCATTGATGATAGAAGATCCTAAGGTTCGATTTGATATTTAAAAATTTATTTAGGAATGACTTATATAGTTAGGAACTTGTGAGAAACATTAGAAATGATCTATACAGATTGAAAAATAATGAATGAAACTTTTATAAATTGAGGGGTAATTAAATAAATAAATTCTTGAAGATTTGACTGTTTAAGATTCTAGGTAATCTGAGATGTCAATTATAGGAATAGCAGATTCTAAGTTATATTAGAAATGACTTTAATAATGGGATCAAGTGAATATTCAAGTAAAGTTTGACATACCACACATTTGGAGAAATTTGTGACGTTAAATCAGATTATTTTATAAATTGATGAATTAGAATCGACCACCATCATAAAAAGAGGGGGCTCTACCTTGATGATATCAAATATTAAGTGTCGAAAATATTAGAAGTTTTGTAAGTGATTCGAGATTAACAAAGAATTGAAGATATTACTTTTAATCAATGCTCAATTTTTGTGGACGATATTTTTTAAGAAGGGGAGAATATAATGACCTTGATTTTTATTAATACTGAATCATTGACTTTTAATGAGAAGCTGAGATTATGGAGAAGTATTCTGAGCTCATCGCCTCATATACGTAATTTTCGAGGACGAAAATATTATAAGGGGGATAAAATGTAACAACTCAAAAATTTAAACTTTATTTTAATGGTGTTAGATTATGTACTACACCATGCACTGTGCTAACGCTCCACACTAGAATTGGAACTCATCATCTTTTAGGAAAGTTTTGATTTTTTTTTTCTATACAAATATTATACTCATTGCGAAGTGCTCGTCGATACGATTCCAACGATATATAATTTATCGATTTTCGAGAAGAATATAAAAAGTTACATCCGTTTTAAATGATGAAACAAGTCAAAGAGTATAACTGTAATTTCGGGATAGGGTAGAATTTCGGGGTCTTGACAGTTCCGAACCCCACTGAAACGAAATTCCAAAAATTCGTGCAAAATATCCCATCCTGCAAATTATCGGCCCATAATTGCAAATTAGAAGTTTTTTGGGTTTTTAAAAAATAAAAATAAAAAATTAGGTATTGAAATTTCCACCGAAATCCCGAAATTTCGATGAAAATTTTGATTTCTATTGGGACTGAAACCGGTATTTTGATTCTTGGAATGAAGAGTTCGACAAGAGAAAATATCGGAAAAGGTAAAAAATATATATATGAAAACTTAAAAAATATAAATATAAATATTTTTTGTTAAACATGCCATTTTTTATGATTATGAAACTGACCACCTATCATCCTCCTTATCTGTAGCATGGGTCAAAATTTCGAGTATCCAATACGTATCGTTCGAGCTCAAAATCGATACGTATCGAAATAGTAAAATATCGGACGATACATTGAATATATCGTCCGAGTATATCCATACAAAATTGCGATAAGGTATTTGAATGTACCGTATCGTCCAAGTCTAATACCGATATGTATCGTCCAATACGTATCAATATCGAACGAAATTTTGACCCATGATCTGTAATCATAAGTCCCATGGTTCAAAATTTCCGCTGAAATCTTAAGATTTCGGCCAACACGCATCGGTTTCAATGGCCCCTTGAAATGATAATTACATATTTCGATATCAGTTTGATTTCGGCATATTATCAACCGATAATTTGTTGATTAATAAAATATCCGCTGATAATTTTAAATTATCGGCTAATATTTAGCTTCTTCGATCATTTGAATTTAAAAAAAAAAAAAGCATCGAAATTTCAAAGCTTCAGTCAAAATTTTGGTTTCGTGCAGCGAAAACCGAAATTTTGATCCTTGCTATGGCCATAACCCTTGTGTACGAAGAAAATTTTATATGTGTTTAATAGGCGAACCAAATCAAACTATTAGATACGTGGCGCGTCCGCACAGATCGAAAACCTCTGGTTAAAATAGCAGAGATAATGGCTCATTAGCAATGAAGGAGGTAAATGCGCTTCTTCTCCAACTGAAATATTAACAAATTCAGATCCATAAGTTACTGAAATTACAAATAGATTAAGAAAAATAGCAGTGGATTTCATTTTCTCTCTCTAATTTTTTTTTTGGGCTTTAGGTTAGATCTCGAAACCCCAATGGCATTCGTAGAGGTAGTCGATTTTCAGATTTCGTCTGCTTCGATTTGATGGATTTCGTATATTTTGTTGATATTGAACATTAGTTCTCTTCTTCTCTGCAATTTCTTTGGATTTCTATAATCAATCCTAGTTTTATGCTCTAAAAACCCTATTTTCTGTGTAAATCGATGATTTTGTAGATTAAGAAGAAAACACTAGATTTACTTTTTTCTCTGTAAAATTTTGTTTTTCTGGCTTTATAAATCGTGGACGATCTCGAAATCCTGATGTCATTCGTAGATAACTCGACTGAGTTTTCAGATTGCATTTGCTTCGATTTGGTAGATTTCGTACCTTCTATTGTTAGGGAACATTAGTTCTCTTCTTATATTGATAGGGAACACTCTCAATCATTTTTATATCAATTAAACACTAATTCATATTTTTTTTGAATTTCTTTCAGTTTTTCTACGAAACTTTGAATTTCAGGATTTGTGAAACCAAATTCTCATAATAGAATCGCTTGCATTATTAGTTCAAGAAATCATTTTTGAAACCCTAATTCTCGTTATCTGTACTATGTATCTTTAAGCTCTCTCCAAAATTAGATTGGAAACCCTAATTTTCTTTTGTTTTTTCATGATTTTATTCACACCTGGGGCTTCTAATTCTCTCATCTCGAAAATGATTGGTCACTCTGTAACACCAAAAACTGGAACATTTCGATCAGAAAACCTAGGGCAAAATGTCTTGGCCATAATAAAAATTCTTTGTTTTACATTCTTTGTTGTCGGGATCTTTGTATTAACCATAATTGCCGGGAGTTTCCGACCAAAAGACCCCCTCTTTCATCCCATTACGGAAATCAAAACGTTCCTCACATCAACCTCTGATGCAACCTTCCACCTGGACGAAGGCTTCCTCAATTCTGGCGAAGACTTCATAACATCTAACAGATTGGCATCTGCAGAGGAAGTAAACCTCGCTGAAGTTAATGCCCCTTCGGTAGCTAATCCTGACTGCAATGAGATAATGGGTAATCCCGTCGATTGTCGGGACCCCGAAATCTTTCATTTGATGATGCGAGCTGCCATTGAACGGTTTGCTGACATCCATTTCTATCGATTTGGAAAACCGGTTCGTGGATCGAACGATAGCACGTGTGATATGGCTTGGCGGTTTAGGCCAAAGGAGGGTAGAGCTGTAGCATTTTCTAAAGATTATCGTCGATTTGTGATTTCTAGATCGCAGGAATGTAGTTTTTATGTGGGTGGAATTGGGGATTATCATACTGGTCTGAATGCGAGGAAACACCCGAAAAAGAATCAGTTTGAGTCTAAGAAAAATGGAGATGGTCAAGGAGATGGAAATGGTACAGCTCCGGTGGTCAAATCCGAAAAGAAATTTTGCAGTAGGCGCTACCTGATTTACAGTCAAGGTGGTGGTAAATGCATGAAGATGACTCATTACCTATGGAGTTTCTCATGTGCTTTGGGGGAAGCCCAGTATTTGAATCGAACTTTGGTCATGGACTTGCGTATTTGTTTGTATTCAATGTATACTTCCTCTAAACAGAATGAAGAAGGGAAGGATTTTAGGTTCTACTTCGATTTTGAGCATTTGAAGGAGTCAGCTCCTGTATTGGACCACACTCAATTTTGGACAGATTGGAGTAAGTGGCATAGGAAAGATGGCCTGAATCTCTATGTTCCGAAGGATCTTACAACCACTCCAATGGAGCTTGCCAGTGTGAAGGATGCATTGATTATGAGGAAATTTACACCAGATCATTATTGGCATAAAGTATGTGAAGGTGAGGTATCGACTGTGATCCGACGACCATGGCACCTCATAAGGAAATCTAAAAGGTTGATGGGAATAGTTTCAGGAATTACTGCACGATTGAATTGGGACTTTGATTCAATTCATGTTGGGAGAGGAACGAAGGTGGATGTATTGCTTAATGTGCTTCAATCGACGCTAAAAGATGAGATTGAAGTTGGAAGGCATGTTTATATTGCAACCAGTGAACTCAACACTTCATTTTTGGATTCTTTTAAGGAGAGATATAAGGTTTTCTCCCTTAATGGCTATAGTGACCTTTGGGATGAGAATAGTGAGTGGCATGCAGAGACCAAGGAGCTTAACAAAGGGATCCCTGTAGAGTTTGATAGTTACATGAGGACTGCTGTCAATCTTGAAGTGTTCTTAAGGGGCAAAAAACAAATTGAGGCTTTCAATGATCACATGAGTGATCAGCACATGCCCTCTTAATTAATGCATATGATAATTGTTGCATAAGGTGAGGTTTGAAGCATCGCTCTCGATATTATTGATATGACCGATATTTGTAGGGAGATTTGTCATATAAGTAGTGTCCTCATAAATCAGTCTTCACTCTCGATCAAAGTTACCTGATTCATGTTTCAGTTTAGTTATTACAACTTGCTATTTGCTAAATTAAGAGAAAATAGCTTGAATTCCCAATAAGTTGATAGACAGACTGCTTTAATTAATTCGCCGTTGGTGCAGTTTGGTAACTATAATCTGGATGTTCATTTACCTTGTTATATATTGTTATCCAATTGCGTAGAGCCTCGTCATGTTTTGCATGCCATAAAAAGCCGAATTTCATGTCTATTTAGTTGGTGATGTATTCTAGAAATATTCCTAGCTTGTGATGTGAATCGCGCTTGTAATGTTCATCCAAAAGAGTTCTAATGCTTAAAAATTTTGTATTATCTGTATTGAAAACTAACTGATCTTCAAAAAAGTTCTTGAATCCTTCATAGTTTCCAGGAAGCTCTGACCCACATGAGCCAGTATCCTCCTCGTCTTTAATCATCAACCATTTCTAGAAAGAGTTGTTATTAGGTGAATGGACCCTCACACTTCTGTAGTCTTGATTTAGGCGATGGGTATGGTTTGTGTGAGTGTCCAAGAAAATTAAGCTGTGCCAATGGGAACTGTGTAGCCGGCCATCATGCACTCATCCTGTGTATGGGTGTCCTATGTCTGGTAATGAAATTAAAAGCAAATTGATCCAACTCAGTAATCTGTTCTAATAATCAAGCAAAGGTATATTCTTTTCTTGATTCAATGCTGAAATCTTGTTTCATAATATTTATGATTTGAACCATTTAAATTTGGATCAATCCTTGTTATGCAAGATCATAATTGTTCGTATGACCAGTAATGGTGCTCGTTACAGTTGTTGATAAGATCTGTGGGTATGCATGAGTTTGGGTGATGATCATGTAATGGTTGCTGCGATGCATTATATAATGCTGTTATTATTGACGATTTTTTTATGCTTTAAGTTTGTTTATGAGAGCAACTCGAGCAAACCACAGGTAATCTTTTTAATAGGATCTTGGCAACAGTTTGGACTGAGAGCTGGGGCAGAATTCAAGTTATAAGTTGACTGTTAGGGAGTTTGAGTTATGAGTTTACTATGGATGCTATGGCCCCCAAGCTGTGGCTCGGTTCAGTAATCCTCTCGAGGGGAATTGAGTGGGGAAACATTCCTATCAATTAGCTATTGAGTGGTTGGGCTAGTAGCAGTTAGAGTTCAAGCTTTGGGGGTTATATATATTAGGAATGGAGAACAACATCAATCCTTCCATGCAAATGTTAGTGACTGATCCAACTGTTAGGGACGTCTGAGTATTGCCATTTTTGTGTAATGGCCCACCTAGAGGTGGCAAAAATATTCATCAATTGCCATTTTTACCACCAGCCAATTTCAAGTGTGAATCAGTTAAGAATGACATTTCATCTTGCATATGAAGATGCGAAAAAACAATGCTCTTGAACCTTGTTCAGTAAAAGGTAACGAGTTCTGCTGATAATGTTGCTAATCTCCCAATTCTGGCTAGTTTTTTTTTCCCCTTAAAACAACATAATTATGGTGGTTTGCCATTCTGGTCCCTTGAAACCTAGGTGTAAGTTTCCAAAATGATCTCAAGTCTTCCGTGCCCTCTGTCCTAGATTTTCTACTTCTGTCCCATCTCTCCATTTAGTGACAGGGTGTTCAACCTGTACAAAAATGAATGGAGAAAGCGATGATGATGGAACAACTCAACAAAGTGAGGATGACGACGACGATGAAGACAATTATCTCTATTTAATTTCAACCAGTGCTATGGAGTTTTTTCAATGCACTTATTTATGTTTTCGGTTTGGGTATGGATGCAATGGAGCAGTTGGAGGCCCATAGGCAGTGTAACCAGATGTTTGATGCTACTCAGCGGGAGATTTTTAATGACATAAGTGCCTTTCAATCCTTCTTACTGTAAATCTCCTAAGCTTATAACCTGAACGGCTGAACAGAAAAGACAATGCTCTCGAGACTTGTCCGTTAAGCGGTAAATGAATTCTGCTGATCATATTCATAGTTTTCTAAATCTATTCCGTATCCTTTTTAAACACCATAATTGTTGGTGTGTTGCTCTTCTGGTCCCTAGAAACGTAAGCGTAAGTTTCCAAAATGATCTTAGAAGTTCGTCATCCCCGGAAGGTCTTGGATTTTCTATTGATGGACCATCTCTCTAGGTCGCAGGTTCGAGCCTAGCTTACCCATAAAAATAAATAAATTAGTAACTGGGTGTTCCACCCTGAACGAAAATGAGTGGGCAAATAAGACTCACAAAGCTAATCTCAAATAGATGGGACATAGTGGTGATGATGAGGACGAAGTCGAACATCTCTATATTTACTTTTAAACATTATTAGGGAGATTTTTTCGCAATGCACATTTTTATTTTTAGTTTGGTCTCGGTTCAGGTTCGGACATGTGCACTGGATCATAGAAGGTTGCAATTGGAAGCTGGTTAGTTGTAAATTTTTTAATGGAATAATTGTATTTTAATCCTTTTTAATTTTATAACAACAGTAGTTAAAATTGTTCTCTTTTGACTTCGTGTTAAATTGATTAAACAACTTTGATGCAAAAAAAAGTGTGCTTTTTATTTTATATAACATGATATGTGTTTCAATTTAGAAATGGACTTGTAAACTGGTCTAGACTTGCATAACTGAACTTTTATAGCTGATTTAAGTCTGTGATCTGATTCCGTTAACTGAACTTGTATAACTGAGTTAACTTTTATAATTGTATTATTGTATATGAGCTTATATGTCTGTGATTTGATTCAGTTAACTGAACTTGTTCAACTGGGTTATTCTATAACTGAACTTGTATAACTGACCTATGTCTGATTCGATTCTGTAAATTGAATTTGACTAATTAGATTATTGTATTATTAAACTTGTATAACTAACCTATGTTTGTGAAATGATTCTGTTAACTGAGCTCATACAAATGGGTCATTGTATGATCGAACTTATATAACTGAAAATTGTATAATTGGTGTATAAACTGTGATTTGATTCTATTATGGTAAATTCAGTTCACCTGAGTTATACTTCAGATTGACTTAAAGCAATAGAAATTCAGTATAAATTTCAACTATATTGAATTTGATGTCTGGACATCCACTAATTTGATGTCTAGAAACCCACTGATTTGAGATAGTAGAAATTTAGCATATTAAATGTATACCGGAATAGACATTAATTCAGCATAAATTGAACTTTTATAAACTGAGCTGGACTTCTAGAAGTTGTGTTTCCTTAACTGAACCTGTATACACTGGTCTAAACTTGTACTAAACTGATGTGAACTTGCATGAGCTAATATAGTATTATATAAACTGAGATGATTTTATATTTTAAGAGCTGAACTGAGGTGAACTTCTAAGTTTATAAAGCACGGATCGTATGACATTAAGCACACTAACTGAATTGAACTAGGAACTGAGCTGACAGGGTAGATTCGGAATTCGTGATGGATTCTATCTTTTGCTTGAATTAATTTTAATAAAATGCTTCAGTTTTTTGATAAATTCCATCTGTTGTGGTCTTGTATGGTTTCACAACATCTTGCATCCTTCACCACCAGTATACCTGAACCCTTTTCGAAAACAGATCTTGAAAGCCATGTTATCTATGTGAGCACTATTTGCATCAATCACAAATCTTATATTTCTTAATTGCCATTTTAGGTGATGTAAGCATAATCTCACATGGTGTACGTTGTCATATACTTTGGAATTTAGATTGGGACAAGTTATATCTATAAGGAAAAAGGGTATATGGTTTGGGATCATGTGTCACATGGTATGCAATTTGTTAAAAAAAGTTTTCAAAATTAATTTTTTTTTGGTGGTCAAAATTGTGGCCAAAGTTTATGTACTGCTCCACACATTTTGCTGCATTAAACTTTTTCCCCTTCGATCGTCCTCGAACAAGTTGTCGTGGTACCTGATCCCTTGTATGGGTGCCCCGTAGATCCCACCTGATTCAAATGCATGGATCCACCATGCATTCCAACTCATATTCCTGGGCCTTCTATTTACAATTATTATATGTGAGTATAAGTGTATTAAAAAGTGATGTAGCAGATTTTAGAAGGGGGCGATGATAAGGAGATCGAACTTGAGGGCGGGTCATTAAAGAAGTGTTTGGATCTCTGTTTAAATTTTGAAAGTCGAATAGGCTGCATCAATGGATTGATCCAAGACTTTTATGTTGCTTTTAATAATTTTGTTTTTGTCATGTACCATGATATAATTTTAATTTTGTGTGGTGTAGATTGTCATATACTTTGTTATTTATTTAGGGAAAATTATAATGAGTGGGCCTCAAATAACAGACCAACAACGGACTGCTTACGTAGTGTGATGCAAGTGGCTGGCCCCTACTTGTATTGCTGGGACCCACTGCGGTTGCATTGTGCCACCTAGGTGATTCGATGAATGGTCTGCTGTTTGGGGTCCATCATATATTAGTGTCCTTTATTTAGGCATAAATGGACTTTGTAATTATAAGATGTCCTCTGTATATCAGTGTCCTTTATTTAGGCATAACTAAACTTTGTAATTATGAGATGTCCCAATAAAAATGATGTAGCCCATTTGAAGCTTTCCAATTTGATGAGAAGGAGATCCAACTTGAGGACAGTTTGAATGCGCTTGAATGTCCTTTACAATTTGGATAGTTGAATGGGCTGCATCACAATAGGGAGTCGGATGCTTATTTAAAAAAAAATGAGTCACCATCTGGTCTGCTGGCGGCACCTACTTGATTAGTTCAGGTGGTTCAACAACTACCCTATCACCAAGACACGTGTTCGGAAAAGTAGAGCTTAGTAAAGGATCTTAACCATCTGATTCGTACACGGTTGGTGCATTTTAATTGTAATCAGTAAAATATATGAATAGTCTTGTTTAATACTTGGATCACTTGAAGTGACTTAACAAGTGCCGCTTGATAGAGGGGAATATCATGTGTTTTTGTTCAAAAATAATAATATATCTTAGGGCTTTTTTTGCAAATACCCCTTATGTTATGCTAAAGTTGCATAAAATCCTTTAAGTTATGCCTATTTATATTGCATCCCTTACTTTTATGTTTCCTTTACAAATACCTCCTACCGCTAAATGACATTAACTAGTGGTCATTTCTTCAATTAAATGATGCATTTGCCCTTAAAATATTATATATAAAATGACCATTGCATTTTTTCCAACTTTGACCGCATTTTAAACGGAGGATAAGCATCGGATCCTATCCAAATTTTTTGGGTGGAACATGATCGATCTCCTCTAAGTTGCCGTGTTACTCGATTTTCGATTTGGGTGTCCATGATGCTTAGTTCGTAATGATGGTAGGGTCGAGATGATGCCAATGGGATAGCATTTTAGCGCTACCCACGAGTCAAGTGAGCGTCATGGACATTTAAATAGAAAATCAGGTAACACGGAAACTTATAAGAGATCAATCATGTTCCACTCAAAAATTTGGGCAGAAACCGATGCTTATCCACCATTTAAAATGCGATCAAAGTTGGAAAAAATACAATGGGCATTTTGTATAGAATGTTAAGGGCAAACACGTCATTTAATTGAAGAAATGACACTTAGTTAACTATCATTTAACGGGAGAGGGGTATTTATAAAGAAAACATAAAAGTAGGGGATGCATTGTAAATAGACATAACTCAAGAGATTTTATGCAATTTCAGCATAACATAGGGGGGTATTTACAAAAAACCCTATATATATATATATATATATATATATATATATATATATATATATATATATATATATACATATACTAGTAGACCTTGCACGTGAGGGCCATTTATTTAAATAATTCACAAGTGAACGATATGATATAAAATAAGTGATTATTTATGATAAGTGCACGGGCGTATTATTTTTTCCATGTCCTACTTTTATAGATTCCATAACTTTCAGTACCAATTCGATGATACTATCTTCTAAATATTTTATATATACGTATAAACTTAGAAATAAGATTGACACTAAGAACTCTCATTTAGTACTTAAAACATGTCATATAAAAGATTCGAAGACAAAATTATTCCACATAAGAATTGATTTGCATCTTCCCTTTCTATTTGAGACTTGATCTTCAAATCATGATGGATGCTAGACAATGCAAAAACATTAACAATTTAATACAACCCATTTAAAATTTTTGAGACAATCTTTCATAAATCTGGGAAGAGAAAGATTACAATATGGGTTTGATCTCTTGTAGCTAATAGATTAAATCAATTAGTTGCTTTATAATCCATCAAATGTTTCACAAAGATAGAAGACTTAATTACAAAGAAAGATGAGCATCTAAGTAGAAAAAGAAAGCCATTATTTTTTTCGGGGAAAAGTGGGACTCACCTAGCAGTCAGAGAACAAAGAACGGGCTGTTTCACTTTTGTATAAAAAAATCCCTGTTTTGTGAAAAAAAAATTCATAAAATCTACATTGCCACACGGGCTGTTTACTTTTGTGTAAAAAAATCCTTTTTTTGTAAAAAAAATCATAAAATCTAACTTGCCAAACAAGGCTTTCATGAAAAAAAATCTATCAGGTGAAAAACTATCTAATGACGCCTCCGTTTTTGCTCGAGTTTTAGCAAATAAATTGCTAAAAATTTAATCTAAGTTATTTTCATTTTTTATCGGGAAAATTGGGAGTTGGGACCCACCCAGCAGCCAAACAAGGCGTTGATTCACTAAATTTAACTTAACATTTAATCTGAGTGTTTTTCGGGGAAAAGTGGGACCCGCCCAGCAGCCAAACTGCGGGCTGTTTCACTTTTGTGTAAAAAACTTTTTTTTGGCCAAAATAAACCATAATACCCACATTGGAAAAGAAGGGCTTCACGAAGGAGAATTTGGAGAAAAACTGCAACCCAATATAAAGGATAAAGGAGAAACTAATAAGAAAATAAAATAATATTGTAGTTTTTTGTTTTTTTAAATTTATAAAAAATTGAGAATAAAAAACATTAGTTTATTACAACTTTTTTTATTATAAAAAACCCCAAAAAAATTTAACATTAGAAACTAAAAACAGTACTCTATTGAACGCTTCATAATATACCAAAAGGCAACAGTATATAAAGGGAACTAAAATAAGAGAAAATACCTCAAAATAAGTGGTAAATCCTTCTCACTTTTTTTTATTGATTTTACTGTTCCTTGATGAAGAATCATTGATGGAAATGAGCTTCTTCGCGGAGCGGTAATAACTAATAAAAGAAAAAGAAGGCTTTGCTAACTTGAATCAGATGTTTGCTAACATAAACCACTATTTTTGCTAACTTAAAGCTTTGCTAACTTAAATAAGATGTTTTGCTAACATAAACCATTATTTGTCCAGCACTATTTTGGCTAACTTAATCCGGATGTTTTGCTAACATAAGCTACTATTTGTCCCACAGTAGTAGAATCGGAAAAGGAGAGAAATTGTCGCTTAGTTCTCTTTTTATAGCCAAATTTTACAAGCATTAAATCCAGGGAAATAGACCAATGGTTAGATGTTGGTTACACATGGCACACATCTCAAAGCGACCGTGATCTTGGCATACCATGGCGCACTATAATTACCGATGTGTGTCACATGAAATTAATATCTGATTGTCTGATACTTGAAAAATGTTCTCAAGATCTATTGTTTGCTAGATTGGGACGAAAAACTACTGCTAGCATCTGATTCAAGGCAGTCAACGGTGGGAGCAGTCGGAACATAAGTTTTGCAAAGGTCGCTACCCTTATCAAAAGATTGAGGAATCCCAACTCTCAAGCCTTTTTAACTTTGGATCGTGACTCTGACCTTCAATTAAACACCAAAATGGGTTTTGAATGTTCTTTCATTATCAATAGTTTAAGATATGGGTGATCCATTCTGTCAAAGTGAAGATATCATAGATAAGTGCAACCTGTCAAAAAATTGTGTTTTAGAGAGATTTAAACCAGACGATCCATTGGCTATAATATCAATGGTTGCCTTTTAGTTTTAATGGCTGATATGAAAGTTCATCAATCCAACGATTCACATCCATTTATAGGCATGTTACTTTGGGCTGAGATATGTTTCAGTGTTAGATTGTCGCTTCGATAATTTACATTAGTCAGAGATGTGTGCCAAAGGAAATAATGATTAAATCACATTTTAATTGTGTGAGATAAAAACTATAATTTTAGTGGTGCAAGATCATTTAAACTTTCTTGAGTTTTGCGATTGGAACACCTGTCTAATATTTGAAGTAAAAGTGCCAGGTTAGAGAATCTAGCTAACATGCGCTAACCCTTTTGTCTTAAGGGTACTTTCATTTACAAATCCATATTTTTTTTTCTCAGTTGTGTTTTTTGTGCTTAAAATGTTGAGTGTTTTGAATCAGATGATGGAGTTTGCTTTTCGTTTCAATCTTAAACACAATAAATCTTGACATCATTTTCTTATCATCCGATGGTAAGATTTCGATTAAAAGTACCATACATTTCAAAAATGACACATGACGAGGGGTATAGTTTTGGATCACTTTTTGGCATGTGCGGCACGCGGACTCAAAATCTCATCATCTTATGATAAGAAAAGATTCTTAAGATCTACTATGCTGAATATTGGGACGAAAATATATCTTGATCATCTGATTGAAGTCAACTAATATAAAATAAAGGTTGAGAAGGAAGAATCTTGGCTCGTAATGTTTAATTATATATTTTATTCTAGAAGGGTTGCATAACGAGGAATTAGGGCAGCTGTCGTATTTATGATGAGAATTTTTTTCCACTACCATTGCAGTGACATTTAATGAGAAGAGATGTTTTGGGTACCACTGAGTAACATTTAACGAGAAGAGATGCTTTGGTGGTCGTTCTCGCTAATTTCAACCGAAGATTTGCTAACATGCACCATTTTTTATGTTTTTTTATTGTCCTGAAGGGATAGGACGGATTGAAAAAGGGAAATTTATCGGATAGCAGTCAAGATACACTTTTTTCATGAGAGGTCTTATATTTTCACTTTTACCCAAACTGATCAACTTTTAGCTAAGTCATTATCAGCTAGCACAAAAAGTTCGAAATACCTTTTCTTATATTTTTTTTTGTTCTACATGATTTAAAATTTTAAATATTTGTACTTTTCTATATTTATACAGTGTGAAACGGGATCTATGTCGTCTAATTTGAAGGCTACAATATAAAATCGATGACCCTAAAGATAGACATGAAAAAAAGGCGATATTGCCTCTTTAAAAATAAAAAATAAAAAAAAAATTAGAGCAATCGATGGCAACTCTTAAACCAGTCGATGACGATTCTTAAAATAATCGATGGTGACTCTTAACATAGTCGGTGCCAAAAAAAAAAAAAAAAAAATTTAACAATCGATGGCGACTCTTAAAACAATCGGTGGCGACTCTTAAAACAATCGGTACCGACTGTGTTAAGAGTCGCCATCGATTGTTTTAAGAATTATCATCGACTGTTTTAAGAGTTGCCATCGATTATTTATTTATTTATTTTTAAAGATGCGATATCGCTTTTTTTGTGTCTATCTTTGGCGCCATCAATTTTATAATGTGACCTTCAAATCAGACGACATAGATCCCATTTCACACATACATATAGAAATGTTCAAATATTTAAAATTTTAAATCATGTAGAACAAAAAAATGTGTAAGGAGTATTTAAGACTTTTTGTGCTAGCTGAAAATGACTTGGCTAAAAGCTGGTCGGTTTGGATAAAGGTGAAAATATAGGGTCTCTGACGAAAAAGGTGTATTTGATAGGGTCGATCCGGTAAATTTCCCATTGAAAAATGGTTATAGATCATAGATACTCCTCACGGGAGAAGGTGCCCAAGCTTAGTGATTTATATATGTCGACATTTCTCTATGAACGATATGTGGCAAGGGTCCACTTTCCTAATTAGGGTTAAAAATTTTAAAATATTTTAAAAATTATATTTTCTTTTAGTTGTCATATTTGACTTTTTTAGAGTTTTTTTTTTTTTTCCTTCTCTCTATTTTTTCAAAGAAGTGTTAGACTTACTTTTTCAGGTCTATTTTATTAAAAAATGTGGGCTCCCAATAGCAAAGTCCTGGCACCCCGGTAGTGAAGCACTGATACCTCGATAGCAAAGCGACGACACTCCTGTAGCGGGCGGTGACACCCTGGTAGCGAAGCACTGACACTTCGACTGACGAAGTCACCTTGATAGCGACGCGTTGGTGGCATTCCAATAGTGAAGCATTGACACCCCTTTATCGAAATAGGTGGGTTGGTGGGATATTGACACCCAGGTGATTATTTAAAAAATGTTATCTAACTTTTTGAAAATAAAGATAACCCTAGTTAAAATATGATTAAATGATTATAAAGCAACACCAATTGTTTTACAAAAAGGTGTTACGTATCACGCCTATATTAATAGACACAGATAGATCTCTCTCTCTCTCTCTTTATATATATATATATATATATATATATATATATATATATAGGGCTGGGGTTATGCGCCTAGGCGTAAAAATTTCTCTGCACCTATTGATATGGGCACGACACATAACACATTTTTGTGAAGTGATGGGTGGCATGAGACCCACTTTACTAACTAAGGTTAAATGTGGGCGCCTGATAGCGAAGCGCTAACATCTTGGTATCGAAGCGTCGGCGGTAGAGAGGCAATGACACCCCGATTGCGAGGCGTTGGCGCCTCTATATCGAGGTATTGACGCTTCACAAAATTTTTTTTTTAGCAAAGCGCCGACGCCTCTATATCGAGGCGTCGACACCCCTAAAACGAGGCGCCGATACCTCTTTTTCAGTGAAGCGCCGACACCTCTAGATAGAGGCGGTGATGCCCCTAACACAAGGCGTCGACACCTTGGCGTTGGGGTGCCATTGCCTCGCTATTGGGGTGCCAACGCCTCTACCGGGGTGCCGACGCTTCGCTACCCGGTGCTCACATTTTTTTAATAAAATATACTTGAAAAAGTATGTCTGACACTTTATTGGAAAAAGTGGGAGAAGAGAGAAAAGAAAGAGACTTTGACTGCTGGAAGGGAATATAACTTTTATAATATTTTAAAACTTTAATCCTAATTAATAAAGTGGGTCCTATGCCATCCATCACTTCACAAAAAAGGCGCTATATATCGTGCCTATATCAAAAGGCACAAAAATATCTTTACGCTTGGGCGCATTTTTCCCTCTGCCATATATATAAACTTAAATATATGACTGTGTATGTCCACATGGGATGAGGAGATCTTAGGCTAGTGACCTAAGGTTGAACCCAATGCTAGTACCATTTGGGTGCCAAGTGCCACCTAATCCGAAGATCAGGTACCGAGGCAATATGCACAAGATTGATTACATCTATCCCCAAAAGAAAAAATTGAAAAAACATTTTATCCACCATTCAAAATGTCGTCAAAGTTGGAAAAAATTTAGTGCACCATGTCTGCCATAACTTAATATTTGACCACATTTTTTAAGGTCAAAATAATTAATTTTTTTTTATATTATAGATCACATCTCTTGTGGCACATGAACTCAAAACGAGATTTTTTTAGGATCATATGCCCCGTGGTATGTGATCTCGGCACTAGCACATGATTCAATAATCGCCTCCTATAAAAATGATGGGCGAAAGTGTCGAGAGGGGATCTCAAAAAAGAAAGAAAGCATACAGAGAGCCATGGTTCAAAATTTTGATCGAAATGTTTCGGTTTCAATCTCCATAGAAACCGAAACGATAACCCAAAATTTTGGATTTTTTGTATGGGGATGAAGATTTCGGCCAAAATTTTGGTTTCGATCCCCACCGAAACCAAAACAAAATCCGAAATTTTGATCCTTTCAGGGAGCACCAAGCGCAAGAAGAGAGGTATCACTCCATGGAACATCTCTTCGCTTCTATTCTCTTTTTTGTGGCAATGATTTTAGGGGATCCATATTGTTGTACCGATTGTGCCATAATTTTTCTTTTAATTAAGGAGTCATTGTGCGAAGGGGGTATGGATTTGGACATGGTTTTCCTCATAAACAAGGAGTCATTGTGCCACAAGTTGTACCAAATGGGTCACTGTTGCACAAATTGTGTTATCTTAAATAAGGAATCATTGAGTCATGGTTGTACTTTAAACTAGGAACCATTGTGCCATGATAGTACCAATTATATTATAATTTTTTTTTGTATAAACTATAATGCCATGCTCAAATAAATGAATCATTTTTCCATCAAGTTATAAAAGCAAATATATGGGTCACAATGCCATCTGTTTATAATGCATTATTTTGTCATTGGTTTGTGAATCATTGTGCCATGATCAAATATATGAAATTCTGTGTTCACATAAGTTGAAATGTCTTTGAGGCATGAAGTGATTGAAATGCCCTTAAAAGTATAAAATGATTAGAAAATCCTCAAGGCATAAAATGACTAAAAGTGCTTAAGGAATGAAATTACCAAACTGGCCTCAAGTTGCCAAATGCTCCCAGATTCTCAAGACCAAATAAGCCTTTCAAGGCACAAATGCAAACTAGCCTTTCAAGGCTCAGATGCTCAATGTTTTTCAAATGCTCAACGTTTTTCAAAGCTTGAATATTCGAAATCTTTCATGTCTCAAATGCTCAAAACCTCTTGATGCCAAAATAGCTGTTCAAGGACCAAATATTGAAAGCTTTTCAGTGCCCAAATAACCTTTCAAGACTCAAATACAAAATTGTTTTTCAAGGCCCAATTGTTGAAAGCTTTTTAAGGCCCAAATAGCCATTCAAGACTCAAATACAAAAAGTCTTTCAAGGCCCAAATGCTCAAAGCTTTTTAGGTTGTGTATGGGATAGCTCTATGCTAGTCCCTCCCACAATAAAGTTCACCTGCTTTAGTTGGCTCCTAAGCTCTTTTCTAACTCCCTGCAAAGAAGGGTTTACCTACTCTAGCAGCAACTTCCATGCTCTCTACTAACTCTTTGCCAGAGCATATGTTATCCCTACAAGAGCAAATAACATATGCTCTAGCAAGGAGTGAATAGAGAGGAGGATAGAACTGCTGAACAGGTAAATCTTTCATAAATCTTGCTATGCAAAGAGTTATCAAGGAGAAGGGGTACCTATTAAAGCAGTTAGCAGGATGTTAGCAAAGAGGATGGGAACCTGCTAAAGCAGGTGAACTCTGCTATGACAGGGGCTAGCAAAGAGTTATGCCATACGCAGCCTTAGTGTTCAAATAGCCCTCCAATGTTCAAAATACAAAATAGCATTTAAAGGCTCAGATTTTCGAAGATTTTAAAAATTCAAATGCATACAGCCTCTCAAGGACCAAATAATCTTTCATGGTCTAAATTGTCTTACGTACTCGGACTTCGTACATGTTACTTTAACAATGATATTCAGCGATGATCAAAATTCAAAGAGGATCTTATCATTGAAAGAAAAAAAAAAAATATTATTTTATATATGATGTATTATCTTTTGTAGCTTTTAAGGAGAAGTAGTCTATTGTGACGTGGGCTTGCGGCATGGCCATCAGAGTAGTCACAGGGTCACTTTGTGCCACTAGTGCCTCAGGCATTGGTGGCTTGAAGTTGGGGCATCGTAGGCGCGTCACCAAGCCATGAGGGCTTCGTCATAGATACTCCGAGAGCTTCGGTCGTGGGCCACGAGGGAACGCGACATGGTGACAGATTACAGTTGGGACATGGAAGGTGGAAGACGTGGGGCATCATGGGTGTATTGGTGTAGTAGAGGCACGGTATGTCAAACCAATATGTTTAAGGTCCTCCCGTTGTTTTGCCTATGTTGGTGTTTAACCCACATATATGGGGAAGTGATCTTATCAGCCACGTGATGTGTCGCTGGCCTAAGTGATCCCCTACGGAACGTGTACGATAGCCTTGTGGGTTTGAGTTCGTGCATCTGAGTCTCGCAAATGGTGTTAGATCACTCTAGTCACGTCATGTGCTAGGGCCATCGTGTTGGTGGTTTCCAGCCTCCTCCACGGTGCAGACTTATCTCCGATGCGGGATTGCCCCTATATTTGTCGTTGTGTATGACAATATTATTTACATTCGAGAATCCGCATAGTTTCTAACCTAATGCTTTACCGTGCAAGTTTGAAATGTAAGTAGGCAGATCTAGTCCGGGAAGCTAGTTGCCGCACCGAGAATACATCGAAAAGAGTAACTCCGTGACACTATGCATATGTAATTAACAAGACATAATTGGCAATACTTAGAAGTGTAATGTTCTCCAAAATTAATAAAAATCTTGTCAAGCGAGAAAATTTGTTACGACTTATTTGTGTGAATGTTTTATTCAATTACGCTATGCTTTGCACAATGGTGTAAAATCATGTGGCTAGATATTATGGAACTACCCATGTTTCGCGAGCAAATATTACAACTACTTGAAGACGGTGAAAAAGCATTGCCTATTAATGAGCTAGCTCATTAATACTAGTGGATTTGGATGGAATGATAAAGAAAAGATGGTCATCACAGAGGAGTTTGGGATAACTCTTGTGTAAAACTTGTGAGAAGCTTAATATACATGAATACATATATGAGATGATGCTGGTGTTCTCATTTTTAGGATAATTTTTAATCTAATAATAGAGTTTGACTGAGTGAATACTTGGAGTAGAAATTACCCAAATAGGAAGGTGCAAGACTATGAAAGCATCAGATCTTATTACGACAATAACATCTAAACTGAGGAAATGAGTACTACCCTATGTATTTCCCTTCTAATCATGCCATCACTCCTTTGGGTGACTCAGATGGTAGCCACTCCTGCCATCCCCCATTCGAAACAAGGGAAGGGAGGGGAAGAGATTCACAATTTCTGAACTCCCTCACATTGCAGAGTGGTCGGATATTGACCAACAAGTTATGCCCCTAGTTGTGATAGTTCATCCAGTTTGGGGAGGAGAAGGAAGCCCAACAAGGTCCAAGATGGTCCTCTAAACAAGTTGATGGGCAGGGGTGTAGCCAAGATTTTCTTCTTGTGGAGCTATCTATGGTTGTTAGCATATTTTAGTAGTTGATATACTATAATTCTTTGATCAATAACAACATTAAAGTAGATTAAATAACAATAAAATATAAGAAATTGAATAAGCTTCAACAAAAAATGGCAACTGATATTCGATTCTTAATTTCTTAAAAAAAAGTGACTTCACAATGTCAAATGAAAATTTTTGTTACAGTTGTCCTTGACGGTCTTTCATGTTTTAAAAGTGATGAATGATTATCTCATTGCTGATGTTATTAAAAATATCTTTTTCAATATATGTGACTAAACAATCATTCAACCTAAGATCATACAATCAAGCCTTTGTGAGATTTCAGGTCGCTGTATCAGAGCTTAAGGTTGATTCTTACGTTGAAAATATGTGGAATTGGAGTCTAATGTGAGATTGATTAGTTGTAGATGACGAACAAACACATTGACGCATTGATCGAGGCGATTGTGAATGCCATCAATACAATTAGAGCTTAGAATTCTCAACCTTATCCTGCTCCTAGGTCGGAATTGGAAGAATTCAGGAAGAACCGCTATACTTCAATGGGACGGGAGATAGCGCTAAGTCTATGAAATGGGTACAACAATGAAAAAGATCTTCGATATGATGAAGTGTAATAAAACAACTAAAGTGAGATTGACAACCTACAAATTGGAGGGGGATGTCGAGAACTGGTGGAGATAATTGAAAGAAGCAATTCTTGTCGAAGAGCCTAGTTATGTGTGGGATTGGGATGAGTTTGTAAAGGTGTTTTATGATAAGGACTACCCCCAGAGCGTTCAAGAAGCAAAGATTGATGAACTCTTGAACCTACAACAGGGAGAGATGACCGTTGATGCTTATGCCAAGCTTTTTACGAAATTGAGCTAGTTTGTACCGACCCTGATTTTTGACGAGAACTTTCGACTCAGAAGGTTTGAGAAGGGTTTGAGGCCCCAGATCAAGACATTGGTGGTTGGATACCGATGCGACTCATACAAGGACCTAATTGGTAGGTGCTACACCATCGAGAGATGGCTGAAGGCGCCTTCGCCAACTGGTAATATTGGTCAGAGCTCGGCTAGAAACTTTCAATCTGGCTGCCGAGATCATGTGTTTTCGAAATCTAACACGAGATCAGAGAGTAGGGCCACTCCTTACTCAAGACCAATCTTCTCTCAGTAGAGCAAGACTAATTCTGCAGTGGCGTCGACTACGAAGACTACTCCGACCTTTACCACTTGTGCCAAGAATCATTCGGCGCCTGCCTGAGAGGAACTGATGCTTGTTTCAACTGTGGACAACATGGGCATAGAGCAGCAGAGTGCAAGATGCCTAAGAAGTCGTCTGGATTGAGGGCTACGCCTCTGGCAACAATTACTGCTAATGGTCGCGTGTATACTCTATCTGATGTTGACGCTAGAGCTTCAGATGATGTCATCCAGGGTATGCTTGTTTATTTAAAATTCATGATTAAATTCTCTCATACATGTTTACGTAGTAATGCCATATATATTAATTTACATAAAATGAACAGTTTTTTGAAAATGTTTTAAAAAATGAATGAAATGAATTTGTTAAGAATTAATGATTATCTAGTAGATATTAAAATTTTAAATTGAATGATACCCTTATGTTGAATAATTTAAGTCGTGGCATGTCTGGGGTGCCCAAGTTCGATGTTGATCGATGAACTTTTTGGTCATGCACTTTTAGATTCAGGTGCTTCTCATTCATTCGTCTCCTTGAACTTTGCTAAGCATCTTGATAAGGATTCATCTCCGATGAGCATTCCTTTGACCGTGGCAACTCCTTTGGGAAAGAGTGTGCTTGCCTCAATATTCTGTTCAGATTGGAACCCATGCATTGATTGTCGATCTGATTGAATTAGACTTCAAAGAATTCGATGTTATCCTAGGGATGGATTGACCCGCTGAATCTAATGCGACCCTTGATTGTTTTGCCAAGACCATAATTTTTACCCCTTTAGATGGACCGACGCTCAAATTCAAGGGAGCATAGAAAGGTATCATTCCTAAAGTCTTTGCTTTATTGGAAGCCGAAGAAATGCAGGGAGATATATCATCGATTTCTATTATGAATGAATTTATGAGAGTTTTTCTTGATGAGGTAATGGGTTTGCCACTGAGTAGAGAAGTTAAATTTCAGATTGAGCTCGTACTTAGCAATGCACCAATAGCTAAGACTCCTTACAAGATGGCGCCTGTAGAACTGTCTGAATTGAAGAAACAGTTATAAGAACTCCAAGATAAGGGCTTTATTAGAAGGAGCTAGTCACCATGGGGTGCTCCTATTTTATTTGTGAAGAAAAAGGATGGTTCTCATAAGTTGTGCATTGATTACCGACAGTTGAACCAGGCGACGATTAATAATAAGTATCTATTGTCACGAATCGATGTTCTATTTGATCAACTGCAAGGTGCATGATACTTCTTTAAGATCAATCTGAGATCTGGATATCACCAAGTGAGGGTGAGAGAGTCCGACATAGCTAAGACGACATTTAATATGAGGTATATGTAGTTTGAATTCTTAGTAATGCTCTTCAGATTGACTAATGCCCCTGCTATCTTTATGGGCTCTATGAACCGTATTTTCAAGCCCTGCTTGAATTAGTTAGTGGTGATTTTTGTCGATGACATCCTGATTTACTCAAAGTCTGAAGAAGAGCACGCTGAGCATTTGAGGAATGCCTTGCAAACCCTCTTGGACAACCAGTTGTATGATAAGACGAGTAAATGCGAATCCTAGATGAGTGAAGTGGCATTCTTGGGTCACAGGATTTCAAAGGCAGGGATTATTGTTGATCCTGCTAAAATTGAAGCCATTGTGAATTGGGCGAGTCCTAAGAGTGTTACTGAAGTACAGAGTTTTCTGGGCTTAGCAGGTTACTATAGAAGGTTCGTGGAAGGTTTCTCAAAAATCTCTGGACTTCTTATCGGGCTGACCAAGAAGAATGTGAAATTCAATTGGACCGATGAGTGCGAGAAGAACTTTCTCGAGTTGAAGAAAAGGTTGACTATTGCTCATATTCTAGTGATACCTGATGAGGTATGAAATATGATCATATTTTACACCCTAAAATCTACATTTAGCCACCCGATGAAAGCAAACTGACAGTTTTGTAAAGTTTTGACTGATTCAGGAAAATCTTACTGTTGGATGCATTTAATAACGTAGAAAAGCATAAAAACAACCAACACCGGATAAGTGGACGAGAGGCCCTATTTAAGTGAAAGTTAGAATTAGAGTTAGGGGTTTCTCCCTTTGTGGAGCGTGTTATTTTCCTTAGCATTTTTAGTTTTCTTTTAGCCTTTCCCTTTTCCTTTTCCAAGCTTTGTTCTTGCACTCTGTTTAGATTTAAGACTTAGATTAATTTAATTTTTACACTTTAAGAAGGATTGTACTGGCTGGATTAAAGCTTTTGTGGATTTTGTTGGAGCATCTTTACAGTATTTTAATAGTATCTTTATTTTATTTTTCAATTATGTCATTCATTTCTAGTATGCGTGGCTAAATCTTTTTGAGGATGGGGATCTAATGAATCCCATCTATGCTGCTCATTTATAATAATATAGATTTATAGTTGCGATATTATTTTATCATAGATGCCTTGATCTTTAATGTCTTATTGCTCTTTTTGAATTAGTAAATTCTGATTGCCATCTAAGATAGGGGTGCTAGTCACACTCTCATGATCTCATATCTGCAATAAGGAATCTACTTTGTATTCTTTGTTGATAATATTTGTGGTATTAATTCATCGTCATTAGGAGTCTCTCTTTTTTACGGTAGATATATTGCCCTATTTTACGGCATTAATTTATCTTCATTAGAAGTCTCTTTTATGGTGAATATTTTGCCTCATCTCTTTTACAACGGATTTGCAAAAAGTGAAATATTTTCCATAAATATTTGATTGAGTTCAATATTATGTGTATTGCATCTCGTGATGATATTATATCTCAACTGTTAGATTTGTATTTTATAAATGATAAATCAAGGATGGGAGGAGTTAGCTTCCCAATCCTCTCTCTTATTCTTCATTTAATTTAATTTTACTGCTTAATTTTTATTTTGTCCATCAAACTCTTAGAATCATAAACTAATTTGAATATTGTGCTAGATCTGTGGTAATTTTTTTAGTTAATTGCTATTTTCTCTTTTAAATTTTTTGGCCAATCCTCGTGGGAACGATCTTGTACTCTACACCCACTAGCTACATCTCAATTCGTGTGCTTGCGAGTTTAAAATAAGATTAAAATCACAATAATATCTTTTGGCAATGGTGGCTTCACCTTTAATAGTGATACGTCATATAAAGGACTAGGCGGTGTCCTGATGTAGAATGAGAGTTATAGCTTACGGGGCCAGGAAGCTAAAGGATCATGAAAAGAATTATCCTACGCATGGTCTAGAACTGGCTGCTATCATATTCGCGCTAAATATCTGAAGACACTACCTATATGGAGAGAAATTCATCATCTCCACGGATCATCAAAGTCTTAGATACTTTTTTACTTAGAAAGACTTGAATATGAGACAGAGGAGATGGTTAGAATTCCTTATCGATTACGATTGTGAGATCAAATATCATCCAGAGAAAGGCTAATGTTGTTATCGATGCCCTCAACATATTTATTTCAGAGTAGGTGATTCAACCAAAGGTATTGCTTTTGCACATTATTATCACCTCTTCATTACTCGATTGAATCAGAGAACTACAACTTGAAGATCCTATTCTTTTGAAACTGAAGGACAGTGGGAAGCCGAGGATTACTGTTAGAGATGATGGGATGATGATATTCCAGGGATGCTATACTGTGCACCTGATAATATAGAATTAAAATGGAAGATCTTGGACGAAGCCCATAAGTCTAGATTCTCTATTCACCCTGAGAACTATAAAATATATAAAGGGTTAAAGAAAAACTATTGGTGGAATGATATGAAGAGAAATATCGTTGACTACGTAGCAAGATGTTTCACATGCCAGCAAGTTAAAGCTGAACACCAGGTACTACCTGGGTTACTTCAGTCGCTACCGATTCCAGGTTGGAAATGGGAAAGTATTAATATGGATTTCATCACCGATTTGTCGAGGACCTTTAAGAGGAACGACACTATTTGAGTTGTGGTTGACAAATTGACAAAGTCAACTCATTTTATTTTGTACCGCATGACCTATTCATCTTCTCAGTTGACGAATATTTATATTCATGAGATTGTCAGATTACATAGTGTACATGCTGATATTGTATCTGATAGAGACCCTTGTTTCATGTCGAGATTTTGGTAGAAATTTCAAGACGGAATGGGGTCTCAGTTGAAATTTATTTTCGCTTTTTATCCTCAGACAGATGGGCAGACCGAAAGACTGAACTAAGTATTGGAAGACATTCTTCGCGCTTGTGTACTGGACTTTGGAGGCAATTAGGACGAACATCTACTCCTTCAAGAGTTCGCTTATAACAACAGTTACCAGTCTACTATACAGATGGCCCCGTATGAAGCCTTGTATAGGAGAAGTTGCAAAACTCCCTTGTGTTGGAAAGAGGTCAGTGTGAGAAGTTTACTGGGACCTCAAATTATTGAAGACATGTCCAACCAAGTTCAATTGATCCAGAAATGAATGCGGACCATGCAGAGCAGGCAGAAGAGTTACGTCAATTTGAAGCGTAGGAATTGGGATTTGATCGAAGGGGATAAAGTGTTTGTGAAAATCTCACCTATGAAAGGTGTGATGAGATTCAGACTAAAAGGAAAGCTTAGTCTGAGATTCATGGGACCGTTCGAAGTCTTGAAAAGAATCAAAGAAACGACATATCGAGTCAAACTACCACCAAAGTTTTCCGAGGTGTACAATATTTTTCACATATCCATGCTAAAGAAATATATGATAGACCTTGCTCATGTTATCGACTGGGAACCCTTGAAGGTTTATAAGGATATGTTCGTTATAGAGATGCATGTTTAGATTATTGATCAGAAAGAACAGACCCTGAGGAATAAAGTTATGCCGTTGGTCCTTGTTGTGTGACAACTTCACTCTCGCGAATAAGCCACTTGGGAACGCGAGGATGCCATTAGGAGAGGCTCCCCATCTCTTCGTATAAGGTATGACTCAATTTCGGGGATGAAATTTTTGTAAGTAGGGAAGAATGTTGGAATTCGAATTTCATGTCTTTAATACACCTAAATTATGTATATATGCTTAATAACATATTCACTACATGCCTTGACTTTTTAAAATATTTTAACTAAAAATACATGTTTTGATTTTCTAAACTCTTATATTTATTTCTGTCATTAATGGACACAAGTTATGTGGTAGCGTACTAGTTAAAGACTTAAGTTATAGACAAGAGGTCCAGGGATCGAACCTTGTTATGTGTGTTATAAACCTCTATTTTAGACTTTGAAGTAAAAACCTATACACCCTTAGTGTGTTAGCTTAACACCGGATAAGCCCCGAAATGTTATAAATAAATGTCTTATGGAGATCCCTAAATCATAATCTCATTTAGAGTTCTTCTTAAGAATAGAGCCTTCAGAAACCCTAGAGACCTTGACGTGTATTCTCAAGCAACTTTCGCCTCCTTCTAGAATCATTATCGTTGTTGGGATTTCGATCTAATCACGGTGATATGATTGATTTAGGTATGGAGAAATCATGCTTTTCGTTGAACTTAAAATATTAGTTTTTAAATAAGTTTTATACAAATTAGTGCGTTTATTTCATGAATAATGATTGTATGATTAAATGAGATGCATGCTATGATTAATAATTCTTAATATTGATAATCTTGATAAAAGAAGATGGTTGAAACCCCACCATAAGATTTGAAGCACCGTTGGAGCATGCTCATGGGCCAAAATCAATAGATTGATTCTGGATGATTCTAAAAAATCAATCGATTGAGCCTGACCAGATATTGATAAATAAAATTATTTTGGAAAATGCAAAGATTTGAGTTAATGGATTGATTATGAGAAATCAATAGATTGAGCCTAAACAAATACTAATAAGTGAAATTATTTTAGAAAATTTATGAATTTAAGTCAATAGATTGATTATGAGAAATCAATAGATTGAGTCTGAACACGAAATCAACAGATTGACTCTGAACACGAAATCAATAGATTGAGTCTGAACATGAAATCAATAGATTGTATCTGAACATGAAATCAATAGATTGATTCTGAGAAATCAATAGATTGAGTCTAAACACGAAATCAATAGATTGATTATGGGAAATCAATAGATTGATTCTAGACAGTTACACTTATTTCTCAGTTCTTTTTACATATGCTTCATACAAGGTTAAAGTTTATACGCCATGATCACATATGCAATTCATTATTATATGTCATGATTATATATGCACGTCAATGTCATATTCGATGATTATATGCATTTCAATATTTGTATACCATGATAATCTATATAACACATAATTAAAACACGTAAAATATGATGAAATGATTAAGTCATGATTGATGTGCATTAGACCCAAGATCTTGTATACGATAGAGTCTAAGTAGGTATTAGACCCAACATCTTATGCTTGATGGAGTCTAACTGAATATAATTAAGAAGTATTAGACCCAACTTCGTGTATCTGATGGAGTCTAAGAAAGTATTAGACCCAACATCTTATGCATGATGGAGTCTAACTAAATAAGAACATGATAAGCATGATTAAATCCAACGTTTTGATTGGGACAAAGTTTGGCATGCAATAAATGATATGAATGATTAGACCCAACGTCTTGAGCATGATCGAGTCTAATTAAATAAGTGATAAACATGATTACGATCCAACGTCTTGAGCGGGACGGAGTCTAACATGTATTAAATGACAAGAAAGATGAAATTAAAAGAAATAATGCATTCATACAACATTGATATTCATGTTTATGTTCAGTTAATTTCAACTTATAGAGATTATACATACCATAAGTATACACACATGAAATATATAGAAACGTTCATATTATTATGATTATTATTTTATGCTTCAATGGATTGCATGTCTGGTTCAGACAAGTGTAAACTTACACTCATTGTTAATATGGGTGGTCAAATGAGACAGGTGTAGCCGAAGATAACGTATGAGTCTATGATAATGACACTGTACGTGGTGCTTAGGAACCTGAAATGAATGGTGATGAAGGCTTCGTGGTCTAATTATTTATTTTTCTTTCTAGTTATTATAATTGATTTTTAAATAAATGAGACATTGATCATTTAATATTTTATTAAGACTATTTAAACTTTAATCATGTTGGACTTTATTATTGAAATAAGAATGTTATCATGAGTTTTATTTTAATTAATTAATATTTTTTTAAAAATTTATCTTTCGCTGTTTAAGGCATTTTTATTGCCTTATTATGTTTCTATGGTTTACGATACGAAAGTACGACCTAAGATTTTATAATCAAGCCTTTATGAGATTTCGGGTCGTTACATACTATATCTTAATCTCTTTGTTGTAATAATGCCTTCGATAGAGCATCAGTGATTCTTAATATATTTTTCATTAAATGAATGGTGAATGCAAACTTAAAAGACTGTATTGAACCTAATAGGCCATCTGCTTCGTACTTTTGCTCAGATTTTGAGCTATCTTTCACAATAATCTCAAGTACTTTTATTACAGAAGAAAACATATCAATCAAGCTTAGTAGTGTGTCGAAGTGTGAGCCCCAACGTGTGTCACCTACTCATTTAAGGCTAGTCTCCTAATGCAAGCCATGCCCACTCGCAATTTCTCTATTCTTAATTGCTTCAATAACTTTAGCAACTTGTATATCTCGAAGATTCTCTTTACGTTTATACGATGCTCCAATAATATTCACTACACCAGAAACCAAGTTAAAGAACGATCTAATTTGATTTTGATTTCTTGCAACATCTACAAGGGCTAACTGAAGTTGATGTGCAAAACAATGAATATAAAATACACATTTATTCTCCTTCATGATGAGTGCTTTGAGGCCACCAAATTCACCTTAAATATTATTAGCACCATCATAGCCTTGCCCACGTAATCTCATTATACTCAATCCATCCTTAGAGAATAATGATTTGATTGCTTTTTTTAGTGATATAGCCGTAGTTTCACTTACAGGTACTATTCCTAGAAGACGTTCAATTACACATCCTCGTTCATCCACATAACGTAAAGCAACGACCATTTTCTCCAATATCTTTAATAATAATTTTAGTGGTTTCAGCTGTAGCCATACTTGCAATATCTTTATGAATATCCGGTGAAGTCAATTTTAGATTTTTCGGAGTATTTATTACGACCCTTTTAATATCTTCATTAAGATTAACACTATAATGCAAATGCTCATGAAAGTTCCCCTGATTGCTCGAACCCTCTGATTCATTATGACCATGAAAAGCTAGTCCTTGACGTAGAAGAAATTAAATACTATTAACTGATGCATTTAAAGAGATATTGTAGTTCTTACAAGTTTGGTCAGAATGCTTATACAACAATGTCTGAATATGTTAATTTTGGTTCATTAAATCATGATACTTCTTGACGGCTTGCCTGTGCGCACTCTTGGGCCCTCCAACATGAATATTAAATCTTTCTTTCTTTTTCCAATTTTTAAATCCTTTAACCCCAAAAGAGTCACAACTCCTTTTCACTTCTTGATCTTCCCTAAAAAGATAGCAATTCAAGCAAAATGCTGCATCCTTTTCAATGCTATATTCTAACCTGCTACCATACATATCAAACCAATCGGGATTGAATCGTCGTGACTGGCTTCCACTTTTCATCAGAGGAAAAATGTATTTATGAGGCTGATAAGGACCCTTTTGCAGATGTGTTGTTTGGATCAAATCTCGATCATTAGGATGATAATCTAAAATTCGAATACGTAAACCAGGAAATGCTGGAAGATCTGTTAAGTGAACCTCCGTATGACTTCTCTTTCAACTAGTTTTTACTTGATTAAAATTATCGTTTTGTACGATAGGAGGTAGTTGGTCAGACTTTCTTTGAGAAACTTATCCATAATTGCTCAACAGTGAAGAATGGGGAAATAGGGACCTATCAAGTGTAAGATAGCAAGCGTATTAGGATACGACAAGCTAGCATATAATATATAAATTAAAATCTCTCTCTCTCTCTCTCTCTATATATATATATATATATATATATATATATATATATATAGGGAGCCGATTAGGTCCTCCAATGGAGGACAGTGATCGTCCTCCAAGATACACATGAATCTCCACGTGGCACCCAAAATACTATTTGGGTGCCACATGGAGCATAGGTGGACGATTTAGATCAATATTAAAAAAAGAAATTTCAAACAAGTCAAAGTTTGACGGATTTCATTGGTTCACATTTCACGGTTTAAAAAATACACGGTGGAGATGAGTTTTCAATTTATTTTTTCAAAGATGATCTAAACAATGCACCCCAGCTCCACGTGGCATTGAAACAATATTTTGGCTGCCACGTGGAAGCTTGGAGGACGGTGACCGTCCTCCCATGGAGGACGGACACCTTTTCCATATATATATAAAACATCGCTCGGGTTAGATCAACCTAGTTCGACCCGATTTTTACCAATTGGAACAACTAGTCTCCACCCAAAGAATGGTAGTGGGTTGAGCCAATTGGATAGCGAGTTTGGCCGACTCGTTGGCAGCCCCTAAATTGCTCACATGGCAATCCATCATTAAATAACTATTTAAACCTAAAATTGGTCACTTTAATCTAAGGAAAGAGCTTTACATTTTCTGGTGTGTTTTAAAAATGAATCTTAAGGGGCCAAAAATTAGGGTTAAGGGAGTTTAGCCAAATGGATTTTAAGTTGGCCTAAGATATCAGTCACACGTGTCGATCACCCACATCAAAAATTCAAAATCAATTAGTGGTGATCATTTAAACACCATTTTGGTGTTTACATGAATATTATCCCCAAAATAATAACACTAATAAGTAATATCACTAAAAACTAACTAATGAAACCCAAATCTAGCAATCCCCAATATCAATTGTTTTACATTTCTACAAATTATTATATAAATAAATTAGAAAATATAAAGGAATCAAAGAAAAATTTATTTATAATGGTAGATTTATAGAACCCTAATTGCAAATTTGGTTCTTTATTTGAAAAGATGCATACCTTTGTCAGAGAGATTTATTAAAGTTTAGTGAAGAATCTTGGAGATTAGGGGGAGTGACTGGAGGTTGCGGATAGACGGTAATCGAATGTGTTCGATGTCGACGACTCGCCAACTTTCGATTATGAAATAAACCCTTAGAGAGAGAGAGAGAGAGAGAGAGAGAGAGAGAGAGAGAGAGAGAGAGAGAGAGATTTGGTAAGATTTGTTTATATTTGCGGTGTAGTGATTGACCTATAGAGAGAGTGAGAGATTTAGTAAGATGAGAGAGAGAAAGAGAGATTTGGTAAGATGAGAGAGAGAAAGAGAGATTTGGTAAGGAGAGAGAGAGAGAGTGAGAGAGAGAGAGATTTGCTAAGATTTGGTGTGACGTACGGTGGAGTAATTGAGTGAAAGATAAACTTAAATATTAAATGACCTGATATTGTGTTGTATATTATACTAAAACTAAATATATAATAGATCTGGGGGACTTAATAACCATAGATTTGGGGGCTTGATAAACATAGATATGGGGGCTTGCAAGAGTTGCACCTAAGAAAGCAACATCTATTTACACCATATAAAATATTTTTTAAAGATTATATGCCTATATGGGGGCTTGAGTCCCCGGGCCATTGTATGTGGCTACGCCACTGTTGATGGGCTTTAGGGATTTCGTTGGCAGTTTTATTGACAATACGGAACAACGATGAACACAATTCAACTATTTATGGGGGTATTGGAGGAGATGAATCATGAACTTAATCCGCGATAAATTTTTTTTGGACGCTTATATCAAAGTAATGGATACAATGTCTTGGGTGGTCGAGATGTTGCTAGCGATGTACCCTAGTCATTGTTAAGGCTAACTATTCAACTTGACGAGACAGGTGTGGTCAGCACCCTAGTTCCCCCACATGTAAAAATACTTAAATTAACAATCATTTCATTTTCTTAAATCAAATTTTGTGCTTATATCAAGATTGAAACCGCTCTAATCAATTTTAAAAATCATGCATCCCATGTGATATTCATTAAGTTCAAGGGCTCCTCCATTGTCCGAAAAAGAAATATTAGCTTTGCTAACAATGAACACAATAATGGTTGCGACATGCTATTGCAACACCCTAGTGGCCAAGAGGCAGAAATGACATACCTCTTTTCTCATCGGTGTTACATATGTCCAACATATAATGGATCATCATGTTGACATTGGTAAGTTTTTTCACATGCCTACACCCTCATTTACAAACCAAGAGGTGGAGATGACATACCTATAGTTTGATCACAAGTGTCGCAGATATCCAAGAAATGATGGCACGACCATCCATAATTTCGTAAGCATTTTTGCATGTACACAACTACATTTCAAAACTTATGCAGTGTCCTTAGGGTTAGAGATTTTTGGTAGATTCGCAAAGAATTATGATTGAGGAATTTTCTCTTTATTGTAGCCAAAAATCAAAAGAATCGAGTTGTGCAGGATAGATTCTAATGTTCACGTTCAATGATGAGGGTTTACTTTAATGTGCTCACTACAAAAAATAAGACTATTAGCGGTAGTAAAAAACTACCGCTATTAACAAAAAAACTTATTGTTTTAGTAGCGACAATTTTTTGTTAATAGTGATAGTTTTGGCTGCCGCTAAAACACCTTATTTTTGTAGTGACTTCTTGATGCTATTTTACAACTGTATCATGAGTTGGTGAAACAAGTGATTGCTATCACATCCTTAGAGATCTTGAAACAACCTTGGTTGTATCCATGGTTTAAAGTTAATATTCAATCAACCATTAGTCACTTATAGATTCTTCACTTTTACTACTTCTCAAATGTAACTTACACATTCTTTGCATCTTAAAGGATGCCATATGAGCCATCAATGGAACCCATGCCAATGTGATTGTTCGTAAGGCAGATGCACAACTCTTTCGCAATCACCACTCGTCAACATCACATAACATTATGCGCATGGTCTCTTTCGACATTGTGTTCCAATATATATATGACATCATGTTCCAACATATTCATCATGGATGGGAGAGCTCTAGTTCCTACTCCTAAGTTCTAGGTAGTGCACTATCGAGGCCATGTAATAGACTTCATGTGTGATTTGGGAAGTTCTTTATATATATATATATATATATATATATATATATTCTAACATGTGTAGGTTAGATTATATTCTAATATATATTCCAATATGTTCATCATGGATTGGAGAGCTCTAGTTCCTACTCCATAGTTCTGGGTAGTGCACTCTCGAGGTCATGTAATAGACTTCATGTGTGAGTTGGGAAGTACTTTATATATATATATATATATATATATATATATATATATATATATATATATATATATATATATATATATAAAGGTATTGTATTCTAGCATGTATAGGTTCCTCCCTCCCTACCACGCAAGGTATTATATATCATTAATGAATTCAACTCTTTGAACCATAGGTCAAAATCCCATTAAACCGATACGTATCGTCCGAGCTCAAAACCGATACGTATCGGAATAGTAAAATACCAGACGATACATTGAATGTATCGTCCGACTATATACATACAAATGAACGATACAGTACATTGAATGTACCGTATCGTTTAGATCCAATATCGATACGTATCGGACCTGAACCCCTCCTAAACACCAAAAAGTTATTTAACAAGCAACATGTGAGATTGCCCAATGTCATTGAACATGCATTTGGTGTACTTAAATAAGGACGATTCTCCAAGTACAAATCAAGTTCCCCTTAAACATGCAAATTAAGATAGTTACTGCATGTTATATACTGTATATACATATTTATATGAGGGCATATGATCGTGAAAATTCCTTCTTTAAGCACTGGCAAGAGGATTCCTTATTTTATGTACTTCAATATTAGAGGATTACACGTAAGTTGTTATTGTAGATATGCCAGACTTCTTCCATTCATTCACTTGGAGCTGTTCTAGCCCGCCTACATGCAATGCTAGGCAATGATCAAGGTGGTAAACCTGGATCCTCCGCACATGCCACTTGTGCGCCTGATAATCCATGCCCCTTTCCTGGTTGCCCCACTGACTTTCCTCCTATCATTGTTCCACCAGCTCCCCTAGCCCAATACCACCTCCGATAGCCCCATCACAAGCACCACTTGCCCCACCACTAGTGCGCGATGTGCCACCACCTCGATCCATCCTCCATGCACAACGCACCGCCTCTCCCCTCCCCTCCCCCCTATTTTATATATATATATAGTAATATATATTTTATTGTTTCAAAATTAAGTTCATAATTATCATTATATATATTAATAATAATTTAATGACAAACTTATAAATATTATCTTTCTAAAAAAGTGTTTTTTCATATTTGAATTTATCTCTTTATGAGAAGACACGAGTCTGACATCTCTTCACAGTAAATCTGAAAAGACACAAGTGAATCGATTTTTTTTTTATCGTTATCTTTTTACCATTAGTTAAAAAGACACAAGTTTTGCATCTCTTCATCGAAAGACAACTTTCTTAAAAGATACAAATGAAATGGATTTATCCTTTTACTGTTATATGAAAAGACACAAGTGAAATCGATTTATCTTTTTACCGAACAGACACAACTCTCTAAAAAGATAGAGATCTGAAATCTTTTCACCGTAATCTGAATAGACAGTGTTTGAGAATTTCTTTATAAATAGAGATAAGATCTCCGTTAAAAATAACATACAAGACACACATGATATAATAGAAATTATAATAACATTCATTTCTCATTTTTCTCTTACGATTCTTATTTTTTTTTAAGAATCTTTGTGTATCAGAAAATTTGTGTGGCAGTTCTTTTTTTTATAAAGTGCAATTTAGAAAAGAACATATGGTTCTTGGCAAGACCAGACTTTGTTGTATCTTGAAGGCAGATTCGCTGAGAATCCTATTACATCTTCGTTTATCCGACGGAGTGAGAGCGTCTATTGTCTTTAAGACAGCGTAGTGAACTGCGTGTCTCGAAGTCATTACTCATTATCATAAATTTTATCAACAAACCACAAATTTCCATGCAAACTCCTACATCCTTGTCAGTTCTCATGGTGAGGAGGACGAAGAAGATGACGCTGATGAGGGCTCCAATGTGGAGATGGGAGATGACTCCAATCCACGCCCTTGGGATAATCTTGCGCACAAGGGGTGAGAGTTTTGATATCATCTCTTTAGTGACCGGGTCACCCATGAGTACGACAACTTCCTCATACTTCAGTGAGGAGGATGGTGTTGATGATACCACCTCATGGTGTTGATGATACCACCTCATAGTAGAGGGTTTCAATATATCAATATATATATGCTTATTTCTATTATCTACTAAAAACACTATTTTTAATGTGAATTGTATTCATCGAGCGGCTTTCTATACTTAGTACTTCGCTTGATTCCTTGCAAGACTTTTTATGCTTTTTATAAACTTTATGGGTAAATATGAGTAAAAAGAGTCCTGCAAATATGCTTTTTATGAAATTTATGGGTAAATATGCTTTTTATACAAGTATTCTCACCCGTTTTCGTACACAAATTTTTACGGACAAAAATCATTGACTGATTTGACTCAAATGATGGAGATTGTTTTTCTCTCAATATTGTAAAAAATAGATCTTAAGATTATGTCACACCTATCAGATGGTCAGATGTGATTCCACATAGCACACATCCCAAAAGAGACCTAGATCATGGGCAAATGAATTTCGAGAGAAATTAAAACATACATAAAAATAAATCAATCAAAGAAAAGCTAGGAATCTGAGGGTACATAAATGTTAGCTCTTAACAGAGCAAACACTACTCTTTGCTTAGTTTGCTCTGACAAAGAGCAGGCATAGAGTAATTTTACCACTAAAAATAACTCTCGATAAAAGTAAATGAGGCGAGGAGTTGTGTTACTAAATACAAAAGTAGTTCCTTGCTGAAGCCAAAGAGTGAAAGAGCTGCACTTTTGGCCTAAAAGAGCTAACCTTTGAGGGATTCCAACCTACATGGATTCCTAACAATTCTGGAAATTACTAGAATCAACTGTCAGGGTAAGGGTATTGAACTTGTGAAAGACCTTTTAGCCAAATGTTAACTATTGCTGAATTTGAAGCCCTAATACTCGTGAAAGTCAATTTTTGACAGGATTTGGTGATTTAATTAGGGTGGGGATGGGAAAGACCCTTACCATGTTGACGATGAGATTCAATCTCGATAAATTGGACCTCTGAACAATGTTAAGTAAGCTTTTGACCAAAGAATGCACAAAAGGAATAGCAAGATCATAATAATGTTGGTTGCATTGAAAGTTTAATGGTTGCAAATGAAATAAACTGAAGAGTTTCCTTTATTTACCACTAAATTTGCAAAAAGACCTTCCAGCGAAAAGTTAACCGTCACTAAAATTTGAAGGCCTCATATTTGTTGAAGTCAGCTTTTTACAGGATTTGGTGGTGTTATCGGGTGGGATGCAGGGTCAAGGACCCATATGATGTCGGTGATGAGATTGAATCTCGTACAAGGATAAAAAATTCGGACCCAAAACCAAAATTTTAAATCAAAATTTTAAATTTTAGCCGAAATTTTTAATATAATACAAAATGTACCAAAAATATGAGTTTTTGTTTTAGTTTCGGGGTGGACCGAAACTGAAACATTTCAGCCAAAATTTATAGATTTCGGCTAAAATTTTGAACGATGATCTCGGGAACAGAGTGAACCACTGAAATATGTAAAAGTCATGTGACCGAAAGGAACCACAAGATTCATAATTTATGATCCCATGGCGTTCCAAATCTATAGTACTTAAATCACTCATTCGCCTAGCGAATCTTCAAATTGTATTGCATAACAAGCTACTTGTCGAATTAATATGAAGTATTTTACTTATAAAAAGTTTTAAAGTCATAAAACGATAATTTAAACTTAAAATTTTATGTAATTAATAAAAAATAATAAAACTCTTCCTGCAACGAATTGAACTCGTTTGAAAACAGGGAATTAGGAATTGTGAGGCCCACCTCGAAAAACACATAGCTTTACTTCTAACTTACAAAACTTCATCCGCAACCTGCACATGGTTGCATTGAAGGATTTAATAGTGGTGTACTTAGTGTTTCGTTTATTCGCAACCTATAAAGCTTCAGGTTCAATCTATTCACAGGTTGCATTTAAATATTTGTGGACTGCAAATAAATCCACCCTTCGAGGACAAAACCCACCCTCTAGTCTAGGCTTTCCTCTGGACTGCTCTTCTCTCTCTCTCTCTCTCTCTAAAAGAACATGAGCCGCTACGATAGCCGCTCCGGCGACCCCGCATCGTACCGTGAGCGGAGAAGGTAACTAAGAAAAAAGAGAAAGCAAAATAAAAACCCAGATTTCATTTTTCACTGCACATGGTTCTTCAGCCCATTTTTCTGATTTTTTTAATTTTCAAATTTTTTCCTCATTCAGCGATGTGGGCTTCGGTGGAGGAGGAGGCGGCACTCAGAATTACAGCAGAGGAATTGGTGGAAATAAGAGAGAACCAGAGGCCGCCGACTTGGATGGGTTGACCCCATTCGAGAAGAATTTCTACGTGGAGTCTCCGTCGGTGGCTTCGATGACCGAAGACGAAGTCGAAGCGTACCGTCTCCGCCGGCAGATTACGGTCGAGGGCCGGGATGTTCCGAAACCCGTCACGGATTTCAGGGACGTGGGTTTCCCAGGTATGAGTTTGATATTTCTAGGTTTTGGTATCTTTAGATTATTGGTTGGGTGTTTGGATGGAATTGGGATGCTCAAATGGCACTTAGCTGGATGTAATAATGGAGTTTGAATCAGTTTGTATGTTACTTTTATGGAAAAATGTAATGGGTTTTGAGCTGAATTTGTGGTTTTTTTAGATGTTGAGTTATTTGTTGGGTGTTAAAACTTTAATTTCGATAATCAAATGGCACATAGCATGCTCCCAAACGTGTAAAAATGGTTACTCGTATGGATAAATGTAGTGGTTTTGAACTAAATTTGTGATTGTTTTGTGGATGTTGAGTTGGACTGTAATTTAGATTGAAATTGTTCATTGTTGGGTGCTAAGACTCTGATTTTGATATTTAAAATGCACGTAGCTTGCTCCCATAGATGTAAAAATGGAGTTTGAATCTGCATGTAGCTTAATTTTATGGACAAATGTTATGGGTTTTGGACTAAATTTGTGATTTATTGGTAGATGTTGAGTTGCTCTTTGAGATTTTCCAGATGGCTATTAAAATGGATTTAGAGCTACTAAGGTATCCCTTTTGATGAGGCAAGGTTCACTGTGCTTGCTAATAGATTGGATGCCTCTGGGGAAAACTTCTATCCACCTATTTGGGGATGCTACTATGTGTAAGGAAGACAGGTTAAACATGGGGTCTGGGGTTAGAACTGTCTGATAAAAAAATTATTGGGTGGAAAGGTGCATTGCTGTTATTGGGGGTAGAATCACTTTGGTTAAAGCAACTTTGTTGAATACCCCAATGTATTTCGTGTCTATGTTTGAGTGTCCGGTTAGCGTGGTGGAAAGTTGGAGAAGATACAAAGAAAGCTTTTATGGAGTGAGAGAAAGGGAAAGGAAAAGATCCTTGTGATTAATTGGGACATGGTTAGGTTTTTGATCGAATTTGGGGCGACTTGGCATTCAATCCATGAGAAGTATGAACCTCGCGCTGTTGGGTAAATGGCTATGGAGATGCGAAAATGAGGGAGAGGCTATGTGGGTCCAAGGGCTAGTAGGGAAATATGAAGAGATTGTCATGGATGGACCATAAGGGAGCCGAGAGGGAGAAAATGGTCCGTGTGGTGGAAAGGTGTTCAAATCACTAAGAGAAGTTTGACGAGCTATCAGCTTTAGGGTGAACTTAGGTCATAAAATCAGCTTTTGGCAGACTTGAAAAAGAAAGGAAAATTTATGGTAAGTCTTGCTCTCTTAGTAGGAGATAGTTAGTTGATCAACCTTAGACAGGTATGTGGAAATATTTGGTTCCTTTTAGAGTAAAGATGTTTACATGGAAGTTGGCATGGTAGAGTTCTAACAAGTGTGCAATTGAGGAAAGGGAGATGGAGGTATAAATTAAGTGTAAGTTTTGTGGTCAGAGGATGAGACAATAGAGCACATTTTCATGAGACGTGCGTTTGCGAGATAGATATTCTAGTATGGTTGAGGCTTCGGGGTTAATGCTTGGGAGCACATGCACTACGATCCTGGCTGGCTGGCCAAAGGTTCCATTTGAAGGAGATTTAGGCTACATTTGGAAGATGTTCCTTGTAGTGATCTTCTAGGATATATGGAGGGCATGGAATAGACGGGTGTTTGAAATGTAATTTCAAACTCTTAGGTAGAGGAAGGCCATAAAGGAAGATCTTTGTTGTTAGTTCTAGACATCCCCTTCTTGCTCGATTGAGTTCGTATTCGAAGTTTTGTTGGAGTGGGAGTAGCTACGCCCGCCTTAGAGGATCATAGAGTTTCTTCCTCTCCATTTATAGGGAAGTCTTTGTGATGTAGTACAACCTTTTAATCTATTGCAAATTCGAGAAAGAAGACTAGAAAAAGTGGGAAGAAGAAGAACTGAAAGAAGAGAAGAAAGAAAAAGAAAGTAAAAAATTTATTGTTGAAAAGTCTTTAATCGGAGGGTCTCCAACTTTAAATTCCGTCACTTTTATGTTTGGTCTATTTTGAAGTGTCAAACGAAGTCAGATTAATGAGAAATTGGTCTTATTTGAAAGATTATTGAAGTAGCTTTCCAATGAGCCAAAAAGAATACAATTTTAACAAGTATTGAAGAATTTATAATCAACTTTCGGAGGCTGCACAGAAATTGACGGATTTTAAGACTCTTAGTTGAATTAGGATTAGTTTCTTTTATTATTTTATTTTAGCAAATAGGATTTGTTTCTTTTATTAGAAATAAAATTAGTTTCCTTATTATTTTAGGACTTTATTTTATTGTTGTAGAAGAATTAGGATATTTCTTTTATTTGAATTAGGAATTAGAGTTAGACTAGGACTTCTAATTTTATGCATTGTAAGAGCCTTTATAAAGGCCATTAATGTTGGAATTTAATTTTGGAGTTGAATGAAATATTTTGTTTGGAGCTTTTGAATTTTGATTAGCTGTAGTTAATAAAAGGTGTTTCTACGGGTTCACTGGTAGAGAAATTTTGGTGGGATACTCCTTAATTCAAATACCTTGGAAGGCTAATTTTACCTTTCCTGTAGGTTTTTCTAGTTTTGTGTCAAAACTAGTACCCTTTCAAGTGGCTATCGTGCAAGTATCACATTACTTTGTATAGCCATTTTTTTGGATTTTGCCTTTTGTTTCTTTTTTGCTTGTACTCTTTTGTTTTGTTTTATTTATTTATTTATTTATTTTTTCTTGTTTTTATTGGACATAACATCTCGCTGTGCCACCTTTGATCCGCTGTATTTTTGTTTCTATTAACAAAATTTCAGCTGTAATTCGATAAAAAGAGTATCCCTTTACACACTGTTGTAAGAGAATTATCCATTTGGTTCTATGTGCCTTTTGTTCGCTAAATTGGCGTCAAGAATAGATATTCTTGACATCTATTTAGGATTTTCACATAGTAAGTGGCATGGGTTAGTGTGCTAACGGGTGTTCAACTACTGAAATGGACGTCTCAATTAAGTGTAAGATTTGGGGTACGAAAGAGGAGTTGGTGGAGCACTTGTTTCTGAGGTGAGTTTGCTTGCGAAGTATGGGATAGTTTTAGAGCCTGGTTTGGGATTAATGATTGGTGAAACCTGCACTTTGATTCTAGTCGGCTGGCCCAAGGGAGTCTTTGAGGGAAACATGACTATTATCTAGAAGGTGCTCCTGATAGCAATCCTTTGGTAAATACGGGAGGAGCGCAAAAGATGGGAATTTTAAAATGCAACTTCAGCCTCTCAAATTTGTCCTTGGTGTTATTATCATGGACCTTTGCTGGTGCTGTCATCCATTGTCCTCTTGCTCAGCTGCATGGGTAACCGAGTTCCTATTGGAATGAGAGCAACTTAGGCCGCTGTAGGATTTCCTCGCTCTCGCTTGTTATTTTCAATTGTGTTTTGTTTCTTTTCCTTGGCTTAGCTCCTCGCTATGCTGCTTTTGATCCACTGTATTGCTTGTTATTTTAATGAAAATATAGCTATGTTTAGATAAAAAAAGAATATGAAAATATAGCTATCATTTGATAAAATAAAGAATATATATTCCCTGTGTACTTAGATCTTTAATTATTTTTAATTGTGCTTGGGGGAGGGAGGGGCGGATGAAGAAAAATGTGATTCTACGTGCTTTATTTTCTTCATTTGTTTTTATTTCTTTCTCTTGTTCCAAGGCTTAAGCTTCCTCGATGTGGCATTTGTAAAGACATAGATCTCTTGAAGGCGCAAATTAGGTGTTACATAGTGTGCATTTGTTTAGTGTTAATTTCGTTTTGTAGTCCGTTTATTGGGATGTTATGTTCTCTATCGATATTGTGTTAGATCGTAGCTTGAGATTCCATTTTTCACTATTGTAGAGCTAAGTTACTTGATAAGTAGTTGACGGGGACACCGACATCGTAGACATCGGATATGGACCTTTTCGCGTGTACTGGCAGCAGAAGAAGCGGAATTGGGAAAATACTGCAAATTTCGATCGATCGAAATATATATTCAATTGATCGAAATTCTCGATCGATCGAAGTTCAATTTCGATTGATCGAACTTCGGAGGGAATTATATAGTTCTGTAGTATATAATTTGATCGATCGAATTATATACTTGATCGATCGAATTTCAGTTTGATCGATCGAATTCCAGCGGCAAATTTTTAAAATATGTTTTTTCGATCGATCGAGTTTCACTTTCGATCGATCGAGTTTCACTTTCGATCGATCGATCGAAATCGCGCAGTTTTTTTTTATTTTGGTATTTTTTTAATTTTGAATTTAATTTTAGGGGCATCCTTGTCCTTTTGGTATTTGTTTTCGTTTGAAAGGACTCCTATAGAAGGTCCTTAAGCTAAACAATGTAATTAATTATTGACTATTGAATGAATGAGTGTTTGCTTTTGGAACTTGAGATGAGTTTCTCCGAAGAGTGATTCTTCTTCCCGAGAAGGGTTTGGTGTGAAGCTCACAATTTATCCTTGTTTACTTTATCCTTTTAATCTATCTCCCTTGCTTTAATTCAAACAACCCAAATCTGCCATCTCCCATCCAAACACCCGACTCCCAAAACCCTAGCTTTCCCCTACTCCATTGATTCGACCCAATCCCATAAGCCATAGAAGGACCAGAGATTCCATCCTTGAATTGTGAGCGCCCTAATCTAGGAAAATCTAGAGTTCTATCTCTAGGATCGATCCACGCTGCAACCTAACGAACGCCCGAACTGAACCCTGCTCGAATCACACGCGATCCTCCAATGGAATACAACGAAAGCATAAGCTATTCGCGATATTTTAGGACTTATTGCTTAATTTAATTCACTTCTATTTCGGCAATCATTTAATCATTGCATTCACATAGTTTAGGGTATTGTCCTGCGTCAGTTTTGGTATCAAAGCCCTAGGTTAGGGCATACTGCGTGACATTGAATCCATTGCACTTTAATTTTCATCGCATATTATTTTGTTTTGGCCAAATTGTGCATTTTGCATTCCATTTTAGAACCCGTCGTTAGTAAACCGTATCACCATGGACATGAGTGGGATTGCCAAGGCTCTTAACGGCATGAGGGCTGATCTAAAATCGATCAATGATCGAATGGCTGCTATGGAGACAGCCCAAAGGACTCTTGAAACATCCAATGAGAGGTTGTTAGACCGAGTCAATCGGTTAGATGAGGGTGATGAGTACCTCGAACCACCCTGTGAGCGTAATGGTCCACGCTTCGAACAAAATGACTACCAACACAATCAGAACCGGAACTATAGGTTAGATCATCATGGAGATGACTACGACCCGGAAGCGAGACTCCTCAAAAATGTCCGAGTTGAGTTTTCAACTTTCGATGGAAGATTAGACCCTCAAGTCTTCCTCGATTGGTTATCCGATATGGACTAGCACTTCGAGTGGTTTCGCATGAGCGATGAGAGATGTGCTAGACTTGCTAAAATGAAGCTCATAGGCCAAGCCCGACTCTTTTGGATCAACGTTGAACGCATAAGAACGAATGCGGGTTGTACTCTCATTACCTGTTGGGAGGACATGAAGGAATGACTTACAGAGAAGTACGTTCCTTCGTTATACTACCATCGTCTCCTCGACCAATGGCAAAATCTGCGCCAAGGTAGTATGTCCGTTTCGGATTACATTGGCAAATTTGAGGAATTCATGATGAGAGCCAAGGTATCCGAAGACCCTCAAGTCACTTTATCCAGATTTCGCACTGGATTGAGACTTGACTTGCAAAAAGAGTTAGTCTCCCACCTTGTAGTCAGTCTCGCTGATTGTTACACCGTCGTTCAAGACCTTGAACGATATTTGAAAATGATGGTGGTTAGGCGATCAGATTTTCACACCGGTCAACTCCGTATCGGCCAAGTGAGGTCTAGTGCTGGAAACCCGCCTACCAAACCCACACAACCCACATCTACCAATGTGAGGTTTGACAAAGGTAATGGTGTGTAGCCGGAGAATTCTCGAAGAGTGGGTCTCATGTCAAGTGTTATAAATATCAAGGATTGGGACACTTTGCCGCCCAATGCCCCACAAGAGACCCACAAAGGAATCTCTTCATCGACGGAGAGGGAGAAGAAAGTGAAGGAGTTTATGAGGACGAGGTCTTTGAGTCGAATGCCACACCTAGTGACGAGGAAGGTGATGACATGGGTCGCCCTCTAGTTGTGAGGTGTGGCTTTGCACAACCTCAACGGGATGAAAAGGAGGATTGGCGAAGGGAGAACATCTTCCACACCTGTGCCACATGTGGGACAAAGAGTTGTAGGGTAATCGTGGATAGCGGAAGCTGCACCACTGTGGTGTCAGAACATACCGTCACCCGCTTAGGGCTTACACCTGAAGCCCACCCGAGACCTTACAGAGTCGCATGAGTTGACTCCTCACCCATTCCCGTATCTCAGAGGTGTCGTGTACCTATATAGTTGGGTTCATACTTAGACACCTTGTGGTGCGATGTGGTGCTGATGGATGTGGGCCACATTATCTTAGGGAGGCCATGGCTCTATGATTTGAACGTGGCCATTTTTGGTTGATCTAACATTTGCACGTTCAATTACAAGGGCAAGAAAATCACTCTTAACCCTTTGGCTCTCAAAGCACCATCGGTCAATAGAGTTGAGAAGAATGGAGGCCAATCCAAGGCCATCAACATTGTGAGCCCTTTAGAGTTCGAGAGGGCATCGTTAGATAAGAGTGTCGTATATGTCGTTATCATTGTTGAGAGTACTTCTGAGTCAGTCTGTGAGTACCCCAAGGAGGTAGAGCCCATCTTGAATGAATTTGTAGATGTCTTCCTCGAAGACTTACCTAATGAGCTCCCTCCCATGCGTGACATTCAACACGCAATTGACTTAGTTCCCGGATCTACATTTCCGAACCTGCCCCACTACAGGTTGAATCCGGTTGAGCACGCCGAGTTGACTCGGCAAGTCAGTGAGCTCGTTCAAAAGGGGTTCATACAAGCGAGTTCCGTCTAAGAAAGATGGTACATGACGCATGTGTGTGGATAGCCGAGCAATTAATAAGATCACTGTTAAATATCGGTTTCCCATACCACGGCTTGATGACATGCTTGACATGATGGTTGGAGCCACTATCTTTTCCAAGATAGACCTTAAAAGTGGCTACCATCAGGTGCGCATTCGCCCTGACGATGAATGGAAAACCGCCTTCAAGACCAAAGACGGTCTTTATGAGTAGATGGTCATACCTTTTGGGCTTTCCAATGCCCCGAGTACATTTATGAGGCTTATGACCCAGGTGTTGAGGCCATTCCTTGTCGTGTACTTTGATGACATCTTAATTTACAGTCCGAACAAGGACCAACACACTATCCACCTGAGGTTGGTTTGCGGAACCTTGAGGGGAGAGAGGTTATACGCGAATCTCAAGAAGTGCACCTTCATGCAGCACTCTGTGGTATTCTTGGGATTCATTGTCTCGATAGACGGGATGGTTGCGGACCCTGCGAAGGTTAAGGCCATTGTGGAGTGGCCAGAAACTCGGAATATTCATGAAGTCCGTAGCTTCCACGGTTTGGCCACATTTTATCGTCGTTTCATCCGAAATTTTAGCACCATCATGGCTCCCATTACCGATTGCATGAGAAAAGGGAGTTCCTGTGGAGCAAAGCCGCGACGAGGGCCTTTACCGAGATAAAAGATAAGATGATTACCGCACCCGTCATGCGCCTATCGGACTTTTCTAAAGTCTTTTAAGTAGCATGTGATGCATCTGGTGTAGGCATAGGCGGAGTGCTGAGCCAAGAGGGCCATCCTGTGGCCTATTTTAGTGAGAAGCTTAATGAGGCAAAACAGAAATACTACACTTATGACAAGGAGTTTTATGCGGTCGTCCGATCTCTGTGGTATTGGAAACATTACCTGAGACCGCAAGAATTTGTGTTGTTTTCTGACCACGAAGCCTTACGTTTCCTTGCTTCCCAGAAAAAGTTGAATCCGAGGCACGCGAAGTGGGTCGAGTACCTTTAAGGGTTCACATTCGTATTGAAGCTTAGTCGTCGAGTGGCGACTTTGCAGTCTATGAACACCGAGGTAATCGGATTTGAGCAGTTGAAACAAGATTATCCTGATTGCCCAGATTTCGGGGCAGAATACACAACTTTCCTTGAAAATTCGAACAACATTAACTCCGAGTATACCTTGCTGGATGGGTATTTGTTCAAAGGAAATCGTTTGTGTATCCCTTGTACTTCGTTGCGTGACTTCCTTATTTGGGAGTTACATGTCGGAGGGATTGCCGGACATTTTGGGCATGATAAAACCAGTGCGCTCGTTGAGGATAGGTTTTATTGGCCTAGCCTTGGGAGAGATGTCTCTAGGGTCGTAAAACAATGTCGTACATGCATATCAAGCAGAATACCGGCTTGGACACCCCTTTACTCGTGCCGCACACCCTGTGGCAAGACATCTCTATGAATTTCGTTCTCGGACTTCCAAAGACCCAACGGAAGCACGATTTCATTTTTGTAGTAGTGGACCGTTTTTCCAAGGTGGCCCACTTCATACCCTGCTCTAAAACCTCCGATGCGGCTCACATAGCCAAATTATTTTTCGGGGAGGTTGTGCGTCTACATTTGTTACCCCAGACGATTGTGTCGAATCGGGATGTGAAGTTACCAGTTATTTCTGGAAAACTTTATGGCACATGATGGGTACCATGCTCCAATTTTCTTCGGCCTATCATCCTCAAACAGATGGCCAAACGGAGTCCACCAATAGGAGCTTAAGTAATCTTCTCCGTTGTCTTGTTGGTGATCATCCTAGGGCTTGGGATTCTACTTTGCCTTTAGCTGAGTTTGCATATAACAATTCAGTCAATAGGTCCCTAGGTATGAGTCCTTTTGAGGTCGTCATTGGTCATAGGCCTAAAACACCCATCGATCTAATCCCCATGTCTGCATCCCATTGAGTTTCTGAGTCAGCCGATTCATTTGCACAACATATACATGAATTGCATGCCGAAATTAGGAAAAAAATTAATGCAACCAATGAACAATACAAAATATCTGCGGATGCGCATAGGCGCTTCAAGGAATTCCAGGCTGGAGATTACGTAATGGTTCGGGTTAGGCCTGAGCGGTTCCCATTGGGAGCTGCAAAGAAACTTCAAGCTCGCGGCGCTGGACCTTTTAGAATTGTGGCAATGAGCGGACCAAATGCATATGTTCTCGAGCTTCCACCGGATATAGGAGTCAGCTTTACATTCAATGTGGAGGACCTGGTTCCTTCTTTGGCCCCAGCCCCACCCCCTCACAACCCCTTCCAAGCAGCCCCGAGCCCAAATGCCAGCCCCACCCTGCAACTCCTACCCTTCCCTTCCCCACGCATGCCACGCAGAGATGAGATCGAAGGGATACTAGATGATTTGGCGATATCCACCCGTGGGGGCGGAATTCAAAAATACTTGGTCAAGTGGTTGGGAAAGCTGGACTCTGAGAACTCATGGTTATTTGAGGCGAGTCGTACTGGACCGAGACATGCTTGGCCTTTATCCTGCCGGCCGTCGGTGGTGAACCTTTTTGATCAGGAAGAATTGGTCATACTTGGCAAACGCCGTGAACATCGGATATGGACCTTTTTGAGTGTATTGACGGCGGAAGAAGCGGAATGAACATCAAAACTAGGCGATAAGAGACGAAATTTGGTGAAATTTGGCGAATTGGGAAAATATTGCAAATTTCGATCGATCGAAATATATATTCAATCGATCGAAGTCCAATTTCGATCGATCGAACTTTGGAGGGAATTATATAGTTCTGGAGTATATAATTCGATCGATCGAATTATATACTTGATCGATCGAATTTTCATTCGATCGATCGAGTTTCAGTTCTATCGATCGAATTCCAGCGGCGAATTTTTGAAATATGTTTTTTCGATCGATCGAGTTTCATTTTCGATCGATCGAACTTCACTTTCGATTGATCAAAATCGCGCAATTTTTTTATTTTGGTATTTTTTTATTTCGAACTTAATTTTAGGGGCATACTTGTCCTTTTGGTATTTGTTTTAGGGTTTTATTTTCGTTTGAAAGGACTCCTATATAAGGTCCTTAAGCTAAATAATGTAATTAATTATTGACTATTGAATGAATGAGCGTTTGCTTTTGGAACTTGAGATGAGTTTCTCCGAAGAGTGATTCTTCTTCCTGAGAAGGGTTTGGTGTGAAGCCCACAATTTATCCTTGTTTACTTTATCCTTTTAATCTATCTCCCTTGCTTTAATTCAAACAACCAAAATCTGCCATCTCCCATCCAAACACCCGACTCCCAAAACCCTAGCTTTCCCCTACTCCATTGATTCGACCAATCCCGTAAGCCATAGAAGGACCAGAGATTCCATCCTTGAATCGTGAGCGCCCTAATCTGGGAAAATCTAGAGTTCTATCTCTAGGATCGATCCGCGCTGCAACCTAACGGATCTAACGCCTGGACTGAACCCTGCTTGAATCATACGCGATCCTCCAATGGAATACTACGAAAGCCTAAGATATTCGCAATATTTTAGGGCTTATTGCTTAATTTAATTCAATTCTATTTCGGCAATCATTTAATCATTGCATTCATGTAGTTTAGGGTATTGCCCCGCGTCAGTAGTTATTGGACATCAGTCCTAATTCGGAAGTAGTCAGGTAGCACTTACACAGAAGCAATTGCTTAATTATGCGTAGAGAGAAGAATTTGATTAAGTGGATAATGCAATAGAAGATAAATCAACTCATACATATAGTTATGCTTGAAGAGAACCCTAGGATTGAAGAAGACACTAATGGGAAGAAAAGGAATGATGAGGGTGTCTGCTCCAAGATAAGGTCTAAGAAGGAATTCTTAGGGACATATAACACGTTTAGAACAACACAATTAAGGTAGAAGTACTGGAATTTTATGGATGGTGAATGCAGATGACTTGCTTTAATGGTTTGGTAAGCTAGACTATTCTGAATGGAAAAATTTATCAGACCATTTTGAAAGGTCAATTGGATGTTCTCACTATGGGCTTAAATAGTGGTCACACCTGTTTTACTTTCTGACTTGATTCTTTGTAACTATACCAATCTTTATTAATGAGATTAACCGGTTGAAAAAATAAAAACACAAAATATTTTAAAAAACTTGTTTCCTAAATTTTCTGGAATTTATATTGTGTATAATAAAGGTTTACATCTTACCTACCATTGTGCTTCAATGCATAACACATCAGACGATATTTGGTGGTTTCGTTGATGGTCAGATGCATTCCGAAACTATTATGTAGATATCTTCTGCTCTGCTTGTGTTTAAATTTTTGGGGAGTGGAAGACCTAGCTCCTTATCTAGGCTCAACCCCACATCCTTGCGATCATTTTCAAACGTCTTCTATTTTCGATCTCAACTCAATCCTACAAGCTATACCGCTCCCTCCTCCAAGCAAGCTGAAAAGGGAGGTAATCGAGAAGATCTTGTGGTCTCCACCCATGGCGGAGGGTTTCAAAAATATTTAGTGAAGTGGTTGGGTAAGCCGGAATTTGAGAACACGTGCATCAATGAAGACGAGATCCACCACCTAGACCCCGATATACTCGGTCGATTTCACGACCACTCTTCATCGGTGATGAAGAATTTTTGGTTTGGGGGAATTGGCAGGGACGCCGACACCGTAGACCTAGGTTTCAGGCCACATAAGGTGTATCGCCGGAAGAGGAAGCGACGGAGGAGCGAATGGAGCGCCAACATCCATCGAGAAGTGACTTTGAAGAGCCGCAAATAGGGCTCACTGCCCATGTTCGCTTGAGCGAGAATGCATTAGAGAAGCAGGGCCAACTTTCGGTCATTTATCGCTTGAGCGATAATGGTTGTCGGTCGAGTGACTCCAACTATAGGCTTGAGTATTTTGACGTGTGGTTCTCGCTCAAGTGAAAACCTAACGCACTCGAGTGAGTAGTGTGATGCAACTTGTCCTTTTTGTCATTCTTTTAGTTTCTTTTTTTTTGTTCTTTGTGTTAAATGTAAGTTACCTTTTAGGGTAATATTTTACTTTTCTATTTCAGGGTTTATTCTTACTTGTAGCTACTATAAAACATCTTTATGTAAGCCATTTTGGCATTGCTTATGAATGAATAAAAATTCTTTGCATTGAGAGCTTGAGATGAGCTTGTGAAGAGTGATTCTTCTTTTCCCCTTGTGGGTTTGGTGTGAGGCCAAGGGTTAGATGCCCATGCTCCATCTTTGATCTTTTTTACCTCTTTCTATTTTACTTGCTATTTTGCTCTCATTTCCCTTTTAGTTGATTCCCTAAAACCTCAAAAACCCTAATTCTAGAGCCCTCTTTATGCCCATCCTTGTGGATTGATTCCATTCCACCATCTATCCATCTACAACCGTTGTTGGGCTAGAGATCGCTCAATTTGTTCCCGATCCACCATTCGATTTGAAAGCCCTAGCGGGGAGCTACGACATCCTACATCGATCAATGAGTGAACGTCCAACCTAGAGGGTGCTATAGTTCTATCTCTAGGATCGCACTTTTCGCAATTCTAATGGACTCGTGCGCCGGATTGGACCCTAAGCGAGCCTAGCATGATTACCTAAGAAGAATTCTATGAGACACTAAGGTATCACCTTAGTTTGGGTTTTATTGGTTAATTAATTAGTTTAATTTCGGCAATTATCATTTCATACTCATCTTAGCATCGTTGTCTGGCATCACATGCACTCTCATTGAGGTATCACATTGTTCTACTCAGGATTAAATGATTCCATTTCGCCTGAAATTCCAATATTGCAATGTCATGGTCTTTTTGCAATGCAAACTTCAAAGACATTTATATCTTTGAGGAAGAAAGCTCAAGTTCATTGGTTCCACAAATATTTGTTCCCAAAATTGTGGAACCTTTAATCTTGTCGATAACGAGAGAATATATGTCATGATTTGGTTCTGTTTTTTGTTACTGCAGTCACGAAGACATAAGGGGCTTATAGAAATCTAGTTTCTTTTACTTCTTAAAACCCGAAAAAGATCCCTGAATAGAGTTAGCTTTGAACAACCTGTTAGATTTGAATCTTTTTTTTTTTACTTTGTTTTTATAGCATTCACTCTCTTTGATTTTTTATTTTTTTGTTTGGAAGAGAACTGATGTTTGTTACATATTTTTTTACTCCAGATTATGTCATTCAAGAAGTTCTACGAGCTGGCTTTGTTGAGCCTACTCCTATTCAAGCTCAAGGATGGCCTATGGCTTTAAAGGGTCGTGATCTCATCGGTATTGCAGAAACAGGATCTGGGAAGACGCTTGCCTATTTATTGCCTGCCATTGTCCATGTTAATGCCCAGCCATTTCTAGGTTTTAAAGTCTATTCATTACATATATGAATACAGTTGTTTTAAATTTTATTATTTATTTACTTAATTTTTTTCATTGGGAGGTGCTTAAATATTCTGTTGAATCTTATTTTCAGCTCCTGGCGATGGCCCAATTGTTTTAGTTTTAGCTCCAACCCGAGAACTTGCCGTCCAGATACAACAAGAGGCTTCAAAGTTCGGGGCATCATCAAAGATTAAGAATACTTGTATATATGGTGGGGTTCCAAAAGGACCTCAAGTTCGTGATCTTCAGAAAGGTAGGATGGCGGTTAAGTGAAAAATAGTGGTGCTCATATTGAGCCTTGTTTTCGAGACTGAAGAATTCTGATAGAATTTGCTTTGCCTTCTTTGTTTTCTGGAACAGGTGTTGAAATTGTTATTGCTACTCCTGGACGTCTGATTGATATGTTAGAATCACATCATACAAACTTAAGGAGGGTAACATATCTTGTTTTGGATGAGGCGGATCGAATGCTTGACATGGGTTTTGAACCTCAGATTAGTAAAATTGTTTCTCAGGTATGTTTCTTTAGTCTTCATCCATACCAATAATTTCTTGGTTTAATATGTGGCTATATTGTAATTATTAGGGTGAACTTTCGAATTTTTTTTTAAACCATATATATATATATATATATATATATATATTTATGTCTTATAAGCATGTGATTACCACTGAATTTTAATATTGACAGACAAATTCTGACTTTGATTCAATGGTCCTCCTATATATATACCTACATAATCTTTTTTTCTCTATGATAGTCCATGTTGTGATTTACATTAAAATCACCCTATTTTTTGTACATGAAGTTCAGAGAACTCTCTCATTAACCGCACTCGAGGACTCCCTTGGGTCATGTGACCACTTAATGTTGTCACACGACCTACTGGAATTTGGTCTCCTACATGAGGGCTTTTTGGCAGCCCCCTTGATTTTCTTTATTTATTATTATTTAGGGAGCCATTACTTGCCCACACAAAGTTGGTCCTTGCACACAATTTAAAAGGACTTTGTATCTTGGGGATCTGTGCCATGTGGAAATAGGATTTAAGCCGTCTGATTTGAAGGCCATGATCTAAAGGAATTTTGGTGCAAAAGATTGGCACAGAAGCACAACCTCTATCATTCGATTCAACGTAGTCAACCGTTGAATCACATGATGACCTTTGACTGTGATGAATCAGAAGATATGATTGTGTTTTTTGCCCATATTTTGTACGAATGATCTTTAGATCATGGCCTTCAAATCAGATGGCTTAGATTGTGTTTCCACATGGCACAGGTCTCCACAATGCCAAGTCTTTCTGTTAAATTCTGTGCAAGGGCCAACTTTGTGTGTGCAAATAATGGCTCTCTTTTTTTGTCAGTGAATGCAAATATATTGAAGGAAAAAGAGTACATATCTTGTGCTGCATACAAAATTCTAAAAGATATAAGCAATGTTTGTCCCTTAATAAAAATCTGACCCTCATCGAGAAGGATATGGTTCATTGTATCATATTTGTATCTTGCAAGTATAGGAATATACCTACCGCATCGGGTTAATGCCTATAGCTCTAACCATGTAACCTTATATGAGTATGAGTAATTATTAGTTAGGAGTATGTCAGCTTCCCCATCAATGGTGCGTAATTTGGGTCCGTGTAACCAAATCGTTCATAAAATTTCAGATACAAGTTGAAGTCGCATATAAACTTATTCGCTTCCCTTACACTATTCCAGATATAGTGCATGGAGTTGATATGCATATGTAAAGATGGAAGAGTGGAATAGCAAGAAGGATAAAATTAGCAACGAGTATATAAGAGGGAATTGAATTGGGGCACTTATAAAGGATAAAATTATGGAATGTCATTTGAGATCTTTCATAGGAAGTTAGAAATAGGCCACCTTGTATGAAGGATTGAGAAGTGACAATTATAAGGAAGTAGGAGAAGAGGAAGACTATTGAAGGCCTGAAGGGAAGTAGTGAAAAGTGACATGAAGGATTGCGGAGTTACAGAGAACTTAGCGCTAAACAGAAATGAGTGGAGAAATAGGACTCCAAAGTTGACCCCAAATAGATGGGACAAAGCATAGATGGGAAAAGGATATGATGACGTTACTATTCCAAATATGGATGGATTTATTCTTTGGAGATAGGAAATGTCTACTCATTCTAGATCATGAATAGATTGAACTTCATTTCTCTTTCCCATTCGATATTATTCTAACAGTTCAACATATAGATACATACATGTTGGTCTATATTATTCCTCAGCTGAAAAATTATTTTAGCATAAGAGAGAATCATGTGAAATTTTCAGGAGAGAATCAAATTATGGAACAATTTTCACGACCCATAGAGGAAAATTGTAGTAGTGCTATATCCTCCCTTCATAAGAGTGTAGGGCCTTATTCTCTCGAAGTCCCAACTTTAGGCGAAGGATGTCTCTATCTTTTGAACCCACCCTAAAATGATCTCTCTCTCTTTCTCTCTCTCTCTCTCTCTCTGTTTTTCTTCGCGGGGGAGGGGGGGGGGATGTGGTTTCATTTGTTCATGATTTCATGGTACGATTGTCGATCCATTTTATTACTCTTTTTAGCTGCTTAAGACTCCCGATTAACTGGGTGATGTATTTACTGAATTAATAGTTGCATGGTATCAAGTATCGGCCGATACTGATATGGATCGGTGACATGGTTTAGTTTCTAGCCAAACCGATACCGATTTCGTAACGGTTTTGTACCAGCCAGTACCAGGATAGTATCGGCTGATACTGTGACATATCGATCGATACTATCGGTGGTATCGACCGATATGTATTATAGTATCGGCCGATACCAGGATAGTAACAACCAATACTATCATTTTTTAATGTTATCTTATTATTTTTTATTTTTCACAAAAAAATCAATGTCGGTATCAAATGATACCGAGTTTGATACCTTGATTAATTGTAACCATTGTTTTCTTGTTATTTTCTTGAAGGTACCTTTCTTTGCACCAATAGAATCTCTAAAACTACCTACCTACTATTTGCACCCACTTATTATTAACAATTGATACCATCATTTTTTAATGTTATCTCATTATTTTTTGTTTTTCACAAAAAAATCAGTGTCGATCTCAAACGATACCGAGTTTGATACCTTGATTAATTGTAACCATTGTTTTCTTGTTATTTTCTTGAAGGTACCTCTGTTTGCACCAATAGAATCTCTAAAAGCACCTACCTGCTATTTGCACCCACTTATTATCTGAAAATTTTAACAGTACCCCACTTTTTTTACATGAAATATGCACCCACCGAAGCACCCTCTTCTTGTTCTTCCTCAGCTCTGAGACGTCAGCTCCAATGAATCACAACGACGACAATGACATCATCTTGGACGGTGATGACAACAACAAATCTATCTGTGGGTTTCATGGGTTTTATGAGGGTTTCAGGTTGATTTTGAGTGGGTTTTTCATGGGATTCAAGTGCATTGATTATTTCAGGTGGTTTTCAAGAGTGTTTCTTGTTGAGGGTTTCAGGTGAGTTTAATTGAGCTATGGGATTTGGGATGCCGGCGTTCTGATCGGATTTGAAACCGGCAACCGATCGATTGCAATTCATCAAATTGAAACCAATCGAACGAAACACTGGCAATCCCCCAGAATGAATCCGATGGATAACACCAACGGATCTGTTGCTGGTGGGATTTTTGATGCACAGACACCGAACAAGGAGGTTGATGGTGTCGCATTGATTTCCGGTCGGTTTCATTCTGGACGTTGCCAATGTCGATTAAACAGCCTGAGCCAAGGAAGAAGAGGAAAAGGGGTGCTTCTCGGGGTGCATATTTTATCTAAAAATGATAGAACATATGTGTGGTGCTTTTATAACCCCATTAGCCATGTAGGGTTCAACCCTGTGCTCTATCGATTTGGGTGCCAAGTGGCACCTAATCCGAGGATCAGGTGGTCCGGCAACATGCACAAGATCGATTAGGTCCATCTCCAAAAAAACAAAAAGTTGAAAAAACATCTTATCCATCGTCTCAATGTTGGTCAAAGTTGAAAAAATTCAACGCACCAGGTTTAGGCTGGCGTATGGGAAACTTTGACCAGGGTTTTGAAAGGAAGAAAGTCATAAAAAGTTTTTTTTTTTCGATCACGTGCGACATGAATGATGATCCCAAAACATGTGTTTGTTTTGGGATCACGTGGCACGTGATTTACACTCGAGTGTAAGGTTCAATCCCTACACCTCTAGTGCAGGCACGCTTTAACATGTATATATATATATATATATATATATATATATATATATATATATATATATATATATATATATATATATCAAAGGACGTGGCATGAAGAGAAAATTTCTCTCCATAATAGATGAGCTGGTATTAGGTACTGAGTAGAAACATCGTCCATGGTGCTCGAGCCATCCATATTAAAAAAAAAGTGGATACCTCTTTGCTCGAGAATCTAATATATTTTATTACTATTTAAAAGGAATTTTCTAATCATTAGTGAGCAACAACCTTTAATTTCCTTTTTGTAAAAAAGTCACTATTAGCTTAAGAAACCAAAGGTTATCATTTTATGAAACCTCTTCATCTACGATTCTATAGAGGCTAGACATTTGGTGCTTGGGCATGCACATGTTGTATGGTTCTCTAGTCATCTACATTGTGCATGTAGCACCTATTGTCATCAGTTCTAGCTGGACAAATTTTAGTTGTAGCTTTGATGGGATTCAATCCTAATAACTAAGACAGTACTTACATTTTTATTTTGTGTAAAATCTTTGGTTCTGTTTCTTGTCCCTTGCATCGCACATGGATTCCTACTAGTTTACCCAAACTTTACTTAGGAAATCTGTTATTGGGAGTTGACCCTCTAACATCTTATCTTGCACTTGGTTGGGAGGAGTACGGAAGATGGACCATTTCACTCCACATGTCAAAGTGAAGCACACCTTTTGCTCTATAAGTGAGTCTTCACACCAATGTCGCACATTGCTCCCAGCTTAAGTATATTTGAGTTGAAGTTTTCCATCCTAACTCTTTGACGGAAGTCTCATTAATATTAACACATAATTCAATTGGCTAGTTACTCAAGCTTCTGTCACCAATTGTGTGCTCGCATCATCATCTATACTATATTGGTGATTCTCCATGGCCATCATTCGAGATGTCCATGTCACTGTTGTTCAAAGGCTTGTGTAGCCGCCCCTTCTAGTTTTTTTTTCTTTTCTCTTTTTTTTTGGGGGGGGGGGACATAGCCTTTTTTTTTTGATCCGCAAAGCTGTAGAATTTATTAAAAGTACAAAAGTACAGCCGGGTCAAGCTAACAGAGGCGCTTATGGGTCAAGGAGTCGGAAAGAAAGGAAAAACAAAACACACACAGCAAAGGCAAAAAAATGTCTGGTGCAAATAACCCAAAACCCTAGGGCAGTAGGCTCGGGTCCCAACATCATTCTTTAAGAAATTTGTTCCAAAACGATTCGATATCCACCTTTTGCAACTTAAAGGCTTGACAGCGTAACCCACAAAACAATAAGCTTGGAAAAATGGTTAATGATACCCGGAATGGTATATCTGTTGCCTTCGAAAATACGGCAGTTATGTTTGTGTTATTTTCTACTAACATGATCAGCGATGATGTCTTTACATGAGCAAGGGAGACTTCCGAGCAGATTGAGCCCTTTCCAAAAAAATTCTCATACTTGACCCACAACATTGCAGTGAATGAGAAGATGTTTCAGAGAACCCGCCGTCCGCCTTGCACATGACACACTGGTTAGGAATCACCATCCCCCTCCGGGATAGGGTATCAACTCTCTTGATTTTGTTCTAGGCTGCACACCAATAGAAAAACAGAACACAGTTTGGGGTTTTAATCTTCCAAATCCTTGTTCAAGCCTGGCCAGTAATTGGTCTTATAATATGGTGAATATTGAAAGATCAGACTGAATTTGCCATTGGAAATCAAGGTCCAGATTCTACGATCCTCCCTTTGGGAAACCTTGGGGCCAGATTCCAGCAAGAGCAAAAGAGAAGCAACTTCTTCAGACTCGTGGTCACCAATATTCCTTGATTTGATGTTTCCGACGACAAGAAACAAACAATAAATCATCTGAGTGTCCACAGAGTTTCTACTGAAATATATGTTAAACTTAGTGGAACTAAAGGAGGGAAATACATGCGGGACTAGCTCCAAACTTAATGACAATACAAATGATCAAGTGTTGGAAAGTTAGATGGAACTTAGTGGAGACACTTATTGGGAGTTGTTAGTAGGGTTCCTTAATATGCAAGGGGAGTGGCTAGTAGTGCTACCTGCACATGTGGCACGGGTGCCAAGTGTCAAGGTGTCATATATGTTTGGCACGATGATTTCTGAAATTTCCAATATGGCAGCATGGCCAGAAAAGAAATTGCCATCATCGTCGTCATCCAACCTTATCCCATTTATTTGGGGTCGGCTCTGCGATTGCTATTTCTTCACTCGTTTCTGATCAGGGCTAAGCTCTTTGTAACTTTGCAATCCTTCATGTACTTTCTCGCGACTTCCCTCTGGGTCTTCATTGGTCTTCTTCCTCTTCTCCTATTTCCTTGTGCTTGTAGCTTCTCAACCCTTCGTTAGGTTTGCTTTGTGCCTCCAATGAACATGTCCAAACCACCTCAAACGACATTCCGTAATTTCTTCCTTTATAGGTGTCACCCAGATTTTCTCTTATGGACTCGTTCCGAATTTTATCCTTGTTACTTCATACTTCCATCTCAACATACGCCTCTCGATCACATGTACTATATCTTGTCGCTTTTCTTAGCCCAACATTCTACACCGTAGAACATGGCAGGTCTAACAACCGTCTTATAAAACTGGCCCTTCGATCTAAGTGATACTCTTGTACCACACAATATTCTCCTGGCTTGCCTCCATTTCATCCAGTCTGCATTAATCTTATTTGAGACATCTTCTTCAAATTCACCTTCTGATTGTAAAGTAGAGCCTAAGAGCGAAATCTATGAAAATATTGCACTAAATATTTTTTTACTTTAACTAAATCCTCCTTTTGGCTATAATGTTCACTAAATTTTACCTCCATGTATTCCGTCTTTATTCTACTACTTTTCAAATCCCTGGACTTCAAAGCTTTTCTCCATAATTCTACTTAATCATTTATTTCATTCTTTGTTTGGGTCTTTAATACTATGTTATCTACAAATCACATCACTAAGAGATCTCCTCTTGTATGTCTTCATTTAACACATCCATGACTAGGTTAAACAAATAAGGGCTCAAGATAGATCCTTGATGCAGCCCAACGTCTACAGAGAACTCACTCGTCTCTGCACATATCGATCGTACGCTAGTTACCACCGTCTCATATATGTCTTGCATAATCTCAGTTTATAAATTCGGGATGCATGTCTTTCTCAATAACCACCATATTTTCTGTCGACATTTTATTATAAGCCTTTTCTAAATCAATAAAGATCATATGTAAGTTTTTTCTTTCTCTCTCTGAAATTCTCCATAAGTTGCCTCAATAAGAAACTATCTTCCATTATTAATCTTTTAGATATAAATTCAAACCAGTTCTTTGATATATTTGATTCTTGCCTTATTCGTTGTTCTGTAATTCTCATTTAGAGTTTCATAGTCTGGCTCATTAGTAATGTCTCGATAGTTGATACAGTTTTCGATGTCTCCTTTGTTCATATAGGAAGGGGCTGCAATGCTTTTCTTCCATTCCTCAGGCATTTGCTTCGTTTTTAGTATCTTATGGAATAATTTAGCCAACGAATTCAATCCATTCTCTCCCAACACAATCCAAATTGCTATAGGTATTCCATCTGTATTTCTTGTTCTTTGTCTGCATTCTACCACCATGTTTCTTTTTGCACACCTTTTTCTTCCTTTCGAGTCTCGGAGCACCTCCTTAGCAACTCGTTTAAGGAAATACACTATTTATTCCCCCATCTCATTTGGGTCCCCTTCCCACCACCATTCTCGATCACTCATTTTCCCTTTAAAGATTATTTTCTCCTTTTAATTCACACAATTTTAGCTTTTGGGATCCTTTGTCATCGTTTTTAGTCACTTGGCTCTTGAGTAAAACGTCAAGAATCATAAATCTATGTTGTGTCGTAAGACTCTCCTGGGATGACTATGCAACCCGTACATTTTGCCCACTCTCTTCACGTTACTAAGAAATAATAGGTTTGAGTTCTATTTGCTCCACTCTTGAAAGCTGTAAGATGCTCGTCCCTCTTCTTGAAAAAGGAATTCACTATTGTCAATTCAAAAGCTACAACAAAATCAAGGATATCTCCCTCATCTCATTCCTTTCACCAAAACCATATCCTCCATGTATCCTTTCATATATGTTTTTCATCCTCCCTACGTGAACATTAAAGTCATCTCCAATCATTATACTTTCACTATTGGATATGCCTGTACTAGTTCATCTATCGATTGCCAAAGCTTCACGTTTTCACGTAGTCCAACTTGGGGTGCGTAGGCACTAAGAGCATTTAATATATATTTTTTTTTATCAAAAATGATTTTGACCATCAAAATCCAACCAGTCTTTCTCTTGACCTCAACAATCTTATCCTTCAAATCTCTATCCACTATGATGCCTACCCTTCCCTGAGTAGTAAAACTTGAACCCATCTCAAAGGTCCTTAGCCTTCTCTTCTTTTCACTTTGTCTCTTGTAAACACAGTACATTAATCTTGCTTCCTCTCATCACATCTACCATCTCGGCACTCTTCCTAGTTAACATACCTACATTCCAAGAAGCATGCTTATCTTCTAGTCCTTCTTTACATCTATGTCGATGTGGGAGCCCTACTATTCGCAACAATTTGACATCATTGTTGATCGCAGCTCATATGGAACTCCCTAGTAAACAGTAAACACCTATTTCTCACTACAATCGGGCTCTGTCTTAGTGCGTTGCTTACAGGGAACACCCTAGTTTTTAACTACAATCAGGTTTTGTTGTAGGACGCCCTAGCCAACCCTTTCTTATTACTCCCCACAACTTGGATCACCCTAGCCAACCCTTGCTTATTTCTCCCCACAACTTGGATCGCCCTAGCCAACCCATGAGTAGTTCTCACTACAACTGGGGTTTGCTACAGGGGATGCCACAAAATGTGCGTCCTCCTTTCTCATCCGCGCTTGTGCCAAAAAGGAACTAATATATGTATATATGTAATATTATATATATATATATATATATATATATATATATAAAATAGTAAAATAGAATTAAAGGAATCCTCGAGAAGTAATTGAGAAACCTACTTGATAAAAAGATGCGGAGTATATTTTTTTAAATTATTTATTTATTTATTTTTATGGTAGATGGAAAGCTTACATACTGTATATCAAGAACCATAATAAAACATATTTCATTATACAAATGAATTTTGAAGGACTCAATCTTTTTTATTTATAATTAACTAAAGTGTACACTGAGTTTTTCCTAAAATGAGAACCTATTTTACGGTGTTGAAATAAGGCATACTTTGGTGGTATTAAGTAATATTTTTTCGTACATGCATAGTAGTGTCGTGTCATGTTGAGGTGTGTAAGTGCCACAAAATATTGGCCTGTAAAAATCCCAAAAGTAGAAGTGACCAGGTAACATTGCTTGTTAGTGACATGCAAGTGATGGTAGCATCTAAAAGTGCCAATGATGACAGATGACTGTGCTCTATTATCTTTCCAATAGACATACGTTAAAAGGAAAATTATGTATGATTATTATCGATGGCGGGAGCATGGACAACATGGTTTCATAGGAAATGGTGGAGAAGTTGAGCTTTCCATTGGAGAGGATTCATGAAACCATTTAAGGTAGAGTGGATCGAGAAAGGTGGAGAGGTTGCTGTCAATAATAGATGTTTGATCAATAATAGATGTTTGATCAAGTTCTCGATTGAGAAGACGTATAATGATGAGGTTTTGTGACATGTTATTCCAATGATGCATTGCACATATTTGCTTGATAATTCCTCATGGGACAAAGAACATGTACACCTTTTCCAAAGATAGTAAACAAGTTACGCCTCTACCTCAACATGAGATGGTGCACTATATGTGGAGCCAATTGGACCTGATCGAAGAGTGGAAGAGCCTCAACACATCAAAATCGAGGACAAGTTTCTTCCAACCGGAAGATAACAATGCCTATTTGGATTAAAAAATGATCAACAAGAAAAAGAGGAAAGAAGACTAAGGAAAAAGAAGAAAAAAATAAATAAAGAGGAAGAGAAGGTCTATTTGTTACTGTTAATGGGTTGATTGTGGTTGTTTATTAGTCCGAAAAGCACAAAACATAGACTGTAAAGGGAAGAAGAGGCCATTTAGAGTTCCCAAGCTGATTAAGGGCCCAAAAAAGTCTTCCAAGGGCATATATAAAGGCACTTAGACTTCAACATGATCATCTGAAACTTTAAGCCATCATGTGATCACTTAAGTGATCACGCGAAGGCTCTTTATCGAGAAATTTCGAAATATAGAAAGAGGAGAGAATGTTGGCTCGGTTTATTTATTTAGTTATTTATTTATCTGCTTTGACTTTCCTTTTATTATTATAGAGTTTACTAAGAGTTTGATTTATTTAGAATTTTGGTTTAATTGGGAAAGTAGGTGAGAGGATAGGTAAGAGGTCTTTTATGAGAATGAGTGACTAGGCGAGATTTCTTGAGGAAATAAATTACTAGAGTTAGTTGACTCTTTGACTTTTCTTTTTTCTATTTGTGGGTAGATTAGCTTTTTAAGCTTGTTTAAGAAAACTAGACTGTTTTGTAGGATTAGTTTCCCTTTTATTTAGATATGATTGTAACCAAAAGTTTAGTAAGTTAATGAAATATTTTTTCGGTTTTATCTCCTCCCCATGAGTTTCAGAAAAGGGTATTGAAACCCTAGCTTTATTTGCTTATTTCTCTCTATTGTGCTTGTGTGTTGGTGAATCAAAGGTACATGTCCTAATTCTTTAATCTTTCTTCTAAATTGTGATCCTCTCCTCTAATATCACATCACCAAACTAACCCCCAAATAGATGGGACAATTTGATCATGATGATGAAAGCATAAACAGTAATATATATTATTGTTGTGGTTATAATTTTCGTCTTATTTTATGAATTTTTGAAAGTTTTCATTACAATAAATTTCGCTGTTTGTATTCCCGCCCTCATATTTTTAATCATCCACCCATAATTTCAAGTTAGAAATATACTCTATATTTATTAGAGAGTGTTTGTTTCACTTGGAAGTGATTATTGGGGCATTTTCATGCTAAGTTACTAAAAAGAAAAAAGGGGCAGCTGCATAATAAATGGGGTTGGAGTTATCAACAATCTCAAATTAATAGTCATGATGAATCCATACCTTGTTATGTTAAATTTAGGGTGTAAATTCCCCACATATATCTTTGAACTAATGAATTTCATTAAGGAACTGCAAAAGATCGGCCAGTGATGCCAAGATCTAGAAGATAAATAATGCCGAAAAGAGAAACATTTCTAACTATTTACAATATTGTAACACCAATTAAGCTTAAGCTCATTTAAAGACATCACCAACTTGTTTGCCTTTTTATTGGCCCCCCTTATGAATGTGTAAGATCAGCCTTCTTCCCACTATTTGAAGAAGAAGAAGGCTACAAAGCATGGCCACATGTCCAGGAATCTCCTTACGACATCCATTGAAATTAAATTATCCACCCCAGCCCAATGGTGCTGACATATCCAGAAGTCTAGGGGATGGGCCAGTAGAGAGCAGCAATCCTCTCCCCATTTCCTCGTTAATGTAGAGTTTGAAGCACCAGTAAAGCTTTCAGGATCCTATCTCTTTCCACCACATGAGAAATAATCTTACTTCTTAGTTTCATTCATTAATAAGAATTCCCTAGAAGGCCTTACTATATTTCGCACTTTTTACATGATCCATTGCTGAAAAAAAGGCCACAGCACTCTGCTTGAATGTTCCTTTTCAGTGTTTGCCACTCAAACCAAAAGTTAGATAAAGATAAAGTAGATAAAAATAAATTTAAGGTCTCAAGGTGAAAGATGTAAAGAAAAAATAACTGATAGTCCAGGCATGTGTAATGAAAGTTCCCATTAACAAAACATACCCTTTTTCTTCATTCTTCCGGAGCCGGTACAGAAATGGGTGCTTTTTCTACACTGTTTACCTTAGTTACTGAGGGGTTTCGGGGAAGACCTATGTGGGGTACGTTTCGGGTGTGGGATGCTCATTTACTCTGCATTCATCTCATTCCTTATTTACCTGGGTGCACTGCATTTTCAAAAGCTTCTTGTCAAACTGGGTCCTATTTCAACCTGTGCTGGGCCAATGGTGGGTGGTTTCTAAAGGGTTAGCACAAAAGGAGCAGACAATCGTAGGTGCAAAAAAACTGTTAGTCCAGGCAGGCGTAATGAAGAGGTAGTGGTTTCTGAAGGCATAGCACAAAAGGAGCATACGAACCTTGGTGCAGTGTTTTGGTTTCCAGTCACAGTCCAACCTTTAAGTGCAGTAAAACCTTCGAAAAATGTTTGTCTGTGGTAGAAAGGAAGGACTCAAAAACAGGAGAAGCTGATATTTCTTGTAAAATTATGATTCACTTTGACGAGAGCCTTAACTGAATGTATTAGAAGATTCAATAAACCGATCAGGAAACAATATGCAAAATTGAAGATACTTTCCAAGAAATCATATATGCTTAGGAGATCATGAAATGCTCTACCTCTATCCATATCCCCTTCTTTGCAATAAGCATTAATGAAAAGTATTAACTAACCTCAGCCATTGTACCTCACACTTGTCTTGCAAGAGCATGATGGAATTCCATCACTCACATTGTAAAAAATGTGCTCTGACACACCATCATCATATGTAACTTTCTGTCCCTTCCCCAGTGTCTAGCCACATGTATTCTGGCGTATTTTCGTCCTGAACTAAAAAGGTAAAAGGAGTGGCTGTATAAAAATAGTTGTCTAGAAATATCATCAGCCGAGAATTATATGTATAACACTTATGTTAACATTTTTTATACTCCTCTTTTTACATTTTTTGCAATTATTTTATAATTCTTAATTCCCTGATTTTAATTTTCCTTGGATGCTGTGGTACACATATTTTCTGTTTAATTGTGTGGATGATTTCCAACTCTGATATATACAAGTTTGACACAAACACCCGTGCTCGTGTGTGTCTATATATATATATAGTTGTATAATATTTTGAAGAACTATTTTGAGAATGAATATGGATCTTCTGTTCATTGGAGTTTCTTTTCTGAGATTTTAATTTTTAATTTTTATTTTTAAAGACTGGAGGATTTTTTTGTAGCATTGTTTTTAGTTTAGCACTAGTTCTTTTAAAGATCCACCTTTGAGGATGTATGAGATTTTAGAGGATGCAACATTTCCATATCAGAAAATTTTAGGGTTATAATCCAGGGCAGGCTTCTTGAGAGGGCTACTGCGTTAGAGCCTATTCATGGGTTTGAGGTGGCTAATGGAGTGCTGCTATGTTAGAGCTTCTTGAGAGGGATGCTGCGTTAGGGCTTATTTGAGTTTGAGGTGGGAGAAGCCCGAAGCGGGCTTGAACTTATTCATGCGTTTGGCTAGTGGAGTGGATCCCATTACGCACCTTCAGTTCGCGGATGATAATGATACCATCCTTTTTTGTGATGTCTCTAGAGAGGATTTGTTTAATATTAAACCCGCGTTCCTATTATTTGAGCTGGTGATAAGGCAGAATGTTAACATGCACAAGACTAAAATCAGCGGAATTTGTTTGGGAGGGGCAAATCTGTCAGAACTGGCTAAGTATTTTGGATGTGGTGTGGAGAGCTTGCCCATGAAGTTCCTGGGGCTGCCTCGATGTTCGGGCAAGCCTGCCAAGTCTCTATGGGATCCTGTGTTCGAAAGAACTGATAAAAAGCAGGCCGCCTGGAATGGTAAATTACTGTCAATTGTAGGGCGAGTTAATTTCATAAAGGCTGCCCTCTCTAACTTACCTGTCTATTATATGTCCATGTTCCCTTTCCCTATTGGCGTGGTAGCGAAAATTGAGAGCATGATGAAGAGATTCTTGTGGAATAGTATCACCAATAAGGATAAATTCACCTCGTTAGTTGGGGTGTCACATGCTTCCCTAAGAGGGGGGAAAGAGTAGGCCAAATGAATAATGCTCTTCTTGGGAAATGGTTATGAAGACTTGGGGAGGATCCAAATCTTTTATAGGCATCTATAATCCCCAAATGTAGATGTGGGAGAAAGGGATGGGACACTAGGTCGGCTGGCCTTTCTTATGTGTCTGATTGGTGGAGAGAGGTGATGACCCTGAAGGAATGTTTTAATAGGGATATGAGATTCAAGGCATGAAAGGGTGGTAAAATTAAAATTTGGAAGGGTATTTTAGTGGGCGAGGACGCTTTTTGCAGCCGGTTCAAGAGCATCTTCAAGCTTGCGGTCAATAGCCAAGTAATGGTTGGGTGGGCAGAGAGAGAGAGGGAGTCTGGTGTGGGACATAATGCTGCGATTGGAATCTTAGGGATCATGAAGGTACTGATTTTGCGGAGTTGCTCGAGGAACTGCAGTCAGTCAGATTATCTAATTCCAGATCGGATATTTGGTTTAAGGCTTGGAGGAAGAACAGCGAGTTCGCCGTTAAATCCTTGTATAGAATGATTTGATAGAAGACGCCTTTTTTCGAAACTGGACTGGTTTGTGGCAGCTACCAATTCTAATGGAAGTTGTGGTGTTTAGCTGGTACGTGGCCTGGGGGAGATATCCATTGATAATCTCAATTGGAGGAAGATCACTATCCGAGTAGATGCCTCTTGTGCTTTCATGATGGCTGATTGGTGGAGAAGGTTCTTATGCACTGACCTTTTTCTGCTTCGATTTGGAATCCCTTCCGAAAAACCTGTGGTGATTATGGGTGTCTGCCTCCAAAGTTGAAGGATTTGATGGCTGAAAGAAGGCAGCTTATTGTGAATCAAGGAGATCTGACGTGGAGAACTCTGGCTACTGCTATTTTCTGGATTATAATGGATCAAAAGGAACAACAGAGTTTTCATAGGCAAAAGCAGATTCAATGGCGAAGTTATCACCATTGATCTCTGCTCTTTTGGAACGGGTGGCTATTTCGAAGAGCTTCGAGTGATCGCGAAACAAGCTTCTTCTTCATTGGGTCTCTTATTTTCAGGAAAGTTCCGTTTAGGTTCCTGTTTTCTGTCTTTCTGAGGTATTCTTGCTATTTTATTTTTTTCCTTCTTTTTTGGTGCCTGTGCGGCGTGGCCAAGTAGTTCGCTTGGCTCTTTTCGTTATGAGATTTATTCGGGTAATGAGTTTTTTTTTTTTTGCCGATAAAGAAAAAGCAGGGTAGAAATTGTTACTTTGTTCATAGGATTTGTGCAGCGAGTGTGTTGCTTCATTTGTCTTCCTGGGGCTTCAAGTTTGTATAACCATGTGCCTATATTGTTTTAGTCGCAAAATTGATTATTGCACAAACTATATCCCTCATAATCGCATTTTTTATCTACCTGAGCTGAGTGCAACTTCATTAGTTTATTTTTCTCAGTTATCTATTATTATAATTAGTTCATGATTATGACCCAATTGAACTGCATATTTCCTTTTGTCCATACCAGAATAGTTTTTTCATTTGAATGCATTGAACATGGATTTCTCATGTCTGTCAAAACTATTTCCTTCTTGATTGAATACTTGAACTGCTAAAATTTATTCGCTACGTCATCCGATAGTCTCCCTTCCTTGCTTACTTAGAGCTTTGCTTGGTCGAGCAAGCCTTCTTGTTAGTTGAATAACTCTATTGCTAGCCGGGCTGTCTTTCTTTGTTTCCTTGTGCTTAGTGGGTTAGAATGTGATCATTTTCTTTCTATCCTTCGATGCATAAAGACTTTATAGATCAGTTAAGTAATCAATCAGTCTCATGGTAGTAGTTATATATATGAAGTTCCACAAAGCCAAGAGGCTGCGAGAAGTGCTTCTAAACTATTCTATCATTTTCATGACACTTCTAAAACCGTGAGGGTTGGAATAGGCATACCTGGGATTTATGGTTTTGGTCTGTTGAGTACTGAATGAATCAGAGTGGTGATCTATGTCATTTTATTGATGCTGATTTCCTTTTTAGTGACAAATTTAAAAAAATGAAGTAATATAGCCATAGAGAATATTTGATTATGGTTTTAAAATGACCTGACCACCGTTATGAAATATTGGACTGACAGCTTTTATTTTTTCGATCGCATTATAGCCATAATTTTTTAGGAATAGCAAAGTAACAGGAAATCCAAGAAGGTGCAGCGAGATGATTTGCCAGAGGAAAACAAAAGCCAAATAAAAACTGAAAAACAAGAATGAGAAAAAAACTGTACAAAGCTGCCCGCCCGCCCGCCATGGGTTTAGAATAGATCATAAACTAAAACCCTAGGGAGATCATAATGGTAAACATCTATTGCAAGTGTTTTGTTGTCTTCATGCCTTTTCCCCTGGGAATTTAAGTTGTCGTAAGAGCTGCTACAGACCGTCTTCAGATTGCTGTAACATGCCCTAGTGCAACTAGTATGGAATTTGAAACTAATGGAAGTTCTTTTCAATTATAAATACTATGGGCGATATTTATAGATCACGAATTTCAATTATAATTGACATAAGCTCTATATATGATTGAAATGTTCCTTGAAGGGGATTTTCGCCTTAAGAAATTTATATCCTGATAAAATATCAATTAAAGATGAATGTAATTGATTCATTAGAGCCTCAGTTTTCCATTAAGACATTGTACTACATTTTACTCAGTGAAATTCTATTGTTGAGATGCATTTTGACATATAATGGTATATTCCTCTTACTTCCATAGGGACATCTTTCTTTCTCTGAAATTTTTTGTTTCAAAGTTTCAAATATTTTCTTCTGCCAGCCAAGGCAAGCGAGGGGTTTAAGGTCCCTCCTGTTTGTATTAAAATGAAATGTAGACTAGTTACATGTGAAGTGTTCTGTGTTTTGCAGAAGACCGCAGCTGGTGATGCTGTAATATTTTTAGCAGCTTTCTTTTACTTAATAATTCTTTGCTTGTAGTTGTTGCAAACTCTTATTTTCTGTGTTCAGTTCGTTATCCGCATAACTTTTTTTGTTCTCTTAAAACTACAGACTCCATTTTGTAACCTGGTAACTTGTGAATTAGGCAAATCAACCAAATCAAAAAAGCTGAATTGTATTTCAATATCAAATTAATATGCCTAACCCTGTATTTGACGAACATTAACCTGATGAAATTTTTACTTGATTTAGTTTTTTAGTTGATGGTAATAACATGGTTAAAAATCATCCGATACCATTATCTATCAGTGTCAGACAAGGGTGTTATCGTATTATATAGTTCATCCATATTATTGCACGATACATTGATATTATTAAATTTCTCAGGCGATCCATTCAATAATTCGAACTCTAATCTCTCAATCCTAAACCCGATGAATTGTTCAAAGTGTCACCCGATACATATCAAATTATTGGCCAATAATTTCATATGTATTGGTATCGATGGGGACTGCTATAGTTATCGTGGAAACCAAAATTTTGAACCATGGAGTCGAAATGGGATCTAAATATTAAATCGAATTGGCTCACTTGATTGGTTTAAACAAATACCAAAAAACTTAACAGTTGAATACTGATCTGTTTTTTCGTTAAAAGTTTGAACTTGATTTAGGCTTTAGTTTATGTTTATTCTGTAGAGGCAAGACATGATGACTTGTTCTCAATGGCTTTCTTTGGCAGATTCGACCAGATCGTCAAACTCTTTATTGGAGTGCCACTTGGCCCAAAGAGGTTGAAAAACTTGCAAGGCAATCCCTCTACAACCCATATAAGGTATATACCAAGTATGACAGTGCACTTTATGTTATGTGATTCCGTCACTGTCGCATTTGACAGATTTGGCTCCTGACTTGGCGCACAGGTGATCATCGGTTCCGTAGATTTGAAAGCCAATCATGCTATTCGCCAACATGTAGATATTGTTTCAGAGAATCAAAAATATACCAAGTATGACTTCATTTTCTTTAGTTATTAATGTTTTATATATGATTTCGTATAGTGTAACTGACCTGTTCACATTCTAGTTTGTAAACGGGTCACTGATTTTTGACACATGGCACTACTTTTCATCAAGTGTGCCACGTGATGCGAAGGATCTGATGTGAAGATCTGGTGGGTCTAAGACTGCGTCAAAAAATATTTCCATCGTATGATCAAAGCGGTCAAACGCCATTAAAATGATATGGTAAAATGATTTTGGAGATTTTCATGGTAACCATTCATTTTAAAGGTGTTCGACCACTTTGAATACCACAATAGAGATGTCTTTCAATGATCTTTAGATTATGGTCTTCACATCACACGGCACACTCGGTGAAAAATAGTGCCATTTGTCCAAAAAAGTGATCTGTTCACAATCTAGATGGGGAATTGAATAGTTACCCTATACTGGCTCTTTAATATATAGTTGACAAACTTACAAATGCTGCTCTAATTTGCAGACTGGTGAAGTTGCTTGAGGATATCATGGATGGCAGCCGGATCCTCATATTCATGGATACGAAGAAAGGTTGTGACCAAATCACAAGGCAACTTCGAATGGATGGTTGGCCCGCTCTCTCGATCCATGGGGATAAAAGTCAAGCCGAAAGAGACTGGGTCCTCTCAGAATTCAAAGCCGGGAAAAGCCCGATAATGACAGCAACTGATGTTGCCGCACGTGGTTTGGGTATGGATACAGGCATTCTCGTAACCATTCTACACGAAGAAACAACTTTTCATTCCCTCCTGTTTATATGGTGGCAGATGTGAAGGACGTGAAATACGTGATCAACTATGACTTTCCCGGATCCCTCGAGGATTATGTCCATCGGATTGGTCGGACAGGAAGGGCTGGCGCCAAGGGAACTGCATATACTTTCTTTACAGCGGCAAATGCCAGATTTGCTAAGGAGCTAATTAATATACTAGAAGAAGCTGGGCAGAAGATCAGCTCCGATCTGGCTGCAATGGGGCGTGGCGCTCCACCTGCCCCAGCAGGTTAGTATACTGAAGAGTTTGTTCCACTTGTCATTATTTCTGCTGTGAATATTTTGTTTTACAAGCATCTTTAGATGCTAGCTCCCGTCACTATTTTTTTTTTATAAAATAAATCGCAAACATTGTGAATAATTAGTTAATATTTTTTTTTTATTTTTCCTGATTCTTTCCCGAATTTTTTCCAATTTGTTTTCAAACTTTTCCTTCGCTGATTTACTCTGAACTCTGACCTTGTCACTATGGTGGATTCTGTGTGTTCCATCACCACACCTGCTAAAATTAGCACTATGATATATGCTAGGCCCCACCATGCAACGACTTTATATGATTAAGCAGGTGTTGATAGAGAGTATTTGTATATGCTTGCTTCTCTCTTGATTTAAACTTTTGATTGATGGTGGGGATACAAATGGGTTGCATCAACCCAAGACCAAACTGATATCTCCCAACGATTTGGATCAGGTCGAAATCCTGTATCCAATTGAAAATTCGTTCTCAGTCGCACCCTGACCCTTGTCAGGTCAAGGCACACAACTTGTACAGTTGTACCTAGACCTGGATCCTACTCGCACACAACATGGACCTGTCCAGTTTTGTTCGTGGACCCAACATGATAATAAATGGATTGGGTTTGGGTTTGACTCTTGGACTAGATTTGACCCTGCATCCTAAATGTGTCTGCCCATTTTAGCCTGGACTTGACCCATCAAAAAATGGGTTAGGCTTGTGTACAAAATCTACAAACAACTATTAGACCCGGACCCAACCCAACGTAACCATTTGCATACTTATTCGATGCATAGTTACCAAAATCGGCATTAAAAAAAAATACTTGTTTAGAACATTAATTTTTTCATGAAACGTCAGAAACACGTTTCAAAAATAAAAAATGTGTATTTTTGAAAAAAATAAGTCTACCTTCTAAGTGCCTTTTTTTTTTACGAAAATTTCCTCATTTTTTCTCAAAAAAATTTTATTTTTTAACATTTTTAAATATTTCCATCACCCTTTCCCAAATGTTCCTGATTTTTTTGTTTCCAAAATTTGCTGATTTTTTCATGGTTTTTTTTTGCCTTGCCGAAATTTTCCTGAATTCCAACTTGGCAACTATGATTTGGATGGCAAGGGTTTTTGATGGAACATGTGGTCTCTTATTCCATAACCCATCTCTTATGCCATAACCATCTCATCCTGAAATGCCAATGGAGGCTTAGCATATATTAGATTTGGGTGTCTTTCATCTCCTTAAATCTCTGCTTGTCCTTGCACCTGGGAAAGGATCAAAATCTTGGTTTTCCGGCGTGTATCGGCCAGCTCCAAATGATTCGTAGATGATACGTATCGGTTTTGAACGATTCATTGGTATGTATCGACCTGTGACCTCTGAAACCGATACATCTGGGCGATATCTATTAGTTTCGTCTGGAATTTTGATCCTTGCACCTGAGTGCATGGAGCAGTGATTGGCTCGCTCACGTAATGCCATCTCTTTGCCAGTTTCCATAGTTTGTTATATATAAACAGATTTTTTAAAATAGACTGTTGGTTGATCAGGTGGTCATGGCGGCTTTCGTGATCGTGGGAGGGGTTTCGGCGGTGGCAGTGGTCGCCCGTGGAGCAAATAGACAGCTTTCAGGAGAAGTGAACAAAGCTATAGATCCTCCTTACAAACAAAAAGAGCCATCAACCCTGCAGAATCACAGGGATTTGTATTTTATTTTGACACATTGTTGGAGATATACCCTCTTTAGTAACTTGATTTCCTTTCATGAGCAGAAAAAAGAAAAGAGTTTTTTTTTTTTCTTTTGTTTTGAATTATATTGGAGGGTAGTAGATGTCCAGCTGAGCTTTGCAAGTCTCTGTCGCTATTTATAGGGAAGAATAAGTAAAACTTTCTAGGGTTCATGAAGAAAAAGCAGGTATCCAATAATTCAGTTCATGGTTGAGCAGGTGATGAATGCAACAGTTTTTCGTTGTCGGAAATGTATCAGTAGACTGGACCGGGAGATCTGTTTTAAACGATATAATCAGGAAAAAATGATGCGGTACGTATTGTATTGTAGGAGATTAAATGATTAACACTTCGTAGTTTCACACAAATTGCTCGTCATTTATGGCATGTTTGATCGCGAGCAACGACACATTTATGCCCCTTTTCAAGTCCCGTTGACCGTGATTTGTCGTTTGATAGCATTTTTAGTAACGTGTTTCCTACATTTTCGCAGTATGCTTACACTAAAAAGAAAAGTCGATTTCACTTGTGTCTTTTCATATTTACTGAGAAGAGATGCTAGATTTGTATTTTTTCACATTTACGGTGAAAAGATAAATTCAAATATGAAAAGATACTTTTTTAGGAAAATAATATTTACACGTTTGTCATTGAATTATTATTAATATATATAATAATAATTATAAATTTTATTTTTAAAATAATAAAATATATATTACTACACTAATATATATAACAATAGGTTACATAGAAAACTTTGAAACAGGTCTTACTGCCAATCAAACAGTGCCCTTGGACATAGTTATGGCACATGTGCACACATGTATCTTTAATGCAAAGGAGGAAGAGTTAAGATTTGGAGTTGGTTAAGGTTGCGTATGGCATAGCTGTCTACTAGCCCCTGCCATAGTAGAGTTCACTTGCTTTAGCAAGTTCATATCATCTTTGCTAACATCTTGTTACCTGCTTTAATAGGTATCTATTTTCCTTGATAACTCCTTAAATAATAAGATTTTATGCAAGATTTACCTGTTCAAGAGTTCTACCCTTCTCTCTACTCACTCCTTGTCAAAGTAGATTTTATTTGCTATAGTAGGGAGTTAGTAGAGAGCAGAGAGGTTGCTGTCAGAGCAAGTAAATCCTCATTTACAGAGTGTTAGAAAAGAGGTTAGAAATCAACTGAAGCAGGTGAACTCTATTGTGGTTGGGGCTAGCGGGGAGCTATCTCATATGCAGCCTAAAAGTCCACCAAATTGATATTAGTTAGGCGTGTTGCCAGTTGTACACCATCATATACTCATTTGAGACCATGTATCAATTGGTGTGGGAATAGAATTAGTTGGCCCAAGTAGATGGCAAAATGCTACAATGATGATGGTGATGATCAAGATTTTGATAGCATTAGCTGGACCCAAGGATTAAAAATTCGGATTTCGTTTCGGTGGATCGAAACCAAAATTTTGAACCGAAATTTCGACAGAAAACTTCAATACCATACATTTTAAAACGAAATTTTAAATTTTCGTTTTGGTTACGATGGAGACCGAAATCATTTCGGCCGAAATTTTGAACCATGGAATTAGGTTATGCTGTTCATCACGATGATAGCAATAGTTGGCAGGTCACTAGTAATTTCACTTAATAGTCTAAAGTGAATTTGTTTCATTAATGGTCCCTCTTATAGCCCCCACGCCATCTCGAAAGCTACGTTCTTGGTTGATTGCTTCGGATCAGGGGATGGAGATCTTTTTCACCCCAATCTTTCATAAGGATCTTGAGACAATGATCGTGCAATCAAACGGTCTATTTTTTATGGGAAATTTACCTGATAGGCCCTGTCAGGTACGTCTTTTACGTCAGAAGCCCTAAAGTTTCACTTTTACCCAGACAAACCCGCTGCGCGCCGAGCTGAAGCACGTCTGTAGGAAATACCCAAACTACCCCCACAGTAATAAATAGCCGCCATCTTTTCAAATCTTTTACTGTTTTGAATTTACTTTTTCGTTCGAAGTCGGTGAAGAGTCGTTGACGCTTCGTGGACATATATAATCGATATCGATTACATATGTAGTCGCTATCGATTACATCGAAGATCGTTCTCGATTACATTTAGAGTCGATAACGATTATATATGTAGTCGTAATCGACTATATAAACTGTGGGTGACGAATCTATAAAAAATCGATATCGACTCTCTATGAATATAATTAATACCCATCATTTGAAATAATTTCCCTATAGTTATTACCCTCGATGCCATAATAAATCATACGAGGTTTTATATTTATCTCAGCCGACGTTCAATTTATTGCCAACTACCCTTTTGTAAAACCATTATGGCAAGTTAGGTTGGAAGAATGAGAAAATTTAATACAACGATTCGTATTCCACAATCTAGGAGCTTTAAATACAGGTTTAGTTCGACCTTAGCAAACCACCTATCATCCCTACCAGCCCATATTTTTCCCAATGTCTGACGAAGAATAAACCTTCTATAACGCAATATAGTTCTATCCATGGGAGGACCCACCACCACCACGAACGGATCTTCTGCGGTTCACCTGGGGGAAATACGATGATGGAGATTTTGGCGAAGGAAGAAAAGAAAAGAAGAAGGAAGAAAAGAAAAGAAACTTAAGACGGAACCACCCGCTCTCCACCCCATCCACCACCTCTTCATCCTTCTTCCTAACTTTTCTTTTTTTTTTTAATTATAAGTGAAAAAATTTGAATGTAATTGAAATATTTTGAAGTAAATGAAACAACTTTTTGATGCAATGGCGACTTCATGAAATCTTTTGAGTCCGTAAATTAAATATTTTCTATGTAAATAAGGGAAATTTACCTGACAGGTAAATTAAACATTTTGAGATCAATGTAGACTTATATTTAATTGATGGCGATTTCATAAGTAATCGAGATCGATTACATTGAGAGTCGGTAGCGATTACATATATAGATATCGATTATAGAGATAATCGATGTAGGTAAAGAAGAAGGAAGAAAAGAAATAGAACAAAAGAAAGAAAAAGAAACTTAAGAGTCAGTAAATCAAGTAATTTCTATATAAATAAACATTTTAAGGTCATTGCGAATTTATATTGAGTCGTTGGCGATTTCATCGGTAATCAATATCGATTACATATAGAGTCGTTAGCGCTTACATATGTAATCGTTATCGATTATATGTAGACTTGCAAGATTTTCCTTTTACTTTTAATTTTAATTGAACTATTATGAATGTAATTGAAAATTTTGCAAGTAAATGAAACATTTTGATTCAATGGCGACTTCATGAAATCTTTTGAGTCTATATCGATTACATAATCGATATAGACTCGATATCGATTACATCTAGAGATTAAATTATGACTCTATCGCGATTACATCTAGAGTGGTAGCGATTACCTATATAATCGATAAACTCTATATGTAATCGATAATGGTTTTATATATACATTTCATCAACATTTTAACTATCCTTGTTAGTATGGTCTTTGAGTCCTTTCGTTTTTATTACAGTTTATTTCAAAAGACTGTCAAGATGGTTGCACACCGAGCTGTTGCCAAGTGTTCGCCCAGTGCCGTTTCGAATCTCTACGAAAGTGCTACCCCAGATCGGAAGAAGTTCTTTGAGAGATTCGGTTTTGGTGGAATATTTCAAATGTCAAGGGTGTGGGATTTCTTTCCGATGTGGTTGATTCGATGACATTTTGGGTTGATAAAACCACTTCAATTGAAGACCGATGTCTATCTTCGAAAGATAGACATTGCATTGATATTGGGCCTTGCCGTAGTTGGCCCAGAAAAGTATACCCCATCCGGTAAACCATCGGTAGAACAAACCATTAGAAACAAATACTTTCGTGGAACGCCTCCCGGAAAAATTCTTCGGTCTCATATAGATGCTGCAATTTATAGAGCGGAAAGTGATGAGGACTTCTTAAAGTTGTCCCTTCTGTTTGTGTTGTGCATATTTCTCTTCCCCGGGTCCCACCATCAAATTTCTGAAGACCACATCGACCTCATCGATGATATGGAGGCCTTTAACCGAACTCCGTGGGGCTCCGTCTACCGTGACTTGATGGAGTATATAATAAAGGGCGCTAATAGAAAACCGAGATGGATAAAGCCACGAAGACGTACAACACATATGGATGCATATGTGTACTTCAATGGTGGGCTTATGAGATCCGCCGATATATCGCCATCCCTAGCCCTCAAGGACCCTTTCCACTACTGAAATGGCCTGGACAGTATGCGCGATCAGATCAAAGGTTACACTCGCGGGCAGATGTTAGACAGCAAGGTATGAGGTCTATTGCCTATTAAAAAAAAAAACAACTTACCGATTCATTCTAGAATCGATACCGATTCATTACAGAATCGCTACCGATTCATTTACGAATCGATAACGATTCATTACAGTAATCGCCATGACTCATTTACTTAATCGATAGCGATTTATTAAATAGTCTGCATCATTCTTTACACAATCGAGAGTGATTTATTATATATATAACGTCATTTTATTCGCTGTTTCATTTTCTTTCTTTCAAAGGTTCGCGCTCCCCTCATGCCTCAGGGCTTTGAATTAGAGATACCCGTGGTAAGAGAATATCTACGGGTTCAAAAGGAGGAGGTTGGGGGGAAGAGGAAAGAACCGGTCAAGAAAGCTGTGGAAGAGATTCGGCCGAAGAAGAAAAGAAATTACATTCCGACCGATAATATTGGAGAGGGAGAGGAAGAATGGGATGACGCATCGACGTCTGAAGAAGAACCCCTCTCGAAAAAGGGCCCCGTGCATGTGGGAGAGGGTCGGCCAAGAACTAGGGGGGCCGCCAAGGAGAGCCTGGCAGCGAAAGATAGCCGGTGAAGGCCCACCTCAATGATTCTTTGTTGAGGAGGGTCGATCATTTGTTGGATAACTTGAAGCTCACCCAAAGAGTGAGCGATTTGGAGGGAGAGAATAAGGCCCTGGCTAAACGTTGCGCTTCTTTAGAGAAACTCTGCAACTCCTTCAATGAGAGGCTGAATTCAAGGGATGCAGAGTGGCAGAAGTTAAATCACTACAACTATTTAGTCAGAAAGGGCCAGACTGAAATAAAAGATCTCCTTGAAAATTTATTGGAGGCGAGACCTAAGGTATGTGTTGAAATCTAGTTTTAGATGTTCAATTTTATTAACATAAATCGATATCGATTATATATAGAGTTGATACCGATCATATCGATTCTATTTACAATCGTTATCGATTATAAATGCAATCGATATCGATTCTATTTACAATCGATCACGACTATCTATATAATCGATAACGATCATATATAAAATCGATAGCGACTATATATATAATCGATAACGATTATATTTAAAATCGATTTGGTCTTTTTAAAATGTGGACTAAAAATTAATTCTTATTTTGCATCATTATTACGATGTACAGGATGTGGCTATAGAGGAGCTGATAACGAAGGTGTGCGACACAGCCTTCGGTGAGGAACCATCAGCTCCTGCGCATCAGGTTCCTCCTCCTCTCGTTGATGAGGTGAAGGCAGCTGCTGACAAGCAGCCTGAGACCCAAACTAATAAGGGTCCTGCTGGTGAAGAGGAAACCTCTTTCCAATTGCCTCACCAACAAGCTGAGCTTCGCTTAAGACCTAGGCAAGCGAAAGCCAGCAAAATAATTGCCATCAAACCTAAGGCCCAGCGAAGGGTAGCGGTTGAAAAGAAGCCTACCGCGAAGGCCAGCGAAGGACCAATCACGAGCACGGACCGGTGGCGATCATTACATTGGTCCTGGTCTATCGATGAAGATGCTCTGCGAGCTAACAATGAGCAAAAATATATGCTAGACATATGGAACAAGCCTACGAAGGAGGACGGTAAATAAGTAATTACCTGAATACTTAACTTTATTATTATATATTTATCGTGAAGATTAGTTAAGTTGGCCATTTTTTATGCAGAGAATATGTTAGCACTGTCGGTAAGTACAAGCTGGTGGTGCAATCCTTCAGATGTCTGGCGGAAACCCAGTTCCTGGATAACTTTGTAAGTTTAATATACTGTAGGCAAAATCGTTATCGATGACTTATGGAATCGGTATCGATGGCTTATAGAATCGGTATCGATGGCTTTTAGAGTCGCTAACGATGGCGTATGTAATCGTTAGCGACTCTGTAAATCATCGATATCGATTTATTAGAGAGTCGATAACTATTTCGACGACTTAAATAATCGTTACCGACTCTAAATGAATCGATATCGATGATTTATAGAGTCGCTAACGATTATGTATTTAACTCTAACTGCATATTTTAATCTAACTGTATTGGTTTCAGGTTATGGGCGCCTACATGAGACATTTGGAAGTTATTGATGATAAAATTCATCCTGAGAAAAATGTCAAAAACTTCCTAATGGACCGCCATATGGGCTATGAATGAAAGATTTCAACAAGTTTTGCTTGTTTGAAAAATTGTAATTATCACGATATCGAGGTTCAAGTTCACAGGTGGGCTGCCTATAGACAAAGAGAGACCGGAGGGAAGAAGCTGATGGAAACTTTCTTCTTCAATGAGCTTCGGAATCTGTGGGCTAACGAATGCAACATAGTATGCTTTTATCCTTGTTATAATTATTCTTTTTAATTTTTTCTATCCTACCCTTTGAGATTATATTACTTTTTTATAGATATTTATGCCAATACATTCTGAACAACCACTACACTGGGCGCTTGCGATCGTAAAGGTAGTCGAACGATCGATAATGATCGTCGACCCTATATTTAATAGGCCCTCTAAGGAAAGATATGTGGCCCAATTGCAGGCGCTGGTAAGATATTTTGCTTAGCATATCTTTTATCATTGTTAGGTTAACATATCTGACACTTCTCTCTATTATTTCGAAACAGACCCAATACCTTCCCGTGATCTTATATTCGTACGGTGACTCCGCTGCACTAATGAAGAAGAACTATCCTTGGTCATCTACTGACTGCCGGATCAAAGCCGTCCCCCGACAGACCAACTCCTGTGATTGTGGAGTGTTTGTTGTGAAGTATGTCGAATACTTTATGATGGGGAAGAAATTTGACTTCGCGCAATCAGATATAGAGAGGATCAGGGCAGAAATTGGCCATACACTGGCTACATACACAGGCGATGATGGAGTACTGGCGAAGGAAGACAAAAAGGAGGGGGAGCAACAGTAGTGTGGTTATATTTGAATATTTTTGTAATTGTGTGGTTGTATTGGAATATTTTTGTAATTGTAAATTGAATTATTTTAAATATAATGGCACTATTTTTATGTACTTGTAGTTAAAAAGTAGAATAGCATCCATTAGCGACTACATATATAGTCGTTATCGACTATATAAATAATCGGTGACGACTCTGTATGTAATCGCTCCCGACTATATATATAATCGCTATCGATTGTATAAATAATCGATATCGACTATATATGTAGTCGTCATTGACGATATTCATAATCGATGCCGATTCTTAAATGAATCGATATCGATTAGTTATACAATCGATGACGACTGTATGATACATCAGTAAAGACTATATTACAATGTAAAAAAACATGGATTCTGAATTTCTCATTTATATTCATTCTATCATTATTAAAAATATACACTGTTAGCCCATCGGTCCCACTGCCTTGCAGCTCCTGCGGTTGTGACCATATTCGTTGCACCTGCGACACTGTAGTGCCCTAACCTCACCCTTAGACCTTATCATTTTCTTCCTCGGGCGACCGGCTTGCTTTCGGCAATAATAGGGTGGTCTCACTTTCATATTTTCAGGGAGTTGCTCTGCTTGGAACTCCCATTGACTTTTATCGAGGGTGGGAACCCATTGCTTGTCATATGTTTGTCTAAAGCAAGCGGTGAAAAACCAGTTCTCACAAAATTTATGGTAGTCGTAACTTCTTCGATTGATAGCCGCCACGGCATGGGAGCAAGGTAAGCCATGAATGTGCCAACGGCGGCAACTACAAGTCTTGTATTCCAAGTCGACGTGATGAATGTAATTTCCGGAATTGACTTGAAATTGATCGCACCCGTATGGTTGAGCTCTCTTTCTACCGGCCCATTGCAACACCTTCTTCATGTGAGCATCTGCTTTCGGGCAGAGAAGGGTGGTCAATTTATCAGATATCTCTCTGCGTTTTTGAAAATGATCGGCGACTTTCTCTCTAGTAGTTCTGATTAAGTCAATAATTGGTCTCTCTCGAGCTATCTTTAGCATGCTGTTTAAACTTTCGGCAATATTCGTAGTCAGGGACTCGTACTGCCTTCCTTCCATATGTGCGCGTGCCCAATGCTTTGGATCTATTTTCAAAATATATTCTCGACACGAGAATCGTGAGGATCTTTCATCATTTCGTTACTAAAATAATCAAATTACTCTTTCGAATATGCACGCGCGGCGCTCCACCATAGACCCTTCACATTATTCCTGGGATACTTGTGCTGTAAATTTTGTGTCATATGCCGCATGCGAGTTGTGATATCGTTAGGAAAGATCGTTTCACCGCATTTATTAAACCCTTCGACGTCAGTGATAATTACGAGATCCTCGTTAAACCCACCGATCACGCAACGCACCTACTGCTCAAGAAACCACATCCACGTATCCTCTTCTTCTAACTCGACCACGGCAAATGCTAAGCGTAATATATGACCATTACCGTCTTGAGAGGCGATAAGGAGGATCCCTTCGAAACGTCCTCGTAGGTGTGTGTCGTCTACAAGCAATATGCGACGAAGTGTATTGCGGTAGCTTCCGATGCATGGGCCAAAACTCTAAAAAAATCTTTGAAACTTACCATCAAGATTAAGTTGAAAGGATGTTTGTACATTAGGATCTACCCTCTCCATCTCCTTCACGTAGGACGGTAGATCAACAAATTGTCCTTCCCAACTTCCTCTAATATTATTAAGGGCAAGCTCTTTTCCTCTCCAAGCTTTTGCATATGAGATTTGCACATTATAAGCTTTTGCAATATCAAACATTATCGGCGCGGTGTGTAGTCGAATCCTTACATAAGTTTATCTCGTACATAGTTCGCTACGAAGGAGATTGTTGCATTACGGTGACCGTGCGGTCCGATCTTAGCGGCTCCGCATGTGTGAGTACTATTGAATGTCTTGATTTGGAAAGAATCGAGCCCAGTCAATTTAGAAGCATGTATTCGCCACGAACAATCGGGTTCGTAGCATCCAGCTGTCACTCGATAACTAGCGGTCCTCAAAGGCCGAATTTGAAAGTTTTTCTCCACCGCGTGTTCTTTCAATGCTCTTTGAAATGTTTGTTTGTCTCGAAAGATCTCTCCAATTTTAAACGTCCAATTCCGATATTCAGTTTCCACCTCTTCATCGGAGGAATCGCCCGATGTCTCTGACATTTCGTAATCTCCGTCTACTAGGGGATTGTCAATATCTCTCACAAAAATTTTCGGGTCCTCTTTGATAAACCCATCTGGTTCGCCTTCATATTCTTCTTCTAAAGTATCTTCATTTATGGCGGTGTTCTCGGGTGGTTGACTAGATCCTTCACCGAAGGGGTTCTGATGTGATTGACCGGATCCTTCACAGAATGGATAATGGCGTGGTTGGCTAGGCCCTTCACCGAAGGGGTGCTCATATGTATGGACATGGGGTTGAGTTACTCCGGTAATTCCCATCGATGGCATGGTAGAACATAAGTCTTGAGTAAACCAAGTTGTCCATCCACCGGGGAAGATATGACTGAAATCGTTGGTATCCACCACCCTCTCTGAAGTATAGTCTAACCATTGACTACATTGTTGTGACCCATGCATGTATTTTATTGGGTCATCATACGATTCAATCGGAGCATCGTTTAAATCAAATGTTGCTTTCCCTTTGCCATCGTTATACAATATAACCGTCATCGCCTAACGGGACGGTATCGTATATAATTTCATCCTCAAACTTACATGGCTGAAATGAATGAGACACAAAATCAGTCCCGCCGAGATTTACTTGTTCAGCTTGAACTGGGAAGGATGACGGTTCCTTAAATGATGAATACTTTTATAACGTCCACTCCGGATTTATAAAAACTAAATAATGTAGCCAAATCATCAGAGTCCAAAATGTCGGCAACCACAGGCGTATTCACTATCTTCATATGAAACTTTGTGGAAACTGTTTCATCCGCCTTCGCAAAACTGACAGCAGACATTCGTCTTATGAATTGTTCATAAGAAATTTCAATTGAAATGTTAATAAGCCTCCGCCGGCCACCTTCATACAAGCCATCATCATTTACAAGAAGGCCATCATAGTGACAAAGAAGAGGAATCCTCACGTCCGTCATCGTCTGTTTAAGAATGAGAAGGAAGGGTCATAAGACTGATGAAATAAAAGAGAAAAGACGACTATAACTCTTAGTCGATTGCAAATACAATCGATATCGACTCTATTTGAAATCGATATCGATTGTTTATACAATCGATATCGACTCTATATATAATCGGCATCGACTCTATTTGTAATCGATATATAATCGTCATCGATTGTATATACAATCGATATCGATTTCAAATAGAGTCGTAATCGGCTCTATACACAATCGATATCGATTTTATAAACAATCGTCATCGACTCTATTTGGAGTCGATGACGATTGTATGTGATATCGATATCGGATGTATATGGAGCCGATGACGAAATGCAGGGCCTTCTTCTTCTAAGAGATACTGCATCACTACATAACACTAATAAACTGAAAATGGGGTTAAGTAGGATACCTCTAGTCGCAAGGACAAATTTCAGGGTCTTTTTGCCACAATGAAGAAATGCAGGGCCTTCTTCTTCCAAGCCTTTGTTTTCTTCTTCGAAATAGCAGATCGGAGCAGATCAGAGCAGATCAGACTAAGTAAGGACACTCCGTCTAGGGTTTTACACCTCTAACTTTTTTGTAGGTTAAAATGAGGAAGAAGACGATGCTTTGTTTGTTAAAGAAGGTCTTAGAAGGGGGTAATTTGGACCTTTTACTCTCCTTAGGGTCGGCTAGGCTTGGAGCTGGTTTGTCTGGGTAAAAGTGAAACTATAGGGCTTCTGACGTAAAAGGCGTATCTGACAGGGCCGGTCAGGTAAATTTCCCATTTTTTATTCCATGTTGTACATATCTCCAAAAATAGAGAGAAACTACTTGCACACAAGACGAGATTTCACGGGACACACATGACGGTAAAATGAGATTTTATGGGATTTGTACCATGTGGAATAAAAAGTGGAGCTATTACTTGCACACGCTTTTGAAGTGATAGCACTGAGGTTAAAGAAAGACTTTATAATTTAGGGAATGTGACATGTGAAAATGCAATCTAGGCCGTCTAATTTAAAGTTCATGATCTATAGGTCCTTAGTGGATAAGATTGCAGCAAAACATGATATTTATTATGATCTATTATTGTCAACTGTTGAATCAAATAATAGCCTTTGACTATATTTAATTTCATGATGAAGATTATATTTCGTGCCAATCTTATCTACTAAGAATCAATTGATCGTTAACTTTAAATCAGACGGCCCCGAGTGCATTTTCACATGTCACAAGTAAAATACAAAGTCTTTTTTTCACTTTGGCGTAATCACTTAAAAAGCTAGTGAAAGTAATGGCTCCCAATAAAAAAAAATAGACTGTTTAATGATACATTCATAGTCTGGAGACCCATTTTACCGAAGATTCAGGTGAAAAATGATCTCGGCCATCTGAGCCGAAGCAATCAACAGGTATCATGGTGTTTTTAACATAGGCCCTTTCAGAGTTGGGTTGGCGCGAACACAAGCACCCTTTCATTAATTGGTGTACGTATGATGACTTGTGTGTGATGAGAACTTTCATTAATTTATGTGCTACAAGCAAATGTTGACAATATTGTCTTTTCAATGGTAGGTTGAGTAGCTTTGGTGGCACTTTATAAAATTTCCCCACAGATCTCAAGCCATTTTTGTAAACCATTTTTATAAAGGCTGGTGTTAGCATTACACAGAATTAATCTTGCGCCACCTCACCTCACTTAAGCAAAGAGAGCATATTAGCTCCTTGGAATTAGATAATTGAGATCACGAGCCTACTATTGGACGATTAGATATTGATTCTACATTAGCACACATCCCAAAAAATGAATGTAAACTACATTTGATGATAGTCTATCATGTTCACCTTTTAAAGTGTCACATGGCCTCAACATTTGACCGTATGATAGTAGATTTATGATCTCAAGATCTGTTGTGTCAAAGATATGGAATGAAAAAAATGATCTTCATCATATCATCTTTGACTCAAGGCAGTCAACAATTTTTACTTTGCTTACTTGAGGTGGTGTGTTGGGTTATCTAGTCCAAGCCCAGCCTGGTTATTCCTGGATGAATCATGCTTAGCCTGGGTTGGGTTTCACGTTGGGCTTACACGCTCAAAAAGCTTACATGGGTTGGGTCCAACCCCCAATTCCGATTTAGTCAAGTTCATTGCACCATTTAAAAAAAAGGAAATTTACCTAATCGACCCTAACAAATACACCTTTAACGTTAAAGGCCCTATAGTTTCACCTTTACCCAAATCGACCCGCTGCGCTCCGAGTCGTTGCCCGCCTTTAGGAAATACCGAAATTATCCCTAAGGTAATAAATAGCCGTCCAATATTCAAAATCATTAATGTTTACATTTTTACTTTTTGCTTTTTCGTTCGAAATTGGTGGAGAGGCGGTGTCAATTCGTAGTCGCTGGCGCTTCGTTTTTAAATCTTCAAGCTACCAAATCGGTAAGTTAGAAATTAAATTACCTTCTATTTATGTTGAATTTTTTTATTCTCCTTTCTACGGTTTATGTTTTAAAATAATTTTCTTCTTTATATGATTTCTTACACAATCGTCATTAATTGTTAATGTGATCGATAACGATTGCATATACAATCGATGACGATTGTATATTCAATCGATATCGATCGCATTAACAATCGATGACGATTGCTTAAACAATTGTCAATTTTTTATTTAGCCTGATTATAAACAATCTCTTTTAGTATCTGAGTTACGCCTTTCAATTTTATTACAGTTCATATACAAAAGCCTTCAAGATGGTTGTACACGGGCCGTTGGCAAATATTCGCCTACTGGCATTTCAAAGGTTTACGAGGACGCTAGCTCACAACGGAAAGAGTTGCTAAGTGCATCAATTTTCGGGAGAATATTCCAAATACCAAAGGGTGTTAGTTTTGTTGGAGATGCCGTCGATGCCATGTTTAGTTTTTGGGTTGAGAAGAACCACTTCCGAATCGGGAAGAGAAATGTTTATCTTCGGAAGATGGACATTGTCTTAATACTGGGCCTTGTGGTGGTTGAACCCGAACAGTATTCCCCTTCCGTTAAACCATCTGAAAAGGAAACCATTCGATACAAATGTTTTCGTGGACTACCGATCGAAAAAATTATTCGGTCTCATATAGAAAATTGATTGAGGCTAGCGAAAAGTGATGACGACTTCGTCAAGTTGACTCTTCTATTTGTTATGTGTACATTTCTTTTTTTCGGGTCCCACCATCAAGTGTTGGAAGACCACGTTGAACTCGTCAATGTCATGGAGAAATTCAAACAAACTCCGTGGGGTCTCTACGTGTTCAATGACTTGCTAGAGTATATAGAGAAGGGCGTGACAAATAGAAAGACTGCCGACAACGATAAAACCCTTAAGCCGTATAATATTTATGGTTGTATATCTGTACTTTAATGGTGGGCCTATGAGATGTTGCCTGCCATCTCACCTAAAAGGACGTCTATGATAAATCCTTTCTCCCGACTATTGAAGTGGGCGGAAAAGCCGCAAACGAGGACGAAAGGCTACACTCTTGGTATGATGTCGTTTTAAATAATTCAAATTTGTAAAGGTAAATTTGGAAGATTTCGAGTACCAAATCAGTCGATATCAACTTCCTAAGTAATCGGTATCGACTTTCTAAGTAATCGGAATCGACTTCCTAAGAAATCGCTATCGACTTCCTACACAATTGGTATCGACTTCCTATACAATCGGTATCAACTTGTTAAGCAGTCGATATATTGTAGTGATTGTTCAATTTTCTCTGTAATATTGCTATGTTATTTTACAACCTGTCCTTTTTCGTAACAGATTTACACTCCCCTCAAACCCGTTTCTTTCGAGTTGGTGATACCCCTAGTAAGTGATTATCAGCGGAGTCGAAAGGCTGCTGCGGGGAAGATTGGGGGGAGGACGAAAGAGCCTGAAGAGGTCAAGAAAGCTATGGAAGTTGATTTGCAGCACAAGAAGAAAAGAAATTATATTCTGGTCAAAGAAGTTGATGAGGAAGAGTTCGAGTACGAAACAATGTCTGACGAAGACTCGTCGTCAGAAGAGGTCCTCGTCCAATTAGACCGGCCTAGAAGGGATGCCGTAAAGACAAGAGGCAGTACACCAACCTCCTCTAATCAAGAGTTGTTGAAGAGAATTGACGATATGAAGTTGAAGAATTTGAAATTCAACCAAAAAGTGAGCCATTTGAAAGAGTTAGTGAATCAATTGGTGGAAGGGAATAAGCAGTTGGTGAAAGAGAATAAGCTCCTCCGGAAACAATACACCTCCTTTTATGAATGACTCATTTCAAGGGATGTACAACTGCAAACGACGGATCACTTCAACACGCGGATCCGGAAGGAGCAAGGAAAAATTATAGAACTCCTTCAAACGAAACTGGAGGTGACACCCAAGGTATGGGTTCTAATGTAGTCTGCTTTAACGTAATGCGATTGTTTAGTGAATCGTTATCGATTGTAAGTACAATCGTTAACGATTATCAATGCAATCGATGACAATTGTAAATACAATTGATAATGATTGTATTTACAATCGATAACGATTATTTTTTAATCGATAACGATTATTTTTACAATCGGTAACGATTGTTTTTACAATCGATAACGATTATTTTTAGAGGGCATATCTATTCTCTCATATCTGATTATTTATCGATTTTATTTCTTTCGATGTTCAAGATGATGCTGTTTCGAAGTTGTTATCGAATGTGCCTCTCACTGTCGATATGGGATCAGAACCTGCTGGTCCAGCAAACCCGAGATCAACAGATATGGGACCACCTCCTCCCATGCAAGGGGAGGTGGCAGCAGCTGACAACCAATCCCAGGATCATGATGATAAGGGTGGTCCGACTGGTGATGAGCAACCCGAGCAACCATTCGACGCTCACTTGGGGCCTAGGACTAAAGTAAAATATGTTGTCGCGAAGCCGCCTAGGACCGGAAGAAAGCAGCCGATAAAAAAACCAGCAACCGAGACGATGCCCCTTTCTACGGTTGAGCTGACAGATGAACAAAGGTTCATGAATGCCATATGGACAACTCCTGAAAAGGATGCTGAGTAAGTTACTTTCGTAATTTGTCCGATTTTTCGCTGATGGTTAGTTGTTATTTAGTAGTTAATTTCGTTTTGAATTTAAACTTTGGCCGTTATGTTTTATGCAGCACTTACATAAGCACCGTGGGTGATTATATACTCCGGATGCATACTTTCAAATGTTTGAAAGGCCGGAGATATTTAGACAATGTTGTAAGTAACCAAATCTCTCACATTTAATTTTTTTCATGTTATTTGCTTAAATAAACGATAACGATTTCCTAGATAGTCGATAACGATTGTTTATACAATCGACATCGATTGCTTTAACCGTCGATATCGACTGTATTAAAATTCGTTATCGATTGTCCTCACAGTCGATACCAATTGTATTAACAATCGTTGACGATCGTCTTAACAGTCGATACCGACTGTGTATAGAATCGATAATGATTTCCTGTATAATCAATTACTGAAATATTTTTTCCTTTAGATATTGGGAGCCTACCTAAGACTTTTGAAAGTCATTGATAACACTGTTCATCCTGAGATTGTGGATAAATTCTTCCTTATGAGCTCCGCCAGTTTGTCTTATATGGCAATGGATTATAATGATTTCAGATTCTTTATTGAATTTGAAAAACTCAGCAACCAATCGTTGGTCACGCAAATCGAACAGTGGGCTGCCGTTATGGAAGAAGCCAACCTGGGCAAGAAGGTGCTCAAAAACTTTTTCTTCAATAGGTTGAGGGATCTGTGGGCTCACCAATGTAACATGATATATTACGATTTCTGTAAACTTTTTTTATAATTTTTATCGTTGTATCCTCTAATATAATATTAATTCAGCTATTTGTCCTTGTTTATAATCATGATTCATTACATTGGGCGCTTGCGATCGTTAAGGTTTTAGAACGATCGGTAATGATCGTTGACCCTATTTTCGATAGGCCTTCTATAGAGAAGTATCCGGTCCAAATGAACGTCTCGGTAAGAATTATCCATAAATTATAAATCTCCAAATTTGGCTTACTTTATCCGACTACGATTACGACTTCATAAGCAATCGTTAACGATTGCCTATATAGTCGTTAACGATTGTCTACATAGTCGCTATCGATTTCTTAAGCAGTCGTTAACGATTTCCTAGATAGTCGCTATCGATTGCTTATACAGTCGTTAACGACTGTTTTGACAGTCGATATCAATCGTATTAACAGTCGAAATATGAGAAAATTCTGATAGTAGTAAAAATTTTTATTGTTTACTTATTTTAGCTGCTTATCTTATATGACATTACACTTTTCAAAAGAGACTAAATACCTTCCCGCACTTTTACATGTATACGAAGACTCCACTACATTGAATGCTGAGATCTATCCGTGGTTAAGTTTTGATTGTAAGATCAAATCCGTACCCCGACAGACTAATGGGTGGGACTGTGGGGTGTTTGTGTTAAAGTACATAGAGTACTTAATGACGGGGAAGAAATTCGACTTCAGCCAAGGTAATATGACTCAGATTAGGGTAAAAATAGGCCAAGCCCTTACTAAATTCACTGCCAATGGAGAAGCTGAGAAAGATATCGTTGAAGAACCTATTACTGATGCAGCACCGTAGTACTGATGTAGTACCGTAGTTTTTGTTGAACATTCATAGAAATTTGTAAATGATAGTTACATTTTTTGGAAACTTGTAATCTCAAGTATATAAAAATACATCGGGTGAATATTCGAAAACGAAATAATAGCCTGATTTTGAGTGTGTCGCAGACCGTATTGATTGTCAATATTGATTGTATAAGCATCGACTGCCTATCAAATCGTTAACAGCTTCATATAAAACTGATATCGATTGTATAAGAAGTCGATATCGATTGTTTGTATAAGAAGTCGATATCGATTGTTTGTATAAGTAGTGGACATCGACTGTATAGGCAGTCGATATCGATTGTATCGGAAGTCGATATCGATGTTGACTGCTTATACAATCGACATCGATTGTATAAGTAGCCGATAACTACTGTATGAGCTGAAAAAACGTGGGAGAATGCTTAAAAGTTCTACTAAAATGTACTTATTTATATTTTTAATGGAAATTCATCATATATGCTACATCCAAATTTATAGCTAATGGACTTTGGAGTGTTGTCGTTGAAGGTAGCCGACTTCTTCTACTGTGTCAACCCATCGGTCCCACTGTCGTGCAACTCTTGCGATTGTGACCATACTCAATGCACCTGCCACATTGTAGGGTCCTAACCTCACCCTTAGACTGTATCCTTCTCTTTCTCGGACGGCCAGCTTGTTTTCGACAATTATATGGTAGTCTCACTTTCATATTTATGTAGTTGCTCAGCTTGGAATTCTCATTGGCTTTTATCGAAAGTGAGAATCCATTATTTGTCGTATGTTTGTCTAAAGTAAGCAGTGAAAAACTACTTTTGACAGAAATTATGGTAATCGTAACTTTTCCGATTGATGGCCGCCACGACATAAGAGCAAGGCAAGCCATGAATGTGCCAACGGCGGCAAGTACACGTCTTGTGTTTCAAGTCGACGTGATAAATGAAATTTTTGGAATTGACTTGGAATTGATCGCGCCTTTATGGTTGAGCTCTCTTTCTACCGGCTCATTACAACACTTTCTTCATGTGCTGGTCTGCTTTCGGGCAGAGGAGGGTAATCCATTTCTCAGATATTTGTCGGCACTTTTGAAAATGATCGACGACTTTCTCTCTAATAGTTCTGATTAGGTCGATAATTGGTCTCTCTCGAGCTATCTTTAGTACACTGTTCAAGCTTTTAACATTATTCGTAGTCAGGGAATCGTACTGCCTTCCTTTCATATATGCGCGCGCCCAATGCTTTAGGTTTATTTTCAAAATATACTCTACGTCTCGAGGATCAGCAGAATCTTTCTTTATTTCGTTAATAAAATAATTAAATCTCTCTACTGAATATGCACGCGCGGCACTCCACCATAGACCCTTCACATTGTTCCTGAGATACTTGTGTTGTAAATTTTGAGTCATATGTCGCATGCAGTAGTTGTGATGTGCGTTAGAGAAGATATGTTTCACCGCCTTAATTAAACCCTTCGACCTATCAATGATAAAATGAGATCTTCGATAAACTCACCGATTACGAACGCGCCTACCCGTTTAAGAAACCACATCCATGTATCTTCTTCTTCTTCTAACTCGACCACGGCAGATGCTAACGGTAATATATGGTCATTACCGTCTTGCACCGAAGCGATAAGTAGGATCCCTTCGAAACGTCCTTATAAGTATGTGTCATCTACAAGCAGTGTGCAATGAAGTGTATTGCGGTAGCTTCTGATGCACGGGCCGAAACTCCAAAAAAAACTTTGAAACTTACAGTCAAACATTAGTTGAAAGGATGTTTGTACATTAGGATCTACCCTCTCCATCTCCTTCACGTAGGTTGGTAGATCCACAAATTGTCCTTCTTAACTGCCTCTAATATCATTAAGGGCAAGTTCTTTCCCCCTCCAAGCCTTAGCATATGAGATTTGCACATTATAAGCTTTTATAATATCAAACATTATCGACGTTGGAGTATAGTCGAATCATTCTATAAGTTTCTCCCGTACGTAGTTGGCTACAAAGGAGATTATTGCATTACAGTGACCGTGCGGTCCGATCTTAGCGGCTCCGCATGTGTGAGTACTATTAAACGTCTTGATTTTGAGAGTGTCGAGCCCAGTTAATTTAGACGCATGTATTCATCATGAACAATTGGCTTCGTAGCATGAGTTGTCACTCGATAACTAGCAGTTTTCAAAGGCCGAATTTGAAAGTTTTTCTCTATCGTGTGTTCTTTCAATGCTTTTTGAAATATTTGTTTGTCTCTAAAGGTCTCTCCAACTTCAAATGTCCAATTCCGGTATTCGGTTTCCACCTCTTGATCGGAAGACTCGTCCGATGTCTTTAACACTTCGTAAGCTCCATCTACTAAGAGATTATCAATACCTCTCACAAAAATTTTCGGATCCTCTTTTATAAACCCATCCGGTTCATCGTCATAATCTTCGACGTTCTCTTCACTAGTAGTATTTTGAGGTGGTTGACTAGACCCTTCTTCACCGAAGGGATTTTGATGTGGTTGATTAGACCCTTCACGGAACGGGTCATGACATGGTTGACTAGGCCCTTCACCGAAAGGATTCTGACATGGTTGACTAGGCCCTTCACCGAAAAGGTGCTCATGTGGATGGAAATAAGGTTGAGCTCATTCGTTAATCCCCATCGATGGCATAATAAAACATAATTCATGAGTCAGCCAAGTTGTGAATCCACCGGGGAAGATATGACGAAAATTGTCTTCATCCCCCACTCTTAGAGACGTGCAGTCTAACTCTGGACTCGAATGTTGTGACCCATGCATATTTTATAGTGGGTCATCATATGATTCAACTGGAGCATGGTTTAAATCAATAGTTTCCTTCATGGCCGATATGTTTGCCGCAAAATCGCCGTCATCGCCTAACTGAATGGTATCATATGTAGGTCCTTCCTCTTCAAACTTACATGGCTGGAAAGAATGATTACTTACAAAATCAGTCTCACTTTGAGATACTTGTTCAGCTTCGAATCAGAAGGAGGATGGTTCTTTAATGATGAATACCTTTATAATGTCCGACCCTGATTTATAAAACGAAAATAGAGTGGTCAAATCATCCGAATCCAAAACGTCGGCAAGCACAAGGGTATTCACTATCTTCATATAAAACTTTATGGAAATTGTTTCATCTGCTCTCGCAAAACTGACAACAGAAATTTGCCTTATGAATCGTTCATAAGACATACCCGTTGAAATTGTAATAACCCTCCGGCGGTCACCTTGATATAAACCATCATCGTTTATAATATGGCCATCAAAGTGACAGAGAAGAGGAATTTGTACACCAGACATCGCCTGTTTAAGAAGGAGAAAGAAGGGGTGATAAGACGGATGACAAAAATGATAAATTGGTAGCAAAACAACTGATACACAATCGGTGTCGACTGTTTAAACGATCGATATCGATTGTAAAGAGAATCGATATCGATTGGATACACAATCGTTATCAACTGTTTATACAATCGATATCGATTTTCTTTACAATCGATATCGATCGTTTAAACAGTCGACACCGATTATTTATAAAGTCTTTATAGTTTCTTTCCATATATTTATCCAGTAAAATTAATTTTTCAAAATAACTTTTGATGTGGTTTATATTGGATCAGAACATACCTCGTGTCGGAATGGGAAACTGCACGATCTTCAACTCCCAATGGAAAAATGCAGGAGCTTCTTCTCCCAAACCTCTATTTTCTTCTTCCAGGTAGCAGATTTGTGACAGAAGACGTCGTCACCTTCACCACCTCTAACTTCTTACTAACTCTAGCAGATTAAAGAAAGTCAGAGAAGGAGGTAATATGAACTTTTTATTCTCCTTATGGTCGACTCGGCTTCGAGCTGGTCAGTTTGGGTAAAGGTGAAACTATAGGGCCTTTGACGTTAAAGGTGTATCTGACAGGGCTGATCAGGTAAATTTCCCTTAAAAAAAAAAAGATACAAGTTATAGACATTGCTAGTACTTGCAACGCATTTAAAACAAGAGTTAGTATACAATAGGTGTCCACCCATGGCGTGTATTAAAGCAGTCCACAAATTTGTGTGACTGTATGATGTTCACAAATTTCCATGCATCGGAAGTCCGTGCATGTCATATAGTTACACAGATGTGTGGACACATGGGTGGACACTCATTGTAGGCTAACTCTTAAAATAATTATAAAGGACGGTGCAAGTTGTATCGTGTTTCTTTTTCTCTTATTTTGAGTCATTCTTTTTCTTGAGAGCGCGAAAAACGAAGAGACAAGTAGAGAAAGAGAAAGTGGTCGAGAATAAAGGCTTCGCTTAGCTTGTGAGCGAGAAATAATCAACGACAATCTAAAGCTTTTAAATCTATTACGTGAAGCATATATTGTCGATTCGAATAAAGAAGAAGATTTCTTTCAAATTTTTAGGGTTATGATCGATTTATCTACGATTTTGCAAGGACACGAGCCTGTATGGCTTTTTGTTTTTAATGGGTTGCAATAACATATAGCTCTTGTAATATAATGCTTACTTTATTTTGAATTATGATTATTTATTTTAAGTGGAGTTGTCACGACCCGAAATTCTATCCTATCCCGAGGGCCTAGAATTTCGAGTTATGACCCGCACATATCCCGGATATGCTAAGCGAACATACACCTAATCAGAGTTCTCGCGCAATAATGGCTCCACAAAATCGGTGAAATCCAACAATAAGGATGGAATGTAAATGCAATCATAAATACAGAATAAATCTAATAAAATGCGATAGAATGCTATTAATCCACAACTAACAAGTAAGTCAAATCGGAGACAAATCCGATAAAAAAAAAATGAAAGCATAGAGTCAATGATAATAATATAAGGCAAAATCTAATACCGAGTCTACTAAATCAATATCCGGCGCTCGGATCAAAATCAACACTGTAGTCCTCCTGATAATCGGCAACGTCACCCTCAAAAGGCCCCTGATAATCAACATTCACTGGGTCGGCGTTCTCAACACCAATCAGATCAGAGATACCCATGTCCACACCGTCGGTATAGTCACCTGCAGCTGTTAATTTATCGTGGGATGAGTTTACTCAGTCACGTAAACTCAGTGGGATACACTACCACTCCACCCCATACTACTCAGGTGCATTGTGGGTGCATATTGTGAGTGATAAACATAGTATCTCAAAGCATATAATAAAAGAAAAATAAAATCACATGCATATTGTAAAACTCATATCAGAAATGCAAGACCATAATCTAGACACTCATATCCTAACGTACCTTACCATATCTCATAACATATCATACCATGTCTTATCATCATTCTCGCACATACGCCTGTACATCGCATGAGCATAATTAACATACTCGTGAAATCTTAAACGACCTATGCTAGAGTCGCTGTTCGAGCTACCATGGGAGGGTCAACATAGTATCATATCACCATATTATAACGCCCTCGTGTCATACTCATACTCCACCATCCAGCTAATGGGGAGACATAATGGCCAAACTCACTCATAACATACTCATACTCATAATCTCTTCCAGAGATCCGTCTTGGCTGAAAGACGTTGTTGCCCTTACGGTGGCTACGCAAGGAACGACACGTATAGAGACTTAAGTTCTTTATCTTTTGCTGGCTTACACAGTGATGTCCTATTATCGTATTCGTATCATAACTTATCTTATCTCATACTCATATCTTATCATACTCTTATACTTAATCCTAGGACAAACTATAGTGAAACAACTTTCCTGATTCACGCTTCCCAAGAAAAGGTTTCGTAGTAACCTGGATGTACTTCGTGTGATAGTTTATACTACCATAGAGGTATTGTATCCGTACATGGACACCAATATTTCGAGTTTCACGTGACCGTAGAAGAAACCTTACCACAGCTAATTCCTATGGTCAAACCTCATACCTTAACTCATAATTTATACTATCATATTTGAACTCGGGGTGATCGGGTCACCGTATATGCCACCGTATACGAGGTTACACTGAATTCACACTCACCCGACTCGTCATGAGTCCCATTCTACCATGAGTTGTAAGGCATGTGAATACGGTGTATTTCTCGCTTCGATAGCATCTCAGCGAATCACCACTCCCAAGCGTAGGCATGATCTCATACACTCTCATACTAATGATCTAACATTTTCTTAACTCGTATAACTTGATCAGGATGCAAGCACAAAAGTATCACGCATATAAAACGGTTTACACTCAGATTTTGATTATGTTTATATTTATATTTATATTTATTTACATTACATCAATATAATTATAGAATAGGGTTGTAAGTGTGATTTCGATAACGTGAAGGTCAGAGTTCACATCGAATTCCTAACACTTCATATTATCAAGGTGATTGCGTTGAAGTGATAAGTGTGATTTATATATATACATATTTATTATTACTAAGTGTTCAATTTAGATATTATTATTTTTTTAAAAGTTAAGTGCATCACGACCATCAATCACGAAGTGCAAGTTATTAATGTGTACTAAGTTTTGGTCGTGCAAAAGTGTAACTTATAGTGTAAATAAGATTGTTTGTTCTGGCATTTGATAAGTCGATTGGTTTTAAAATAAATCAATTGGGTATAAAATACACAATTCAGATCCAGATCGATTGATCGGTTCTTAGAATCAATTGGTCAAATTTAAAGTAATTTAAGTTAAGTAGTGGTTGGGTTTTGTTCAGGGTCGCTCGATTAAAAGGTGTAAGTCGGTTGATTCTAATAAGGTGTACAGTATCGATTTGGCTCAGAATCGTTTGATCGATTAATGGGGATAGTCTTCACTAATGTCACAGAAAGTGCTCTGACCAGATGGCTGATATCTCATTTATAATATGGCTTTCTATTTTTATGATGTAGAAAATAAGAGCACCTAATAAGTGTTCTTGTGGCAACAACACCTAATACTAACTCAATAAAAGTGAGTAGAAGAGATAATAAATTTAGTGAGGAGAAGAGAGTGGTGGTGGTTGAAGGGTCGAGTACTGAGGAGGTGGCTACGGATCCCATGGTGTTTTGCAATTTATTTAAGATATAGGAACTAATTATATTGTTATAAAAGAAAGGGGTACTTGAATACCGTTGTTTTGTATAAAAGTATATAATATTATTATACTAATAATATAAAATGTTTATTTATTTAATAATGGAAACTCATAGATGTCATCACCATTAATATAATATAATATTCTGTGATCTTATATAATTAGGAAATGAGTGTACTGCCATTATATTATTCCTAAATATAATATCATATATTTAGCAACCTGCCATTATCAATGGAGATTACTTAATCAATGATTAACTATGTATAGTAAAACTACGATCAAATGATGGAATATATAGTTGGGCAATAGCTTGTTACGTATGCACCAAGCATATCTGTTCCTTCATCCGAATCGAGGGAAAAGAAAAACACTAGCCATTAAATGATACAAGACTGACAAAAATTAAGAAGAAAAAATCATATATAAGAGTGTAGCAGAAACGCAGGCTGCGGAGAAAGCGTGGTTGGACCACTAACAAAAAAAAGAATAGTGAAGATAAATAAAATACATATATAAATAAAAGGTGAGATGCAATCCCAATTTTAGAAGGGGGGGGGGAGTTGATGCTCTTAATTGGAGAAGTGATGGTTCACTGGCCCAATGTCAATACACGTTTACTTGAACTTAGTTAGAAACCGTGAACCACATCAGCATCAATCTCTGTTATCAAACCAACTATATTAATAAAATATCACAATACATGATTAAAGTGACAATTATTATATACAAAAGCTACATTATAAGCTATTCAATCCTTGACAAGAGAAGAAAAAAAAAAAAAAAAAAAAAGAGTTGAGAACCTAATCTTACATCCACCCGTTAACATAATAATAATATATTATATAATCTATGATCCTTTATTTAATTCTAAACAAAGATTATCAAGATATAAAATTAGGGTTTGCTTTATAGCCCGTCGATACGCGATCGAATCGTATCCTATGCGACGGGATCTGAGAAGGACAAGACGGATGGATGGGTACCAACCTTTCGAAGCATGATCGGTAAATCGATGGTGGTTAGGGCGATAGAGATCAGCGTCCACACGATGGTCCGTCCACGATTACTCCGTCTCCTTCCACCACGATTTGACAGTAGAAAAATACCACGGTGTTCTTTGTGGAAGAACACACAAGAGATTTAAAAAAGATTTGAGTGGTTTTAGAAAAGGGTGGCTATAGAAGAAGATGGAGTGACGGCTAGAGTTTTTAAGAAGAATTCTTATAATAATGATTTAGGGTTCTCCGTAACTTTCTTATTTATATCTTGTCTATAAGCAAAGCCTTTCAACCACTAGGCCACCACACAACTTATGTCAAATAAGGATAATTTTAAATATAAAACCTTTAAAAAAAATCAAAGTGTGTACTTTCTCAACTATGATAGGTTCCGGTATGGAGCACTAACACCACGCTCGATGCAAAACAAATCTAACACTACAAATTCAGTTTAAAATTTTTTGGGTCGTTACAAAGCACGTATTGCTTTTGCAATTATTAAAATGGTGCAATGGCTCCCCTAACAGTGGTCATGATTCTTTTTGTGACCTCTGACCTAAAATTGTTAGGATACCTCTATTTGCGCCAGACAATAGAGATGGTTTTTTTTTCCATAAGCGTACGTATTTATCTTTGAAACCATAAGCGTATGTACCATGAGACGGTTGTTTTTTATTCCATGTGACACGGATACAAATAATCGTGGCCCTAAAATCATATGGCACACATTACGCTTAAACAAGACTTTAGGGCCATATTTTTAAAATCTGTGACACATAAAATCATAAACTTATCGTTTGACTGTAAGATCATCGTCTCTAGATTAATTGTATGAAAATCGGGTGAAAAAATCTCCATCGTATGATTTCAAGCAGTCAATGGGTTGGTTAGAAGGCATTAACATGGTGGTGCTTTCAAAAAAACTTTTGCAAGAATAGAGTACCCAAATAGGGACAATGTTATATGGTAGACAGTTTTTGACAGATAAATTTGTAGGCAACTTATGTGGTGCAATGTGACTGGCTGCACGCACACTGTGGCCAAAGCAATGCCACAAGTAACGTGGTGTGACATAAGTTGCCTACAAAATTGTCTATCAAAACCTGTCTACCATAATAATTTTCCCCCAAAGTAATGCCACCTAATAGAACTCACAACGGGCCAGACCCTTAAAACCTAGCCGGCCTCTAACTCACGCTAGAATATTGTAAGTTTTAAATCGAAACTCGATTGGAAAATCGGCTAGACCAAACTGAATCTACCTGGTTCCGGTTCAATTCGATTTCAGTTTTGAGTGGTAGAAATTAAAAACCAACCAGGTAGGATTAGAAAATTGAAGAAAATTTTAAAAATTGAAAAACACCAAAAAAATTGGTAAAAAGTAAAAACTGAATTCGAACCAAACCGATTTTAGTTCAGTTTTTGGTTTGGGAAATAATAAATAAAAAAAATAAATTTTTTTTTGTTCGGTCTTGATTTAGGCTTAACCGAACCGAAAGCCTAAATTTTTTGTTCAATTAGGCGGATCAAGGCTGTTCAAATCGGGCTTTGTTATTTATTGTTCTTTTTTTTCATTAACGATAGAGACATCTGAGGAAAAAGAAAACCCTAAGACCTATATATATATTTATATAAGAAAAGGTGTCTATCCTCCAAGGTTTCAGGTGGAGGTCCACGTGGCATTCAAAACATTGTTTCAATGCCACATGGATCTCAAGTGCATTGCTTAGATCATTTTAAAAAATAAAAAATTGAATACTCATCTCCACCATGTGTTTTCTAAATTGTGAAATGTAGACCATTGAAATTAGTCAAACATTGACTTATGCTTTTAAAAAGCTTTTTTCAATTTTTTTTAAAAAAATTGATCTAAATCACCCGCCCATGCTTCACGTGTCAACCAAAAAATATTTTGGTTGCCATGTGTACCTCCACGTGGACCTTGGAGGACGGTGACCGTCCTCCAGGAGGACGGAGAACGGAACCGGCTCCTATATATATATATATATTCTAATTATGAAAACATCTTTTTAACTATCCTTTCGATGAATTAATGACAATATTAAAGATTATTTTAATAATTAGATTATAAAAAATGGGGATCCATTACTTGCACACACTTTTTAAGTCAAAATTTGTTCTTGCACATGTCTCATGTAATTGCACCTGAATCAAAAGAAAAAAATTACGCCTAATTATGGTGGTCCCTCTCTCCTCTCTTCTCGACTCATAAGCTAATTTGAGCCATCTACAGTGAGCAGAGACTTCTCCCCTGATCAGAACCATCTCTAAGAAGTCACTACCAAGTAAATCCAATTCGCCATCAAAATCCATCAAAACTTTGCAACTATAAAAATCCCGCTAAAACCTCTGCAAAGTTGTTATTCATCTCTGCCAATATAAACAAATTCCAACACCCATAAAAAAATTTGTTTGAAGAAACTATTTTCACAACATATATTGAGAGATACTCTTCTGTCAACACCATTCTTTCTCTCTCTCTCTCTCCTCCAAAATTTTATGTTGATCTTTTTAATAATTTTTTTGTCGTATCAAATTAATTAATTATAATTCTTTTATTAAGGTATTCTGCATATAATTCCCTTCCAATTAATAAGATATAATATAGGATTGACACAACTCAATCTTGGCACGAAGATAATGACTAGAGTTTGAGATGCAATGCCTAATATATGTCTTTGCCTGTATATGAAATTTGGCATGTGAAGAATTATTTCTATGGCAAGTAGCAAGAGTGAATTTTGTATGTACTTAAATCAAATCACCTAATTCGAAATCTTCTCTCTCTACACTTTTCTCTCTTTCTCTCTCTACACGTTTCTCTCTCTATATCATCTTAGTCTCTTGATCTCCTCTTCGGTGCAACTAGGAGGGTAACTTAGTCTCTTTTTAAAAGGTTAATATCTAATTTTTTTATTAATTTAGGACAATTACTTGAAAAGCGTGTGCAAGTAATGGATCCATAAAAAAACATTATATACTTATATTAACTTATTTAATATATATATATTTAAAAGAGATGCATAAGTTAGACCGGACTTATGAGCTTTAACTTGTTAATTCTTTATGCGATTCTGTTTTGAAGCTTTAGAATAGCCTCTTATTCAAACTTTCTATTTTAAGGTTGTAGCCTGGCCCAACTATTCAATGTTTGAGTCCGGTGAGCAAAAAGTTTATAGGGAAGCCTAACCCTATTGACATCCTTACCCATGATTTTAAATTTCGCCCCCATACAAGAGGTCTCTCAGGCAATAAAATGGTGTCTTTTTTTTATTTTTTTTAATAGAATACATTGGTGTCTGGAGAATGGGGGAACAATATTGATAGTGCGAATTATGATAATATACAATTAAAAGTATACAAATTTTCACTTTTGTATATGTGGTATTGTTTCACTTATTATATCAAATCTGTAAGATGACGTGTGGATGATATAAAAATCATCTTTTTTCACTCCTATCTTCCAATCAATAGCTCATAAGACCATAAGTGGACCATGACACTGTTAGTTTTTGAGTACCTCACACTGTTGGTTCAACAAAATGACACATATTCCAAAAAGGTGGCTCTATGATCAAATGACACACAATATGCTCAAATGTGTTTTTATGGCCATTGTTTTGGATAGGTGCCATGCGAAATAAAAAGTTAATCGTTTGATGGTAAGATCATAGTCTCAAGATCCATTAAAAGAAAGATTGGAGTGAAAAAGGATCTCTATCGTGTGATTTTAAGTAGTCAATTAAGTTTTAGTAATTTTTAGACTTAGATGCCCTAAATATTCTTGTAGGTGTGAAAATAGGTACCCTATTTGTTGTTATTCTTATTTTTATCAGCTAATATGTTCCAAATCATGGACAGTCACTTAGAATGTTTACATTTATCACATATATATTTGTCATATGACATAATCATAACAAAAACATACTTCAAGGGTACTGTTATACTCACCCCAAAAGGTTGCTTTTTCACCATGCTGCCACTTGGCATGCATTGATCACCTTTAAATCAGATGGTGGAAGTCATTTTTCGTCCTCATCTTTTATACAATGGAGCTATGAATTGTGAGCATGCTATCAGACAATCAATTTTTTATTACACATGACACACATCTCAAAAAATTGCCACTAAAATCATGATTGAACGTGACGGGGGTCATATGATTTTAGCTCAAGCTTCACCTTGACCTCTGTGTTCGGACTTCGCCCTGCGAAGCAATGCAGCAGGTTAGAGCCGACAACGATAATTGTCAACGCAATAGGCAATAACGATTGATAACGTGATAGACAGCGGCGAGCATATACCGAGTCCGCTTTGGGCTAAGACTCGCAACGCGGAGGTGATTGGAAACCATCCCAAATACGATGGCCCTAGTACACAACGTAGCTAGGACGATCACGCACCAAATATGACCCGGATGCACGCACTCAAGCCCACGAGGCTAGTGCATGTGTTGGGTTAGGGGACTCCCAACTCATGTCCGCCTATATAAGGGTAAAACAGTAACTTGACCGAAATGATGAAAGTATCTTAAACGTAGTGGTTTGACATACTAACATCAATACGCAGCAACGCCACACATTGCTCCCCCACATGACCATGTCGCGTCTGTGTCATGCCGAAGTCTTAATCCTTCATCTCAATGTGTCGCGAGGCCCTCGTGGTTCACGACCAACACACTTGGTGCGGTCCTCATGACTTCAATGCACCAACGATGCCCTTGACGCGGAAAAGCAAAATGGCTCTACGATTGACTTGGATGACCATGCAGCGTGCCCCCGTTACACTATGCCACGTGAAATACCATCTAAGCCATCAGATTAGAAGGTCATGATGTAAAAGATTGACACGAATCATGAACTCTATCATCTGATTTAATGCATTGAAAGTCAATCATTTAATTTAATAGTTGACTATATTAAATTAGATGACCGCGATGATGTTTCGTACCAATTTTTGGCATAAAATATCTTTAATTATGACCTTCAAATTAGACAACTTAGATGATATTTCACTGTAGTAAAACTCACAAAAGTGCCAATTCTTAAACTCATAAAAGTGCCAATTCTTTCTATTTAACTCATGATACAAATCCATGTATAAAATAATATCCCTGCACTAGCTTGGTCATGCAGGGGTCCATACCATATAATAGCTCTACTATAAATACTTTTAGCTGCTAGGACCCCCCATTTTGTACCATCTGCCGCCCGGACTACAGTTTATGGCAGGCATTAATTACGCAAGCGCCATAGGTATACTGTCTATACGCTAAAAACCAGATATCTGCCGCCAAAAAATAGTGGCAATCTTCGTAAATAATGGAACTACTGGAAATAGTCAGGTGTCGCTTTTTCTCTTCACCAGAGGTCCAGAGCCAAAGCTTAGGTTCGCTAAGTAGGTCGGCGAAGGAGAGAAGATAAAATGCAGGAGAAAAAATTTCAGGTGGCGTTTGAATTTTTTCTTTTTGGGTTTTGATATGATTTGTTATATTATTTTCATGAAATATATGGTTTTGGTTGTTTATTTTTATTTTGGACTCTTTGTCTTTTTTATTTTTGACTATTTAACAATATAGTTTTGAAAGGTATTGGGTTTCTTCTATTTTATTTTATTATTTTATGCTTGTACTAAGGATCGGGTAACTTAGGTACGTTTGATTGCGATTGAAACGCGTTTCACGGTTATAACTGCAATTTGACCGTGAGCGGTCGTTCTTAATCATATTATCCGATACCAAATAAAGGAGTGGCTGGAGATCAAAATATTAGTATAATAAAAAAAATGTCTTATAACTGAAATTGCATCCCTAATAAGGTATGGAGTTGGCATTGGTAGCCAACCCGTTCTACACCCGACCTGAAAAATGGGTCACCTTAAAAAACAATGAAAAAATATACAAGTGGCACATGATCTCATGTAAGTGATGGAAATGAAACAAAATCTTGTTTCCATGCAGTCCCGCTGTTGGTGGTCCACCAGAGTTTGTGGGCCTCATATTCCCGTAAGAGTTTGTAAAAGGGACATGGCCGTGCACCAGCTGTTTGGCAGCAGGTCGTAGCCCACTAATCAAAGCACCTGTTATGGCGTGGTATCATGGTTTCAAAAATCAGCTGATTCCGATCCAAATCGATTTTGGCCTAATCGATACCAATTCCATATATCGTATTATTTTTATGCGGGTATCGGCCGAGGATTGGTTGGATCGCTCCCGATGAGCTGATTCCATGCGATGTTTAAGTTGGATCGCCGATCCACGGGTACAAAGAGTTCTTATACCGAAACAATATGCTATTGGTTATTCTCCATGTGCATTCTGGTTCATTTATCACCCATCCAATGGCTTTCCTAGTGTCTCTTTCAACAGTCAAACGTTTAGCTAGGTGTTCTTTCTAGGTTTAATACCTTTAAGAAGTACCTCTCGCATTAGATGCATCACAAATATTCTAAACCCCCTAGCCTAATTCCATCTTCTGAGACGTCTCCTTCCTTTTGCATAGACCCCCTCTTACCACCAAATTTCATAGAGAAAACAAGTAGAAGAACAATAACAAAAGAAGAATTTGTGAGTGCTATAGGTATTTATGTTCTGGATCGCCAAACGGCATGCTTATGCTCTCAAGATCCTTTGTGTAAATGATTGGAGCGAAAAATGACTCAAAAACTTTTTCTGCCTTGGGATCGCCCGATCCGATCTACCAATACCGATCCGGTGACTGATTCTGATATTTGAAATTATGCTTGGTATCAACCTTCACCAATACGGTGAATCGATGATTAGGCACATTTGAAGGGCTATTGATCAGACGGTAGAAAATCTCTCAACTATTGTTACGTTCAACACATGTTGCAAAATTTGATACAAAGTTAACCAAGCGTATAAAATTCTGATCAACCCAGCCATATATATATATATATATATATATATATATATATACACACACGATAGACATATCTTAGAAAGGCGAAGAGAGTATGTAACGACAAAGCTTGTACGTTCATGGTCTCAAGATCCATCGTATGGAAAATAAGTAACTAAGAAGTATGAGGATCCAAAGGAAGACATGATGAGTGAATAAGCGAGAAGAAATGTTTTAATGAATGACAAGGAACAAGAACTAGAGATGATTTTAACAGATACAAACTCCCCAAAAGAAAAGCTAAGAAAGTCATGAGTAATGTTGAGTATGAAACACACGACAATTTATAGATAAGGCTGTGAATGAAGATGAAAGAAAGAAATTTATAAACTTGTCAAGATTATAGAGAGGAAAACTAGAGATTTCGACCAGGTAAGGTGCATTATAGACGAAGATCAATGAGTCTTACTAAAAGAGGATGAAATAAAAAATAGATGACAAACATACTATAAAATCTATTAAACACAGAATATGCGATGCGAAGGAAGTTGATAAAGGAAAAATTCAAATCATGAGAAAGATGAAGAAAATAAGAGCATCAGAATTCGATCGAATACTTAAGAGATTGGATTGTGTTGGAAGAGAATGTACTGAATTGGTTGACTAAATTATTTAATAAGATACAAAAATGATCAATGGTAGCTCGAGTGGGAGGACATTATATATATATATATATATATATATATATATATATATATATATATATATATATATATATATATATATATAGTGGTGATATTAGTTCGCTTCCGTCGGTTTTCAGCCGAAAATCTGAATTGAACCGATCTTTTCGTTTTTTCATGAAGTTGAACCAAAACTGAATTGCATAGAGTGACACCCAACCCAGCCTGTTTCCAATTGTTTTGGTTCGGTTTCGGCCGGTTTTCGGGTTCATTTGCACCCAATCTGTATCCATTGAATACACTTCACCCGATATCCAGCCACACTCAAAGACATGCAAGTCATGCTTTCTTCCCATTCAATGACACTTAAAAACCTGCAAGAACACCCACTTTATTTTATATTTAATAGTATACTACAAAAGATATTTTCGTATGGCTGTAAAAGTTGTCATATTACTTTCTTCTTTTTATAAAAGTTATTTTTTAACATTTGTAACCACTTTTTTATTATATTATAAAATGAGCTTTGGTCAGGTACTTTTTTTAGTATTGGAAATAAGGTACTTTCCAATCTTTTTCCATTGACTGTATGAAAAACTTGACGTTCATGTTTTCAACTAAACATACTTGTTCGGGCATGTGCATTCAACGTTCTATAATAATAGATTTGAGTGGAGCCAAAATTCCGGTCCTGACCGACAGTACTTGATCAAATCTCATTATTAAAGTTTTCTATAGCAACTCTCTTTTGAAAAGAGAAATCTCGGTGGGTAAAATTTGAATCCCCTAAATTTCGTTGACAACTTGACTAGCCATTGGTTAACGAGCTTTGAGCTTTGGTCAAGTACTAACAGTCAACACCATAAATAGGACAGGCCCAGTCTTTTATGTAAAACAATTAGGTACAGTTCGGTTACATATCTCCCGACATTGTAAACAAACCAAAAGTCGAAAAAAGGTTTTTGGGCACCGAAACCGAGCCGAACTTCTTTAAAACCGGCTGAAAACCGTTTATTCGGTCAGTTCGGTCTTTCAGGATATTTTATCACCCGTGTATATATATAGGAAATGATCCCCTGACTAATTTTCAAACCCCTTTACTCCCAACATTTTTTCCATAATTCCAACATATCATTGACTCATTTCTTGTTTGGGCAATAAATACTATCTCATCTATAAATAACATAAACCATGAAATCTCTTCTTGTCTCTCTATGGTTAAAGGATCCATGACTAGGGAAATAAGGCTCAAGACGGATCCTTGTGCAGCCCAACCCCAACAAGAAACTCACTTGTCTCTCTACACGTCTTTCTTACACTGGTTACCGTTCTCTTGTAGATATTTTGAATCTTCTCAATATATAAGTTTGGGATGCGTTTCTCCCTCAACATCTACCAGATTATCTGTGTTAGAACTCCATCATAAGCCTTCTCTGGATCAATAAATATCATATATAGGTGTTTCCTTCTTTCTTTGAACTTCTCCATTTGCCTAGGAAAATAATTTCCATTGTTGATCTAATCAGTATAAATCCAAATTGGTTCTCTGATACATATGATTCTTGCATTAGTTGTTGTTCTACTATTCTATCCTAAAGTTTAATAGTCTGGCTCATTAGTCTAATGCCTCGATAGTTGGCATAGTTTTTTGCATGTTAACATTGACATGCAGTCAATAGGAGCTTTAGTCATGGCTATATATATGTCAGTGGGAGCTTGCACACTTTAGTTGTAGTGTTGAACTCCAAACTAGAGTCATTTAGATGCAAAGTGGCACCTGATTCAATGATTAAGTGCCATGTGCAGATGAAAATGGCCGATGAAGAGCCATCCAAAATAAAAAAAAAATTCTTTTTTTTTTTTGCATTGCACACCATTGAGTGGCCACATGGCTTATATTCATGCAGCGGCACCCATGAATCATGTGAGTTTGAAAATTTACGTCATATTTGTAGGTAATTCTCCGTTTCTCTACTAACTCATTTCTCCTAATCTTGTAGTCTGTTTATTTTTTTTTTCATTGCCTGAAGAGTTGTTCACATTTTTTTCCATAGGCTATGGAGAGTGGCGTGCCTAACAAACCTTCAGTACAGGTTCAGAATGGATATTGAAATGTTGTTTCTTGTTGCCTTTAATCCGTTTTACCATTCTAATTTTTAGTTACTTACTTTATAGGAACAACTTGAGATGGTGCGTTGAGATTGCCAAAGGATTAAGTCCGAAAATGCTGTAATGGTGTCACTATTGAGAGAGATCAGACAGAAGGTGCAACTAGCAATCAGGCAACCTGTTGATACATCAGGACATGAGAAGGCCGACACTGATGCACCTAATCCTGTCCTATCCAGGAAAGGGAAAGGGATCAAAGGAGAGTCGTCATTTGAAAAAGGAAATTCAAGTGGCCAGAGGCGTACGGTAAAATTATGAATCACTTTGAAGAGAGCCTTAACTGAATGTATTAGAAGATTCAATAACCCGATCAGGAAACAATATGCAAAATTGAAGATACTTTCCAAGAAATCATATGGGCTTAGGAGATCATGAAATGCTCTACCTCTATCCATATCCCCTTCTTTGCAATAAGCATTAATGAAAAGTATTAACTAACCTCAGCCATTGTACCTCACACTTGTCTTGCAAGAGCATGATGGAATTCCATCACTCACATTGTAAAAAATGTGCTCTGACACACCATCATCATATGTAACTTTCTGTCCCTTCCCCAGTGTCTAGCCACATGTATTCTGGCGTATTTTCGTCCTGAACTAAAAAGGTGAAAGGAGTGGCTGTATAAAAATAGTTGGCTAGAAATATCATCAGCCGAGAATTATATGTATAACGCTTATGTTAACCTTTTTTATACTCCTCTTTTTGCATTTTTTGCAATTATTTTATAATTCTTAATTCCCTTATTTTAATTTTCCTTCGATGTTGTGGTATGCATATTTTCTGTTTAATTTGTGTGGATGATTTCCAAGTCTGATATATACAAGTTCGACACAAACACCTGTGCTTGTGTATAATATATATATATATATATATATATATATATATATATATATATATATATATATATATATAGATATAGTTGTATAATATTTTGAAGAACTATTTTGAGAATGAATATGGATCTTCTGTTCATTGGAGTTTCTTTTCTGAGATTTTTATTTTTAATTTTTTTTCTTTTTTTAAAGGCTAGAGGATTTTTTTTGTAGCATTGTTTTTAGTTTAGCACTAGTTCTTTTAAAGATCACCTTTGAGGACGTATGAGAGTTTAGAGGATGCAACATTTCCATATCAGAAAATTTTAGGGTTATAATCCAGGGCAGACTTCTTGAGAGCGCTGCTGCATTAGAGCCTGTTCATGGGCTTGAGGTGGCTAATAGAGTTCTGCTATGTTAGAGCTTCTTGAGAGGGATGCTGCGTTAGAGATTATTTATGGGTTTGCGGTGGGAGAAGCACGAAGCGGGCTTGAGCTTATTCATGCGTTTGAGGTGGCTAGTGGAGTGGATCCCATTACGCACCTTCAGTTTGCAGATGATACCATCCTCTTTTGTGATGTCTCTAGAGAGGATGCGTTTAATTTTAAATCCGTGTTCCTATTATTTGAGCTGGTGTCAGGGCAGAAATTTAACATTCACAAGACTAAAATCAGCAGAATTTGTTTGGGAGGGGCAAATTTGTCAAAAACGGGCTTAGTATTTTGGATGTGGTGTGGAGAGCTTGCCCATGAAGTTGCTGGGCTGCCTCGATGTTCAGGCAAGCCTGCTAAGTCTCTATGGGATCCTATGTTAGAAAGAACTGATAGAAGGTGGGTCACCTAGAAGGGTAAATTACTGTCAATTGGAAGGTGAGTTAATCTCATAAAGGCTGCCCTCTCTAACTTACCTGTCTATTATATGTCCATGTTCCCTTTCCCTATTGGTGTGGTAGCGAAAATTGCAAGCATGCATGATGAAGATATTCTTGTGGAATAGTACCGCCAATAAGGATAAAATTCACCTCATTAGCTGGGGTGTCACATGCTTCCCCAAGAGGGGGAAAGAGTAGGCCAAATGAATAATGCTCTTCTTGGGAAATGGCTATGGAGACTTGGGGAGGATCCAAATCTTTTATAGGCGTCTATAATCACCAAATATAGATGCAGGAGAAAGGGGGACACTGTTAGTAATGTTATTAGAGTTAGTTAGAGTGTGGGTGTATCTATTAATATAGGGTGTGCATGTAACCTCTCACTTAATATAAATATTAATGCTAGTGAGAACATTGAACTCACTAAGCCTTCTCTCTCTCTCTCTCTAAACTTAAACCCTAAACCACCATAAACAATCTTCAACTTGGTATCAAAGCAAGGAAGGTGCTGATCGGAACACGTCATCCTGCTGGTGCTGATCGGAACACGTCATCCTGCTGACGTCAGTCGGATATGCTGATGGCAGCAAGGCCAACATTTTTTACATCTATTTTACCAGAACTTTATACCATTCCCATTGGAATCTTCATGGGAATTTGTTTCTCTTTGATCATGACGAGATATGGCCTCTCTTATGGTTCTTCAAACCTGTAGATCTCAGCTGATTCACAGTTTGGAATTTCTGTGAAGATTTGAAGCATCAGATCACAGTTTCTGATTCACAGTGTCTGGGATCCATTAAATCAAGTTGCAACATTTTCTGTGAAGATTTGAAGCATCAGATCACAGTTTGGAATTTCTGCATCTCGTGCCCTTCAGATCAATTGGGAGTTGTTTTTTCGTCAAGTTTGGATCAGATTTTAAGCTGTCTATGAAGACTTTCATACTCTCTCGGTGATGTTTTTTGCTATTTTCTTTGAACTTTTTAATTGCAGCCCATACTTTCTCTCTTTTCACAACAAGTGTTGTTTTTATTATGGTACCACATCAGTTTGTGGTTGCCCACCAAGTGTTTGTTAAAAGGCTGCAGTGACCAGTTGTGAGTTTCTTTTGGTCGCCATTCCTGCAATCTCCCTTTGGGGTTATTTGTAAATCACGATGACCGAAGGGTATAAAAATATGAGTGGAGAGAATTTGTCCACCACCATCACCTCTCTAAAACTGAATTCTGCAAATATTTTGGAATGGAAAAGGGCCATCATCCTTTATATTCAAAGTCGTATGAAAATGGGTTTGTTGACAGGCCCTACCCCTAGGCCTGTAGTGAGGCCGAAAAGTGGGATGCTGATAATGCCATCATTCTTGGATGGCTACTAAATTCTATGGACTCCTCTATATACAGAACCTTCATGTTTTACGATTTTGCAGCCAAGCTATGGGCCAAGTTAGCTGACACGTTTACCTCTTCTGATCATGATACACGCATATATCAACTTAAACAAATGATCTTCGAGTGTAAGCAGGGAGATGCCTCTATGGGAGAGTATTATAGCATACTTTAAAGTATGTGGGAGGAGCTCAGTCATTATGAGCCCCTATTTGAGTTTGGAGAGGAGGTAGGAGCCAAGTTGGCAAAACGCTTTGAAAGAGACCAGATCTATAAGCTTTTAGGGGGTTTACGAACTGACTATGAGCAAACACGCACTCAGATACTCACTACCAGACCTCTTCCTTCGTTGAGCATCATCTATGGGATACTATTTACTGAGGAACAACATCGCCTTATTATGTCTACTAGTGCTCTGATCACCTCTGCTCCACCTGAGCGGGCTACTTTTGCATCCGATACTCCTGGAAGCAGGGGTAGGGGGAGTGACAGAGGTGGTAGGCGTGATCGAGGAGGTTGTTCTACTCTCACATGTTCGCATTGTGGTCTTACGGGACATGACTGTGATCATTGTTATCGTCTTCATGGTTATCCAGAGGGTTATCAACTTAGATATGCATCTTCTGCTCATACTGCTACTGTTGGCACTCCCGAGGCTACTTCTTCTAGTGATCTCAGGAGCTCTCTTAGATCCCAGATGACAGAGTTATTTCGCGCCTATGAGCACTGTGCTTCGCAGCCTCCGCCTATAGAGCATACAGGGATCTCAACTTCTACTTCTGAGGCAGTAGGTACTTTTAATTCATCTGACTTCGCTGCGACCACTACTTCTCCTAGTTGGGTCATTGACTCAGGGGCTGCTGATCACATGACAGGTGAGTCTCAGGGGTACTCTCTTTATTATCCCTCCACTTTTCCAGCTCAGGTTCGCATTGCTGATGGTTCTTACACTCCCATCCTAAGAATTGACACCATTCCCATATCTTTCTCACTGTCACTTTCTTATGTTTTACATGTTTTCCATTTCTCCGCTAATCTTCTTTCTGTTAGTAGCATTGCAAATAAACTAAATTGCTGCGTCATTTTTTACCTTGATTATTGTGTGTTTTAGGAGCTTACTACGAAGAGGATTGTTGAGATGGGTGGACTTTACTACTTGCAAGCTGACTTCAGTACCCTTACAGCTGCTGTTGCTAATGGACTCACTGCTATTCCTACTTCTATTTTTCCTTTTCCTGTTAGCCAAGGATTAAAATATCGGACGAAATTTTGATCCATGTTGTTAGCGTTAATTTGAACGCTTTATCCTTGTGGCATGTCAAACTTGGACGTGTTGGGTTTTAAACTCTATGCACTTTAATTCCTGATTTTAAATCTATTTGCACTTCTATTAAATTTCAGTGTGATGTTTGTGAGCTTTCAAAACATGTTAGAAATTCTTATCCATCTCACATGCATAAATCTGATGCTCATTTTCATATCGTGCACTCTGATGTGTGGGGTCCATCCCCGATTACCTCTGTTGATGGTTTTCAATTTTTGTGACTTTTATTGATGATTGCACTAGAATAACTTGGTTATATCTGTTGAAAAATAAAAGTGAAGTTTTTTCGAAGTTTCAAGAATTTCATTCTTTAATCAAGACTCAATATGGAGCCTCTGTAAAAATTCTGAGGTCTGATAATGGATGAGAGTATGTCTCAATCTTTTGATCACTACTTGACAATGCATGGCATTGTTCATCAATTTTTCTGTCCTTACACTCCCCAACAAAATGGTGTCGCGGAGCGTAAGAATAGACATCTCTTGGGATTGACTCGTTGCTTGCTCCGTGGTATATATGTGCCAAAAACTTATTGGTCTTTGACACTACTTACTAGATGCTTTCCTATGAATCGCACACCCTCTTGAGCACTCGCGGACCATACTCCTTATCATTCTCTTAGACCTACAGATCCTCTCTTTGTGGTTGAACCTCGTGTGTTTTGATGTACTTGTTTTGTCCAGGATCTTCATTCTGCTCGACAGAAATTAGATGATAAGGCTATCAGGTGTTTGTTTGTTGGATACTCTACTGTCTCTAAAGGGTACCGTTGTTATGATCCTGATACCCGTCACTTTTACACCTCTATGGATGTCACATTCTTTGAGGATGTCCCATATTTCACTAAGGACTATCATACTCCTGCTCTTGCTCCACCTCTTCCTTTACCTGCCCTTCAGGACCTTCCGATCTCTCAGCAACAAAAGGGGGTAATTACTTATGTACGTCGTAGGTGGCGTGATCCAACCATCCCAATGCCTCTTCCAACATCATCTGAAGTGGTGACTCCACCTCCTGTAAGTATCCTTCATCCAACTCTTGTTTCTCCTTTATCTTCTACTAATGATTTGGATATTCCTATAGCTCTCAGGAAAGGGGTTCACGATCGGGTGACCCCTCATCGCCTTGCCAATTTTGTTTGTTCTTAGGATTTTTCTCCAGCTTATCAGGCCTTTCTCTCTGCCATTGACTTTGAGACGATCCCTCGGACCGTTCGTGCCGCCCTTGACCACCCCTCTTGGCGAGCTTCTATGGTTGATGAGATGAGTGCCTTACAACAGAATTATACATGGGACATGGTTCCTCTTCCGCCATAAAAGAAAACGGTTGGCTGCAAATGGGTCTTTGCAATCAAGCACAATTCGGATGGTTCTGTTTCTCGGTATAAAGCTCGACTTGTTGCTAAAGGGTTTACTCAAACCTATGGAATTGATTACGAGGCTATCTTTGCTCCTGTGGCCAAGTTAACTTCAGTTCGCGTTCTTTTATCCCTAGCTGCCATTCAGAGTTGGCCCCTTTATCAACTTCATGCGAAGAATGCTTTTCTTCATGGTGATCTTTTAGAAGAGGTGTATATGTATCCTCCACCTGGTTTCCTGCTTCAGGGGGAGATTGACAATGTCTGCTGCCTTCGAAAATCTATATATGGGTTGAAGCAATCTCCTAGGGCATGGTTTCATTGCTTTAGTAGTATCGTTGATTTGGGATTTCAGAGATGTCACTCAGATCATACTATATTCATCCACTCTAATCCTTTCGGTCATGCCATCCTTTTTGTCTATGTGGACGACATTATTATTACTGGTGATGATCATGCTTTTATCAGTTGGACTAAGAGCGAACTGGGTAGAATTTTTGCAGTTAAATATTTGAGAAATCTAAAGTACTTCATTAGATTAGGAATTGCTAGATCTCATAAATGAATATTTGTCTCTCAGTGGAAGTATGTCATAGATTTATTGCGTGACACTGGAATGCTGGGTTGCAAACCAGCAACCACACCCATGGATTAGAAGTTTTCTATTCATGAGAAGGATGGCGACTTACTTCCAAATCAGCATGAATATCAGAGATTAGTTGGGAAATTGATTAACCTCAGTCTCACGAGACCTGATATTACATTTGATGTCAGTCTTGTGAGCCAATTTATGCATGCCCCTCACAAAGTGCACCTTGCTGCCGTCCGTCGTATTCTCAGATATATGAAGTCTAGCCCAGGCTTCGGATCGATATATCGTGCTTATGATTCCATGAGCATCTCTGCTTACACTGATGCCGATTGGGCTAGATCCATTACTGATCGCTGGTCTACTTCAGGATATTGTGTTTTCTTGGGAGGCAACTTGGTTGCCTGGAAGAGTAAGAAGCAGACCGTTGTATCTAAATCTACTGCCGAAACCGAATATAGAGCTATTGCACATGGAACATGTGAAGTTTTATGGTGGCGCCCGCTTCTATCTGAATTTGGCTTCCCTCTCTCAGATTCCACTCCTCTTCATTGTGACAAGGAGGCAGCCGAAAAGATTGCTTCTGATTCTGTTCTTCACGAGAGGACCAAGTATATTGAAGTCGATATTAATTTCGTCCGAGAGAAAGTGCGGGACAAGACGCTCGTTTTAATTGATGTTACCTCCTCTCAACAGCTTGTAGATATTTTGACTAAGGCCATTGGGCCTAGTACACTTAGTGATGTTGTTGTCAACCTGGGTATGGTCAATATGCATGTTCCAGCTTGATGGGGAGTGTTAGTAATGTTATTAGAGTTAGTTAGAGTGTAGGTGTATCTATTAATATAGGGTGTGCATGTAACCTCTCACTTAATATAAATATTAATGCTAGTGAGAACATTGAGCTCAGTAAGCCTTCTCTCTCTCTAAACTTAAACCCTAAACCACCATACACAATCTTCAACTGACACTAGGTCGTCTGGCCTTTCTTATGTGTCTGATTGGTGGAGAGAGACGATGGCCCTGAAGGAATGTTTTAATAGGGATGTGAGATTCAAGGCATGAAAGGCTCATAAAATTAAATTTTGGAAGGATATTTGAGTGGGTGAGGAGGCATTTTGCAGCCAGTTCAAGAGCATCTTCAAGCTTGCAGCCAATAGCCAAGTAATGGTTGGGGGGGCAGAGAGAGGAAGTCTGGCATGGGACTTAATGCTGCGATCAGAATCTTAGGGTCATGAAGCTACTGATTTTGTGGAGTTGCTCGAGGTACTGCAGTTGGTCAGATTATCTAATTCCAGATCGAATATTTGGCTTTAGGCTTGGAGGAAGAACAACGAGTTTGCTGTTAAATCCTTGCATAGTATGATTGATAGAAGACCTCTTTTTTCGAAGATGGACTGGTGTGTGGCAGCTACCAATTCCGATGGAAGTTGTAGTGTTTAGCTGGTACGTGGCCTGGGGGGAGATATCCATTGATAATCTCAATTGGAGGAAGATCACTATCCGAGTAGATGCCTCTTGTGCTTTCATGATGGTGGATTGGTGGAGAAGGTGCTTGTGCACTGTCCTTTTGCTGCTTCGATTTGGAATCCCTTCTGAAAAACCTGTGGTGATTATGGGTGTCTGCCTCCAAAGTTGAAGGATTTGATGGCTGAAAGAAGGCAGCTTATTGTGAATCGAGGAGACCTGCGTGGAGAACTCTGGTCACTGCTATTTTCTGAACTATAATGGATCAAAAGGAACAATAGGTTTTCATAGGTAAAAGCAGATCCAACAGCGAGATTATCACCATTGATCTCTGCTCTTTTGGAACGGGTGGCTATTTCGAAGAGCTTCGAGTGGTCGCGAAACAAGCTTCTTCTTCGTTGGGTCTCTTATATTCAGGAAAGTTCCTTTTAGGTTCCTGTTTGCTGTCTTTCTGAGGTATTCTTGCTATTTTATTTTTTTTCCTTCTTTTTTGGTGCCTGTGCAGCGCGGTCAAGTAGTTCGCTAGGCTCTTTTCGTTATGAGATTTATTCAGGTAATGAGTTTTTTTTTGTGTCGATAAAGAAAAAGCAGGGTACAAATTGTTCGTTTGTTCATACGATTTGTGTAGTGAGTGTGTTGCTTCATTTGTCTTCCTGGGGTTTCAAGTTTGTATGACCATGTGCCTGTATTGTTTTAGTCGTAAAATTGATTATTGCACAAACTATATCCCTCATAATCGCATTTCTTATCTACCTGAGTTGAGTGCAACTTCATTAGTTTTTTTTTTCTCTGTTATCTATTATTATAACTAGCTCATGATTATGACCCAATTGAACTGCATATTTCCTTTTGTCCATACCAGAATAATTTTTTTCATTTGAATGCATTGAGCATGGATTTCTCATGTCTGTCAAAACTATTTCCTTCTTGATTGAATACTTGAACTACTAAAATTTATTCGCTTTGTCATCCGATAGTCTCCCTTCCTTGCTTACTTAGAGCTTTGCTTGGTCGAGCAAGCCTTCTTGTTAGTTGAATAACTCTATTGGTAGCCGGGCTGTCTTTCTTTGTTCCCTTGTGCTTAGTGAGTTAGAATGTGATCATTTTCTTTCTATCCTTTGATGCATAAAGACTTTATAGATCAGTTAAGTAATCAATCAGTTTCATGGTAGTAGTTATATATAGGAAGTTCCATAATGCCAAGAGGCTGCGAGAAGTGCTTCTAAACTAATCTATCATTTTCATGACACTTATAAAATCAGGAGGGTTGGAATGGGCATACCTGGGATTTATGGTTTTGGTTTGTTGAGTTACTGAATGAATCAGAGTAGTGATCTATGTCATTTTATTGATGCTGATTTCCTTGTTAGTGACGCAAATTTAAAAAAATGAAATTAGTAAAGCCATAGAGAATATTTGATTACGGTTTTAAAGTGACCTGACCACCGTTATGAAAGATTGGACAGACAGCTTTTATTTTTTCGATCGCATTATAGCCATAATTTCTTAGGAATAACAAAGTAACAGAAAATCCAAGAAGGTGCAGTGAGATAATTTGCTAAAGGAAAACAAAAGCAAAATAAAAACTGAAAAACAAAAATGAGAACCCGCCCGCCATGGGATTAGAATAGATCATAAACTAAAAACCCTAGGGACATCATAATGGTAAACATCTCTTGCAAGTGTTTTGTTGTCTTCATGCCTTTTCCGCTGGGAATTTAAGTAGTCGTAAGAGCTGCTACAGACCATCTTCAGATTGCTGTAACATGCCCTGGTGCAACTAGTATGGAATTTGAAACTAATGGAAGTTCTGTTCAATTATAAATACTATGGGCGATACTTATAGATCACGAATTTCAATTATAATTGACATAAGCTCTACGTATGATTGAAATGTTCCTTAAAGGAATTTTTCGCCATAAGAAATTTATATCCTGATAAAATATCAATTAAAGATGAATGTAATATTGATTCATTAGATGCTCAGTTTTCCATTAAGACATTGTACCACATTTTACTCAGTGAAATTCTATTGTTGAGATGCATTTTGACATATGATGGTGCATTCCTCTTACTGCCATAGGGACATCTTTTCTTTCTCTGAATTTTTTTGTTTCGAAGCGTCAAATAATTTTTTATGCCAGCCAAGGTAAGCGAGGGGTTTAAGGTCCCTCCCGTTTGTATTAAAATGTAATGTAGACTAGTTACATGTGAAGTGTTCTGTTTTTTGCAGAAGAGCACAGCTGGTGATGCTGTAATATTTTTAGCTGATTTCCTTTACTTAATAATTCTATGCTTGTAGTTGTTGCAAACTCTCTTATTTGCTGTGTTCAGTTCGTTATCTGCATAACATTTTTTTGTTCTCTTAAAACTACAGACTCCATTAAGCCAGTTTGTCATTTTGTAACCTGGTAACTTGTGAATTAGGCAAGTCAACCAAATCTAAAAAGCTGAATTGTATTTCAATGTCAAATTAATATGCCTAACCCTGTATTTGACGAGCATTAGAACATTAACCTGATGAAGTTTTTACTTGATTTAGGTGTTTAGTTGATGGTAACAACATGGTTAAAAATCATCCGATACCATTATCTATCAGTGTCAGACAAGGGTGTTATCGTATTGTATAGTTCGTCCATATTATTGCACGATACATTGACATTATGAAATTTCTCAGGCGATCCATTCAATAATTCGAACTCAAAACTCTAATCTCTAAACTCTAAACCCGATGAATTGTTCAAAGTGTCACCCGATACATATCAAATTATTGGCCAATAATTTGATATGTATTGGTATTGATGGGGACCGATATAGTTATCGTGGAAGCCGAAATTTTGAACCATGGGTAACAGAGTCGAAATGGGACCTAAATATTAAATCGAATTGGCTCACTTGATTGGTTTAAACAAGTACCAAAAAATTTAACAGTTGAATACTGATCTGTTTTTTCTTTAAAAGTTTGAACTCGATTTAGGCTTTAGTTTATGTTTATTCCAAAGCGGGAGACCTGAGTTCGAATTCCCTCCCCCCCTTGAGGCCACCCTAGGGATTTATATCCTGTGCTGACCTGGCATATACTGAATTTGGGGTGCGCAAGTGCCCCTGAGATTAGGCGGGTGCTCTAAGAGGCCTGGATACCAAGGTTATAAAAAAAAAATAAAACACTTGCAAGGTAATCCCTCTACAACCCATACAAGGTAGATACCAAGTATGACAGTGCACTTTATGTTATGTGATTCCGTCACCGTCGCATTTGACAGATTTAGCCCCTGACTTGGCGCACAGGTGACCATCGGTTCCGTAAATTTGAAAATCGATCATTCTATTCGCCAACATGTAGATATTGTTTCGGAGAATAAAAAATATACAAAGTATGACTTCTTTTTCTTCAGTTATCCATGTTTTATATATGATTTCGTATAGTGTAACTGACCTGTTCCCAATCTAGTTTGTAAACAAGTCACTGATTTTGGACACGTGGCACTACTTTTCATCAAGTGTGCCACGTGATGCGAAGGATCTGATGTAAAGATCTGGTGGGTCCAAGATTGCATCAAAAAATATTTCCATCGTATGATCAAAGCGGTCAAACACCATTAAGATGATCTGGTAAAATGATTTTGGATATTTACATGATAATCATTCATTTTAAAGGTGTTTGACCGCTTTGAATACCACAATAGAGATGTCTTAGATTGTGGTCTTCGCAGCACATGCCACACTCGGTGAAAAATAGTGCCATGTGTCCAAAAAAGTGACCTGTTCACAATCTAGATGGGGAATTGGACAGGTACCCTATACTGGGTCTTTAATATATAGTTGACAAACTTACAAATGCTGCACTAATTTGCAGACTGGTGAAGTTGCTCGAGGATATCATAGATGGCAACTGGATCCTAATATTCATGGATACAAAGAAAGGTTGTGACCAAATCACAAGGCAACTTCGAATGGATGGTTGGCCCGCTCTCATGATCCATGGGGATCAAGCCGAAAGAGACTGGGTCCTCTCTGAATTCAATACTGGGAAATCCCGATAATGATAGCAACTGATGTTGCCGCACGTGGTTTGGGTATGGATACAGACATTCTCGTAACCATTCTACACGAAGAAACAACTTTTCATTCTCTCCTGTTTATATGGTGGCAGATGTGAAGGACGTGAGATACGTGATCAACTATGACTTTCCCAGATCCCTCGAGGATTATGTCCATCGGATTGGTCGGACAGGAAGGGCTGGCGCCAAGGGAACTGCATATACTTTCTTTACAGCGGCAAATGCCAGATTTGCTAAGGAGCTAATTAATATACTAGAAGAAGCTGGGCAGAAGATCACCTCCGATCTGGCTGCAATGGGGCTTGGCACTCCACCTGCCAAAGCAGGTTAGTATACTGAAGAGTTTGTTCCACTTGTCATTATTTCTGCTGTGAATAATGCGTTTTTACAAGCATCTTAAGACGCTAGCTCCCGTCACTATTATTTTTTTTTATAAAATAAATCGCAAACTTTGTGAATAAATCACTAATAAACCATGGTAAATAATTACTTATTCAAAAAGTTGCCGACTTTTTGAAATATATATTCGTAAAGTTTTTTCTCAATTATTAATAATTTTTTTAATTTTTAAAATTTTTCCTGATTCTTTCCTGAATTTTTTCCCGACTTTACCAATTTTTTCCAATTTCTTTTCAAACTTTTCCTTCGCTGATTTACTCCGAACTCCGACCTTGTCGCTATGGTGGATTCTGTGTGTTCCATCACCACACCTGCTAAAATTAACACTATGAGATATGCTAGGTCCCACCATGCAATGACTTTATATGATTAAGCAGGTGCTAATAGAGAGTATTCGTATATGCTTGCTTCTCACTTGATTTAAACTTTTGATTTGATGGTGGGATACAAATGGGTTGCGTCAACCCAAGACCAAACCGATGTCTCCCAACGATTTGGATCGGGTCGAAATCCTGTATCCAATTGAAAAATCGGTCTCAGTCAGATCCTGACCCTTGTCAAGTCAAGGCACACAACTTGGACCTAGACTTGGATCCTACTCGCACACAACTTGGACCTGTCCAGTTTTGTTCGTGTGCCCAACATGATAATAAATGGGTTGGGTTTGACTCTTCTTAGACTAGATTTGACCCTGAATCCTAAATGGGTCTGCCCATTTTAGCCTGGAATTGACCCATCAAAAAAAGGGTTAGGTTTGTGTACAAAATCTACAAACAACTATTAGACCTGGACCCGACCCAACGTAACCATTTGCTTACTTATTCGATGCATAGTTACCAAAATCGGCTTTTAAACAAAAAACTTGTTTAGAACGTGTTCTTTTTCATGAAACGTCAGAAACACGTTTCAAAAATACGCTACAAAAAATAAGACTATTAGCGGCAGTCAAAAACTGCCGCTAATAGTCTTTAATAGTTTTTTGTTAATAGCGGCAGTTTTTTGCTCCAAAAAACTGGCGCTAATAATGTATTTTTTTGTAGTGATAAAAAATATGAGTATTTTTGAAAAAATATGTCTACCTTCTAAATGCATTTTTTTAACGAATTTTTCTTGAATTTTTCCTCATTTTTTCTCAAAAAAAAAAATATTTTTTAACATTTTTAAATATTTCCATCACTCTTTTCCCAAATGTTCCCGATTTTTTTTTCCATGTTTTACTGGTTTTTTCACGGTTTTTTTTTCCTTGCCGAAATTTTCCCAAATGCCGACTTGGTAACTATGATTTGGATGGCAAGGGTTTTTGTCCTGCATGTTCCATCCCCTGCTAAAAGTCTAGTTGATGGAACATGTTGGTCTCTTATTCCATCACCATCTCATCCTGAAATACCAAATGGAGTCTTAGCATATATTAGATTTGGGTGTCTTTTCATCTCCTTATATCTCTGCTTGTCCTTGCACCTGGGAAAGGATCAAAATCTCGGTTTTCTAGCTTGTATCGGCCAGCTCCAAAACGATTTGTAGATGATACGTATCGGTTTTGAACGATTCATAGGTATGTATCGACCCGTGACCTCCGAAACCGATACATCTGGGCGATATCTACTAGTGTCCTCCGGAATTTTGATTCTTGCACCTGAGTGCATGGGGCAGTGAGTGGTTCGCTCTCGTAATGCCATCTCTTTGCCAGTCTCCATAATTTGTTATATATAAACAGATTTTTTTAGATAAACTGTTGGTTGATCAGGTGGTTATGGCAGCTTTCGCGATCGTGAGAGAGATTTCGGCGGTGGCAGCGCTCGTCCGTGGAGCATATAGACAGCTTTCAGGAGAAGTGAACAAAGCTACAGATCCCCTTGCAAACAAAAAGAGTCATCACCCTGCAGAATCAGAGGGACCTGTATTTTTTTTGACACAATTGTTGGAGATGCACCCTCTTCGGTAAGTTGATTTCCTTTCATGAGCAGAAAAAAGAAAGAATTTTTTTTTACTTTTGTTTTGTTTTGAATTATATTGGAGGATGGTAGATGTTCAGCTGAGCTTTGCAAGTCTATCTCTATTTATAGGGAAGAAAAAGTAAAACTTTCTGGGGTTCATGAAGAAAAAGCAGGTTTCTAATAATTCAGTTCATGGTTGAGCAGGTGATGAATGTAACAGTATTGCATTGTAGGAGATTAAATGATGAACACTTTGTAGTTTCGTACAAAGCGCTCGTCATTTAGGGCATGTTTGATTGCGAGCAACGACACATTTATATATACCCTTTTCAAGACCCGTGGACCGTGACTGGTCGTTTGAAAGCATTTTTGGTAACGCGTTTCCTACATTTTCGTAGTATGCTTACACTAAAATGAGTATGAGCCCATATGGTCATAGTCCCTCGTAACGTGTAATAAGGGTTGCACAGAAAATGTTGAAACACATCGTTGCATTACCGCCAATCAAACATGCCCTTGGACATCGTTATTGCACACATGTACGCATGAATCTTGAAAATCAATTGCAAAAGAGGAAGAGTTAAGGAAGATCATAATGACAAATTTTATTTTCGGCAATATTTCTGTAGGGGTCATTACGAGAAAAATTCGAATAGTTTCTAGAAAATTTTGGGGAGTAAAAGGAATATTAAATATAAATTATATTTAAACTTCATAAAATTTTTATTTATTATTTTAAAAATGACAAAAATTTAAAAAGATTTATTAATTTTGGTGAAATTTGGTTAATTTCGCAAAATTAATAAAATTTCAACGATTTCAGAGAAATGATCGAAATTTCGCTGAAAGTTTCACTTGACCCTTGTTTTGGTAAATTTCGAAGAAATTCCGGAGAAATTTGTCACTATGAGGAAGCTATGGAGTTGGTTAAAAGTCTAGAAATTGATATTAGTTAAGAGTGTTGCCACTTGCACACCATCATATACTCATTTGAGACCATGTATTAATTGGTGTGGGAATAGAAATAGTTGGCCCAAGTAGATGGCAAAATGCTGCAATGATGATGGTGCCGATCAAGATTTTGATAGCATTAGCTGGACCAAACAGATGGGATTAGGTTATTAGGTTATGATGTTGGCAGGTCACTAGTAATTTCACTTAATAGTGTAAAGTGAATTTGTTTCATTAATGGCCCCTCTGTTAGCCCCCAAGCCATCTATGAAAGCTACGTTCTAAACCCTTGGAATTCGTTGATTGCTTCGGATCAGAGGATGGAGATCATTTTTCAGCCTAATCTTTCATATGATGGATCTTGAGACCATGAACTTGCAATCAGACGGTCTAGTTTTTATTTCATGTAGTACATATCTCCAAAAATAAAGAGCAACTACTTGCACACGAGATGATATTTCACATGACACACATCAAGGTAAAATGAGATTGTTTTTGAGATTTGTACCATGTGGAATAAAAAATAGACCGTTTGATGGTACATTCATAATATGAAGATCCATTGCGTCAAAGATTCAGGTGAAAAATGATATCCATCATCTGATTCAAAGCAGTCAACAAGTATCACGATGTTTCAAACATAGGCGCTTTCAGAGATGGGTTGGCGTGAACAGAGGCACCCTTTCATTAATTGGTGTACGTATGATGATTGGTGTACGACGAGAAATTTCATTAATTTATGTGCAACAGGCAAATGCTGATAATATTGTCTTTTCAATGGTTAGGTTGAGTAGCTTTGGTGGCACTTTATAAAATTGCCCCAAAGATCTTATGCTATTTTTGTAAATCATTTTTTATGAAGGCTGTTGTTACTATCACACAGAATTATGTTGCAAACACCTCACTTAAGCAAAGATAAAACATGTTGGCTCCTTGGAATTAGATAATTGAGATTTTTTTTCGTCCCCACCTTTCACGGTCGATCTTGAGAGTATGAGATGATTAGATATTGATTCTGCATTACATCCCAAAAAGCAAATGTAAAATGATTTCAAGATCCATTGTGTGAAAGATTTAGAAAAAATGATCTCCATCGTATCATCCGATTCAAGATAGTCAACAATTTTTACTTTGCTTATGTGAGATGGCTATGACATAAGGCAATGTTGCAGATATGCTAGCCTTTTTTAAACTTGTCATTGATTAAAACTATTATAAATTGATAATTATTTGGGCTGGCCCAAGCTAGGTGTTGGGTAATCTAGTCCAAGCCCAGCCTGGGTTAATCCTCGATGGATCATGCTTAGCCTTGGTCGGATTCCACATTGGGCTTACACACTCAATAAGCTTACATGCGTTGGGTCCAACCCGCAATTCCGGTTTAGTCGAATCCATTGCACCATTTAAAAAGAAAAAAAAAGTGCAAGTTACAAAAACAGTGCTATTACTTGCACCCCATTTAAAACAAGAGTTAGTCTATAATGGGTGTCTACCCATCATGTGTATTAAAGCAGTCTACAAATCTGTATGAATGTATGACGTGTACGGATTTTTATGCATTGAAAGTCCGTGCATGTCATGCAGTCACATAAAAGTGTGAATAGCAATGTCCACTTATCGTGGGTGAACACTAATTGTAGACTAACTATTAAAATAATTTTAAAGGATGGTGCAAGTTGTGTCATTCTTTTTTCTCCTAGTTTGAGCTATTCTTTCTCTTGAAAGCGCAAAAAATGAAGAGAAAAGCCAAAAAAGGGGACACGATTGAGCACAAAGCCTTTGCTTAGCTTGTGACCGAGAAAAATCAACGAACACCAATCTAAAGCTTCGAGATCTTTTGGACTGCTAGTATTGGCTACCCTAAAAGTAGTTATCATTCTTTTTATCACCTCTAACTTAAAAATAGTAAGGGTACCTCCATTTGCACCGGATGATAGAGATGGTTTTTTACCCTAATGTTGGACGCAATATATTTTGAATCCATAAGCCTACCACGAGACGGTTGGTTTTTCATTCCATGTGACACAGATATAAAACATATGACGCTAAAATCATATGGCACAAATCACAGTTAAACGGGATTTTACGGCCATATTTTTGAGATTTGTGACACATGGAATCATAAACTTACCGTATGATGGTAAGATCATGGTCTCAAGATTCATTATGTGAAAATCGGGTGAAAAAATTTCCAATGTATGATTCAAGCAGTCAATGGTTTAGAAGGCGTTACATGTTGGCACTTTCAAAAAAATGTTTGCACGAATAAAGGTACCCAAATAGTGACAATGCTATACGGTAGACAGTTTTTGATAGACAATTTTATATGCAACTAATGTGGTGTGATGTGACTGGCTGCATGCACAGTGGCGCGCAAGCAATTTGGTAAGTAACGTCGCGCGGCTTAAGCTGCCTACAAAATTATCTATCAAAACCTGCCTACCATAATAATTTCCCTCCAAATAGTTATCATTCTTGACATCGACATCTATCAAATGGTGAGTGTTGCTTTGTCTGCACCAATCGTGTTCACTTGTACACAAAGTAATGCCACTGAGTAGGGCTCGCAACGGGCCAGACCCTTAAAACCTTGCCCGCCTCTACATCAGGCTAGAATGTAAGTTTTAAATCGAAATTGGATTGGAAAATAGGCTAGACCAAACTGGACCAAAACCGAATCGATCTGGTTCTAGTTCAATTCGATTTCGGTTTTGGGTGGCACAAATTAAAAACTAATTAGGTAGGATTAGAAAATCGAAGAAAATTAAAAAAAAATTGAAAAACACCAAAAAAGTTGGTAAAAAGTAAAAACTGAAACCAAACCAAATCGATTTTAATCCAATTTTTGGTCTGGGAAATTAAAAATTAAAGAAATCGATTTGTTTCGGTTCGGTCTCGATTCAAACTGAACTGAACCGAAAGCCTAAATTTTTTGTTCAGTTAGGCGAGTGAAAGCTGTTTGAATCGGGCTTTGTTATTTATAGTTCTTTTTTCATTTACGATAGATGCATATAGTTCGATTGAGGAAAAAAAAAACCCTAAGACCTATATATGTATATTCTAATTATGAAAACATCTTTTTAACTATCTTTTCGGTGAATCTAATGACATTATTAAAGATGATTTTAATAATTAGATTATAAAAAATATTATATACTTATATTTACGTATTTAATATATCCTTACTATACTATATAAAAGTAAAAATAATTTCTGTCATATTTTCATACCTAAAATGTCTTTAAGAGTCGCTACCCTTCTCCCCATTATAATTGCAAAATCTTCTAATTAAACTGAGACTCTAAAAATCTTCTAATTAAATTAGGACTCTAAACTAGCTAATAACTCATCTATTGTATAAATTGTAATTCTCTTTCTCTCTTCCATATACATGACTCTCTCTCTTAAACAAAGGCTAATAATATCTCCTCCTTCTTATTGAAATTTTATAAAATAAAAGGTGAAAAATAAAAGTAAAAAATTATAGACAGATTTTAGTTAAGTAAACAGTCTCTCATTAATACATCGTTTTTTCCTCGATTTCAGGTATATTTATATGTCTTTGTTTTATTTATCTCTCTTAATTTGCTTTAATTTATTGTTGATCAATTTTATGTTTTATTGATGACATGAATCTGACTCAAGATTTTGCGTTTTTTTATTTATCCTGAACAATTAGAGTTTTTAAAATATAAATATATTAATTAAAAATCTTAGGTAAATCCTAACCGTTAAACTTAATTTTAATTTTAAGGGATGAGATGATTTCTAATCCTTTAATCTACGTGCATTTGCACATGCATCCTTACTAGTACATGTAAAAGAGATGCATGAATTGAGTCAGGCTTACGGGTTTTAACTTATTAAGTCTTTATCCAAATCTAAGTACGCCAAACTTTTTATTTTGAGGCTTTAGCATAGCCTCTTATTCAAACTTTCTATTTTAAATCTTTAGCTTGGCTCAATTATCTTTTTTTTTTTTTTTTTTTTTTTTTTTTTTTTTTTTTTTTGTGAGATTCCAATTTTTGAGTCCTAACCTTAAATATTAGGGTGAGCACAAAGTTGATAGGGCAGCCCAGCCCTATTGACAGCCTTATTGATAGTGCGTGTAATAACAATATACAATTGAAAGTATACAAATGGTCACTTTCGTATGTGTGGTATTGTTTCAATGTGTGGTATTGTTTCACTTCTTATGTCAAATCTATATGATGACTCCGTGGATGGCTATCATTCACCCTAATATTTATTTGTTACGGTACCTATGTTTGCACCTACAAAATTGTTGAGGGTGTCTATGTCTAAATCCCACTCAAATCTATTGACTCCATGAAATCAAACTATAGAAATCATTTTTTTCATTCCAATCTTTCAAAAAATAGCTCTTGAGACTATCATCACACTATTAGTTTTTTATTCAACATGAAACATATTATAAAAAGGTGGCTCTAAAATCAAATGACATATAACATGCTCAAACGTGCTTCTAAGGTTATTGTTTTAGATTTGTGCCATATGGAATAAAAAAATGATCGTCTGATGATAAAATCACGGTCTCAAGATCCATTGAGTGAAAGATTGGAGTGAAAAACAATCTCCATCATATGATTCTAAGCCGTCAATCGGTTTTAAACATAAGCACCTTTAATAATCTTGTAGGTGTGAAAATAGGTACCCTAATTATTGTTATTCTTATGTTTACCAACTAATTTTGAAGCTCATTTATAATACAATTTGCATCATTTTACAACCGTGATTCTTTGATATGCTCCAATCAATGGACAATTACTTTGAAATATTTTTATTTATCCCTGATATTTGTCACATGACATAATAATAAAATATATTTTAATTGTATAAAATACCAACACCAATTTTAATATTGTAATAACGATTTAACCGTTTTTCTTTAAAATTGTATGGCAGTCTTGGTTGGCCATACTATCAAATTCAAAACATTGAGAGGCTATAACTTGCAATAAAAAGAGATGATAATCTTGGAACCTATGCCCATGAAACACCATCTAAGGCCATGATGTAAAAGATTGACACGTAATACGAGCTCTATCATCTGATTTAATACAGTAAAAGGTTAATCATTTGATTAAATAAGTGATTGTGTTACATCAGAAGATTGGGACGGTGTTTCGTGCCAATTTTTAGCATTAGAGATTTTTAAGTTATATCATTCAAATCAAACGACTTAGTAGGAATAGTTACAAAAGTGCCAATTCTTTTTGTTTTACTCATGATTCAAATCCGTGTGTCTATAAAATAATATCCCTCCACAATCTTGGTCATGCAGGAGTCACATACCATATAATAGCTCCATTATAAAATACTTTTGGAGCCCCCATTTTGTGCCATCCGCCGCCCGGACTACTCTTTCATGGCAGGCATTAATTTCCCATGCGCCATACGTAAATACGTAGAACGCCTATACGCCGAAAACCAGTTATCTGCCGCCAAAAAATAGTGTCAATCTTCGTAAATACTTCAAATATTCAGGTGTTGCCTTTTCTCTTCAGCAGAGATCCAGAGCCAAAGCTTGGGTTCCCCGAGTAGGTCGGCGAAGGAGAGAAGATAAAATACAGGAGAAAAAATTTCAGGTGGGGTTTGAATTATTATTATTATTATTTATTTTTAAATATAATTTGTTATTATTTTCATGAAATATATGGTTTTGGTTGTTTATTTTTATTTTTGACTATTTGTCTTTTTTATTATTGCGGTCTTTTGCTCACAATATAGTTTTGAAAGGTATTGGGTTTCTTCTATTTTATTATTTTATGCAGGAAGGTATTGGGTTTCTTCTATTTTATTATTTTATGCTGGTACTAAGGATCAGGTAACTTAGATATATAGTCTCGCATTAATTTTCTGCTACGTAGCTCTTAATCATATGATCGGATACCAAATAAAGGAGCGGTTCCATGATCATCAAAATATAATTATAATAAAAAAAAGGTCTTATAAAATAATGCATTAAATAGAGTCATCTACACGGTAAGTGAATGATAAAACCATATTTAGCTTCAGTGTATATATGTTTAAGGGGAATTTCTAGAATCGACCCTGTCAAGTTCACCTTTTCCGTCAAAGACCCTATAATTTCACCTTTCACCAAACCAACTAGTTTGAAACCCTGCCAAAGCTCGCCTTTATGAATTGCCGAAATTATCCCCAAGGTAATGAATAGCCGAAAAAAAATTCATATCATTACTGCTTTTTACTCTTTTACTTTTTACTTTTCGTTTGAAGGCGGTGTCGTTTCGAAGGCGGTGACGATCTATTGTTCAATCTTCAAGCTACCAAATTTGTACGTTCGAAATCAAATTATCTTCTAGTGTTATAGAAATTGTTCTTTTTCTTTCGACTGTCTATATTTTGAATTGATTTCTTTTCCTTATAACAGAGCGATATTGCACCTTTAAACAATCGGTATCGACTTCTTATACGATCAATATTGTTCTCTTAGCCTGATTATATATTACAGTTCATTTAAACAATCTGTGTTAGTATGTGACTCACTCATTTCCTTTTTATTGCGAGAATTAACAGTTCATATAAACTGTTGGCTGTCAAGATGGTCGTACAACGGGCTATTGCCAAATGTTCACCTATTGGCAATTAAAAACTCTACAATGATGCAAGCCTGAGACGAAAAGAGTTGTTGAGAGCATCAGTCTTCGGTGGAATATTTCAAATACCAAAGGGTGTGAGTTTTCTTGGAGATGTCGTCAATGTGATGTTGAAATTTCGAGTTGAAAAAAATCACTTCCGAATCGGGAAGAATGGTGTCTATCTTCGGAAGATGGACATTGCATTAATACTGGGCCTTGCCGTGGTTGGCCCTGATCAGTATACCCCTCCGTTAAACCACATGAAGAAGAAACCATTAGCTACAAATATTTTCGTGGAGTCAGGGGCAGTCGCACATAGAGATTGGGGGGGTCCCCGGACCCCCCAAACTATTTTTTCCCTAAAAAAAAAAAAGATTTGGTTTTACTTAAAGTTTGGGTTTTTATAAATACCCCCCAATATTGCTTTATAGAGATCCCCAATTTTGCAAGCTTTTAAACTTTAAGTTTGGGCTTTTAAGTTTGGCTACCCCCGCAAACCTTCTCTGGCCACTAGGTAAATCCTTAAGATCTCTGCTTGGCGGGCTGCGATCTCTGCTTTTCACAAAGGCTTTTCTTAAGGTAAATCCTCTCCTTTTCATATCCTTTATTCCCCTTTTATCTTCTTTTTGTTTTTTGTCTATATGTTGAATACTTGATAATGTGTTTCTTTCTCAACTAACAGTCAAAGTGAAGAACATAACAAAAATATACTTATTTGAATCTTGTTTATGGATGTTTTAGAATGGTAGATTCATGGTTTCTTTAGCAAAAAATCTGATTTTTTTAATGGGTTATCTTTTTTTTTGTTATCTATTGCTTGTATAAAAAATTGAATTAATTAAATGAGTTTACTGGGCTTTACTTTTCAATCATGGAGTTCTTGCAATTGGGTTTTTGCTTTAGTGATTTAATGACTTAGGATTCTGGGATCTGGTGTGATTTAATGGCTCTCTCTCTCTAAAAACCCTAACCAATAACCACTACCCCCGTAAGGCCATAACCCCCTCTCTCTCTCTCTAAAAAAACTCTAACAACTAACACCCTCGTAACCCCCTCGATTGATCGGGTCATCAATTATGCAAACACGACACTGTTCTAGTGCCACATGATGCCATGTGATGTATGGGGTTGGCGAAGATCTGATTGAAATGAGATATATCATAGCTGATTGGTTTTTTGCACTTTTAGGCTTTTAAATATATGGTACAAGTTTGGTTTTTTTATTTTTATTTATTTATGCAATTTTGGGATGAATTTGATCTAGTCGAAGCCCTCTCTCTCTTTGTTGAATTATTTTAGTGCTCATTATCTGTTTGTGAAAATGTCAATATCATATTTGTATTTTCTATTTAAACACAACTTATTGAAATTTATGATTTTTTGAGAAATTTTTTTATTTTCTCTTTTTAAATATGGGAGGTAAATATTTTTAAATAATATATATCGACTACGGCCCCCCATCAAGTAAATCCTGCATTTGTCCCTGCGTGGAGTGCCTAGCGGGAAAATTGTCCGGTCCCATATAGACCTTGTAATGGGGCGAGCGGAAAGTGACAACGATTTCGTAAAGTTGTCACTTCTATTTGCTCTGTGTACCTTTCTTTTTTCCGAGTCACACCATCAACTGGCGGAAGAGCACGTCGACCTCATGGATGGCGTCGAGAACTTCAATCTAACTCCATGGGGTCTCCACATGTACCGTGACTTGCTCGAGTATATAATGAAGGGCGTGGCGGTTAGAAAGGCTGCCGACATGGATAAAGCCTTTAAGATGTTCAACGTTTATGATGCATTTGTGTACTTCAATGGTGGGGCTTATGAGATGTTGCCACAATTCTCACCTGAACGAACGCCCCTTAAGAACCCCTTCCCACGATTGTTGAAATGGGCGGAGAAGGCACAATCGAGGATGAAAGGCTACATTGTTGGAAAGATGCTGAACAATAAGGTATGATGTCTGTTTAAATACGTCAAAGTTATAAAGCTAAGAACTGTAAAGTGTATCAATACCCATTGAATAAGGAGGTGATACCGACCTCTTAAAGAGTCGATAACGTACGCTTACTTTATAATTTCGATATTTCAATTTAGTGTTATGATATTTTGGGTTTTTCCTTTTTTTGCAAAAGTTTTGCACTCCCCTCGAACCAGTTTTCTTTAAGTTAGAGATACCCATTGTACGAGAGTATCTGCGGGCTCTAAAGGTCGTTGGGATGAAGAGGAAAGAGGTTGATGATGAGGTGCAATTCAAGAAAGCTGTGGAAGTGGATGTGCGACTGAAGAAGAAGAGAACTTACATTCCGGTCAGCAACATTGACGAGGAAGAATTTGATGCCCAATCGACGTCGGACGAAGACTCGTCCTTAGAAGAGGGCCCCGTCCATTTAGAGCGGCCGAGAACAAGAAAGGCCACGAAGGAGAGTGCCAGTATACCACCTCCTCTAATGAATCGTTGTTGAGGAGGATCGACGGTCTGGTGCTTGACAACTTGAAACTCACCCATAGAGTGAGCCATTTGGAGCCAAAGAATGAGCGTCTTGTGACACGTTGCAACTCCTTGGATGAGCGGCTCACTTCAAGGGATGTGAAGCTGTAGACGATGAGTCACCTCAACAAGTTGATCAGAAAGGAGCAATGGATTCTGAAAGAACTTCAAATGATTTTGGAGGCAAAACTTAAGGTATGTGTTGTAACGTAGTTTGTATAATTGAATATGATCTTCCAGCTTTCTAATAATGTTTCATTAGATGTTCAGGATATTGCTATTTCAGAGCTGCTATCCAAGGTGCCCAGCACAACCTTTGATATCCCATCTTCCTCTGATAAGGGACCACCTCCTGACATGCATGCAGAGGTGGCAGCTGGTGACGAGCAACTCGAGCCTCAAGCCGATAAGGGGCCAGTTGGTGAGGAGCAACCCTCTTTTAAATTCACAGGGGTGTCTGAGCAACAAATTGACCATCGCTTGAGACCTCGACAAGGGAAACTCATGAAACACATTGCTGTGTAGCCTAGGGCCGGGCGAAAGGGACCCCCTCGCTTGAGACCTATTATTGAGCAGGCAGAGGAGCATAAATACATGATTGCCCTATGGAACATGCCTATTTTTGAAGACGAGTAAGTCCATTTTTCCCATGATAGTAGTTTATTTAGTTTGAATTTCAACATTGACCCTCATTTATGCAGCGCCTACATAAGCACCGTCGGTGATTATACACTCGTGCTGCAGTCATTAAGGTGTTTAAAAGGCACGAAATACCTGAACAATATTGTAAGTAGCCTTACAACTCATAATTGCATTGTAATGTTATATAATGCTTGAGTGACTTCTCTCATACTTTGGTTGTTCATGCGTGATTCATAGGGCATTAAAAAAAATCTAAAAGTAATTGTTTTTGCTATTATAAGTAAAGTACTGAATAGACCGTCGTCAACGACTTTATAGACAGTCGAACGACTCCCGAAAGAGTGGTCGTCGTCGACTGTCTAGACAGTCGTTAATGACTCTATATACAGTCGTCAACGACTGTATAAAGAGGCGATAACGACTCTTTAGTGAGTCGTTAACGACTGCCTACAGAGTTGTTGACAGCTCTATAGCAGTCGAAGACGACTCGTTAGAGAGTCGTCAAAGAATTTTTTAGACTGTCGTTTATTACCTTTAACGTTGCATTTTTAATGCTTTCAGATAATGGGAGCCTACCTAAGACTCTTAGAAGTTATGGATGACACTGTTCATCCTGACTGAAAGGAGAAATGTTTCCTTATGGGCCTCACCGTTTTGACGCACATGGGCTTAGACTTGAAGGATTTTGAGAAATTTATTATTTTTGAAAAAATCTAGGATCAAGACTTCGAGGTACAAGTCGAATGGTGGTCAGCTCATAAGCTCAAAGCGAACCAAGGCAGGAAGCTGCTAGAAAACTTCTTCAACCAGTTGCGGGATTTGTAGGCTAACAATGTAGCACGGTACGTTACGCTCGCTACCAACAACTTTTATTTTTTTCAAATCGTAGATGCTAACATTATTTTTTTCTTTCCAGATATTTGTCCCAATTTATTCCAATCATTACACTGGGCGTATGCGATCGTGAAGGTTGTCAAATGATCGATAATGGTCGTCAACCCTGTTTTTTATAAGGCTTCTAAGGAGAAATATCCAGAGCTATTGAAAGCACTGGTAAGTAATCGTTATACGAATTTGTCCAAACTAACAAATTTTCGTAATGATACCATAGCTTATCTGACATTCCACTATTTTGAAACAAACCCATTACCTTCCTTAGCTTTTATATTTATACGGAGACTCCACTGCATTGAAGCGTAAGTATCCTTGGCCATCTATAGACTACTGGATCAAATCCGTTCCCCGACAGAGCAATGGGTGGGACTGTGGGGCGTTTGTGCTGAAGTATGTGGAGTACTTTATGGCGGGGAAGAGATTTGACTTCATGCAAGCTAATATGAGTAGGATCATGGCAGAAATTGGTCATGCCCTGACTACATTCACCGGCGATGGAGGGGGATCAAACGATGTGGAGGACCTTGGTAAAGATGTACTCGTTGATCCGTCCTCATAGTTTTGAGCATATGTACTATTTGGCATTGTAAATTTATAAATTCATGTAAATTTGTAATGCAAATTTGTTACGTTATATTTGTAATGTAAATTTTTTTGTAAATTTGAGCATATGTAATTGACGATTGTCTAACATTTGTAACATTTATAACATTACATTTCAAAAAGTAACCTCTACCTTGGAACCAAAATAATCTAAACATAATTATTTTTGCTACTAAACTCTTTGAATAGACAATTTGAACGATCTCTTAAAGAGTCGTGACGATCGTACGTAGTCGTTTTCGATCGTATAAAGAGTCGCGACGACTCTTTCTCTATAGAGGCTTTACGTAACGTTATATTTGTAATGCTTGCAGTTGATGGAAGCCTACCCAAGACTGTTGGAAGTTTTGAGCAAATGTACTTTTTGGCATTGTAATTTACTTGTAAATTTATCACATTTGTAACATTTGTAATTGATCGTAAATAATACATTCCAAATTTATAATTATTATGAACCGAATTAAGGTCAAACTTTACCTCGTACCGTTCCTTGTACGATCTAGTCGACTTTTTATATTGTTTTTGGATGCAATCTATCTCCATCAACCGCGCGTGAATTGCAATCCTATCATCCATCGGTAGATGATTTGTGTTAAATCTATACCAAGGTGTCCTAATTTCGAAGGTTGATTCTGTATCGGAGGTTCCTTCCTCACTCCTAAAATTTAAAAGAGTTACAAAGGCAAACATTATAAAGAAAAATTTTCATATAATAAAAGTGATACTTATTAGTGGTAGTGAAATTTGTATGATAGTTTCTCCCGTCTACAACTTCGGATGTTTCAGGGAGTAAATGTCTTACCCCGCCAAAGGTGCAAGCCTACAATTATCGTTTGGGTTTCGTTTCGGAACGCGACGTACCCTCACAATGGAAAATACAAACTAATCTTTGTCAGTATGCATGTTGCCAAAAAATCTTTTTTCTTAATAGAAAATGCAAGTTACCAAAAATTCTCATTTTTTAATAGAAAATGTAAGTTACCAATCTCTTAATAAAAAATGTAAGTTACCAATCTCTTAATGGAACAGTATCGCTCTCATATCAGAGCGCTAACGATCTCTTAGAAGGTCACTAGCGATCTCTTAATGGAGCGATATCGATCGCCATCACTCGGATTAGAGAGCAATTTCCTATATAAAGGAGGCAGTATTCTATCAACCCATTAGTCCTGTCGTGCAACTCCTGCGATTGTAATCATACTCACTACACTTGCTACACTATAGGGCCCGCCCTAATTTCACCCTTAGACCGTATCCTCATCTTCCTCGGATGTCCGACTTGCTTTCGGGAATTATAGGGCGGCCTCACTTTCATATTTTCGCTAATTGGCCAGCTTGGATTTTCCATTGGCTTTTATCGAGGGTGGGAACTCATTGTTTGTCGTATGATTGTCTAAAGCGAACAAGGCAAACCATGAATATGCCAACGACGACAAGTACATGTTTTATGTTCCAAGTCGACGTGGAAAATGAAATTCCCGGAATTCACTTGGAAATGATCACGCCTGTATGGTTGAACTCTCTTTCTACCAGCCCATTAGAGCACTTTTTTCATGTGCTCTTCTGTTTTCAGGCAGAGGAGGGTGCTCCATTTCTCAGATATCTGTCGGCACTTTTAAAAATAATCAGCGACTTTCTCTCTAGTAGTTCTAATTAAGTCGATTATTGGTCTCTCTAGAGCTAGCTTTAGTACGCTGTTCAAGCTTTCAACATTATTCATAGTGAGGGAATCGTGCTGCCTTCCTTTGAAATGTGCACGTGCCTAATGCTTGGGGTCTATTTGTAAAATATACTCTACGGCTTGATGATCATTATTTTCCTTGATTTTGTTCATAAAATAATCAAATTTCTCTACTGAATATGTACGCGCAACGCACCATCATAGATCCAATGTATCGTTCTTGGGATACTTGTGTGCCAAATTTTGTGTCATATGCCACATGTAGTAGCTGTGGTATGCATTAACGAAGATTTGTTTCACCGCCTTTATTAAACCCTTCGACCTGTCCGTGATAATAACAAAATCTTTGTTAAACTAATCGATCACGAACACACCTACCCGTTCAAGAAACTACATCCACTTCTTCTATCACGACGACGGCGAACGCTAAGGGTAATATATGAAAATTTTCGTCTTGCGCCGAGGCAATAAGTAGGATCCCTTCGAAACGTCCCTGTAAGTGTCTGTCATCTACAAGCAATATGCGACGAAGTGTATTGTGGTAGCTTCTGATGCACGGGCCAAAACCCTAAAAAAATCTTTGAAACTTACTGTCAGGCTTTAGTTAAAGGACGTTCATACATTAGGATCTACCCTCTTCATCTTCTTCACGTAGGCTCGTAGATCTACAAATTGCCCTTGTCAACTGCCTCTAATATCGTTCAGGGTGAGTTCTTTCCCCCTCCAAGCCTTATAATATTTTATTTGCACGTTATTAGTTTTTGCAATGTCAAACATTATCGACGCAGGTGCGTAGTCAAATCTTTTCATAAGTTTCTCCTGTACATAGTTGGGTACGGAGGAGATTATTGCATTACGGTAACCGTGCGCCCCGATCTTAGGGGCCCTGCATGTGAGTACTATTGAACGTCTGAATTTTGAAAGAGTCGAGCCCAGTCAATTTAGATGCAGGTATTCAGCACGAACAACCGGGTTCGTAGCATTCGACTGTCACTCGATAACTAGCGGTTTTCAAGAGTCGGATTTGGAAGTTTTTCTTCACCGCGTGTTCTTTCAATGCTCTTTGGTATGTTTGCTTGTCTCTGAAGACCTCTCCAACTTTAAACGTTCAATTCCAGAATTCGGTTTCTACATCTTGATTGGAAGAGTCGCTCGATGTCTTTGACCCTTCGTAATCTCCGTCTACTAGGGGATTATCAATGCCTCTCTCGAAATTTCTCGGATCCTCTTTTATAAAACCATTCGGTTCGCTATCATAGTCTTGGGCGTTCTCTTCATTTGTGGTTGAGGATGACTACGCCCTTCACTAGCAGTGTTCTCAGGTTGTTGACTAGATTCCTCACCAGCAATGTTCTTAGGTGGTTGACTAAATCCTTCACCAGCGGGGTTCTCACGTGGTTGACTAGATCCTTCACCAGCAGGGTTTTGACGTGGTTGACTAGGCCCTTCACCGAAGGGGTGGTCATGTGTATGGACATGGGGTTGAGCTTCTCTGATAATCCCTATCGATGGAATGGTAGAACATAATTTGCGAGTCAACCAAGTTGTGAATCCGCCGGGGAAGAGATGACTGAAATCATCTTCATCCCCCACCCTTTCTGACGTGTAGTCTAACTCTTGACGACATTGTTGTGATGTATATATTTTAGTGGGTCATCATATGATTTAACTGGAGCATCGTTTAAATTAATAGTTAGTTTCCCGACCGACATCTTCGCCGTAATATCATCGTTATCGCCTAAACAGATTGTATCGTATATAGGTCCATCCTCCTCAAACTTACATGGTTGAAGAGAATGGTTACTCACAAGTTCAATCCCGGCAAGAGGTACTTGTTCAACTTTGACTCGGAAGGATGACGGTTCTTTAATGATGAATACCTTTCTGACATCCACCCCGACTTTATAAAATATAAACAGAGAGGCCAAATCATTCGAGTCCAAAATGCCAGCAAACATAGGGGTATTCACTCTCTTCATAGAGAACTTTACGGAAAGTGTTTCATCCACCCTCGCAAAACTGAAAGCGTACATTCGCCTTATGAATTGTTCATAAGAAATACCCGTCGAAATGGAAAGAAGCCTCCGCCGATCACCTTCATATAAGCCATCATTGTTTACAAGAAGACCATCATAGTGATAGAGAAGAGGAATGCCCACCTCCGACATCGCCTGTTTAAGAATGCGAAGGAAGGGGCCATAAGATAGATGACACAAAGGGGCAATGAAGCCTGCCTAGACAATCGATATCGACTGTTTAAAAAGGCGATATCGATGGTTTATACAATCGGTATCGACTGTCTAGAAATGCGATAACGACTTTTAAAAAAATCGATATTGACTGTTTATACTATCGGTATAGACTATCTTGTCTAGGAATGCGATAACGTTTCTTAAAAAAAAAATATCAATAAAATATATATCTTTTTTATACTGCACCATTAAGAAATCTTAAGAAACTGAAAATGGGGTTTACACTGGATAATTTTAACATACCTCCGTCGCAATGGAAAACTGCAGGGTCTCCTTCTCCCAATGGCAAAATGCAGGGTCTTCTCCTAAGCCAGTGTTTTCTACTTCCATAGCATTGATCGGATTGAGGAAGAAGACGTCTTCCCCTGCGCCTCCTCTATCTCTCACTAACAGAAGACGTCTTCCCTTCGCCTCCTCTATCTCTCACTAACTGAAGCTGATTAAAATGAGGAAGGAATGAATGCTTTTGTCGGTTAAAGAAAATCATAGAAGGGGTATGTTCAACTTTTTACTCTTCTCAAGGTCGGCTCGGCTTGGAGCTAGTCGGTTATGAGAAAGGTGAAACTATAGGGCATGGATCAAAATCTTGGATCTTCGATATGTATCGTCTGGCCCCAAAACCGATACGTACCGGACGATACGTATCGGTTCCGGATGATACATTTTGGTTTTTTTCCAAAATATAAAAAAAAAACAAAAAAAAAAAAAAAACGATAATTTGAAATTATCAGACGATAATTTCAAATTATCGTCCGATACGGACAATAATTTGATTGTTTTTTAAGGGGGCCTAGAAAAACCCAATTTATCGTATCGTCCAAGTCCAAAACCGATACGTATGGACGATATTTTGATCCATGCTATAGGGTCTTTGGTGGAAAAGGTGAATCTGATAGGGCCAATTCTGGAAATTTCCTTATGTTTTACCTTTAAAAAAGGAAAATAGCTGAAACTGAACCGACAAAACTGAAATATTTCGGTTTCAAATTTTTTTTATTAACCGATCTGAATCAAACCTGATTATTTCGGGTCCATTTCGATTCAGGCTGAAACGATCCGAAAAATTGGTATCGATTCGGTTTGGTACACCGAAATTTCATCCCTAATAGGGATATGGAGTTGGCATTGGTAGCCAACCCGCTCTACAGCCGACTTTAAAAATGGGTCACCTTAAAAAAAGGAAAAAATATACAAGTGGCACATGATTTCATCTAAGTGATGGAAGTGGAACAGATTCTTGTTTCCATGCAGTCCCACTGTTGGTGGTTCACCAGAGTTCGTGGGCCTCATATGGTCACAAGAGTTTGTAAAAGGGACATGGCCCTGCACCAGCTGTTGAGGATTGGCTGGATCGCTCCCGATCTGCCTATTCCAAGCGATGTTTAAGTTGAATCGCCGATCCCGATACAAAGAGTTCATATACCGAAACAATATGCTATGATTTACACTGGATATAAATTTTAAAGCAAACAAAGGAAGTAACTCAAACCCACCATCTAGTTGTATAGTAGAACCCACATGCAAAATTTAATGGAGCACTGCATAACTACAACAATAAATGAGTGACCTAAGCGAGCTGCTTAGGGAGCTTTAAATCATATTACAAAGTAAGCTAATGAGTAATGGCCAATTTCCAAAATAAGTTTCCCCACGCCATCCTACGCAAGTAAATCTGTGGTGGACTTTGCTTCACGGATGATGTGGGTGAAACACATGGGTAGAGACCCACAGAAGTATCTAGCCTCTTCCACGCAATTGGCTATTCTCCATATGTATTCTGGTTCATTTCTCATCCATCCAATGGGTTTCATAGAGTCTCTTTCAACAATCAAACGTCTAGCTAGGTGTTCTTTGTAGGTTGAATGCCTTTAAGAAGTACCTCTCGTGTTAGATGCATCACAAATATTCTAAATCCCTAGCCTAATTCCACCTTCTAAGACGTCCCCTTCCTTTTGCATAGACCCCCCCCCCCCCCCCCTTACCACCAAATTTCACAGAGAAAACAAGCTGAAGAACAATAACAAAAGAAGAATTTGTGAGTGTTACAGGTATTTATGTTTTGGATCGCCAAACGGCATGCTCATGCTCTCAAGATCGTTTGTGTAAATGATTGGAGCAAAAAATGACTCAAACTTTTTTGGCGTTGGGATCGCCCGATCCGATCTACCGATCCGGATCGATTATGGGCTGACCGATCCGCTGACCGATTCCGATATTTGAAATTATGCTTGGTATCAACTGTCACCCATACGGTGAATCGGTGATTAGCTAGGTACATTTGAAGAGCTATTGATCAGACGGTAGAAAATTTCTCAACTATTGTTATGTTCAACACATGTTGCAAAATTGATACAAAATTAACCACGTGTATAAATTTTGATCAACCCAGCCATATATATCGATATACATATCATAGTAAGGCGAAGAGAGTATGCAACGACAAAGATTGCAAGACCATCCCAAGAAGAGCCTTACGAATCTCTATCAAGAGCCAAAGTGACTAAAAAGATAGCAAAGGTTCCAAAAAAAAAAATGGAGAGAATTAAAAGGAGATTAAATAACAACCTGTAAAGGGAAAATTGTTAGTAATGTTACTAGAGTGAGTTAGAGTGTGGGTGTATCTATTAATATAGGGTGTGCAGGTAACCTCTCACTTAACATAAATATTAATGTTAGTGAGAACATTGAACTCACTAAGCCTTTTCCTCTCTTTCTCTCTTTCGTCTCTCTCTCTCTCTAAACTTAAACCTTAAACCACCATCCACAATCTTCTTCTTGGTATCAAAGCAAGGTGCTGATCAGAACACGTCATCCTGCTGGTGCTGATTAGAACACATCATCTTGCTGACGTCAGCCTGATATGCTGATGTTAGCAAGGCCAACATTTTTTACATCTGTTTGACCAGAACTTTATACCATTCCCATCGGAATCTTCATGGGAATTTGTTTCTCTTTTATCGAGACGAGATATGGCCTCTATCATGGTTTTTCAAAAGGGTTTTTAAAACCTGTAGATCTCGGCTGATTTACACTTTTTTTTTATCCCAGCTTTCCATGTGGCTGAGATTGCTTGGGGTTGCTATGGTTTTGTGTCTGGGATCCATTAAATCAAGTTGCAACATTTTCTGTGAAGATTTGAAGTATCATATCACAGTTTGGAATTTCTGCATCTCGTGCCCTTAAGATCAATTGGGAGTTGTTTGTCATCGAGTTTGGATCAGATTTTGAGCTGTCTATGAAGACTTTCATACTCTCTCGGTGATGTTCTTTGCCTTTTTCCTTGAACTTTTTATTTGCACCTCATACTTTCTCTCTATTCACAACAAGAAGTACTGTTTTTATTATGGTATCACAACAGTTTGTGGTTGCCCACCAAGTGTTTGTTAAAAGGCTGCAGTGACCAATTGTGAGTTTTTTTTTTGGTCACTATTCCTACAATCTCCCTTTGGGTTATTTGTAAATCACAATGACCGAAGGGTATAAAAATGAGTAGGGAGAATTTCCCACCACCATCACCTCTCTAAAACTGAATTCTGCAAATTGTTTGGAATAGAAAAGGGCCATCACCCTTTATATTCAGGGTCGCATGAAAATGGGTTTGTTGACAGGGGCTATCCCTAGGCCTAGCACTAGTGCTAGTGAGGTTGAAAAGTGGGATGCCGATAATTCCATCATTCTTGGATGGTTACTAAATTCTATGGACCCCTCTATATACAGAACCTTCATGTTTTACGATTCTGCAGCCAAGCTATGGGCCAAGTTGGCTGACACGCTTGCCCCTTCAGATCATGATACACGCATATATCAACTTAAGCAAATGATCTCCGAGTGTAAGCAGGGAGATAACTCTATGGGGGAGTATTATAGCTTACTTCAAAGTATGTGGGAGGAGCTCAGTCATTATGAGCCCCTATTTGAGTTTGGAGAGGAGGTAGGAGCCAAGTTGCAAAGCGCTTTGAAAGAGACCGGGTCTATAAATTTCTAAGGGGTTTACGATTTGACTATGAGTAAACACGCACTCAGATACTCACTACCAGACCTCTTCCTTCGTTGAGCACCATCTATGGGATACTATTTACTGAGGAACAACGTCGCCTTATTATGTCTACCAGTGCTTCGATCACCTTTGCTCCACCTGAGCGGGCCGCTTTTGCGTTAGATACTCGTTCTCTTGGAAGCAGGGGTCAGGGGAGTTATAGAGGTGGTAGGCGTGGTCGAGGTGGTCGAGGAGGACGCTCTACTCTCACATGCTCGCATTGTGGTCTTATGGGACATGTTCGTGATCATTATTATCGTCTTCATGGTTATCTAGAGGGTTATCAACCTCGATATGCATCTTCTGCTCATATTGCTATTGTTGATACTCCCGAGGCTACTTCTGCTAGTGATCTTATAAACTCCCTTAGATCCTAGATGACAGTTATTTCGCGACTATGAGCACCATGCCTCTCAGCCTCCTACGGAGGATACAAGGATCTCGATTTCTATTTCTGAGGCACCAGGTACTTCTGATTCGTCTGCCTTCGCCGCAACCACTATTTCTTTTTCTCCCAGTTGGGTCATTGACTCAGGGGCTATTGATCACATGACGGGTGAGTCTCAGGGGTACTCTCTTTATTCTCCCTCCACTTCTCCAACTCAGGTTCGCATTGTTGATGTTCCTACACTCCCATCTTGGGAGTTGGCACCATTCTCATATCTTCCTCCCTGTCACTTTCTCATGTTTTACATGTTTCCCATTTCTCTACTAATCTTCTTTCTGTTAGTAGCATTGCAAAGAAGCTAAATTGTTGCGTTATTTTTTACCCTGATTATTGTGTGTTTCAGGAGCTTACTACGAAGTGGATTGTTGGTCGAGGTATTGAGAGGGGCAAAAACTTTACTACCTGCAGGTTGACTTTAGTACCCTTACAGCTGCTATTGCTGATGGGCCCACTGCTATTCCTACTTTTATTTTTCCTTTTCTTGTTAGTGTTAGTTTAAACACTTTATCCTTGTGGCATGCCAAACTTGGACATGTTGGGTTTCAGACTCTATGCACTTTAATTCCCGGTTTTAAATCTATTTGCACTTCTATTAAATTTCAGTGTGATGCTTGTGAGCTTTCAAAACATGTTAGAAATTCTTATCCATCTCACATGCATAAATTTGATGCTCCTTTTCATATTGTGCACTCTGATGTATGGGGTTCATCCCCAATTACCTCTGTTGATGATTTTCAGTATTTTGTCACTTTTATTGATGATTGCATTAGATCAATTTGGTTATATCTGTTGAAAAATAAAAGAAGTTTTTTCGAAGTTTCAAGAATTTCATTCTTTCATCAAGACTCAATATGGGGCTTCTGTAAAAATTCTGAGGTCTGATAATGGAGGAGAGTATACGTCTTAATCATTTGATCACTACTTGACAATGCATGACATTGTTCATTAGTTTTCCTGTCCTTACACTCCCTAATAAAATGGTGTCGCGGAGCGTAAGAACAGACATCTCTTGAGATTGACTCGTTGCTTGCTCCGTGGTATGTATGTGCCAAAAACTTATTGGTCTTTTGCACTACTTATTGGTTGCTTTCTTATAAATCGCACACCCTCTCGAGCACTCGCGGGCCATACTCCTTATCATTCTCTTAGACCTATAGATCCTCTCTTTGTTGTTGAATCTCGTGTGTTTGAATGTACTTGTTTTGTCCAAGATCTTCGTCCCGCTCGATAGAAATTAGATTTTAAGGCTATCAGGTGTTTGTTTGTTGGATACTCTATTATCTCTAAAGGGTACCGTTGTTATGATTCTCATACCCATCACTTTTACACTCCATGGGTGTCGCATTCTTTGAGGATGTTCCATATTTCACCGAGGATTGTCCTACTCATGCTCCACCTCTTCCTTTACCTGCCCTTCAGGACCTTCCGATCTCTCAGCAACAGAAGAGGGTAATTACTTATGTACGTCGTAGGTGGCGTGATCCAACCATCCCAGTGCCTCTTCCAACATCCTCTGAAGTGGTGACTCCACCTCCTGTAAGTATCCTTCATCCATCTCCTGTTTCTCCTTTATCTTTTACTAATGATTTGGATCTTCCTATAGCTCTGAGGAAAGGGGTTTGCGATCGGGTGACCCCTCATAGCCTTGCCAATTTTGTTTGTTCTCAAGATTTTTTTCTAGCTTATTAGGCCTTTCTCTCTGCCATGACTCTGAGATGATCCCTCGGATTGTTTATGCCGCCCTTGACCACTCCTCTTGGCGGGCTGCCATGGTTGATGAGATGAGTGCCTTACGGCAGAATCATACATGGGACATGGTTCCTCTTCCTCCAGAAAATAAAATTGTTGGCTGCAAATGGGTCTTTGCAATCAAGCACAATCCGGATGGTTCTGTTTCTGGTATAAAGCTCAACTTGTTTCTAAAGGGTATACTTAAACCTATGGAATTGATTACGAGGCTGCCCTTGCTCCTATGGCCAAGTTAACTTCAGTTTACATTCTTTTATCCCTAGCTGCCATTCAGAGTTGGCCCCTTTATTAGCTTGATGTGAAGAATGCGTTTCTTCATGGTGATCTTTTAGAAGAGGCGTATATGGATCCTTCACCTGGTTTCCTGCTTCAGGGGGAGACTGACAATGTTTGTCGCCTTTGGAAATCTATATATGGGTTGAAGCAATCTCCGAGGGCATGGTTTCATCGCTTTAGTGGTGTCGTTGTTGATTTAGGATTTCAGAGATGTCACTCAGATCATACTATATTCATCCACTCGAATCCTTCTGGTCATGCCATCCTTCTTGTCTATGTGGGCGACATTATTATTACTGGTGATGATCATGCTTTTATCAGTTGAACTAAGAGCGAACTAGGTAGAATTTTTGCAATTAAAGATTTGGGAAATCTAAAGTACTTCCTTAGATTAGAAATTGCTAGATCTCATAAAGGAATATTTGTCTCTCATAGGAAGTATGCCATAGACTTATTGCGTGACACTGGAATGCTGGGTTGCAAACCAGCAATCACACCCATGGATCAGAAGCTTTCTATTCGTGAGAAGGATGATGACTTACTTCCAGATCCGCATGAATATCAGAGATTGGTTGAGAGATTGATTTACCTCACTCTCACGAGACCTGATATTACAATTGCTGTTAGTCTTGTGAGCCAATTTATGCATGTCCCTCACACAGTCCACCTTGTTGCCGTTCGTCGTATTCTCAGATTTATCAAGTCCAGCCCGGGCTTCGGATTGATATATCGTGCTTATGATTCCATGAGCATCTCTGCTTACACTGATGCCGATTGGGCTGGATCCATTACTGATCGCCGGTCTATTTCAGGATATTGTGTATTCTTAGGAGGCAACTCGGTTGCCTGGAAGAGTAAGAAGTAGACCGTTGTGTCTAAATCTAGTGCCGAAGCCGAATACAGAGCTATTGCACATGGAACATGCGAAGTTTTATGGTTGCGCTCTCTTCTATCTGAACTTGGTTTTCCTCTCTCAGATTCCACTCCTCTTCACTGTGACAATAAGGCACCCAAAAAGATTGTTTCTGATTTTGTTCTTCACGAGAGGACCAAGCATATTGAAGTCAATATTCATTTCGTCCGAGAGAAAGTGCGGAACAAGACACTGGTTTTAATTGATGTTACCTCCTCTCAACAGCTTGCAGATATTTTGACTAAGGCTGTTCGGCCTAGTACACTTAGTGATGTTGTTGTCAAGCTGGGCATGGTGAATATGCATGCTCCAGCGTGAGGGGGAGTGTTAGTAATGCTACTAGAGTTAGTTAGAGTGTGTGTGTATCTATTAATATAGGGTGTGCAAGTAACCTCTCACTTAATATAAATATTAATGCTAGTGAGAACATTGAACTCACTAAGCCTTTTCCGCTCTTTCTCCCTTTTTTTTTTTTTTTTTTCTCTCTCTCTAAACTTAAACCCTAAACCACCATCCACAATCTTCTTCTAAAATAAGTGATTGAGAAGTATGAGGATCCAAATGAGATGTGAGAACAAATGACCCGATCTTTTCATTTTTTCATGAAGTTGAACCAAAATCGAATCACATAGAGTGAGGAACACGTTTCCAATTGTTTTGGTTCGGTTTCGGTCGGTTTTCAGGTTCATCTGTACCCATTGAATACACTTCACCCGATATGCAGACACACTTAAAGACATGCAAGTCACGCATTCTTCCCATTCAATGACATTAAAAAACCTGCAAGAACGCCCACTTTATTTTTTATTTAATAGTATACTACAAAAGCTCTTTTCGTGCTGCTGTAAAAGTTGTCATACTGCTTTCTTCTTTTTATAAAAGTTATTTTTTAACATCTGTAACCACTTTTTTATTATATTATTAAATGAGCTTTGGTTAGGTACCGTTTTTAGTACTGGAAATAAGGTACTTTCCAATCTTTTTTCCATTGAATGTATGAAAAACTTGACTTTCACGTTTTCAAATAAACATACCTGTTCGGGCATATGCATTCAACATTCTATATTAATAGATTTGAGTGGAGCCAAAATTCCAGTCCTGACCGACAGTGCTTGATCAAATCTCATTATTTAAGTTTTCTGTAACAACTCTCTTTTGAAAAGAGAAATGTCGGTGGGTAAAATTTGAATCTCCTAAATTTCGTTGACAACTTGACTAGCTATTGGTTAACGAGCTTTGACCTTCGATCAAGTACTAACAGTCAGCACTATAAATAGGATAGGTCCAGTCTTTTATGTAAAACAATTCGGTTCGGCTCGGTTGGTTTCGGTTACATATCTCCTGACTCCGTAACCAAACTAAAAGTTGAAAAAAGGTTTTTGGGCACCGAAACCGAGCTGAACCTCTTTAAAAGCGGCCGAAAACCGATTTTTCGGTTTGGTCTTTCGGGATATTTTATATATATATATATATATATATATATATATATATATATATATATATATATATATATATATATATATATATATATATATAGGAAATGATCCTCTAACTAATTTTCAAACCCCTTTACTCCAACATTTTTTCCATAATTCCAGCATATCCGACTCATTTCTTGTTTGGGCAATAAAAAGATAAATAACATAAGCCATGAAATCTCTTCTTGTCTCTCTATGGTTAAAGGATCCATGACTAGGGAAATAAGGGCCCAAGGCGGATCCTTAGTGCAGCCCAACTCCAACAGGGAACTCAATTGTCTCTCTACACGTCATTCTTACACTTGTTACCGTTCTCTCGTACATGTTTTGAATAATCTCAATATATAAGTTCGGGATGTGTTTCTTCCTCAACGTCTACCAGATTATCTGTGTGAAAACTCTATCATAAGCCTTCTCTGGATCAATAAATATCATGTATTGGTGTTTCCCTCTCTCTTTGAACTTCTCCATTTGTCTTAATAGGAAAATAGTTTCCATTGTTGAATTAATCAGTATAAATCTAAATTGGTTCTCTGATACATATGATTCTTGCATTAGTCGTTGTTCTACTATTCTATCCCAAAGTTTAATAGTTTGGCTCATTAGTTTAATGCCTCGATAGTTAGCATATATATATCAATAGGAGCTTTAGTCATGGCTATATATATATATATATATATATATATATATATATATATATATATATATATATATATATATATATATGTTAGTGGGAGCTTGCACACTTTAGTTGTAGTGTTGAACTCCAAACCCGAGTCATTTAGATGCAAAATATCACCCGATTCAATGGATTAAGTGCCGTGCAGATGAAAATGGCCAATGTAGAACCATCCAAAATAAAAAAAAAATCTTTTTTTTTTTTTGCACATCATTGAGTGGCCACATGGCTTATTTTCAGACAGGGGCACCCATTAACCATGTGACTGAGTTTGGAAATTTATGTCAAATTTGTGGGTAATTCTCTGTCTCTCTCCTAACTCATTTTTCCTAATCTTGCAGTCTGTTTATTTTTTTTTCATTGCCTGAAGGGTTGGTCACCTTTTTTTTCCCATAGGCTATGGAGGGTAGCGTGCCTAATAAACCTTCACTACAGGTTCAGAATGTATATTGAAATGTTGTTTCTTGTTGCCTTTAATCTGTTTTACCAATCTAATTTGTAGTGACTTACTTTATAGGAACAACTTGAGATGGCGCGCCGAGATTGCCAAAGGATTAAGTCCGAAAATACTGTAATGGTGCCACTATTGAGAGAGATCAGACGGAAGGTGCAACTAGCAATCGGGCAACCTGTCGATACATCAGGACATGAGGAGGCCGACACCGATGCACCTAAGCCTGTCCTATCCAGGAAAGGGAAAGGGATCATAGGAGAGTCGTCATTTGAAAAAGGAAATTCAAGTGGCCAGAGGCGTCCGGTGAAGACCATGTCTGCTGACTTTAATGTTGCGGATCAGCAAATACTTTCCCACCGGAATTCTACTATCAAGTCTATGGTTAACGTTGTTGAAGAGGATGTTGCAAACGCTCCGTCGTTCTGTGGTCAGGAATGCTATGAGGCGATTTTTGGTGGGGAATTCCTTGGAAAACAGATTTTTGGTGCTGTTGAGCAAGGTGACCCGAAAGTTTCACGCCCACCTGTGGCTTATCACCATGAGAAGCGTGCCCAGGTGCTTACGCATTTCTTTTTTATATTCCCAATATTTGGGAACTATTACTTGCACATGAGAAGTTGGCCTTTCACATAGTTTTTAATAAAAGACTTGATATTTTGGGAACCATGTAAAAACACCATCTAAGCCGTATGACTGAAGCCCATGATCTAAAGATCTCTGGTGCAAAAGATTGGGAAAAAATCATATGACTCAACCAAATCAACTTTTTAATCATATAGTGCCTTTAACTGCATTGAATCATATGATAAAGATCGTGTTTCGTGCTAATCTAATGCACCTAAGATCTTACATCATAGCCTTCAAATCAGACAGCTTAGATGGTATTTGCACATGGCACAAGTTCCCAAAATACCAAGTCTTTCTTTTAAACTATGTGCAAGGGCCAACTTCTCCTGTGCAAGTAATGGCTCCCACAATATTTTAATCCTACATAATTTTTGGAAGATTATTTGGAAATGGTTGAAATTTTCAAAATTGACTAAAACATTTTAGTATTCGAAAACTGTCTCAGGACCATCATTTTTCACATTAATACCTTCAATGCTGTGGATGTCAGTCAATGTAGTGAATCCGGATCAAAAATGCTTTCACTAATACTTTCTCATAATAGGGAGTCTGTTGTCAACTATGTGGTCGAAGTTGTTGAAGAGGATGTTGTGAACTCCCAGTTGTTCACTGGTCAGGAATCCTTTGAAAACCCGACTGTTGGTGCTGATGAGCAAGGTGAGGCAGGGTTCTCACCTCCAACTGTTTCGTATCGCCCTGAGAAGCGCGCTGTGGTACTTGAGCATTTCTCCTTGAGATCCCTAATATTTAAATTATGCATGATTTTGCGAATTATTCAGAAGTGTTGACCATATTAGTATTCTAAAATGTCTCAGGGCCATCATTTGATGTCAAAGTTGTGAATCATAGTTAAAAATGCTTTCCCTATTACCTTTTTACTAGGAGTCTACCATCAAGTCCGTGGTCGAAGTTGTTGAAGAGCATGTAATGAATACCCGGTCGTTCTCTGGTCAGGAATCCATTGAAAAGCCGACAGTTGGTGCTGTTGAGCAGGGTGACCGAATCGTCTCATATACACATGTGGGTCATGGCCCTAAGAAGCGTGCTCGGGTACTTATGCATTTCTATTGGAATCCCTAGTATTTTAATTATGTGTAATTTCAGAAAATTATTTTAGAAGGGCTCTGAAAAACTGACCAAAACATAATAGTATTCTAAAATTTCACAGAACCAGCAACAAATGGCAGTCAAAGTTGTCAATCAGAGTTAAAATGTATTCGCTAATGGCTTCTCAGGAGGAGTTACCTATCAAGCCTGTGGTCGAACTTGTTGAAGAGGATGTTATGGATGCCCAGTCGTTCTTGGGTCTGGAATCCTTCGACAAGCCAATTGTTGCTGCTCTCGAGCTGGGTGATACAGAAGTCCAACCACCATCTATGGCTTATCGCCCCGAGAAGCGCCCCCGGGTACGTACGCTTTTCTCTGAGGTCCCCAATATTTTAATGATGCATAATTGTTCAAAAATTATGGAAAAGTTGTTGAATTATTTGAAAATTGGCCAAAACATATTAGTATTCTAAAATGTCCCAGAACCATCATTGGTCGTTCAATGGCAAATTGCATTCAGAACTGTAAATATGATTCATGTAAAGTGATCTATTAAAATGACTTAGAGATCCATTTTCTTTCTTACAAGTTCCAGTATCGGTAAGATTTGTTATCCTTACTGTACCTATGTTATGGTATGAATACACCATAGTATCATGCAAATTCTTTATGTATGGGTGGTGAGATTCTATTGATACCGAGGCAATTCCAATTAGACTTATTGAACGTTCCTAAAGTGGTTTTTTGGAATTTTTGAAAATTTTCTTAATTTTTAAGAACTTCCACCTTTTTGAATAATTTTCTCCATACCTTTTTCTATGGCGATTAAAACTCCTTTCTTTTTTCAGTCGGAAATCCATGCCCTACCATTTTAGATCTAGACAGAAATGTTCACTATTATATCAGAGATATAATAGTTTTGACTTTGCTTTCACCCTTAGTGTTTTTCATTTTTATTTTTTTGGTTTGGTTAAGTGGTGCTTAGAAATGCGTTTAGTAGATCTTGTTTTTTTTGCCTAATTGATTTGGCTCGCTCTTGTTCATAGGTGGATGAGACAGAATTGTCGATAGAATCACTTCCCTTCTGTATTGATTCCTCTGCAATTGTAAGTCATTGTCTTCCAAATTTTCTTAATGTTGATCAGCTTGGATTTGTTCTAAGTGGGTTCTTGTGCAGCTGGTTATGCTGGAAATTTTAATTAAAAATTTCAAACGTGTGTGTCGTAAGCATGATTGGCTGAAGAGTCACGTTGTATCATTGTGGAAGCAGTTGAACGAGAAGGCATGCTTCCATCTCCTATGACTTGTTTGCTTAGTTCTATGACTCTGCTGACCACCTGTATGCAGATAGAGTTATGACTTATGACCACCCAGTTTTACATCACGTGGTGCACATCTTTGATCAATCCAAGTAGTCCATCTAGCAGCCCTTTATCATCCAAAGAGTCATTCGATCGGTGGACTTTAGCATTGACTGTTACAAAAATATGTATGCACAACTCATTATATTGGAGCACATAGATTGGAAGCTCCCCTACTAAGTGTGATTATTCAACTTACTTTGGTTCAAATTAGGAGCTACCAATTTGATGACATGGATTGTTAACGACACGTGCCATGTGGCCTGAATAAGAGGTGGTCATGCCCGATTTATCTTATGTGCTTGTTCTTGATTGGAACCTGCAAGTTCTCTCGTTCTTTTGCAGGAAGTGAGGATCCAACTATTAGATGCTGATCTTGCTGAATGTTTGCCTTTGGGTGAAGCATTGCGAATGAGACTTGAAGTAGCACTTATAGCGGCGGAGATTAACGTTCTTAAAAAGCAGGTGGATGAACAAAAAGAGTTGGGTAATTATTGGAAACAAGAATTTGAAAGGTATTTGGAGCGAGGGGGAAGGGTGGCCCCTAGATGTGAGGGGTCTTTGGAGCCAGAATCTGGGTCTGGAGTGAAGTAAATGAAGAAGTGTCCTCATTCACACCATCTCCGGTAATGTTACTAATGACTGCTTTGTATCAGGCATTGGAGATCGTTTTTCATCTCAGTCTTCCACATGATCTTGATATCATGGGCGTACCATTAGACGTTCAGGATTTTATTCCACTTCAATACATCCAAAAAGTGACCCTAAAATCAGGTTTGAGCGAGGTGTGTGCATACTACATAATTTTTGGGTCATTTTTTTGGGATGTGTGCCACATGGAATTAAAAACTCACCATTTAGTGGTACGTTCATGATCTCAAGATCCAGTGCCGTAGATTGGAACGAAAAATGATCCCCATCGTCCCAGCCAAAGCAGTAAATGATTTTCGGCTGGGTCAGATTACATTTTAACTCATAACTCAATACTTATGCAGTTATCGTAGAATCCGAGTTATGTAAGAAAAATAAATAAATACGCTAAAGAAAGATTGAAACCAATTTTCTGAGTTTTCAAGCACTCCTTTGTCTCATATAGTGGTGAATCACGGCATTCTGTTTGGTAACAAGTAAAACGGCCATTTGGCGTGTTTGGGTACCATTGTGGGGTCCTCTCGGAAAATCTATTTTAAGCGGCTCATGTAAGATCAAGATCTAAGTTTGGTCCTGGGAAGTGGTGGTGAGCCCAGAGATTGAGAAACCTTCCTTAAAAAATAAAAATAATAAATAAATAAATAAAAAAAACCCAAAAGAATGTGAAAATAACCCAGAGGAAAAAAAGAGGATTTGCATTCAATTTTATCGGTACTTACGTCTGTATTTTTGGGTTAGGAAAGATAGAAAGGGATTTCTTATGAGGTTGGACAAAGCGATAATAAAAATATAATCTTGCGGATTGGGCTTTCACTGCTCGGCCAATCGACTACAGAGTAGCTGGTCTGGTGTTCTTACCTTGAAAGAATTCAATTTAGCTCTTCTTGCGAAATGGTGGTGGTGAATCGGTTCGGAACATGATTCTCAATGGCGGACATTACATGCACAGAAATATGGTAGCGATGGTAGGGGTGCAAATGGGTTGAGTTCGGGACGGGTTTAGGATCAATGTGAACCCGAGATCTGGTAAGCCCATTTCTAGACCTGAACCCGAGCTGACTTGCTCATGTCTAATAATTGACCTGAGCCTGTACCCAACCTGTTACCTGAAAACAAACTTGGACCCGGCACATATCAAGATTTGACAACCGTGTATTTTAGTCCCCTCTTCCAGCCTTTTCTTCCTTCTCATCTATCCTTCTAAGGAGATATGATTTTGACTCAAAAATAGTTTTAAATATCTACTTATTCTACCATCTAAGATTAGTTTTCAACACTCTTAATTAATTTTTTTTTTAGGAAACCTCATTTTCGCCTGCCCTTGCAACTTGAATGAGTGCGACTAGGTTTTAGATTAATAGGAATCATTATCCTCAAACCCTCATAACATTGATGGGAGACGGAGAAAGAATGGGGAATGGAGTTTCATACATGTCTTAAATAGAAAAATAAAATAAAATAAGCCATGAACATAGAAATATGAGTAAGAATTATAGAATCGCCACCCAAGAATCGCCGTCGTCAACTCTTGTACTAGAGAAGATTAGAAGAATGGAAAGTAGAACATGGAATGGGGCCATGGTACTTTTTAAGTGACTGAGGTTAGGTTTAGAGAGAGAGAGAGAGAGAGAGAGAGAGAGAGAGAGAGAGAGAGGGGTATCAGGTCGGGTTTGAGTGTAACCTACCTATTTAGGTAACAGGTTGAGGTTTTGAACCCGACTTAGCCCGACAGGTCAAGTTTTGAAACCCAAACCCGACTTGTAACAGGTCGGGTCTTCAAAACCTACTAGGTAAATCCGACTCGTTTGCACCCCTAGCGATGGTAGTATGTGATTTCTTTTACCTTCAAAATCAGAGGCTTCCTCGGGTAACTGGAAATCAATTTCTCCTGCTCATCATCTCTTGATTAGTATAATCAGAATTCAAATAGGTTTGGGTTTGAAATAGAGGCTTTCTTTGAACCTTGTGAGTGCCATCCATCAAAGGTGAATTCTCAGTCTCATAAGTATATAAACCGAATATTTTGGTAACTCCATTACTCGGGTGGATGTGGATTTGGTGAACCCATGTTCCAATGAGGGTTCAATTCTTCACGTGGCTTGCAGTTATTAACAAGATCTTAATTGTTAATCACTTACAAAGTCGGAGATTTCACTGCATAATGTGTTACTGTCAATAAGAATCTTTCTCCCATCTATTCCTCCACTACCCCGTCTATTCCTCCACTATCCTGTCGCAACAGACATATGAAATTATTTCTTTAATCTTTTTGAGATTAAATGACCTACCCTTCAAATATTCTCCAACTTTTTGGCTGGTTGGAATTCAACTCCATTTTGAAAATGTGGCAAAATCCTTTGGTGAATAGTGTCATTTACGATAGTCTGGGGTCTATGGAAGAAGAGAAATCAACGAATTCTTGAAGGATTATCAAGGCCGATATCCACAATTTTATCAGGTTTGATCAACTCAGCCATATCCTAGGCAAAACGTGATAAATAATTCAGGATGGTTCCAGGAGAACTGATTCGTTCAGATTGGGATTCAGTCTGCTGGTCTGGTGCACCAAAATCCTCCATTGCTCCTGCTTGGTCTCCTGCTCCCCCAGGATCACTGAAGCTTAACTTTGATGGGTGCACCCTCGGCAATCCTGTGGTTTTAAATCTGATGCCAATGATTCAATCATAGAAACATACAACTTCTATATTGGCATATGCTCCAATAATGAAGCAAAACTCTCTGCAGCTCATGATCTTCCTTTGCTTACGACATTGCCCTCTTCTGACTACATCGTTGAAGGTGACTCGGCATGTGCTTTAAACTGGAAAAGTGGGAAAGCCAAACATCAGTGGAGGTATGCTTGTTTTAGTAACTTGATTAAGACTACAATTGCTAACAAATCGATCTCCTTTCACCATATTCCAAGGAGTGCAAATAGCTTAGTTGACAAGTTGGCGAAAGATGGAGCCAATCTGATTCCCTCTAGGGTGGGTTAATTTTAATTTTGTCCATATAGATTTTTAGGATTGAGCTTCTCACTTCCCAACTCGTTGTAATTTTTTTTCCAAAGCTTTTGTATAGCTTTTTCTTTTCCAATAAAATTTCCCGTTGCCTAGACGGCCTTAGAAGGTGAATGAAGTCACTTTCCCCACCCTCGGTAGAGGGCATCAGTTCAGGCTATAATCTTTGCATATAAAGTAAATTTTATTGGTAAATATTTTTTTTCAGAATATTACTTGTAGTAATTTTCGTTACATGTGTAAAATATGTGTTTATTTTAATTTTATTTTGTATAATTTACTTTTCATCCACTTTTCGTTTTACAATGAAGTGAATGGATCGTGTAATAACAATTTTATGGCTGTGTAATAATAATTCAGATTTTATAACTGTTCCCTATTTCATACGCCATTTTAGTTTTTCACGAGGGTAAAGGTTCGTAAGCTAAAAAATTACACTGTCAAATCAGCAATTATAGCATGCCACATCAGTAAATTTATTAGTTTTTTTATAATTTGTAATAATAATTCAAATTTATAGCCCGTTGCATATTTCATACGTGATTTAAGAGTTTTACAAGGGAAGAGGCCCGTGAGCCAAAAAAAAATTAGACAGATATTAAATCAGCAATTACAGAAGGATTTATGACAAGAACACTTGGAAACTGTTATTTCAGCGTAAAATGGGCAGTTCTGTCATAATATTCCAGCTTTAGGCTGAAGCAAACACCCTTTTAGTGTCATCTATTGCCTCATGGAACGTTAGGGAGCTTAGCAGCCATCCATTGAAGTTGAAAACATGATCAGGAATTACAGTGTAGGACTTTGTTGTATGCTGGAGATTAGAATTTAAGGCTGCGTTTGGGTTAGCTCTTTCAAAGCAAAGAGCAGCTCTTTTACTCTTCGACTCCGGCAGAGAACTGCTTTCATGTTTGATAACACAGCTTCTCTCCCCATTTGCTGTGATAGGGAGCTGTTTTAAGTGATAAAATTATTCTTTGTCTGCTCTCTGCTCTTATAAGAGCTAAAATGAAGAATTTTAACAGAGTGGATGGTAATCGATAATATAGCGCCCACTCTTTTAGCCCACTCTTTTAGCTATATTATGGCTGCTCTGTAACCCAAATATCTTCTCCATTCAGAAGGTGAAAGAGCATGAGCAACTCATTCATTGTAAAGCCACGAGATTTGTAAATAAGTTGGGGTTTGAGCTAACTGCCATATATGGGTCAAATCTCAACTGTGGAGATTGTAACTCAACTAGGTCCCTTCAGAAACGATTGGAGGCAGAAAAGTTCCAAACAGAATTTTGGATGCCTTACTTTTTTTTATAACATGGGTGTCCAGGCCTCTTACAACACCCAATTAATTTGAGGGGCACGCACGTGTTGGGTCAGTACAGGACATAAATCCCTAGGATAGCACAAGGGGCGATTCGAACCCAAGTCTCATGCTTCTTGAAAATGCTAATCTTCGAGCTAAAAACCCTCAGATGGTGAGAGAATTGATGACCCGAATTTAATCATTTCAAGAACTTCACCACAAAGTTGAAAGCGCCTATTCCGAATTTCCCTTTGTGAGTTCACGAATGAACAGATAAAAGGAGCGGTGTTTGGAGGCAGTGCTGCAATAAATTCCAAAAATCTATTAAGTTTTTGTGTATTTTTTCTATTTATGGATCCATTTAGTAATTTTTTTAATTGTTTTCATGTGATAAAATTTTCCTTCCCTTTCTCCATTTTCAAGACGAGTTGATTTCTGCTTTCAGTTCCTAGAGATCTCTCAAGAAGCCGGAGCAAAATGGAATCAGAAGCACTTGCGTATATGTTTGAGGCCTCCCACCCACAGATCAAAACATTGGGTAAAATTTAGACCGAAAACCGATAATTTGACCGAAATTTCGGTCATTTCGGCCAAAATTTTGATCCTTGCTCCCACCTCTCTTGATAGAAATCCTGATTATCAGTATCCAGTCATAGGATCTGACTCTCCTCTCCTGACCACCATTTAAACACCAAAATGAAATTTAAATAAACTTTCACAATCAATGATTTAAGATTATAAATTGAAGTGCAAAGGCCCAAAAATTGTGTTTTAAAAAGATTTAAACCCAATTGGAATATAATATGAGCCATTGTTTTTAGTTTTAATGGCTGACATTAAAGTTCATCAATCAGATGGGGTTCATATTATAGACATGTTCTTTAGCTAAGACATGTTCCAATAAACGATTCTTCCTTTGACATTTTGGATTGATCAGAATGTGTCACTTGACAAAATGATAAATTACACTTCAATGGTGTAAGATAAAGAGTGTAATTTAATTGGTATAAGAACATTTTTAATCACCAAAACAAACACCATTTTGGTGATTAAATGTCGGACAGAAGGCAATTGACTGTTATATGGCTTATCTGGTGTGCAGAACTCACGTTTCCTTTGTTATTTCTCTTATTCTTCTCTTGTTCTCTTTCTTCCAGATTATGAGCCTGGGTGATTTTCCAGGGCCCATCTTTCAATGTCAATCATAGCACCCAAGTCTATAACTGGTTGAACTCAATGTAGGGTACAGGCCATTTAACCTGATCACATGCCACTGTAGCAAAATGCATATCCCTCACCGCTAATATTAAGAGACCATGTGTAGATATATGAGATTAATAAGTCCTTAACAAACCCATTCACATTGAGGGAAGAGCTACTTAATACACCAACTGTGCGTCTCGCTCCTCAGCTTGCTCAACTTGCATCTCCTGGTGCGTTCTCGGTAACTCGGAAGTTGGCTGGTAAAGTCTGCAAAACTATACAATGGTTGTGCAATTGTTCATTGGAGGGTAATGGTTGTGCCCATGTACAAGTTTACCAATCATTAAAGGAAGACCAAACTATGGTTGCCGATCAACTTCAATTTTCACGACAGCTAATGCAGGTAGGCGTTCTAGTTTAAACGGCGCTCGCCTCTGATGTTTGATCGCACAACTTTTTTTACTGGTCCTCGTTAATCACTATCATCCTTCATATACTTCTCCTGAATTGCTGCTGCTGTGAAACAATCCCGTGCGTTAAGATGAAACCTCAAGACTAAATCATAAACTGTGCAATAGGTATGCACATAACACAAAGGTTACATCCTTAGGTTTGGGGCAACAAGACTTGGCATAGGGTAATCGATCGGTTTCACCCTTAGGGTCTATTTTTCGGTGTTTGGATTGTGTAATTGGCACATATAAAATAGAAAAGGATCATTATCGATAGTATATATCTCACACCCAATAAATTCAACTTTCTATTATGAAGGAAATTTCGTGAGAGAAAGAAAAATTAGGAAAGAGAGAGAGAGAGAGAGAGAGAGAGAGAGAGAGAGAGACATTTAAAAAAGAGAATGATAATAGAGAGTTAAGAGAGAGAGAGAGATATTTATTTTTTATTTATTTATTATTAAAAAATTAATTTTAATTTTTTTTCTTTTTTTAAATTTTTTTATATTTAATTTTATATTTATTATTTTTAAAATAAAAAATAAAATCACTCTCTTTCTTTTGATAAAATAAATAAAAATAAAAAAATTAAAAATTAAAAATTAAAATAAAAAATAAAAAAATAAAAAGATTCTTTTATTTATATTATGTGGTTTATTATTATTATTTATATGTTATTATTATTTATTAATTTTATTTATAAAAAATTAAAAATTAAAATTAAAAAAAAAAAAAAATTCTTTTATTTATATTATGTGATTTATTATTATTATTTATATGTTATTATTATTATATTTTTTATTTTATTTTTATTTTATTTTTTAAATATTTTTAAAATTTTAATCTATTAAAAAAATATTTTTAATTTATTATTTTATGTTTAATTTTTAAATTTTTTTTAATTCTTATGTTTTTATTTTGGTAAGTATCACATTTCCTTTCCTTCCCATAATTTCTTTTCCTTTCCCCCTATCCAAACAGGCCCTAAGAGTGAACGAATCATTAAATTCTATATACGTGGCACCATTTTGGCATCACAGTTGTGCATGGGGAGATCATCTAGATTAGATTCATCTTAAGATTGCATCAAATTACTATTCACACCATGTGATTAACAGCCCTAAAAGTGCCATAAAATGAACCGATACCAAGTCCGAATTAGTCACTAATTTTCTGGCACTTGTAGCCAGCCTCTTACGCCCGTGGTTAGATCTTTTTTTTTTGCAATCACAGATGTGAATCTAATCTATATGATGAACCAGTGAACCGCGTGGCGCTACATGGCACCAAATGATGACGCATTTACAGAATCAATAGCCTGATGATTCTCGAGAGTACCTAAACCCTATAACTCAAAAAATAAAATAAAATAAAGGTGCAATAAGGGCCATCCTATTGAGAAAAAGGATATCTATAGTAATCCCAATCAAGGGGAGCAGCTGCAATTTTGCTGAACTCTACGGCACTGCCTTCTATGCTTGAAAATATGTACCCATTGCTTTTATCAATCAGCTTCACGAGATTTCCAACGCTTTCTTTATCCTGTAAAACCAAATTGGTATAAGCTATGAGGACAAGACACAGGCATCAATATTTGGCATGCAGATTTTTTTTGGTTTGCATCTTTTGTTTCATTGACCAGCAAACGTTCCATAGCTAGAACCGTCATATACACTCCATTTTGGTTTTTAGAAAGGAAAATATGAACAGAATTCAGTGTTTAGATGGAGAAATAATGTGAGAAAATCTTGTTGGTGTTCCAATTAGCAGCATTTGTGGGATCCATCTTGGAAGCCAACATTTAAACTTTTGTGCTACCCACATCACTAGAAAATAGAATTCCATCTTATGGAGGATGCCATGAAGGCTCTCTCATAATATTAGGTGGAGGAGAGGTGCACCCGACCGCCCACCCCCACCCACATGCACACACACACAAAAGGCAAGCAAAAGGAACTTTTATTAGAATTATATTATAACTTATGTGTGCATATGCTAAATTAATGAACAAGACAGTTGAGTTGGCGGTAGCGGGTCGAACCCATCCACAACCTGGCACATGGGTCACCAAAATTATACACGCCGCACGCGGCACATATCTAGATAAATCTAAGTTGCTGAAGTGGCAGGACATCATCTAAACAGGATTTGGTCTGATGTAGGCACTCATATCATTTGATCTGGATTGTTCCCCATGCCTTCTTAAACATCTATACACGCTGCACATGGCACATTTCTAGATAAATCCAAGTTGCTAAAGTGGCAGGACATCATCTAAACAGGATTTGGTCTGATGTAAGCACTCATATCATTTGATCTGGATTGTTTTCCATGCCTTCTTAAACATCCATTACAAGGCTCTTGATTGGATAGTAAAGAACTAGTTTGGGATGGACCCCATCTAGATGGTAGCCAAGTGATACAGGGCATTACTGGTGAAACAGAAAGGGCCGTTTCAAGCTGGTTGGTGCAGGGGCTCTCCAGTATTTAGGGTCATAACAGAGGTAAATCCGAGATTTTAAATAGGTCTAAAATAAGGGGATAAACTGGAGGAAAGGGGGTTCCATGTAACCACTTTAAAGTGGAAATGTGAACCACTTTGTCGAGACAACTGGCCTCGGTATCTGGCGATCATGTGATCATTTGAGCCATAGAATCCCAAGATTGGCCCTCCATAATCTTTTGACTCTGAAAATTTTCAATTTATTTTTGGGAGGTTCTCGAATCCTATAATAGAAGGAATTAGTTGTTAAGACTTACTTCTATTTTAAGGTGTTAAGAATCATAGCCTCCTTGGCCATTTGGAAGTGTAAAATTAGAAGATAATTGAGTTATTTTATAAATATATATATATATATATATATATATATATATATATATATATATATATATATATATATATATATATATATATATATATTAGGGACTGGTCGAGATTTTCAGATTGCTGTAATTTACTTTTTATAAAAAATAAAGTTTTTAGAGGAGTCGAAACTTCCCAGTTTCATTGTTGCTTCTTTCAAGACTTTTCAGCCGAATTTCAATAATGTTTTCCATGACTTTTTAGTCTACATCTATTGCTGCTATTCTGAGCATATAATTGAGTTCATGTGGCTATTTTCTGAGACTTTGAGCCTGTTGTTGCTGTTATCTACTGTCTGAGTCCTATAATAGAAGGAATTAGTTGTTAAGAGTTATTTCTATTTTAAGGTGTTAAGAATCCTAGCCTCCTTGGCCATTTGGCAGTGTAAAATTAGAAGATATAGAGTTACTTTTTATATATATTAGGGACTGGTCAAGATTTTCAGATTGCTGTAATTTACTTTTTATAAAAAAAAGTTTTTAGAGGAGTTGAAACTTCTCAGTTTCATTGTTGCTTCCTTCAAGACTTTTCAGCCGGATTTCAATAATGTTTTCCATGACTTTTTAGTCTACATCTATTGCTGCTATTCTGAGCATATAATTGAGTTCATGTGGCTATTTTCCGAGACTTCTGTTGTTGCTGTTATCTACTGTCTTCTCAGATGTGATTTATGCCATTACTACTGTTACATATCTTCTCTACTTTGCAATATATCAGTTCCATGCACAGAATTAACATAGTATCTTGGCTGCTGATTAGTGTCTGTTTTCACATAGCTTGGATTTCTGTTTTGAGATTGTTAAGTCTCTTTGTTTGCTGCTGTTTTCTGGGTATTAAAAACTGCTGTGAATCAGAGTTTATATGTATGTGATTTATTAAGAGTAATTTTCACTTAAATTCTAATATTTTATATTTTTCTACGCAAAAATTACTCATATATATATATATATATATATATATATATATAAATGTTCACTTTTCTTATTTTGTATATATATATATATATATAAATGTTCACTTTTCTTATTTTGGTTGAAACTCACGTGTATCGATAATAGAAAATCCCTAACCTATATAAAGGATAGAAATATTCCAAAATTCAATCAACATGTGTGAGTGATGAGTCAACTCCCATTCTAATTAAGGATTCTGTGGTGTGTGGTACATAGACGAGTTTGCTGATTTTTATGGAACAAGTATCCAAAACAGTCTCTAAAGAGTTTGACATGTTAACATGGAGGCATGCGTCATCTAGAGAGTGGAGTCTACGCAATATTAACCACAACAAGAATGAGAAACTATATTGAAAAACCAACACCAACAAACTTAAAAGGAAATGAAGAAACCAACGTGCCTGAATGTCCAAGGTTGTGAAGTCTACCAGACTATAATCTTCTATTACCTCACATAGCTCCTTTGTGAGCTTCCTGCAATTAATCAGAAACCACAGAACAGTTTATATGACCTGCAGTGATATTCCTCTTCAGCATCAGCAATACTACAGGTTAAACTAAGAAACATCCAGCAATCTGGATGGTCTAGGAAAATATAAATCTCAACTGATTCAGCCTTTTCAGCATCAATGGCTGAGAAATTATACTTTAGCTAGAAAAAATGATTTCAGTGGATAATACTTGAAGAGTTTTCAATATACTGAATTTTATGACTTGGAATATAACCAGCTAAATAAACCTCAATAGACAACAATCGTTCATAAATAATATGAAAACTATCCCTTCACTAGAAGGCATCTATGCAAGTCATATACCATTTAGAGTGAAAAAAAAAAAAAACCAAAAACAAAACAAATGGTGCTTATTCACATCCTTTAGCATTGAGGTAAGACATTGATTGCATGAAACGGGGATGACAGTTCAGGAGCAGCAGAGCGGCAGTTCATAATAATGCCACAGTGCTGAAGCGTAGGAAGTATTGTAAACAATCCCATTAAAGAAGTTTTGAATATAGATTTTTATTCAATAAAATATAGGAAAGAACATGAGATTTGATTGAATCTCCTTTTTCTTAGAAATCTAGCATGTCTCCTTATGATGTCTAAGGCAGGTAAAGCATAAGCAAACTATGCCTAAGAGGTCACCCTCCAGAAGCAGGGCCTAGGCAACAAAGCAAGGGCCTAGGCACAACTTTTGATAATAGAGTTCAATTTGAATCAATGTGCGGATTGTGACATTGTGATGAGCACAGTAGTTGCTTGTTTGGGTAATATAGAGAGAATAACACAATGTTTGCCAGATGTAACAAGCAATTTTACAGCCCCACCTGCTCAGGGAATTAATACATGCGATCTAAATTTACTTGTCAAAATTATTGTTATCATTATTATCATTATTATTATTATTATTATATGTCCTAGACTGCACATATTAATTTTCTTGAGCCCTTATTGACATGCATAATTTAAAATCTATAGGATTTATTTTTTGAATCTTTTAAAACTTGAATTTCCAATAAAATTAAAATTAAAATTTTTCTCTAAAAGGGCATCATGGTAATTTTCACTACATAGGCATAGTGCCATGAGTGTCAAAATTGATTTTAGAATGTTACTTGATTAATTATATTTTATTAAGTATCAAGAAACTAAAAATTAAATTTTGAAATTAAATTTTACCTTATTTTCTGAAGGTTAAATCATGGCTTTAAAACATGGAAACTCGACGCGACTCGGAAATCATCTGAGTAAAGTCAATGCGGAAAATCGGTCCGACTCGACTCGTTTCGACTCGGGTTATTTAAAATATATTTAAAATTTAAAATTTTATATATATATATATATATATATATATATATATATATATATATATATATATATATATATATAAATTTTTTAATATATAGAAAATGAGCTCATGGGCTGATTGCAGAAAAAGTCGATTAATAAAAAATAGAAAAAGGAAGGAGCCATTGAGCTCAGTCTTCTCAGCTAAGATCAAGTAAATGCACATCTAAGATTGCACAAATAAGTTCAATACAAAAATTAATAAATAAAAGAGGAAAAAAAGAACAGAAGCAGTATTAGCAGCCGAAGAGGAAGAAGAAAAAGAAGACTGAGCTTAGTCTTCTCAATTAATTACCGAAATAGATGCACAACTGAAAAGATTGTGCTCAGTGGCCCATTTAGGGCACCTAAAATGGGGAAAAAAACAAAACATATTTTAGGGCATGTTACAAATCTATGGCGAAATCGTGAAAAAAAAATAAAAAAACAGATTTTAGGACTTATAAAGAGAAAAATCAAATCAGAAAAAACTCAGGGGAAGCCGATGGCTGTGATGGATGGGCGACCGAGGGCTTCTTCTTCTTTCTTTCTTTCTTCTTCTTTCTTTCCTCTTCTTCTTCTTCCTGCGTCTCAGTTGTTCTCGCCAAGGATCAAAATTTCGGCCGAAATGACCGAAATTTCAGTCCAAATTATCGGTTTCGGTCACCGAAACGATAATTTGGACCGCAATTTCGGTCATATTTTGTATGGGACTCAAATTTTGGGCCAAATTTTCGGTTTTCGGCAGAAATTTCAGTCCAAATTTTCGGTTTCGGTCATGCCCGAAACCGAAATTTTCCCTGAAATTTTGATCCTTGGTTCTCGCCGATTTTGTCGAGGGCCCAAGGGTTTTAATACATAAAGGGCTACAAAGGGGGAAAATTACAAGTAAGCCCCTTAAAACTTTTTAAAACCCCCGCTAGCCACTTAAAACTTTAACACTTAAGTGACTCGCCCGAGCCAAAGCCCAGATCGAGTGTATATACGAGTCGACTTGAAACCAGGTCAAGTCGAGTCGACTCGCCAGAGTTTCGAGTTAACTCATCGAGCTTTAGTACCATGGGTTAAATAATGTCTTTTAAATTTTTTTTTGGCGAGCAAATTATGAATAGTATATCTAAGACACACGAGAAGTCATCTATGAGATCCTACTTTATGATTCAATATGATGGGATCTGAATCATTGATTGATCTCAAAAAGCAGTAAGGGCTCTGGTGGATCATGTTGTCGAAACCTCAATTTGTGTGGACTAGTGTGCACCCTAAGTATGACGGCTATTTTAGGGTAGCACTGTTCAAAGTCCCTTGACTCATCTAGTTGGATTTTAAACTAATGAATTATCATAAGGTGTATAGGTTATAAGTTAGACCATTGCTTAATAAGGTTCCTAATTCTTTTAGGGCCCTGATTTTTCTTTACATTAGTCCTTAAGAGCCACAAGACCTCAAACTTATTAGAATTGCAGTCTCATTGAAAGAAGGATATAGAGGGTTTGGAAAGAAGGATATAGAGGGTTTGGCTTAAAGTCGAGATCTCGAGATCAAGAACATAATCATTACATAAGTATGTTCATATATTTAATTTTAAATACAAGTAAAAAAAAAAAAAAATTTAAATAGAAGAGGGATTAAGTTGATCATATGGGATGAGACACCATGGTTATACTTATAGAGGTGACGTCATAATTGACCCATGAAATCTAGAGATCTCGTTCACCTACGTCCTTATATTTCAAGGGTATTATAAAACCTTTTTTTATTACTCCTCTTGGACCAAATGGAAACTTCCGTGTATTTTCACTTTCTAATGACTGCACTATTTTTTGCTTTGTAATCATCCAAGAACATGGATCCATTGACTGTTTTAAAGGTGGTGTTACCCCATGTTAATTCTGAAAAAAAGGCATGGACATCCTTTTAGATGGTCTCCCAATTCTAGATCTAATTTATGTCATCCCTCTTTTGATCCATTCTTTATAGGAAACAGTAGATCAATTGTTTTAAATTAAAACTGTTGATGTTTTAAATCATAATATCTAAAAAAACATTTATGGTTTTCAAGTTTTACTAAATCCTCCTCCAACCTATCATGTTCACTAAAGTTTGTAGTTTTCTCCCCCTTTGCTATAGATTTCGATATTATGGCTCTACTTTACAGTCAGATGGTAGATTTGAGGACATCTCAAATAGGAACAATGTAGGTTGGATGAAATGGAGAGAGGCATGCGGGGTACTGTACGCTCTAAGAGTTCCACTCTAGGAAGCACGGATACGCTTGCATGCGCATCCCACGAGTTTCCCAAAAAAAAAAAAAATTCGGGTACGGTACGGTCGGGATACAGAGTTCACTAATTTGATTTTTTAAAAAAATTATTTAATCCCTATATTTTAACGTTGCCTTATTAGGGGCTGAAATCGGTATACGACTGATTTGATCCGGCTCTTTTTTAGGGTTGCAAAAGGAAGGGAAAAAATACGAAGAAGAAGATTAGAAGAACAAGAGCAAAAGCTCTAGCTCTTTTTTAGGGTTGCAAAAGGAGGAAAAAAAAATAGAAGATTAGAAGAAGGATAAGTAGCAAGGACGTACCTCTACGCTCCCTAGGAAGGTTTGCTGCTTCTCAGATCTGGAAGGACGTACTGAGGTACTTATTTTGACTTTCTTTCTTCTCTCTTGCGAAGGTTTTTTTTTTTCCCTTGATTGCAAAGATCTGCTAGCTGCTCCGCCATTTAAGATTTTTTCTGCAAAAATGCTAGAGAGAGAGAGAGAGAGAGAGAGAGAGGAGAGTCAAATGAAGATAAAGCGTTAGTCATATGTATATATATTGAGAGGAGTGAAAATGTGAAATAGACACGTGGAAAAATCTGAACTATTGAAATTTGAGATCGCTATAGACTATGAAGCAGCAGTGGCCCACAATTTACCTATGTTGACGACGTTGACTGTGGGATCAAATTTTTTTATTGGGCATTTGCCTATTAGGTACATGACCCGAGTAAAAGTTTTGGCGCTTGTGTCAATGCCTTCTCAGAATCTTGATATGGTGTTTAATTTAAAGCGTGATTTTTTTTATGGCTGATATGGTTTAATGGTTTTTAATTTAAATGATCGCCGATCTTAAAGCGGATTTTTTGATAGCTGATATGGTTCTTAATTTAAATGATCACCGATCTTAAAGCGTGATTTTTTTTATGGCTAATATGGTTCTTAATTTAAATGATCGCCGATCTTAAATCTCCTTAATTTTGATGGCGTTCAATATCAGCCATAAAAAATTAAGAACCACCGTTCCAAGATCATAAACCAATAAATGGTATTAGATCATTTAAACATCATTTTGTGCTTAAATGACGGTCAAGATAGTCGGTCCCATAAAACTTGATGTGTGATTAGTCCGACTCATGTGATCGTCATGTATACCCAAAAAATGTGTTTAAATGATCTTATAGACTTATACCGAAAAAATGTGTTTAAGATGTGGTGATCTATACCGTTAAGGAGATTTAAGCCATCTGATTTCAGTCATAATGGGCTCAAAAATGACATTGTAGGGTGATTTAAGCCATCTAATTGTGGACTTTAATATCAACCATTGTTTACACTTTACAATATTCATGGCTGATATTAAAGATCATCGATCAACGTTTTACGATGTGGTGATCTGTACTGTTAGGGACTTTAAGCCATCTGATTTCAGTCATAATGGGCCAGAAATGGTATTGTAGCGAGATTTAAGCCATCTGATTTGTGGACTTTAATATCAACATTGTTTTCACTATTAATGGCTGATATTAAAGATCATCAATCGGATGGTTCACAACTTCACATCCACACATATGTGCATATTTATGAGTATAATTTTCTTTTATGGATATATTTTTTGAAGTTTGCATCGCCAATGAGCGCTTCTCGTAGTTTTGGCATTGGTGTGAGTGTCGATACTCGTCCTCTATCGAGATACGTTGCCAAATTAGGGGCATCTGATGGTGAGGGTGGTAACCAAAGATGGACTTGCAATTATTGCAATGAGATGTATACTAGGTCGTATTCTAGAGTAAAGACACATTTACTCAAAGTTAGGGGTGTGGGAGTTGCTGTTTGTGATAAAGTTTTACTCGAACGTATAAGAGAGATGAGAAATTTAGAGGATGAAGCGGAAAAAATGAAGAGACCGAAGCAAGTTCCTTTACCTGTTCGATCCACTGCAAGTAGCTACGGTAGCTCGGTTCCGATTAGTGGCACTGGTGGTATTGTTGAATCTCCCGCTCTTAGGAAAAGAAGACAGGTTGGGGATTCTCCCTTGGAAAAAACATGAAACAATGAGGAGCGCAAACAATTGAATGCGATTATTGCTAGGATGTTTTATTCCGGTGGCCTACCATTCAATTTTGCAAGAAACCCACATTATAATTCAGCCTTCAAGTTTGCAGCAGATAAAAATCTTGATGGCTATATTCCTCTCGGCTACAATTCTCTACGGACCACATTGTTGCAGAGAGAAGGCTCGAATAGAGAGGTTGTTGGAGCTAGTTAGAGGGACATGGAAAGAGAAAGGGGTTAGCATAGTATCTGATGGATTGACCAATGCACAGAAGAGGCCACTTATCAATTTCATGGCTGCATCGGATGGAGGGCCAATTTTTTTGAAAGCAGTTGATGGCACGAAAGAATACAAGGATAGCCATTATATTATTACACTGCTTCTAGATGTTATTAAGGAGGTTGGACCTTATAATGTGGTCCAAATTATAACAGATAATGCGTCTGTGATGAAAGCAGCTGGGTCTCTTGTTGAGGCCGAATATCCTCATTTTTTTTGGACTCCTTGTGTTGTCCACAGCTTGAATCTGGCTTTGAAGAATATTTACGCAACAAAGAACACAAAGAGGAATGAAATCGCGTACAATGAATGCAATTGGATCACTCAAATAGCCGATGACGCTTCATTCATACAGATTTTTATCGTTAATCATTCAAGGAGGCTAGCACTGCTTAATGAATTTAGCTCTTTGAAGTTGTTAACTGTTGCTGAGACAAGATTTGCTTCGGTCATAGTCATGTTGAAAAGACTGAAGCTTGTAAAAAGGGGTCTTCAAAGCATGGTGATTAGTGTTGAATGGTCATCGTATAGAGAAGACCAACCAGGGAAAGCTCCAACTGTGAAAGAGTTAGTCTTAAGTGATACTTGGTGGGATAAGGTCGATTACATCGTTTCCTTCACCAATCCTATATATGAAATGTTTAGGCGTGTTGACATGGATAAACCTATTCTTCGCATGGTGTATGATATGTGGGATACGATAATTGAAAATATGAAGAAAACAATCTTTAGATTTGAGGGTAAGGAAGAAAGTTAAACATCAGTTTTCTATGATGTGGTTCATAGTATACTTGTCGATCGATGGACTAAGAGTTGCACTCCACTCCATTGCTTGGTCATGCCATTGAATCATAGGTAAGTTTGTTTACTCAATATAATGTAGCAATTTTTTATTTCATAGACTCTTTTAATGCTAATAATCTTTTTTGTATTTTATAACCAGATACTATAGTGTGAAATTGATCAATGAGGCTCCAAATCGTGTTCCACCCCACATGGATGCAAAAATATGTGCAGAGGAACAAATGCCTGAAAAGATTTTTTCCCAATTCTCCAAAAAGAGCAAGGGTGAATGCCGAGTATGCTAAGTTTTCCAAGAGTCTTAAATCAATTTGGTGAATTTGATTGTTTAGAAGACAGGTAGACATTAGAACCAAATGTTTGGTGGTATACTCATGGAGCTTCGTTGCCATTACTCCAAGGCTTGGTGGTATACTTATGGAGCTTCGTTGATTGTTTGGAAGACAGGTGGACATTAGAACCAAAAATTTGGTGATATACTCGTGGAGCTTAGTTGCCATTACTCCAAGGCTTAGCCTTCAAGCTTCGTGGACAACCATGTTCGTCATCGTGTTGTGAGAGGAATTGGAGTACATACTCCTTCATTCATTCATTAAAGAGAAACAAAATTTTGCCAAAACATGCTGAAGATTTAGTTTATGTTCATACTAATCTTCGACTTCTATCGAGAAAGAATGAGGAACACGATGTGGGATATTGCAGGAGACATTTGGGATGAACCATTTGGAGGTGTTGGGATACTTGAGATTGCAAGTCTCTCGTTGGATGAACCAGATTTGGAGTCTATTACGTTCGCTGACATGGATGTTGCTCAGATGGATGTTGCCATTGTTTGATGTTGTTTCTAAATAGTTTTTATATTTGTTTTTTATTTTTACATTTAATTCATGACAAGTTGAGGTTGAAGTGTTGTTGGGATTTTGAATAGTAACACCCATGTCATACATTTTAATTTGAGCCTTCAACTCTAAATATATTTTTTGAAAAAAAATTTGTCTCTTGAATTATTATTTTTTGTGTTGTTTTATGTTTAATTATTTATTAACTAATTTTTTATATTTAAAAATAACCTAAAATATATATAAAATAATTTTTTAATGAAAATCATTGCACGATTCGTATCGTATCGTACCCGTATGCCATACCCGCACAGGTGCTTCTTAGGATTCACTAAGGGAGCAGGGTATTGTAGGATCCAAGAGTTAAAGTTCCATTGAAGGACATTTTTATAAGATAGCAATAACACCTGTCATAGTATATGGTACAAAATGTTGGGCTACGAAAAGCGACACGAAGATAATAGTGCATGGGGTTGAGATGCATATGTTTAGATGGATGAGCAGAGTAAGAAGAAAATATATAATTAAGAAAGAGTACATAAGAGGAAATTTGAGAATTGACACCTATATAGGACAAATTACGGAATGTCATTTGAGATGGTTTGGACATGTCCATCAGAGCTCGAAAACAAACCTTGAATGTGCGATTGAGACGTTATAAGCACATGGAAGGAGGAGAAGAGGAAGACCAGTGACGACCTAGAGGGAAGCAGTAATAAGTGACATGAAGGATTGTGGAGATACAGAGAACTTATCACTGCTTCCCTCTAGGCCGTCACTGGTCTTCCTCTTCTCCTACTTCCATGTGCTTGTAACGTCTCAATCACAGAGAGCTTAGCGTTGAACAAAAACGAGTGCAGAAATAACACTAGCAAAGCTGACCCAAAATTGATGGGATAAGAAAGCTATGATGATTTTATTTGAACCATGTAAGTTGCTCTTTTCTTTCATTCAAACCTGGTGATGAATATCTGTTCCAAGGGTTTTCAGATATGTTTCTGAAAACAAAAAAAATGAGGCTTTTAATCATGGATTTTGTAAAGGGAATATGGTACATTAATTAAGATTTCTTTCTCTGGTTTCCATAAGCCAGAGTTAATGGATTCTTGCCTGGGTTTCCAGAACTTGATTTTATATTGCTTTCTATCTTGATTTCTAAAAACCAGGGATCATGGTTTTGAGTCTGGAATATTAGCGGTAAAACCTCATATAGCACAAGACACCTCTTTTATTGTGTTCACTGATTTTCCCATTTTTTATCAAATTTTTTAGTATCTTTTTCAATAGTCCTTTCTATTATTTTCTCATCTATACAACTTGCATGTGCAAACAGTTACCTTAAATAAACAGTTTTTGATTAACACATCAGTTTGTGATAGCATGCCATATTTTTCTTTAGAGCACATGATTATTTGAATAGGTGCACCTTAATATTATATTAATTACAGTCCAAGGTCTTCTGAAATTTATAAAGCTGTGTTGAACATTAAACCTTCATTTGAAAGAATCATATGATTCATGAATACACAAATTTTGACTCTTTCCTTCAAATCTGTTTAATGCTTATACTCGATTTATACGATGAATTTATGATATGTTAACACTGCTGTTTATTAACAGTTTATAAACACTAATACTATGTGAGATTCTAATTTATTCTTGCTACTGTTATCAATCTTGATATAGTTCGGGTTTAAGATCGACGGTACAATATTATATGAAAACTTAGCGTCAAATGGAATATATACTGACATGAGAATGTGCGAAAGAGAGGAGAGTGTTTGTGAGGGGATCTACTTAGGACACATAATTAGGTTCACACCCTCTCTTGACCCTCTAATAATGTTAATATATAAATGTAAATGAAGAGTCTGCTCCAATGCAGCTTCTTAAAGGGAAACAAAGTATGATTAATGTAATTTAATGAATACACAAATAAAAGATTTAAGTGCTCCTAAACAGAGCAGCAATACACTAACTATAAACAATGACAATAAGCACTGAGATGGGGTTTCGATACCTCAAACAACTGACGCATCATGTGGTTCTACTGAATGGGATTACTTGTGCATAATCAGATAAGGTATGAGAGGTCAAACCATCCTTATAAGCATGCCTTTCCATGAGACACATTCTACCCTCTTGCATTGTTTTTTCTCAGCAGTGCATTATTACTTTTAAACCTTAGTTAATAGCATGTAAAATGGGTTAGAAAACGATAGTACCACATTTTTTTATAACTTTTATTGTGTTAATACCTGCTTATTGTGTTAATTTTATACTTGACTGTATAGAACATTGGCTATGTTCATTACTGTGACATTTTTCAACTAAAGTTAACACTTGATGTTAATGCAACATGTATGTGAGGATTCCCTAAAGCTATAGACAGATACTACTAAAATAATAGAAAAATATCACTAAGTTTATTAACACAATAATAGAAAAAGTTCATGTGACATCAAATGTACAAGTAGAACTATAAACTATAGACAGATTTAACTTCAATAATTTCTGAAATATAAATAAAGCTGCAGAATAAATGTTAATCCACTACCAATATGATGAACAATAGACTTCGAACCGTTCTACACAGAGGCAGAAAGTTAAAATTATGAAAATCTAGTTTATAAACAATGGAAAGGCTTTTTCATTGATTAAGGACACAGAAGACAATTTTATTACTATCAGTTGTATTAGATCCATATGGGCAACGAAAGATCTGACCAAGCATCACACCTGTACTTGGCTGAACGAGGATCTTGATCAAGATGGTGTTGTAGATAAGATAAATCGTGAACATCTGTGTAGAAGTCCAGGTTGAAAGCTGCAATAGATATCCTATCAGCACACGAACTGATCATGGTGATTAAAATATGTGATTATACAAAAATTGAAAGCTGAATTTGAGCATACCTAATTTCCCGTAATTCTCGATGAGATCAATCTTAGACAGGACATTTATGTGTGGGAGTTCCAGATGTAACATGGTTGTCAATGAAAGAATCAATGCGCTAACATATTTTCCAGGATCACTGCATAGATGGGCATCGACCAAATGCACAGCAGTCAACTGCAAAACGTGAAGAGACTCATGGAGATTGCATAGATACATGAAACCATGAAGACCCAATTGAAGCAATCTTACGCCTACGAAAACATGAACGTAATTCTTAAGGATGTGAAGAATTACAAAAAAATACCACTGCAATGTTGTAAGCATTCATACCCTAAGGTCCAACTTCTTGGTGAGTTTAGAGATAACACTCTTTGCATTTGAATGAAGGAAGAACAGTTCAACTTGACCAGGAAAATCAAATAAAAGATAGTGATCTGCAGTGTGTACACGAAGAGAAATTAGTCAAATAGTAAGTAGAATGCAGCTTAAATATTTCACCAGCATTTGCGAAACCGTAAATTGAATGAGTATGATAGGAAGAAAACAGGATGGTTCGTATAAACTAAATCTCGAGATTTAAGGTAAAAATAGTTTGGAAATAATGGAGCAAGAACAATCGCCAAAAGGATCAAATCCATGAAGGATAATATATTATTTCTAAAAACACTTTAATGATTTGAGCCTAACTTCTCTGCATGGATGCTGTATTCTAAGGTGAAAATGGTATTGCACCTATCCTCCAAAGGCACCTACTGTGCTATCTAGTAGTCAAGAGAATACAATGTTTTATGTATATTCAAAAGTAACATAGAGCGGGGCATAACAAAATGGAATACAAGTTGCAACCGGGTAAGGCTACACAACGGATTTCCATGTGGGTTCCATCCTTGATCTCGCAGTAAATCCCCTAATTAATATGTAAATTTTCTTTAGTCAATAAAGGCAAAAGCATTAAATAGAGCAAAAGTACAAAGAAACAAAGAGGAAGCCCCTTAGCGAGAGACTGAAGGAATACCAGACCAATAACAAAAACAAAGGAAACAAAACCACAAACCCAAAACAAACCTGACGGCCTGCTGAAGGCTGAGAGGAGAGCAAGACGAAGGCAGACCCCAGAACTCTACCGATTAGTCGTCCATACTGTCCAAATAATCCTTGACCGCTGCCAAGCTTGCCTGCCCTTTCAAGATCTTCGACTGGACCGAAAACAAGATATTATCCTTGGCCGTCCTCATAATCATACCAGCTCGTTTACTCTTCCTCTTAAATATTCGAGCATTCCTTTCCACCCAAATCGACAACAAACTTATGGTCAGACCTCCAAAACGTATTCACTGAACCAGTAAGTCCACCCCTCCAATTTCCGAAAACCTTACCACAAGACTCCGGAAAGCACCAAGCCATCCAAAAGAGACTCAACAACATTGCCCAAATAGCTTTATCATCATCATCATCATCACAGCTTTATCCCATCTATTTGGGGTCAGTTTCGTGAGTCCTATTCCTCAACTTGTTTTTTATCAGTGCTAAGCTCTCTGTAATTCGCAGTCCTTCATATCCCTTCTCACAGCTTCCTAGTAGGTCTTCACTGTTCTTTCTCTCCTACTTCTATGTGCTTGTAGCGTCTCAACCCTTCGTACAGGTTTTGCTTCGTGCCTTCCAAACCACCTCAAATTTGGACATCCATCTGAAAACCAATTAGCAATGAGTGGAGAGGCTCAGGATTATATGAGAGGAGAGACACGGCTATGATTATCCGATATGGGAATAAACTCAACACAAACCACCTCAGGCGACCATTTTGTAACAATGTTTTAAAAACCGGATTAGACACAGAACCGGCAAGGGCACCAGTTCAGGCGAACCGGGTCCAACAGGGTTGGTTCAAAAAAAATAAAAATAATAATAAAGTTATGTGGTGCATATCACCGTATATTAGTTTTATGATATAAGTTTTAAAGATATATATTAAAATAATATTGCATCTTAAAGTCAACAAGCATATTGGTACTTGTTGTTTAGAATCTAAGTGTTAGGTGAGAGTATTTAATACGTTTGGAGTTCAAATCACCTCCACAACATGTTAGTCCTTCAGAAATTTAAAAAAATTAAAAAGATGAAATGGTCCGTCTGAACCACAAGGTTTGGTCGAACGGGTTGAACCGTCGGTTCGATTTTTAAAGAATTGTTCCATAATTTTTTTTCCTTCATAGGTGCAACTCTCAAATTTCCTCATGTACTTGTTCCAATTTTGATCCTTTCTTGTAACTCGATTCATCCATTTCAACATAAAGATCTCGACCACATGTACTTTATCTTCTCACTTTTTCATAGCCCAACACAGTGTTTCAAAAATCGGACTGGATCGGCCGATTCACGACTCTGTTCGATCGGAACTAGTGGTCAGATGGTCTGGTTCACATAAGAACCAGAGCTTTTGATATTTTCTGGTTGAATCGGTGAACCGTCCTATTTTTAAATTAAAAAAATAGCCCGGTTCATTTTGTTCAACATGAACCAACTCGGTTCATCCTTTTTAACTTTTTTTAAAAACCTATATGTTGTGGATGGGATTTGAACTCCAAACCTATTAAATACTCTAAGCTAACACCTAGGTTCTAACCAACAAGTACCAATGTGCTTGTTGACGTTAATGCAATATTATTTTAAGATATATTTTTAAAACGTATATCATAAAACTAATCCATGATGATATACGCCACATAACTTTATTATTAAATTTGATTCTTTAACCAGTCCAGTAAAACCCGATTGAACCCGGACCGCCCGAACCGGTGCCGTTGTCAGTTCGGTGTCCAGTTAGATTTTTATGACATTGGCCCAACATTCTGCACTATGTAATATAGTAGGTCTAACACTGTCTTGTAAAATCGTCAATTCAATCTAAGTGTATACTCTTGGGTCACACAATTCTCCGCTTTCTTGCCTCCATTTCATCCACAACCTACAATCAGCTTATTTGAGACGTCCTCTTCAAATTCGCCATCTGATTGTAGAGTAGAAGCTAAATAAAACATCTATGGTAATGTGGTGTTAAATTAATTTATATTTAACTAAATCCTCCTCCAAGTAATCTTGCTCACTATATTTGCACTCCCTTCATTCTGTGTTTGCTTTGGTAATTTTCAAACCCCTTGACTCTAAGGCTTGCCTTCATAATTCCACCTTATCATTAATTTCCTCCTTGTTTGGGCAATTAATATTACGTCATTTGCAAATAGCATGCACCATGGGATCTCTTCTCATATGTCTATGATTAATGCATCCATGACCAGGTCAAACAAATAAGGGCTCATGACAAGCCCTTGATGCAGCCCAACTATGACAAAGAACTCATTCGTCTCTCAATACACCGTTCTTACACTAGTTACCACCCTCTCATACATGTCTTGGACAATCCTAATATATAAGTCGGGATGTGATTTCTTCCTCAACATCCACCAGATTCTTGTCTCGACACTTATGGTGATGTGAAATTTAGATCCGCGTGTTCGGATCATGGCCGGGTCAAACGAAGAAAGTCAACAACGAAGCAGTGGACCCATAAATGGGCTTTCAAACAGCCTGTGATTTAGCAGCTACACGAAATTTTAATGCGAAAATTCTGTAATTTAGAGTTTTAGTTATTTTAGGACTTTCTATTTGTTGTTTACTTAAGATTAGTTTCCTTATTGAAACTATTCAGGGGTTAAACACACATATGTGACATTTGACTATTAACCTCACTTTTAGTGCAGCCATTGGAAAAGTGGTCATAACTCCGACGATACATGTCAGAATTGTATGATTTTTAGTCTTGTTGGAAAGCTACTTCAATAAACTTTAAAGCAAGACTAATATTGTGTTAATCAGATACCGTTTGACCCTTCAAAAGTGATCGCGTAATAGAAAAACGAGATTAGTGGTGAAATAAATTGTGACCGTTATAGAAGTTTTAATGGTTAGTTAGGAGTTTCATTTTAGTAGGATTAGACCTAATTAGAATCTCAAAAGTCTATATAAAGCATTATAATCACTTATGCGATGAGTTTGCGGTTTTGAGGAGTGATTCTTCAAAGCTATCGTTGGTACGAAGCCGACAAGCCTCTTTGGAGCGATTCCGCAGATCTTCTACCTCTTTTCTTCTTTTATTTTTGTTTTATCTGAAAATCGAGAACCCTAAATCATATCGTGCGGGATTTTATGCTATTTTAGGGTTAGAGTTGTTTGTCCTGCTTATTTAATTTGTCCTGCATCAATAAGCCTTTTTTAAATCAATAAATACCATATGTAAGTTGCTACAGAGAGCTTAGCCCTAACCAAAAACAAGTAGAAAAATAGTACTCGCAAAGCCGAGCACAAATGGATAGGATAAGGCTATGACGATGATGATTAATGTGATATAGGCTTTTCCTTCTCTCTCTTAACTCCATAAGTTGCTTTAGTAGGAAAATAGGCTGTAATTGTATTCCTTCTAATTTTAATCATTTGATTTAATTGATTACACACTTTGATACTTTACAATAACTGAAAATCAGTCCCCTTTTACACCACCCCTATGCTTCATCCTTTTGGAGAGAAGAAAAGAATCTGAAACGCTCCTACAAAAGCATCACTTGTATCTATTTTTCAATATAGAGATCAACCATAGTTGAAAATACTTAATCTTCCACTAATAAAATACTTGAACATCGCAAAGAATCTAAATCACGCAAGCTGATTGAAGAAATGGGTCCAAGAAGACCCAGTCTCATTAAGGACGGAGGCACAAGGGATACATCTATGTCGCACAACTAGCATTTCTATGACGAATCCATCTCGTATCTATGTTGTACCAATGTTGATCTATTTCGTACTTAGAATGCATCAATTTCGTACCTATAACTTATATATTTCATTTCCATGTTGTAATCATACCGAATACATATCAGTATGTACCGAAACATTTTTTACGTCGAACCAGTACCCGTACTCCGTACCAACTCATTGATCCATATTTTGTCACAATACTAGTACACAGGAATCAATAAGATGAGTGAAATAAGGTTGTCTGGTAACTGTAACATAAAGCTTGGACAAGTTATGTCTGGGCCTGATTCTAAGATTACACGTCATAAGAACCGAGAAACATTTTCTACCACAAAATAGAAACACAGAAAAACTGGAAAAAAAATACTAAACTGTAAACTTTGTTGTGGTTTAGAGCTTTAAAAATATGACAGATCAACCGGATCTTGCTCCTTCCGTGGAATCAAGTTTCCAATGCTATTTGTCAAAATTAAAAAAAAAAACGATGAAAACTGTCTTTCCATTGCACCACTTTCCCATTACATAAGGGGAGTTAAACTGTTTTTTCACCTCATGGGACGGCTTATCTTTACAGCCACAGGTATCACTTGTGCTAATGGCCTCAAGGTAAAAACACACGGCCAGGAGATGCCTAACCTTGTAGGTCAGTAATGCTTAGCCACCAAGGCCCCTACCATCGCCTACTCAGAGGCCAGAAACAGCTGAACCTAGTGTTGAATCATCTCGAGATAAAATTTCTTTAATGTAGAGCAGCGAGTCAAAACTCTTTCTCATTTCCACTAATTCCTGCTTTATCTTTTCAAACCTTCAGGCTATCAACAGGTTTACAGCAGTATTAGTTTTGAAAAACATAATTTTATGACGTCAGAGCATTCAGGGCTATCCATAGGGCCCAAAACTTCAGATTTGACTCTTCATATATTCTAATCCATGGTGTATCTTATTCACAATTCTTTGCCGACCAAAAAAATAAAAATAAAAAACTTTTTCTTCCTAATCTCTCTTTAGGGGCTTTTAGGATGTTTAATATATAATTTTACAAAGGATCTGTGTAAAAATAAGGGAAATTTCCAAAAACGCATCTGAACTTTGACCCTGATATCTCTAACAAACCTAAACTATTGCTCGAAGATTCCAAAAGTACATCAACTAAACCCCTATGGTCAACTCCCATTAATATGCAAACGGAAAATGCCGAGTTGGCATTCAAATTAGCACCCGAAGAAATCATACGTTCATCAACTAGACCCCTGACGTCAACAGAAGTTGATGGTAGGGGTTTAGTTAATGAACTTATGAAATCTCTGGGTGCTCGTTTAACATGAGCAATAGTTTAGGTGTGTTGAGAGATATCCGGGTCAAAATTCAGGGGTTTATTTGAAATTTTCCCTAAAAAAAGTTCAAATAGTTGGCTGTGATAATTTTAAAAGCCCAGCAAAGTTGAACTAGAAAATCAGATTATCATATTCCTGGATGAGTTTGCAGTTAACAGATAAGTTTCACGCTTTAATAGCTAGCTCATAAAGTGACGTGCTTATCATTTTAACCCTAACGATGGTATGGGATTACCATCATTTCCTCCTTACGATTTCATAAAGAACGATTGAATTTCCTTTACCGTTTATGTCAGTCCACCCATTATTTTATAGTGGAGCATTGACCCAAAAGGGAAGATGAAATCATTTCCAGCCATAGATCCCCAACTACTCCCCCCAAATACTGGTAATATATTACAAAGAGATGAAGATTACTCAGTGAGAGAGGAGATCAGTAATGCTATCCCATGAGACTGAGAGACATTCTCTCCTTAACTGGCATACCTCCTATGAAAGACGTACCAGAATGATCTGATCCTATTGGGCAACCTCTAATTTCATGGTCTTCTCATAAGGATTAATTAAGCTTAAACTCCACTGTCATCATTCCCCCAGCATGGATGAGAAAGGAGGGTTGGCGTCAGGTTGACAGCCGGCCGTAAAAACTCTCCATCAAATCCCTAACAACTCCCAAGAGAAGGGATATAGCTGCGGCAGCAGGGCGAATTGCTTCTTTAATAATTTTAATATTCATAAGAAAAAGGAAGGTATGTTGGTACTTTGTTATAGCACTCTCTAGATCTATTGCTTCTACGTTTCGTCTTAATTTCTATTATTATTATTTTCGAAGTATCTTTTTATATTTAATTGCTAAAGACTTTTCTTAGATAATGAGTTGGGACACTCAACATATTTCAAACAAACAAAGTCATAATTAACGTTGTGCCTAACTCGGCTACAATTTATCCTGAGTCTGTTCTTTTAGAATATAGTAAATCTAAATTTTTATGGCATACATCAATAGAAACAGAAACTTTTTTTTTTGAAGATATGTAAACTTTGTTAAATTTTGTGGCCAAAAGACTCAAAACAACATCTCCTTTTTGTGCACCTATTAACAACAATAATTACTGCACACCAACTAATTCTGTGTGTGCATCAAGTAAAGAAAAAATACATTTTCCCGAATTAGTGACATTATTGATGACTAACCAACTAATACTATGCACACACTAATTAATACAAGCCTCTTTTTTAGATGGTGAGAGATGAGTAAGTGATAGTGTGGAAGTAGCAGCTCTCTTATTTTAACCAACAAAAATATTTAAAAGAGAAGTCCGCAACCAACTTAAATATAAGATTCTTCAAATCAAACGGGAAGATGTGAAATTCATCCTTTATGTGAGCACGCAAATTATGGCGAAATAAAGGCATATACTAACCATGAACAAGAGGCTTTAATTTCGATTGGAGCCAGTCAATGTTCTTCTCCAGATAATCCATGCAATACACAAGACCTTCACAACAAATGAGACAATGAAATATTTCCAAATATTGCCAGAAAAATTATGTGGTCCATAAATAATTAAGTATGATTGCCACGGTTTACTGAACTTCAGGTTGAAAGCCTAAGAATCAGAGCTGACCTCCATTAGGACCAAGGGTATGTTCAACCATTACATCACTGAGTTTTATGAGATCTTCAATATTCACAGCACATTCATACCTATGTGGAATGTAAAGGAAATTGAACATTTAAACCATTAATGACATGAAATTTTCGATTTGCCACATTTTACAAGTTGGGTTTGACCAGACACATAAAACAATAAATTCTCAGTTCGACAGGATACGGAAATGCATCGTTCGCAGGATCCAAATTGATAACAGCTACTTTCCTGCAGGGAAAAATATTAGATTCTCAGGTTTCTTGCCTACGTAAAATATTGGCTGATTAGTAAAGTATATTCTAAATAAATTTCAGCTACATCACCAACTCTTTTACCAACAACTTTTAGCATCTAAAATTAAAAACTAGAGCATTAAACTTTCAATTCTACACCACCGAGAATCTGTCACTGGATACACCCAGCTCCGCATTCATAGTTTAATGGGCATCAGGCCTAGATTATCACAAAGAAAAATATTAAACTGTAGGGAAATCAGCAGGAAGCATAACCTAATTGTCATTATGATCCTAATCTTAAAGCAACCTAGGTTTTTTTGTCTAATAATCATAATAAAATGACAAGAATTACTGCAAAATATTAGGGTTCCTAGCAAATCCGGGCAAACAGTGGAAACTAAGGTTGTAAAAAGCCTAAGCGAGACACTGGGTAATAGACTCTGTAAGTGCCAATGCGTCGCCTGATTATTAAACCAACACTAAAATAATGTTACAACTGATGAAATGTTTGCATGGTGATATTAAACGAATCTGAGATTGTTGTTATTTGATCACACTTATTGACAACTTTTCTATTCAAGACAACCTTGACGTATGCTAAGGAATGGCATGTTTTTAATGTCAACAACCTCAAGAAATGCACTTACTACTTATATGACAAAAAACTTCAAATTTCGGGGCATGTGTTGCCCACTGAAGGTGCAAATCTTGACCAAAGTGGATCTATCAAGGACCCAAAAAGATTTTGTGGGCTCCTCTCCTTCCATGGGATGGCCACAAAAAATTCCATGATGTGATTGCTCCCTATTACTGATTGAATGAAAAAATAGTTCTTTCAATAGGAACAAACGCAGATCAAAGTTTCTAGTCCATAAATGGCACGATGAATAAACCTCTGTTTCTTGCTTTAGCAGAACTTTGATAATTGTTTTAAAGAAGACTCATTATATATTGCTTTAACAGATTTTGATAATTTCTATTGAGAAAGAAGGCTGCATTTGATTGTATTTTATAGCAAGAAGTTGGTTAGTATATTTTACATTTACAACGCGTCTGGATACACATGGAAAAGTAACTTTTTGAAGAAAAAAAGTAGATAAGTTTGTCTAACCACTCAAAAGTTATTTCAAAAAAGTTGAAAATCAACTTAAACTAGAAGCAAAAAAATAAAATAAAAATTCAAAATGCAACTCTGACTTCTATAACCATCATACCACCACCACCACACGATCACTACCACTATAACCACCACTACATCAATTATATCCTGCTCTTACTGTGTTTAAATTTGATAAAACTTTTAACAAGATTAATATGCTCTTTAAAGTTTGACTTCTTGTCAAACTTTGACTGAGAGTGAATATTGTATAGTGATTATTTTTATGGTAATATCTAACTGGGTAGTATATTACCAAATTTTTATTAGTCAAAATTTGACTTTGGGGTCAAATTTTGACTTTTGGTCAAAACTTAATTTTTTTTATTAAACTTTGATTATTATTATATTCTGATGGGGACAATGAGTACTATTGTGTTAATTTTACAACATGACACTATTCTTAAACTTTTTATTAGTCATAAGTTTGGCTTGTGGTCAAATTTTCACTTTGAGGCAAATGTTGGCTTTTAGTCGACTTTGATTACTTCAACCTAGTAGTGGATAGTGGCTACTAATACTACTATAAATTTGTAACTTTTAAGTGCAAATTTTTATTGGTCAAAGTACACCTTTTAGTCAATATTCGAATTTTATAAAAATTTAATTTTTAACAAATTTTGATTAGTCTAACCTAACAATAAATAGTGGTTATCATCGTGTTAATTTGTAACTTGATAGTACGATGCGAGAGTTTTATTGGTCAAAGTTTGACATTTGGTCAGAATTAGACTTTATCAAAATTGACTTCAGTCAAACTTTGACTTGTATAACTTGACAGTAGATAGTGATTACTACGGTGCTAATTTATAACTTGGTGTGTACAACTTTAAAATGTCAAAGTTTGGCTTTTTAACAAAATTTTAGTATAACTTAAAAGTGGATAGTAATTGCTACTATTTTAATTTGTAACTTGGCAATATCTTGCCCAATTTTTCTTTTGATTAAGTTCTAAATTTTGGTCAAAATTTTATTAGTATAATTTGATAGTTGGTAATGATTGCTGTTGTGTTATTAAATTCCCGACACTATTTTGCCAAATTTTTATTGGTCAAAGTATGCCTTTTAGTCAATATTTGAATTTTATAAAAATTTAATTTTTAACAAATTTTGATTAGTCTAACCTAACAATAAATAGTGGTTATCATGATGTTAATTTGTAACTTGATAGTACGATGCGAGAGTTTTATTGGTCAAAGTTTGACATTTGGTCAGAATTGAACTTTATCAAAATTTGGCTTCAGTCAAACTTTGACTAGTATAACTTGACAGTAGATAGTGATTATTACGATGCTAATTTATAACTTGGTGTGTACAACTTTAATATGTCAAAGTTTGACTTTTTAACAAAATTTTAGTATAACTTAAAAGTGGATAGTAATTGCTACTATTTTAATTTGTAACTTGGCAATATCTTGCCCAATTTTTCTTTTGATTAAGTTTTAAATTTTGGTCAAAATTTTATTAGTATAATTTGACAGTTGGTAATGTTGCTATTGTGTTATTAAATTCCTGACATTATTTTGCTAAATTTGTTATTGGTCGACATTTGACTTTTTGCTACTAGTATAACTTGACAGTAGATAGTAGCCTTGATAACTTACCCTGACAATTTTTATTGGTCAAAGTTTGAATTTTTGTCAAAGATAAAACTTATGTCAAAATTTAAAATTTTCAAAGTTCAAATGGTGTAGACTTGGTAGTGAATAGTGGTTACTATTCAATTTCTGTTACCAATTTTTATTGGTCAATGTTTGACTTTTATCCAAGTTTAACTTATAATCGAAGTTTGACCTTTGATTAAAATTTGACTTTTAGTGGAACTTTAACTAATTTAACATGATAACGTCATAGCGGTAAGTGATATCCTACGAAACTAACTTTATTCTTTCTTTACTACATTATATTTTACCAAACTAAGTTCTACTTTCATAAAAGTAGAATAGATGGAAAGCAACTTAAATTGAAAGTTACGCAGTATTTTTGATCCAAACGGCCCTTAATGTAGATTCAAGGCTCTAATTTTTTCTTTTTTCTTTTTCCTTTTATTGATCGGTAAAAATAAAATATATTAAAAAGGCAAGAACAGTGCACGAGGTCCCTAATGCAGGATAAATGCTAAAACCCTATTTATGCGAATTTGGGGATTAATTTCAAATTAAATTGAATAGCGAAAATATTCAAATTACCCAACCACATAAAATGATTTAAGAAATTTAATTAAGGAAATTGGTGTAAATCAATTTTAGTGCTTACACGCATTAAGTTTCCGGACCTAGAAAAACGGCTCCGATGAGGGAACACGAGTTTCGATCTAGTCTAGGGCACCAAGCGACAATTGCGGGATCGTCTCTCGACGCTTCTAGGGTTCGAAGAAATTAAATGCTCTACGGGTTTAATTAATTCAAGGAAAAATCAAAGAATAGAATAATAATAAGGTGTAAGAAAAGATCCCAACAACTAAACAAATAGGAATTTTGAATTTTTATCAAAGAAATAAAAAGGAAATCATTCACCTGACAATAATTAAGAAGGTAAAAGGAAAAGATAGGGTTCCAAGGCTTCACTCCAAGGATTTTGTGACTTCACACCAAGGATGTACATCGGCTTCGCACCAAGCACACGATAAAACGAAAATTCCCTACTCAAGTTTTGAAAGATTCACTCTTTCAGTTGAAAACTCTTCACAAGTTCTCTAGGGTTTGCACAAAAGCAAGCTCTCAATTTCATTAATCAATCAACTCCATAAATTGTACTTTTATAAAGCGTTATATAGGCAAATAAAATCCTAAAATGAAATTAGAAAGTCCTAATTTAACTACAACTAAAAAAAGTCTTTCGTCCAAAATTTAAACTCCAACAAAATCCTTGCACGAATTCGATCGATCGAGTTTAAGTTTCGATCGATCGAGGACGGTGTCATCCTAGGATGGCTCTCGGGTCGATTTCGATTGATCGACATTGAACTTCGATCGATCGAAGGTGGACAGAACCCCTTTCGTTTTCTGAGTGTCTTTTGCGCTTCCTTTCTTGTTCTTTTCCTTGCGCATATAGTGATCATCACACACTCTTCGGCACGTGGAATTGGGCTTCGAAAATTGGGCCTTCCATGTTCGCTTGCCGTTTGTTTTGTACCATAAGATGACTCCAACAATTCTCCCCGGGTGGGGGAAACTCATCTCCAATGAGTTGTAGAACCCACTCATCGCGCACTTTAGCTGCTCAACTCCCGGCTTGCCTTTCCACTTTGTGAGGTACTCATGATGTTGACCCACCTTGGTAGTGAAGTTTGGAAACTCCTTAACCTCCTTATTCAACCTTCTCTCATATTGCACAGGTATAGTATAGGGTATGAATTGGTTAAATGGGTTCGGTTCGGTTGTGCAGGTAACAAGGAATGGGTCAAAAGTCATAGTTGTTGGGCCTAGAATCGATGTAAGATCCTCCACCGCAACTATCAGATGATTATCCATATTTAAAGGAAAATCTAGATCCACATTATTGCTTCTTTTAAAGATCGAAAAATGTTTCACATGCTCGAGACTATCAGGAATCAACATAAAATTGCCATTATTAAACCCATTAAATAAATTTAATGTGTTTGTAAAATTCTATGTATTTCCATTATTCAACAAAATTTGATTATTAATCCCATGCAAATTAGAATGATGACATGCTCCTACCGACTCTAAATATTCATGCAGTACGGACACGCTATCAACACTTTCCTCGAGAATAGAAGCCTTCCTAACGCAACATACGGTTCTCACTGGAGTTTCATCTTTCTCATCACTTTGTATCCCAATAGGTTCATAAACTTCTACTTATAACTCATTGTCCTCTTTCTCAATATCTTCCTTAATAATCAAAGTGTGAAATTTACTGCGACATTGAGCTGCAAAGTGACCAAAACCTTGACACTTGTAACACTGGTGTGGTGCACTTTTAGACCCCTCGATCACTTTTCCTTTTCCCTTGTCAATCTAGGAATTCACGGGGTTTGAGGATCGACTATGGGAACCACTCATCTTCTCATGACGAGTAGTTCGAAATTCAGAATCGGAAGAACTAGATCGTCCAACGGTGAGTTTCGATGTACTTCTCCAACTCTTGCACCATGGCATAACAATCCTCCACATACAAACGTTGTGGGGAATCCATTCCTTTTGTAACTTGGGACGAAGACCAGTCTTAAACCTAGAGAGTGAACTTGACTCGGTTCAGACACGTTGGCTCTCATTACAAACTCCTTCAATTTAGCAATATAGTCTGTAATAGACATGTTACTTTGGCGGAGGTTTTGCCATTGATCTAGGAGACGTCGTGTGTGCGAAGCGAGGACATATTTCTCATAGAGCTTGTCTTTCATGTCCACCCATGTATTGATGGGTTCACAGTGAAAGACTTCTCGATGACATGCTAAACTTGTCCAGAGAATTAGTGCTTGGCCCACTAATTTTAGATTGGCCAACCTCACTTCCTCGCCTCCCATTCTAGTCAAAACAATGTTCCATATCTGAAAACCAAACAAGAAAAACTTAGGATCCATCCTCCCATCATAAGTTGGAGCCTCGATCCAAACAATTTTGAGAAACTTCTCATCCAAATCAACCAATGGTCCATGACGGTTAAACTCCCTCCAAGGTGGTGTCGTACTAATATCTCTCCTATGATCATCCATGTTAACCCGTCTTTCTCTAGATCGCCTAGGTGGTGTTCGATTATATACCTCATTCAGGACATCTTGGAATTGCTCCATACGGATTTCCATATGGTTAGATATTGTTTCGTTTAGTACTTGCATATTTGCGATGCTAGCGGTAAAGTTGTGGATCGCAGTAGCAAGATCATCGTCAAACATAGTGAACCACACACTCTATATGAAACCCTAAGGTCAATCTAGAATGCAAAAGAGAATAAAAAAATCCTAATGCAACACCCTAAACTAAATTGTGCTTTGATACCAATTTGATGCAGGACAAACGCTAAAACCCTATTTATGCGAATTTGGGGATTAATTTCAAATTTAATTGAATAACAGAACTATTCAAATTACCCAACCACTCCTTTGTATTTCTTTTCGGATCTCCTGTGTCCATGGGTTAAAATGCCGGAAAACCGGTACGTATCGTCCGGTCAAAAAACCGGTACGTACCGGACGATACGTACCGGAACAGTAAAAAACCGGACGATACATTGAATGTATCGTCCGGTATTACACATATAAAAGGGCGATACGGTACTTTTAATGTACCGTATCGTCCACCTCCGATACCGATACGTATCGTCCGATACGTATCGGTATCGGACGATATTTTGATCCATGCCTGTGTCGTGATTGTATTTGGGTTTCAGCGCCTTGCTGGCTATCTATATAATCTGCATTACTGATAAAAAAATAAATTACCCAACCACATAAAATAATTAAAAAATTTTAATTAAGGCAATTGGTGTATATCAATTTTAGCACTTACATGCATATAGTTTCCCAATCCAAAAAAATGGCTCCGTTGAGGGAGCACGAGTTTCGATCTAGTCTAGAGCACCAAGTGACAATTGCGGGATCGTCTCAAACTCCTCTAGGGTTTGAAGAAAGTAAAGGCCCGACGGGTTTAATTATTAAAGGGGAAATCAAAGAATATAACAATAATAAGGTGTGAGAAAAGATCCCAACAACTAAACAACTAGGAATTTTGGTATTTTGAATTTTTAACATAAAATAAAAAGGAAATCATTCACTTGACAATAATTAAGAAGGTAAAAGAAAAAGATTTCTAAGGTTTCACACCAAGGATGTACGTCGGCTTCGCACCAAGCGCACGATAAAACGAAGATTCGCTCATCAAGTTCTAAAAGATTCACTCTTTCGGTTGAAAAATGTTCACAAGTTCTCTAGGGTTTGCACAAAATCAAGCTCTTAATTTCATTAATCAATTAACTCCCTAAATTATTCTTTTAGAAACCGTTATATAGGCAAATAAAACCCTAAAACGAAATTAGAAAGTCCTAATTTAACTAAAACTGATAAAAGTCAAACTTTCGTCCAAAATTTGGACTCCAATAAAATCCTCGCACAAATTTGATCATTCAAGTTTAAGTCTCAATCAATCGACGGCAGTGTCATCCTAGGATGGGTCTCAAGTCAATCTCGATCGATCGAGGTTGAACTTCGATCAATCGAAGATGGACAGAACCCCTTTCGTTTTCTGAGTGTCTTTTGCGCTTCCTTTCTTGTTTTTTCCTTAAGCATATAGTGGTCATCACATGCTCATCAACACGTTGAATTGGGCTTCGAAGCTTTGGCCCTCCAAGTGCGCTTGTCATTGTTTTGTACCATGAGATGTCCCCATCAATCCCTCAATCCAGTGAGAGGCTGGGAAGGAGGGGGCTCCACCAAGCTGAAAAGGCAACGAAGAACCACAAAAGCAAAGACCAAACAAAAGAAACACCACAGTCCCAAAGAGCAGCCCAAGAACAGTCAGGAACCTCCACCAGCAGGAGAAAGAGGCTACACATGCAGGCTATTCCATTCATCCAAATGATCCCTACTCTCCACCAACAGCTCACCGAGAGCAAGTCTGATCCAGTTAATTGCCAAGCTACGGACATTCCTCTTAATAATATTAAATGGCCTTCTAACTCTGAAAAAAATCCTGCTATTACGTTCATTCCAACTAGCCCAAGTAAATCACAATGACCAAGATGTCCCAACAATATTTTTTGTCCCTTCAAGGGAAGACCCGCGCAAATTGAAGGGCACAAGAACCACAATCTGGACCACTTCAGCTTAGGACGAGACTGAGTGCAGAGACTCTTAGAGAAAAGTCTCGTTGAGAAGACCCCTTTAAGAGTTATGGATCCATATGCGTAAATCCCTACTGGTGATGTTGTGTTGCACATTGTTCAAAACAGATTCAAGGCTCTAGGTCAAGTGCTCAAACATTAGCGGAATTACTTAATGCAACAAAATTTGTCCTATAACCTAATCTAAAGTGTTGTATTTCTCCTTCATCTAGCACTGGAATCTTATTAATTGACATGATAAGTTGGTGGTTCTCTTGCAAGAAAACTCTTTGAAATTGAAGCACAAATCTGGAATGCACGATGGGGTAGACGAATCTCGAGTAGGCATCCCAAAGTCATGGACATGCTCTCATGAAGTGATTGGCTTTGAGATGATAAAGAAAAATAAAGTACTCTTACTTTTGGCCCATACAGAGAGCATAAAAGCAAAACATTAACTATTCTATTTAAGGTTTGAAGACTCAGGCAAACAGTTGTCACTCAACCTTAGATGACAACATTCTGGTGACTGCTAAAACAACTCAAATAATATATAGGGGCTCAGCCTTTCACCAAGAGCACTTGGCCAAGTCACACAAGTATCGGTAATTTCACACAATATGCAAAAGTTTTAGTAGAGGATTTGGCCGCTAGAGTACAATACCTGCTCAACTCAATTATTTTGGAATAGGAATCAATCGATAATGCCCCGATACCTGCTAATTGCTGCAACCTGACCTGGCGTTCGGCCCTTAAATTTTTTTTTTTTACACTACAAGTAATGTGCTAGTACCAAGGCTTGAACCTTGGTCACTTGCTTTACCGAGCAACTACTTAATGCTTAAAAAAAAATAGCATTATTAAATATATTTACTATTTTTGTTTAAAACTTACTTAAATGAAAATATAAAACTTACTTAACCAGCGAATTAGGTTAACATTGGTCAACTGGGTGTCAACAATACAAATTGGCATTGGTGATAATTGAAACCTTAACTCAGTAGCCCTCAACTCTACATGGTTAAAAAAAACAATGGAATCTTTAAAATCACGCTTATATATATCAAAGGTTTTCTAAAGAGAATTTAATAATAAACCTGCATAGGGCTTGAAAGGCATGCTGATTATTACCAGTCTAATTTAGTGGGAACGTGGCCATGAAGCAATATGAAAAACTTTATTGGGTAAACCAATTATTTATAGGCCAATTTCAAAACATCGGTCTTTGCACATCATTTCCTATTCAAGGGCATCATCGATTTCTTTTACTCGAATCTAGCCGCTAAGAAATAGAAGATCTACATAACTATGTAATAAAAAAAGCAAGACTAGACAACAAGAAATTGCAGAATTTACTTTTTTTTTTTTGATCGGTAAAGTCGTATTCTATTAAAAAAGCAGCGAGAAGCTGGTAGAGTACATAGAGGTCACATCAACCAAAAAAGGACGACCCGGGAGACGGGGCAGCCCATCGTTGGTCCTAGCCTGGGTTCCATTGGAGGGCAGTCCCCCCGCCCCCCTCCTTATCTAGCACCACCCACGAGTACATAAAGTCCCGGGTAGACTTCAGAACCATCCCGATTGGCTGGCGTTTCCTGCCGAAAATCCTAGCGTTTCTCTCAACCAGATACTCCAGACTACTGCAAAAAAACCAACCCCTAAAAAAGCTCCTTGTTGACCTGCGACGCCAGCCCCGAACCAAGAAACTGCTGAGAAATGGTGGAAGGGCAGGTCCAGTGCATATCAAAGGAACTGAGAATAACCCCCCAAATCTTCTGCGCCACCCAACAATGGAGGACAAGGTGGGAGACAGACTCTTCCGCTTGGAGACACATGACACACCTGTTCTGGATGTCTTTCCCCTGTTAGATCAGCTGGTCCATCGTGAGAACCCTCTCTTTCAAAAGAGTCCAAGTAAAGAATTTAACTTTGGGTGGAGCTGCAGCCTTCCACAAGCCAGCCCACTCACATCGAATTAGGGGACGGTAAGACAGCATCCGATAGTAAGACCTGGTGCTAAAGGCCCCATTCTTACTCAACCCCCACAACCTGGCATCAACTCGGGTACGATTTCTGATTGCCCCATGCACAGCCGCCAGCAGGCAAAGGAAAGTAGGTTCCTCCTCCTCTCTAAGGAGGCTCCTAAGAGCAAAATTCCAACATGTTCTCCCATCCGACTCCGAGAAAAAGCTAGCGACGACTCCGTGATGGTCCGTTGCAATGTTAAATATGGTTGGGAACAAAACTTTGAGCGGCCTGGACACAGCCCATGCATCTTCCTAGAATTGGATGCGAGAGCCGTCTCCCCAACTGTAATACACCCATCGAGAGAAATAGGGCCAGGTCCCACAGATACCTTTCAACCATGGCGAGAAATTGCAATTAATGGCGACATTAATTCCCCAGTTGCCTTCCATCTGACCGTACTTCTCTGCCAAGACCGACCACCAGAGGCTCCCTCTCTCTTGTTCCAAACCAGCCCGCCAAAACCACTTTCCCAGCAAAGCAGTGTTAACCCATCTCAGAGATCGGATGCCCAGGCCACCACAGCTAATTGGGAGCTGACAAGTGTCCCAGTTGACCAGATGGTACCTCTTGTCCGGGCCCGATCCCTCCCATAAGAAGTCCCTTTGGATGTTCTCCAATTTATGTATCACACCCGCTGGGTAGTTGAACATGGACATGTAGAATACCGGCAGACTAGCTAGAACAACTTTGACGAGGAGGAGGCGGCCTCCACTACTGAGGAGTTTCCCCGACCAGGAAGACAACCTTTGGTCAAACCTCCGAACTACCGGGTCCCAAGCCTTTGCAGACGAACGGCCGACCCCGAGGGGGAGACCTAAATAAGTGATTGGGAGGGCCTCGATCACGCTCCCCATAGTAGCAGCAATATCAGTCAGCAGCTGGTCTCCTATTCCAATTCCAGACACTGTAGATTTATGCAAGTTAATCTGTTGTCCCGAAACCGCTTTGTGGATTGTAAGGACCTCCGCATACGCTCGGAACTCGTCCACATCGGCCCTTCCAAAAAGAATGGTGTCGTCCGCATACTGGAGATGGGTAACGCAATGTCCGTTAGAGCCCACTTGGATACCAGAAATATAGTCAAGTTGATGGGCCCGATAGATGAGTCCATCTAAAGCCTCCCCAACCATATTAAACAAGAAAGGAGAGAGGGGATCTCCTTGCCTGACTCCCCGAGTACTTCGAAAATAACCCGTTGGAGACCCATTGATGATGATAGAGAACCATGCCGTAGAATACCAAGCGTGCATTCACCTTTTCCATCTGACCCCGAAACCAAATCTGCTCAACATATAATCAAGACAACCCCAGTTCACTCGATCATACGCCTTTTCCATGTCTATTTTCCAAAGGGCTGCAGGATTGTGATCACGGTGTGCGGAATGCACCACTTCAAGCGCTACAACCACCTGATCCACCAATTGCCTGCCCTGCACGAAAGCCCCCTGGTTAGCCGAAATCAACTTTCCCATCAACGACTTCAAATGATTGGCTAGCACCTTGGAGATAATTTTGTACAAACAGTTGATCAAGCTGATCGGGCGATAATCCCGAAGGTCCTCAGCTCCTTTTTTCGGGATGAGACAAACGAAGGTGGAGTTGAGGGCACGCTCGATGAAACTGGTGTCGTGGAACTCATGAAAAACTGCCATAAGGTCATCCTTAAGAAGGGGCCAAAATCTCTGGTAAAACTCCATGGTGAAGCCGTCTGGACCCGGAGATTTGTTTTTCCCTCTCTTTTTTATGGCCTGCCATACCTCTTCTTCTTGAAACGGCTGTTCCACGGTAGCTTGTTCCCCCACCGAGATGGTGCGGAAGGGAATACCATCCAGCTTGGGCCTGGTCCACCCCTCATTTGAATAAAGCATTTTGTAAAAATCGACTTCATGGGATTTGATCTGGTCTGGGTCCGAGAGCACAAAGCCGTCCACCACAATTTGACCCAAAAAACTGATTTTGTCCCGAGCATTGGCAACGACATGGAAAAATTTAGTATTATTGTCCCCCTCTCTAAGCCAGTGGGCCTTCGATTTTTGCTTCCAACAGACCTCTTCGGCTAGGCATTTATCATTGAATTCCGCTTTCTTGCTAAGTCTCTCTTCTCTTTCCAACACTGACAGTTCTTTGGACTCCTCCAGATCGTCTAGCTCCTTAAGCCTAGCAAGGATCATCTCCTTAGCTACGTGGACCAGCCCAAAAGTGTGTCTATTCCAATCTTTAATGCGACCTTTGAGGAACCCCAACTTAGAGATGAATCTGAAGGCAGCTAACCCCGAAGGAGATGTTTCGTTCCACCATGTGTGAACAAGAGCTCGGAAGCCGTCCTGAAGGAGCCACATGTTCTCGAAACGGAAGGGGGATGGGCCCTTCCCTCGAGTCTCGCAACAAAGAAGGATCGGATGATGATCAGAAACAGCCCTAGTGAGGCCTTGTTGGAGGACGGTGGGATATAGGTCTATCCAATAAGAGGTGCAAAGGAATCAATTGATATGGCTCAAAGTGGGCACTTCTTGGAGATTCAACCATGTGCAGCAAGCACCCGATAACAAGAGATCAGCTAACTCCTAGTCCCGAATAAAAGCGTTGAAATCCTGCATCACAGACTCGTCCAAGATCCCTCCCACTCTTTCGTAAGCCCATCTAATAGCATTGAAGTCACCGCCGAAACAGTGTGGGTGGCCCCACCGCGCCGCTATCGCAGCCAACTCAAACCAAAAATTAGCCCGACTGCTATCATTCGACGGGCCATAAATTCCAGAGAAAGTCCAGAGTTTCCCATTGTCCCTATTCCGCAACACAACAGTAGCAGAGAAGAAACCCACCTCTTCGTCGACTTTCTCAAACAGATAAGAGTCCCAAGCGACGAGGATGCCCCCAGCAGCTCCAATGGAGTCAACTCCAGTCCACCCCCAACGCTTGATGCCTAGCACCGACGCCACCTTAGTGCTATCACAACAACCCCACTTAGTTTCTTGCAGCGTGACCACCGCCGGCTTGGAAGCGGAAATCACCTTTTTGACTCCTACTCTCTTTTTCAGATCACACAAATCCCCCGCACATTCCAAGAAAGAATCTTCATAAGGAAACAAATGAAAGCCCGCCCTGACCGACTCAAATGCGGTTATGCGCACCCGGAACCCCTTCCGTCCGACATCCCCCAATGGAGCCTAGCAAGTTCTCTAGTCTTAGAGTGTTTCTTCTTCTTCCCCTTGGATTTGACCCGATTGAGTAGAATGGAATTAAAGACCTCCCGTAGATTCTCATCTGAACCCTTGAAGGACATCCCTAGCTCACGGCCCACACGAATCAACCAATCTGCCTTATCTGATTCAGCTGTTCCGGCCCTGTTGGCCACGTGTCGGGGCTTAGGTGGATCAACCCCCCTTGAGGAGCTGAAATAGCATTGGACCCAATTTCCGGCATCGCCTTGGCAAAGCGAATTGATAGGCCGAATCTCAGCAGTGGAAGACAAATCCGAAGAGGAATAATTTGTGGCAACAGGCGAGGGGGAGCTTGCGGGATCCTCCGCCCTATGATTCGCTTCTTGGTGAGATGGTGGGGACGTGGGCCTCGAGGACGTAGCAGCCATGAATGGACGTTGAAAGTTCGACAAAGGGTCCTTGTCTCTCTCAAGAGTCTAGAAAGAAACCACATGGGAGAGGGATTCTTCCCAGTCAGCAAGCCACATCGTCGTGTACTTGCCCTCCAGGTTGCACAAGTCCAGTAGCCACTGCTCAAAACGTGTCGCCCTGATTCCCACAGCCCAGTGATAAGAGAACCGGTTCCATAACCCTCCTGGCCTGTTGAATATTTCCATCTCGACTGATCCGGGACCCAATCGACCCAAAAGGGGTGCCACGGGACAGCAATCGGTGAAAGCAGCCCCATGAGGCGATACGAGTCCACATTTGTCAAGCATCCCCCCCTTTTTCTAAAGTCAACGCACTTCAAATGCCCCTCCATACTGGCAAAGAAAACCATGGGCGGTTTACAAGAGTTGTACCTGATCTCGTATGGCGTCAGTGCCCGTGGTCCATTTGTCGCATTTTCGTTGGCGAGCACTTGATGCTCCTCGAAACCCACGCGTAGCCCCGACGCCAAAAATCCTTTCTCAAGAAGGTTCTCGAATTCCCTCACGTGTTAAGGAGTCGACACATGGCAAGCTACCCGCTGACATCCATTCTAGCCTCATAGGGTCTTCCCTAAATGGAATTAAATTGGGAAGGAGGGATGGCTGAGTCTCCCACTCGTCCTTATTATTCCAAAAAAGCTCCGCTTCCTCCATCACGACCGTGCAACGCATCGTGGCCGTTGGTTCAATCGACGATGACTGTTCATGGAAAAGTCCCTCGTCATCCCGGGGATCCGTCGCCAGCATTTTTTCGAGAGTATCATCGTGCTCCGACTTTCTCTCTTCTTTGTGACGATATTCATCAGCCACGGTCGCTCTCGCCGGTGACTCATCGCTGGCGTCGTATTCCGGCAACCACTCTCCCTCCTCTCTGGCCCCAGCCCCCGATTCATGGCTCCTCCCCGTCGAGATGGTTGGGAGGAGAGTCCTTTCACCCCGCTCCACTTCTACAAAGACCCAAACACGCTGGCCGTCGATTCCAACGATGCAACTGCTCGGGATGTCGTCGAGGTTCTCCACGGCAACGAGAATCCTAGCGAAACTTGTCTCCCACAAATCAGCGGTGCTCCGGTCCACGGAGATGAGGGAGCCACAAATGGCCCCAATCGCCCTGAAAACCTCAGGGGCCCAGGCGTGCAGCGGGAGTCCAAATAGGCGAATCCAAGTCCCACCTTTGAAGGTGAGCGGGAACGCCTCACCGATGTGAGTACTCCAACGGGAAGAGACCACGGGTGCGTCGTCAATGAGAAAAACTGCCTCCAAGCAGAACGAATCAGTTGCAGCCGCGTCCTGGAAGCGGAGAAGATAGCTAGTAGGGGACAAGGGGGAGACCAGAGGTCGGTCGAAAAAGCCCCACCTCTAGTACACCCATCTGAAAAACTGAATAGGCGGAATAATGTGTTTGGTGAAACTCACGGAGACCTAGAATGCCAGAAGATGTGAAGTCAATGCCTCAAACTTGACATTCCAAAATTCCAAGACCCGGGATCCGTCTCTTCTGCCTCTGGAAACCGATTCGCGAGCCTCGGGTCGGCCCTCCGCCGTAGAGGGACAATCATCAACCTCCGAAAGCCTATTAAAACCACTCGGGCTGCCGATAACCATGGATGCAAAGGATACCTCCGGGAGAACCTTACCTGAAGAGACCACTTTCGGCTCTCCATACCTTAAAGTTGCCTTATTTTGCTTCCCGGCGATCGACCAACCGTGTTTAAGATCGCGCGCCTGAGAGTCAGTAACAAACAGGATCCCCTTTGCCATGCTCACCTTGCAGCCGTTCCGATGGCACATCGAATGATGTCTAAAGTTTACGTTGCGGCACGCCGGACAAATCCAGTCGCCCGCCCGGAGAACTAGAGGAGCGCTCATCGGATTAGGATTATGAGCATGGTTCCTCTCTCTCTGTTTATTTCTAATTGCAGAATTTACTTGAATATGGTCCTTCTCTATCTCAAGTTTGGATCCTTCTCTATGTCAAGTTAGGGACTACTAGCTAAATTCAAAAGTTTAGGGTGCTCTCTTTTTCTCATGTAAAATTTCATTGTGAGAGAAAAAATAAAAGGTACTGAAAGTCTCAAACGAAATTAATACATAGCAATTACAAAGTTAAGCCACAAAAATCCTCCCAATAGAAGTACAATTCCATCAAAGCTAATAAAGCCTTCACTCCCTACCTTTGTATATGAGTAATATTCACAACTCCATATTATCAAGGATACGAGGCATCCCTCTAAATGTGGGCTCATGTTTTCATGGAGGCAATAGGCATCTAAATGTGATGAGGGAATTCCCCTCAAGCTAAAGCTTCAATGAGCGCACCAAGTGAAGAACATATAACCCAGTCCAAAGGCCCTAAACCTCAACATCTGATACTCATAAAGCTGGCTGGACTTGGAAATTATAATACAATATTATTGAGCACATTATAGAATATAACTATATCCCATCATAAAGAAATTGTTTTATCTTCCTGCCATCGAAATTAATCTTAATCGATCCAAGATTCAAGGCCATCCATACACCATTTTATCAGCTAGGAAGTGGAAACAAAAAACTAGCTTCCTTCCAGCTGGGGTGAAAGTGAAACATTCTTGAAGGCTGAGAATGCACTAGTGCTCTCAGCAACCTCATTCACATTCTTTCAAATACTTACATGAGAAATGGAAAGCAAATCTAGAGGAGGCAGACTGGCGAAGACTTGAAGGTAAACAGTGAGAAAGGACATGAAGGATTGGGAAGTTACAGAGAGCTTAGCGCTGATTAGAAACTATTGGAGAAATCGAACTAAAAAAGCCAATCCCAATTAGATGGAATAAGGTTGTGAGATGATGAGTGGGCAACACATCTAAACCATTTTTTAAAAAAAAAATTTAGTAAAGGACTTTTATAAATTTATTGAAATTTATGTTGCTATAGATTGTACTCTAAAATTTTTAATGATTACGCTTTTATAGATAAGGTTATAGTCTATCAATACATATTTTTTAGTGATTGATGAGTGATGATTAATGTGGCGGAAGTGGAAGAGTTCAGTGACAGTTTTATTGAATTATATCAATCCATATTATGACGCATTTTATAATTGATCTTCAATTGGCACTTGGTTTACATTTATATGGTTTGTGAATGAAATGACATGTTGTATAATTAATTTTAGGCATATTTGTAGGTAATTCTAATTTTTTTAGATCTATTGAATATTTTTCACATATTTTCTATTTAATAAAAAAATGGTTATGAATCTTATGATTAAACGATTTAAAATACAATTAGATTCACAAAATTCAAAACGATATTGTGATACGATTCAATTTTGAAAACGTTGACATATATAGATATTAAATATAAAGTTCCATGGAAAGAGAACAAGATACCACTTGATTACAAATAAAAATAAATAAAAAAATGCAGTTATGACTCAATTGATGAAGTACATAAAAAATAAATACAAATACTGTACAAGACAATGTATTCTAAAAGTTCTACAATAAGCTGAAATCATTGTTGCCATTTCGCATATGTGGTCATATGAGAAATGCAATATGCTATATTGCTATCGCATATTGCATTTAGATTTTTTTTTTTAAATAACAAAAAATATGCAAAAAATCTGAAAATTTGAAAAATATATGGGAATAATATAAGGTCTTACAAAGAAAATACATACCTTGTGGTTTTTATGATACAAAAACAATCCCCCAATAAAGGTAATAAACTTCCATTTTATTAAAAGAAATAACAAAAAAGATACATTAACTACATGAAAATTAAAACTTTGTATATGTGACAATATGCGATCGCATATTGCTGTGGATCATATATGCCATCATGACATATGCAATCCTGCCAAATGTGACCGCATATGCGCATATGCTGTCTCATTTGACAACACTGGCTCAAATTCGCTTCAAGAAAAAATAAAATAAATACATGATCACTTCATATACAAAACAATTTTCACTAAGAAGTACCTTCCAATGAGTTTAAGAAATTGTGACATGCCATTGCAATAAGTTGTTTTCCCTGACCCCGGAGGCCCAATTACCACTTGGCCAAAGACCATTCTATCTGTGACCGATATGTCAATATTATCTACCTCTGTATTAACAAGTTGTTCAAGTATCTGCAAGAAGTTCACAATGATCAGACCAATGAAAAATTGGCCAATGGGTAAGTAAATATCCAATAGAAATCAGAATCACTCACAAGGAAAATTGTATATACTTAAATACTAAAAAAATAACTATTTACTTTGCTTGCACGCGAAATACACCAAATACTTAACCCACCAAAAACAGGATTTAAAAGATATCTAAGATAAAAATATATTTATGTCAATCACCAAGACAACAGTTCGGCCTCTGTATCCCAACTTCATTCGACGTCAAACAGTCTTACAAGTTTTGTAGTAGACCTAATCTCAATTAGGAAATCTCGGTCTTTTTATTTGTGACAGTGTTGTCTATACAATGAGGGTATAACTCCACGGGTTTTAAAACCAGAAGACCATTTACTTAACATTATACTTAGAACAGTAAAAAAAAAGGGGATATGGGAATAATTCGCCAAGGGTCCAATTCACAAAAATTTGGTCAAACTTTGGGAAAACAAAAAACATATAATATAAAAAATATATCATAATATATTTCAAGTTAAAAATATCGTTCTTAATGAACAAAAAGTACAAAATAAGAATGATTCATTAATATGCATGCCCATTTACTCCTGAATTATGAACACACAATGTAAAATGTTACGTGTAACAATATAAAGTCTTCAATATATGGGTATATAACTTAAAGAGAGAAAGATAGAAAAAATTAATATATAAAATAATCATCACAAAATTCAGCGAATATTCGGCAATAAGACGAATTACACGAATATTTGCCGAATCATTCCACATCGCCTTGATTTGCTGATTGTTTTCCATTTTTTCAATAATTCAGAGTATTTTGTGACTGTGGCTAGGCATGTGGATGGGCTTATATAGATATGATTACACAAATGATAATGATAACCACGTGATGTTGAATAATGTACAACTGAGCCCAAAAAAGGAAAGCCAAACAGAGGAATGTTTAGATTTTGGATTGGTTTGAGAAGGTGCTGGATTATCGTCTTCGTTCTCATTGTAGCCTCTACATCGGAATTTAGGGAATAGAAAGAAAGAATGAAAAGGGAAAAAAAATCATTACATAGGTTAGATAAGTAGATAAGTAGCTTCGACCAAATGTTAACCGAGTTGGAGCTCATTTAGCTATTTCATCGAGCAGTTGTCGTGCAATTATTTGATCGATTGACCCACAAACACCAATAGATAGGGGCTTAAAAGATCTTAAAAACCCTAAAATAGAAAAAAAATATTTCTCAATAATGAATTCATTAAACGCCTAAATTTTATTTCAGAAAACCCTAAATTTGGGATTATTCAGCCCTTTCATCGAGCAATCAACATGCAATAGCAAACTTTAATACTTGCTTAGTGATTGAGTCTATATATGCATAGTGGCCCTTCAAGAAATCTAAAATATAATTAATAAAAAAACGATTAAACGAGAAATTATTCAAAAATGAAAAGGAAAAAAAGTACAAAAACTCTAAAAACTGCAGTTAGAAATTTTAAAAGGTAAAAAATTTACCTGCAATCTGACCTGAAGCTCTCAAACCTCTCTACAAACCCTTGAGAAATCCTGCAAGAAAAAAAGATTAAAAAAATAGAAAAGTAAAAAAAAGGTATAAAAACCATAAAAACAAATTAAAAAAAGCAAAAAATTGAAAACCGAAAGGTAGAAGATTAACCTGTAATTTTCGTTGCAGCACTAAATAAAAGCTTTACTCTTGTCAGGCTAAGGTTTTGATCAAGGAAAACCTAGCTACCTTGCTTAAAAAATTATGGAAAACTAGTTCTTCTGGCAGAGCAGAAGTAGATGGTGTAACATATATAATAATAATAATTATATATATATATATATATATAATGGTGAACTCCTGCTTCAAAGTTCAAAGGTACACGACCGCCATTAAACCGGACACATGGACACATGGCACAATGCTAAGGTTATTGAGTTGACCCTTGTATGACCTCCACTTATGAACACGTGGCACAGGCTTTAGCTATCCAAGTCATAGTTACAAGTCGGAAAATTGGAGAAAAATAGAAATAAAAATAAAGAAATTTAGGAATCAACCGGACCCTTTTGCTCCATAATTTCACATATCCGTTTTAGTACTAAGAATCTCAGGCTCAACCCAATCAACCCAGCCGGTGGGATCGGTTGACCGATACCTGATCGAAGGAGAACTGCAATTTCCCGTAAAAGAGTTAGTGATCAAAAGCCGTTCTACGGTGTCTATATCTATATGTGGCCATCACAAAATTAATATATACAACCCTTATTTTTTATCTAATCCTTAGGATAAGCGAGTCCCCAAAGGCTCGAACCAGAGAAAAGGATAATCTTTCGCTTCTTTTTTTTTTTTCAGGTTACTGAAACCCTTAACTGGAGCCTTATTATTGAATTTATCGTGGAAAACGCATTTACATTGCTGAAATAGCATTTTTTTCATTTTTGGAAACACACGTAGGATCATTTGAAAAAAAAAATTATTTTAAGGTCACTTTTTTGGGTGTGTACCAAATGAAATAAAAAAATGACCGTTTGATGATATGCCCATAATCTCAAGATCCATTGCATGGAAGATTGGGACGATAAACAATTTCCATCGTTTGATTTAATATAGTCAATGTAATTCAGCATGAGTGAACTCAAAGACTGAGTGAGTGAATTTAAAGGTTCTCTAACTCATTTGATCAAGCGAGGCCGTGTTAAGAAAGCCCGTAAATGGGCTTATTTTTAATCAGGCTTTTGAACCAGTCATAACCTCCCCAATTTACTAATCAGGTTGGGCAAATTCACTTATGTAATGACCTACATACCAAGGATCACAATTTCGGCTGAAATGACCGAAATTTCGGTCCAAATTATCGGTTTCGGTCCCCTCTGAAACGAAATTTTGGACCAAATTTTCGGTCTTTTTTATATGGGGAACAAAATTTTGGCCAAATTTTCAATTTTCGGTTTCGGTTATCCTTGAAACCGAACCTTGCTACATACCTTAGCCCATATCTAATCAATTGCAGATTGGGATGGACCGGGCTCAAGCATAACTTGTTATGTAACGTCTGTTAAAAAAATTAGTCCTTCCACACAAATTGTTATTGCACATAAAAGAAAAGGAGGTGCGGGACAATGGGTTCAAACCTACCTTGGGGCGCTGGGTTTGAATCAGTTGTGGACTACTTGATAAACAAAGATACATTTTCATTTTCAAACCTTTTAAAAAAAAATTTGCTTTGTAAAAGACTCATCTTGGTCTCAAACTTTTAAATAACATATATGTGTTCACACTTTTAGAAAAACATCGTAATCAACTCAATTATATCAACTTTCATAATATCAAACTTAAGCAAATTAAACTCCAAATACAAGTCCTGTAGCAACTAGCCCCTTTCATATATCACAGTACTAGCAACTCACTTAAGTCGGCCATAAGCGGGAAATTTCTCAAATACCTATGCCTATTATAGCAGTTCACCAATAGTGTCTTGTTAAGGATTAAAATTTCGGTTTTCATTTCAACTTCAGTCTTGCCCAAAACCGAAATTTTGAGGCCTAAACTGATTTTTTTTTTTTTTTCAAAGAAGCAAAATATTGGCTAAAATTTCGGTCTCGGGCAAATTATCGGCCGATAATTTGCTACTTCAGTAATTTCAGCGAAAATATGGAGTTATCATTTCGGACCCCACCGAAACCAATGCGTTTTGGCCAAAATTTTGAACCATAATTTCCATTATCATACATTGATTCATGTATATGTATAATGGAAAACAAGAAACCACAAACATCTCATAATGAGTAAAATCTCAAGAGTGTCTAATATTATCAATTATTAATTTTGCAATCCACATAATCACACATTATATGGGCAATAAGACTCATGGATCAATTGGACGTGAACGATACGGTACATTAAATGTATCATATCATTCATTTGTATTGCAGATACCGGATGATACATTCAATGTATCGTCCGGTATAGTACTATTCTGGTACGTATCGTCCGGTACGTACCGATTTTTTGACTGGACGATATGTACCGATTTTCCGGCATTTTAACCCATGATAAGACTCCATTCTTTTAACATGTTTTTGAGAAGTCTATTGTTAGTCCTTGATTATGAGATCTCCAACCATAAGCTATGTGCTTATGCATTCTGCAAACACTAGATATTCCTTCTGTTTCATGATAAAGTATTTGTCATTTATGTGCATTGCACCATTAAAACACTTGTCATCTTGAGAAGATCACTATTGTGAGACCAACACAGTAAATTCTTAGCGGCTTGGTAATAGATTCGACAATTTCAAGTCCTGAGATAAAATTTCGGAATTTCAATCAATGATTGTGGCCTCCAAGCATACCATAAACTCAATTTCTATGGTGGACAAAGCATAGATAGATTGCTTCATGCTTCACTACAAGAGAAAACTCATAATCATATGTGGATTCTCTACTATTGAGGCATTCGATAATATTTAATTCAACATAATCGATCACATCTAAATGACTTAATCTTCTAAATGTCAGCATATGATCCTAACTGTTCTATAGGTAATGCTTCTCTCATCCACAACTTTATAATGATTCAATCTTGAATTACTATAATATCAATCCAACTGTAAATAAGATGTCTTGCCCAGTACAAATATGAACATGCATTAAAAATTCTAGATCGGAAGCAAACGAAATATCATGTATCTATTTTACCTCTATTCATTTGTTAGACATTTATAATTTGTTAAACTTATCGTCTTCACAATCAGGGCATCAATATGTGAATAATTTTCCATATTCAATCACTCAAGAGCTCGCTCGATATAACTTTCTGAGATTCATGCTTGGTCTCGCTCTACATTGTCTTTGGAGTCGTGACCTTCTTAAGTCCTTTAGACAATTCGATGAGTTCCTATATCAAGAGCTCGCTCGATATAACTTTCTGAGATTCATGCTTGGTCTCGCTCTACATTGTCTTTGGAGTCGTGACCTTCTTAAGTCCTTTAGACAATTCGATGAGTTCCCATAGTTTATTATGAGCCTTCGATTTCAACTCTTCTTTCAGGGCACCAATCCATTTATTGGAATCAAAGTTTTCTATAACTTGTGAAAACGTACAAAACTGGATCCATATATATATAGGTCAGATTCTTAATTATAAATCCATCATATAATAACTCGGTATAGATAACCTCTTAGTTATAGGTTGTTTTAATGCCATGGTGGTATGATTTCTATTTGTGGTATTTATAAAATCTTTTCAACCTGGGCGAGTTCATTATAGGCATGCAGTTCGTTCATTTATTGTTCATTGTGACAATATGATCTTCAATAAGAGGAACAACAAGCCTATTGAAAGTTATGGACAAAGATATCTATCATAACACTTTTTGACAACTACTTTACAAGATTGTGCACTCCGGCTAATCTCGCCATCCTTAAGAAATATGACATTACCGATTTTAACTTTTCTTGTAGTATGGGTAGGACCAGGGGCGAATGCAAGATTTATTTGATGGGGGGGTCGTAGTTGATATATATTATTTAAAAAATTTTACCTCTTATATTTAAATAGAGAAAAAATAAAAAATTTCCTCTGAAAATCATAAAATATAAGAAAAGACAAATAACTCTCCAAAAAATCATTCTATTATTATAATAAAGACATCTTTTGAAGATTACAATTTTCCTCGATGGGGTTTCATATTTTGAAAGCGTTGGAGAATTTTCCTAATTTCAATGCTATCAAAAATGTCTCTCTCAATATATGTGATCAAACAATCATTCATCTACTCATCTGCCATTCAGTTTCGAAATCTATTCTTTATAATATGCATAGCAGAGAATGCCCTCTCAACAGTAGCAGTGGCAACTGGTAGGGTTAATGCCAATGTTATGAGCAAGTAAACATATAGATATAAAACATCTTTTTTCTTCTCAACCATTTTCTAAGCAAGCTCACTAATCCCGTCCACCGTCGAGAACTCACTTTTAGAGCAGACATCAAGAATGTAAGTAGCAAGTTGATTATCAAGAATCGCGAGATCCATTGCAGAAAATTCAATCGGATAAAATTCAGCAAGCCAAACTAATTTTTTCTTGTCAAAAGCTGAGAATGAATTGCTTAGATCTAGGCATGCCATATAAAGAAGTAATTCGGTATTCACTTCATCGAAACAGTTGTTAAGTTCTTGTAGTTGTTGATCAATAACAACATAAAATAATTCAACATGATAATGATGTAGATATGTTATTTCTTCAGCTCTGCGTCGCGGCCGCCCTGATTCCACATACGTATCATTCATGTTAGGGACACTGATTTTATGTTTGTTACAGAATAAAGATACTTCTTTGATGATAGAATCTCATTCGGTGTCTCTCATAAGTTGCAATTTCACCTTAACTACTTTAACCAGATCTATGACATTCACAAAATCTTGTTCTTGCTAAGGGCGGATGCATGTATAGACTGGGGGGGTCCCAGGAACCCCCAAACTAAAAAAAAAAAAAAAACTAGTTACTTTGGGTCTTTCTAAAGACCCCCCAAATATTGCTTTAGAGAGAGAGACCCCTAAAATTTTAAACTTTTAAGCTTCTTATTTCTCAAGTACCACTCTCTCTCTCTCTCTCTCTCTAAAATCCTAAGCTGCTAACCACCCCCGTAACCCCTTCTCGCCTTCTCGGCTAAGGCTGAGATTCATTGGCGACGACAGCTAAGATTCGTCGGCGCCAGCCCGACCAGATACAGCTGCGAACCTACCCCTTCGGCTTTCACGCAGGTAGGGTTTCTCTCTCTCTCTCTCTCTCTTTCTATCTCTCTTCTTCTTCTTCCTCTCTTTCCCTTATATTATGAATTTATGATTTATGCATTTATGATCCAACCTTCGCTCTTGTAAGTCGTAAGGATCAATTACCCACCATCCGATAAATCCCACAGACTATAGTCTCTCGTCAATGTTGGAGCAACGCTCATCAATGTCCTTAAAACGTCTCCCATAGGCCATAGTCCCATATATAATATATTATCTCCTCCATTTCAATTCCTCGAATTTATTTTCCTACTTGATTTTCATATAGGGCTCTCTTCAAGATCACTCAAGCCTCGTCAAAACCATCCAACAAGTAGATGTGGTGATCTGCGCAGTCTCTGCGAAGCAGGTCCTCGAGCAAAATCTTCTCATTCCAGCTTTAAAAGAAGCCGGATCCATCAAGGTAATATGTATAGCCAGTATAGGCACAAATGTGTTTTTTTTTTTTTCCTGCGTTTCCGTTAATCGTTTCAATAAGCCCTAATTGACCATTGGTATCAAGGATCTGCCTTAAGCACTTACTTGTTTTCCCTATTCATGGAGATGTTATGGTGATTTATGTTGTGCCAGCAGCAGCCATCCCAAAATGGCAAAATCAGCAAACATTTGTAGGTTGATTAGTGAGCCCATTGCCAGAAAATATGGCATTTGGTCGGCTGGTTATAGGAGAGGGATTAAGGTAAAATACACTAGGTACTACCGTACTAGGTAGTGTTGAGGCCCTTGAGGGTGCCTAGTAGTAGTAGTAGTCTGAGTAGAGGGGGGAAAGGGAACGAGAGTTTCTGAGTTTGGGACGAGAGAGCCAGAGAGGGGACATGAAGGGAGATACAATGTAGTATTGAGATTTAATCTAGATTTAGGTTTATATAATAGAAGAGCCATTAGATTACTGTGATTTGTGAATTAGATAAATTATTGAATAAAATTTAGGTGTTTATTGGTACTTTTAGGCTTTTAAATATATGGTAAAAGTTTAGTTTTTTTATTTTTGTTTATTTATTTATGCAATTTTGGGATGAGTCTGATCTAGGTGACGTATTTTTTTTTATATGAAATATTTACTAGATTTATTTTAAATATTTACTTGAGATTTATTTGTATTTAGACTATTTTACTATTTTTTAATACACTCATGACATTTATTTTTGTTAGGTCATATTCTTCCTTCTTGACCAGTGGAGCAGTCATGCATAGATACTTTAGAAGAAAGGTTGACATCATGCCTCCTATCTTAGGACATGCTATTATTCATCTCCCTCCCGTCTTAGAAAATGAAGATATGCCAACTCCCTTGGAAAATAATGAGCATGAGCAAACCCAACTTGACTCAAAGCGAAGTCATGTAGAAAATGATGGCGTGTCTACTCATTTAAAAAATGATAAACTTGAGCAAGGGGGTCCTAGCTCAAAGCGGACTCATCTAGAAAATTACGATACATCTACTGCCTTAGAAAATGATGAGCATGTACAAGTCCAATCTAGCTCAAAGAGAAGTTATGTAGAGGTTGATTTAGCAAATCTTTCAGCAGATCTTGGATTACGTATTCCTATTTCAGTGTACCATCCTAACGATCAAGAATTGGTTCGAAGAGCATATTTGCAAAATGGTCCATGTCAGCCTTATAATCACACATTTCTTCAGAGAAAAATATCAGAAAAATCACGAAGATTTCAACCCAAGTGGTTTAAGATGTATGGAAGTTGGTTAGAATATAGCATATCAAAGGAAAAAGTATTTCGCTTATGTTGCTATCTTTTTATACCAGCTACAGCAATAGGGGTGCAAGGGGGTACTGATTGTTTTACGGTTGAAGGATTTCATAATTGGAAGAAGGCTGATAAATTTGTAACTCATGTTGGAGGGCCCAAAGTGCTCACAACCTAGCTCATCAGAAGTGTTAAAATTTATTGAATCAAAATAAACACATTGAGAAACTTTTTTTTAAGCAAGATGATAAAGACACAAGGGAATATAGAATCCGTTTGACGGCATCAGTAGATTGCATTCGATATCTTCTTCGTCAAGGATTACCTTTTCGTGGGCACAATGAATCAGATGCTTCAAGCAATCAAGGAAACTTTTGTGTACTCATACAATTTCTGGCCGATCATAATGTGGAAATTAGAAATGTCGCATTAAATAATACTCCTGACCATCTCAAAATGATTGCACCTCATATCCAAAAAGAAATTGTAAGTGCAATTGCGAGTGAGGTTACAAAAACTATCATCGAGGATCTTGGAGATGCCGTATTTGCTATTTTGATTGACGAATCTCGGGATATATCTATTAAAGAGCAAATGACCGTTGTTTTACGTTATGCAGATAAGAGGGGATGTGGAATTGAGCGATTCTTTGGAATAGTACATGTTACAGAAACCACCGCTGTAGCACTGAAGGATGCGATTGATGTATTATTTGCCAAACATGGGTTGAGTATAAAGAAATTGCGCGGGCAAGGTTATGACAGTGCCAGTAATATGAAAGGTCAGTATAATGGACTTAAGACGCTCATAATGAAGGAGAATGAATATGTCTATTATATTAATTATTTTGCTCATCAACTTCAATTGGTACTTGTTGGAGTTGCAAAATATAACATTGAAATTGGGACACTCTTTACTGTGGTTTCTAGTGTGATTAATATTGTTGGAGCATCTACCAAATGCCATGATATTCTTCGAGATAATTGAACTGCTACAGTCATTAATGCAATTGAGAGTGGAGACCTTTCAACTGGGCAGGGTTTGAATCAGGAGACTACGTTAATACAGGCTGGTGATACACGTTGGGGCTCACACTATAAGTCATTGATAAGCATCAGAGTCATGTTCTCTTCTATGATTGATTGTACTTGGGATTGTCCGAGATGTATTCACCACTTGCTTTTGTAATGACTTTGATAGATCATCTGTGATCCCAAATATTTTTTTCATTACATGTAAGGTGAATACAAACTCAAAAGAACATATTAAGATTAATAGGCCCCTTGTTGCAGCTCTTTGGTCATAATTTGAGCTATCATCTTGGACAATCCCAAGTACATCAATTATATATGTGAATAGACATGATGGAGACGTTTTAAGATCTTGATGATGATTCTTCAACATTGATGAGAGATTAAATGGATTATCAAGAGATGGTGTAATTCGATTAAAAATTTGACTGAGTGAAGGTTGGATCAAATGCATCATAAATTTGTAATAGAAGGGAAAGTGAGGGAAGAAGAAGAGAGATAGAAAGAGCGAAGAGAAATCTTCTGAAAGCGAAGGTGGGTTCATAATAAATCTCAGTGCGGGCCAAATCTACCCAATTGCAATTTATCTCAAGAAGGTTCCTTAAATGTGGGTTAAACCTTCGGCAAACATCCCTAAACATGCTGGTGAGCTAAACTATTTTTTCGTAGGAAGATTGAGAGCTCTTGTACATTACACATGAAAACTACTCAAATCCGAAGAGATTGACTCCAATCGACCCGCATAAGAAGAAGATGTCCTTTCTAACTCTCAAGCCGATCTCTAATTTTTTTAATAAGAGGCAACCACAATGAGTGGGTCATCAAAGCATCGAATAGCCAAGGTATCTTGTTGGAAGTGAATCTTCTTTAAAGTTTAATGCAAAGCAAATAAGATGCAAAGTGGTGCAACCCTTGCTAAAGGTATGAGTACTTTTGTTATATTTTGCATAATCCTTGTAATCGAATAAAAATTATTCACCAAAAGTTATAATTTTCGTGGACAATCTTTACAAAAAAAAATAAAAGTAAATCGTTATTTGCAAAGAGCAAGTGAAAGGTAAGAGGATCTCCAAGAAGTGAGGAGTCTATTTTTCCTTATTCAACTCGGTACTCTAGGAGATAATAAAAGGACTCCATTGCAAAAGTGAATAAGGGAATTCCCTTAATCCATAGTTCATGCTTTGCGAAAAATCATGCGGAGTACCATTTACAAGAATGAAAAAAGAAGGGTGTGTATCTAAGTTTCATCAATGCTCATTTGCTTAATGACATGTAGAAGGAAATCCCATTGGACCTTATCAAAAGCTTTACTAATATCAATTTGGCATAATAGGCTTTGGACCTCCTTGCAAAATGAAATTTCCTCATAAATTCATGGATATTTTGGTAATCTTAAAACCCCTAATAAGAGCCAATTGGTTAGGGCTACACAAGTTGAGAAGAACACTAGCAAGCCATTTCACCATTATTTTCGTTATTGTCTTATATATGAAATTGCACTACAAAAATAAGGTGTTTCAGCGGCACTTGTTGTTAAGACATTTTTTGGAAGCGACAGACTAATAGCAGCAGTTTTATGTTAATAGCGGCAGTTTTTGGTTGCACTAATAGTCTTATTTTTTGTAGTGTGCACAAGGCAATTTGGCTTAAATTTATCAATGGAGTTGACCTTATTATCCTTGGGAATCAATTTAATAAATGTGTCATTTAAATATCTAAATAATTTCTTACAATTAAGAAACTATTTAAAGCTTTGTAGACGATACGTTCTCTAATTGCAATACACCCAACTAAGGTGTTCATGATTTACGTGGAATATTTCTTTTTACTATTTTGAATAATTAGTTAGTTATCAAGTGGATAATAATTTTCAATTCATCCTTAACTTAATTACAACCTAGATATTTATAGACCACAAAATAACTACTAACACCCATAAACAAAATTACTGAAATAATGATAATTGCTCTCTTCGGCTGAGAACAGACCACAAGATTTGGGATAATAATTTTCAATTCATCCATAACTTAATCACAACCTAGATATTTATAGACCACAAAATAACTACTAACACCCATAAACAAAATTACTGAAATAATGATAATTGCTCTCTTCGGCTGAGAACAGACCACAAGATTTGGGATAATAATTTTCAATTCATCCATAACTTAATCACAACCTAGATATTTATAGACTACAAAATAACTACCAACACCCATAAACATGAGCACTCCTATCACTAACAATCATAATAACTCCCCACTAAATGCAAACACTAAGCCCACTACCAATTAATAACTACCCATATTGAAAATAACTACCTACTTGATAACTAACTAATTATTCAAAATAGGAAAAAGAACTATTCCACGTAAATCATAAATGCCTTAGTTAGGTGTATTGCAATTAGAGAACATATCATTCCCCCCTCCTTGAAATCAATCTTGGGCTCAAGGTTGAAATTTTGAAAATTAGAGAATGTTTCACCTGGGTCTTCGTATTCTGGAAGTCCCATCTGGAGACGTAATGCGCATGTGATATGTGGTCGAGGAATTATCTCCATTGTATGCTACTAAAGCATCCTCATCTTTAATGTGTCACCCTTCAAAAGACTTGGTCCTTGTGATTGCTCCATTAAGATAGCATTCAAATGAATCATTCCTATTTGTTTGATTATCAAAAGGATAATCTGTGTTCACGATCTTGGGAATTTCAATCACGTGTTTTCTTTTTGAAATCTCGACCATTCCTTTTGTGTAAACTATGTACAGTCATAATTCGGAAGGGTCCCATGGATTCTTCTGAGACGGGACTTATGACCTTGTCATTAGTTACAGGGCAGATTTGATCTATGGCTTTCCCACCGTAGTGAAAGAAATAATATGACTTTCCTCCATCTTCGGATCCTTACCAGAGTATTTTGGAAATTCCAACTTCGCCATCTTGGAAGAGAAAATCTGTCTGCCACCATCATTCTCCTCTTGATGCGAACAAAAAGATCCTTCTTGCCCATGGTTGTTGTTAGAGGCTTCTCTGATTGAAAAGAAAGCTTCTGATAACTTGTTGATGGTGTCATCTAATTGTTGCATTCTATCTTGAACTCCACCGAGCCCAGCCTCCAAAGCTTTGATCCGCTCTTTGTTGGACGCTAATGTAAACACAACTTTGATACTAATGATAGGTCTCAATCAAAACTGCTGAAATAATGATAATTGCTCTCTTTGGGTGAGAACAGACCATAAAATTTGGGATAATAATTTTCAATGCATCCTTAACTTGATTACAACCTACATATTTATAGATCACAAAATAACTACCAACACCCATAAACATGAGCACTCCTACCACTAACAATCATAATAACTCCCCACTAAATGCAAACACTAAGCCCACTATCAATTAATAACTACTCATATTGAAAATAACTACCCACTTGATAACTAACTAATTATTCAAAATAGTAAAAATAAATATTCCACGTAAATCATGAATACCTTAGTTGGTGTATTGCAATTAGAGAACGTATCAGTAGATGCCATCAACAACAATATCTCAATAGAACTTAGAAAATCCAGCGTGAAAGCCATCCAGTCTAGGAGCCTTTCCATATGAGAATTGTAAACTTTGATCTCATCTTCCAGGACAACAGAGGAAACCAGGTCAGTATCTTCATAAGTCAAATTTTTTTTAAAGGAGAAAGAAGGACTAATTCCAGAGTTCGTAGGCAATATATATATATATATGGTAGGTAATTGAGGTTTAAGGGTCTACTCTTTTTATTAGAAAAAAGGGAAGATGACAATCTATGAGCAATGCAAATTAAATCTTGTATTAAGTGAGACTAAAATTCAAATTTTTTTACTGATGTCCAACAAAATCTCCAATCATTGTAGGATCAACAAGTCTGTCACAATTATTGTCCTTAATTTTGAATAAGAGTTTTTAACAATTCTGATATGCACTGAAGCATGGAAGAAACTTTGTACTGCAACCAACTTCCGTAAGCCACTGAAGTTTGGCTATTTGCCCATAGAGGTTACATTAATTATCCATTTCTAATTGCAAATTAGCAACAAGAAGGGACAACAAGTGATGGAGAAGAGGTTGTTCCATGACTTGCCTTCCATAGAGAGAGGCAGATTGGGTTGTTTAGTTGCCTCCATAACCATAGAATCATAGAGAGATAATTCACTCGAAATGTCTCTCAAAAAAGGACATTGTTATATGGAGGACATATTTTATGCAGAAAAAGTATAGGCGGCCGATGTGACGCCACACAATTGGCTACAAGTGTGGTGGGGCTTAATTTGTTAAAATTGGCTCTAACTTTAGGATGGTCGCTGGAGCGGGAGCCAAATCCGCTCGAGCGAGGTTAGCACTCAACAAGGGTGATTTTACGGGTGTAAGTCGCTCGAGCGACTTTGGTTCCTGCTCAAGCGACCTGCGACGACCCAGTTACGTCTACATTTGGGATTTGGCCAGTTTCTCTTGGGTTAGAAGTAGGATTCGAGATTTTTATATAAAGGGAAAACCCTTTGTCGAATAATTAGATGGTTGAGACATCATTGTAAAGCTTTGGAAGGAGCTTTGGTGAGGCCTGAGTGTTCTTGTATTCTTGTGCAATAATCAATATAGTGGATTATCACTACCCATGGACGTAGGCATATTACTGAATCACGTAAATATTATCTCTTGTGTGTTTGTAGTTGATTTTCTTCTATTTTTGCGTTCTTATTTGATTGCTCATTGTGAGATCGTTGGTTAGTTTGTGGGCTTCCGTGCAACAAATTAGTATAAGAGATATTAGGTTTCTGTTTTATGATCGGGGATGATATCGAAGTCCGCAAAAGTTTCGAATGTGAGGTTCGAGGTTGAGAAATTTGACGGGAAGATCAATTTCGGCTTGTGACAAGTACAAGTCTGGGATATCTTGATTCAACAAGGGTTGCATAAGGCATTGAAAGGGCTTTCGGGTAAGCCAGGGGATATGCTCAATGGTGATTAGGAAGAATTCGAACTTCAAGCATGTAGTACGATTCGGCTATGTCTAGCGAAGGAGATTACATACAATGTAATACAGGAGAACTTGACGGACTCACTGTGGGCCAACCTAGAGAGTTTCTACATGACTAAATCTCTAACGAGTCGTCTATATCTCAAGAAGTAACTATACAAGTTACACATGAAGGTAGGTACTTCTCTCAACGAATATTTTAATGAATTCAATAGAATAATATTTGAATTATTAAATGTTAAGAAGATGTCAAGGATGAAGACAAAATACTATTGCTTTTGTTTTCCCTCCCCGATTCCTATGAGCACTTGATTACTTCGCTGCTCTATAAGAAGGATACTATTGAACTAGAGTCGATTACAGCGACACTACTTTGTAATGATATGAGAAAGAAAGGTGATACATGAGCATATGTCTTGTTGGTTAGGGGGGAGTAGAGGACCGTAAATTTGAAAGGGGTAGATCAAAGTCCATATCTAAATCCAAAAGAAGAAAAAGAGTAGAATGCTACAAGTGTTACGAAAAGGGTCACATCAGAAGACATTATCCACAATTATAAACAAAGAGAGACGATGTTCAGGATAAGAAGCAGAAAGGGGTCGTTGATGAGGCTGGTATTGCAGGATAAGCTCCGAATGATGATGGAAATGTGTTGTCAATGGTCTCAAATAAATACTTATATAATGCATGGATATTTGATTCAGGGCGCTTCTACCACGTGTCCAAATAGGGACTGATTCACATCTTATAAAGAGGTGGATGGTGAAATACTAATGGGTAATAATATGGCTTGTAAAATGGCTGGAAATGAGAGTACTAGAATAAAAATGTATGATGGGATTATGAGAACATTGACTGATGTATGCCATATTCTGGAACTGAAAAAGAATCTAATATCGCTTGGTACACTAGACTCCAATGGGCTAATGTTTACAGTTTAAGGTAGAGTTTTGAAGGTGACAAAGGGATCTCTGGTTGTGAGGAAAGTAGAAAAGGTTGAGAACCTTTACTTTCTATCAAGGAGTATAGTAACAGGTGGAGCAACAGTATCTATATCAGATGATAGTGGTTTGTCCTCTACACAGTTATGGCACATAGGCCTGTAGCACATGTCAGAAAGAGGGATGATAGAATTGAGCAGGCAGGACTTGTTGAAAGGTGTAAAAGCCAGAAAAATTGACCTTGTGAGCATTGTGTCTTCGAAAAATAGTACAGGGTTGAGTTCAACACAACGATTCACACTATGAAAGGCACATTGGACTATATACATTTAGATGTATGGGGGCCTTCAAAGGTTCCTTCTAAAGGTGGTGACAGGTACTTCGTCTCCTTCATCGATGATTACTCTCGGTATGTATGGATCTACATGATGAAGAGTGAGGATGATGTATTAGAAATCTTCAAGAGGTGGAAAATATTATTTAAGAATCAGACTGGAAGGAAGGTCAAGCGGTTGAGAACTGATAATGGTGGTGAGTGCACTAGTGGACAGTTCCAAGAGTTCTCTGAAGAGAACGGTATTGTTAAGCACTTCATAGTGAGGAATACACCGCAATAAAATGAGGTAGCAGAATGTATGAATATAACTCTACTTGAAAAGGCAAGATGTATGTTATCCAATGAGGGATTGGGTGGAGAGTTCTGGGTTGAAGCAATCAGTATAATATGCTATCTAGTAAACAGATCACCGTCTACAGCAATAGAATGCAAGACTCCGAATGAGATATGGTCAGGGAAGCCTGCAGATTATAATGCTTTGAGAGTCTTTGGTTGTACACCTTACTATCATGTCAAAGATAGTAAAATTGACTCAAGGGCTAAGAAAGCGATTTTCTTAAGGTATGCAAATGGTGTGAAATGATATAGGTTATGGTATCCTGAGTAGAATAAGGTTGTGATCAACAGAGATGTGACATTTGATGAATCTGTTATGTGAACTTCTAACAAACAGATCATAAAAATTAGAGAAGAGGTGGCAGAAGATCAATTTGAGGTGGAGTTAGAAACTCTTGCAGTTATTACATAAGAGAATAGTATAGAAACGGTTGAGAGAGAGCCAAAACAATCCTTAGCAAGTGGAAGACTCAAAAGAAATGTTAGAGCATCAGTTCACTATGATTATAAGGATATGGTCTCCTACGTGTTGACGTTGGAAGGCAATGAGCCGTCTTCATTCAAGGATGTAATCAGTGGTAGATGTGCACGAGAATGGAAGGCCGTAATGGGTGAAGAGATGAATTCTCTTTACAAGAATCAAACTTGGGAACTGATAGCGTTACCTAAGAGAGCGATGAGGTGCAAGTGGGTTTATTAGAAGAAAAAGGGTTCTTTGAAAAGTAGTGGTGCAAGGTACAAAGCATGATTGATAGTAAAAGGCTATGTGCAAAAGGAAGACATTGATTACAATGAGATGTTTTTACCGATTGTGAAACACACTTCAATCTTGATTTTATTGTCAATTATAGCATAGTTGGACTTAGAGTTGGAGCAACTCGATATGAAAATATCATTTTCATACGGTGATTTGGAGGAGGAGATCTATATGAACTAACCTGAAGGGTTCAAGTCTCCTGGAGAAGAGAAGTTAGTGTGTAAACTGAAGAAACCCTTGTACGAGTTGAAACAATCATCGAGACAGTGGTACACGCAGTTTGACACGTTCATGGTGGGCCAAAACTATATTTGAAGTAAATAGGATAACTGTGTTTACTTCAAGAGGCTAGTGGATGACTCATTTATTTACCTTCTCTTGTATGTTGATGAGATGCTCATAGCTGCAAAGAGTATGGTAGAGATCAATAAGTTAAAATCTCAACTTGGCATAGAGTTTGAGATGAAGGATCTTGGCTCAGCGAGAAAGATTCTTGGGATGGAGATTCAGAGAGATAAAAAGAAAGGACAATTGTGTCTGATACAGAAGAGTTATCTAGAGAAGGTACTCTCACAGTTTGGGATGGAGAACTCAAAGGTTGTGAGTAATCTATTAGTAGCTCACCTTCGTCTTTCGGCTAGCATTTCTCCTACTATAGATGAGGAGCATGAGTACATGACTCATGTTCCCTACGCGAGTGCGGTTGGTAGCTTGATGTATGCTATGGTATGCACTCGATCAAATATTTCACAGACTGTTAGCATGGTTAACAGGTATATGGTTAATTCAGGCAAGAAGAATTGGTAGGTAGTGAAATAGATTATGAGGTACATACGTGATACCAAGGAAGCCAAAATTAGTTTTTCCCAGTGGTACAGATCATCAGTTATGCGATTATATAGATTCAGATTACGCAAGTGATTTTGATAAGCGTCGGTCTATAACGGGATATGTGTTTAAGCTATCAGGTGATCCGATTAATTGGAGGTCGATGTTATATGATACAGTGGCTTTGTTTACTACAGAGGTAGAGTATATGACAATAACAGAGGCAGTGAAAGAAGCATTGTGGCTTCAGGGCTTAGTTGGTGATTTGGGAATCTTTTAGGAACGTGTCGATGTGTTCTGCGATAGTCAGAGTGCTATTTACTTAACAAATAATCACATATATCATGCTCGTATCAAGCACATTGATATACGGTATCACTTCGTACGAGAAGTAATTGAAGATGACGAGATATCTTTGAAGAAGGTGAGTACGAAGGATAATCCTACGGATATGATGACAAAGGAGGTACCAGTTGTCAAGACTAAATATGGTAAAGGCTAAACATTGGATTTGATCAATGTTCAATGGGTTTGAGCGCCCTCGCTCGGGGTGCTGGTGGCAGCGGTAATATGAGAATAGCGATGATCGGAATAAAGAGTATATGGTGAAGCTTAGAGCCAGGTGAAGAATTGTTAAAATTAGCTCTAACTTTAGGATGGTCACTTGAGCGGGAACCAAATCCGCTCGAGCGAGGTTAACACTCAACAAGAGCGATTTTACGGGTGTAAGTCGCTCGAGCGACCAGCGCACTATTCAAAGGGTTGTTTTCTCGGGTTTTAGTAGCTTGAGCGACTTTGGTTTCCGCTCAAGCGACCCGCAACGACACGTTTACACTCGAGATTTGGCTAGTTTCTCTTGGGTTAGAAGTAGGATTTAGGATTTCTATATGAAGGGAAAACCCTTGGTCGAATTAGAAGGTTGAGATATCATTGTAAAACTTTGGAAAACCTATCTAGGATTTTGAGGAGAGAATTGGTGAGGCCTGAGTGTTCTTGTATTCTTGTGTAATCATCAATATAGTGGATTATCGCTGCCCGTGGACATAGGCATATTGCTGAACCACGTAAATATTTTCTCTTGTGTGTTTGTGATTGATTTTCTTCTATTTTTGCATTCTTATTCGATCGTTCATCGTGAGATCGTTGGTTAGTTTGTGGGCTTCCGTGCAACACAATTAATTCAGGTCAGTACATCTAGTCACGTCGTGCCACATCAGCTGCCTAAGGTTGCATTTGGCACAGCTCTCCTGAGCCAACGAGCAGCTCTTTGGCTATGGCCAGGAGTTGTTAAGCGCAAAGTGCATTTTGTAGAGCAGGTCTCCACCCCATTTACGCTGGTAGGGAGCTGTTTTAAGTGATAAAATGAGCTCTCCTGCGTGGACCCAAACACAACCTAATATGGGATTAATTTTGTGACGATCTGTTCCAGTGCACCTCTCTCTCTCTCTCTCTCTCTCTCTCCCCCCCCCCATAGTGCAATGGGTGTCCACTCATCATGGGTGGATAGAACAGTCCCACGTTTGTATGAATGCGTGACATGCACGGACTTCCAATGCATGGAAGTCTGTGCACATCACACAGTTACACAGATGTGTGGACTGCTTTATTGTCCATGGTTGGTGCACTACAAAAAATAATACTATTAGCAGCAGTTTTTGGCAGTCAAAAATTGCCGCTATTAATAAAAAACTTCTTGTTTTAATAGCGACATGACTAGTAGTGGCAATTTTTTGTTAATAGCGACAATTTTTGGCTGCTGTTGAAACACCTTATTTTTATTGTCCATGGTGTCGGCCCTTTATATGAAGGTACGATTAATTCTGTTTTTGCTCGTGATTCTCCTATCTCTCTTGATGATTTGATAGGACTCTTATTGAGTGTCGACATGCGACACACGGAGTAGCAATCCTTCATCACAGAGCCTACTATTATGGCTCTTTATACTCCTAAAGTAAAAAATAATCAGTGCGGTCATGATCGATCTCAGAAGTATTATCCTTCTACTCGGATAAGCCGCAACACCTCTAGCAATACCTTTAGCAACAACAATGGCAACACCTATGACAACAACTTTAGCAACAACAATAGTTTTGGCATCAACCCTAGTAGTGAATCCATGGCAAAATCGCAACGCACAACGTGTCAAATTTGTGGGCGCTCCGATCATCTAGCGATTGACTGCTACAATCGCTTGAACCTAGCTTATGAAGGGCGTGTACCCACTAAGAAGCTTGCGGCGATGGTCGCTTCTTCATCACCATCGTTCCATGATCCGCAGTGGTTTAGTGATGCTGGTGCATCAGCGCATATCACTTCGGATCTTGCAAATTTATCTATTCACAGTGAGTATAATGGACAAGACACGGTGGCTGTTGGGAATGGCTCAGGTTTGTCAATCTCTAATGTTGACTCTACTATGTTTAAGGCCAACTCTTCTTCATTTCATTTAAATCAAATTCTTCATTGTCCTGATATTGCGGCATATTTACTTTCTGTTAATCAATTCACTCGTGATAATTAGTGTCATTTCATTTTTTCTGCTGATGGATTTTGTGTGAAGGACAACGCAACGGGGAGGACGCTATTCCACGGACAGAGTGATAATGGCCTTTATCCGATTCGACTTCATCGTTCTTCATTAAATAAAAGTTCTCAGCCAATTGCTTTCTTAAGCGAACGAGTTCTGCTTCAATATGGCATCTCTGATTAGGACATCCCGCTCCTTCTATTTTGCGTTGTTTAATGTCTAATAATAATGTTTTGCTTAGGGACTCTATTAAAAATCTTCAATTTTGTGATCCATGTCATATTGCTAAAAGCACTCGTCTTCCTTTTAAGTTATCTACGTCTATTGCAAAATCACCTTTGGAACTGATTCACACTGATGTGTGGACTTCACCTTGTTATTCTCTGTAAGGATTTAAATATTATATTTTATTCGTAGATGATTTTTCTCGTTATTCGTGGATATTTCCTATATGTAACAAAAGTGATGTGTTTTATTTTGTTCAATTAAAAAAATATGCCGAAAATTTACTATCTCATCCACTTAAATCTCTTCAATCTGATAGTGGAGGTGAATATACGAGCTTGTGTTTTAAAGAATATTTACGTCAACAAGGCATTGCTCATCGCTTGACGTGCCCTCACACTTCGGAACAAAATGGAGTGTCGGAACGTAAACATCGCCATATCGTTGATATGGGTTTAACCCTCTTAAATACTGCTAGTATTTCTTCTTCCTACTGGGTTGAAGCATTTAACACCTCCGTCTATTTAATCAATCGTCTTCCGGCCAAAAATTTTAAATTTATCTCACCTTACAAAAAATTATTCTCAAAATCTCCTATTTACACCGATCTTCGTATTTTTGGGTGTTGCTGCTTTCCATTTCTTCGACCTTATAATAAACACAAGTTAGACATGCGGTCAAAACCGTGTGTGTTTCTAGGGTACTCTCTTGAACATCGTGGATATAAGTGCTTGGATTAGAAATCTGGTCGTATTTTTTTGTTTCGCTATGTCATATTTAATGAAGAACAATTCCCTTTTAAGGATCGGATATTGGGATCCACTCTCCCTTTGACTAGTGCCTCTCCTATTGTGCTCCCTTTACAACAACAACTACCCCTTTTTACTGTACCTTTAACACCAAATACATGTTCTGACCAGCCACTTCAATCTTTTGAATCCCAATCTTCTACCAATGCTCCCACTTCTAATACTTCCTCTCCTACTACACCATTTGCCCATCCTAATCCACCCGTACCTGAGCTTATACAACCTTCATTACCTATCTCATCCTTACCTCACTCAACTCCCACATCTAATTCTTCCCATGCTCAAGGCGGCATCCAAATGATCACACGCTCCATGGTTGGTACCTACAAACCCAATCCCAAATATGCTCTCTTGGCCACTCTTACTGCTGTTCCCAACGAGCCAATGTGTTTCTCTAAAGCCGTTACTGATCCTCATTGGAGAATGGCCATGTCTAAGGAGTTTGATGCACTATTAAGAAATGGCACTTGGTCCCTTGTGCCACATCAGTCTCACATGAATGTCCTCTCAAATAAATGGGTGTACAAGATCAAGCGTCGATCAGATGGCTCAATCGAACATTACAAAGCTCGTCTTGTCGCGAACGATTATCATCAACAGCAAGGTTTGGACTACACTGAGACTTTTAGTCCTGTAGTCAAACACACGACCATTCGTATCATTCTTGCGCTTGCGATTCATCATCACTGGCCTATTCGGCAGCTAGATGTGCAAAATGCATTCCTTCATGGATTCTTGAATGAGGAAGTCTATATGCGGCAACCTCAGGGCTTCACTGATCCAAAATTTCCACACCATGTGTCTCGCTTACGCCGTTCTCTTTATGGGTTGAAAAAAGCTCCTCGTGCCTGGTTTTAGCGTTTTGCAGATTTTGTGGAAGCTATTGGTTTTGTGTGCTCCAAGGCATATTATTAATTATTACTTATCATGATCATGGGGTGGTTATTCTTCTTCTTGTATACATCGATGACATTCTCATCACGAGAAATAGTGTTGCTTATCTTCCTTGCTTAATCAAGACTCTGGGTAAGGCTTTTGCAATGAAAGATTTGGGATCGCTTCACTATTTTTTGGGTGTTGAAGTGGTATTTTCTGGGTTGCACCTATCTTAAGCGTCATATGCTATTGACTTACTTCGTCGGGTTAAAATGGAAAATGCCAAACCTTTTAATTCTCCTGCTGGTAGTGATAAGAAATTAAATCTCCTTGATGGCTTTCGATTGGACGATCCGATGACTTATCGTAGCATTGTCGGGGCTCTTCAATATTTGACTCTCACCAGGCTCGATCTCGCTTTCTCTGTCAATCAGGTTTGTCAATTTATGCATTGCCCCACTACGGTTCATTGGGCTGCCGTCAAACGTATTTTACGTTATGTCAAAGGAACTATTGCTCATGGTTTGTGGTTTCGCCTGGGCTCTTTAAAACTTGAAGCCTATTCAGATGCGGACTATGCTGGTTGTCCAATGGATCGTCGCTCCACTGGTGGATATTGTGTATACCTTGGCTTCAATCCTATTTCGTGGAGTGCTAAGAAACAGAGCACTGTTTCTCGTTCAAGCACTGAATCTGAGTATTGCCAACTTGCTCTTACTGCGGCTGAACTTTCGTGGCTTCGGTCCTTATTTCGAAATCACGGCTTCCCATTTTGCATGCTCCATTGATCTGGTGTGATAATATCAGCTCAATTTCTTTGGCTTCAAATCCTATCTTTCATGCTTGGACAAAGCACTTGGAAGTTGATTACTATTATGTACGTGAAAAAGTAGTTCGACGAGAATTAGATGTTCGTTATATTCACACCACTGATCAGATGACAGATATCTTCACCAAAGGATTATCTTCACTTCGATTTTAGATATTGAGAGACAAGCTTATGGTTCGTCCCTTCCTAATGATCTTGAGGGGGTATAATAGAGGACATACACCGAATCCAACCTCAGATTCAATCTTAACCAAATCCAACTCATCGTAGACTCAAGGTGGAGACGTTCCTATTTCGTCTCTCCATCTATTATATTTTAAATTTAAAATAAGATAGTCTTAACATTTGCTCCCTAATATCAAGGGACCTATTATTTGTAACTTTGGTTGAATACCAAAAGATTAAAGTAAATAAGTCAAGCTGAAATTACAAAATAACGTGAGTTCTTCTTTCTTCTTTTAGTGGACACCCTTGTAGATTAACTCAATGAACATTCCTCTCCTCTCTCCTCTCTCCTCTCTCCTCTCTCCTCTCTCGGGTTCCCGAAAACAAAAATAAAAACAAAAAGAAAGGGTAGTTGCTTTCAAAACTGAAAGAGAATACAATAAAAAAGTGGCGCATGTGTAACTGGAATACGACTAAGTTGAAGGAGTCAAAGCAAAAAACGAAAAGCAAAGTTAAAAGAAAGGGTGAGATAGAGTAAAGAAAGGGACGGCACATGTGAAGGTATAAGAATATGAAGTGGAATGAAGAGGAAAAAGGATAATTATGGAAGACGATTGGAGATAATTATGGAAGAGGATTGGAGATAATATTAATTTTGAGAGAGAGAGAGAGAGAGGGACAAAAGGGGGGGGTCAGATGATGATGGAGAGTGGGTTGGTTTTTATTGAATGGGATTCACATGTGGGCACGAGGCCAGACTCTCAAAAACTGTGGCACGAGACAATCATGGACGTGGGGACCTATGCTACAACTCATATCTTCTCTTTTACCTTCTCCAGGCTACTTTTTACTAGGCTGTCAACTGCTGCCCCCCATCCCCACAGTGGGCCCGTTACCCGATCTGTTTTTGAACTGGGTCAGGCAAATAAACTTGACTCATCAGGTTCGGTCCGGCTTCGAAGCATCCAACCTGATCTTCGTATCTGTCAACAGGTCGAGTCAACCGATTACCTGACCTGATATTTTAACGGGTCGGGCATATAATTTGACCCTTTGGGTCAGTCTAATTGACCCAGCCCGATATCTTTTATATAATAACCGACCCTACCCGAGTCACGTCTCATTGAAGGTTTGTCGCGTTGGATCCATATGATTTTTGCCTGTCCTGACCTGCAGGATTTCTGGTTGAGTTGGGCCCATGCTCTTGGCCCCTCAAATTGGTGGTGGAAAGGGTCGGGTCAAGTCAGGTCGGGTGCCGAAATAAGGCCCTCTATCCAGCCACTTGGCAGCCCTAGTTTTCATATAGATTTTGTCTACCGTCCATGCTTGGCGCGAAAATGAACCACACGTCAGTGCAACTATGTGACCCAGCGGACTTCCATGCACTGCAAAGTCCATCCTTGTCAAAATGTTGCACTGACGCACAGTCCACCTTCCCACCTAGCATGGAGGCTCCACCCATCATAAATAAATTCTTTTATATGATGCAACAGATGGTGTCCCTACCATTTTTGTACATTCAAAACAAAAATTCAGTGGTAATAATTAAACCAAATTTTACCATCTCTTTCTCTATTCATCAAGATTTCATAAGATATTAGCAACCTCGCAGTCATCGAAATCATGATGATTGTATTTAAGGGCATCGATATTAGATTCGAAGAGCAAGAAGGCGCCCCGTCGATGCAAAATGAACAATTTGTGGACCTTGTACTTGACCACTACTCTTTTCATGGTGATAATGATTATGTTGATGATGATTCTATTCCAGAGTTGGAGAATAAGAGGAAGAAGACACTTGTCGACGCTTCCGAGGGGGAATTTGGGATGGCCTTTTATCGGAGAAACGCTCGAGTTCATTGCTTGTGCGTACTCCCCCCGCCCCGAAAGCTTCATGGACAAGCGCCGTGTCTTGTAAGTCTGCCACCTTTATCCAACAACACTAGTACTAGAAAAAATTTCTTCTTCCTACTTATTTTTAAGTATAATCTGTTGTTGATTCTCTTTCTCATACTTGGTTTTCCTATTAATCCTCAACTTTTCGTTTATTCAATCTTCGATCATCGAACTTGTAGGTATGGGAAGGTGTTCAAGTCACATATCCTCGGTAGCCCGACGATTGTTTCGACGGATGCGGAGGTGAGTCGGTTTGTCCTCCAGAGTGACGGTCGGGTCTTCGTGCCCTTCTACCCGAGATCACTCACTGAGTTGATGGGGAAGTCTTCTATTCTATTAGTTAATGGGAGTATACATAAGAGGCTCCATGGACTAGTTGGAGCTTTCTTCAAATCTCCACACCTCAAGGAACAAATCACCACAGAGATGGTGAAGTACTTACAGGAGTCAATGGGAAGTTGGAAAGACGATCAGCTGATCTATGTCCAAGATGAAGCAAAGCATGTCAGTTCTCTCTCTCTCTCTCTCTCTCTCTCTCTCTCTCTCTCTCTCTCTCTTTGTCAATCTCACAATTAGCCCACACAGAATCATCTAACTATTAATCTTATCATCGGTTCCTACAGGTGATAATAATAGAAATTATTTGTATGAACAGGTTTGGGTTTTGTTATTTGTCTATGACCAGAAAACGCCTTTTCCTCCCTTCGTTTGCCTTCCTTACCTTCCTTAACAAGCCCTCCAGTTCCCCTAGAGCTGCCTTGGCCCTAAACAGTTACCAATTCCGGGTTCGGCAATAATTCCGCCAAGGATAGAATTTGAAAAAATTCAGAAAGTTCAGGAAAAAAATTGGAGAAAAAAAATAAAAAGTATGAAAATTTTAAAAATCTTAAAGAAAGTCACAATTTATTGAAAAAGTCATGAATTATTCCCAGCTTAATTGCGAATTTACAATTTAAAATTAAAAAAAATAAAAATAAATAAATCACAAATAATTCGAGATTAATGCGTAGATCCTGGTATCTAATATGTTTTGTTAGCCTTTTCAGTATATATTCTTTGTACCTCCTTTTTATGATTATAATGAGAAGGGAAATGAAAAGCCTAGCACCACAAAACAGCAAATTATTCGCGATACATTTTTTAAAATTCAGTCAATTTGGTGACTATTATCATAGAAGCTCCCGGATTGACCAAAGTTCAGTTATCCAAGAAAATTGGTGGTTCGGGTAATACAATATTGGGCTGCATTCAGGTCAAACTAAGTAAACCCTAGGTCACTTGGCCTTGGATATAAGGGATATTGACATGGAAAGAATATACAAAGACCAATATATTCTTTAAATTTGTGATGCTGTCTGTTAGGGATCTGATGGCTACAATTGAATTTTGGCACCCCATATGCATCAATTTTATAGTCCATGACTCAATATTCTAATTTAAGCCATCAGCTTTTATTTATTTATCCTTATTATGGTTTAAGTTTGATTATACTTCATTTTATTGCACACCTACCCTCCCTTCTACCCATGAAATTCTGAATGAGAAGATGATCTTTCTGCTAAAAAAGGTTAGGTTTGGTTTTATGCTTTATGATTAGGTTTGGGATGGTGGAGCTTTCCTTAAGCATATTAAAAGTTAATTTTAGGAGTAGGGCCCTTTTTATTTGACTCGAATTCTCTATGATTGATAAGTTCTAGATGTACTTTTTCTCAGTCAATGATCTTTTCCCATTTCCCTCTAAAGATTAAAAATCTCAGGTATGGTATCGGAGTCCGTAAAAGTATACCTCTATTTGCACAAATCAAAACTCTAAATGCATCCACATTTTACATGCAGTGTGAAGAAAAAGGCACGGTTTATTTGTCGTCGAGTGAAAAATTTCACATACACTAATTGGTTGTGCACTTACTTTTTCTTCAACTCGAGTGAGTCGATATAGCCAACACTAGACTGCGATTTAAAACAAAAGGTCTTATCAACTTTTGCGCCATTGGTGTATCAAATTAAAAAAATGCAACTTTACACTAAACTGACAATGGTGCGAATTCATCAGCTATTTTGGACCATTCGATACAATTCGCGTTAAAGCATGCCGTCCATATAACCCCTCTGCTTGGACTCCGATAAATATTATCTCGGTGTCAATGGGTAGATGAGTTTGTACCGTACAATGTGGTGTGCAAATGATCCATTATCGTCGGATACAAACTGACACTCCAATACCAAAACCTATCAGATGATACGCATCGGTGTCGGTGTCGGTGTCAATTACAAAAAATTAGGCACAGGATATTTTTACTCATGCTTAAGTTTTTCTGAGATTGATGGGTCCCTCCATATATATATATATATTAGATATCTTACTAGCATCTCCATGATCTCGACAGATCGCATTCCAAGTATTGGTCAAAGCATTGATTAGCTTGGACCCAGGTGAAGAAATGCAATTTCTAAAGCAACAATTTCATGAATTCATATCTGGCTTGATCTCATTACCTATAAATCTACCTGGAAGCAGACTTTACAAATCATTACAGGCAAGTTTACTGATATAACTTTTGTGCACCTAACATGCTACATATTTCAATTACAGTTTTTACCCCTTTCTTGAACACAATTCTTCATCTTGGATCAGGCAAAAAAGAGGATGGTGCAGTTGGTAAACCGAATTATAGAAGAGAGAAGAGAAAGCGATGCTCCCCGTACTCCCCGAGACATCATCGACGTATTACTAAACGATACAAGTGAGCAACTAACTGTCGAACTCATATCAGAGAACATGATCGATATGATGATACCCGGCGAGGACTCGGTGCCGGTGCTTATGACTCTTGCAATAAAATACCTTAGTGATTGCCCACTTTCTCTCCAGCATTTGATGGTATGTATCTAATCAGACAACTTAGCAGCATCTCCTCCCTTTTATTGGGTTGGTAAGCAATGGTTTTCTAAGGATCCCCACCCTTGGATTGAAATGAGAAAAATATAGAGAACATGGAAAAAGTCCTCATCCAATGAGGAAGAAAAATTAATAATCATTTATCACGACCCGAAATTTTATTCTATCCCGAGAGCTTAAAATTTCATGTTATGACTCGCACGCATCCCTGATATGTTAAGCAGACATACATATAATCAGAGTTCTCATGTAAATATAATTTCACGAAATTCATGAATCCAACAAATGAAGGTAAAATATAAGGACAACCATAAATATGAATAAATATGATAAAATCTAGGTAAACAGCAAATAAAAAGGAAATAAAAGCCGGAAACAAATCCGATGCATGATGATATAGGTAACCAATGACACTATAAAATAAAACTCAGTACCGAATCTATTACTACCAATAGCCTGCACTCGGGTCAAAATCAGCACCAAGGCCCTCCTGGTATCGCCCTCCCAAGACTCCTAATACTCAGCGTCCACAGGATCAATGAAATCAACGTCTGCAAAATCTGGAGAACCGACCACTACTCCATCAATAAATCACATGAAATAGATAAATGTCACGAGGACTTTGTTGCTAAATAACATACAACTCAGTGGATACACCGACAATCCTCTATATTCTACTCAGGTGCGTTGTGGGTGCATCATGTGAGTGATAATAATAGTATATCAAAGTAATTGAAAGAAGGAAATAATAAATTCCTACGTATTGTAGGGTTTGTATCATACCATAAATGTAAAATCATGATCTAGACACATTCATATCCTAACGTACATCACCATACCTCATAACATAACATATTTTATTATTACAAAGACACATGAGTTTGTACATCACATGAGCGTATCTACATACCTGTAAATCTTAATACGACTTGTGCCAGAGCCACTGCTCAAGCTTATCATGTGAGGGTCATTATAGTAGCTTACCACCATAATATAACGCTCTCTATAACATACTCATACACTCCATTCACCTTATGAGAAACATGACCAATCGTAATTCATAACATATTGATACTGTTTTCTCATAGATCTGTCTTGGTTGTAAGACATTGTGACCCTTACGGTGACTACGTAAGGAAGACACGCACATACTTAAGTTCTTAATCTTATACTAGCCTACACTTTATCATATTCGTATCTTATCTTGCCTTACTTACTCATACATATCATAATCTTACAACTTACATTTATGATAAGTTATAGTGCAATAATTTTACTAAATCATGCTTTCCAAAGAACAGGTTCCGTTGTAACTTGGACGTATTTCGTGCGACAACTCATACTATCATAAGGGTCTAATCACATATCTTAACTCTTTTCTTATCTCATCATATTAAAACTTAGGTGTGATAGGGTCACCGTATATGTCACAGTATACGAGGTTACATTGAACCCACACTCACCACACTCATTATGATGTCTCATACCATTATGAGTTGTGAGCATATGAATACGATGTATTTCTCGCTTCGATACTATCTCAGCGAATTATCATGCCCAAGCATAGACATGAGCTCATACACTCGCGTACATATGACTAACATATCCATAACTCATGTAACATACTAGATGGACACATAAAAGTATCTTACTTAATGAAAACGTTTACATTCGAGATTTTGTTATGTTTATACGTATATGTATTTATATATCACTCCAATATAAATATAGAATATGATAGTTATTAGTGTGAGTTTGAAAACGTAGAAGTTAGAGTTCGATTTTTAAGAGGGCATCAAATTTCTAACTCTTTATGCTATCTAAGAGGATGTGTTGAAACGATAAAATTGATATATATATATATATATATATATATATATATATATATATATATATATATATATTACTATGATTTAATGCATAAATAGAAAAATATTATAATTTAAAGTGAGATAAATCACAACCATTAATCAAAGCATTTTTATAATTAACATGCATTAAACATTTTGGTCGTAATAAATTGGTGTAAAGTATTTGATACTCCGCCAAAAGACATCGATGACTCGAGGCACTAGACCTCGAATCGATTTTGAAATCCAAATCCAAAGTCGGGTGTCCAAAAGAGCACAAAGAAAACATACATCAGATTGAAATCAACGGAAGCATTAGCATAGAAATTATGAAAAATTGATCGAATTTAAAAAGTGAAATAGTAAAGTCTGTTCGGACGAGAATCGATTGATCGGATTTAGAATTGATCGATCAGAATTATAATAAATATGTCATTCAATTCGAGTTAGAATCGATCGATCGAAAATTAGAATCGATCGATCGATATCATACAGAAAGATAAGCAATTCGGTTATCAATCGATCAAAATTAAAGTGAAAAGGTAAATCGGTTCTGTCAAGAATCGATTGATCTGACATAAGAAATTGATCGATCAAAAATATAATGCAAAGAAGACATTTGGTTCGGTTCAAAATCGATCGATCGGTCTAGGAATCGATCCATCAAAAACGAAAAGTAAATATATAAATATAAAATGGTCTCGGTCTAGAATTGATTGATCACTAATTAAAATCGATCGATCGACCATTAATAGGAAATGTATAAAGTCGATTCGGTTTATAATCGATCAATCGAAAATTCAAATCGACCGATCGGTCCTGAGATTTCTGAAACAATTAGGATTCCGAAAATAAGACCCAAAAGAAAATAACACAAATTAAATAAATAAAGTAAACAAAATTTATAACTAGGGTAGCCATTTCATTTTTTTTATATCAATATTTATAACAAAATAGACGGGTTCATTTCATTTAGCTTGTCGATATACGATCGAATGTACCTTACGCGAAGAGATCTAAGAATAACATAATGGATTGATGGGTACCCACCTATTGAAGCGTGAACGGTAGATCTATAGCGATTAGGGTTGAAGAGATCGACGTCAACTATATAGCTTGGGCAATGGTTTCTTCTTCTTCTTCTTCTTTGATCTCATCGATGGAAATAGATTGCGATGATTCTTGTGGAAGAACACACAAAAGTTTTAAGGCACTACAAAAATAAGGTGTTTCACCGGCACTTGCTGTTAAGGCAGTTTTTTGCTAGCAATAGGACTAATTTTTGGTAGCGATAGGACTAATAGCAGCGGTTTTTTGTTAAAAAAACTACCGCTAATAGTTTTTTTTTTTGTAGTGAGGGAAGAGATCAGAAAGTTTTAGGAAGGGTGAGTTGAGACGGCTAAGGAGAAAAGAAGAATAAAAGATGGCTAGTGTTTCTTAAAAGATTAGAATAAGAAAAGAAGAAAGTTATGTAACTTAAATAAAAATTTCTAAAAATAAGGTAGGTTCTAATGTGGATCGCTAACACCGTGCATAGTAACATGCGAGAAACATTTATAATTAAAATTATGAAAATATCCTTCTGCAAATACTATATAACACAAATGATATCGTGTATCTAAATGGGAAGAAGGGTAAATTAGTACTTCAACTATAAACATTTCTCACATGTTCACTGAGTGTCTTATTGGGAGTCCAAAAGATCATGATAATTTTTTTTTTATAAAGACTTTCTGAAGTAGTATAATGGGCTCAAACTTTTTACTAATAATCCTTTTTTTCTCAAATTTACTATTTTTTTTTTTAAGTAAGCTAGCTTGAGGTTGATGGATCCTCGACCCTTAATTAAAAAAAAAGAAAAAGAGAAGATTTGCATACATTGTATATAAATCTTCAACCAAAAGAGAGGTAAAAACATATCACCTTTAATGTATGTAATTTGTTAACTTCGTGATACTTATTTATGTATTTTTGCTCAGTAAGCAATGGTGTTGAGAGAGTCTCCTCCCTTGGATTAAAATGGGAAACATGCCTGCAACATGGAAAAATCCCTCATCCAATGAAACTAAGAGAATTAATAACCATTACATCCGATACGTGCCCATATCGGCCGACATCGATAGGTATCGGCGCTAATACGTATCCGTATCAGCCAATATTTGATACCTTGGTTTTATCTCATCAAACAGATGGCTGCTGACAAATTGCCGCATTGTTAAGACCCGGATAAGGGATAATTAGAAAAACAACCTTGAAAAACAAACGTTTTAGCAAAACAACCCCGAACTTAAACGTTTTAAAAAAAACAGTGCTTTCACGGTTTTCAGAACTTTAAAAACTCGTGAAAATGGTGCTTTCACGGGTTTTGAAGTTTTGAAAACCGTGAAAGCACTGTTTTTTTTAAAACGTTTAAGTTCGGGGTTGTTTTGCTAAAACATTTGTTTTTCAAGGTTATTTTTCTAAAGTGCCCTTAAAATAATCTGTTAAGTCAATTGTAAATAGAAATGAAGGAAAGTTAACTGAATTATCCACCTTATGATTATAACCTTTGTCTACTATTTTCTCATATGAATTTATGTGCATTGCAGGAGGAAAATTTGAAATTGAAAAGATCCAAAGCGGAGCTCGGCGAAGAGCTGATATGGAGTGATTACATGTCGTTGTCATTTACCCAAAATGTAAGTATTCCAAATTCTAATCATAAATTTACCATAGATGGCAGTTGATGATTTTTTCATAAAATTTTTATTCATTTTATTTTATTTTTCATTTTCTATACCATCTTGTACCTTTATTTTGGGCTTAATGAAAGAGTGAAGATCCAAGAACCTCAAAGCTTACTTATCCAAAAACAAACGATGGCACTTGAATGAATTGGGGTATGCTTACTGCAGGTTATAACAGAGACATTAAGAATGGGGAATGTTATTACAGGGGTAATGCGCAAGGCCATGAAAGATGTGAAGGTCAAAGGATACCTAATACCAAAGGGATGGTGTGTCTTCACATATTTTAGGTCTGTTCATCTTGATGAACAGCTCTATGATGACCCTTACAAATTCAATCCATGGAGATGGCAGGTAATTTAGACAAATTATACTGGAGAATTTGACCTTTTTTATTACGGTACCTTTGTTTGCGCCCATTGAATCTTTAAGGTCAACAAATCTAAAAACCAATCGATTGCTTTGAATCACACAATGAAGATTTTTTTTGTTTCCAATTTGAGATTGTGGGCATATACCGTCAGGTGGTTAATTTGGATTTCACATGCCACACAAAAAAAGTGATGAAATAATGTGATTTTCAGGTCACTTTTCGAAATGTGTGTCATGTGGAATAAAAATTGATTATCTGATGGTGCGCCCATAATCTCAAGATCCTTGTGTGAAAGATTGGGACGAAAAATGATCTCCATCCAAATGTTTAATGCTAATATATATTGGCATATCTGACACGATGCAAACCCATACGAATAAGATATATGTGATATCTATCGGCCGAATGGTTTGATATTAAATGACGCTCTTTAAAAAGAGCATATTAAAAAATTATATAAATAATTTAAAATTTAATTTTTTTTTCTCCCAGAGGATATTTTTGATATTATATCCAATTCATATTGGATATAGTTTAACTGATATGACCCAATGTGAGCCGATATTTGACTTGTGTAACCAATATTTAACCCTCATATAAAATCAAGGGTCTATATCATGTCAGGGGATATTTATAGTATATGGCCAATATTTAAAATCATATCTTCATGATCATCTGATTCATTATTTAAAATCATGTATTCATGATGATCTGATTTAAGCAGTCAATGATTTTGGCTGTAGTGCACTGAGAGATTCGGTATGTACAAATCTAGGTACCCTATTATTATTCTATTATTATTAGTATTATTATATATTTGGAGTTATTCAACAGGACAAAGACATGGGCACCTATAACTTAACACCTTTTGGAGGAGGACAAAGGCTATGTCCTGGAGTAGACCTGGCCAGGCTGGAAACATCCATTTTCCTGCACCATTTCGTCACTCGTTTCACGTAAGGATAATTCTTTCATTTTCATTTCTTTCTCCATGCATTAATTGGTACATACACCCTACACCAATATCTGAACTCTACTTAGGATTTCTTTGTTCCCTACTGTTAGTAGGGGGTGCAAATAGTGATAATGTTACACAGGGAACAATTTTGCAGGCAAATTATGCTGCCCGACCACGTGACTGGCTGACACATATATAGTTGGGCTAAATAATTACAACCCGCCACATAAGCTATATGCAACATTGTCTATTGTTTATAATTTTCCATGTAAATAGGTTATGGTAGGTAGGATAGGATTCACTCATGGTGGATTATATTATCATCCATTTAATAATGAGTTAGTCTACAATGGATATCCACTATCCACTCATACAATCCACATGTCCCTATGCCTGAGTGACTTGCACGGACTTTCAATGCGTATAAAGCTGTGCAAGTCACTCAGTGACAAGACTATGTGGACTGCAATGTCCACTTATGATGAGTGGACACCCATTGTAGAGTATCTCTTTAATATTTGGGTATAGATTTTAGAATTGAACCCTACAAGTGTGTCCCCTCCAAATAAGAAAAAGGGGATATTAGAAAAACAACCTCCGTTTTCATATGTTTTAGCATATTATACAGTTTCCAAACGTTTCAGAAAAAGATGGTTTCACGCATTTTTTTACTTCTAATTTCTGTGAGATTACAAACTTAGTCACACGTGCTAAGCAAGTTTTCAATATGAATTTACTTAACTACCCTTCTATAAAGGGTAGTTTAGAAGCCAAAAATCTCTTACTTTTGATTGGTGGAAGGCCCAAGAAACCTTACGCAGGAGCTTCCTTCTCCTTTAGGATAAGGTTGGTTGTCTTCTCCAAACACTATTAAAATTTTCGAAGAAACAACTAGTCGTCTTCTCCAAAAGCTATTAAAATTTTTGAAGAAGCAGTTTGTGACAGCCCAGATTTTTCGCGCTCGAAAATCCGTGCCATCAGGATCATACTCTAGATGATCCCGAAGATAAATCACGAAGTGTCTGCTTGTATAGCGAAAACCAAGTAGACACTGCCCAGCAGTGGTAGATCAAGTCATTATATAAGGCTTCGTAAAAAAAAAGAAGTAATAAACAAAACATGTATATATAGCTCAAAAAGAATATACATTCCCAAAAAGAAACCAAGAAGAACCACTGGTGATGGATATCCATCACCCAAACAATGGTTTCTGATAATGGTTTCTATAGAATTTATAATAATACAAGAAAAAGAAAAACATCTACAGAAAGTGGCCACCAGGCACACAATAATTCACAATATCATACAAAATCCTAAAATAAACGACAACTAATACACAGACTGAGGATAAAAATCGTCCACCTGGACGTCAGTCTCCTCGTCCTCAGCCTCAGCCTCTAGATCAGGCTGGTAGTCAGGGTCGCTCTCGGTGCCGGGAGCTTTAGCCTCAGAACCTAAAATGTTAATGAAAACAGGGTGAGTTACATCCTAGCTCAATAGAAGAATCCCAACTAAAAATGCATTGCATATATAAGGCATGATATCTCAAAGCAGGAAATCAAATCTAAACATGCAAACATGGCAAAATCAGATCAAATACTGAGCTTTTAAATAATAAACAAATGTTATGCAAGTATATGATCAGTGACTTAAATTATATATGTTTTCTCACTTAAGAAACTCCCGTGAATATATAACACGGAGTAAACAGGAATCTATCGATAGGAAACCTCAACCAATCGTCGTTCACATGAACAATTTTAGGGTGCAACAATGGCTCATCTATGGAGTGCAATTATGTCGAGGGATTAATAAAGTAGATGCACAAGTGTGCCAGGCACGGATATATCGCCGCGTCAGTTGGGATCATCTGGTTAAATTATCAAAGCACGTACACACATAAACCTCACAAATCAGATAGCAGAAATCATGAGCAGGTTTCAGAATACAAATAAGAAAACAAGAATTAAAGATACCAGGAATTTATGATATGCTAATATGCTTGTTAAAAATATAAATCAGGGTGCAGATATGATGAAATCATAGTAAAAAATAGTTTAAGTTGGTTTTCCCCTATCTCAGATCAAACTTCTTTCTAAACAAATCCAAAGCCTTTCAAAGCGTCATGGTCTGATTCTAGACCATAAATACAGTATACTGCGTGTCAGGTATGTCAGAATATCAACTTGCGCGGTGTCTAGTAGCATTCAATTTATAAAAATAAAACAGGTCAAAAACAGGAGTGATTGATCGATCAACACCCTTATTGATCGATCAATCCTTCTCTTTGATCGATCAATGTCCCCATTGATCGATCAATACCCTCAAATTACTTCATAAGCAACAGAGTTAGTTGATCGATTAATAGCCTTTATTGATTGATCAATACCCTTCATTGATCGATCAATACCTAAATTGATCGATCAATAGCACCTTTCTCCTCACATTATGACAGAGTAAAATTGATTGATCACCAGCTCAGTTGATCGATCAATCTGTCTCATTGATCGATCAATACCTTAAAATTTTAAATTTCCCTTTTTCTGTTTACTTTTGTCACTTATACAGATTGATCGATCAATCTCCTTATTGATGGATCAATACACACAAGTGATCGATCAATACCAGCCATTGATGGATCACTCTCTCTGTGATCAATCAACACTTAGAATTGATCGATCAATTCTCTAATTGATCGATCAATTCACTAATTGATCGATCAACACACTTCGAGCCCCGAACTTCCATAAATTCAAGTCTTCTGTTCCTTCTTAAGCTTTATACGAATTAATCAATCAATGCCCTCATTGATCGATCAATACCTCTCATTGATCGATCAATCTAGTATTGATCGATCAATAATGACAGCTCCTCTGTCATTAATGGAGGTCATTTCTTTGACCTAATTTCAACCCTTTTTTCATTAATGGTTTCCAACCATTTCTTCACACATATTAAACACATAATAAGGGCTTTAAACTTGCCCAATTTAGATGCATAGACATACCTTGATTTGGGTCATTTCAGGGTTCTGGCAAAACGATTCGGAAGAAGGTTTCAGATCCGAAAGTCCGGCTGTATCGCCGGTGTGACTCCGACAAGTAATTTATCGATTCCGATTCAGCACGCAGAGGTCTCACACACACATAGACTATACTTGAGCTCGTTTTATTGAACTCACCCTACTTTAACTCAGACTGACGCATGATCTCGGTATTCCTAACCTTATTTCCTCGAAGAATACACTCGGGACCCAACCTAGCTACAGGATTCTAGCTCAAGAACAAGAGGAAGAAGAAGAAAGGAGATCTCTCCAGGTCTCTTCCTTCCTTTATAAGCTACCTAAACTGAAATATCTATGATATTTCAGTTTAGACCCTAAGTTCGACTCTGGTATGAAGCGTGAACACGATCGCTACAGCGTAACATGCCGCATCGACGTCCTACACGACTCAGACTCACGAGAGAAGTCATACATGACTTCTTCTAACTACGGGGTAACATTATTTCAAATAATATTTATTACTAATTTTAAAATTTATCTCGATTTTCGTGCCGGGCACGCATATCGAAACAGTCAGGTTTTTGTTCATAATTTCAGGGTTGTTACACAGTTAGTCGTCTGCTCCAAACGCCATTAAAATATAGTGTCGTTTTAGGGGATTTCTTTTTAAGAAATAGTTGATCATCTTCTCCAAACGCCATTAAAATTCTAAGATATAACTCCATTAGCAAATCCAGCACCATTAAAAACTTAAGAATCAATACCATTAACAAATCCAATGCTATTAAAAACTGAAGATCCAGTGTGTGCCATTAAAACTCTTGAGATGCAAAGCAAATTAATAAATTCTGTGCCATTAAAACCTTAACATCCAGGGCCATTAAAACTAAAATTTCTCTGAGTTGGAACTTTAAATTATTTGCAAATCTGCATTGTGATACTAGTTTCTTCTATGATCCTGCAGTATATGCGTTGATTTCAAGGACTTTTTTCAATGAATAATGATTAAAATAAATAGACTAATAATTTTCTTCAAATTTGCGATTGTGACGAGAGGTTGGAACGACTGGGTGATGGAGAACTGAATACCCAAAACTGGTTGTTCCGGAGAAGATGAATACACCGAAAGGTTTTTTTGTTGTTAAATCTAGCTTTTATAGAATGGGTAGAAAGGCAAATTCACTAGTCAGCCAAATTGTATCTCACACCCATTTATACTGCTAAAATATGTGAAAACCCTATTTGCTAAAACGTTTGGTTTTTGTATATTAAGCTAAAACGTTTGCAAAATGAGGACATTTTTCTAAAGTGCCCTAAAAGAAATTGGTAGAGCCATTTAAAATTTCGGGCCCGATTTGATTATAGGGGCCACTGCTTGGTGTCATAGTAAAAGACTTGGATTGTCAAGTGTGAAGACTTTGGTTGAGTCTAGAGCACGGCTCAAAATTTCAGCCGAAATGTTTTCGGTTTCGGTCCCCACCGAAACCAAGACGGAAACTCAAAATTTCGGCTTCTAATGTACTGTGGGGAAGATTTCGGCCGAAATTCAAAATTTTGATTTCAGTCCCTACTGAAACCGAAACGAAATCTGATTTTTTGACCCTTGGTTTGGAGAGCCGTCACTTATAGCGTAAAATGCCAAAGGCTAGATTTGTATCCTATCTACCCTTCCCAACACATATGGGACCGTCATTGGGTATTGGCCTTTTAGCACGATCTGATTTACGAAAATCCATACCACACTCACCCCGATATATACAATGATTATTTTATGGATAAATGGAGCTTACAGTCCTATCCATAGTAGGGGTTGATCATCCCGTTTAGGGATCAAGTTATCAAATTGATAGCTTCAACTGGCGATTTGAACTGTCCAATTTATGCACTATAATATAAACAATTATATATATATATATATATATATATATATATATATATATATATATATATATATATATATATATATATATATATATATTAATGGTTTATATCAAAGTGAACATTTTTGATGGTCTCACTCATAGTGACACGGGAATAAAATGGCTTCAAAAATATACAAAAAAAAATGATAAATTTTGGTAATTTTGGGAAAAAAAAGGAAAACTACAAAAATAAAAAAATATTAATAATTATAAAAAATAAAAAATATACATGTTTTGACCAAACACAGGTTTTAAATAGGAAAAAAATGGGGTTAAAACGTATTTTCTGAAAAAGGGTTTAAAGCACGCTTTTCCTGAAAAAAATGGAAATTTTTTGAAAAACATTTTTTTCGGAGTTTTTTTTCATTTTTTCAAAAACAAGCGTTTTAAAAGCGTTTTTTCCGAAAAACATGTGTTTGGTCACTATGGTCCCACTCCACTCATAGGAATGATTTCTCGTCTACGGGATGTACCAATGATGAGTTGTTTATTGGATCACTTGGATTGATCAAAGATGCACACCTTGTGGGATAAATTTGGGTTTTCATGTGAGCCAATTTAGTATTATAGATATAAGAGTTAACCATTTTGTAAATGGTGGAACGTGGTTCATGGGATGCTAGATGGTCGACAAAAGCATCATATAGATTGCATCCAGGCCTAAGAATATTACATAAAAAAAAATATATCTGCTAGAACTTTTAGCCTAGAAGAGCTAAACATGAACAACTAAAACACATTTAGATAATTACATGGTAGTCATTCATTTTACGCCCCTTTTAACTCTTAACCACATAAGGTAGATAGTTTTTAATCAATTTTGGGAAGAATCCAATATAAATGATTTTTTCATAAAATAAAGATTAGTTCGTAAACATTTGTTTTCCAAATTAATTTAGGCAAACCCCTTGCTCTATATGGCGTACAACTATATTTTTAGTGTTACATTGTGTGAGTGTGAAATCATGATTTCTTAACTAGAGGTATGAGATATAAGCTCATGACTCAAATTCTTATTGGCTGCAACCAAACATAATTATTTTTACAAAACAAATGAATGGTAACAATGAAACTGTTTCAATATTTTCTAATAATAATAATCATATTTTTGGAATATTATTTTTCTAGAGTTGATTTATGCAAATGCCCCCATTGCTCCATGCGACACCAACTTGACATTTGTCAAAGTCATCATCCAAGTTTGTATGTGTGACTGACCCAAATCTTATTGGTTGCTGTGTCCTAACCACTGAGTCAATTAAGAGGCTATAAACACCATAAAGTTAACGCTAAAATTGATGTCGACGAATTTTATCTTACTCACGTGATAGAGAATAGAGATAGTTTTTCAATGCAATCCAAAGATTGAATACGATCTAAATGATTCCCCCACCCACTCAGTGTGGCCAAAATGGTGCCATGCACACAAAATCAAAATAAATGATCTGCTCACTGTCAAAAGTGATTAGTCAATTATCCTGTACCAACCCACCGGAGAGTTTTACCGGTATTCTCTCTCGCTTTAATTAAAAGAAGAGTTGGTATTAGGTAGTATCAATTATCCTATACCAACCCACCGGAGAGTTTTACCAGTATTCTCTCTCGCTTTAATTAAAAGAAGAGTTGGAATATAGGTCAGTGGCTCACGTCTAAGGTGGGAAAAGACCCGAAAACCGGTAAAGCTGATCTGAAACTAAACCAATAAACCAAAATCGATTTCGGATCAATTCAGTACACTGAAAACTGAAAATCTGTTGAATAGGGAGAGGAAATCGACCCTAAACCGAAAAATTGAAAAACATTGAAAACTTTCAACAATAAAAAAATGGAAAAAATTGAAAATCCAATTGAAGCGAACGTAATTCAGTTCGGTTTCGGTGTCCATATGTACACATTTCAGTCAAATAAAACCGATGTGTTTCAATTCGGGTTTGATTTGGCCAAACCGACACTGAAACTGAAAAATCTGTTTCGGTCTCGGTTCGGTAAGTCACGCCTGGACAAGGAGTTAGGCTTTGTAACCTTGAGGTTGTAAGTTCAATCTTAGCTTAAGAAATAATTTTTTTTTTTTTTTTTTTTACTTCATACATAATACCAGCGCTTAATTGAATCGGCGTCCCATCAATTAGGTAGGGATGCATTGATTGGCTTGCAGAGTTGGATGAATCATTATTATTGATGATGCTAAAGAGCACTGTGCTACCAGAGAACCTTGTGAGTTATGAGTGAAATTGAGGGTAACTAAAGAGATGAAAATTATTGTACCTACTCTCCTAGCAGCCATTTAAGTACTCAAAGAGTGTTTAAATGATTTTACACCATTAATTGTTTAAGATGTGGTATTGAATATCATTATATCATAAATCATACATAGAATGATAACATGTGCTCTAATACCGGTCATTGTTCTTATTTTCTAATCCATCAGATGATTAAGATTAGGCATGTCCGGTGAGTTTATATTAGGACATTTTAGGAAAAGAGGATTCAAAATGAAAAGTTTTGAACATAAGTTTTAGTGAAAGAAGAATTTTAGGATTTTTTAGTTCTTAGGTTTTCCAAAGAAATAATGGTGAATGAAACTTTTTACATTTGTCTCAACTTTCTAGGATTTTAGGGTTTGACAAAAGAAAATTATGAATGTAGATTTTTACGATTTTTATGATTTTATAAGTTTTCTAAGCCCTTAGGGGGTATTTTGAGAAGGGCATCTATATTCGCGTCTACCAGATTATTGGTGGGCACCTACACTAAAATCTGTTGACTTCTTAAATTAGATGATCGTAATTATTTTTCAAGCCAATCTTTAACACAATGGATCTTGAGATCATGGGCGTGGCCTTGTAATCACCTTTGAGGGTGATGTATACCATGTGATTTGAGAGGCATGTTTTGGGATGTGTGTCACATGGAATCAGAAACTTGATTGTTTGATGGAGCGCCCATAGTTTGAAGATCCATTGTGTCAAAGATTAGCATAAAAAATGATCACGACTGTCAGATTTAAGGCAGCCAACAAGTTTTAGTGTAGGCATCCATTAGTAATAAGGTAGGCACGAATAGAAGTACCCTTTTGATACTTTCAAATACTACAAAAAATAAGATTATTAGCATAAAAAAACTGCCACTATTAGTCTTGCCGCTACAAAAAACTGCCGTTAGTAGTTCTGCTGCTATAAAAAACTGCTTTAACATCAAGTGCCGCTAAAATACCTTATTTTTGTAGTGAAATAGGACTTCTCTTCACAATTTTCAAGAACCTAGAAAGTCATGAAAATTCTATTTTTTCTGTACTTTTCAAAATAATATAATATTTTAAAACTTTTGCTGAATAGCCTTATTTTTGTCAACACGGTGTGGGGAAGGGGGGATGTTGAAGTTTAGTCCAATATTAGGTAAATTGTAGCCTTGTCTCTCCCGTTGTAGTAACCTGGGTGCTCCACTCAATGCCAATTAGTTTTTATTATGGTATCTCAGGTGATCAATTTACCTCGTTGGAGTAAATTTCAACACCTTATAGGGCACAACATGCATGCCCATTAGGGCTTTTTTAGCTGAAACCGAACTGAAATCGGAAAAACCTAATCGGGTTTTGTTTGGTTTTGCTTTTTTTAAAACAATTTATCATTTTCAATTTTCCAATCCTACATAATCGGTTTTCAGTTTCCACCACCCAAGACCAAAATTGAATGGAAATCAGTTCGGTTCAGTTTCGATCCGGTTTGGCCAATTTTTTGATCGGGTTTGGGTTTCTGTTTAAAACTTGCATTCCCACAAGTGCTGATTGACGGACTTTATGCCTGGATAATAGGTTTGGGTCCAGATCTTCTGCATGGTATAAACACAGTGAAGCCTTTTCTTTTTACCTGAACGCAGGTGGGTGGCGGAGGAGGATTCGGTGGTCAACTTTCCAACGGTAAGAATGAAAAGGAGACTGCCAATAAGGGTGAAGATCTTCAGCTAAGAGAATCCATATTACCAAAACAGTTTAAAAAGAGTCATTTAATTTGCTTTCTCAGCCTCACCACCAATGCAGTGGAAAGCCATTTGACAATTATATATATACAAATTACTTACAGTTTGTACCACCAATTAATGTAGTTCTACACTTCTGTTTGATTTAAAAGAATAAATTAATTACTTTCTAGTTTTACTTTCCTTTGCTTCTAAGAAAAGAGGAGGTTAGTGAAAGCTTGGCATATCCAGCTGTACAAAATCCTCGAAATTCCTATGATGAGATTTATTAGGATCATATATAGATTATGTGCATAGTCAAAATATCGGATGATATCGATATTTATCGTTTTTTAGGGTTCCTGAAATGATAAAAATGATTTTTATCGAGTACCCACCAAAATAACCTAATTATCAGACGATACATTGATACATATCGTTTTTTAGGGTCCCTGATATGATAAAAATAATTTTTATCGGACGATACATTGAAACGATAATTTCAATGTATTGTCCGAAAATTTGGCAGATTGACAGAGACTCCATTTGACTAAATTATCAGACGATACATTCAAATTATCGTCCGTATCGATAATTTGAATGTATCGTCCGATAATTTGGCATATTGATAGAGATCTCATTTGGCCAAATTATCAGACGCTACATTCAAATTATGGTCTGTATCATCCAATGCAAACGATAATTTGAGTTTTGGGATTTTTTTGAAAAAAAAAAAATATTTATATCAAAACGATACATTCAATGTGTCGCCGATACATTGAATGTATTAGACGATACGCGATACGTATCGTCGTGGAGTTCAGGACGATACGTATTGAAATTCCGATATTTTGATCCATGGTTATGTGTGATCTCCAAATAGATGGGATATGGTTATGATGATGAGAGAAATTAAGTGACTTGTAGTTTTAGATCATCTCAACCTTTGGGTAGGATCGGGCCAAAATTTTGGCTTCCCGATGAAAATTTGATAGATGCTAGAACAGACTCAACCTGGCCTGATGGTGCATGCAACCCAACCCGACCTGAATATCTGACCCAATTAAGTTAAAAAACCCCATTTTCCTTAATTTTATATTAGGTTGGGTCATGTCAAACTAGCTTGACCTGACTGGGTCAAGTCCGATGCTTCATTCACAACCTGACCCGATACGTGACATTTGTAGTCTACTAACCAAAGATCCTTCCACATAGGTGACCATGTCTCCCACGTGGCATCTTTCGATGGAGCATGGGCCCATCGAATGAAGACCTCGGAGACAGATTGGGTACACCATTTAACTCAATAATGGTTGTAGTTGCAACTGAAGAACACCATCATTTCGTACCACTACTATAAAAAAATAAGACTATTAGCGACAGCTAAAAACTGTCGCCATTAATATAAAACTGCCGCTAATACCCTTATAGCTAATAATCTTAATAGTATTTTTATTAATAGCGATAATTTTTTAAAATAATCCTATTTTTTTGTAGTGCACAGACGGATTAATGGTTGTGATTGCTTGTTCACAGCTTTTTAAGGCATGCCAATCGGTAAGAGTAATGAATATCTATCGGTACAATTAGGGGCAAAAGATACAGCATGTCACCAATTTGAAATTCGCGTGGTACACCATCTCATAAAGGGCCAGTCACTCTGGTAGCTTCATAAAAGCTAGTGTTGGACCAACATTCAGCCCACAGAATACATCCCACGTTGATCCGGTACCGAGGCAACATGGCCATCCGTTTGGGTAGGGCTGTAAACGGGTTGGGTCACCCCGATATCCGACATGACCTGACCCGATATTGTCAAGTTGGGCAGTCAATATAAAACTATTGGGTTGGGTGGAGATGGGTTCAACAGCCTTGCCTGGCCCGATCTGACCATAGGACCCAACCCGCTTGACCGAGCACTCCGGTCTGATCTGACCTGACCCGATTTTATTTTTCATCACACTAGTAAAAGTGCACATGCGTTGCACGTGTTGATCTATAAAGTTATTAACAAAATAAATATGTTTTTGATATTTTTATGGAGATCGCTTTTCTTTTCAATCTTTGATACAATAGATCTTGGGATCATGGTCCTATCATCATATAGTAAGAATTAGATTCCATGTGATAGACCTCCCAAAAAGTAATTCAAAGAATTACGCTTGATAATATATCCATGATCAAGTGAAATTTTGAGATATGTGTTACATGAAACCAAAGTATGACCATTTTATTATAGACTCGTGATCTCAAAATCTATTATGTCGAAGATTTGGATGAAAAATGATCTCCGTCAAGTAGTCTCAACCATGGTTCAAATGCATAAACTTATGCATTGTTGACGACTTTGAATAGGTGGTGGAGATCATTTTTTGTCTCAAACTTCAACACAATAGATCTTGAGATCATGGTTCACCATCAAATTGTATCATTTGATTCCATGTGCTAGGCCTCCCGAAAAGTGGTTCAAGCACAACATTTGATGTATGCCCATAATCATATTCTTTTATGGGAATTTGTGTCATATGCAATCAAAATTTGATCGTTTGATGATACATTGATGATCTCAAGATCTATTATGTTGAATATTTGGATGAAAAATGATCTCTATCGTGTGTTGAATGAGATGATAGAGATTTTTTTCGTCTCTATCTGAGATAAAAATAAATCTTGAGATCATGGCCCCACCATCAAACGGTAAGATTTGGATTCCACATGACAAATCACTTGAAAAGTGATCCATGAACCATATTTTATTAGCCTCATGATCATGTTCCTATTTTGGGATGTGCATCACGTGAAATCAAAATATGATCATCTGATGGTAGGCCCATGATGTAAGATATATTAAGTTGAAGGTTTGGATGAATAAAAATCCCCCTTGTCTCATTCAAAGCATGCTCAACTTGGGGTTCATGGGGTTAAACAATTGACTGCTTTGAATCTATTGTGGAAATCAGTTTTCGTTACAATCTTCGAGACAATAGATATTGAGATCATGGTCCTAATTAAATAAGATCTTGATCCTACCTGACAGACGTCTTGATAAGTGATTCTACGTAATAGATGTCCTACCATCTGATTGTAGGCCTGTGATCTCAAGATATAATATGTCGAATATTTGGTTGAAAAACATCATCATCAAGATCTAGTGTATGAAAGATTAAGGCAAAAAATAGCTTTTATCATTTGATTCAAGGTAATCAACAATTTAAACCATGGAGCCATTAGTTATTGCAAGAATCTTTCTTGCAAAAATCACTGGCTAAATATGATATACTCATAATATCAAAATCCGTTAATATAAACGATAAAAAGATCTCCTTCGTGCAATTCAAAGCGGTCAATTGAGGTTTGGCTAATGTGCACTTAAACAGTAGGTCGCTGCAAATAGAAGTAACACTTTTAGCTCGTATGGCTTGTATGTGCTAAATAATAGCTCCTTATTATATAGGGAGCCATTACTTGTACACACTTTTCAAGTATAGTGTTTTTCTCCAATTTTATGTACCAAAGATCTATTGATCATGGACTACAAATCAGACGACCCATATTACATTTTTACATATCAGATGTCGTTAAAACATCAAGTCTTTCTTTATATTCGATACAATCACTTGAAAAATGTGTGCAAGTAATGGCTTCCTATTATATATGAGATATTCCCTTTTTTCAAGATTAGTTTAAATCCTCTATAACTTCATGAGATTTTTGGTTAAAAACTGTGTTGTGATGAACTATTATTAGAACTTATGAATATTTTACTAAAATAAAGGATACCTTAGAGAATTTTTTAGTAATCTAAGTTGTTCGGTTAGAACTCATTGGACATGTGAAGATGAGTTGGGAGAAGCTCTTACTTAGGATATCCATAGGAGTGTTTTAGCTATTGAAAAAGTTTATAGGGGTGCTCTTGGTATTGAAAATATTTATATAGGGTTGTCAACGACTCTTAGTCGATTTTACACCTAACCTGCCTAATAACTACCAAAATTTTGGCTAGACACAGCTCATTGAAAGGCAACCATAGTTTTACATGTCCTCATTTAAATAAAAGTAAAAGTTATAAAAAAAATAAAATAAAAATTAAAAGTTAAAAAACTTTATGTATCTGAATGAAGGCGTGGAATATTGCATCTGAATCCCAGATCATATGTCATGTGGTATGATCAATCTAAAACAACACCCATTTTGAGTTAATAAGCCTGGACATGACTTAAAAAAATAAACTTTTTTAGCCTCCGTTTGATGGATCAAAGATAAGGTAACCTCCCAACCAACTTAGTCCATTGATTTTGAGTACATTTGACCAAATTTTCAATGTTGATTATGCATCTGATTATGTGCCCAATTTTTTTATGCAGTACTTGATCGATCATTAGATTACAACCTTTAAATCAGATGGCTCAAATTGTATTTTCACATGGTCTAGGTCCAGTGGTGGAGCCAGGATTTTTCTGATGGGGGATCCCTTATAGTCATAAGATAGTAATAATAGTAAAGAATACTTCAATGGTGTGAGATCAAAAATTTTAATTTAATGGTAGAAGATTGTTTAAACACTATTTAGTGTATGAATGTCTGTCAAGAGTCATTATCCCTAAAAAGGGCTTGGGGAACCGAGAGAGAATTTTGGGATGAGATTTGGAGAGAGAGAGAGAGAATTTTGGGAGTAATGTTTGGGAGAGAGAGAGAGAGTGTTTTGGAAGTCTATTTATGTTCAAAAATTTGTGGATAAAAAAGTAAGTTTATCTTAAAGAAGTTTTGGGATCTGGGGGATCCTTATTAAAAGATCTTGCCCTTAAAAAGATGGAACTTACAAGATTTTAAAGAAAAAAACTTGCGACGGGGGATACTGGGACCCCCCATTGAATAACGTGGCTCCGCCACTGCATAGGTCCCCAAAATATCAAGCCTTTCTTTAAACTATGTGTAAGAGCTAACTACTATGGTGCAAGTAATGACTCCCTCAAATTTTATGTTAGACCACGGCTCTCTCCCTCCCATAAGGCTCTTAGAGAAGTTTCTTTTTGTTATAAGGTACCTTTATTTTCAACTCTAAGAATTTTCTTTTTAAACCATTGCTAAAAGCGTTGAACACTTTCAATCTGTTTGATGGAAATCTTTTTCATCCCAATCTTCGATAGAATAGATCTGGAAATCTTGGTCCTAGAATGAGACGGTCAGATTTTGATGTTATGCCCATTTGATGGTATGCCCATAACGTCAAGATCTCTTATGTTTGAGTGTAATATAAGTCATATGATTTTATAGTCATATTTTTATTTTTTTATTTTACTTCCCATAGGGTCGTTTAAAAGGGAAATCATGGGAAGTTTTAAAATTAAAATTTTATTGACAGTGTAATTTTTTCATTTTGCCTTCGTTATTTTATAGTTATTTTATGGTACCGATAAACCAAGAATTAAAATAGTAGTTTCGTTTTCAGTTTTGGGTATGACTAAAATAAAAAATTTGAACCGAAATTTTGGCCACAAATTCCCCCCCAAATATTTTTGGACCGAAATTTTGGTTCAAAGTTTTGTTTCGATAGGGACCAATACTGAAACCCAAATGCACGATGGAGATCTTTTTCACCCCAATTTTTCTCACAAAGGATCTTGAGTCGATGGTCTTACCATCGAACTGTCATTTTTTTATTCCGAGTGACATAAATCCCAAAGAATTGACCAAAGAGTCAAGTGACACATCACACAAAGATATGATGTTAGGGCCACTGTTTGGGAAATGTGTTATGTAAGATAAGCAAGTTAACATTTGATGGGAAGCCCATGGTCTCAAGATCTATTCGGTAAAATATTGGAGTGAATCGTCAAATCAAAAACTATCAAAGCAATTTTAACATGTAAAACCTGACTTTAGATTAAGAATGGGTTTTTTGCAAATATCCCCCTATGTTATGCTAAAATTGCATAAAACCTCCTGAGTTATATCTATTTACACAGCACCTCCCACTTTAATGTTTCCTTTATAAATACCCCCTGCCGTTAAATGACAATTAACTAAGCATCATTTCTTCAATTAAATAATGCGTTTGCCTTTACTTAACATTATATACAAAATGACCATTGTATTTTTCCCAATTTTGATCTCATTTTAAACGGTGGATAAGCATCGGATCCTGCCCAAATATTTTGGGTGGAACATGATTGATCTCCTATAAGTTGCCGTGTTACCCGATTTTTGATTTTGGTATCTATGACGCTTACTTGATTCGTGGTTAGCGCTAAAATGCTACCCCTGTAATTAGTGCCATCCCGACCCTATCATCGTTACGAACCAATTGACCATCATGGACGCCCAAATCAAAAATTGGGTAACACGACAACTTAGAGGAGATCAATCATGTTCCACCCAAAAAATTTGGGCAGGATCCGATGCTTAACTACCGTTTAAAATGCTATTAAAGTTGGAAAAAATATAATGGTCATTTTGTATATAATATTAACACTACAAAAAATAAGACTATTAGTAAAAAAACTGCTGCTATTAATCTTGTCGCTATCAAAAACTGTCGCTATAAGTCTTGCCGCTACCAAAAATTGCCTTAAAAAAAAGTGCCGCTAATACACCTTATTTTTGTAGTGTAAGTAAGGGCAAATGGGTCAATTAATTGAAAAAATGACGCCTAGTTAATTGTCATTTTACGGCAGGGGATATTTGTAAAGGAAACATAAAAGTAGGGGGTACAGTGTAAATATGGATAACTTAGGGGGTTTTATAAAATTTTAGCATAATATGGGGGGGTATTTGCAAAATTGTTAATTCTCTTTAACTTAGTGGGTTTCTTTGAAGCTGATATACAATTTTTTCTCACATAATCGTCTAGTTTTAAGTAAGAACAATTTTAGGAGATATTAAATAAAATTGTGGAGTGATTTTAGGAGATATTTACGAAATAAAGGAAAAAGTTTTGCAATGGAATTGAGATTATATTTTCTTTAGTAAACTATAGGAGTATATAAGAGTTATTTTAGGGGTAGATTAGGTTAATAAGGGATATTTTATTCCAAAAGTATGAAAATACAAAATTGACAGAAATTGAAAAATTATTCGTGCTTTTAATAGTAGAAAATATATTTTAATAGCCATGCTAATATGAGAAACCAACTGGTTCAGTAAAATTCTCAAGTTTGACTCCCAACAGGGAAGCATCACACTAGGTAGAACTCTTGAACATTTGGTTATCCCGAGGTAAGTTGCTCATAGTATAAACAAGGCATCTCATGGCTTCTCATTCTCAATAATCAATATCAAATCCGATTCTAGTTTAAGGTGGGAGTCGCAACTTTTCAAAATTTATCTTCTTTTTGGTTTTTCACAAAAATCCACACAACTTATTATAAGTAACTTGGATTAGAGTAATTCCAAAAGTTACGAAAGAAGAATAAATTAAGAAATTTTTTAAAGAAGTGACCTAAGACTAAATCCTTATGGTTCAGCGTCAGGTTTGCAAAAAGGGAGCCATTACTTGCACATGAATTTCAAGTCGTTGCATCAGATTACTAAAAAAATTGGTATTATCTTCTTTTTTAAATAATTAAGTTATCCTGATGATTGCACTTAGGATATAAGTGATAAAGTTTGTTCTATTTGGGTAGCATTATTCTCACTCGAAATTTTGATCTCATCTCATCTCCTTCAATCCTCATGCATTGACTGCCTTGAAATCAACGATGGAGCCTTTTTCATCGCAGTTTTCCACACAATGGATCTTGTGAGCCTAGGCGTTCCATCAGACGGTCATTTTTCTATTTCACATGACAAACATCCCATAAGTGTCCCTAAAATCATGTGACACACATCACGCTCAAGCACAATTTTACAGTGCCTTCTTGAGATGTGTGCCTTGTGTAATAAAAAATTTATAGAACAATAGTACGCCCAAGATCTAGAGATCCATTGTGTAGAAGACTGGGACCGAAAATGATCATCATCTAATTTAAAGGCGATCAATGCATGCTGGGTGGAGATAGGGTGAGATCATAATGTCATGGGGTGTGAACAACGGTTCCCATTTTGTTTGCTAGGAAGAGAAGAGGGCCAAAAGAGAGAGAGAGAGAGAGAGAGAGAGAGAGGGATTAGGGGGAGAGAGAACGGTGGAGATAGAGAGAGGTTTAGAAGGAGAGAGAACGGTGGCGAGAGAGAGATGGTGGGGAGAGAGAGAGAGAGAGAGAGAGAGAGAGAGAGAGAGAGAGAGAGAGATTGAGAGTTTTATTTAAGGTGCAGTTTTTTTTTAAATTTTAGGTGCAATCATAGGAAATATGTGCAAGGACAAATTTTAGTTACACTTCAAAAATAAGGGGTTTCAGCGCCACTTGCTGTTAAAGTAGATTTTGGTAGCAACAGGCTTAATAGCGGCAGTTTTTGGTAGCGACTAGACTAATAATAGTCTTATTTTTTTAGTGTTATTTTAGTACAATCACTTGAAACATGTGTGCAATTAATGGCTCCCTTACAAAAATTGTGTTATCAATTCCAGCTCTATGCTGGCCGTGAGAAAATTTACAACTCTTCACTGGAAGCTCTGATGAGAATGATTCTAGTGAGGTTAAAAGGTAAAGTCATTGCTTTTTGAGAAAAATACCTTGGTCAGATTCTCCATGGTATTTTTTCATTAACAAAAATACAGAAGTGTTTGTTGCTCTCTCTAAAATTGATTGCGGATTTCTTCTTGACCTGACCAGACCCGACTCGATGACTTACAGTCTAAGTTTCCCTGTGAGAAAATTTTAAGATCTAGGCTCGAATCACATGATCAAAATATACCTTTGCAAGAACACGCGTACCTTGTATTTATTATCGGATCGCCACATCAGCGATCTCCTTAATAGAACCAATGATCTCCGCCAAAGAATCCGAAACCACGTTACCTCTCGTCTTCTCTAAGTTTAGCTTCTAGATGGGATTGAGCTATGGTTAGAGGAAGAGGGGACGGTGGTCTCCTTTTATAGCCACCTCTCTTTCCTAACCTATCAAGGAAAAAGAGTGGAGACATATCATTTATATCATAAAACTACTTCCTATCGCCTCGAGATACGTGTGGTCAAAAGTCCAACCCAGTTTTTAATGAAAACACAATGATGGGTTAAGGTATTGACCACAAAAAATCTAACATTCTCCCACTTGGTTTACACCTTAACTCATCTAAACATAATTTTTGAAAACGACTCTCTGGGCTGACAAACTCTGAAAAGCGGATGACTATTCATTTTATATTTTGAAAAATCATTGATCCCCACTATCTCAATGCTTCATAACAATCACCCAAATTCAATAACAATACTAGTAAAGGATCATGGCGCACAGAGTATTTCTTCTTACGAATCGACACTAGGCAATTCATAGTCACAAAACTAGCATCATTAATGAATTTAAGTCTTTACTTAGTGATATCAGGCAACTTACATATCTGTACAGTTTCTATATTTGTCCATGCGTCATACCCCCAAGGATATGTCATTCCTGATACATTACTGGCTCCCCACCTATGACTATCAGTCACCAAACTATCAGAACAAAGGTTTACCGATGTGGTGCCTAATCATATTTAGCCCAAGAAAAATTCAGGCATAATAAGGTACAACCTCACTATCTTGTCATGTGATAAAATCTCTATGCAGATGGATAGAGTATAATCACATATACTCTCAATAGCACGTGCACAAAATTAAAATATATGTTGCATCAACAATAAAATAAACTAACCAATATCAGAGAAACAACTTCCACTAAAATTGCGCAGTTAAAACTAATTCGATATGAGCATCACAATTCTAAGATTCGTAATAACTGTCAACAACTACAAGCTCCCACTGATTTAAACATTTCTTAAAATCAGTAAGTTTCCGATAAGAATAGCTTAATTCTAACTGCATTAATTATTCATAATTTTAAATGTTTCATGTCTATAAAAATTGATATCAACCAAAAATCATTAAATTTTCCTGAAAATCTAATTACAATAATAAGGTTCGATTATCAATTTTGGTATTTCAACTTTTATCTATATCAACTCCAATATTTTATTATAGTTCACCTCAAATATATCAATACAACAACGGAAGCAAACAAATTATGAGGTAAATCATAAAATCATCTTCAAATTAAAAATATTAATATTCTCAAAACATGTTCTTGAGTGTTACATTTCTAATACATCTATAGTTATTCATTTTATATCTCAATTATTGATGCACGAATCATCATCGTCATCATTGAACTTTTCTCATTTATCATATTATAAAATCACTAGCCACACGCTAAGTTCAAAAATTGAAATATTTTCGATGCTCAATACCATTAAAATTTTAAAAACGGTAGACACAATTATAATTGCACTAACAGTGACCATATACCATTAGATAACATTAAAAATATGTCACAATTTATCAAATATTTTGTCCATATATCACTGACTATTCTCTGTGAAATATGTCATGATTATATGTCAGATTAATCTATAATCATATGTTATGGATCGTCCTTGAGAATTATGGCATGACCATATGTCACAAAAAAAAATTCATCATGAACTATAACCATATGTCACTAACCTCCGAGGACTTAACTCGAACTTAGGGTCAAATTCAAATTAATTAGAGTGTAAGTCATGTGCTAACATTCACTCTATGGGACAGCCCGGTCACATCGTCTCAGTATCACCTTTGGGCAGAAACTTCGACATACAGTTTGCTTCTCAAGATCGTGTTTAAGAAAACACGCATAGACCTAATCACTAGTGTTGTATGGTTGATCTAGACTCTCCATCAGCTTTGGCCAGAAAGATTATCCTTCTCTCCCTTAAACACTTATGACTATTCTATTCACTCTACTTATATGAAATTTCTAAATCAGCTTTGGCCAGAAGTTAGAAACTTTATAGAAGCATGTGCCAACTTGATCTTAATGAGACCCAAGTATCTAAATTCAAAAGTCACGCAACCTACATAGGTGGTCACCTTTGGGCAGACCTCAGCCTATTTCAGCTATGTACTCTCGAACGATCGTTTTACCAGTCTACCTTGATCCCTAAGGTATGACCTAAATTTTATTCAACCATATCAAGTCTGATTCAAGGTTTCAAAAACGTATTTTCAGATATATGCACATCTTGCTAACTAATCTACTTTTGAAAGATAAATCAATGCCACACATTGTAATTGATGAACAAATTAATTAAAATCAAACAGTTATAAGATACATATGCATTAAGTGAACATGTTATCTATAATCATCAAACTATGATTATGTGGGCATACATGTCACATCTAGTAACATCGATAATAGAACATTGACAAATACACATGATATTTATCTTGAATCGGATATGATATATTGAGAACAATCAAATAGGATTAAACCTCATTTATAAAAACTACGACACTAGGAAAGATCATCACCATTGGGCAGAAGAATCCTTTCAAGTAGCCAAATCTAACTCGTGTGGTGGGTAAGTGCCAAAATTAATAATAATTATGGGTAACATTATGTATGTACCGGCGTTAGTGCTAGAACACAACCTTCAATATCAAATCCTATATTTTCTCACAAAATTCAACTTTAATTAAAAGCACTCAAATACACAATAATTATCCGATTAAAAATTATCAAAAAGACGCCAGGTCATTAAAAAATCACAACAAAGAATTCATTAAAAAAATTAGACCTCAAAAATAGATCCGGAATGCTCGAAACAGTCAAAATTCATAATAATGTCCGAAAATCTGACCTACAAATAGCCCAAAAATGATCCGAAAAGAATAAGGAATAATACAGGTCAAAATGGGCCTTAAGGACAAACTAGTCTTGTCTAACGGGCCGAATCGGGTCATGAACTATAGGCTAGGAATGGACTAGACCGGATCATGGGCCAAGATCAAGTCAGTGGGCGGGTCGGTTTAGGCAATTCGTACTCATTTGAATTCTTAACTTATTTAAATTCACCTAATTAGGCTTGTTATTTATCCTTCACTATTTCTAGAATAAATCATAGATGTGTGACACAAGTCATCCAAGAGTTGCTCTATTAAAGAAAATCATAATCCTTGTGCTATAAGATAGACCAATGTAAATTTGACGTTTGTTAAACATCGATGCTTCATCTTTGAGCCTTTTTTTATTATTTTTTTAATTTTTATAGTTTATAGTGTCCATAGACCTATGAGAATGGGAAAGTCGACCTTATCCTCGTCCCAATCTTCAAATTTAGGATCTCAAGGTTTTAATAGAAGTCGACCTTATCCTCGTCCCAATCTTCAAATTTAAGATCTCAAGGTTTTAATAGTCTTTAATATCCTCTTTCCATCTCATTCTCATAAGGGAGTCCCACCAAACCCACCAAAACAAACCTATTCCAAGTTATGGAGAGTTGGGAAGTACCAACCTTGGTGCTCCAACTTCACATACAATAATAGATCAACTTTGGAAAAGAATCCACAGATGTCTCCTTTTCCCTTATATGCTGTCGACCTTTTAGCAGACATCTCTTTTCAAAAGCTGGTTATTATCAACTTCATAAATTTTGAAATCTTATAAAGCGGGTGACTCCCCTTATCCAAACAATGGAAGTTTAATCGCCCGCAAAATTAAGGAGACTTAAAAGTGACCAGAGGGATTTAGTATCCAGAGACGATTTGGGTACCTTCTTCCAATACTTTTTGAATTTGGATATTAAAAACAGTTGGCTAAAACGATATTCCCTTTAAACGTGTAATTAGGTACACACGCCAAGACCCGATCTCAGCCGTTAAACGAGTTTTGTTATTTTAGAAATCGTGTATCCTAAGGTGGACACAGATTGAGCCATGTACCTACTAAAAATCTTAAATTCGAGCAAAAGCTAAAACTCTCAATCAACAATAATTTTGCTTATAATTTAAAAATAAATAGTACATAAATCTTTTGATCTTGTGATAAAGCAAACTTTGCTCTGATACCAATTGTGAGAAAATTTTAAGATCTAGGCTCGAATCACATGATCAAAATATACCTTTGCAAGAACACGCGTACCTTGTATTTATTATCGGGTCGCCACGTCAGCGATCTCCTTAATGGAACCGATGATTTCCGTCAAAGAATCCGAAACCACGTTACCTCTCGTCTTCTCTAAGTTTAGGAATGAGCTATGATTAGAGGAAGAGGGGACGGTAGTCTCCTTTTATAGCCACCTCTCTTTCCTAACCCATCAAGGAAAAAAGAGTAGAGACATATCACTTATATTAGGAAACTACTTCCTATCACCTCGAGATACGTGTGGTCAAAAGTCTAACTCAGTTTTTAATGAAAATACAATGATGGGTTAAGGTGTTGACCACAAAAAATCTAACATTCCCTTCTTGTATTTAGTTATAATAACCTGCATTTCATATTTTATTGGTTAAAAAGGGTTAGACTATTGGACACCTAAGTCTAGATTTCCCTTCTTGCCTTTAGTGGTGACTGGACTTGCTTGGAGAACTATTGAACCGTGGAGTGCACTAGAAGCCCGAAAGAAAGCCTTATAAACATTGTAGGATTGTGATAAGGATGGCGTTTTGTGAGTAGTGATAACCTAAGGATACATTGGAAGAGAAAAAGGTCATTGAGTTTGAGAATTGAGAGATAATTGAGGCCTTAATTTAAATATTTCGAGCAATTTAAGGTTAACGTAGTTAATAATTGCATCAGGCTATTTAGGCCTGAGGTGAGATTTGAAAGTTGTGAAAAAGTATGAGCCAGGAACTCTAGCTCAACTAATGGTTGGGTTAGCATAAATTCGATGAAATTACTAGTTGCACCAGAATTAAGCTTGAAGCAGCAAATAGTTGCACCTAATTTAGGGTCTTAATTTCTTTTACAAGCTCTCAGGGAGGTCTAAGTCCCGAGATCAGATTCCTGATATTTGGACATATTTGGCCTAGCACAAGTAATAGTTGTGCTTGAAAAAGTGCCATTTTTTAACCTAAAATTGATCTCTTGGGTTTTAAGAATTTGTGTTGAAAAAAGTGTGGGACAAGCAGGCTTAACACAATTAGTACTTGCACCATGTGTTAGATTTGATACCACTTGCTAGCTCTGATACCACTTGTTAGATCTGATACAATTTACTAGCTCTGATACCACTTGTTAGATCTGATACAATTTATTAGCTCTGATACCACTTGTTAGGAATTCTACCCACACTACGAACTCCCTATCACGATGAATGCAGAAAAATATGAAGATTCAGGGAAAAATAATCACATACACAACACAAAGATTTACGTGATTCACCCAATCGAGGGCTACGTCCATGGGAGTATATGCACTATTTTATTAACGTTTACAACGAACACATTCTCTTCTCTCTAGTGCAAACTCAATCAAGATCGAACACGATTTTACACAGCCAACACGCTGTAAAAATAAGGACGCAGTCCTTCAAATAACAGAGAAGAGATCTACCGGAATATAATCACAATTCCGACACAAGAACGACTTCAATCGGATCTTCAATCCTCAAGCTTTTCTTTAATACTTTTCTCCCCAAAGTATTCTCTTAAGTTTTCTCTTCTGAAAACTTTCACCATGCTCTCTCTCCCAGAAAACTTTCACCAAGCTCTCTCTAGATCCCTAGAGAGACTTTCTGCTATAGACTTCAAACCCTTTTGAAAACTTGATCAAAGAAATCTTCAAAACTTGTCAAGTATTCAAAATACTTCTCCTAATAATCTCTAAACCACATTAGAAAACTTTGGCTAAAGCAATCTTCCAAAATATCCAAGAATTCAAACTTGCTGATCTAATCCGCTCAGAAGTCAATCGATTGACTTCTCAAACTCATTCGATTGATTTTCCTAAAGTGAATCGATTGACACTTGTGGTTGGGATTAAACCTTATTCAACAATCTCCACCAATGTTTCATCCCCAATCACATCACCACTCCAACGGGCATCAACATCTTCGACAAATGTTAATTAAATTTAGGCAATGCCCAAACTTCCTCTGTGTAACCGGATTAATCAACATGTTCACTGCATTCTCTTTCATAAGTGCAAGTGTTAAAGGGGCCATATCCTTAAATTTTTTAGGACGTTTCTTCATCGTCTCTGACCTTCTCTAGGTAGTCTGAATCGGTACCTGAGACTGCAAGTCTTGACAAATTATGTCATCATACTCTATCTCAGAGTCTTTATTATCTTTCTCATCTTGCTCATGCCTCTCAACATCAATTTGTACCTGAGGTTTATCAGATGACTGAGGTTTTTCATCGAAAACTCATCTTGGTTGAAAGTAAGGTCTCTTTCAACTATCACTTTATGAGATTGTGTATCCCACAAACGATAACCCTTGAATCTTTCGTCATAGCCAATAAGGACACACTTTTTGAATTTTGGATCCAACTTGGATCGTTCACTTTCCTGAAGTAATGCATAAGCCGCACATCCAAACACCCTCAAGTGAGAGTAGCTCCCGTGTCTTTCATACCAAACCTTATCTGCAGTTTTCGAGTTCAATACCGCTGAAGGCAACTGGTTGAACAAGTAATATGCCGTGTTTACTACCTCTGCCTAGAACCCATGACTTAAGCCGGAATGGTTCAACATACACCGCACTTTTTCTAATAGTATTCTGTTCATCCTCTCTGCTACACCATTTTGCTAAGGATTTTCAAGAATTGTTAAGTGCCTAACAATCCCTTATTTTCACAGTAAACTTTAAACTCAGATGACAAATATTTTCCACTATTATCTGATCTGAGAATCTTTACTTTTCTGTCTGTTTATTTTTCAATCATACTTTGTCACTACCTGAATTTTTGAAATACATTTAATTTATTTTTAATCAGATACACCCAAACTTTCCTGGAGTAGTCATTTATAAATGACACAAAATAGTTGGCTCCACCTACTGAAGTGACTTTAATCGGTCCCTATACATCTGAATGTATGTAATTAATCAGCCCCTTCGAAGTATATTTTTCAGTGGAGAAACTGTCTTTTTTCTGCTTCTCGAAGATATAATTTTTATAAAAATTTAGTTTACAAGTTTAAATTTCAGATATCGCCTTATTCTTTATAAGCTCTGTTAGCCCACGTTCATTCATGTGACCAAGCCTCTTGTGCCACAAATATGAGAGATTCTTAGAATCTTTTGTAGCTGTAACACCACTGCCGTTGATTATGTTGCTTACTAAAGTATACAGATTCTCCATCTTTTTACCTTTCATCAAGGTCATAGTACCATGTACGACCTTTAGTTTATCGGATTCTAAGATGACTCGACATCCTATCTCATCCAATGCCCCCCAACGAGATCAGATATTTCTTCAAATTAGGCACATGCTTGACCTCAGTAAGAGTGTAAACACAACCATAAAACATATTGATTCTGGTCGAACTAATACCCACTGCTTCACATACACTATCATTCCCCATTAAAATTGTCCCACCATTGGCTATCTTATACTGGTCAAACCAATCCCTGTACGGACATATGTAATACGATGCCCATGAATCTATGATCCATCTACCATCAAACTGACTGGAGCTTAACAATGCATACAATAGGTCTTCACCGGAATCTGACTTAGCTACACTAGGCTATTGCGAAGTCCCTTCATCACCCTTATTATTATTCAATCTCTGCTTTCAATATTTACAAATATGTCCAGATTACTTACAGAAGTAACAGATAATATCCTTTCTGTCACCCCTAGATTTGGATCTGTTGTTTCCTCTCATTGATTTATTATACTCTCTGGATTTGTCTCTTTTGCAATCATGGTTCTGACCCTTTCGCTCAAGAGACTAATTCCTTCAAAGTTAGATTCAGGTTGTTTTCTCAATTCGTCAGAAAGAAGTGCAGTAGTCACTTCTTCGATGATAATAGTATCTTTATCATAAATTAATATATTAAAAAGGTGCTCATAAGATGGTGACAATGAGGTGAGCAAGAGAAGTGCGAGATCTTATTTTTCAAGTTTCACCTCAATACTCAATAGTTCACTAACTATTTTATTAAACGAATTTAAATGATTATGAATACGCATACCAGCCTTCATACAAAGGGTATAGAGTTACTTTTTCATGAAGAGTCTGTTGGACAACGACTTTGTCATATAGAGAGATTTCATCTTATTCCACAGATCCACGGTCATCTTCTCGTGAAGAATATTATACAGAATTTTATTGGACAAACACAATCGGATAGTGCTTACGACTCTTTTATCAATAGAGTTTCACTTTGTACCGGACATCTCTGCCTTCTTCTCCATCTCCTTTTCAAGTAGAACATCATCAATGCCTTGTTGAACAAGGAGATCTGTGACCTTGACTTGCCACAAAGAGAAGTTATTCTTACCAGAAAACTTCTCCACCTCGAATCGTGCATTCGAGACCTTTATCGCCATTGTAGTGTCAACCTCGCTCTAATACCGATTGTTAGATCTGATACCACTTGCTATCTTTGATACCACTTGTTAGATCTGATACCACTTGCTATCTCTAATACCACTTGTTAGGAATTCTACCCATACTACGAACTCCCTATCGTGATGAATGCGAAAAAATAAGAAGATTCATGCAAAAATAATCACACATACAATACAAAGATTTATGTGATTCACCCAATTGAGGGCTACGTCCACGAGAGTATATGCACTATTTTATTAACGTTTACAATGCACACACTCTCTTCTCTCTAGTGTAAACTCAATCAAGATCGAACACGATTTTACACAGCCAACACACTGTAAGAATAAGGACGCGGTCCTTCAAATAACAGAGAAGAGATCTGCCGGAATATAATCACGATTTCGACGCAAGAATGGTTTCAATCAGATCTTCAACCCCTAAGCTTTTCTTCAATACTTTTCTCCCCAAAGTATTCTCTCCTGAAACTTTCACTAAGCTCTCTCTCCCAGAAAACTTTCACCAAGCTCTCTCTAGATCCCTAGAGAGACTTTCAGCAATAGGCTTCAAACCCTTTTGGAAACTTGACCAAAGAAATTTTCTAAATTTGTCAAGTATTCAAAACACTTCTCGTAATAATCTCCAAACCACATTAGGAAGCTTTGGCTAAAACAATCTTCCAAAATAGCCAAGAATTCAAACCTGCTGACCTAATCTACCTATAAGTCAATCGATTGATTTCTCAAACTCAATCGATTGATTTTCCCAAAGTCAATCGATTGACACTTGTGATTGAGATTAAACCTTATTCAACACCATGTCATAAGCACGATGCTCTTATCTTGAGTACAATTGAAGTGTAAGAATCCTCGTGAGGATTCCAAGTATTAAAACCTTGGTTTTATGAATTTTGAAGAGGAAGTATTTGTCACTGTCACAACCCGAAATTCTACCCCATCCCGAGGGCCTAGAATTCCGAGTTATGACCCGCACATATCCTGAATATGCTAAGCGGACATACACCTAATCAGAGTTCTCGCGCAATAATGGTTCCACAAAATTCGTGAGATCTAACAAATAGGGTGGAATATGAATATAATCATAAATGCTGAATAAGTGTAATAAAATCATAATCCACCAATAAAATGATAATGAAAGTCGGAGACAAATCCGATAAAATAAACTATAAAATTCGCAATACTAATATCAATAAAACTCAATACCAAGTCCACAATGATCAGTAACCGGCACTTGAATCAAGATCAGCACCGTAGTCCTCCTGATAACCGGCAGCGTCGCCCTCCAAAGGCTCCTGGTACTCAACGCCTGCGGAATCAATGAAATCAGCGTCGGCGAGATCTAGATGGCCAGCGTCTACTCCACTAGCGTAATCACCTGCAACTGTTAGATTATCGTGGGATGAGTTTATTCAGTCACGTAAACTCAGTGGGATACACCACCAATCCACCCCATACTACTCAGGTGCATTGTGGGTGCATCTGGTGAGTGATAAACATAATATCTCAAAGCAGATAACAAAAGGAAGACAAAATCACGTGCATATCGAAATACTCATATCATAAATGCAAGACCATGATCTAGACACTCATATCCTAACGTGCCTTACCATATCTCATAACATATCATACCATGTATTGTTATCATTCTCGCACATACGTCTGTACATCGCATGAGCGTAACTAACATACTAGTGAAATCCTAAACGACTGCGCTGTCAGCCGAGCTACTATGGGAGGGTCAACATAGTATCATACCACCATATTATAACGCCTCGTCATACTCATACTCCACCACCCGGCCAATAGGGAGACATAATGGCCAAACTCACTTATAACGACTCATACTCATAATCTCTCTCGGAGATCATCTTGGTGAAAAGACGTTGTTGCCCTTCTACGGTGGCGCTACATGAGGCATATAAAATTTAAGTTCTTTATCTTTTGCTGGCCTACACAGCGATGTCTTATTATCGTACTCGTATCATAACTTATCTTATCTCATTCTCATATCTTATCATACTCTTATACTTAATCCTATGACAAACTATAGTGAGGCAACCTTCCTAATTCACGCTTCCCAAGAAAAGGTTAGTAGTAACTTTGGATGTACTTCGTGTGATAGTTTATACTACCATAGAGGTGTTGCATCCGTACATAGACGCCAATATTCCGAGTTTCACGTGACCGTAAAAGAAACCTTACTACAGCTAAAGGCCTAACGTCCGATTCTCGTATCATATCTCATATCTTATCCTCTCGTATTAAAACTCGGGGTGATAGGATCACTGTATATGCCACCGTGTACGAAGTTACACTGAATTCACACTCACCCGATTCGTCATGGGTCCCATTCCACCATGAGTTATAAGGCATGTGAATACGGTGTATTCCTCGCTTCGATACCATCTCGGCGAATCACCACGCCCAAGCGTAGGCATGATCTCATATACTCTCGTACTCATGATCTAACATATTCTTAACTCGTATAAATTGATTAAGTTGCAAATACAAAAGTATCACACATACAGAACGGTTTATATTTAGATTTTGATTATACTTATATTTATGTTTATTTACATACCACACCAATATAATTATAGAATAGAGTTATAAGTGTGATTTCGATAATCGTAAAAGTTAGAGTTCGATTTCATAAAGACATAGAAGTTCTAACACTTTGTATTATCGAAGAGGTCGCGTTGAAGCGATAAAATTGATATATATATATAATAATTAGATAATTAAATTAAATAATATTTATACTTATTAAGTTATGATTTATTATGACCATCGATCGAAAGACTTTACAATATAATATACATAAGAACTTTGGTCATGATATTTAGAAAATAATATTAAATTCGAATAGCCTTGATTCATTCAAAATTAAACCCGACTTGTTGCTCTATTTTGACATCTAAAAAGTCAAATTCGTGAAATGGCTATTTCACACAAAGTTGTAAAGCTTTCTGTCTTCTTTCCAATGCCATAAGAATCACATTGATCCGAGGTCGGAGTAAAACGTTATGACCAAAATACCGAAATAGGTGCATCAATGGTCGCGAGGTCGGGTTCATGGACGTGAATTCGGGTTCGTAGCCGCAAGTTCGGACCCGAAACTTTAAGTTGGAACAATCTATTATTTATTTAAATAAAATAAAAATATAATTTAATTTTTGGACTTAATTAATTTTAAATAAATAATAATATAAACTTGCAACAATAATATATATTATTATAGTCTTAGTAGAAGGATAAATTTATACTATATAGATTTAGAAATAAATAATATCAATATGATATTATGCCAATTAAGTCAATCTATCAAATTTATAAGTATTAAAATTTAATTAATTTTTACCATAAAAGAGAAGTAAACATATTAAATATCTGAGACCTAATATAAGGTAGAATATTAATGGCTCAAACAAAAGGAATTTTTGAAAAGAAAAGAGAAATAACATATAAACCCAATTTACAAAATATATAACTTTCAAGGGAAAGCATATATTAAATATATAGATCTATTAATTTATGAGATATTTGGGTTTAAATAAGATTTTTAAACCCGTGGATGCGCGATCGAACGCATCCTACGCGACGGGATCTGAGAAGAACAAGATGGATTGATGGGTACCCACCTATTGAAGCGTGAACGGAAGATCAACGGCGATTCGGGTTGAAAAGGTCGATTCCTAAGGCATCGACTCCTCTAAGTCTCGAGAGAGAATAATTTCTTATTATTGAGAGGAGAGAGCTTTTAAAGTTTTTTTTATAATGGTATAAAATTTTAGGTCGACTCTAATTAACACTTTTCGTAGGAGATTTAATAGAATAGGAGATTTTTACACGGAATAAGAATTCATACGTAACTTGGATAGCTTGAGAAAATGTTTCGTTCCAGCATTTTACATAAGCACCAAACCAATTGGTGTTTCTCTCCCGAAATTACAATTATACCCTTTGACTTGCTTGATCAGTTAAAATGGGCATAACTTTTTATATTCTTGTCAGAAGTCGTCAAATTATATATCGTTGGAATCGTATCGACGAGCACTTCGCAATGAGTCTAATTTTGATATGGGAAAAATTAGAAATTTTCTATTTTAAAAGGTGGGTTTCGATTCTGATGTGGAGCGTTAGCACAGTACATAGTGTGGTGCATCATCTAACACCGTTAAAATAAAATCTAAAAATCTGGGTTGTTACAGTCACCCTTAGGACACTATTTAATAGTACTTCCCACTGTGTAAAGAAACGAAAAAAGAATCCAAACCTCGTTCGGACGGCGGCAGGAGCCTATTTCGAACCCGATACACAACAATGACGATTACATTTTCAAACCCTCTAGTCTTCTCCCTACCCAAGGCTAGACCCATCACCATGAGCTGGTTCTTTGCCTTTACTTTTTCAATCACCATCAACAACCCATTTCCTGAATTTTCGAATCCTCCCGTATTTTAGGGCGGATGCCCAACCCCTATTGTTCAACATACCCCCACCTCTCACAAACCCAATTAGCCAATCCCAACCTCCCAATGCATCCAAACCAAACCAGCCAAGGATCATTCTCGGTTTCATTTCGGACATGTTTGAAACCGATGCATTTCGTTTGAAATTTTTGCCGACCGAAATTTTGATCGATGATACTGACCCTTATTCTGTCCACCCTATAGCTTAGAAATCGAGTCAACTGCAACTAATCAAATTCAAGATCCAACTACTATATTGGAAGAGATGAAGAGAAAAGTTCTCCAAAAGTCTCCAAGCCTCATCCAAAATACCCTTATGATACCCATAGTTACCAAAAGCGTTGATTTAGAAAAAAAACACTTTTAAAACACATTTTTTTTCTTCCATAAAACGAGAGAAGCACGTTTAAAACGCATCACTTTTATTTTTAATAATCGTATTTTTGAAAATAAATGCATCTTTTTATGGTTTAAACACATTTTCTGTGGATTTTTTCTCATTTTTGTTAAAAAAATATTTATTTGTTAATATCTTTAAATACTTCCATTACTTTTTTCCAAATGCTTCATATAATTTTTTTTCCCAATTTTACAAATTTTTCACTGCCTTTTTTTTTTTCTTTTTTTGCCTTGCCTTGCCTTACAAAATTTTTCTGGAATTCGAACTTGGTCACTATGATCATACCCAACTAACCCCCATACCTTTTTCCAAACCCCACCTTCAACCATTCCAAAATCCAGCATGTGTTAGCCGGACCTTATTTAAGATCCGATATGGCCCAGTTGTCACATTAAGATCCACTATGGTTTGGCCCATTAACCCCATACGGTTAAGAGTTTTTAGAAAATGGGATCATGCCCATACGGTCAAGTGGTTATTTGAAAAGTAGTATCGTGCACCAAAATTTTAGCCCACAATCTCTCAATGATGGTAGAGAGATTATAAAGCCATTTTATCCTTGAGGTCCCAAGTCTAGCAAAAACATACGAGAGAAAGAAGTCTGTAAAATCCATCTTTGCATCTAAGAAAGGTTTGCATAGACTTGAAGATCCTCGATTCACGACATCATAAATCAGTGCATTATGGATAGAGGTACGATTTTGGTTAAATCGTTTCCGCTTTAATTTTATGGTACAGAGCTTACATTGTGGTATCAGAGCAGGTATCTTCGATCATGGTGTTTGTTTAATTTTATTTGATGCCTTATGATTTAAAGAGAAGAAGTTTAACTCTTTCATAGCCAATTTTGACCGTAAAATTTTGAATTTGGATCCTTCTCTCTCTCCAAAATTTTATAAATTATGTTTGATGGAGAAATTTTATTTTATTCTCGATGATATTGTTTTTATGGATTAAATCCAAATTTTTATAATTTTTTTGGTAATTTTTGAGATTTTTTTTACTGCCGGCGTTACCGGATGGTTGCCGATCACAGGAAGGCCATCGGCCAATCACTGATCGCCGTCGATCAGTCGCCAGACTGTTGCCGGTCATCGTCCGCCAAATCACCGGATATCTATTGGTCATAATCGGCCAATCCAAACATGGCATTGACCATGCAAAAGCTGTCTCAAAAGAGACGTGTATTGTTGGGATTTATGGATCTGGAAAAGACGTTTGCTAAGGAAGATGCTCATTTGGAGTTGATTGGGTATGTAGGTGAAGCACCATACATAGTGCTTCCCACACTTTTAAAATTTTAACTTATAATTTTATGGACTCTAGGCCCATTAACGTATTGATCCGCATACCCAAGACTTGGTTTAGGCCCAAATAAAAATTTTTCTAGACACAAGACCCGACCTGGGCCTGGTCAAAGTTTGACTAAATCCGAGATCCGACCCAATAAGGGCCCAATCTTGTTTATTTATTTATGGGGGCTATCGGTATCAAATTTTCACATATTATATATATTTTTTGAGTATCTCGAACCTTCTAGACACTTTTATGGGGTCTATTTTTTGCATTAGACTGTTTGGTCAAAGTTTGACCAGATCCGAGACCCGATCCGATAAGAGCCTAATTTTATTTATTTATTTGTAAGGGCTATCGGTATCTGATTTCCACATATTATATATATTTTTTGAGTATCTCGGACCTTCCAGACAGATTTAAGGGGTCTGTTTCTACATCAGAGCCCTCTATTAGGCAAAAATGATCACTGTTTCTTTTGAGGTCATCATTAGGACTAAATGCATAATAAATTAAAGAGTAGTCACAACATCTTCAATTGCAATGATGTATTTAGTATAAAGCATATATTTTAAATTGAATTATTTTTTATATGATCTCATAAATTGTGATTGATTATGAATCAAAATGGCTCGGCTCCACAGAGAAGTTATTGTGATTCATAGATTAATTGGAATGAGATATTGAATATGACATTATGATAGAGATTTTCTTAATGCCCATAGGTAGAGAAAGTTTTCTATTTTGATGTCATTCATAACTTAGTCTCATTATAAAGCTATTAAATAAATCATTGAACTGTTTCAACCCCTACCCACAAGAGGGTTAAAACATCTCATCGATTTATTATCTAGAATGTTGACATTGGTTGACATTCTAAATAAAGTATGGATTTGTATGATCTTTATAGCACCATTGTAAGCATTTTTTTTTAATTATTATAGTTTTGTCATGTGCCATTGTTTCAAAAGGACCAACTAACATTCCTATTCTTACTGGTGATAATTTTTCGGACTGGAAGGAGGGGATTCTCCTTACATTGAGGTGTATGGATTTAGATTTGGCACTCCGAATGGATGAACCCGTCATCCCTTTGGAATCTAGCACACCAACTGAAAAAAACTTGTATGAGTAATGGGAACGATCCAATCGGTTGAGTCTAATGCTCATTAAGTTCCATATTGGGAAGAGCATTAAAAGATCTATCTCAGACAAAACTAAGGTTAAAGATTTTCTCGATGCCGTTGATGAATAATTTACAAGTTCTGATAAAGCTCTTGCCAACATCCTAATGAATAAGCTCTCCTCCATGAAGCACAATGGTAACAAAGGAATTCGCGAACATATTATGAAAATGAGGGATATAGCTGCCCAGCTACACTCCCTTGAGATTACCTTTTCTGAGGCCATTCTTGTCTAATTCATACTGGACTCTCTTCCAATAAAGTATGGGCCATTTAAAATCTCCTACAATACACATAAAGATAAATGGTCAACAAATCAATTGTTGGCCATGTGTGTTCAAGAGGAAGGGAGGCTGAAGCAGGAAAAACTAGAAAGTGCTCATCTAGTTTCTTATGAAAAGGGATAAGTTAAGAAAGGGAATGATGCCCATCATAACAAGAAGAAGAAAATGAAACTATCATCTGCACCAGGTGGCAATAGGGAGCCAATCAAATACTTCTTTTACAAGAAGGCAGGACACAAAAAGGAGTGTCCAATATATAAGTCCCGGCTCATAAAGAAAGATAATCTTTTATCTTTGGTGTGTTATGAATCAAATACTATTGATATTATTCATGACACTTGATGGATTGGCTCGGGTTCCTCAATCCATGTTGCCAATATCATGCAGGGTTTCATCAACCAAAGGAAACCAACGAAAAGTGAACGATGCATCTATTCGGGAATTCGGATGAGTTCACGTGTAGAAGTCGCTGGAACATTTAGACTCATCCTTAAATCTGGTTCCGCTTTACACTTAGAAAGAACCTTTTACATTCCTTCATTTTCTAGAAATCTTATTTCTGTTTCTCGCTTGGCTACTTGTGGTTATTCTTTTAATTTCGTTGGACTTAACTTTAGCTTGTTTAAAGATTCTTATTTACTTGATACTAGAAATCTAGTTAATGGTTTTTATAAACTTGACATGAAACCCAGCTATGATCAAAATTTTTTAATCTTGCATGATAATATTGTTATTAAACGAAAAGTTATGAATGAGAAGTTTTTCTGGTTATGGCATCGGAGATTAGGACATATCTCCATAAATAGAATCAGAAGATTAATAAATGATGGAGCCCTTAATACTCTTGATTTTTTTGACTTTGGGACTTGTGTGAACTGCATAAAGAGTAAGCAGACCAACAAGGCCAAAAAGGGTGCCAGGAGGAGTTCTGATATGTTAGAAATCATACACACTGACATATGTGGACCATTTCCAACTCCATATTTAAATGGTAAAAAATATTTCATCTCCTTTATAGATGATCATACACGATTTATGTATCTCTATCTGCTTAATGATAAAAGTGAAGTATTAAATGCTTTTAAAGTTTATAAAGCAGAAGTAGAGAAACAAAGAGGCAAAAATATCAAAATCGTGAGATCAGATAGGGGAGGGAAATACTATGGTAGGTACACGAGCAAAGGATAAAATCCAGGTCCATTTGTAAAATTCCTTGAACGTGAAGACATTATTACACAGTATATAATGCCAGACTCTCCACAACAAAACGGAGTAGCTGAAAGAAGAAATTGAACGCTAATGGATATGGTGAGGAGTATGATACGTAACTCCTCTCTTCCCTTATCTATGTGGAGTGATGCCTTAAAAATCGTTGTGTACATCCTAAACAGGGTTCCCACTAAATTAGTTCCTAAAACACCTATTGAATTATGGAATGGATGGAAACCTAATTTGGGACATATACACATATGGGGTTGTCCGGTTGAGGTCAGGGTGTATAATTCACATGAGAAAAAGTTGGATTAAAAAATAGTCAGTGGATTCTTCATTGGCTATGCGAAAAAATCTAAGGGATTCAGGGTCTATTGTCCTAATCAAGCGCTTAAAATTGTTGAAGCGAAAAATGCTAAATTTCTTGAGGAACATAACTTCAATGGGAGTCTCTAATATCGAAGTTTAGACTTTGAGGAAATGCAGGATTCATATATTTTACCTGTAATTAAAGAGTGGCCAATTGTGATTCAAGACAATCCTTCGGATGTCACTATGGAAGAGTAGTTGATACACAATGACTCACAACATGAACATCAAGTTATCCCTGAACCTATTATCCAATCACCGCAAGGTGAAGATGAAGAAATAGGTTTAAGGAGATCCTCAAGAGTAAGGAAATCAACAATTCCGTCTGACTATATAGTGTACCTTCAAGAGACTGACCATGGAATAGAAGATGAAACATTTTCATTTTCACAAGCCATGAATGAAGAAAACTCTTCGCATTGGTTGAATGCTATGAAGGATGAGATGGATTCTATGGCTAAAAATTATGTTTGAGATTTCGTTCCATTACCTATGGGAGCCAAGGCAATTGACTGTAAATGGGTCTACAAAACCAAGAGAGACTCAAATGGTAATATACAACGATATAAGGCCAAACTTGTAGCCAAAGGATTCACTCAGAAGGAGGGCATAGATTATCATGAGTCTTTCTCTTCAGTTTCTCAGAAAGATTCACTGCGAGTGGTCATGGCATTGGTAGCTTATTATGACCTAGAGCTACATCAAATGGATGTAAAGACAACATTCCTAAATGGGGATTTGGAGCAAGTGGTTTATATGTGTCAACTCGAAGGATTCTCTTCATGTGAAGGAAATCAATTGGTATGCAAACTTAGGAAATCCATATATGGGATAAAATAAGCCTCCCGATAATGATATTACAAATTTCACAACGTTATAACCTCATTTGGTTTTAAAGAAAATATTGTCGATAATTGTGTGTACACGAAGGTTAGTGAGAGCAAATTTATTTTCTTAGTCCGATATGTGGATGACATTCTCCTTGTCAGCAATGACTTGAGATTGTTACATGAAGTAAAGCAATTTCTCTCTCAAAACTTTGATATGAAGGATATGGGTGAGGCATCCTATGTCCTTGGCATAGAGATTCACAGAGATAGGTCTCAAGGGATATTAGGACTATCTCAAAAGGCCTACGTTAATAAAGTATAAGAAGGATTTCGAATGGGAAATTGCTCACCTAGGGAAGCGCCCATTGTCAAGGGTGACAAATTCAGTCTACACCAGTGTCCGAAAAATAATTTGAAAAGAGAGGAAATGAAAAATATTCCTTATGTATCTGCAATGGGTAGTCTGATATATGCTCAAGTCTCTATGAGACGAGACATTATATTTGCAATAGGAATGTTAGGCAGATATCAAAACAATCCAAGAATGGATTACTAGCGAGCTGCAAAGAAAGTGATGCGATATTTACAAGAGACAAAAAACTACATGCTTACATATAGACGATCAGATCATCTGGAAGTAATAGGATATTCAGACTCTAATTTTAGTGGCAGCCTTGACATTAGAAGGTTAACCTTAGGATACATTTTCTTTCTTGCTGGAGGGGCTATTTCATGGAGAAGCAAGAAGCAAATATTGACCACATCTTCAACCATGGAAGCAGAGTATATGAGTTGCTATGAAGCCATAGCACAGGCTCTCTGGCTGCGAAATCTTATCACATGACTTAAGATTGTTGACTCTATGTCTAAGCCATTAAGGATCTATTGTGATAATTTCGCAGCAGTGACCCACTCTAACAACAATTCAAGTATCAGTACCAACAAGTTTATTGACATAAAATATCTTGTCGTTAGAGAATATGTTCATAATCGTCAGGAGTCAATTGAGGAAATTAGAATCGCGCCAATGATTGCGGATCCCATGACAAAAGGGTTACCGCCCAAATTGTATAAAGAATATATGGATCATATGGGTCTAATTGATTTTTTATGAATTTGATGTATATCATGGCACTATCAAGTTTAATTTACAATTAATTATTAATGATTCTTAGTTTTTCTGTCTCACTTAAGCTTGTATACGTCAGGTAAATGATAACAGATTGTCCATATTGACAAATAAAGTAAGACCTAGAATAGGCATTGGTAGCTTATTCGTAAAGCACTATACCACATATAGTACTCGTTGGATGGGACTAAAAACATTGTAATACATTGATGGTAATGTCTGATTAATCTAGATGTTAACCGTGATGATACATATATTTGAAAAACATTCAATAGAGTATAAGGTTATCCAAAACCTAAAGGGAAAGATGTCACTTTTATTTATTTATTTATTTATTTTATTTTTAAAATGAGTATGACCATACATTAACTTTCTTTTCTAAAATAAGTTTTGTGTCAACATGGGCCAAGTGGGAGAATGTTAGCCGGATCTCATTTAAGATCCGGCGTGGCCCAGTTGTCAAATTAAGACCCATTATGGTTTGGCCCATTAGCCCCATACGGTTAAGAGTTTTTAGAAAATGGGATCATGCCCATACGGTTAAGTGGTTGTTTGGAAAGTGGTATCATGCATCAAAGTTTTAGCCCACAATCTCTCAATGATGGAAGAGAGATTATAAAGCCATTTTATCCTTGATGTCCCAAGTCTAGCAAAAATATATGAGAGAAAGAAGTTTGTAGAATCCATCTTTGCATCTCAGAAAGATTTGCGTAGACTTGAAAATCCTCGATTCACGACGTCATAAATCAGTGCATCATTGATAGAGGTACGATTCTGATTAAATCGTTTCCGCATTAATTTTATGGTATAGAGCTTACAGCATGACCCTACAATTAGCCAGCCACAACACCCATATTTGCATAATCATACCCACAACTTGTGAACCCATCTAACCCACTACTTTAACATAACCTAAGAGGGACCCTTCCACTAGCCAGAACTTCATATCAATGCCGACCTCTATCCCCTTTCAACAGCTAACCCTTGTTTGTCAAAAGCTTTCCTCTATGGCACCTCCCCGGCCCCCACTTACCATGCACACCGACATTTCACTCAATATCAATAAGCCCGCTCTATCTTTAAGCAGGGCCAAGAGCATAATGAGAGGGAGGGAATCATGAGAAATGGAGAAGGGTTCACAAACAATGGAGCCCAATATCCATGCAATCCTGCACCAAACCAAGTCAGTTGCAGGTGGCCCACCGGGTCACTAATGGGGCCAAATGATAGGACGAAGAAAGAATGGAAGAATTGGTAAACAAAATGGGAAGGATACATATGTTTGCCTCTAAGTTCGAAGATTTGTGCTTGTTTCCTGAGGAACCACTTCCCCCAAAGTTCAAGGTTCCCAATTTTTACAAATAAGGTGAAACGAGGAACTCCAAAGCACACATCAAAGCTTATTGTGAGGATATGATCAAATATGGAAATAATCAAAGGTTGTTGGCGCAAATGTTCCAAAAAAATCTGACAAAATCACCATTAAAATGGTTCACTTCCCTTTAACGTTTGAGAGCAATAAGCTTAATATGGATATCGAGCCAGGCAGGGCAGAATTAGAAATGTGTAAACAAAAGGAAGGAGAATCATTCATCAAATACTTTGGAAGATTTAGGGCTATATTTGTACAAGTGGAAAACAAGCCCAAAGAGGAAGATCATAGATCTTGATAATAGCAACGGGAGCTGAACCATCATTGCCATACCCAAGGATTTTTTAGAAATGGGCTCTCCAAAGGAAAAATCTTAGGTTGTACAGAAGTAGCGACCTGAGTGCTCACAATCCTTGATTGTAAGATCTTAGGCCGAACTATCAAGTACCATAGTCTATAGTTTCACAAAAGATTAATACAAGAGAACATTTAAGCAACGGGAAAAAAAACTTCATTTACAAAAAATTTGCATTAATTAAATGCAATAATTACATTCAGGTGGTCCATCAAAATAAAAACCTCATCATGATATATATATATAAGCATTAATCTCATAATAAAAATAATTATAAACAATAATTCCTAATTATGCATACTAATCCTCTTATCCCATAATGTTCCATAAGCGTATTTATAATAATTAATGATCAACTAAAATAAATAAAAACTCATAGATAATTATTGTTTCGTCAAGTGCTCAATAAAATATTTATGAACAAAAAAAAATAATTAGGTTGTAAAGCTCTCTTCAATATCCATCTCCGGTCCTTGAGCATCGCATGCGGTCTTATCACCATACTCCCATACTTTGTCGTCAGCTGTATTTGCCTCAACTGACCACCCATATTAAAGGGTGTAAGTTACACTTGTATGGACCAAACATGCATTCATTTAAAATTTTAAAGGCATTCAATATAACATCATAATAATTTCTCTAACTTTTGTGTGTGTATCTGACAAATATAATCTCAATAATCTGAATGAGAACACTGATCATAACATGAAAATCATTTTTTGCATAGGTTTCTTACTAGGCCATTAAAACATGTCATCATTTCTATAATCATTATAATCAACAATATATATCATACCAAGTATCACGGGTTCATCATAGCATCGTCCCTCTCAAGATATTGACTTTTAGACTTCGTCCCTATCAAAACGTTGAGTCCAATGAGCTAATCACATTCATTCATTTTACATGTAACACAACATATCATTCGAGATAAATATTTTATTTAATCCGTAATTAAATTCTTAAAGAAAATATGATTTCTCCATACCTTGATCTAACGTCAAAACGCTGTTAAGATAGCACACCATAGTAGGATATTCTAAATTTTAAACCAAAGGCCAAAATAGAGGTTTAAACCCACATACAAGGTTTGAACCTCTAACCTAACTTGAGTCAATTAATCATCTGGTGTTAAGATAGCACACCATAGTAGGATATTCTAAATTTTAAACCAAAGGCAAAAATAAAGGTTAAACTCACATACCAAGGCTTGAACCTCTAACCTCTAGTCTCTAAACAAAACCTCTAACCAATAGACTACTACATATCTTATGCCAATTTATTGTAGAAATAAATATAAGAGTTTAAAAGTAAAACTGTTATTTTCAATTAAATTTTTTATAAATTCCAAGCGTGCGAGATATATCACTATTAGGCATATACATAGAAATAAAGAGTATCAAAGGCAAACAATTTTATATCACTACAAATGACCTCTATAATATCCCAAAATTTTGGAAACTGTGTAAGTCGAGTGGGTGCACGTGTGGGTACGGTACACTGTACTATTATGGATTAGATGGGATCTGTATGTGTATGTGATGACCAGTGGTCAAGTGAGAATATGTGTAAGTTGAAATAGGTGTGTGGGGTTCACTTTCGAACCAAAGTAGTTTCACACACACACACACCTATTGGTGTATGTGTTTTACACTAAATATGACTAGTGGGTAAGTATAACACACAAGAGTGTGCTTGTGCTTAACAAGGAGACATTGTTTTGCTTAAGAAAGAGGGGTCTCACGTACACCAACCCTTATGTTGATTATTTGCTTTGAAAGAAAAAGAGAAAGAGAGAGAAAGAGAAAGAAGGGTTTGAAGCAAAAGAGGGATTTGCTTGAATCCATGTGCTACAAGCCGCTAGATCGTCGTGAGATTTATGTAAACTCGTGTGTAAGAAATCACCTTATGATTTTTATGGAGTTATGGTGATTATGGAGAGTAGATTAGATCCCATTTGTTTGTGAGAGAAGACACTCCGATCCTCGGTCGATTCTCTAGTTATACTACGTGGAAAAGTCAAAAAAATCACTGCCTTAAACAGTGGTCTTTTCCAAAAACCACTGTCTTTGATAGTGGTTTTTTCCAAAAAAAATCACTGCCCTAATCAGTTGTAAAAAAAGCAGTGATTTTTTTTTACCACTACACACGACAGTGGTTTATGAACTTCAACAACAACTACTCTTAACAGTCATAGAAAAAACCACTGTTTTGGGCAGTAATTTTTTATGCAAGTTAAAAAAAAAAAAAATTATTTAAAAAATTATTTATGCAAATTTTTTTTAAAATACTATTTTTTTTAATGTTTGTTTTTAATACTATTTTTTATGCAAATTTTTTAATGCTTTAAAAAAATTATATATGAAAAAAAAACTATTGATCTTATATTTCAACACATCCATTTAACTCAAATGCAAATCATTCAATGCCATTAATAAAAAAAGTAGATGCTCAATTCTTTTATTCAAACAAAATGTTGCATCTCAACCTATAATCCATCCTTTCAAATCAACTAAACATTTTAAACTCTACATACCCAATCCTTTTATTCAAACAAAAAGTAGAAAAGAAAGAAAATTAACAATCTAAGGACCACATGGCCATTTTCAAAATAAAAGAAAAAATAAATTAAATTTTGCTTCGCCTCTCCTATCAAGTGTCCCCAACCTCTAGTGCTCCGTTTGAAGTGAGATTGAAATCGGAAAGTTTCGCCTGAAATCAAAGGAGAACATCATTAAAGTCTAGGCCATGGCGCATTAACTTATGCATTTCATTTTCCTAAAATCTGAAAAATATAAGTGACAAACTGAGCTAGTAAGAACCAAACCTGTTGCTAGATATGAACTCCAATATCTCCAAGCACCACGTTGCCAGATGCATATGTTTCATTTGACTTTTAGAGCAATTCCTGCATGTAGAGAAAAAGAAAATGTAAGCTTTTTTTGAACAAGCCATCTACATCAAAGCAATCATAAAATCATAAATGCCCGACCTGATGGTGCATCTACCCAGCCCAACCCGACCGATGAAAACTCGCTTTTTTTATACGTTTTCCAAATAAACATAAGGTGAATGCCTTACAGGAAGTAGTTTATTAGTCATATGTTATTCCTTTCAGCTGCCTCAAATCCTACAATATTTTGTGTTTTTAAAAGAAAGATTATAAACATATTAAGATATAAGAAACAATAAAAACAGATGAGTGGATATCTAAAACAACATAAAAGGACAGGTACCAAACATCTGAAGGCAAATGTGTGAAATTATTTGGGCCCTCGAGGCAAATTACTGAAATACCTTAGCACTGTAGCCCAAGCACGTTGCAATTGCAGACTCAAGATCTACACCTAAGTGAACTGCCTACATGACAAATCACCAAAAAGTGTAGTTACTATAATGTGAAATCCTCCATGAGGCATACAACAAAACATAAAGCGCTATTTTACTGTCAATGATAAAGCGAAATCCAGATCACAACAAAAGGAGATAGAAATGAAAGGTCACACTAAACTATTTTTCTCCATAGTACTACTATATCATATCCAAGATGTGGAATTTGTATTTTAGTGCGCCAATATGAAAAACCAAGTGATTACAGTACTATGAAGTGTAAGTTTTGTATGATATATAAATAAATCAGAAAAATGCCACCCAGAATAAAGCTTTTAACTAAAAGCGCTTGTCAAGCCAACCTTTAATGTTCTCAAGTAATTTCCCAGACCACGCAAAAGGATCTCCTTCTGGTCTCTCTGGAAATTCGGTTCAGAATGAATGCCACGATCATAACTCAAAAGTCGTTCTCTTGTTATGCCATTGGACTTTAAAGTGTTCCAGTAAGTCACTTTTGATGTAATCAACAAGAGCCTGCAAGAAAGTCACTGAATGTTCAAAAATAAATATAAGATTATAAATTAATTGCCAGGGTGTCATCTTAGCCCTAGGGTGATCCCAGTGACTTTATTTTTTTCGTTCCTAATGAGGGAACCCGTGAAAGCTAAAGGTGTGGTCCACAAAAGATTACAGCTCAGCTCTATTATCAAATCTAAGACCACTTATTCTGGATATTCAATGGTTTGGATGCACAAACTTTGAGTCTGTCACCTTTTCTTTCCTACAAAAAGTTAGGCAGGGCACCACTTGGCATGCCAAAAAAACGCTTGTCCAAGGATTCAAACCATTGAATCCAAGCAACTTAACATGTAGTCCATATTGAAGTGCTCGGATCGAATGGCACAAATCCTCTAATTGGCGTGTCTTGTGAGCCGCATGAAGTTCATATAATATACGACTACATGGGTGACTAGATTTGGTCAAAAAAGTGCATCGCATGGCTTAAAAGTGGGACGGTAGGAAGCTATCTCCACCTGATGATGAGTGGAGTAAAATATGAAAATGAGACATAAAATGAACTAATCCAACTACGAATCGCGATCTTCTCCAACAAAGAATTAGCAACTAAGTAGAAGACTTTTGAGCTAGTACAAAATTAGATCTTAAAGAAAGAGGTTTCTTACCTTTACTGTAGCAATTGTCAAGTTGTTGGAATATGTTGTCGTATATCTGCAAAAGCAACATTAGGCTATATTAGAAGCGTTTGTTTAAAATTTTAAAAACCATTCAATAAGCGGTGGGCCCTCTTGCAGGGATCCCTACTTACCTGGTACCTGGGGACTTAGTCAGGTGCTGTAAGAGATCACAACTTACTCTAATTGACGGAAATGCCCCAAGACTTCGATGAATTCTGATTTATTAGGTGACATTTCGCCGTTAGTGGAAAGATAAGATTAGGCTATCGCGTTGAAGTGATTTAAGTATAGAGATTACAACATTATACCTCGATGGTTACCACAACATTCTCCAATAAAAGAGCGATAACCGTCGTCATGCCCACTTGCCAAGCCAATCCACTTGCATAACCTATTACCGGCTCTTTGTCGAAACCCACATCATCAACATCATCATCCTGGCAAGATACATACAATTTTAGATTTACAGATTCCATTAGCTAGGTGATAATTGTGACATAAATTGTACTGTTTTTCCAACAAACCCACAATGCATAGGAAAAAAAAAATTATGAAAATTAGAAGCCAATTACCACTTTTGGCCCCGCTTGTATTAAAAAGAGTTCCCTGATTCTCCATATGGTACAAATCCCAAAAAAGTAACCTTAAACTCACATTTAGACATGATGTGGGCCACTTTTTTGGACCAATGGCAGGGGAATAAAAACTGACTATTATTTGATTGGCTTCTAACATCTCATGATCCCTTAAGAGGAAAATTGGTACAAAAAAGGATCTCTATTATTTGATTCAAAGCATTCAACGGTTTTTAACCTAAGTGCCCTCCATGATTCCTAGGGTGTTAATAAAGTTACCCTAGATTTAATGATTGTGTCAAAAAATCAAGCATGTAATTTTTACTTCCACCCAACATAACTGTCATAGATCTTTTGAAAGAAACACAAAAAAACTGTCATAGATCAAAGAATATCGTTTGAGATACTTTGGGCATGTCCCTTTACGAAGGATTGGTATCATACAAGAACAAGGAAGTAGGAGAAAAGGAAGATAAATAAAGACCTAGAGGGAAGTAATGAGAAGAGACATGAATGACTGCACCCTGTTCACGTGAGTTAATTGAGACAAGCAAACAATGAACAAATGCTTGTCACTATAACTGAAACATCTATAAAATCAGTGATTTTATTGATAAATATTAGACAGGAGTAGTTAAAGTGAAATAGGACCTTAACAACTTAACCAACAAATTGAATATATAACCTGGATCTATTTAGAGCATACTTGGACGGCCAAATCATTCCCAGTATGTTTTCGGCCACTGATAACTGTGATGGCTGGAATTGGAAGAACTGGATCTCTTTTAAAAGAAATATCTGAAATGTGTTTGTGAAGTGGAACCTGAAAAAACACGAAAAATGAGTATGAATAGATACTTGATAATATAACAATAATAATAGATATTTTCTCTGCAGTTGTAAGAATCATCAGCTATATTAATAAATCGGATGAACAATGCTGTAAGGAAACATATGCAAATGGCCAAAAGCTTGCAATCATCCTCTACAATATGGTTTACACTTTCCTGATCGTGAAATAAAAAGCACATTCAACCATGAAGTGATTTTGTAATAGGATGGAATCTCGAAATGAACAATTTTGCTAAAGAAAATAACTAGCATCTAATTCTTGTATGTCAAACAGTAGGAGCCTTTGACAAAAAATATGTGTACAGCTCTACTCTAGCAATGAGATGCAAAATTGAATGACAGTTAAAGTCAATTTGCACATTCTTAGTAACTGCTGCTCTTTACAAATATAAGTTTTGGTCAATTATAGATTCTTTAATAATTTACAGCACACAACTGTCTTCCATAAGCAAACCAAAACTACAAGAATCTCAATGAGCCAGTCACTCAAGTTGCTATGGGCTGCCTTTCTAAACTATCGTGGGTAGAAAAAGGACGATTATTATTTTTTAAGTGGAAAAGAAACCCAATTTGTTGTTTTTATTTCAACACTGAACTGAATTTACAGGAATCATTGTCAAGTCTCTCATCATCCAGCATATTACAAGAATCAAAGGGCTTAACTCACACATAGTTATCCCTACCATGTATTTAGAACCGTGCTATCTGATAACCATTTCCCAAATGCATCAGATATTTTTTTAAGACTTCCCATAATCCCATTCTTGTTGGATGATATAAAGCAATAATCCCTTATTGAGTTTGTTGGTTCTTCTCGGATGATATATATTGGTTTTTCAGCTAGGTGTGTCGAAACGTGACACCAAGACAAGAAGCATATGGAATGGTTCTTCAGCTCTGTCAGAACTGATTATTTATCAAAATATGGTCTGATACTTGGATTTTTTAAGAAAATTACCAAGAGCCATAGAATATTTTCTAAAATTGGATAAAAAGTATAGACTTTGTATTGTGAACTATGTACTATACAAAGAATAATACCAACAACCATTGGACCAGCCAACATTAACTAACAGTGGTAAATTCTGAATGCAGAAGTAGTCAGAATTTTATTAACTTCTTTCTATTGGATCATCAAGGGCTCATAATTTATAATCATGTATCGTGTAATTGTAATAGTCAACTGTGACCACATTAGAAACGAAGAGGAGGTAAAGCAAACATGGCATCACTCAGATCGAACAACATAAGAATACGAAGAATTTACCTCCCAGATCCAAAGACTGGGATGGATAGTCTAGAGAGCATACGACATAGGACAAATAGTAAATTATGGTAGGACAATGAAGATGGAAGCTATGGTATTGGAAGAGAGCTCCCAAAATCTCTACACAGGGTTTTGCATGTTCATAGGGTTTCTTCCATAAGTAAATATTTATATTCAATAAATATTTCTCCCACTTCCACAAATGCATGTGTTCCATTACACTAAAAGGGAAAGAAAGTATATACCTGGTGATGTAGCGAGACACGAGATCACACACTAAAAGACCAAAAAAAACAGTGGGACAACGTCCAGAAGAAACCTTGCAGCCACATTGAGATGGGGCCTGTAGCCCAATGGAAGATTGACAATAGTGCAACCTCTAGGTTGTAGGTTCAATCCCAGCTTACCCTTCAAAAACAAAAACAAAAAAAACAAAAAAAAAACTTGCAGCCACACCCAGGGAGAGCTGCAAGAGACTGAAAGATCACTTGAGTAGGAAACAACGTAGGTAAAGATTCAATCCAAACAATGTTTTCTCCAGTCACACCATCATTAGCTTGAGCATCTATGGTAGAATTATCCTCCACTCACTGTATGAATATGTGTAAGTCTTTAACTCTTCCATCCCATCCAGAATACAAAATATCTCTCGAAAGATGAAATATGTAAACGTCTTTACAGAAAAAGTTTGCAAGGAAATAGAAAAACATGACAAAAGAAAGCTTGATAGCGCTTTGTTTATCAAGAAATTTGTCTATTCACAATGAAAGAAGAAACAAGCTCAAGTAGAAGAGGTTAAATAATCTAGTCTTTGTTCGATATAACCAAATCATAGGGAGCAGAACATGAGCTACCTCTTGACCTAGTCACATTGGAAGACATTGATGAGAGGAATCAATGGATAACTAAGGTGATAGAAGAAAAGAGAACCACAAATGAAGAAGAGAAATAAGAAAGATGTAAAGGTATAACTTGATCAACAACAATCAAACAATAAGAAGAAAAAGAATTCAACCATCGGAGAAGGGATAAAACACCAAATCAGGCACTCATGGAGTCCTTTTAAATAAAAAAATAAACTGAGTTCCTTTATGGCAGCAATAATTATACAAAGAAATCTTATTTCTTGAGTTGCCCAAAGTCTGATTTAGAATAAAATTTCATAGCAAATAATAAAACCACTGCAGAAGTAAAGTATTTACAAAAAATAGAGTCAAAGACCCCGTCATACTAGGGGTCAGTCACCTCTTAACCAACACACAAGTAATTAAAAATCATCATGGTAACATTATTCAATAGCTCTTGATTCTTTGTTATTTTGGAGATCATTAAAGCTACTTCCTGCATGATAACAGTATTCAATAGCTCATTGCAACTAGGAAAACCTTGAAACAAACAAACAAACAAACAGACAAACAAACAAAAAAACAACATATAAAGCACAGTCAACCACCCTTGGTCATGCGATTTGTATTTCTGCATTTAGTACAGACGCAGCCTTAAGAATAATTTTGTTGGGCAACTTCAATGGCCTATTAAAGGCCCAATCCAAAGCTAATTTAATTAGTTGCAACAGGCTTGTTAACAAGCTCTGCCTTGTACATAGGGCATGTTATTGAAGAACACCAATTTTGTAACATAAATCAGATTGAGAAATATCCTAACAAAGAAGGGATCTGTTGAATAAACATCAACATACAGATCTTAGAAAATTGAAACAAAAATTTCAATTCCTAAAAGCTCCTAAAAGCTATAGAGACATATACACCGAACCTATCGATTGGAGGCAATTAAAAGAAATAAAAAAAATGCCAAATAACAATAAAGATATAAAAAGATCAAAACTTTATCTCGATCTGGTTGCGCCTAACAATGAGGGGATCTGTTGAGACATATACAGGGAACATGTCGATTGGATGAGATAATAAAATAAGATATAATAAATAATATCAAATAAAAATAAAAATATAAAAAGATCATAAGTTTATCTAGATCTGGTTTCTGTATCCTAGGGCAAATGCTCTGTTCAATCTTGAAATTTTTAGCAAGCATTGGGCTACAGATTCAATCATCATTCAATATCAATCTGATGGACACTGGTTTAGAATGATGAGTAACTTTAAACCTTCAAGCTTTAGTAATCCTAGTGTGATGAATTGAAATTTTAGTAGATTGATTTGGAAATCTTCTTTTTTTAACACAATTAATGAGTACATAGTAGGCCTTGTCACCATACTTGTGGGCCATAATATTCTTTTTTGGGTATTAATTCTGTTGAAGATCCATTTGAAAGCAGCATCTGTGATATATTTGAAAGCAGCAAATTTAAACAAACACTAAGAATATTAATGTTCAGCAAAACAGGATAAACCACTTCAATCTCAAAATATTATGATAGAGAAACAAAATTTAAGTTACACGGAGACAAAATAAATGTATAAAAGCATAAAAATTGCAATCAAATAAACAACAAAAAAAATCAATACCTCACTAAAACAACATAAATGGACTCAACTTTGCCAAAAAGAAAAAATATTCACATAAATATATTAAAACGAATTTTAAAAGAAAATTTAAGCAAAAAATCTCAATCAGATTGCACAATCCATAGATCTAAACAACCTCAAATCATTAGAAAATCGAACTCGAAACATTTGAAAAAGAAGGAAAGAAGAACGCATTCGGTACCTTGGGAAGTTTATTTTGGGCGTCAAAATCTGCTATGATCGTCCGATTATCGTCAAATTCTGTTAAATCAAGCATCAGAAACACGAATTCCGTTGAATCAGATGCAAAATTTATAAATGAATAAAAAAGAGAAAAACAGATCGCCAATGAAAACTGACCTTATGGTGGAAAAATTAGGGCCACCGATTCACTATGATTGAAGATCCGAATACGGACGGTCAGATTTCGAGTCCAAAATCGAATCAAAGACTGGGTGTTCGATTCACATCAGGTTCAATGTCCTCATCCAATCATCTAATTTTTGAGGAAAAAAATGGTCGATTCTGCATTTACATGTGAATCGATCATAAGAAAAAATACATAGATCAGCATTCACCAGCTCATATCCATCTCAAATCCTACGAACCATCTCAACCATATAACAACTTTGAAATGGATTGGATGGACTCGATGAGCTGAAAGGAAAGGATGGAAGATTTTGAGAGAGACTCATGTAAAATATAGTCGAGAGAGAGAGAGAGGAAGAGGAGAGAGAGAGGCTAGGGTGTCTTTTATCGATCATTACCTCGTTCGAAGATGCAAAAAAGAGGGCATAGTGATCACCGAAAGAGGCGAAAGCCATTGGCGAGGTGGCGATGAGCGAAGCAACGACAACTGCAGATCTAAACATCTCGATCGACCAAACAAAATATTGTTCTATTCAGACGAGATCTCGGTTGATCAAATCTGATTCTCGACAAGCCGGAAAACCACAAACCTTCGTTTTCCAATCACCGGAGCACGATCTCAACGCTCTCTGAAAACAGAACCTCCAACGGCCTCGATGACACTCATTGTCGCCGGAGCCACGCCGCTCTCCAAATCGGTTTCTTCGACCACTGAGTATTTGAAGAGAAGAAGAGGGAGATGGAGGCTAGGGTTTCGAAGAAGGAGAGAGAGAGAGAGAGAGAGGGATCCAGTTTCAGATCAGAATCGTAAAAAAAAATTAATCTGGTTTGGTTGGGTATGAGGGTTAATGAAATTAAACCACTTTCTTAATGTAATAAATGGCTGTTTTTGACAGTTGATTATTATACTATTGCTACGGCAGTGGTTCGTTTGCACACTACAAAAGTTGTTTTTTTATGATTTTGACATAGTGTTAGAAGGTAAGAAATCGATTTCAAATGATTAAGTTTGTAGAATAAGATGCCCTTAAGATTTTGTGAGAAGTGTAGATGAGATTGGCGAAGAAATCGAGAGAAGATCGAGTTGAGAAAGCTAAGATCTGAAAGAGTTTCTAAAACTCGCTCGCGCGAGCAGTGTTCCTCCCTGGCGTGAGGTGTCTTCAGAAAGGCTTAGTTGTGCCTCGCTCGACTGAGAAAAGAGGCTTTAGTGAGCCTCTGAGACTCGCTCGCGCGAGAGGATAGGGGCCATTGGACTAGCTCGTGCGACCCCTGTTTATCGCGCACGTGAGATCCAATGTATGTGATATATTAGGTGTTCTGTGTGTGATCGCTCACCCGAGTTGTAACTGTTTTTGACCTTGCTCGAGCAACTCCCTCACGCGACCCTATACCTCGCTCGCGCGAGAAACAAAGTTAAAGTAAGTTGGTTTATTTTTGAGAGTTTTCTTTAGAGATTTTGACCATTATACCTGTTTAGATATTTCTAAGGGGTCTTTGGGTATTTTGAATGTAGGATTAAAGTGTTGAGCATCCACGAGGGTTCTCAAGAGATTTGTGTGTGGATTGTGCTAAGCGTGACTTGAGGTAGAGGAATCTTATCACCATTTGACTTGAATGTGCTCTGTGTAAGTTCAGTAATGTGATATGATAAGCCATGATAAGTTTTATAAAAAGAAGTATGTGATATTCTAATCTTTCAAACAAGTTTTGAAAAGAATAAATGTGATGTGATATGAGATATGTGATGTGAAAATGTGTTCGTGTGAATTCCGAAATTGTGTAAGAATATTAGTTTTCCTAAAATAGTATATTGTAGTCACTTTATACGGTGTGAAAACTATAGGTTAAAATTTGCACTATGATTGAAGGTTCATGTGAAACGAATTCCTTGTGCTCCAGTAGGGTGGGATATCCATTCAATTTTTACCAGTCAATGGTAAAACTCTTCGGCACAAGTATCCCTCATAATGCAGGGGCTTGGGCAAAATGTAAAAATAGTTCATTGAACGACGATGATTAAGGATTTCCATCGGTATAAATTTCACCTTCTGATGCTATATCTGCTTAGAAAAGTATTTAAATTACTGCTTTAAGTTACGTCCAATATTTTAAAACAAAGCATATGATCTACACGTGTGTGTACGATTAAATTTCTGCATATAGAACTCAAATTTGACAAATGTGAAATGTGCATATGAAAATCAGTTATGAAACTTCATGCTTTGAGATGTGAGATTTATATGCTACTAATATTTTCCCTTATTGAGCTTAGACTGTCAACTCACCCTTCGACCATACGTCACAGGTGAGGACTTAGAGAAGGAACTTGATCTTGAGAGTGATCCAGAATACGAGGCAGAAGAGGAAGTTGAGGGTGAAAAGTTGTGCCTTGAGTTGGGCTTGGTACGTCCAGCCATTTTGAGTTAAACATTTGTTGTATAAAGAATATTTTGGATATTGTTTTGTGAACCATTGTTTGGTGATAGATGTCTATCACCGATGCTTCGTTTCGGTTCTGTTGTCCATGCGTTTGGCATGAAATTTAGAACCGTTATTTTAATTAGTTACTTTTAGAAGTGGAGTTTTCATTTGACATATATGATGACTCTATCTGCTTAATGGAAAGATATGTGTGAGTTCTGCTTTGTGGATGTGCCAAGTGTTCATGTAAGTATGAGATTGCCTTAACATGTGATCTGACGACCCGCGTTTCGGTTTAGTGAAATTCGGGTTGTCACAACCTCAAACCTACTAGCTAGACCAAATCAGAGGCATTGAATTAGGTACAACCACAAAACATGGAAAGAAGTGCTCAATCACAAGGAACTAGGGAGAAGTAGAGGAAGTCTCGATAAGAAAGAGTGTTCATTAGAAAGGATACATTACACCTTTGCAGCCACGTCGTCTCCAAGGTCCACTACCCAAATTTTGATCCCACCATCAAGAATCAGGGTATGCTATTGACAGGTGCTTTTAGTTGAATCAGGGTATCCCTAAACAATTTACCTCTTGAACCCATATTAAAAACCTGAAATTGAATTTCTTTGTACCAAATTTTATAAGCCCTTAACCATATATACTGCCTAAAGCTTTCGGTCTTTAACCCTTATATTTTTGAGAATTTAGAACAAAGGGAGAAATAGGAGAGTGAAAGGAGTACGCAAAAGTAGAATAGGGAAATACTAAAAAAGGGTTCGCCTGAAAAAGAAAGGGAAGAAAAAGAAATGAAAAGAGAAGCAAAGAAGCTTTCAAAACTGAGAAAAATTGAGAGGATGTCTAAAAAAAGAAATAAAGAAGAAAAAGGGATTTACTGAAAATATAAATATATATGGGAAGAAGTGATCCAACTTTTTGGATCCTTGCTGAAGCAGAAAGAAGAAAAAGATGAAAAAAGATTAGGTGAAAGATGGACTAAATTCTCATAACTTTGAATCCTTTTTACTTTTCTTTGGAAACCTTTTAAACCAAAGCCCTATTAGAAGCCAAATAACAAACTTTTGATCCACGATTTGCAAAAGTAAGAGCCTAGTAGTGATGTAGCTTATGGAAATTTGATAGCACAAAAGTAGAATAGATTATCTTTCCTATGATATTTATCTTTTTGTCACATGTCCTTGAAATTATTCATCATATAAATCATAGTGAGAAACTTAACAATTTTTAATATTTCTTTTGAGTGTATGCCACAGTGAGAGTTCAGATGAAAATGTTTTCTAAATTTGTAGTTTAAAAAAATGTATAATGAATAGATTCCTTCACGTACACACTCCACGCTTTATATGAATTGAAACTGTTGAGTATTTGATCAAGGATAACTGCTAGGATGGGAAGTCATGGCTGGATGGAATCTTATTTTTAAAAATTTGAGCAACCATGTGTTGATTAATTAGTGTAAAAATAGTAGTTTAGAGTTTTTAAAAGTGTTTTAGAAAATTCGTTTTGAAAAATTCTGAAAAAAAAAAAATAACAAAAAAAAAATATTTGAAGTTCGTAGGTAACTTCACTGGAAACCTTCAGGAGACACAACTCCTCCACTAGGAATCACCTAGGGATTTAAAGGCATGTTGCATCCTCTAAATGTAATCGTGCTCCCTACGAAAGTGACATTAAAGTTTTTAGGTAGTTTTTTTTTTCCTTCTTTGCTAGAGACTAGCAAAACTTAAGTTTGGGGGTGTGATCAATCACACAACTTACCATTTTAATGCCCTTAACTAAGTGATGTTAACCCACAGTTTTCTACTAATGATATATTGATGTGTCGATATTTAGATCAGTAAGTAGAAATGAGTAAAAGTGTTTGTAACAACCCTGATTTTTGTAACGTTGAATCATTGACTTTTGATGATGATGTGATTGCCTTGACTAGTTTGACTCTGGTCAAACTTTCATGACTGTGGCGTGGCCGATGGCCATTAATTTTAATCGGATAAAAGTAACCAAACACAAGTCAAAACAGTTCAACAAAACAGGAAAATTCGCTCGAGCGACCTCAGAATCTCTCGAGCGAATCCTTCAGAACACCCAAGTTCAGAAAATCGCTCGAGCGATTTTTCAAGATAAAAAATTCTCTGGTTGAGCTCGCTCGAGTGAATTTTGTTGTGGTCCTTAGTACATGGGGAATTGCTCGAGCGACTTTTATACTATATATATGGGTTGAACCCCCGTTCTTATCCATTTGCTTTTTCGTTCATATCAGCTTCTTTTGAGATATTTTGGTAGAAGAAACCCTAGCTCCATTTTCCTTTTTCCTTCTTCTTACCCTTGATCTTTTCTTCTCAACTTCTCACTTTGGGTTAGATCATCACTATTGACCTTCTCACAAACCCTTTTGCCCTATTTTCTACGTGAGAAAACCCTAGATTTGACACCGTAAGATCGAAGGATCAATCATCAGAAGAACGACAAGCATTGGGGTTGTGTCCTTTGATTTTGGCAGCCATAAGTTTGATGTATGTGGATTAGCGTGCAAGGGTTGAGAGATCCGAGTTCGGATGCGAAGTGAAGGTTAAACACTAGGACGGGCGAGAACTTCGACGTCATTTTCCATCGATTCAATCATCTTAGAAGCGCATGTGCACATATAGAAGGTAAGATATATGTTTTGATCATGTGGAATAAGTTTAGATTTGATTGTAAGTGATTTAGGATCATTGGAGGTGATTTTTGGGAAGTTCAGATTCGAGAAGAAGAATCCCAAAAGTTGCAGAATCGGGTAAATCCGCTCGAGCGAGTTGGAATTCGCTCGAGTGACACACCTTCAGGAAAATTCGCTCGAGTGAATTTTTCAGGCAAAAAGTTATGGGTCAAACTCACTTGAGTGAGTTTGAGTGTGCCACATGAATCTGACAAAATCGCTCGAGTGAATTCTGCAGTCTTGAGTACTGCTTTAGTTTTTGTTTGATAAAATTTGATGAACTTCGATTCGTTTCGATGCATTATTCTTTGACACGTAGTTTATGATCATCATGTAGCAATTAATGAGCTAGAGGTCGTCAATAAGGACCACCTCTTTGAACCTTTGCGGCATCGAAACTGAGGTAGGGAGTGTTCATTGGCAAATTGCATTGATCTTCAATTCGTAGGTTTCATGATTGGAACTTGAATGTGAATCTTGTACTCTTTTGAAATTCAAAATTAGAACTTGAACATAAAATTGAACTCCGAGATTTGACTGTTGAATTTGAATTATAGATTCATGTGAGATAATTAGATTTGATTTGATCGTGAAAAATGTGACCTTTGAACATTGAAATTGAATTTTGAACACGAGTTTGGAACTGTGAACTTAGAAATGACTTTGACTATGAATTCGAAATGTGACTTTGAACATGACTTTGATTTATGAATTTTGTACATTGCGTCAAATCCGAACTTTGTAATTGAACTCTGAATATGGACTCCGTATATGAACTCCGTAACCTAATGTGAATGTGAACTCCATCATCGAATGAGAACTGTGAACTCTGTAATCGAACTTGAATTTTGTATATGAAAGTGAACTCTGTAAAGGAAACTTGAAACTCCGTATGTGAATTCGAATTCCGTATAGGAACTCCGTATGTGAATCCGTATATGAACTTTCTATGTTAACAAATATGTAATAAGTATGAAATTGCATGGTGATATGAACTAATCCGTGATTTGGACCGGTGCGGCGATGAATCCGTAATTTGGACCGGCACGGCAGTGAATCCGTGATTTGGACCGGCACGACGGAGTTATGATTTGAGTAATGCATTAAGTTAAGTGAATCCGTAATGAGACCGACATGACGACGAATCCCTGATTTGTTAATTGAAATGTGTTAATCCGTGATGAGACCACATCATCGCATCGAATCTTATGAACTTGAACTCTGAAATGGAAATATGAATTTGAATCTTGAATCTGAAATCAGAATCTGAACTTAAATTTAGAACTCCGAAAGTGACATTAGAACACTAACATCGAATTCTAAAGTAGAACTGTGACATTGAATCCTAAAATGAGAACTCTGATTTGACTCCGATTTCAAACCCAAGATCTTATGAATTCTGTTTATGAAAAAGCCTTTGAGAGTTCATCTTTGTTTTAATACAAAAAAAATGCCTTTGAAATTCAGTATTTTGTTTTAACTCGAAAATGTTTCGAAATTTTGCTTTAACTTTCGATATGGAAATGTCATCTAATCTTTTGTTTTAAATTGAAAATGCCTTTGAAAAGTTAGTCTCTATTTTTGATAGGAAAATGCATTTGAAGTTTTATCTCTGTTTTTCGATACGAAAAATGCATTCGAATTAGGTTTAGTATATGGAATTTTGTGTAATTAGGTTTAGTATATGTTAGTGATTAGTTCCTTCCATAGACAGTTGTAAATTAACCCACTGTTTAGGTGATGGTTGGCCATCACCGGTGGTTAAATTTAGTTGTTACGTTCAGTAAATATATGAAATCTTTCTCTGTTAACTGCCATATGATATCTGTCTATTTAGATTTTCCACTGTGCATATGATATATACTCTGATTTTCGCATCATGCATGTGTGTATATGACACCCGATATGATTTCGATCATTGAATGAGGATCTGGTCTTCTCAGAGATCTGTGTGGGGAAGATCGGGTCGCCATGTTGATCCGATTTTTCTCATATTTTCGTGTGAGGGGAAAATTGGTTCGTCAAGTGTTAATCTTTGCCAACGTGAAATTAAAAAGCAACAAGAAAGAAGATCGCAAAAGAACAATAGTTGAACCAACAATTTTGATAGCTATCGAAAAGAAATCGTGAAACTTTGGAGTCAGTCGAAGTGAAATCGAGAGCTAGAATTAGTAGAAATTAAAAGAAGAAATCGTAATTTATGATTCCGGCTAAAGACTGAAGAGAATACAGGGTGAATATGAGCAATCGAACAGAAATAAAACCAAATCAACTGAAGAAGTAAAATCGTATCCTCGATTTTGTATATTAAAGCTCATGCATACTGCTGAAGATTATGTGAGAGCCATGTACAGGATTGAGAATTCTAAAGTTAGAAGTTATACACTCTACGGATCTTAGAAGATTGATGAGAATCCCTACTACTTAAAAATTAGGAGAAGTCCAATACGTCTCTAGTAGTCAAAGAAAGCAGGATTGATATTAGGAAGTTTAATTTTAGAAGAATTTGTTTTAGGTAGTTTACTTTAATTAGAGTCCTAAATAATTGTAATCGATCTCTTATGGTTCTATAAAAAAAAGGGCTTGACACCCAGAATAAGCATCCAAGGAATTCTTAGTCGTAGCTGACAACTAAGATTGAGAAGTTTGGAAGATCAACCTTAGTGTAGTTTTTATTGCTTTCTAGAGTAGATTTTATTTTTATGCAATTTCCTGCTTTGTAAACATCTAAAATTTCTTAATTTTAATTGGCGACTAAGATTGAAAAATTGAGGATTTAGTTTTACTTTTCTTGCAATTTATTTTCTTGCATATAAATATCTGAAGAATTATGAATTTTAATTGACGAGTAGAATTTAGAAGGCTGCAGATTAGTGTAAAGACATTTTAATTCGTAAATATCGATAGGATTCTAGGTTTTAATTGACCCCTAAAATTTGAAAAACTATAGATCTAGTGTAATGGTATTTTAAATTCTTAGAATAGATTTATTTTATGCATCATAGTTTAAAACAAACAATTCTTTATTCTTTAAAGGTAAATAGAGAGTTTTTTAGATCAAAGTCTTCCTCGTGGGAACGATCATATACCAGTGCTTCAATCACCATTGTGCGCTTGCAATAGGTTATGACAAATGTAAATTTAAGATATGACCAGCTGAATTTATCAATGCAATTATAATAAATTCTCATTATTCATGTGGTTTTCAATCAAATTTCATCAGTTTTTCTATCTGATCAATAATACCATATCTATATATCTTAATTCCAAATCTATCAATCTACCCAACAATGACTCATTAGGCACTAATGAGTTAATAACGATAATGTAAAAAATCCATTCGATACAAAGTGATCATTAAAAATTTCAATTTCCAGACATGCTCAATCATAAATTCTAATTACCAATATCAATAAAGCAATGTCAAGTTTGATTTTTGATCATCTACTCTATCAGTGCAAATTCTACGAATATCAACAACAACATATCAAATTAAATTACCAATCTATCACTCAAACAATTTCATCAAGAAGTATCAAGTTGCTTCAATGCAATTTAATCAGGGCTTATTCATTTAAATAATTATTCTGATACGTTATCACATAATTAACATTATTTGGTAATTAATTTAATGCAGTTAGTTAATGATTTATTAATATCTATTAAATTATTTCGGTGTGATACCAGACACGAACCATGGTCCAAGATTCAATATTTGATTTCGAATGTCGTGCAAACAGAGGCTGACACTCTCCGTCATTTAGTCAATCAAGACAATGATCAATGACCCTGTTAGTTTAACGAGACCCAATCCTCAGCTAACATTTCAAACTCGTTTGACTATAAGTCGCTCATAATGCCCGCTCGTAAGATTAGTAGTCAACTATGTGAGGTTCAATATTCAATGCAGTATCATCTTTCCACTTTCAAGTTTTTTAATATTCACTATCAATAAATTAATATTCAGGGATCAATAATTCATTCAGTGTTCAAGATTCAAGTTTCAACATTCAACCAGATGTTCAATATTCAAGATTCAATATTCAGTAAACGCATATTCAAGGGTTTAAATTCAATTCAATATTTAGAAAACCCATATTCAAGAGTTCAAATTCAATTCAAGATTCAGAAAACCCATTGTAGACACCTAATTTTGGCCCGATCCTTTCCATATTGTTTGAAGTTGAGCACTCTAGTTTATGATGATCCAAGCTTGCGAAATCTACCCTTAGGAAAACTAAGAAAAACCTTAGAGAAAGACCCCCAATTCTCGGATAATCCCAAGGTCAGCCAATGGAGGCTCAAGCCCCCCAAAAATTGCAGTTCACGGATTCATGATGTTATGCGGCCCTCAACAACGAGCGAACTTTCAATGGCCATAAATTTTGATAGAAAAGTTTGACTGATTAATATAATATACCTTTTTGGGGTAGCACAAGCCGATGCATCCATTGGGCATGAATAAATTTAACCCATGCGTGCATAGTATGCACGCATGAGAAAATTTACTCATGCGTGTATAGTATGCTCGCATGACAAAAAAATTGTCTTCTCCGGAATTTGGCTCCAATGTGGGCCCTTAAAAACTTGCACATCCGAGATGACATTTTTTTAAGTTGGGATTTTGACTTATGAACTTTCCTAGACTTTAGGGAGAGTTTCTTTATTACCCTTATACCCCAATAAGCCTTTAATATCAACCTTGAGCCATTCAAGTGGCTAACCCATCATCCACCACTGGAATCCATTTCCACCTTCTCCAAACCCCTGAAATCCCTGAATCCTTAGATTAGCCTATTACCTAATTTTAACCCCCATTAGAGCTTTAAGAGCCCACTAATATCCCTCATCTCTATAAATAGAGACCCACATCCTGTACTTTAACTACTTTTAATTTACCCAAGGTGAAACCTCTAGCAGTTCTCACCCTCAGTCCCTCACCCTTCATTTTAGAAACTCCTAATTTTCCTAAGGCGAAGCTCTAGCAAATCTCCCTCTCATACCACCATACTTCCAACCTCACTACTCCTAAGCCTTAGCAAGTTAGGAGACCCTAGCCCATCTCCCTCTCTTACCATTGCACTTCCAGCTTTCCTACTTCCAAGCCTTAGCTAGTTAGAAGCCCCCTTTACCCCACTTTGCTTTCGGAAGCTTACTAGAGTTAGTTCAAACGTGAAGTTCCAGCGGTGGTGCTACAAGAGCCCGAGAGTTCATCTCTGGCTCTCCTCTCCTCCGCTATTATCTTTCTCTTTTGTTTTTCTCCTTTCCTATGATTTAAGTCGTTACGCCGTCGAAATTTCTGTTGTTACGGAGTACTTAATTGGATCCAAGTGCCGTCAGGTAAGGGGAAGTGCTGCCCATCTCCTCCATTTTATTTTATACTTCGGCCATAGTAAAGACCACTTACGTGTGGACCGATTAGGTGCCTAACACCTTCCTAATCGGTAACTGATGTTCTTGCCTAGAGGCTTTGACATAGACTGGTGATTGGAGTCAAATCTAGCGCTTTGGTGCATGTGATGTTGATTTAGGTATCCCGGAATACTAAAAGCTCCGGATGGCAACTCCTTGTTTTAACCCATTGTCGCGACGGATCCACAAGATCCATGATTGAACACCCATATTCAAGGGTTCATATTCAAAGTTCACATTACTTCAAATATTTACGATTCAATAAATCTTCGGATTCAATCTCAACCTATATAAAAAAGCAATGATTCAATCAGCATTCTAGTTTAAGTCAAATACGAGTTTCATCAAATATCAGTTTCAAATCAAATACGAGTTTCAATCAGTATCGGGTTTCAAGTCAAATACGAGTTTCATCAAATATCGGTTTCAAATCAAATATCAAATTCAAATCAAATACGAGTTTCAATCAGTATCGTGTTCGGGTTCAACTACGAGTTTCATCAAATACCGGTTTGAAATCAAATATCAGTTTCAAATCAAATATCGTTTTCAAATCAAATACGAGTTTCAATTAGTATCTGGTTTGGATTCACACACAAGTTTCGTCAAATACCAGATTCAAATAAAATATCGTATTCAAATCAAATACAAGTTTCAATCAATATCGGGTTCGGGTTCAAATACAAGTTTCCTAAAATACTGGTTTCGAATCAAATAATGGTTTCAAATAAGAGTTTCAATCAATATTGGGTTCAGATTCAAATACTATAGTTCAACAATTCAGTCAAGTTCCAGGTCCAAGTCAATCTGTCTGAATCCTCAGATCCATCACATTAATTACTGTAAATGTTTTTATCCCATATATACACATAATGGGATCACTAGGCATATTGATTCCCTAAATCAGTCTACAGTATACTTAGTGTGCCGTAATTCAGAGTCCATCGGTGACATATAATTCATAAATAACTTAGTAGGGTCATGGACGGTGCCTACCTCTCCAATTGTTTCAAACAAAACCATTAAGGCAGAGCCAATACCAGCTACTAGTTGCACCCAGATAGTGCGTAACTATGTCTTCAACAAATAAGGGTTATTGGTGGTTAATCTAGGGTCATCTATCTTAGAATTAGTCAAGCTTTGATCGGGACAAAATTCGTTCACTTATCTCATATCTAGTACTTTCTCAAATTAAAGTTCTAATTCAAGTGGGTGTCCATTTAATCCTGATTGGGTGTCGTTAGTTGGGGCACACCAGTTTAATAATCGAGGGCACTAAACCCCAATAGTTCATTACCTATATCGGTCCCTTTGTTGGGTCAATTTGGATCTAAATCAGTTTTGGGTCTTTAAGATGTCTCCACATTCTCGGTGTGGGTGGCTTTAGCCTTTAGTGGGTGCCATTAGTAACGGTCCACATGACTTCAGAATAGGGATGTCAGGTCCAAACAATTTATCCATTGCTTTAGACCCCATATATCAGGTCACTCCGGGTCCTAAATTGAAAGGGGTCCGATGTCCTAGGAAATTCATATTTTAAGAGTAGGTGCTTCCAAATCTTAAGGGGTACCAATAGCAGTGACCCACTCAACTTCAAAACAAGGACATCAGGTCCTATAAGTTATCTTGACTTATTGTTTTGGCCCATGGGTCGGGCCATATAAGGTTTCTAGACCCTAATTGGTCTAATTTGAAGAAATGGAGTTTTTGGGACTCTATTGGTCCCATATCGATTGGTCAAACTCGTGATTAACTACCTAGACATTGTAACCAAGGGTCATCAGTGGTTACTGAGACCAAAATAGTAATCTTCGGTGATCTCTGTGCCATAGGACTTGAGGGAAAGTCAAACTATCCCTTCAAAACTAGTTATTTCACTAAGCATTTCAGACCCTTAGTCGGTAATCAAGTCACCGTTTTTAACTCCAATTGAGTTTTCTGGTGTTTCAAAGACTCAGTGAAAGAGGGCTGGGAACTTCATCTTTCAAAAGTAATGGCACTCAAAAATACGATTAGAAGTGATTGTGGCCATCAGTTTACCAAACGGGTTTTTGACCAATTCGTATATCAGGCCAGATTTCCAGGTCTCCAGTAATCTCGTCGTAACTTTCATTTATGATATTGAAATGAGGCAAATTAGAGCTTGTTGGAAAGCTCTTCGAGTTATTGACAATATATTAGCATATTTCTGATACTAAAAATGTCAAGATCATGATGGAGTGATGGCCATCTGATCGGATGTCCAACAATGGTCATAGTATGTGTCATTTGACATAGTCTCGTACCCTTATTTTTCGAGTTTTCTATCCGTCTAAACTGATCAAGTCAGAGGTTGAATTTTCAGATGGATTCAATATTTTTATTAGTTTATTTGATCAGAATTTTATAGAATTCTTGGGGTCACATTGGCCCATGAAGTACTAGCTCCAAACAGGGTCATTTTCCAGCCATATCTACCTATTGGCCTTCTAAGAGTTAATCTTTGACTCGGTCAACTAAGGTTAATCATCTTAATTACAGGTCATCAGTGACCATTAAACCTTATTTGTGATTATTAATAATCACAATATCACAAGATTTAAGGAGAAAGTTAAGATTTTGACTTACTCATTTCACTTTATAAAATTTAGGTAAGGGTATCGGACCCTTGCCGGTAATCGGGCTGCCATTTTCAATCCCGACTGAATTTTGGAGTGATTCTAAAACCCAGTGAAAGATGACTGATGAGCTCATCTTTCACAAGTGATGAAATTACAAATTTCGATCAAAATTGATTAGGGCCATTGATTTATAATACGTATTTTTAATTCAATTGGTCATCAGACTAGATTTTAAGGCTTCGGATAATCGGCCATACCTTTTATTGCCGAAGTCTGAATTGGACGGGTGAGAACTCGTTAGAAAGATCTCAAAGTCTTCTACAATGTTTCTATATATAAAAAATAATAAATTTTCTGGGAACATGATGGAAACAGAGTCATCTGATCGACAACCCGATAGTGGTCACTAGATGTGCCACAAGGAAAGGATTTCTGCGTTCTCGGATTCGGGATTTCCTACCTGTCAAACGACATCGAATAAAGGTCAAAAATTTTATACAATAATGACACACTGATAAAGATTCATCATAGAATTTTTACAGAATTTTTAGATAATTTTATAAAAATAAATTCACAGTTTCAATCTTAGCCAGATTTCTGGTACTCAATACCAAGAAGATCTGTACAGTTCTATCTCAAAATATTGTGTCGATCAAACCACGATGAATCAAAGCCTAAGATTTTACAGAGATGATCTATACTCATGTATACACGTTCATCACTACAAAACATAAGACTATTATCGGCAGTTTTTTTTAATAAAAAACTGCCGCTATTAGTCTTGTTGCTGCAAAAAACTACCGCTACAAAAATAATAGCGACAGGACTAATAGCGGCAGTTTTTTATTAAAAAAAACTGCCAGTAATAGTCTTATTTTTTGTAGTGCATGAATTTTTATAGAATTTTTTCAAGCCTAAATAATGGTCAAATTGTGGCTACAAAATCAGTCAAAACACATACTATATATATATATATATATATATATATATATATATAAAACGGTGATCAATTCAATAAAAATTGCTTCTAGATCACTCACCATTCAAATAAATCATCAAAAGAATATCAATATTCTATGATTTACAGAATTTAATTAATATCTAATCCATACAAATCAAACTTCTAATCACCACTAATCATACTATTACAAAAAATATTAAAACATAATAATCTAACAATTCCTACATCAAGAGATCTAGCCAAATTAAAAACTTGATCAAAGTCAAGTCTAAGTCAAAATTTGAAAAAACAATAAGAACCAATACTTTACCTTCGCTTAGCATGGGCATCCACGCTTAGCAAATCTTTATGGTGAATAAGGTTGAGATTTGCACAAGCTCACACTATGTGGTGCTAGAGGCTAAGGGGGTTTGATCTATGAGCTAGGATTGAAATTTCAATCGCTAGATTGAGAGTTCAAGAGTTTAGAAGGTCTCTAATGATGGCTGAAGTGAAGAGGAACCATTGACCAATATCGTGATCATCATCAAAATTTGATTCATTGGCAATGATCTCCTTATCAATACCAAGGCTCAGTCCCAATTTGGGTTAAGGTCTATAAAAAAATCAGTCTGGGATTCTCATATGGTGTGAGATGTGGTGTGTATTTTACTTTATTACTAACACACCCAAATGAATAAAATGGTTACCCTGTGGGTGTCATTAGAAATGGTACCATCCCATCAATCTATAGGTGGGTGCTTAACATTTTTGGATGGACTGGCCTCGGGCAGTCACCTGACACAGTCAGGTCTCATCAGGCCTCAATCAACTGATTGACTGACACAATATTTGAGGGGCAAGTGTTACAGATATAGATCACATAAATCTATGCAGTCAACAATGGAATCAGATGATGGCCTTTGACCAAATTAAATGATGTGATGGAGATTGTGTTACATGTTATTCTTTTGGTGACAAAATGCTTGTTTCGTCATCAAAGGATGATGTTTGGCAACAAAATACTTATTTTGTGGTAAAAACATATTGTTTGGAGAAAACATTTGACGATGAACTGCTTGTTTTATCACCGAAGGATGATATTTGTGTTAGGAATTCTACCCACTCTACGAACTCCCTATCGCGATAAATGCGAAAAAATAAGAAGATTCATGCAATGAATAATCACATGCACAACACAAAGATTTAGGTGATTCACCCAATCGAGGGCTACGTCTACGGGAATATATGCACTAATTTTATGAATGTTTACAACACACACACTCTCTTCTCTCTAGTGCAAACTCAATTAAGATCTAGCACGATCTTCAACCATAAATCTGCTGTTAAACCAAGGACGCAGTCCTTCAAATAATAAAGAAGAGATCTGCCAGAATATAATCACGATTTCGACACAAGAACGGCTTCAATCGGATCTTCAATCCCCAAGCTATTCTTCAATAATTTTTCTCTCAAAGTATTCTCACAGATTTTCAAGTATTCAAAACACTTCCAATTAAGTCTCCTAATTACATTAGGAATTGACTTTTCAATGTCAATCGATTGACCCCCGTGGTTGTGATTAAACCTTCTTCAACAATATCCACCAAGGTTTCATCTCCAACCACGTCATTGTCCCAATGGGCATCAACATCTTCGACAAATATTAATCAAGTTTAGGCAATGCCTAAACTTATTTTGCGTAACGGGCTTGGTCAACATGTCCGTTGCGTTCTCTTTCGTATCGATCTTCTCAATCGATATTTCCCCGTCTTCTATCATATCCCTGATAAAATGGTACCGAACATCTATATGCTTTGTTCTAGCATGAAAGACCTGATTCATTGCTAGGTGAATGGCACTCTGATTGTCACAGAAGATATCGGCGCTCTCATCAACCTCACCAAATTCATTGACCAAACCTTTAAGCCATGAGGCTTCCTTAGCCGCTTCTGTAGCCGCTATATACTCGGCCTCTGTAGTTGACAACGCAACTATCCCTTGAATCATAGACTTCTAACTAATCGCTTTACCTGCCAAGGCGAATACGTACCCTGTGGTAGACCTTCTTCTATCAAGATCACCATCATAGTTGGAATCGATATACCCATAGAGATCTAACTTGTTTGTATCTCCACCTTCAAACATCAAACCATGTTTAGCTGTACCTTTCAGATATCTCAATATCCATTTCACTGCAAGCCAATGTTCCTTGCCCAGATTCGACATATACTTGCAAACCACACTCAAGGCCTGTGTTAAATCTGGACGTGTACTCACCATGGCATACATCAAACTCCCAATGACATTTGCATACATAATATTTTTCATATATTCCCTTTCTTCATGTGTGGATGGACTCATCTTCTTTATGAGTTTAAAATGCTGTGCTAGAGGAATTGATACAGGCTTGGCATCACTCATATTATATTTTTCAAAGAGCTTTTGGAAAAAGGTCCTTTGAGTTAGCCAAAGCCTCTTCTTCTCACGATCCCTCGTGATTTCCATACCTAGGATCTTATCTGTGAAACCAAGATCTTTCATCTCAAACTTCTGGCTCAATGATTGCTTCAGCTTGTTGATTTCAACCTTGCTTCTTGCTGCTATCAGCATATCATCTACATAAAGAATTAGGAAGATTCTCTCCCCTTTACCATACTCTTTCCAGTAAACACAATAATCATACCGTCCCCTGTGATACCCTATGCCAAGTATATATGAATCAAACTTTTTGTACCACTGCCTGGGTGCTTGCTTGAGACCATACAAGGATTTTTTCAATCTACAGACGAGTGATTCTGTCCCTTCTGCTTCAAATCCTTCTGGCTGTCTCATATAAATTTCTTCCTGAAGATCTCCATAGAGAAAGGTTATTTTTACATCCATCTGTTCTAGTTCGAGATCTTTCTGAGTAACTACTGCCAACAACGTGCGAATCAATGTGTGTTTCATAACTAGAGAGAATATCTCATTATAATCGATACCCTCTTTCTAAGAAAGCCCCTTTGCAACTAGCCTTGCCTTAAACTTTAGAGTTTCACTCTTGTCACCTTTTTTCTTTCGAAAGACCCATTTACAACCGATGGCTCTCTTCCCTTTAAGAAGTTTCATGAGATCCTAAGTCTCATTCTTCAAAAGTAACTGTCATTCTTCTTCCATAGCTAACTGCCACTTTACTGTATTTGTATCCACCCAAGCTTCTGGAACTATGCTTGGTTCCCCATTCTCTGTGATAAGCGTAACTGTTAAAGGAACCATGTCCTTAAACTTTTCAGGACATTTCTTCATCCTCTCTGATCTTCTCAAGGTAGTCTGAATCGGTACCTGGGACTGCAAGTCTTGAGAAATTATGCCATCTTCATTATCTTTCTCATCTTATTCATGCCTTTCAACATCAACTTGTATCTGAGGTTCACCAGATGATTAAGGTTTGTTTTCCGCCTTTTTCATTGAAAACTCATCTTTGTTGAAAGTAACATTTCTTTTAACTATCACTTTGTGAGATTGTGTATCCCACAAATGATAACCCTTGACTCCTTCACCATAACCAATCAAGACACACTTTTTAGATTTTGTGTAATATCTCCAAAAATTGACCGTTTGACTTTGACCTCGGGATCCATGCCCGATTGATCGTAGGGTTGACCAAGTGATGGTCAAACAATGCACTCATAAAGTGATGAACTAATGTGAAGTCAATATGACTGAAGAGTAGTGTATAGAGTGAGTTAGTGGTCACATACACCTATCTCTGGTGTATATGTTTAACACACAAGCAGGAGAGTGAATATTCAATAATCCTATTTCCCATTTATTTTGGGGCTATTGAAGAGAGAGTTAAGAAGAGAGAGAGAAGTAAAGAGGAGTTATGAAGGCTAGAGGTTAATGCAAATCAAGAAGAGGAGTTAGCATTGATTGCCGGATTCAATGCTATAGGATCGTTGAAACGAAAAGCTGAAACCCTAGCCATTTCAACCTAGATCTTGATCAATTTGAGAATTGATTGAGGTGAGTTTTAATTAAAGTGAATGCATGTGTTGTAGACAAATTTAATTCTGTCAAGTAGGGTTAAAAAGTAGTAGATTAAACGCTTAGAAAGAAAAGAAAAGAGTTTTGGAAGATCAGCTCGAAAGGGGGCTGAATCTGGCCAAATCGATTAATCGAAATTGGGATTCGATTAATCGATTTTGGCCCAGAAGTTGAAAAGTCATGGGTGCCCGATTTCAATTAATCGAATTGGATTTCGATTAATCGATTTGGATGTTCGATTAATCGATTTGAAAATTGACTAATCGACTAGGTACTTCCAGTGGCTGGAAAACAAGACCTGGGGAAATCGACTAATCGAGTTGGGAAATCGATTAATCGATTTTGGATTTCGATTAATCGATTTGGGATTGACTAATCGATTTCAGACTTTCGACCACTCAATTTGAGAATCGACTTCATTATGTTAGAGACTTCGATTAATCGATTTGGGATCGATTAATCAAATTTGAATCTCGATTAATCGATTTTGAGAATTGATTAATCGATTTGGGTTCGATTAATCGATTTTGGGAATCGATTAATCGAATTGTATTTCGATTAATCGATGTTGGGAATCGATTAATCGACTTTGACAGTTTTGCTTGACTTTCTAAGTTTCCTTTGAGATTTATGGAGGGTCCAGGACCTTCTTCATTACATCTTTAGTGATGTATTGCATGTGTTATGATGTACCATAGGTGGTATGTGTGAAAGCAAGCACCAGGAGCCGCATGGGACCTTGATACTTGGACCTTCAGAGAATTGAGGTAGGGAACACCTTGAACATGTACTTTAATTGTAAGAGCATGTATGTAATGATATAATTATCAAATTTGAAATTCTTTTAACTATGAAAAGTTTTGTGAAAATGGGTGTGTGTGTGATACCAAGAATGTGATAAAGGCATCTGTGTGAAGCAAGTAATTAAGATCAAGTAATCTAATGAGAATGAGAAATCTCCAGGGGATGAGAAAGTAATAAAGGCATCAAGTGTGATGCGAGTATGTATACATTCCAGGGATGTATAATGTATAGGATTGAATAATTATTGTTGAAGCCTAACTGATATAAGATAGCACACTTACACAGTGAACAACTATATGTAAAGCACATGCTATTTTTATTATTTGAGGTTTGATAGGATACCCCACTGACGTGGCGGGATACCCACGACTGACGCGGTAGGATATCCGTGACCGGTACGACGGCCAATCCGTACACCAGTGCGGAGGTTTATCCGTAACAGTAAGCACATCCTAGGGATGTTGAGATGAGTTTTAACCCCGCCACCTATTGAGAAAGGGGCTTGGGTCGTATTCCTAGGGAATACTTTATAACAACTGTCTATTTAGACGACGATGAAGGGTATCTCATCGGGGCTCAATGCTATATTGTTCGGGGATTACTTAAGGTAAAGATTTAAGTTTTGCTTTAGGTTTGTTCAGTGTCATTCATGATAAATCAACAGTAAAGTAAGACATACTAATTACCAGTGAACTTGAATGCGATTCATCAGCTTTTAAACTGTTTTCTAGCAAATGCATAGACACATCATGCTTAGAATATCATGAAATATATGCGAGTCTTAATTTATATATTCATTGTGATGTTCCCTATTGAGCTAGGATGTAGCTCACCCCTTTCGACTATACGTCGTAGGTCCAATGAAAGCAGCAGCTGAGGCTTCGGGGGACGTAGATCCGGGTGATTCGGATTACGTGCCTGGAGACGAGTTGGAGCCTCCACCCGAGGACTTCTTCTAGGAGACTCTGCTGTGTACTTTGACAGAGAGTAATTTGAGAGCAGATTTGTACGGCTTGGTATGTCAAGCCTTTATTTTGATAAACATGTAATTAGATTGGATAATTCTTTTGGCGAACCATCTGGGGTGATCTGTCTATCACCGATGGTTCGGGCCGGTTCTCTGTTCATGCAGTGGCATGAAAGTAATATTGTCTTTTGAATGTGCCAGTTGGGCATATTAACTATTTCTGCTTTATGAGATTATTTGCTTTATTTATTTAATTGTGCTTGATATACCAATGTTCCGTGCACAGTTTTGGGGCACGATCTGGAGGATCGTGCTGATGGCACGGGTTTCAGAGTGTCGAAATCCGAGCTGTCACATTTTGGATCCAACTTGGTTCGTTCACTTCCCTAAAGTAATGCATAAGCCGCACATCCAAACACCCTCAAGTGAGAGTAGCTCCCGTGTCTTCCATACCAAACCTCATCTGCAGTTTTCGAGTTCAATGCTGCTGAAGGAGATCGATTGACCAAGTAACGTGCCGTGTTCACTGCCTCTGCCCAAAACCCATGCCTCAAGCTGGAATGGTTCAACATACACCGTACTTTTTCTAATAGTATTTTATTCATCCTCTCTGCTACACTATTTTGCTGAGGATTTTCAGGAACTGTTAAGTGCCTAATAATCCCTTGATTTTCACAGTAAGCCTTGAACTCTGATGACAAGTATTCCCCACCATTATCTGATCTGGGAATCTTCACCTTTCTGTCTGTCTGCTTTTCAACTATACTCTGTCACTGCCTGAATTTTTGAAACACATCTGATTTATTTTTAATCGGATACACCCAAACTTTCTTGGAGTAGTCATCTATAAATGACACAAAGTAGTTGGCTCCACCTACTGAAGTGACTTTAGCGAGCCCCCATACATCTGAATGTATGTAATCAATTAGCCCCTTCGAAGTGAAATTGACTTTCTTCTGTTTCCCAAAGATACAATCTTCACAAAAATTCAGTTTACAAGTTTGAATTTCAGAAATCGCCTTATTCTTTATGAGCTCTGTCAGCCCACGTTCACTCATGTGAGTAAGTCTTTTGTGCCACAAATATGAGAGATCCTTGAAATCTTTTGTAGCCGTAACACAACTGTCGATGATTGTGTTGCCTACTAAAGTATACTGATTCTCTATCTTTTCACCTTTCATCAAGGTCATAGCACCACGTACAACCTTTAGTTTATCGGATTCTAGAATGACTCGACATCCTATATCATCCAATGCCCCCAACGAGATCAGATTTCTCTTCAGATCAGGCACATGCCTAACCTCAGTAAGAGTGCGAACACAACCATCAAACATCTTGATTTTGATTGAACCGATACCCACTGCTTCACATACACTGTCATTCCCCATCAAAATCATCCCACCATTGGCTACCTTATACTGGTCAAACCAATCCCTGTACGGACACATGTGATACGATGCTCCTGAATCTAGGATCCGTCTATCATCAAACTAACTGGAGCTTAACAATGCACATACTAGGTCTTCACCGGAATTTGACTTAGCAACACTAGCCTGTTGCAAAGTCCCTTCATCACCCTTATTATTATTCAATCTCTACTTGCCATATTTGCGAATATGTCTAGATTGCTTACAGAAGTAACATATAATATCCTTTCTGTCACCCCTAGATTTTGACTTACTGTTTCCTCTCGTTGATTTATTATCCCTTATGGATTTGTCTCTTTTGCGATCATGGTCTCGACCCCTTTCGCTTAAGAGATTAATCCCTTCGGAGTTAGATTCGGACTGTTTTCTCAATTTGTCGGAAAGAAGTACATCAGTTACTTCATCGACGACAATAGTATCTTTACCATAAATTAATATGGTAACAAGGTGCTCATAAGATGGTGGCAATGAGGTGAGCAAGAGAAGTGTGAGATCTTGTTCTTCAAGTTTTACCTCAATGCTTAATAGTTCACTAACTATTTTATTAAAAAAATTTAAATGGTCATGAATATGTGTACCAGCCTTTATACAAAGGATGTAGAGTTGCTTCTTCATGAAGAGTCTGTTAGACAACGACTTTGTCATATAGAGAGATTTCATCTTCTTTCACAGATCCACGGTCGTCTTCTCGTGAAGAACATTGTATAGAACTTTATCGGACAAGCATAATCGGATAGTGCTTACGACCCTCTTATCAATAGAGTTCCACTCCATCGGACATCTATGCCTTCTTTCCCATCTCTTTTCCAAGTAGGGCATCATCAATGCCTTGTTGGACAAGGAGACTTGTGACCTTGACTTGCCATAAAGTAAAGTTATTCTTCCGAGAAAACTTCTCCACCTCAAATCGTACAGTCGAGACCTTCATCGCCATTGTAGCGTAAACCTTGCTCTGATACCACTTGTTAGGAATTCTAGCCACTCTACGAACTCTCTATCGCGATGAATGCAGAAAAATAAGAAGATTCATGCAATGAATAATCACACGCACAACACAAAGATTTACGTGGTTCACCCAATCGAGGGCTACATCCACGGGAGTATATATACTAATTTTATGAATGTTTACAACACACACACTCTCTTCTCCTTAGTGCAAACTCAATCAAGATCTAGCACGATCTTCAATCACAAATCCGTTGTTAAACTAAGGACGCAGTCCTTCAAATAATAGAGAAGAGATCTGCCGGAATATAATCACGATCTTCAATCCCCAAGCTATTCTTCAATACTTTTTCTCTCAAAGTATTCTCACAGATTTCTCTCAAGCTCTCTCTAGATCTCTAGAGAAACTTTTTACAAATAGGCTCCAAACACTTTTTGGAAATGTAACTCCCAAATCTCTAAGATTTTCAAGTATTCAAAACACTTCCAATTAAGTCTCCTAATTACATTAGGAAACCTTGGCTAAAGTAAACTTTCAAAATAGCCAATAAAGTAAAACTTTCGGATCTGCATCTGCCCATCAGTCAATCGATTGACTTTCCAACTTCAATCGATTAACACCGGTCAACAGTCAATCGATTGACTTTTCAACATCAATCGATTGATCCCTGTGGTTGGGATTAAACCTTCTTCAACAATTTGGCTACAAAATCTTTATTTAGTCGTCAAAGGGCCTTCAGCATTACCTCTTCAACTCTTCTAAGTGGACCGGAATAGCCACTACGTGAAAAAGCCAAAAAAACCACTGCCTTAAACAATGGTTTTTTCAAAAAATCACTGTCTTGGACAGTGGTTTTTTTTCAATAAACCACTACCCTAAACAATTGTAAAAAAAGGAGTGGTTTTTTTTTACCACTATACAAAACAGTGGTTTATGAACTTCATAAACCACTGTCTTGTATAGTGGTAAAAAAAAACCACTCCTTTTTTTACAACTGTTTAGGGCAGTGGTTTTTTTATATAAATTTTTTAAAATATATATACATTTTAAAAAAAAAAAAATTACGTCGACAATTTTTTATGCAAAATTTTTTTAAATAATATTTTTTTATGCTTTTTTTTAATGCAATTTTTTTTTATGCTTTTTGTAATGCAATTTTTTAATGCTTTTTTTTTTTAATACTTTAAAAAAAATTATATAAAGAAAAAAAACTATTAATCTCATATTTAAACACATCCATTCAACTCAAATGCAAATCATTCAATGCCATCAATAAATAAAATCGATGCCCAAGTTTTTTATTCAAGCAAAAGATTGCATCTCAACTTATGATCCAACCTTTCAAATCAACCAAATATTTTAAACTTTACATACTCAATCCTTTTATTCAAACAAAAAAAAAGAAGAAAAGAAAGAGAGTTAACAATCTAAGGACTCCATGACCTATTTTCATAATTAAAAAAAAAAAAAAAAATGTGCTTCGCCTCTCCTGCCAAGTATCCCCGTCCCCTAGTGATCCGTTTGAGGTGAGCTTCAAATTGAAAAGTTTTGCCTGAAATCGAAAGGAGAACGTAATTAAATATTTATAATATTAAGCAATTAAATTAAGATATTTATGATATTAAGGAATTAAACAAATAATACTCTAAGCACATAACAAATTTCAAACACATACTTCACATAAGGACAGAAGAGCCATAGAATCAGTCTTACTTTTGCGATACAATTAAAATCCCCACAAACAATAACAGGAGCATCATTCCAATCCAAATTTCTTCTCCACTTACCAAATTTCTGTCTTTTCTCCTGCCAAATATGTACTGATAATTGTAGTGGGCATTGCAAAAAAATTGAAGTGAAGGGTATTAGGGATTTATAAAAAAAATTGAAGTGAAGTAATCAGTGAGCATCAATAACCATTATACTTACAGTTGAGATTGCCTTCACATTGGGATGCTCTTGTTTGTAAATCTTCCTGAAATCTTCCCTGCAATATTTATTTATACAACATGAACGAGAAGAAAAGATTAAGGTGAAATGCAACAGTTATGATATAACATTCACTCCCCATGTACCAACCAAGAATGAAAAGAAATGCTTACAAAAAAACAAAGAAAGCACTAGGAGGCCTCTTTGGTCTATTAGGATCCTTTTTGGCTGGTTTATCTTTCTTTACCCGTCTTTTGCTGCTTTTATCTGCTTTGATAGCAGCTTTGTGCTTCCCAACCTTTCTGAAAAGGAGAAGCATAGATGGTTCATCGTTAAAAGTAATCAGCTGAAATTTTAAATACCATTGCCTCATCTTAATTTGCAACCAATTCGAACAGTTTCACTATATTGCGAAACTAAATAATTAATTAAACATTCTACAAATTTCAAGAACTAAAGTTGGAGCTCAAAAATGAAAAAGTAATTCACCATAGATCCAATGCTTGAAAAATGATCAGATAAACAGCACATAGAATGCAAATTTACATAGATATATCTAGTAATTATAGCCATGGGCCAAAATCTCAGACGATACCGATTTGCATGCTTGAAAAATGATCATATCGTCTCGGTATTGATTGGTGGATGATACATTAGAAACCCAAGATTACCAAGTTTATAGTTGCAAATTCTGGCAGATCTCTGACGCAAGAATCCCATAAGAATTGAAGAATACATTACCAATTTTCAAGACCCGCCAAATTTGTGGCTATAACCAAATGTAAAATATAAATAAATAAATATATATGGGATTACCTCTAAGCTTCAATTCACCATTTTGGATAGCATTTAGAATCGATAACCCAACAGTAACAACATATTTGCCTCCATAAGACTCTGCTACAAGGAACAAAGGACTCTTTTGAAGGCTCTCATTTCTATTAAACAACTCCTTCAACAAGGAGGTTAAATCAGTTGCTGCTTTTACATGTCACATACAGTGTATCGTCTTTCACAAAACTAAATCCTGTTCCAACTGGATTATCCTAAATTACAAAATAAATAAAAATTATGAGTTCTAATTAAAAAAGATTTTTCCATTGAAAATTCAAAATTAATAATTAAAAAACAAAAACCCACCTCAGAAATTCAAAGTAAATCAAACTGCATTATTAAATAGACGAACAATTTGCATTGGTGTTGTCTCTGAAGGGATGATTGGAAATTAGCCATAAACTTGTTGAAGTCACAAGGCCTCACCACAAAATTACTCATAAATTTACTCCTATCAAGAGAAAGATGCTGTATGTCAGGAAAAATTTCTATTAAATCCTAAAAAACAGATATAGAAACAAACATAAAATATAAAGATGTTAGCCACACTATGTCAGCCATAAAATTTCTATTAAATCCTGAAAAACAGAGCATACTATGTCGGTCATAAAGATCAATAAGAACTCCTTCAAGGCATATGAGAAATAATTATGTGAAATTGATTTTAAAAAAATCTAATGCACAAAAAATTATTTTATTGAATTTAAAACCATATATTTCTGTTATGGTCATGGCTCTTCCAAAGACACAACACAACAGATTTTATGAATCTACTACCCCAACCCAACACCATATATTTTTGTTATGGGCATTTCCAAGAAAAAAAGAAGAAAAAACAAAGAGAAAGACAACCACGAAAAAACGAAGTGTTGTTTAGAGAATAAAACCCTCACCATCCCACTTTTTGGGCCATGTGATGGACTTTTGTGGGCAATCCAAGTTATCCAAGTGGCTAAACAACATATGAAATCACCCAGCCAAAAAAAAATAATCTCATCAAGTGTTCAAACTAATAAATCTGGGAAGTTCTAGGAAGGCACATCACTAAATTGCTATTTTAGGCAGTGGTCTATTTTATGCTGCTAGAGTGGAATTTGACCTGCACCTAACTCGTAAAAAGTACTTTTTACGAGTTATAAGACAGTTCTATGCAACGGTCATAAGGCAGTTCTAGGAAGGCACATCACTAAATTCCTTGTGTATTATTAATATTGGCAAATCCTTGAATGAGATAGATGCACATAAAAGCTTTAAATACATTTTCAAGTTGTTCAAATAAGGTGGTTGAGAACATTTTAAATATCATAATAGTTAAGGAAATTTATAGATAGAGAAAGCACTTCAATTGAGACTTCTATTCAGAACGTTGTGTTAATTTTATGATAGAAAAATATCAAGGAATTTACAATAAATAATAAAAATAATAATAAAGAGTAGGTTTAACTCTAATCGAAAATAAAATCACATAAAACCACTCACTAGTTCCCAATATGATGAGGCCAAACCCAAATTGGTTTCAAACTAATAATGAGTTTAAATGGGTGAATTCAAAAGAGAAGAAATTGAATACTCAAAGTTTAGGGAGAAGGAAGATTGATTAATAGATCTATGGCTCCTCTTGTCAAATTTTGAGACAATGAGGCCACATGAAGATTAATCAAAACTTTGTTCTTAAGGCCCATTAAATCGTACAACAGAATAGACAAAGCAACATTACCATTCCACTAGGAATTGGAAATCTTTGACAACTGATGGGTGTCAGAAGTGCAACCGGGTGAGGTCAGGCCTTAAACGAGCAAATTATAATCGCGTATTTCGGAACTAGCTTATGAACAAACTGACTTACTAATTAGGGGGCAGTGCGACTGGCTTGCGAGACTTTACGCAAGCGGCACAATAATCACTATAAAAAGGGTCTCAATTGATCGATTCCAGCCCTACTTAAACATTAACTAGCCCATACATAGCTCGGCTTACTAATTGGGCCGAGCTCACCAGCCCATTTATATATTGGGCCTACCGACCGTGGTCCATACCATGTCCATTGTGGGCCAGGCCCTGCACGAGACCCCTATTTTCCATATAATCACTCCCAACTTAGATTATGAATTGATTAGATCTCTCACCAATATTGTAGTTTTCAGTATACCATTTTTCATATAATCGTTCCAAACTAAGATTACGAATTGATGAGATCTATCACCATAAACAAAGTGAACATGTCGATTGGCCGGCCGCACCCCATCACATGGAGAGGCAACAGTAAAAATGTCGTGGCGATCAGACGACAAAAACAGCTCTCATATAGACTGTTAGGATGATCTCCTTCGTAAGATTATAGGAAAAACCAAAATTTACTACAAAAAGTACCTTTAAATTCACCCACACTGAAACCCATTGACTGTTTTGAATCAAATGATGGAGATGGTTTTTCGATCCAATCTTTCAAACACTGGATCTTTAGATCATGGGTGTACCATTAAACGGTCAATTATTTATTTCACGTGGCACACATCCCAAAAAAGTGACCTTAAAATCAGATTTGAGCGTGATGAGTTCCACATGATGTTAAAGTCACTTTTCTAGTATGTATGCCGAGTGAAATAAAAAACTGACTGTCGGATGAAAAGAAGATAATCTTGGCTGAAAGAGAACTCGCTAATAAACGGTTGTCTAATGCTCTCCATGAAGTCGAATTAAGAGTAGGACTAATCAAAATTTGCTCATACTACAGCGAAAATTAGGAACTGCAAAAGATTCTAATCAAAATTAGGATGCCAACGGAAAAACTATAAAGGGTATTGATGTAGTGAGCAATCTTGTGGGGATCCCTATTGTCCACCTCCAGTATCACTACTGAATCTGACTTGCTTGATGTAATTGCTTGTTTAATTTCCGAGGCTCAAGATGCAGAAAAAAGCAAACAAAAACAAGGCAGAGGCAACAAAAGAAACAGAATGAGATGCCCAAAACAGATAGCACCAGCAAATAAATGGTCCACTTGGAACAACTCACACTTATCTGGTAATGAAATCTTCATCTAAACCACATTACCCTCTTCTTCTTCTTTTGGCTTATGCATTAAATCCTCATCTCCAAATGAAACATGCTTCCTCAACAGGTTGCTCTCTGAATAAAAAACATTTCACAGCAAGCGCTTTCACTAAACCAGTAAGCAGGAATAGAGGCACCCCCTTTGAACTATCCTCTACCATTAAGCCCAAGGTGAGTCCCTGTGAATTTAAGAAGTCTATGCTTGATGAAATTGAGTTTGTCCTGTACACATATGGCTCCATGAATTACAAGTCTTATGGACAACATCTAATCTAAGCTTCTCTAAGCTAAATAGTGATGGAGTGTCATGGAAATCCTGAAAATGGTTGAGGGGGAGGCATACTGAGAGACAATAACAGTTGCTTGGTCTTTGCTTTCAGCTCCACATATGGTTCTACAACAAATTGGTCGAATCCCCCTTGATGGGCTAGTAAATCTTCCACCTCAATGCAAAGATGGGGCCATTGAGTTTGACTATGAATTGCTAATCAATGCAATGATAGTAACACTGAAAACTCAAGAATGGAACTATTGATTACCAAGTCTCTTAACTTGCTTAAATCCATCAAGTGTACGGCCATATTCAGGGAGGCGAATTCCACAGCTGACAAACTGGTAAAACATGGTGCTTCTTTAGGTGCAAAGGAATTGTATAGTAGATTCCAAGACCTGCCAAGCTCAGCTCATGGGTCATACATTACAGATCTGTGGCAGCTTCCAACTTTAAGATTTCATTGGGTGATTTGTCGGAAGGGGTATGAGACTATATCTTATTCTCCTACTCTTATTAATAAAATTTGCTTATTTCTCAATATATATATATATATATATATATATATATATATATATATATATTTATATGTATGATACATATGTACATAAACCCTGAGCCAGTTTCTTCTATATGCATAAGAAGCAAGATTGCAAAGTGGATTTTGGTGTACGAAGGCTGCAGTAGGAATAATAGATTAAGCATTCATATATTACGAAAATCCTACGTTCTTTCATATATGCAAATAAACATATACTCTGCTACAGAATTGTGTAATTACTTAGTCTCATCGGTAATTTTTTATTGATTGTTAACTTCATTTCTACAATTCTCATAAACTAAAACACAATGGGATCATGAAGTAATCAAACAATGAAAAAATGATGTTGTATATCTCTGTCAAGATTACACAACAGTGCAAAGAAGTACCTTACCAAATTGGCATCAGGAAGCTCTCGAACAGCCCCATCAACATTCTCGGCAGTAGCTTTGACCTAAAAGAGATGGCAACCATTTACACATTAAAATAATTACTATCCTCATCTCCAAATGAAACATGCTTCCTCAATAGGTTGCTCTTTGAATAATAATAATACTAAGGTGTCTGTTACTTTGTGTCTGCGTTCAACTATATAAGCTAATGCTTTAAAGCAGTATGATATATGTCTAAGTACTCAGCTCTGCCTCTTCTTTCTAAGCAAGCCTTGGTGGCATATAATAATCATTGATGCCTAAAGTATTGTAAGAAATCTTCCAAGACAATGTCATTTGCTTGATAGAGGGATACAAATTGACTCTTTAGTACCATGAACATAGAAATCAATCAAATCATACACTGGTTTGAAGAAAAGGAATCATAGAGGGGATCAGAATGAAAAAGTAGCAGCTAACTCATTGGAATCAATTCTTAGGGCAGGAAACTGGTTCTACTTCTCTTGTTTCATTCTAAATTTTGGATTAGAATGAAGTGTAATAATTCCGGATGCAGGGGAGACTGGGAGCAAAGGAAAATGATACATTCATCAAAGGCTCCGAATTACGAAGAAGGGGCTAACCATATTGTCAAAACCCGAATGTGTTACATCTATAACAAATGATTGATTGCTAGAAAAAATTAGAGAAACCGATAAGGAAAAAATAGAGAACCACAAGGCCCAAAAGAAACGATGTTGCAAAATTACCAACAGCCAACTATGCTATCTTCCAAAAGCCAACTATGTCAAAGGGTGGTAGTTGCCATTTGGCAGTATCTTGATTCATATTTTTATGTTCTCTCTATAAAATGATGAAAATAAATGGACTCTGTTTTACAGATGAACGAAGAGAAGGTAGTGAAAAAAGTGTGGAGGACAATGGTACCCACGGCCCCTTCCAAACTTCGACAATCAATCCCTTCCCTAAAGAAAATGTCAATTACCAACACAGTAACCAATAGATGTTATTAACTCTGGAATCTAGTTCATTAGTGTAATAATTTGCTAATAATGTCTCATTTACATGGTCACTAAAAAGATAATAGCAATAGATGCTATTATCTTCTCCTTCAAATATGAACGTCAACAGTGTTTGTAAAAATTATATTGGCAGCAACACCTTAGAATATTTCATTAGAATCTGATTGCAGCAGATAAATGCGGATAAGGCAGCAATAATTAAGATCAGATCTGTACCTAGAGGAAGTCTCAACACTTTAGAAAAATCTCCACATAGGTGATTTGTTAGTCCATGCAATTCAACAAAAAACAATTACTCCCACGCCTTTTAGCATAACCTTCAAATTAGAACCTAAACTTCTTCCATCAAATCCAAACTAGATCTCCTAGTGAATAAACAAAACAAGTGACAATAAAAAAAGAATTGAGTAAAAATTAATTGTAAATTGCGACCAATTTGCGACCACCAATATTGAAGGCAACAATGTCGGAAATCATTGATTGCTGATTGGTTTTTTTCCTAATCTTCCATACAATGAATCTGAAGATCACAGGGGTCAGATTTTGATTCCATTGGACACATCCTAAAAAGTGAACACCACTAAATGCATACATCAAAAGTGGTTACGGGATCAATATTCGAGATGTGTGCCATTGAAATCAACATATTCGAGATGTGTGCCATTGAAATAAAAAAACCCATAATAAAATCAATAAAAAGTAAAAAATCCCATAGCATATCAGCAAAAAACTCATAGATCTACGAAAAACCAAAAAAAAAACATAGCATATCAGCAAAAAAAAATAGAAACTTGAAGAAGATAAAAAGGTGTACCTTGGATTGTGAAGCGGACCGACCTTGTTTGCGTAGAGAGGCACTGGATCACCAGCTTTATACTTGTAATTTGATGCGTTCGAGATTTCTCTCCAAAAGGGAGGCTAGGGTTCGTGGAGAGAGAGGAAGAGGAGAGGGAGGCTAGGGTTCCGTTCAGCTCATCATGCAAAATCTACCATTCACCGGCTCCCGATCTGTCTCAAATCCTCCGATCCATCTCGATTTTGAGCAAGACTCGTGCAAAATCTAGGGTTTGTAGAGAGAGGGAGAGAAAGAGGAGAGGTTGCTTCAGACAGAAAGAAAACAAAGTTTATGAGGTTTGATGGCAGTTTCGATAGAAATATAAAATGAGAAAAGTTAGAAGTAGGGTTTCGATGGATTTGCATGTGACTTGAGGAAAGAATTGCACGTGAAGGTGATTAAGGATTTAAACCACTGTCTTAATATAATAAACTATTGGATTTGACAGTGGATTATTATACTACTGCTTTGACAGTAGTTTTTTTTTATATTGTAAAAGTTGTTTTTTTTGTTTTTTGAGGTAGTGCATGCTCCTCCTGCTAATGGCATTTACAAAGAATTATTGACTATCAATCTAGTTTTATACCATTTGATAGTAGCAGCAGCCAAGCAAGGGTAAGTGCTTGTAGTAAGTGTCCAAACCAAGAGCAGATGGTTCCTTACACTGCTATATGATGGATGAAACTCATATTTTACATGATTATTTGGTGCTTCATTTCAGTATGCCAGAGGAAGGGTGATGCCATTGCAAATTCTCTAGCCAACCAAGGTATATGAGACTGTCATTGTCATGGCGTCATTTTGCATTTACAAATCATGTGCCTAATTTTGTTATCAATATTGAGTACGGAGAAAATTTAAACAAATTATCAGCATGTACGCATGCTAATTATCAGCATGCAGGTATCCACACTCTAATTATTAGCATGTGCACACATGCTAATTATCAGCATGCACAAATACACATGCTTGCACACACGCAAAAACATATATTTAATAATATAATACCATATTTATTGCCTCCCTAAATATGGAGAATGTGCTGCTACAACTTAAGAACCTCAAAATGCTATATAATATCCAAGTAATATCATATAGTTATAAGCCTATTACAAGTCACAAATCGCTAGAAAAAATGCAGGCGGTCTGATTACGTAGTTACGTCAATAAATCTTGAAGTGGGCTAAGCATGCATTATTGTGGAATTTCACCTGTGATGGAGATAAAGATCAATGGGGGTGGAGCTCCATAAATCTCGCAAATTGAACATATATAAGTTTGTTCCTAAAACAAGAGGTATCTTAATAGATAACAACAATGACAATAATGATTATGACTTAGAAGAGAAAGGAAAAGAATATTCTTTGGAAAATGATGAGATATAGGTTAAGTATTAGATAACACGTCATGATTGTCAATATTTAACATGCCATGATATCAATATTTAGCTGCAAGGAGATATACCAGTACTAAAAATAAAGTTCAGAAGAATTAGCAAGAGGAATATAAAGAGCATGCAAATAGAGCATGTCCAAAGTACAAGGAAGCAATTTCAAGATTAGATGGCTTTTGAAGTAATAGATTCTGCATGATGTGTTGGAGAAGCACATTTAACACCATGTTTCTAGCTTATCTGTTGGGGAATTTTCTGCTCTATTGATTTGGTTAATTTCTTGTATAAAACATAGGATTTGCTCCATATCCTGAAAACTAGATGACATCCACTGAGGAATGGATAGTAGATTTATGCTACCTTAGCAAATCAAACCGCCTTTGATCGAAACACCTCTATCCATGACCTCAAAACCTGAGCCACATGGTGTAGCTTGATCTGTCCAAGGGTACTTGAATGCTGTCTGCTGTACTCACATTTTTGCAACACGCTTATATATATATATATATATATATATATATATATATATATATATATATATATATATATATATATAAACTGTTTTAAAAAATAAATTAAACTTGCTCTTTTAAGTGGGCTGCTCTCTGGCTCCAAGGAGCAATCCTAAACACAGCCATAATAACTTGGCTTGGCAAATTGGGAATGGTGAGCCATGTGATCAATCAACCTTTGATAAAATTGAAACCGTTGTAAACTCTCTCACATCCCCATCTAGAATATTCAGCCCTAAGATGAGAATGCCCTTACATGACAACAATTAAAGTTTGAAAATAATAACCAAGAAATTTCGGTGGCTACAATCTTTTAATTTGGGACTCAGACATAGAAGCTAGCTACAAAATAATATAGCTTGTAATGCATTGTTCACTGCTTAACAAAAAACCTACATAAATTGCTTGTCGGCCTAACAAACTGACACAAGGGAATCTTAACAGGCAAAAGGAACAAAAATTAAACCCAAAAATGTATATATTTTGGTAAAATAGTACCTTAAATCTTTGGTAGTATAATTTGAATCACATCAGCTTTTGTCACTGCAAAAAAGATCCTGCTACCTGAGAAATCAAAAATGATTTGTGAGCCAATTGCAGATGATGAGAATGCCTTTCCTTATCCGGATGCAAATAGCCTTGCTTAGCCACCAATTTCAATTCCTCAACAAGATCTGAAAGAAAACCTTAATGACAAATGTAAAAGCCCTAACCAAGAGTATCTAGATTATGAAGGGCCTTTTACCCCATGAATCTTGTCAAAAGCTGACATCCTTCGATATGCCTCATGCAAATCTGTAGAAGATAGATATTGATAAGATTGATTGCTACAAATCCATTCAATCATATCATTTTCAATCTGTAGTTCAATATGATGGTTTTAAGTGTGTGCAAAAGCAAGACGCAAAAAAAAAAAAAAACCCTAAACATCAATGAGAAATCAAATCGTTAGCAATTGAAACGAGGTTTTCATATAAAATCATACCTGAAAATTGCTGAAATGCTTCACTGGTCAAAAGCATAGTAATCGTCACGGCGACGATCAAATTTACTCTCTTTGTATAATTTCGGCCATCGATTTTCATATCCAGTGAAGTTCTTACAGAATCCGGCCAGGAGACGATGGGTTTCTAGAGAGAGATGAAGGTGAAGCGTCAGAATGAGAGATAATAGATTACCAACATTCTGCAGCGAGGGAAGATTTGGGGAGAACGAAGAGAGAAAAAGGATTTGGGCGGGCAGAGTGGGGAGTTTGAGAGACAAAGGAATTTAAGCGGGCAAGTGCTTTTAGCAAAGATAGATTTGAGCTTTTCTATGGGGACGATGGTGCCCTATTCTTGTGAGAGAGGTCACGAGTTTGAACCCTGCTTCCACACGGAAAAGATGATTTATGGGCCGTTGCATAAAAAAAACCTCTTATTTGGACCGTGGCATTCGTCAATTTTTTTACCATTGTCACAATTCGTTGTTTTTCTAAAGTTAGTGATGTTGTTTATTGACCATTTTCACGCAGTGAGCACTCAATATTTCCCTTGGGAATTTCTAAATAAAACACCAAAACCCACCTTCAACCCTTTATAGCTGCATCAACACTCATCTTCTCAACTCCTAATTGGAGAATCCACTCAAAAGTCTTAACACTAGCATTGTTAATAGATTCAGATTCTATAATGATGAGAGGAGGTCATCATCACCGTAAATACTAAGAGAATTTACCCGGTAAGATACGTCTTTAAGGACATTTCCTAGAAGAACTCTTTATTCTCCACTAATTTTGGTTTATTCCTCCACAATCGTATTTTTTTCTTACTAAATATAGTGCTTAAGCTAGAGTCAGATTCTCATGTTCCAAACCTATTTTACTTATTTCGCTCACCCAGCGAATCTCGAATTGAATACAGCGAATCAAATTCGGCATAACAAGTGAATTGCCGAATTAATACTGAATATTTCACTTATAATATAGTTTTGAAAGCATTAAAAGATAATTTGAACCTAAAGTATGTAATTAAAAAATATATAATAGTAAAACTCATCCTACCCTAACGAATTGAATTCGTCTGAAAATAGCAAATTGTGAACTCAAATGTGAACCGAACGAATTAGCAAGGTAAGTAACTATCTTCCAAATAATCCAAATACTGTTTAGGCGTTAGTGGTTTGTATACTTGTTTAGTTACAATTTAAGTCTTGAGTTTCAAGTCTAAATCTTATTTTAATCGGATTATATTATATTATTTTATTTTATTTTATTTTTGGTATGTAGTTCCGCTGGGGATCCCACCCTTTATTAAAAAACTAAACTAAGAAGACTACATACAATTATAGTTTCGAGACAAATCTTCTCTAGAGAGATTTTTATCTCTTTATTACACTTGGGTTGGTGGAGTTTTGAAGGGTTTTTTTTTTCTATCTTCTAGATTGTCTTCTCTGAATTCTTTTAAATCTTAGCAACAATTCGTTTGATTTTTCTCTTTGTTATACATAAACTCTGTGTTTACTATTTATAGTTTTAAAAGTATTTGGTTTGACTTTCATTCTTGTCAATCGAGTTATGCATAAATTATTAGATACATAGTACTAAGTAAAAGTAGTTTTAAACTATTATATTACTTCGGACAGTTTTCGTAAACGAAGATTTTCATGATGTTTTTGGCAAATAATTTTACCGAAAGAGGTTTTTTTGAAAAAGCTTCCGGAAAAGATTATTTTACAGTATGCTGAAACTTATTGGAAACAATTAGTGGCAGTTTTTTTTTGTTAACAACCACAGTTCTTGGCTGCCATTAATAATCTTATTTTTTATAGTGTTTACAAAACTTTTTATTAAAATATACATCTTTGCTAAAATATTTGCCTATAAAATTGTGAAAATCTTACTTTTCTAAAACTGCCGGAAGTCGTATAAAAACTAAAAACCTTTTTTACTTAGTCTTGCTTTCGGTAAGAGCCCTTATTATTTAATTTATTATTCTAGTCAGGCTCTTAGATACTTTCAGATATGTAGAATCTTCAATTCTTCAACCCGTTATAAACATAATAGAAAATTTCGTTAATGTTGTCGCCGTATCACAGAAAATAAAAAAAATCGAAACATTTGAGAGAAATCACCGAAATCTCGCTGAATGCTTCCCTGGACCCCTATTTCGACGAATTTATGTTAGGTTCAGTCAAATTTGTCATCATCTTCGTAAAGAATTAATGCAATGAAAGTCCACACATGCAGCCACACAGCTGTATAAAGGCTTTAAAAGTTAAAACATATAAAATATTAGGGATCATAATGGTTCAAGGCCGACATTTGGCCCACATTTAAACATTAGGATGGTGTTTAAAAATCTTATACCACTAAAGTTGGACCTTTAGCCTTGACACCATTGAAATGTGATTATAATCATGCCATACGGCGAACATATGTGATCAGTCCATATTCTCGAAGTGACAATCTATCATTGAAACATGTCTTAGTAGAAAAAAACAGACTTATAAGTGGCTGTGAACCATCTGATTGTTGGGCTTTAATATCACCCCACTACAAAAATAAGGTGTTTTAGCGGCACTTGCTGTTCAGGCAGTTTTTGATAGCGGCAGGACTAATAGTCGCAGTTTTTGGTAGCGACTGAATTAATAGTAGTAATTTTTTGTTAAAAAAATTGCCGCTAATAGTCTTATTTTTTGTAGTGGCCATTTAAGCTGCAAACAACGAAAGATGTCAATATCCACAGATTGGATGGTTTAGATCTCCATAAAACACCATTTTGGGCCTATTACACATTAATCTATTATCTATCACTTTGATGGTACAGATCATGCACCCACATCGTATGCCATGGATTGTGTAAGATCATTTAAACACCACGTCGATGTTTAAATAATGGTCGGGAGAATCGGGCCCAAAATATTATTGTAAGTCAAGTCAAAGTTCTTAGATCATCTTTCACTGTACATGTTGCACAGATAACCCCAACTTGTCATAGTTTTTTAGAATAATGTTAAAAGTCATTTGGAATTTATAGAACGACTTGATCGTCTAATTAATAGATTTTTAAAGCATGTGAGATAGTGCAATACAGTAGAATTCTAAGTGCAATATATATTATACACTTTTTTTTTTTTTGATAGGTAACCGAGGTTATGGGGTCCTCACCCCTTATTATTAGAAGAGATAAAAAACGATTATAGATGCTGATCAAATCCTTTCTAATGAGAGAAAGAAGCTCAGAGGGAAAATTTAAAGGGATCCACCTCAACACATAGTCAGCATGAAGACCATGCTTAGCTAAGAAGTCTGCACACCCATTGGTCTCGCGCCACACATGATTGAAAGATATATCAGAGAGTCTCCTCCTTAGGTGGTTAATCCGATCAATCTCCCTGTGACATTGCCATGGACAATTGGTGCCCGAAATTGCATCAATAGCTTTTTTAGAATCTGATTCAACCTGAAGATTTTTTGCAGCGACTTCAACCTCCATTTCTACGCCTCGGAGTATAGCCACAAGTTCACAGTGTAGACTGTTATCTGTGATAGTGGGTTCAGAAAATGCAATCAGAGCATCTCCCTTCTCATTTCTAATGATTCCACCTGTGGAGGCCCTACCAGCCGTTACTGCTCCATCAACATTAAGCTTCAGATATCCATCTATCGGGGGGTGCCAACAACAGTGAGAAGGTGGCTTAGGCTATACTTTTTTTAAATGCCAAATTGGAGACATTAAGCTATCAGTCTCTTGAATTTGAAGACCATCGACACTGAGGGAAATTTCATTGAAGATAGAATGTAAGACATTCTTCTTATGCCTTTGATGATCCTGAAAGATTCTTTCATTTCTTTCTTTCCACAGATGGTATATAGCGACACAAAAAGCATTCTTGATTAGAGCAACTTGTCTGCCTCCACACTTCGCATCATCCATGCATCTAGCCAGTTCATCCTTCAAAGATAAGATATTGCTATCTAAAACAACTAATCTCGCCTTATCGACCGCCAAATCCAACTAGAATAGTCATAAGCGAAGAATATGCAGCCAATGTCCTCACAATTGCTCCAACACAACACACATTGAGAAGGAAACACCATTCCTCTCTTACACAAATTGTCCATTGTAAGGAGCTTGTTGTTTATGACTAACCAAGCACAGAAAGCATGTCTGGGAATGATCTGCTGGTTCCACAGGAATTTGCTCCACTCAATCTTTGGATTCTCATCTTTAATACACTGCCAGACTAACTTAATACTAAAAATACCATTCTCAAAAGGTTCCCAAATTAATTTGTTAGAACCCCCATAAGGGGGAACATAGACATTATTAATTGCTTGTCATGCTTCTTCCATTCAAAGAGATGAAGGCACCGGTAGATTCCACATACCGTGGTGAAATACCTCTTGAACAGTAGCTCTCTCGTCAATTCCAGATTGATGGATGAGACGTCAACTATATTTGGTAATCAATGCCTGCCCATCAATCCAATGATCAAACCAAAAACTAACCCGGCTCCCATCTCCCAAAATAATTCTAGAATTATCTTTAACAAGTTCTCTAGCCCAGATTATGCCTTTCCAAGCCCACGAAGAATCATTGGTCTCCATACATTCCCATATATTTTTATCACCAATATATTTAGCTGTAATCCATTTACTCCAGAGGGATGGGCCATCATTGACGAGGGTCCAAAACAGTTTTGCCATACCAGCCAAGTTCCAGTCCTTCAATCTCTTGATACCCAGCCCGCCTTCATCCAGCGGTCGACATAAACTGTTCCACCTGATCAGATGCATAGAATTTGCCAGAGAAGGCCCCCACCACAGAAATCTACACAAAATGCCTTCTATTTGTTTGATAGTTCTTTTAGGGAGACAGAAGGCCTCAGACCAATAAATGTGGAAACTACTCAACACGGATTTAATGAGTTGTAGATGTCCAACATCAGATAGAAGGTACCCACTCTAGCTCTCTAGGCGACCTTGAATTTTCTGAATCAACAGAGCACACAACGAATGGTTCATTCTTGTAGCAAATAAAGGAATCCCCAAGTACCTGATAGGCAATAAATCCTCATGAAAATTTAAAGCCGATCGAATAGCTATCTTCATGTTACATGCTTCGCTAAAAACAACAACACTCTTAGAATCATTAGCCATAAGACCCTAACAATTATGAAATCTATCCAGCAGTTTCTGAACAGCCACAATCGAATTAATATCTTCTTTGATGAAAAGAAGCAAATCATCTGCAAACATGAGATGAGAGATCTTAGGTCCGTCACATAGACTCGGAATGCCAACGTTTCCCTCTTCAACTTCTTTGTCAAGTAAGCATGTGAAAGTTTCCATAACCATGCATGTGGCGAACTATTAACCAGAATAGAAAAAGTAGGAGTAGTAATACATTCTGTAATCCAACCGATCCACATATTATCAAAACCCAATTGATTTAGGATTTCAAGAATAAAATCTCACCGGACTCTATCATAAGCTTTCTTAATATCAATCTTTGCACGCCAAACTTTGGGGCCACTATTCAGGTGGAACTTTCGAACCAATTCATATGCTAAGAGGATATTTTCAGTTATCCTCCTACCCTTGATGAAGGCATATTGATTGGGGCTAACTAACCCCGGGAGAACCATTGCCAAACGATTGGCTAATATCTTGGTGATAACCTTATAGATAAAGTTACATAAAGAAATGGGTTTAAAATTAGCAATAGAGTCAGCATCATCTTGTTTGGGATTAAGTCTAATAAAGGTGGCATTAATAGACTTTAAAAGTTTATTGCGACAAAAAAAATTGCTTACTGCTTTGGTCACATCGTCACCAACAATATCCCAGTAGGTTTTGAAGAACTTGGCGGAAAATCCATCCCCCCCCGGCACTTTATCCGCAGGAGAATTGAAAACAGTATCTTTGATCTCCGCTTTTGAAATAGCTAGGACGAGAAAGGAATCCAGCATCTGCCTAAGAAAGCTTCTTTTTGAATGGGAACAACGGAATATCCCCCGAGCTAGATGGAGTCAGTATAGCTTTATAATATTTGACCACATGATCACCAATCTCCTTCGGATTCACCAAACGATTATTCCTTTCATCCATTAATTAAAAAAGGTTGTATGTAGCAATTCGGTTCTTGACAGAGGCATGAAAGTATCTAGTATTCCTGTCGCCCTGCGTAACCCATTTAACTCTCGCCTTCTGCCTATAGAAACTTTCCTCCATATCTAACTTCAAATTAAGATGTCGAAGAACATCAATTTCTGCTGAAGCTAAAACGGGATTTAAAGGAAAATTCTGAATTTCGTTTTGAATTGAATGGACCTGCTTCCTTGCATCATTGAGGCGATTATGAATGGACCCAAATTTATTGTGATTCCACTACCTAATATCCTTCTTGAGCCGCTGAAGTTTCTGCTGAAGCTTAAAGAACTCGGTACCATCCACCTCTTGGCTCCACGACTTCAAAACAATCTCCCTGAAATCTGGCTACAAACTCCACAACATGAAGAATTGAAGGGCTTCGGTTCTTAATTTGAGTTGCTACAATATGATAACAAGAGGTGAGTGATCAGAGATATCATATAACAGCCTGAATTTTGGCACCCCGAAACCCGCGCCGTCGGTACAACCCTTTAGGTTGTATCTTAACTTCATATAGAGTACTTGGTACACCTATGCCTAAGCGAAAACAAAGCACATCTAACTAATCAAATGAATCCAAATAAAGCAATTTAAACTTCCATTTCTATATAAGATAATTCTAACTACCAAATGACGGTTCAATCTTCATGCCCATCACATGAAATAAAGAATCGAACCGAACCATCAGTGACACAACAAAGATCACCCTGGGATGGTTCGTAAAAAGAATAACCTATCTCTAAGTAATTTGACTTCTTATAAAATAGGAGTGGCCGGACGTACCAAGCCTTACAATAATTCTCACAAAATAATCAAAGTGTCACAGCGCACGCCTACTAAAAAAAATCCTCTAGAGGGGGCTCCTGCTCCTCCAAGGGCACGTAGTCCGTGTCCTCAAATTTCTGGTGTCTCCTGTCCTCGCCTATCCCCAACCTGGGTGAGCTACATCATAGCTCAATAAGGAAACAAATAACATGTATATTTTCTGACATTATACATATATTTCATGACACATTTCTAAGCATGAAAACGAAGTTTAAACAATTGCTTAACCAAAGAGACTATCTGGTGCATGGTTTCAAATCACATTCTTACTAGTCAAATGAAACACACCCACACACTCACACACTTAACAGAATCACTTAAGTAATTGCTCGAGCAATATAGCATCGAGCCCTCGATGGAAGTACCCACCATCGTCGTTCATATGAACCATTTCACAATGCCCAAGTCCCTTTGCAAGAGGTGACTTGTGTCGAGTGAAAGTATTTTCACTATTGGAAATCAAAGAACGGATATCCCGTCGAACCGATACACAGTTTATACGGACATTTTGCCGTACCGGTCACGGATATCCCGCAGTGTCGGTTGGGTATTCACAATTTAAACCTTAAATCCAATGTGCATGTCACATATAGTTTATCAGCGTGAGTTGTGGTAAGTATAATTAGTTCAAGTTTCACATAGGGTTCTCACACATACTTCACATTTCTTTGATACCACACATAACATGCCTTACATCTTCTTGATATCACACATAACTTATCCAAAATTTTCATACACACGCACGCAAGATTCTCTTTCTTAGTGATTATACTTGTGAATATCGTGTAATAAAAAACTATGAATGAACTCATACAATTACTAAGCACTTATGAAAAGACACGCATATCATTATCATATCATTACGCACATGCTAGTTGAAAGTAAATACACATGCCTCAGAGTTTCCCTACCTCAAACGGAGTCACACTAGGATTAAACCAAATAGAGTCAAGCACGCGTCTACTTAATACCTCGTGTCGATCCTACAATCAAACGTATCCAAATATCCTATAAGAAAGCCTAGAAGGATAAAAGGTACACACTGCTGGAGAATTCAGAAGAAAAGAACAGAGTAAAGTACCTTGTTCCTCGCGTGAGCGAGCCCCGAGGCTCAGGCGCGCTAGCAAAATTTGATCAAACACTGGCGCAACCGAACTGACATTTAGTTATCAGATGGGTGTCGCCGAGGCCTCGCTCGAGCGAGACCTTTTTGCCTTTAAGTCCTCGCGCGAGCGAGACACAACATTCTCACAGTTCCTAAGTTCTCGCGGGGCTGTTTAAGTCGTGTCTCTGAGGCTCGCTCGAGCGAGCCTTTAAGCTCGTGTGCGCGAGGGACAGAGACACTTCAGATCTGAGTTTTTCTCTAAACTCGATCCTCACCCAATCTTAACTATTTTAAACCCTATTTCTTAAGGGACATTAATGCTAATATTACTACATAAATAGCATTAAATTCATACCTTTAATGTCATCAATGTTCCTTGGATTGGATCTTTCTTTCTTGAAGAAATCAAGGAGGGCTTTAACAACCTAGATCTTCTTCACACTTCCCATCAAGCTCCCGGATTCACACAAACTCATCTAGATTGTGGAGCTCGAATCCCCACGCACCTTCACACTACTTCACTTAACTTCTGTTAGATCTAATCACTTAGATCTCACCATCCTTGCTATTCTTTCTCCACAAACCCCTTTCCTTTCTCCACTCTCTCTCTCTCTCTCTCAAATAACTCAACAACCACACAAAAGAGTCTAACGTGGGAGACCCCTTTATCTCAACAACTTGGGTTTATCAACTTGTTACTCACACACACCATACATGGGTGTTAACTAACCTCTAACACCTAATGTGTTAGACACGTACACATTCCAAGTTGTGTACATGTGTCGGATTTTCTTGTGAACCATATACACACATACAAACTCTTACATACCTGGCCTACACGGTTTACAAAACTGCTCGACCTTTATGGCAACGAAAATTGGGGTTATTACATATCAGCAGGAAGATAATCCACTACTACATTTGGAAATAGGTTTCTCCAATCACCATTGATGAGGGTACGATCTAATCCTCCTAAGATCCTCCTCGAACCCGAAGATCTGTTGGACCAGGAAAGAGAATTTCCAATGCACCTCATGTTAGAAAGTAAACAACTTTCAATACAATTATTAAAAGCATTAATGATGCATAAAGGGATAATTTTCCCTCCAATTTTTTCATCTCTGCTCCTAATACAATTGAAGTCTCCTGAGATTAACTATGGTTTATCATTCACACCAAAAATATTAAGCAATTGGCTCCACAACATACATCTGTCCGATGCCAAGTTCGATCCATAAACTGCCGTAAAATAGAATTCAAGACCATCGATTTTCCTTTTAATCTTATAGTGAACCACCTGATCATTTTCAATATTCTGAATAATATCGAATTTGATCGGATCCCATAAAATCCACACTCTCCCATAGTGATGAGAATCGTAATTATGAAGTAAGTTCTAACTTCGCATAATCAAATTTTTTATTTTTTCTGCTCTTTCCTTACTGATTTTAGTTTCTAAGATGGTAATCATACTCATATTTTCTGATTTTATCAAATCTTTAATTGCACTCCTTTTCTTTCGGTGATTCATACCTCAGATATTCCACGAAGCTATATTCATTGGATAGAGGAGGTTGGTTTGTGTGCAGCACTGCCGTCGTGCTTCATAGAGGAAAGATTCCGTCTAATTTTAATTGTCCTGCCTTTCCCATCCTTGCCCATCTCAGTATCAATAATAGATTTGAGGGAGACAATCTTCCTTTTGCTGTCTTGAAGGATGTCGCAAGCCTCGCCATCCTCCAATTCAAGGAATTGGTTACTCAAAAAAGGTTCTTGGTCCATTGCAATAGGCTTTCTAGGAATTCTGGCCGACGATCTACCTGAAGAATTAGGAGACTTCCTATTAACGACCTCATGCCAACTCAGATTTGCAAAAGCCCCATCAGGTTTCCTATTCCCGTCTTCTTGCCTATTAGGACTTGCAAACGCTCCATTAGATTTACTAATAGAATCCTTAACAATTTGGCTACCCTCGTGATCAGAGACCATCAAACGGTCATTGACACTTTGACTCCCATCAGATTCCGAAACATGCTCCTCATTAAAAGCGTTCATATCTCCATCACCTTCATTCCCAGAGCGCAACTCCGAAGAATCAGGACCACATTCCTCCAAATCCTCCCTATGAGTCCGGTCATGCAAATCTACCTTTTCAACCTCACTAGGATTATTAGAATTCTCAATAACTGCATGATCATAATTTCCAGAATTCCGGGCTTTCGGCGAAATGTCCACTCCCCCATTATCTTCCACTGCGATCAGAACCTCACCTTGAATATTCTCCACTATAGCAGCCCCAGAAGCTTCACCAACTTCCTGGTTCATTTTAGGACGCCATTCTCGTCTTTTGAGTACCTTCTTCTTAGAACCTCCATCTTCAATCTTAGCGCAATCAGAATGAACTAAAGAATGACAAGTTGAGCACGTCTTGGGTCTCCACTCATATTCAAGAGATTGATAATGGGTGGAACCATCTGATCTTACAAGTTCAACACAATCCGGTAAGACAGCCTCTACATCCACTTCTACACAGATACGGGCATAAGAGAGCTTGGATTTGTTCGCTGTTTGTTTATCCATTCTCAGTGGCTTACCAATAACACTATCAATGCAGTTCAAGGTAATGACCGTCCAACAGATCAAAGGAAGCCTTGGTAAACAAAGCCACACTGGAAGAGCCTTGAAATTTTCCTTTTCCATGCGGAATGCAGGTTCCCTTTTCTTCAAAATTAGAGGTTTTCCCCCAATGGACCAAATTCCTGCATCTAATATAGTTTTCCAATCCTCCTCAAGACTGAAATCACATAAAAACATACCATCAGACATGGCAAGAATTTGCACCGTACCTTTAATTTTCTAAATCCGATCTATAGCCGATTTCAGCCCTTGGTAGAAAAGCCTACCACCCAAAGAATACCCGATCAAAGCATTACTCCAACGCTTAGCTTCATCTAGAATGTCCTCTTCAATACAAAGGATCTTCCTAGAGGTTTGAGGAACAACCATTAGAGAACAAAATGGCTCCGCAATGGAGGCCTTTTAGAAAAGAGAACTCCATATTTTCTGATTCGGAGGATCAGGAGGTTTTGGTGGAGCCTCCATGGAGAAGCCCGAGTCCTCTCTTCTAAGAATTATCACAAAAATCTTCTCTAGGAGCAAAAATCTCTTTTAATCCCGTTGAAGATGAGAGGAGAGATTATTACATTATACACTTACTATCTAGTAATGAAGTAGTTTATCATTACAAGATAACATCCTCTTCATTATATCTTTAGATCCTCAGCTGAAGCATTGGTAGTGAGCACATCGGGTTTATCAAATCATATAACATAGTTGAGACCCATGCAATCGAGAATAATTTGAATTTTTCCTTCCATTTGTTATAATTTGAGCTACTCAAATATTTAATTTCACCAATCATAGTAGTAATAGAAGATAGGTTTAATGTTGTACAATAATTAAGGATTTTATTATATCCACATACAATTATAGTAACTATCAATTTCACAAGATTATATTGATAATATTTTACGCAAAAGTTAAATTATGTCAAGGGATATAAAAAATAAAATAAAACAAAATCATTGTGGTTTTAATTAGAAGCAATTTGTATTATTATGACCTTCCGTTGGGTCGAGTCATAACACACTAGTCGCTTCATCAATCTATATTAATGATTGTGGTACTAATTATATCGTTATGACCCTCCGTTAGGTTGAGTCACAATACACTAGCAATACCTACACACAAAATAATGAATGCTAACATACAACCATCACACAACATTAAGTGATTTGTCATCGTTGAGCAGAAGTAATCCCTTAAGTTGTGATGTTAACGTTTACTACAAACTTTCACTGAATTTGTAGCACATTCTTTTACAAAAATAATTCTCACTATGAAAATCATAACATTAGAAAAGATCATCATCAAATTTGGGCAGAAGAATTCTTCCAAGCCATATTTTCTATTTTGGTTTTATAATATTTTAGATGATCATAAAAGTGGCTAAATAATAAAATAAAATAAAATAAATAAGTCACTTAAGAGATGCAAGTAACCAAATCTAACTCATGTTGTGGGTAAGTGCCAAAAATTAATAATAATCATGGGTAATATTAAGTATCAACCTTGGTGCTAGACACAACCTCCAATACCCAACCCTATATCTTCTCACAAACCTAACTTTAATTAAAGGCACTCAAATATACGATAATTATTCGATTAAAAATTATTAAAAGGACATCAGGTCACGAAAATGTCACAATAGAGAGCTCCAGTTCAAAAATAGACCTAAAAATATATCTGGAATGCCTAAAAAAGTTAAAATTCATATACAATGTCTAAAAATTGGACCTATAGATAGCCCAGAAATGACCCGAAAAGAATTAGAAATAATATGGGTCAAAATTGGGCCTTAAGGGGAAACAAATCATTTCTAATAGGCCGAATCAGATCATGAATTATGAGCCGGGTTGAGTGATGGACTGAACCGGACCATGGGCTAGATCGGGTCATTGTAAAGAGAGACGCATAGAGTTTCTGTGGTAGTAAGATAGCCAAAGACTTTTGAAATTTCTATCTATCAAGATATCTTCTGAAAGAGATTTTGTGGAGGAAGCACATTAATCCTCCTGGTGCTTCAAGAAACTATTATATTGATTCTCAAAATCCCAAAAAAATAAACCGGCTACTAATCCAATAGCAAGAATTTATAAAGACACCCCAATACTTATTCCCAACAAAACTAGGAACTGAATTAAAACTAGGAAATACCTTTTTGAACTTGAAAAATTACTAAACTACCATATAATCTCCTACAATGAAATTAAACAACAATTCCAGATAAAGCAAGATGAGACAGAGATGTATCTACCATAAAATCTTGGATGAAACTAAGATGTATGGGGCGATACGTCTCGTTATAGGTTTAAGAACGAAGAAGATTATCCTCTCACAGGGTTTAAGAAGCTTATAAAGTATTAACACAAATATATATGTTGTGATCAACCATACGCCGAATTTGGCTCTGATACCAATTGATGGATCTATTGATCTAAGAACCCAAATATTTGCCCTAGGATCTAGACGTATGATCAATCAATATAATAAATCAACAATCCATAAATTGAAATATATGTGAGCACCTTGAGTGTGAATCATGAACAATGGGTTGCCGCTTTGATCTTCAACGATCTCCTCACTCTCAATACCTCTTAGCACAATGTAGATGCTTTTACTAATAAGGGGGGTTGAAATGTGTCGAACAATCGCTTGGACCAAGCATCCCATATATTTATAGCCAATGAGTCATTTCTCATTAAGAACTTAAATTACTAATTATTTTATGATTGGAAATTACAATCATACCCTAACTAAAAGATTTAATTATTAGTTGTTTATTCTGTCAAATTTACCGAATTAGTAATTATTACATTTCAAAATTGATCTTACATTATTCACCGATCAACAGATTGACCATAGTGACGGCCACCAAAATAGAAACTTCTAACATTACATACTAGTTTAGATACAATTTAAGTCTTGAGTTTCAACTGTAAGACTTATTTTAATCGCTTTATTTTATTTTATTTTTGGTAGTTGGAGGTTGATAGGGTCCCTCCCTTTATTAAAAAACTAAAGTAAGATGACTACATATAATTATAGTTTCGACACAAAACTTTGCTAGAGAGATTTTTATCCCTTTATTAGACTGGGTTGGTGGAGATTTGAAATGGTTTTTTTGGTTTTTGACGTCTAAGTTGGTCTTCTTTGAATTATTTTACATCTTATGGTGAATGGTGACAATTCGTTTGATTTTTCTATTTTGTTATACATAGTCGCTGTGTTTACCATTTATGATTTTAACAGTATTTGGTTTGACTTTCGTTCTTGTCAATCGAGATATGTATAGATTATTTAGATACATAGGACTAAGTTAAAGTAGTTTCATTCTTGTCAATCGAGTTATGGTTAGATTATTTAGATACATAGGACTAAGTAAAAGTAGTTTTAAGTTATTATGGCTGCGTATGACATAACTTTTTATTATCCCCTGTTATAGCAGAGTTCATCTGCTTTAGCAAGTTTTCATCTTCTTTATTAACATCCTGCTACCTGTTTTAGTAGGTACCCATTCTCCTTGATAACTCCTTACATAGCAAGATGTTATGCAAGATTTATCTGTTTAGCAGTTTTACTCTTTTCTCTGCTCACTCTTTGCCAGAGCTATTTTATTTGCTCTCATAGAGAGCTAGTAGAGAGTAGGGAGATTATTATTAGAGCAGGTAAATCTTCATTTGCAGGGAGTTAGAAGAGAGAATGAGAATCAACTGAAGCAGCTGAACTCTATTATGACAGGGGCTAACAAAGAGCTATATATGTCATACGCAGCCTATATTACTTTGTATACAATTTTAGTAAAGGAAGATTTTCGTGATTTTTTTGGCATATAATTTTAGCGAAAGAGGTTTTTTTTAAAAGGCTTTCGTAAAGGAATATTTTACACTGTGATGAAACTTTTTCGAAACAATCCTCGTTTACAAAACTTTTTTGAAAGTAAACCTCTTTGCTAAAACTTTTGCCTATAAAATCATGAAAATCTGCATTCTCTAAAACTGCCCGCAGTCTTATAATAACCTAATACTTTTTTTTACGTAGTCTTGCTTTTCGTAAGACCCCTTATTTTAGGCTCTTTCTTAGATACTTTAAGATATTGTAGAATCTTCAATTCTTCAACCCATTATAAACATAATAGAAAATTTCATTAATTTTTTCGCCATTTCACCTAAATAAAAAAAATTCCAAACATTTTGGAGAAATCACAGAAATCGTGCTGAATGGTTCACCGGACCCCCTATGAACCAGACCCCCTATTTCCCCGAATTTATGTTAGGTTCAATCAAATTTGTCACTATTTTTAGAAAGAATTAGTCTATAATGGGTGTCCACCCATCATGCGCATATACACAACTGGATGACTACATGACATACAAAATTCTATGCAATGAAAGTCCGTACACGTTATGCAATCACACATGTATGGACTGCCGTCTCCACACACGCAGCCACACAGCTGTATAATTAAGGGCTTTAAAAGTTAAAACATTTAAAATATTCGGGATCATAATGGCTCAAGGCGGACATTTAATGGCTCATGGCTCACATTTAAACACTAGGATGGTGTTTAAATGATCTTATACCACTAAAATTGGACCTTTAATCTTGACACCATTGAAATGTGATTATCATCATGCCATGCAGTGAACATCTGTGATCAATCCATATTCTCCAAGTGACAATCTATCATTGAAACATGTCTTAGCCAAAAGAAACAGACTTATTAGTGGATGAGAACCATCTGATTGTTGAGCTTTAATATCAGTCATTTAAACTGCAAACAACGGAAGATGACAACATCCACAAATCGGATGGTTTAGATCTCCATAAAACACCATTTTTGGGCCTATTACACGTTAATCTATGATCCATCACTTTGATGGTACAGATCAATTGTATACCATGGATGGTGTAAGAACATTTAAACACTATGTTGATGTTTAAATCACAATCAGGAGAATTGGGCCCCAAAAAAAAAAAAAAAAAAAAAAAAATATATATATATATATATATATATATATATATATATATATATATATATATATATATATATATATATATATATATATATATAACAAAAGTAGATTCATTCATTAACATTCTGACATAACATCGTCAAACACGGGTATGAGCGGCCTTATTGTCATTGAAGTCAAAGTTCTTAGATCATCTTTTACTGTACATGTTGCACAAATAATCCCAACTTGTCAAAGTTTTTTAGAATAATGTGAAAAGTCATTTGGAATTTATAGAACGACTTGGATTGTCAGATTAATAGATTTTTAAAGGATGTGAGATGGCCACGCTTACAATAGATTTGAGTTGGATATATATTATCAACTCCGAATAAAACCTCCCCTTCCATAAATAGGTGTTGCAATGCAGATTCCTAAGTAGCAAACCAACGAATCTCGCTAACTCACCTGCCGCGATGAAGCCCTATTTTCTCTTCTTAGCCTTCTCCCACATAACACCGATATTACCCCAAACCGAAACCAAAACTAACTGTTACATTGTTGCAATTATCGATGCTGATGCCCGAACAGGGAAAGAGCAAAAGACGGCCATCGAAATGGCCTTCATAGACTTCAACAACCACTCTCTAGCTTCAAATTTATCTCTCATCGTTCAAAACTCCGGCGGTGATCCCTAATCCCTTGGCTATAGGGATTAGCCAAGGGCAAAGTGGTTTGGAATATATATATATATATATATATATATATATATATATATATATGATACATTTCGGCCAATGTGTCTTTGCTCAAAGAGCGCTTTCAGTATTATGCCAGATTAATATAGGATACATTTCGGCCAATATATCTTTAACTCATTTGACCCTATATACATGACCGAATATGTATTTTACTCATTTGACCTTATGACTAATCGGGTTAATTGCATGGTGGGGACTAATTCTTTTTTTTAATGAATGAGCATCATTAACATAAAAAGAAAAGAGAGACTAAATATTTGACTAATATGACTGGATATTTGATTTTATAACAAATCGAGTTTATTCCGTAGGGCCTAACCCCTTTTTCGATAAATTAATCGAGTTCATACTGTGGGGGCTGAAAGCCCTTTTTTCATGAGGCAATTAGTATCACATATTTGCATACACTATTTTAAATATTGGGGTGTGAAAGGTGGCTGCACAAGATGAAAAAGTCAACGCTTTCATATGAAAGGGCCCACCCTTTTATATTGAATCTAGTGCAGCCAGGTGACACCCAAAAGGGACAAACCCTTTCATATCGTATCTAGTGCAGCCACCCTTTCACACCTCTCACGTAAAAGGATCAAACCCTTTCAAATTGTATCTAGTGCAGCCACCCTTTCACGCCTGATATCGTGCATGACAAATATGTGATACTAATTACCTTATAGAAAGTATATTTTATAGGTTTGTCAAAGGAAGAGGCAGCATTAAAAATTCTGCCCTACCTATCCCTTAATATTAGGGCTAATGCCAAAATTTAAGGGCCTTAATTTATGGCTTATGCCTTTCAAATAAAAGCCCTAACATTATTTTAGGGCTGGACTAGGGTAGGGTATGGTATATATATATATATATATATATATATATAGGAGCCGGTTAGGTCCTCCAATGGAGGACGGTGACCGTCCTCCAAGATACATATGGAGCTCCACGTGACACCCAAAATATTGTTTGGGTGCCACGTGGAGCACAAGTGGACGGTATAAATTAATATAAAAAAAAAATTGAATTTTTTTTTTAAACCCATAAGTCAAAGTTTGACAAATGTTATTGGTTCACATTCACGGTTCAAAAAACACACAGTGGAGATGAGTTTTCAATATATTTTTTTTCAAAGATGATCTAAACAATGTACCCGAGCTCCACATGACATCGAAACAATATTTTGGGTGCCACGTGGAAGCTTGGAGTACGGTCACGGTGACTGTCCTCCCATGGAGGACGGACACCTTTTCCTATATATATATATATATATATATATATATATATATATAGGAAGCTAGTTAAGTCCTCCAATGAAGGACTGTGACCGTCCTCCAAGATACATGTGGAGCTACACGTGACACTCAAAATATATTCTGGATGCCACGTAGAGTACGAGTGCGTTGTTTAAATCAATTTTAAAAAACAAAAATTATTTTCATAAATATATTTTTAAAGCACAAGTCAAACTTGGACTAATTTTAATGGTCCAAATTTAATTTCTAAAGAAATATATGCTAAATATGAGTTAATAATTTATTTTTTTTCAAAGATGATCTAATAAATGCATTTCTGCTCCATGTGGCATCAGAATAGTGTTACGATCGAGGGCCATATGGAGTTCCATGTTAGATCTTGGAGGATGGAGCATCCTCCATTGGAGAACGGAACCCTTTTCCATATATATATACACTATAAAAAATAAGTCTATTAGCGGCAGTTATTTTAGCAGAAAATTACTGCTGTTAGTACTATCACTATCAAAAACTTCCGCTACGTGACACCCAAAACACTGTTTGGGTGCCACATGGAGCACAGGTGGACGGTTTAGATCAATATTAAAAAAAGAAATTTTGAAAAAAATATTTTAAACCCTTAAGTCAAAGTTTGACAGGTTTCATTGGTCCACATTTCACGGTTCAAAAAGCACACGATGGAGATGAGTTTTCAAATTTCTTTTTTTCAAAGATGATCTAAGCAATGCACCCGAGCTCCACGTGGCATTGAAACAATATTTTGGGTGCCACGTGGAGCTCTACGTGAAAGCTTGGAGGATGGTGACTGTCCTCCCATGGAGGACGGACACTTTTTCCTATATATATATATATATATATATATATAAAATTTAATTACATTATATTTTTTTATCAAATATTACCCTTTTATCTTGCCATTAGGCCATTTTAACATACTTGCGTTAATTAATATATATTTTTATCGGTTGGTCTCATAAATTTTTCTTTAAAGTTTATTGATAGAGACTTTATTTAGTGTAAATATGTGGATAAAATATACACAATAAATGCATTTACCAATCAGTCCTTGATAATGGCACGTGGTCATAGTCTTTAAACCCTTCGAAGTGATCCATTTGGGCAACCACATGCACCCAGATCCTAGATGACATCCGTTCCCCTATGGTTCACTGTACCTCCAGGGATTTAGGAAAATAAATTTTCTAGGCGTCTAGCCTTTTTCATATTTCAAATTATAGGTCAAATATCTTTGGTTCACCTAATTAATATGGGTCATTGAATTTTTTCCAACTTTGACCTAATAGGCAACGGTGGAAAATATTCTCTTAAAAGAAAAATTTGTGAATGATATCTGATTGATCTTGGGAAATTTGTTCAACTAACACCTGATCCTTCGATTTTGGTTGCCGTTGGCCCCAAACTAATCTCGTCATAGGGTTCAAATCCTAAGGAACCAACCGAGTTTCATATATATATATATATATATATATATATATATATATATATATATATATATATATATATGTATGTATGTATGTATGTATGTATGTAATGACTGCTATATATTTTATAAGGGAGCCATTATTTGCACACATTTTTCAAGTGATTGCATCAAATTTAAGAAAGACTTCGTATTTTAGGGACATGAGATCTGGAAAAATGTAATATGGGCTGTCTGATTTGAAGTTCATGATTAATAGATCTCTGGTATAAAAAATTGGAGCAAAATACGATACTTGTCATAGATCTTGAATTATATAATAGCCTTTGACTCCATTTAATCAAATGATGAAAATTATATTTTATTCTAATCTTTTGCAATTGATATCTTTAAATCACGGCCTTCAAATCAAACAACTTAGAAGGTGTTTTCACATAGTAGACGTCGCCAAACTTGCAAGTCATTCTTTTAAATTCGGTGCAATCCGGTGCAATCAGTTGAAAAGAGTGTGCAAGTAATGGCACCCATTTTATAATTGTTATAAAACATTTTTCATACTACAATATATAATTAAAATCATCCAATTACAGGTACTATATATATTTTTATAGTATAACAATTTATTTATTCTTTTAATAATGTTCTAAAGCTCAAAGCCGGACCGTAGCCTTGGCTGACCATGTTAAAGCTCGCCAAAGCTAGCGCTCAAGATGGCCGTATTAAGGCCATGCAAACCCCTGGCCCTAATAGTTTACCATAATTTTTATTAGTGGAGGAACTCATAAAGGAGCAACAAGTAACAGTGATAATTGGGCCGTCAACATGGCAAGAAACCGCGTTAGTTTCTGACATCGGAACCCAAGCGCAAGTGCCTGTTCTCTCATTCGCCACAGCTGCCGTTACCACACCGGTAATATCGTTACGGTGGCCGTACTTAATTAGGATGTCAATAAATGATTTGGTGCAGATGAGATGCATAGCTGCCATCGTGGAATCCTACGAGTGGCATCGAGTGATTGGACTCTACGAAGATAACGGGTACGTTGGTGGCGATTCCAACTCCGTTACACACCTCTCGGATGCACTCCGTTCCATGGGATCGGAGATCGAAACCCGGTACGCATTCCCGCCACTCTCTTCACTCTCGGACGACCCTAAAACCGTTATCCGAGACAAACTGGAGAAGTTAAAGAGTGAACAGTGCAAGGTATTTGTCATGGTCGAAATGTCGTTACCGTTGGCTGTCGTTATCTTTGAAGAGGCGAAGGAACTAGAATTGATGGAGAAAGGGTACGTATGGATAATAACAAACAGTGTTACCAGCTTGTTAGATTCCGTTAACTCCTCCGTTATCTCTTCGATGGAAGGTGTGTTGGGGATCAAAACCTACTTCGATGAATCAAATATGTCGTATAGGCAGTTTCGTAATAGATTGCGGCAAAATTTCCAATTGGAATATCTAGAAGAAGCCCATGAGCCTAGCATCTTCGCGCTACGAGCTTACGATGCTGTTTCAGTGGTGTATCGGAATTTAGAGTCCAACCCGATACAAGGTGAAACGTTGGTATCAGCTATCTTATCTAGCCATTTGAAGGGATTAAGCGGAGAAATCGGTTTTAGAGACGGGGAGCTAGATCACGTGCCGGTATTTCAGATTATTAATATTATTGGAAAGAGTTACAGAGAGGTTGGATTTTGGTCGCCCGAATCCAGCTTTTCGGAGAAAATTAATGGGCCATATAAGGGATTGGGCCTGGTTTATTGGCCGGAAGGTCCATCTTCAGTGCCCAAAGGGTGGTCAACTTCTACGGTTGTAAAGCCCATGAAGATTGGAGTTCCTGGAAAAACTTTCGGGGAATTTGTTAGAGTCACTCACGACCCGATACGAAACGTAACGGCCATTACGGGTTTCTGTGTCGATGTTTTCGAAGAGGCACTAAAGCTTCTGCCGTACGATCTACCACATGAGTTTGAAGTTTTCAACGGCACGTACGATGATATGATTCAACATGCCTATCTAAAGGTGCGATGAAAATTCAACTAAAAAAGGACGACACCACTCATAATTTGAAAGAAACACTTACTATTTTGGAACGTGTGTGCCACAGTCTAAATTAAAGGCATTGATGTAAAGATCTCAGGTGCCAAAGATTGAAACGAAATGCAATCTCTATTAATCTGATTCAACACCGTTAAACCTCATCATTTGATTCTATCTCTATTATCAGATTCAACACAGTCAAAGCCCATGATTTGATTCAATGGTTCAATCTATTAATTCGTGTGATAAAGATGATGTTTCGTACCAATCATTGGCACCAATGTACATGTGACAGGCATAATCAAGGTATCAAGTATCTGTCAATCACAATACCTATCTATTTTTCGCTAAATCGATACCGATACTACCCTGATACCAGTACTCAACCAAGTCTGTCCCGATATCGATTGATAGTGATCGATACAAACTTTTTGTTCATGTTTTTTACTTTTTTTTTAAAAAAAATAGTGCTCACCAATACCGTATCGGCGAGACCAAAACATATCGGCCGTTACGTACTGATTCAAGATGGACCGACAACCGATAACGGCACCTAGTTTGCTGCCTTGGGTATAATCACTAAAAACAGACATTTTTTGTTTGTTCTTCTTAAAGAATTTCAAACACGTTTTTTTTATGTCCTTTTTCAATAGAAGGTTAGAATCTAACTTATTTTTGGCGATTTCAAAATGAGAAATGGGAATATGAGTTCGAGCGCAAGGCGTGAATCACGCGTTCAAACCTTATATCACTTACTACGTGGCAGGTAATCACGAGTTACACCCATCCTCCAAAAGTTAACCCAGCGCCTTCAGGGTTTAGAAAAAGAATAATTATTTTCAGCCGTCAAAACACAGGTTAAAGTTTCTTATCCACCCTACATTTGAACTATACATAAATATCGTTTTTTAAGTTTTTTTAGATGGATAAGATGGACCTTGGCCAAATTTCCGTGGCACCCAATCCTCGGCTAGGGTGCCATATGGTGGCTAACTGATTCGAACGCATGGATGAATTAATCATAAGTTCAAATGCATATCCAATGGCCTCTTTCAATTTGTAGAATTACTACGGAGTAATTGCTCTGGAAAAATTGGTCATACCCATACCACGATTCAAACAGCCTTTGAACCATTACAAAAATAAAACATAAAAAAAAAAGGAAAATAAAATTAAACTGTCAACAGTTGCTAGAGCTAGCCGATCCAGCCGTTCAATCTAGGATGCCAAATAAGATTTAGGTGCCACATATGGCAACCCAAGAGGGCAGTCGTCGTAAGGTTTAATCTCTAAATGCCGTACAAGGGTTACCACTTTTCGTAGAAACTGATCATGGTGATTGTACATGTAATAACAGAATTACGATGCCGTACTTGGTGACACGACGATCCTAGCCAACCGTTCGCGATATGTGGAGTTCTCTCAGCCCTACCTTGAGTCAGGGCTTTCAATGCTAGTTTTGACAGAGTCTAAGGATTCAAGGAAGGCGTGGATGTTCCTTAAACCCTTCACAAAGCCTTTGTGGTGGGTGAGTCTCGCCATTTTCCTCTACACAGGGATTGTGGTGTGGTTCTTAGAGCATCGGCAGAACCCTGATTTCAGAGGCCCTTGGGTTAGCCAAATAGGCACCTTGCTATGGTTCACATTCTCTACGCTCTTCTTCGCGCACAGTAAGTACCCCATCTATGTCACGTATACGACACCTAAATCTCATGCCATCAATTAATTATTTGAATGGTTGACTTAATGAAGTATATCATGGGTTAAAATATCGTCCGATACCGATATGTATCGGATTGATATGTCCGATACGTATCGGTTTTGGACCTCATCGATACGGTACATTCAAGGTAATGTATCGGTGCTTCCCATAAAAAAATTCAAAATACCGAACGAGACATTGGAATTTATCGTCCGGAACCGATACGTGTCGTCCGATATGTATCGGTTTTGGGGCTGGATGATACATATCGTTTTTCCGAGATTTTGATCCATGAAGTATACATGATTCAAATTTATTATTCATATAAGAACCCCCTGGGATAATGGCATTTGCACACCATGAAAAAAGAGGCCCACTCGTGCCGGAAATTATTGGCAATTTTGAATTATTGGATGGAAATCAATTTATTATACTAATATTTAACACTAGGGATTTGGAGAACATAGGCATAACACCATAAGTCAATTTATTTTATTCCACATGGCACACATCCCATATAAGTGACCTAAAAATCATATGACACACGTCATGTTCAAATATGATTTTCAGGTCATCTTTTGAAATATATGCTATATGGAATAAAAAATTGTCCATCTAATAGTATGCCGCTAATCTCAAGATCCCTTGTGTAGAATATTAGGGCGAAAAACAATCTTCATCTTTTGATTCAAAGCATTCGATTGTTTTTAGTGTGGGTGTGCACACCTTTTCTTGAGGTGCAAATACTGCCATATTCGTCCCCGCGTAATAAGAAAAAAGGGCACTTTAGAAAAAAGAGATTCAAAATGGAAAGTATATGCACCATATACTGGTTCACAAAGTTTTGGATAAAATCATATGTGTGTAAGCAAAAGCAGTTTTAGGCCATGCGAAATGAACACAATGCCCGTGAACTTATCTTCTTCTCCAACACCCCAAAACTGAAATCTTCTCCAAAAAATCAAAGCTAATCAAAGCTTTTGTTCTTGGGTGTTTCAACTTTCAGTTCTTGTGTGAATCAAAGGTGATGACCTCTATTGATGAACTTTCGGACTGATAATCTTCTTCGAAAAATCAAAGCTCGAGATCGGTGACAACCTTCATTAATGGTGACCTCCATTAATGGTGTTTCAGATCATGTGCGAGTTGTTGATGACCTCCATTAATGGTGTTTTTGGCATTCCATCTCGTGTATTTCAAATTTAAACTTTCTGCGAGTTAGGGATGATGAAGGTTCACAAAAAACTCTCTGGAAGTCTGAATCATCTTTATGTCTTTATCAAAGATGCCAAATCCCAATCCTTTCGAAATCCGAGAAACCCTAATCATCTGGTGAAATTGGGAAATTGGGCTCTCTCTCACGCTTCTCTTCCGAAAGAAGCCCAATTGTAAGGGTAACATGATCATTTCAAGTAGTCCTATTTCTTATTGGTGGACTTAACTGTTTTTGGTACCTAAAAAACTGTGTAAATCCTTTTCTCCTAAAACTTTTTGAGTTGGTAAATGGGTCCTCTTTTCCTAAATTTGCCTAAGAAAAAGGGTACCCCAAATTATTCCTTCTCAAACCGAGTTTCACATGATTAAATCATTGACTTCATTAATTCAAATTTGCCAAATCTTTTTCGCACCAATCTTCTACAAAATAGATCTTGGCATCCATAACGAGGATCGGGTACCAAGAGGTCCAAGACAACTTAAGCAAGGTCGATCAAATTATCCCATTAAAAAAAAAAAAACCAATGTTTTTATAACTTTTCCACCGTTAAAAATGTGGTCAAACTTAGTGAAAAATAATTCACCAAAGTTTGAGGGCATTACCTTATCTATGACGTATAAAATGGATGGCAAAATATGAGAAAATAATTTTTATTTTTCAATCACGTCCCACATCCTATTGTTGTGGGTTGGCCATGCAACGTGGCTTGTGATATGGCCACTGGGCACACGCTCAAGCATATTCTCCAATATATATGGCCACTGGGCAACGCCTATATATATGGGAGCTGGTTAGGTCCTCCAATATAATGGAGGACGGTGACCGTCCTTCAAGATACATATAGAGCTCCACGTGGCACCCAAAACACAGTTTGGGTGCCACGTGGGTCACAGGCATGGATCAAAATGCCAGAAAAATGATACGTATCGTCTGAGCCCAAAATCGGTACATATCGGACAGTACCGGACGATATATTGAGCGTATCGTTCGGTACTTTACATACATTTAACCGATACGGTACATTCAATGTACCATATCAGTGACCTTCGATACAGATACGTGTCATCCGATACGTATCGGTATTGGACGAAATTTTGATCCATGGGCATAGGTGGACAGTTTAGATCAATATTAAAAAAGAAATTAAAAAAAAACTTAAACCCACAAGTCAAATTTTGACGGGTTTCATTGGTCCACATTTCACGGTTCAAAAAACACACGGTGGAGATGAGTTTTCAATTATTATTTTTTTCAAAGATGATCTAAGCAATGCACCCGAGCTCCACGTGGAAGCTTGAGGACGGTGACCATCCTCCCATGGAGGACGGACACCTTTTCCTATATATATATATGAAATTATCAAATTACCCCCAACACTAAAAGCTTGGCGAGGGTGAACAAGAAGCGGCGACGAAGATGAACACATCTTGGCAACGAAGGCGAACGACGGAGAACATTAAATGGCGACGATTTCCCTACACAGATTGCAATGGAAGATGAGAAGCAACGATGAGCGGTAATGAATAATGGGATCAGATGGTAAAAAAGGAATATCAATGGCGAAATAGTGACTGGAAATGCAGCATATGCGAGTATCATAATTTCAAATTGAAAATGTTTTGCAATCGCAGAAGCTGCGGTGCTAAGGTTTCATCTGGCATTCTTTTCCCTTGGAAAAGGAAGCCCATGTAGAATGATCTTCATCCCTCACCCAACCAGATTCAAGACTTACATTAAGGCTACTCCATATGGGGCAAGGGTCGAGTTCGTTTCAAACCTTTAAATCCGAACCCTGATAATCCCATTGGGTGAGATCATGACCCTGATGCCAATCACTGGCAGGCTGCTCTATCCAATAAAGGGATCGTTGCATCCAACCCCAATGGTAAGATTTCTTTACAGAAGTTCAAGATATGGATTTCTTCTCAATGGAAAAATCATGAAATAGTTGACATATGGAAGATCAATAGATTCACCTTTCTTATCTATTTCTACAATTGGTCATCGGCTTCATCACTGATGGAATCCCGTACTGCCCTCATCGATGAACACTTGGTAGCTTTCCACAGATGGAGACCAACATGTAATATGATCACCCCCACGCTCAGTGGTTCGCTCTGGATTCGCATAAGAGAATTACCAGTTCACTATTGGAATATGGCGAAATTTAAAGACATTGGGTCCAAATGTGGCGGGCTTCTCGAAGTTGACTTTAATTCGTTGTACTTCAAAAAGGCAGAATTTGTGAGACTTAAGGTTTCTAACTCTTTTTGGTGGAAGATCCCTTGTGCGCTGGAAATCAAGGTTGACAATGAGCATATACTCGTGGCCAATGATGTCGAATTTGACAGCTAAGTGCTACAACCTACTGTTTCAAATATCTCCACCTAGCAGCCCTCATTTACCTCTCCTCCTCCCGACAACAATCTCTCTGGCGACGCTAAAGGATTTGTGGATCCCTCCTGTACCATAAATCCAACCCAGCAGATCTCATCCTTCTCTCCAAAGCTGAATACAACTCTAAACTGTCATATTAATGGTTCCGATAAATCTATAATGCCGATCGTCGATACTCCGGTCATGCAGTCCAATCTTTCGATCAAAGCTACAATTCCCCATACCCTAGAGATGATGATCAACAAATCTAGTCAACGCACTGATCTTCCTCTGCGGTTAGGATCACTTAATTTTGAATTTCAAAAGGATGCGCTACGATGGGTTGCTGACAACAACTCGACTCCCACCTTGCATGGAAATCGCCCCATTTCAATCCCCAAAAAATTTGCCATGAAATCTGTTTCTCTTACGCCTCACAGTCCGGATATGCCCATGAATCCAACCTTTCCAAATGCAGAATTTTAAGATGCTATAAATACACAAGTTGAAACGAATCTAGTCAACAGAGTTGCTTCCTTAGACCCAGGCCCACCTTGCCCATCCACCACACCAAATCCAAATGCATTAATGATATCTGCTATAAATACCCATGTTGAAATGGGATTGGTCCATAGAGTTGCCATGAAATCTGCAATGAAAACTGCTTCTCTTATCAAGAATCAAGATCTCCCAAATGTTGAAATTACAGATGCTATAAATACCCAAGCTGAAAATCTGGTCTACAGAGTTGTCGTCTCAGACCTAAGCCCACCTCGCCCATCCACCACACCAAATCCAAATGCAAAAATGACAACTGCCATAAATATCCATGCTGAAATGGGATTGGTCCATAGTGTTGCCATGAAATCTGCCATGGAAACTGCTTCTCTGATGCCTCCCAATTCGGACATGCTCAAGACTCAAAACTCTCAAAATGAAGAAATTACAGATGTCATAAATACCCAAGCTGAAACAAATATGATCTACAGAGTTGTTGTCCTAGTCCCAAGCCCATCTTGCCCATTCACCACACCAAATCCAAATGCAGAATTGTTAGTTGCTATAAACACCCATGCTGCCTCAAACCCAGACCCAGGCCCATCCATCACACCAAATCCAAACGCCAAATTAGCTGAGCTATCTTGCCCCTTGCCATCACCTCTCACACCTCAGAATTTCATCTTCCCAAACCAAACTCCTCCATCCTTTGAGATTTACTCCGACGAATTCGCTGAAATTCCACCGGTCTTCCACCGCCGACTGGACTTTACCCCCAATTCTCAGCAATTATTATTTCCCTCTTCCAACGAAGCAGATGATACCGTCAGTGAGGGTGGTAGCAGTTGGAAAGATGACTTGGCTGAGGACAGCAAGATTGGCATTTCTTCTGGTGAAGACTGTTTCACCATTGACGATTCCAGCTGCGACCTCGCTATCGTTTCAAGTACCAACACTCCTACTCTCGAAATCTATCCTCAGTCGCTGCCCTCATCTAGTAATATCAGCGATGGAGATACACATGAATACACATGGTTGAGGAAAACGCTGGCAATGAATTCGCATCCCTTACCGTCATCAAGGCAGAGACTCGTTCAAAAAAAATGGCGGAACTTAAGAGACTTCACTGGTCTCTCAACTACACTCATTAACGACATGCTTCTGGATTCTTGTTTTTTTGTCCGTATGACTCTCTTAACTTGAAATGTCAGAGGCCTTGGCAAACCCAGTAAGTGTGCGGCGGTGAAAAATCTTATAACCTCTTGTAGGGCTGGTATTGCGACTCTACAGGAAACGAAATGGCAATGTGTGGATAGAAGCAAATTTTTTTCCATCGCTCCCCCTTCTGAATGGAATTGGCACCACAAGAACACTTCAGGTACGAAAGGAGGTATTCTCGTTATGTGGAACGAGTCTATATTTGAATGCAAAGGGCATTGGATCGGTATCTACAATATTTCTCTATTGCTTCTTGATAAAAGGAACAACGCTACATTTCTTTTCACTTCTATTTATGGGCCTTGCTCTAGAGGATCCGATGTCGAATTATGGGATGATCTTTACAGATGGAAAATCCTTCATCAAGGGCCATGGGTGATTTGTGGTGACTTCAACGCCATAGCTCATCCCTCTGAAAGATCCAATAGTTCCTCTATCTCCCCTTCCATGAAAAATTTCAATGACTTCATTGATGAATCTGAATTGATAGACATCCCAATGTCCGACTCGCAATATACGTGATCCAAGGGACGTTGCCCGCCTACGCTATGATGTCTCGAATGCTTCCTTATCAATGAAGACTTTGACGCAATATATCCCACTGCTGATTGTAAAGCTCATATGAGGGTCGTCTCTTATCATGTTCCGATTACCCTCAATATCAAAGGCATCAAATGGGGGCCCTCACCGTCCAAGTTTTGCAATCATTACCTTGATAATAAAGATTTTATCAACAAGGTGGCCTCTTGGTGGTCCGAAGATGTTTCTTTGTTCTCCATTAGCAATAAGCTACGAAGACTTAAAGGTCACATATCTGCTTGGAACAAAAATCAGATCTAGCTCAACAAGCTTGCCGAGACCCAAGTCGCCGGTAATATTGAGTTCCTTGACCGTCTGGAGGAGAGCAGACCTCTTACGTCTGAAGAAATTTCTGATCGCAGTAAAGCCAAACAAAGCCTTGAAAATCTGGCCCTTAACAAGGAGGAGTGGCGTCAAAAATCTTGCATTAGATGGTTAAAAGAAGGCGACAAAAATACCTCCTTTCACGCCTCGGCTAACAATCGCAAAAGACTTAACACTATCTCCAATATTCACCATAATGGGATTACTCACTCGAAACCGGAAGTCATTGCCGATATTGCCATTAATTATTATAAAGAGTTATTCAAAGAATCTAATCATAGAAGGCCCAGGCTACGCAACGCCCAAACCCAACAATATTTCAGCCACCCAATTTGAAATCCTTGAAAGCGAAAAATGGGCAGCGGTTAAAGAATGCAAGGCGGAAAGGGCCCCAGGCCCTGACGGGTGTACTTTCAGTTTTTTTCATAAATTTTGGAATGATGGTTTCATTCACAAATCTGCCAATGCTATTTTCATTGTCCTTATCCCTAAGGAAAGGGGTGCATCGGAGATGAAGATATTTATACCCATCTCTTTGGTCTCTTCATTATACAAGATTGTTGCTAAAACGCTTGCTAACAGATTGAAACAAGTCATTGGGTCGGTCATTTCCAAATCGCAAGGAGCCTTTATTGAAGGAAAACAGATTCTTGATCTGACGGTTATTGCCGGAGAAAGTATCCACTCAAGACATATATCCAAGAAATAGGGGGTCCTTATAAAAATCGACATGGAGAAAGCCTATGATAGAGTTAGTTGGGATTATCTATTATGGATGATGAAGAAAATGAGATTCGAATATAGATAGCGCTCATGGATCCACAGATGCCTCGCTACTGCCCATTTTTCCATCATTATAAATGGAAAGGCATGGTTTCTTCAATGCTTCTAGAGGTCTAAGACAAGGTTGCCCTTTTTCCCCGTGCCTTTTTAACATTGCTAGTGAAGGTCTAGCTCTTCTATTTCAGCAAGCTGAAAGAGAGGGTTCGATTGTTGGATTTTCCAATCCCAGGTGCAATTCCAATGTGAATCTCTTGCAATATGCCGATGATTCCCTTATCATGTGAGACGGGAATCTGCAACAAATCTCCCAAGTTTGCAAGCTCCTCACAATTTACAAAGATATTTTTGGTCAGTGTGTCAACTATAGCAAGTCTTGTATCTATGGTATAAATACGGAGGATATTTCGCTTTCCAATTGGGCTCACAATGCCAACCTAATCGTTGCCAAGTTCCCCCTCAAATATCTTGGGATCCCGATTGGAATAAAAAAACTCAAAATTTTAGATTGGGACCCAGTCATCTCCAAAATTAGATGTCGATTAAGCGGATGGAAGAGCAAATTACTTTCTAAAGGCGGAAGACTCATTCTCACTCAAATAGTGTTTAATGCCCTCCCTACTTATTTTCTATCTATGTATAAGTGCCCATCCAAAATTTGCAAAGAAATTGAAAGGTTTGAGAGAAATTTCCTTTGGGATGACCTTGGCGAAAATGAAAAATTCCATCTTGTTAATTGGGGCATTGTTACGAAACCAAAATGGGCTTGAGGGTTGGGTATAAAACCCATCAATATAACAAATAAAGCCTTGTCTATGAAGTGGTAGTGGCGGCTTGGGGACAATAATTAAAGTTGGTGGAAAGACATCGTCATTCATAAGTGCCGCATGTGCGATAATGGTTGGAGCATTAAGCCTGGTAACTACTAGAAGTCATCTTGGTGGTGGAATGGTATTCTCACAACTAGAGACGATTTCGTCAAGAACATCCATTTCCAAATCGACTTGGAAAATCACATACACTTATGGAGCGGCAAATGGGAGAGTCTTGACCGTCCACTGTCCCACAAATTACCCAACTTGTTTGCTATTTCCACTAAGCAAGCGGCCACCATAGTTGATGCCTTCAAATCGGACGGCAGCTGGGCAGTTCTTTTCAAAAGAAGGTTAACAGATGAGGAGATCTTGGAGTACGATACTTTATCTCACATCCTTGACAATCTCATCATTAATCCCTCTCAGGTTGATGAACGTCTTTGGACATGTGACAACAAAAATTCTTTCACTGTTAAGTCGGCATTTAAAGCTCTAAATCCCAACCTTCAAATGGTAGATTGGAAGTTTATTTGGGACCTGAAAATCCCTTCTAAATTCTTCCTTTGGACAATTATATGGAGTAAAATCGCTACTCTTGATAATCTCACTAAAAGAGGCATGCTCATTCATCATAAATGTTACCTTTGTGATTCGGAAGATGAGGATATTAATCACCTCTTCCTGCATTATCTCAAAGTGAGGCCTATTTGGAACAGATGTTTCAATGCTTTCGGAATCTCCTTTTGCCTCAACAAAGCAGTCCTTGAGTTATTTTTATACTGGGATACTACATCATCAACGGGGATAAAAAAGTGGATGTGGGAACACTTTCACATATCTATTTTGTGGAATATATGGATAACTAGGAATAGCATCAGGTGCAACATGACTCCCTTTTCCAAAGATATAAGCTATTCAAAGACTGTATTATCTCACTTTGCAATTGGGCGACGACTGTTGGGTACAAAGATATCTCCATAACCAATCTCTACAGATTCGAGGTGGACTTGTTATCTTCTTCTCTCAACGCTTTGTAATTGGGCTGAGCTTGGTATTTTTATGGGTTTCTAATAGTCATAGTAGTGTTCTTACTTTGTAATTTAGGAGGTTTTTTTCCGGACACTCTCCGGTTTCCTCCTTATGTAAGTTTTTCCCTAAACCTTGGGCTTTCTATATCTGCCTTGGTAACTATCCTGGTTTTCTCCGGTCACCGATTTTCCATATAGCAATGCCAGTGGCGCGTACATGTGTTTTTATTAGTCTCTCCCAGGCACATGTATAGCTTTTTTAATAATTACAAACAATATTAAAAAAAAAAAAAAAACTTGGTGAAAATTATAAAATCTACGTTCACGATTTTCTCTTTGACAATCCCTAAGGTACTTAAAAATTATGAAAATCCTGCTTTTCTAGTACTTTTTGATATGATATAATGTTCCAAAACTGTTCATTTTCAATCCATTTCTTCCAAAATGCCCGGCAACTTCAGCCATATCTAACTATGCAATAAGTTGAGGCCATATTATTGATATAGTTTATAAGTTTTTAAAATATTTTTAGGAGAGAGTCCAAAGCAACTTCACTCGCATCGTAATCGTAGTATGGCTGGTCGTCGTTTTTGTGTTGGTATCGAGCTACACGGCTAGCCTCACATCGATGCTAACTGTCCAGCGACTTGAGCCGAAGGTGACTGATATCGAATGGCTAAGGAGGACCGGTGTGACGGTCGGGTGCGACGGCAACTCCTCTGTGTTGAAATACCTTATAGACGTGCTGCATTTCAAACCCAACAACTTCAAATACATAAACAGTGAAGAGGAATATCCAGCGGAACTTAGTAGCGGCAACATCGCTGCGGCTTTCCTAGAGAGTCCCTATGCCAAAGTGTTACTTGCCATGCACTGCAAGGGGTACACAACCACCGGACCCAGTTACAGATTGGGAGGACTTGGCTTTGTAAGTAGTCTGCTTAAACCATGTTCTATTCGGGGTGTCAGCAGGCCGGGTTGGCCCGTCGCCGGGCCAGGCAAAGCCCGATTTTTGCCTGATTAATTAATAATCGTGAAGTACTTCACGGGCTGGGCATAGTTTTTAAGCCCGATTAAAAATCCAATCATTCAAGCCTGACCCGAATTAACCTGGCCCGATCAGGCCAAATCCAACTACTTAAAGTGTAAATGGTCGGTTTGGCCCATGGCCCCGCCCGAGCATTTACACTTTATCTGTTTTTCACTCTTTTTCCCCTTGTCCATTTTTTCCTGAAATTCGGACTTGGTACTACGTATGGTGGATGGGTCATGCACTTAAAACCAACATTAAGAAATAACCAGGGGTTTAAATTAATCATCTTACAATTCATCTTTCTTCCATTCGCCCATTGCAGGTTTTCCCACTGGGTTCTCCCATAGTCCATGACATCTCCAAAGCCATTTTAAGGCTATCAGAAAATGGAAAACTACAAAATTTAGAGGAAGAACTATATTCTTCTTTCTCTAGATGTGCAAGTACTAGCACTAACATAGACGACAGTGGGAGCTTAAGCCTTGGTGACTTTTGGGGGCTCTTTGCCATCACCGGGGGCACTTCTACTGTAATCCTTGTACTCTTCATCACTCGCTTGCTTCGAAAATTCCGAAGATATTGCAAGGAATCCAAAGGTAATGGGTCTCCAATGGATAACAGTGTCTGGAAATGTACATTGATTCTTGCGAGGTTCTTCGATCAAGGGAAGCTTCATCCTCTTCCGAAGGCCTCAACTCCCTCCTCTGATGATTGGTCTTCTATAGAGTATGTGAGCGAGAACAACAGTTTTGAGGACCCTCAGAGTTCACCTATGCCTATAGAGGGACCAAGAGAAATTGCCTAATTAAATAATTATATTGGGATTGTACTATAATAATAGCTTCGAAATACAACAAATAATAAGAGTATGTATATAGTTTGAATATACAGTTTTTGTCGTAAATTTTTGGGCGGTTTATAAAAAGAGGAATCGAAATGAAAAGTTTTAGAACTTTAAACCATGTCAAAAAGTTTTAGAAAAATAAGATTTTCCCGACTTTTTAGGCTCTTGACATTTGTCAAAGAAAAAAAATCGTGAATAACATTTTCATGGCTTTTTCGATAGATTCTTAGGAAATACCAAAGAGAAAGTTGAAAGCAGATTTTGATATTTTTTACAATGTTCACGGTTTGCAGTATGTAGTGGACAAAGAGATGAATTCAAACTTAAATTACATGAAAAGGGGCAGCTTTATTGAATACATATAACCAGGAGTTTAAGGTAAAGGTAAATGGACCTGTTTCACGGTAACACTGGCCTCGTAAAATGTAGATTGCATGTAAAAAATTGATGACTGGATTACATGCAAAATCCATATCCCATATAATATTTGATTATAAATTGAATTTTCCTTTTGCCGTAAAAGAACTCGTAAAATCACCTTTTTAATATTATTTTACATTACCCCAAAAAGAACTAGTGGTGTAATATTTTGCTGTAAGTTCTGGCATCTCTGGGAGTTGCAATCAAACTGATGTAAGGCATAGGCTGGTGGATTCTCATGCCATGTTAAACAGAATAGAAGCTCAAATTTAGCACATATGGTGTCCACAGCAAAAGATGGAACTACATATCAGCATGGGAGGCTTTCCTCCAAGGAATTAGTAAGTTCCATTCCTAAGCTGCTTAGCTTATAATAAATTGTTATTCAATAAAGTATGCTTGTCTTTTGATTCTTAAAATATGATAATGGACAAATCTCAAAGATTTGAAATCCCGTTCATGCATTATCAAGATTTTTGTTTCATCAAATTCAGCAGACTGTTGAAGGATTCTATATAGTTTGTTCTGTTCCATTGACACGAGGATGCTGATCATATTTCTCTTCATTATCTCCTTGGCGTAATCATACTTCTCTTACGGATCATATAGCAAAACTTTCCACAGTCACGCAACAACCAATAGCTATCAACTACTGCCCTTGGGCTGTGGCCTGCAAGCATTCTTGGAGTCCCGATCAGATTCTAAGCAACATTTTTAAAGAGAAATTTTTGACCTCAGATCTTGGGCCCTGAATCATTATATTGTAGACTCAGATCTCCAATCTCCATAAGATGTTTTGACTTTTGCCTGTTTAAGGAGGAAAAAGTAGCTATGAGGCGTCAATCACCAGCATCATAAGATTATCAAGTTTATGAGGAGATTTTCAACCCCTATAAAATATGTCAAAGTTGACTTCTCAATATGTCGATGTTGAGGCCATTTGAGTTTGTGAAGACCAGCTTTTGACAGGATTCCATGGCTTAAAGACCATTCATACGTTTGATCATCTTTATTATGTGGGTAAAGAGAGTCAGATCCAATTCCAACCTAACTTCGAAAGTTATAGATCAAAATAGGAAAAGTAAAAAAGGAATCTACGAGAGCCCAAGGTGCTTCGAGATGACATTATCCTCAATTTTTTGCTTGGGCTTGCTTTATTCCCAGTATGCCAAGCAATGGGTTAAGGGGTATGACCAAATTACAAGTGAGCTTCCAACAAATTAGATATGTTCATATGGTTCCAACCAAGAATTTGCCATAGAAAAAATGATAGAAAAGATGATTCCAACCAAGAATTATCATGTTCTCTTCCTAAGCTGCTTGTCTTTTAATGATTAGAACATCATGTACCAACCAAAATACGAGACTCATAAGCTATCATGCATATTGCATGTATTGCAGCTGAACGCATTTTTACGAAAATGCCGCAAATGCTCCTATGAATAAAAAAATAACAACAATGCCTTGAAAAGTGACATATCCAATGGGTGTGCACTGATGTTTTGGTGATTGAAAATCCCATTTGCTGTTTTGGTAAATAAAATTTGGTAGAGTAAGATAAAGCTCGAGGGATGGTACTCTGCAAAACTCTCTTCGATATGGAGGAAGATGAAGCTCTGCAAACCCACCTACAAGAAGTTAAAGCTACTCCAATGGTGGAACGGATTGTAATTTAAGACGGTTATTTATTACCGTTGAACAGAGCTCCTGTAATATTTTGGTGTTACGAGGGAGAGGCTCATAAGCCCCAAAAAAACACCTGCAAAGTGAACAGTCGACTGCCTTTTACGTCGAACCGAACGTGACCTTAAGGTTGACATTTGTCAAAGAAAAAAATATCGTGAATAACATTTTCATGGCTTTTTCAATTTTCTAAATTCTTAGGAAATACCAAAGAGAAAGTTGAATGCAAATTTTGATATTTTTTACAATGTTCATGGTTTGCAGTAGGAAGTGGGCAAAGGGATGAATTCAAACTTAAATTACATGAAAGGGGCAGGTTTACTGAATACATAAAACCAGGAGTCTATGGTAAAGGTAAATGGACCGGTTTGGTAAATGCTGTAAATAGGTTCTCAATGGATCGGGTCGGGCAAAAATTTTGTCTGCTCAACAAATAAAGGGCATATGCTCGACGCAACGGGTCAAGGTTATATGTCCAACCCGGCCTGAAAAACTAACCAATCCGATTGGACACCCTACCCACAAACCTGGTCCAACCTAGTCAAAATCCTCCTATTTTCCTTGATTTTATAATTAAACTAAATATCAGGACATCTCGGGTGGACCTGAACTGAAGGTTGAGTTAGATGCATCATGCCCGACCCAACCAGGTGTGCCAGCCTTGGTAAAAAATTTGGGTGAAGAAATGGGTCATTTCAACCAGGTGACACTTAGCCCTAACTCTAAGCAATTCCCAAAGCCTTATTATAAAGTAAACCACTGTATAAAAAGTGGAATTGGCTCAATCTCAAATACACAACCGTAGGCACTATAAAAAAATAAGATTATACGCGGCAGTTACTATTAACAAAAACAACTGTAGCTAATAATCGCATAATAGTTTTAATAATTTTTTTGTTAATAGTGGCAGCCTTTTATAACTAAAACCTGCAGCTAATAATCTAATTTTTTGTACTAAGGGCATGTTTGATTACCTGTATTCAAGTGACGTGTTAAGGCACCTTAACGCGTTAGGAGTTGTAATGGTAATACAAGGACATGGTCAAAATATTGACTTTTAGGTGATTGTTTGATGGGCAACATCTGTAATCACAAAAAATCTTAGCCTTCTTTCTTACTCTGCATCTCCAACAACAAAGATAACCAAATAAAAAAAATGGCAAATCTTGTAAACAAATGAAAATGCAAAGTAATGCATTCCAACAAATATAATCTTCTCGCTCTTTAAAATGAATCTCATGAAGGGCTTCTGAAAATTGAAAATTGATTGAGATGCCAAATTGTCATATGATACTTAAATTAGGGCTTTGAAACTGTCTTTTACTCCTAAATGAGGAAGTATCAAAACATGCCAGAATTCAAGGAAATTCACAAAACCCTTCTAGGGTTAACTGAAATTGAAGCCCACTGGTTATATTTTAGGAGTGAGAGATTTCAATGAGGGATTCATCTGGCCTGATCTCACCTGGTTCAACATCAAAAGCAAGTTTGTTCTTCAATCCGTTTTTTTTGACATCACTAGCACTGTCAAGAGACCTCATATGCTTCGCATCTCTGGACATTGTGACTGCACCGGTAAACTGCAGAGATGAGGGTTTTCAAGGAGAACAAGGAGTCAAAATAAGTATTGGGTTTTCATTAGGAAAGCTAGAGAAGTTGAAAAGAACCAGGGTTTGTTTGCTTCATTTGGTTTAGGAAGAACAAAAGAAATAAGAAGAAAAGAATCGATTTTAATTGGTCATTGTAGCTAAGTGTCGTTTGCGAAGGCCGACGAGGGTACAGCCTCGTACTCGATTTTGCATACCACATAAGACACTGTAGAAAACGAACAATCAAACATGCCCTTAATAAATGCACTAATAATTGTAAGATCGGTATGTCACACCCCCAGCCCTTGGCCTCGCTCGTACAGATCCACGGGCCGGGTCAGTGCGAAATAGCACCCCAATCAAACTTCAATTTTTCATGAATTTTCCAAAACTCAATTAAATCATGATTCAGTTTATTTCTTTTAACCATTTCTTTTTTTCTAAAATATTGCGGGAAATGTTTTCGAAAAAGGTTTGGATGATTGAGGAAGCGTTTTGAGAATTTTTTTTTCTTTTTCAATAATGGCGAAAGCGTTTTCATTTCTTTTCCCATTCTCGCTAATTTGATCGGGCAAATTTGAATTTTCAAGCTTTTAACGTAAAATAATCCTACTTATCACGAAATTATAAGACAATCAGAGATTGTGCAAGTGAGGTTTCCAGCATATTGTGATATCAGTAGAGTAATTAAACTAACGCTAAACAGAAGAATTCTAAGTGCAATACACATTATACACTTACTATCTAGTATGAAGGTAAGCATTCACATTACAATGATGTGAATAGCACTTTATGATGGAAGAAATGCAATTATAACATGGAAATGACATTCTACAAGCAGATAGCAAATTAGCACAAGTAAAATATTACCAGGCATAAAAGATTTACAAGGTACTTCAAAAATTTATGAATTTATTTAGTTGCCAATTTACTGGTTCATTAAATTTCTTTTATTCATTTATTAATTATTTATCAGGTCAACAATTTAATTAGCGTCTTTTAATTAATTTGGTGCGATACCAAACACCAACCAAGGTCTAATAATAAATATTCAATTGCCAATGTCGCACAAATAGAGACTGACACTCTTCGCCATTTAGTTAATTAAAACAAGGATCAATGACCATATTAGTCTAACGATACCCAATTCTTGGCTGATATTTCAAAAACTCATCTGAATAAGGGGTACTCATACGAGTTTGTTCACAAGAACAATGGTCAACTATGCAAGGTTCCACATTCAATATTCATTATCATTAAATCAGCATTAAAGTTTAGTAACTCATACTTCGTATTTAATTCCATATTCAATATTCGATATCCAATATTCGATGTTCGATATTCAAGATTCAATATCCTTTGGAAACCTGTTCACAAAGTAAATAAGGAATAGGGATGCAAATTTGGAATCAAAAACCTAAATTGATCGAAAAATCGGTCGCCGAGCTCGAACCAAAACCAACCCAAAAACGAAAAAATTAAAATGGATTCCCAATCAGTTCGCTAGTTGGGTAGGTTTAGAAAATAGTCCCAAAATTAAAAAAAAAAAACCAAAAAAATAAATTTAAAAAATAACAACAATCAAAACCGAACCTATTAATTCTTTTCTTTTTTTGTTTCAATTAAAATTTCAATTTAGAGTTTGCAATTTAACCGAACCCAATCCAAAGCTGAAATTTACAAAAGAAAATGAGAGTTAGTCTACCCAAAGTCACATAAACATGGTCAAGTCCAACCAGGTTGAATCGGATTTCGAGTTCAACCACATCTCCAACCCTTTGAAATAAGAGAAAATTGACTGCACATCATCCTATAAAAAGTGAAAACCATGATAGTCAAGATTCTCTCATATCTTAGGGCTATAGATGTGGCTGAACTCGAAATCCGATTTAACCTTGTTGTACCCGACCATTACCCATTGACATAAACTGGTTGTCAATTTTTTATTATGCGTCTCATGACAAATTGATCAAACCTTCATTTATGCGTAGATATTTACAGACCCTAAATTAGTTAAAAATTTATGAAAATGTCCAATAACCATCCATTGGTTACCCAGACCACTTGACCAACTTTTGAATTGCGGACCGTTACGAGTCAGCCGACACGTATCAATTGATGCCGAGTTGGCTCGGTGAATATTAAAAAATAAAATAAAAAATAGGGAGGTATCGGCCGATACCAATACTAAAAACCGAGTTGAAAATCGATACGTATCGACGTCAATACGTATCAATTTGCGAAAAACTAATATGTATTGCCGATACGTATCAGTATTGGCCAATTTTTAATACCTTTTACCTAACCCTATTATATAAGTTTAAAGCAAGTGTAGTACATCTAATGATAGTTACAGGGTGTACAAATTCATTCTGAAACACATACCAAAGGGGATTTAATATTGGGAGCTACAACTTGTACATGAGAGATTTATACCGTGGCGCATGGTTTAAAAAAAAAGACATTATTATTTTTGGGATGTGTCCCGTGAAACATTATCTTAACCATTTGATTTTAAGGAAATGATGTAAATATCCTTCATGCAAAAGATTGGCACAAAACACGATCTCTATTGTCTGATTCAATACAATCAAAGCCTATCATCTGATTTAGGGTTGACTTTGTTAAATCGGATGATAGAGATTGTGTTTCTTGTCAATCTTGGGCATCAAATATCTTTACATCATGGCCATAAAGTCAAATAATTTCATGCAATGGTGTTCCACATGGCACATGTCCCAAAAATATCAAGTCTTTCATTTTAACCCATGTGCCACAGTACAAGAATGTAGTGTGCAAGTAGTAGCTCCCTTTAAATTTTGGTGCATGACCCAAATACAATGGTCTAGAAGGTTATTTCCCAGCGAACAATGACATTCGTCAAGGCGATCCAATATCCCCCTTTCTGCTCCTCATCGCAGCTGAAGGATTTAATGGGTACAGAATGGTATCAGAGCCCAGGCTTTATTTCCTCGAAGACTGTATGGGCTATGTAAGTACAATATCTTGATTGAGGTTATGATGATTCTGATAGACCCCAAACTTTAGATTTTTGAGGACTTACTGGGTTTAAGGAAGTTCGATCGTTGATGATAGAAGACCCTCAGGTTCGATTTGGTATTTAAAGATTTATTTAGGAATGACTTATATAGTTAGGAACTTGTGAGAAACATTAGAAATGATCTATACGGATTGGAAAATAATGGATGAAGCTTTTCTAAATTGAGGGGCAATTAGATAAATAAATCCTTAAAAATTTGATTGTTTAGGATTCTAGGTGATCTGAGATATCAACTATAGGAATAGCAGATTCTAGGTTATATTAGAAATAACTTCAATAATTAGATAAAGTGAATATCCGACTAAAATTTGACATATCACACGTTCGGAGAAATTTATGACGTCGAATCAGATTATTTTATAAATTGATGAATTAGAATCGACCATCATTATAAAGAGAGGGGGACCTTACCTTGATGATATCAAATATTAGGTATCAAAAATATAGAAATTTTACAGGTAATTCGAGATTGACAGAGATGATAATGCTACTTTTTAATCAATGCCTAATTTTCGAGAATGAAAATTTTTAAGGAGAGAAGAATGTAATGACCCAAATTTTGTTAATGCTGAATCATTGACTTTCAACGAGAAGCCAAAACTTTGGAGAAATACCCAGAGCTCATCACTTGTGACGACCCGACTTTTCCAATCCCTCAGGTATAGGAAAGGCCGGTTCGCCAACCTATCGAATAAATGATAAGCCGGATAAACAGGACACATACCAGAGTGAAGCACAATAATTATCCATAGCTAAAATAAATGCGGAAGCAATTAAAAGTAAAGAACCACCAACGATGGCCGACCATCATCGAAACATGGCTCATAACAGAAATCGAAGTCAAGTATAAAACTATAATATCCAACTAAAATGGGCCCACAAATTCAAGTCTAACTTTCACCACAAGTAAAAAAATCAGTAAGTTCTATACTGAAAAAAACTCCTCAGGAGGAACCTCAAGCTCTTCCTCAGTGCGTAATGAGTCGATCGATCTCACAACCTCAATGTACACGCCAAGATTCTGGACTCTGACGATAGTCTGAGTGAGCTAACCAACAAAGCTCAGTAGAAGAAAGACATCTACGACATTTTACTTTAACTAACATGGTTTCAAAACAAATATCGGAATATAGCTTGTCAAATATATAAGTAGATAATAAACAGAATTTAGGTGCGGAAATCATATGTAAGATTTATTTCTAAATGTGTGAAAACAGTTTCAAGAACAGATGCAGTGTTTCAGTGTCTTAGTTTCTCTAACTTCTATATGCAAAGTTCAGTAATTCATGACTTAATCCTCAACTTAAAATACCCCCTGAGTAAACTATATCTCTAGAGTAGGAATATAGCCGATGGGAATCCCTACCTACCATCGTCGCTCATGAACCCTTTTTCAGGATGCAACAAGCCCCTGCGTAATGAGAGAAACTTGTGCCAGGAAGTTGTTCAGGAATTTTTGAGGGGTCGTTCAGGTCAATCATAAAATAAATGCATATACCCATATAAATCAGATGCAAGTCTCTTATACATAGTTCAGGTTCTTAATTTCAGATTTTCAGAGCTTAAGCAGATTCAGGTAGATTTAGATTTTCAGTCATTCATATCAATTTTGGTTTACAGATGTGATTTCAATGGCATATGCAAGTTCAAAGATTTTAATTCAAAATATCCATGCGAATTAAAATAAAATACTATAAAGATGAGATTCTCTTACCAAAACTCGGAGTTACGCGAAGTCAAGCAAAGTCCTATTGATGGCCTCTCACCCTCAATCTACATCACAATATACGTTCATATATTAAGATTAACTCTAATCACTAATAATATAGACATATTTAAGTGTTTCCTCAAAAACAAGTCAAAACAGGCAAGTTGCGCCAATCCTAGAATTTGACATAACATTCGCATATATGTTTGACTATCAAGACGATTGATTCACGAGTTGGTCAAAACAGAAAAGTTGTAGATTCTTCTGTTATCTTTCCAACGCAAAATGAATCGTCTCAATCGGAGTTCGGGATTAAAAGTTATGACTAAAATATTAAGATAGTATCAGAGTTCAGCGATACCTCGCTCGAGCGATGATAATAACTCGCTCGAGCGAGATCCTTCAGAAATTTCTTGCTCGAGCGATGACTTAAGCTCCCTCGAGCGAGGGCAGGGAACACATTTTCAAGTATAAGACTTTTAAAGTCAAACTTTTGGTGTATCCTCGCTCGAGCGATGATAATAGCTCGCTCAAGCGAGTTACAGCGATGCGATTTCGCTCGTTTTCACCCGAATCGAAACCCATACATCCCAAAGCAAAACCCATGGCTAATCTAATGATTTTAATCAATAAATTTAATTAAAATGTACCTTTAGTCTAAGGATTCCTTGATTAGAAACAAGTCACGCGAACGGAGCTTCGGAACGAAATCGGCGAGTTTCCTCGACGATTCGCGTCGCGATCGATCCCACGAGTTCACAGAGACAACTCCAACACGTCCCCTATGATCTCAACCTCTCCCAAACGCCAACTACGAATCCAATGTTGATTCAAGTTCTTTCTAAGGTTCAAGGGTTTTCAACAAAGAGGGTTCTAGAGAAGGAGGCTTTCTAAACCGATCTCCTACGATGATTGAAGAAGAGAGAAGATGGAGTTTCGCATGGTTGGGTAACTATCAAACGGCTACGGTTCTTCATGACACTCACGTCTCTTCCTCTCTTAACAAAACCTAGTATAATACGGGAATGCAATTCCTTCTTAAAATAGGATTGCTCACAAAGTTAAGCACGCACGCACCTTTTGTGTGTTATACACTTCTAATTTTAAAACTCAAGCCCGGTGTTAAACGGCCACACCGAGGTCGGTGCACAACTTTCGCACGATGGTCCAAATGGGCTCTAAATCAAAATCTATCCACACAATCACATCTAGATAAAAATCTAAAACAAATTGTGACGTCGGTCGTCGAGCCGAATACACACACTGTCTAACTCAGGTTCAAAATACGGGTCTTTATATTCTACCCTCCTTAGGAATTTTCATCCTCGAAAATGTATGGATAGCTAAACCGAACTACGGTAAATCCTTATCCTAACACCAGTATAATGTAAAATCGTAATAGTCTGTAGGCAAAGAACTTTGGTCGCAATGCGATAGGCTTCACTAAGCACGCTTTCAAGGGCCGGGATCCGTAGTAACCTGGATGTACTGCGTGTGGCATCCCATACTGCCATAGAGGATTGCATTCGTACATGGATGCATACCTTCCCAAGTGTCACGTGCCTGGAAACATACTTCACCATGAGACAAACCTAGCACACACACCTACCTCATCCTTTTGGTAATTATTTGAGAAAAAATTTCCGATGTCATAATCGAATACTTATGCAAAAGCATGATCACATGCTTGGTAACATGTTCTAACTGATGACACAGTTTCCAACTGATACGCGGTTCTAATCGAGAATGAATAAATATGACATTTAAGATTTTATTGTATGATCGTTATAGATATATATGTAAAGTATCGATGTTATTAACCAATTTAACATTGAAAATTTTGAAGAAATTCTCCTTGATGTATAATTCTGCAAGCTTGTTGGCGGTATACGACGTATTATGAGGCAAGAAGTGCGTGGACTTAGTCAATCGATCCACAATGACCCAGATGGCATTGTACTTTCTCAATGTTCTTGGTAATTCCAAAATAAAGTCCATAGAAATGGCCTCCCATTTCCACTCAGGTATCGGTAGTGGTTGCAACAGTCCTGCCGGATTTCGGTGATCCACCTTTACTTGCTGACATACAAGACATCTCGAGACATACACAGCGACATCTTTCTTTAAACCTCTCCACCAGAAGCTTTTCTTTAAGTCCTGGTACATCTTGATACTGCCAGGGTGAATAACGTACATAGACTTATGAGCCTCTTCCAAAATGGTGTCCCGAAACTCAGTGCTAGTTGGTATGCATACCCGGTCTTTAAACAGGAAAGTGCCATCATTTTTTATAGAAAAATCTATTTTGCTTCCCCCAATCACATCCCGTCTGATAGCCATAACTTCATCATCCATCATCTGAAGTCTACGAATGTTCTCATAGAGAGTGGAACGAATCACCAGCGTAGCCATTAACGTACCTGAACCTTTTACGTCAAATCTCATATTACTTAGAGCCATATCTTCCAATAGATGCCATCGTCGCACCCTTGCGGTGAGATGTGATAACTGAGCAGAGAACTTCTGACTTAACGCATCTGCCACTACATTTGCTTTCCTGGGGTGGTACTGGATGGTACAATCATAATCTTTTAAGAACTCTATCCATCGACGCTATCTCATATTCAACTCCTTCTGTGAGAAGAGATACTTGAGGCTCTTATGATCAGTGAATATATCGAAGGTCTCCCCATAAAGGTAATGCCTCCAGATCTTCAGAGCAAAAATCACTGCTGCCAACTCAAGATCATGCGTCGGGTAATTCTTCTCATGGTCTTTTAGCTATCTAGACCCATAAGCAATGACTCTCTCATTTTGGTTAAGCACACAGCCTAAACCCCCATATGATGCGTCCTTTGTATCTTTAAAGCCTCCCACTTTGATGGTAGCAAGTACCGGTGCAGTAGTCAATCATTTCTTAAGTTCCTGAAAACTTTGCTCACACTGCTCTGTCCAATCAAATTTAGTATTCTTCTTCGTAAGTTCTGTAAGAGGACCCGATATCTTGGAAAAGCCCTCCACAAACCTTCTGTAGTAGCCTGCCAAACCGAGGAAACTACGAACCTCCATAACGGTCTTTGGCTGTTCCCAATTCATCACTGACTCAATCTTTGCTGGGTCGACCGTAATACTGGTCTCAGAAATAACATGGCCTAGGAAACTGACTTGCTCAAGCCAAAACTCACACTTACTAAGTTTTGCATATAACTGATGGTCTCTAAGGGTTTGTAGAGCCACTCACAGATGCTGCTCATGTTCTTCTCGCGTCTTTGAATAGATGAGGATGTCATCTACAAAAACCACTACAGACTTGTCCAAATGTGATTTGAATATCCGGTTCATCAAGTCCATAAATGACGCGGGTACGTTTATCAACCCAAATGGCATGACCAAGAACTCGTAGTGCCCATATCGGGTTCTGAACGCTGTCTTCAGATTTAACTTTCAACTGATGGTAGCCTGACCTCAAGTCAATCTTCGAGAAGAACCTTGCTCCTTGTAACTGATCAAACAGATCATCAATTCTTGGAAGTGGATAATGGCTCTTAATTGTCAACTTATTTAGCTGGCGATAATCATTGCAAAGCCACATTGAAACCGGTGCTCCCCAGGGTGACACACTCGGTCTGATAAAGCCCTTATCTAACAGTTCCTGAAGCTGCTCCTTCAACTCTTTCAATTCTGCAGGCGCCATTCGATACGGAGCTTTTGATACTGGTTCAGCACCCGGCGCTAACTCAATCGCAAACTCAATCTCCTTGTCGGGTGGTAATCCAGGTAGATCTTCAGGAAAAACATCTAGATACTCGTAAGCAATCGTAATATCTGCGATATTTTTCTTCTCCTCCTTATGATCTTGTAAGTATGCCAGATAACCACAACACCCGTTCCTCATCATACGGTTTACTCGAATGGCAGAGATAAATGGTGTCACACAAGATTTGACTCCACAAAATCGAAAAGATTTTCTCTTCGGCGGGCAGAATGTCACAATCTTCCGAAGTCAATCCACGCTCGCATGGTAAGTAGATAACCAATCCATCCCTAGTATCACGTCGAACCCTTCCATGCTCAAAATGATCAAATCAGCTACTGTCTCATGGTCTTCGATCATCACAATCACTGATTGACACATGGTATCGGTGCTCACTGAGTTACCAGTAGGAATTGACACTGCCAAGATGAAATCAAGGGCCTTGGGAATGATGCCCAACTTCTCAGCGAACAATGGAGTAACAAAAGAATGTGTAGACCTGGGGTCTATCAACACTCGCGCTTCGATTTTGCTTACGTCGCTCCCCCGACGCATAAAAAGGGTACCTTAGTTTAGACAAGCGTTTCAATTAAAATTTTCTAAGCATGTGTGTTCATCCATAACTTATTAACAAATTTTATTACATACCAAGCAATTATATATAAACAAATAGAATAAGAAGACATCTCAACTTTTAATAATACCTTAGATCACGTCGTTCGATGTTCCGGCTTCCTGAGCCGTCACGGCATAAGCTCAACCTTGAACAGTAGGTCGGGTCGATTTCTGAGTAGAAGCCAAACTAGTTCTTCCCTTATCCTCCTGAGGACAATCCTTAACCATGTGTCCGATTGCGCCACACCGAAAACACGCTCCAGTGTTCCTCCTGCAATCCTCGGTCTTGTGTGGTTTCTCGCACCTTGCGCAGAATATTATCGGATTGAGTGAAGAGGTGCGTGAAGTTTGTGGAACTCAGAACGCTCCCGTTATAGCAGGGTTCGAAATACGGAATGACCCTGAAGGTGTAGATATAGTCGGTTTCGGATAGGCACCTTGAGTAGGTTGTTGAGATACGGGTGTGGCCTTCTTCGTTTCCATCGTAGGGCAATCCTTTATCAGATGTCCTAATCTGCTACATCTAAAACACTCACCTGTGGCCCACCTACATTTCTTCATCCTGTGTCGTTTCCCACAACTTGAGCATGACTCAACCTGTGTGGAGGGAGAGGTGTGAGTCGTCTTACTCAGCATTGTCGTGAGTAATGCAGTCTGCAGAGCCATTGTATTGATCATCGTCTCCAGCAACTGTCTATTTTGCTCATTTCATCGATGCGTACAGTCTTCAATCTCTTGCGTGGTGCCATTTTGATCTGTCAACATGACACAAGGTTCCAATTAATAAAGATCGCGATCACCACGGCCCTAGGTTCCAACCAAAATCTAAAACTTTATTCATCTACTATGACCGTACATCTATCACGATCCTCAATTATCTCCACTCCAAGTGATAGCGAGACCCACAACTCAGGTTCTAAACATAACCTACAACCCTAGCTGTGAGTCCCTTAAAAGACCTAAGGCAAAAATTCTACTAACTTTGATAAGGTCCTAATTGAGTCTCTTATGTCTTGATAGAACCTACTACCATATTCTCGGGTCCCAACAAGACCTAATAACTAGGCTCTGATACCAACTGTGACAACCCGACTTTTCCAATCCCTTAAGTATAGGAAAGGCCGGTTTGCCAACCTATCGAATAAACGATAAGTCAGACAAACAGGGCACATACCAGAGTAAAGCGCAATAATTATCCATAGCTAAAATAAATGCGGAAGCAATTAAAAGTAAAGAACCACTGATGATGGCCGACCATCATCGAAACATGGCTCATAACAGAAATCGAAGTCAAGTATAAAACTATAATATCCAACTAAAATGGGCCCACAAATTCAAGTCTAACTTTCACCGCAAGTAAGAAAATCAGTAAGTTCTATACTGAAAAAAACTCCTCAGGAGGAACCTCAAGCTCTTCCTCAGGTACGTAGTCAGGATCAGTCTCACAGCCCTGAACAGCCACGTCGGTACCTGGATCTGTGACGTATAGTCGGAGTGAGCTAACCAATAAAGCTCAGTAGAAGAAAGACATCTACGACATTTTACTTTAACTAACATGGTTTCAAAACAAATACCGGAATATAGCTTGTCAAATATATAAGCAGATAATAAACTGAATTTAGGTGCGAAAATCATATGTAAGATTTATTTCTAAATGTGTGAAAACAGTTTCAAGAACAGATGCAGTGTTTCAGTGTCTTAGTTTCTCTAACTTCTATATGCAAAGTTCAGTAATTCATGACTTAATCCTCAACTTAAAATACCTCTCGAGTAAACTATATCTCGAGAGCAGGAATATAGCCGATGGGAACCCCTACCTACCATCGTTGTTCATGAACCCTTTTTCAGGATGCAACAAGCCCCTGCGTAATGAGGGAAACTTATGCCAGGAAATTATTCAGGAATTTTTGAGGGGTCGTTCAGGTCAATCATAAAACAAATGCATATACCCATATAAATCAGATGCAAGTCTCTTATACATAGTTCAGGTTCTTGATTTCAGATTTTCAGAGCTTAAACAGATTCAGGTTTCAGAATTCAGGTAGATTTAGATTTTCAGTCATTCATATCAATTTTGGTTTACAGATGTGATTTCAATGGCATATGCAAGTTCAAAGATTTTAATTCAAAATATCCATGCGAATTAAAATAAAATACTGTAAAGATGAGATTCTCCTACCAAAACTCAGAGTTACGCGAAGTCAAGAAAAGTCCTATTGATGGCCTCTCACCCTCAATCTACATCACAATATACGTTCATGCATTAAGATTAACTCTAATCACTAATAATACAGACCTATTTAAGTGTTTCCTCAAAAACAAGTCAAAACAGGCAAGTTGCGCCAATCCTAGAATTTGACGTAACATTCTCATACATGTTTGACTATCAAGACGATTGATTCACGAGTTGGTCAAAATAGGAAAGTTGTAAATTCTTCTATTAGCTTTCCAACGCAAAATGAATTATCTCAATCGGAGTTCGGAATTAAAAGTTGTGACTAAAATATTAAGATAGTATCAGAGTTCAGTGATACCTCGCTCGAGCGATGATAATAGCTCGCTCGAGCGAGATCCTTCAGAAATTTCTCGCTCGAGCGATGACTTAAGCTCGCTCGAGTGAGGGCAAGGAACACCTTTTAGAGTATAAGACTTTTAAAGTCAAACTTTTGATGTATCCTTGCTCGAGCGATGATAATAGCTCGCTCGAGCGAGCTACAGAGACACGATTTCGCTCGTTTTCACCCGAATCGAAACCCATACATCCCAAAGCAAAACCCATGGCTAATCTAATAATTTTAATTAATAAATTTAATTAAAACGTACCTTTAGTCTAAGGATTCCTTGATTAGAAACAAGTCATGCGAACGGAGCTTCAGAACGAAATCGGCGGGTTTCCTTGACGATTCGCGCCGCGATCGATCCCACGAGTTCACAGAGACAACTCTAACACGTCCCCAATGATCTCAACCTCTCCCAAATGCCAACTACGAATCCAAGGTTGATTCAAGTTCTTTCTAAGGTTCAAGGGTTTTCAATAAAGAGGGTTCTAGAGAAGGAGGCTTTCTAAACCGATCTCCTACGATGATTGAAGAAGAGAGAAGATGGAGTTTCGCATGGTTGGGTAATTATCAAACGGCTACGGTTCTTCACGGCACTCACGTCTCTTCCTCTCTTAACAAAACCTAGTATAATACGGGAATGCAGTTCCTTTTTATAATAGGATTGCTCACAAAGTTAAGCACACACACACCTTTTGTGTGTTATACACTTCTAAGTTTAAAACTCAAGCCCGATGTTGAACGGCCACACCGAGGTCAGTGCACAACTTTCGCATGAGGGTCCAAATGGGCTCTAAATCAAAATCTGTCCGCCCAATCACATCTAGATAAAAATTTAAAACAAATGGTGACGTCGGTCGCCGAGCCGAATACACACACGGGGTCAGTCTAACTCGAGTTCAAAATACGGGTCTTTACATCACTACAGTACGTAATTTTCGAGCATGAAAATAATATAAGGGGGAGAGAATGTAACAACCAGGATTTTTAGACTTTATTTTAACGGTGTTAGATAATGTACTACACCGTGCACTGTGCTAACGCTCCACACTAGAATCAGAACCCACCCTCTTGTTAGGAAAAATTCTAATTTTCTTATACCAATATTAGACTCATTGCGAAGTGCTCATCGATACGATTCCAACGATATATAATTTGACGATTTCTGACAAGAATATAAAAAGTTAATTCCAACGATATATAATTCCAAAGGGTATAACTGTAATTTCGGGAGAGAAACACCATTTGCTTTGGTGCTTATACAAAGGGTATAATTGTAAAAACTTCTATTTTATTAAATCTTCTACAAAAAGTGTTAATTAGAGTTGACCTAAAATTTTATACCATTATAAGTAAAACTTTAAAAGCTCTCTACTCTCTATAATCAGAAATTATTCTCTCTCAAGACTTAGACGAACCGACGCTCTGGGCATTGATCTTTTCAACCCGAATGGTCGTTGATCTTTCGTTCACGCTTCAAGAGGTGGGTACCCATCAATCCACCTTGTTCTTCTCAGATCCCGTCGCGTAGGATGCGTTCGATCGCGCATCGACGGGTTTAAAAATCTGATTTAAACCCAAATATCTCATAAATTAATAAACCTATATGTTTAATATTATGCTTTCCCTTAAAAGTTATATATTCTGTAAGTTGGGTTTATATGTTGTTTCTCTTTTCTTTTCAAGAATCCCTTTTCTTTAGGCCATTAATATTTTACCTTCTATTAGGTCTGCATATTTAATATGTTTACTTCCTCTTTTATATCTGTAAAATTAATGAAACTTTAATATTTATAAATTTGATAGATTGACTTAATTGGTATAATATCATATTAATATTATTTACTTCCAAATCTATATAGTTAGAAATTTATCCTTCTACTAAGACTATAATAATACATATTATTGTTGCACGTCTATATTATTATTTAATTAAAATTAATTAAGCCTAAAAATTAAATTATATTTTTATTTTATTTAAAAGAATAATAGATTACACCATCTTGAAGTTTCGGGTCCGAACTCACAGCTACGAACTCAAATCCGCGTCCACGAACCCGAGCTCGCAAGCATTGATGCACCTATCCTGGTATTCTGGCTATAACTTTTTACTCCAACCTCAGATTAATATGATTCTTGTGGCATTGGAAAGAAGACAACGAGCTTTATAATTTTATGTGAAATAGCTATTTCATGAATCTGACGTTACAGAGGTCAAAATAGAACAACAAGTCAAGTTCAATTTTGAATGACTTAAGGCTACTCGAATTTAGTATTATTTTCTAATTTTCATGACTAAAATTCCTGTATATATTATATCTTAAGGTCTTTCGATCGATGATCATGATAAATCATAACTTAATAATTATAAATATTATTTAATTTAATTATCTAATTATTATATATATATATATACATATATTAATTTATCGCTTCAACGCGACCTCTTCGGTAACCCAAAGTGTTAGAAACTCGATACCTCGTAAAAAATTAAATTCTAACATTCATGTTTTCAAAATAATAATAATAACTATCTTATTCTATAATTATATTGATATGAATGTAAATAAATATATGTATAAATATGACTAAATCTAAATGTAAATCTATATTATATGTATGATAATTTTGTGCTTTTATCTCCATCATGTTATACGAGTTATGGACATGTTAGGTCATATGTATAAGAGTGTATGAGATCATGACTACGCTTGGGTGTGGTGATTCATCAAGATGGTATCGAAGAAAGGAAAATATCGTTTTCACATGCCTTACAACTCATGGTGGTATGGGACATCATGACGAGTCGGGTGAGTACGAATTCAGTGTAACCTTGTATACAGTGGCATATATGGTGACCTTATCACCCCGAGTTTTAATATGAGAGGATAAAATATGAGTTATGATATGAGATTCGGGCTTTGGGCCTTACCCATGACGATGTTATCTCATTATAGCTCGTCTTAGAATTAAGTTGTAAGAGTATATTACGAGTATGAGTGCAAGATAAGATATGTTATGAGTACGATAATAAGATACCGCTGTGTAGGCCAGCAAAAGATTAAAAACTTAAATCTCTGTATGTGTCGTTCCTTGCGTAGCCACCGTAAGGGCAACAACGTCTTACAGCCAAGACGGGTCTCTGGGAAATAGTATGAGTATGACCGAGAGTATGAGTAGGAGTATGAGTAGGTTGTGAGTATGTGTGACCATTTATGTCTCCCCATTAGGCTGGATGGAGGAATATGAGTATGATACGGGGACATTATGTTATGGTAGTATGATACTATGGTGACCCTCACATGGTAGCTCGAGCCACGACTCTGGCACAGGTCGTTTAGGATTTATGAGTATCTATCAATTGCAAGTTTTGCCACAATTTTTGGTTGTGAAGTGGAAACGCTACCGTTTGCGTATCTCGGTGTTGTGATTTTAATCTTGTTTTAAACTCTCAAGCGCACGAATCGATTATAGCAATAGATCAATGGAGTACGAGATCATTCCCATGAAGATTGGTTAGAAAATAAATAGAAAGAAAATAGTAATTAATCTGAAGAAAAACTACAGATCTATCGCAATATTACTCTAGTTTCCCGATTTTGAAGTGATGTGAAAGAAAGAAAGAAATAATAATACACTAAAATTTAATGCAAGATATAAAGCGAGGTTTGGGATGCTAAATCCTCCCATCCATGGACTAACATTTACCATCATAGATCTAACTGGTTGGAATTCAAGAGATGTAAGACACAAGATTGTTGTTCTTCCAAAATTGTAAAAGAAATCGACAAAATATTCACCATAAAAGAAATTTAGTTCTAATGACGATAAATAATTGTTACAGCCGAAATGAATAAAATATTTATCGTAAAAGAAATTTAATTCTAGTGGCGATAAATAAATGTTACAAACCAAATAAATAAAATATTTACCGTAAAAGAGGTTTCTAATGATGATGAATAAATGTCGCAAATATTAGCAATAAAGAACCTGGTGTAAATTCTAAATCACAGATCCGCGTTCATGGGAAGAGCATGACTAAATCTCATACCTTAGAAATGGTGTGCGGTATTTACATAGATCCGTAAGAACAAATAAGCGATAAAACTAAAATACACCAAACATTGAATTCCAACCACAGATCTATGATAAATAAATAAAACCTTTGATGAGATTCATTAGATCCCAATCCTCAAATAAATTTAGCCACACATACTAGAAATGAATAACATAATTGAAAGACAAAATGAAAATACCATTAAAATACTGTAAGAGAAGCTTTTACAAATCCAAGGTAAACTTTGATCCAAGTACAATTCTTCTTACAGTCATAAAATTAAACTAAGCTGGAATCTAAACCTAGAAAATGGGAAAAACAATGCTTGGAAGAATAAAAGGGAAAGCCAAAAGAAAACTAAAAAAATGCTAAAGAAAATAAAAGCTCCCCAAAGGGAGAGACCCCTAGAACTAATTCCCAAGTTTACTTAAATAGGGTTTCAGTTCTAGATTTGAAATTTAAAAATCAAATTTGAATTTTAAATTTCATGGACCATCAACTCCTTTGCTCCAATGTTCCCGCGTTTACTGTTCTTATGCTCTTTTATGCTTTCAAATGAATCTAATGGGCAAATCTTCCTGAAACAATTAGAGCTTCACAAATAGGTCAGATTGCTCTCATCGGATGGCTAAATGTAAGCTTAAAGGGGTGAAATATGATCATATTTCACCACTCATCACTCGGCATCCCCATTGGCCCAAGCATACCCAAGAAAGTTGCATAGATGCCTATCTTAGAAAGAGCTGAAAGGATGCTTACAGGGTGAAAGGCTTAGTTACTCTTGAGGGCTGCTAAAATCACCTTAATTAAATCAATTTTATCAGCACTTCTGACATACCATTGTAGATACCCCATTTTCGTCCTCTCAGCGTATATAAACTTGTTTGATCAACCTTTGACCTTGCCCACGATCTCCAAAAAGGAATTATCCCTCCCCGAAGATCCTAAAACCCAACATCCGAGACTCATACAACATACAAATAGTGTATGGTGGAGATATGGGTTGAAACCTCAACCCATTGACTCGAACCCGATTTGGCCCAGATTGTATTTATTCACATGTCACATTTCCCTAAAATACAAAGTCTTTTTTTTACCTCATTGCAATCACTTAAAAAGCGAGTGCAAGTAATGGCTCCCTAATTAATAAGAGTGGTTAGCACTAATTACAACTTCGACTAGGTTAGTATGAGGCGTCGTACCTATTGCAAGACACTAACTAATTAACACAACTAAACTACTTTTGATCTTTTTTTTTAAGAAACGTCATCGCATTCCTAGACATGACAGTCTATACTGATTATATAAACGATCGATACCAATTGCATAAACAATCTATACCAATTATATAAATGGTCGATATTGACTATTTATAAAATCTGTATCGATTGTATAAATAATCAATATCGATCATTTATACAATTGATATAAACTGTTTATACAGTCGATACCGACCCTTTATACAGTCGATATCGATCGTTTATACAATCATCATCTCCCCTTTGTGTCATATGTCTTATGACCCTTCCTTCACATTCTTAAACAGACGATGTCAGAGGGGGGCATTCCTCTTCTTTGTCACTATGATGGTCTTCTTGTAAGCGATAATAACTTGTATGAAAGTGGCTGGCGAACACTTCTCTCCATTTTGACGGGTATTTCTTATGAACAATTATAAGGCGAATGCCCGCTATGAGTTTTACGAGAGCGAATGAAATAATTTTCGTAAAGTTCTCTATGAAGATAGTGAATATCACTGTGCTTACCGACATTTTAGACTCGGAGTGGACATCATAAAGGTATTTATCATTAAAGAATCTTCATCCTTCCGAGTCGAAACTAAACAAGTACCTCTTGTCGGGACTGGTTTTGTGAGTAACCATTCTTTTCAACCATATAAGTTTGAGGAGAATGGACCTATACAATATCGTCCATTTAGGCGATGACGACGATATTACGATGAACATGTCGATTAGGAAAATAACTATTGATTTAAACGATGCTCCAATTGAATCATTATGATGACCCACTAAAATATATGTATGGGTCATAACAATATCGTCAGGAATTAGACTACAAGTCTCTAAGAGTGGGGGATGAAGATGATTTCGATCATATCTTTCCCTATGGATTCACAATTTGGTTGACTCGTGAATTATGTTCTACTATTCCATCGATGGGAATTATCGGAGGAGCTCAACCATTCAGTGAGCACCCCTTTAGTGAAGGGCCTAGTCAAAAAGATGAGCACCACTTTGGTGAAGGGACTAGTCAACTACATCCGAACCCGTTCGGTGAAGGCCTTGTTAGAACCCTGCTGGTGAATGATCTAGTCAACTACCTGAAAACACCGCTAGTAAAGGGCGTAGCCATCATCAACCCACTAATAAAGATAACTTAGAAGAGAATGCTCAAGACTATGATAGTGAACCGAATGGGTTTATAAAAGAGGATCTGAGAAATTCGTGAGAGGCATTAATAATCTCCTAATAGACAGAGATTATGAAGGGTCAAAGACATTGGGCGACTCTTTCGATCAAGTGGTAGAAATCGAATACTGGAATTGAACATTTAAAGTTAAAGAAATCTTCAGAGACATGCAAGCATTCCAAGGAGCATTAAAAGAACATGCGTAGAGAAAAACTTCTAAATCCGGCCCTTGAAAATTGCTGCTTATCGAGTGACAGTCGGATGCTACGAATTCAGTTATTTGTGATGAATACATACCTCTAAATTGACTGGGCTCGACTCTTTCAAAATCAAGACGTTTAATAGTACTCACACATGCGGGGCCACTAAGATCAGAGCGCACAGTCACCATAATATAACAATCTCCTTTGTAGCCAACTATGTACGGAACAAATTTATGAAGGGATTTGACGATACACCTATGTCGATAATGTTTGACATTGTAATAGCTTATAATGTGTAAATCAAATATTATAAGGCTTGAAGGAGGATATAACTCCTCTTGAACGATATTAGAGGCAGTTGGCAAGGACAATTTATGGATCTGTCAGACTACGAGAAGGAGATGGAGGGGGTAGATCATAATGTACGAACGTCCTTTCAACTTACGCATGACGGAAAGTTCGAAAGATTTTTTTAGAGTTTTGGCATGTGCATCAGAAGCTACTATAATACACTTCGTCGCATATTGCTTGTAAATGGCACACACCTACGGGGACATTTTCAAGGGATCCTACTTATCGTCTCAACGCAAGACAGTAATGACCATATATTATTGTTAGCATTCGCCATTGTCGAATTAGAAGAAGAGGATATGTGGATGTGGTTTCTAAAACGGATAGGTGCGTTCGTGATCGGTTAGTTTAATGAAGATTTCATTATTATCATGGACATGTCGAAGGGTTTAATAAAGGCGATGAAATAAATTTTTTCTAATGCATATCACAGCTACTGCATACAACATATAACATAAAATTTGACACACAAGTATCATAAGAATAGTGTGTTGGATCAATGGTGGTGAGCTGCACGTGCATTTTTAGTAGACAGATTTGATTATTTTATGAACAAAATCAAGAAAGATGTTGACCCCCAGGCCTTCAACTATATTTTAAAAATAGACCCGAAGCATCGGGCACATGCCTATTTTAAAGGAAGGCAGTACGATTCCCTTACTACAAATTATGTTGAAAGCTTGAATAGTATACTGAAGTTAAATCGGGAGAGACCAATTATCAACTTAATCAAAACTACTAGAGAGAAAGTCGTCGATTATTTTCAAAAGCTCTTAAGAGATCTAAACATTGGAGCATCGTCCTCTGTCCAAAAGCAAACGAGCACATGAAGAAGGTGCTCCAATGGGCTGGTAGAAAGAGACCTCAACCATACGGGCGCGATCAACTCTAAGTGAATTTTGGGAATTTCATTCATCATGTCGACTTGGAACATAAGAAATATACTTGCTGCCGTTGGCTCATTCATGGTTTACCTTGATTGCATGCCGTTGTGGCCATCAGTCGGAGAAATTATGATTACCCTAAGTTTTATAAGAAGTGATTTTTCACCGCTTATATTAGACAATCATACGATAAACAATGGGTTCCCACCCTCGATAAAAGCCAATGGCAAATCTAACCTGACTAACTGCTGGACAATATGAAAGTGAGATAGCCCTATAATTCATAAAAGTAAGTCAGACATTCAAAGAAGAGAATGATACGGTTTAAGGGTGAAGTTAAGGCCCTACAGCATAGTAGGTGCAGCAGTATGGTCACAATCGTAAGAGTTGCACGACAGTGGGACCGATGGGTTGATACAGTATGTGCCTCTTTTATATAGTAAATCGCTCTCAAATTTGAGCAATAACGATCAATATGGCTCCATTAAGAAATCGCTAGCGATCCTCTAAGAGATTGTTAGCGTTCTTATATGAGAACGATACCTTTCTATTAAGAGATTGATAACTTGCATTTTCTATTGAGAAATGAGATTTTTTTTTGCAACTTGCATATTGACAGAGATTGGTTTATATTTTTCATTGTGAAGGTATGTCGCGTTCCGAACCGCAACCCAAACGATAATTGTGGGCTTGCACCTCCGACGAGGGCAAGAGAAACTGTCAGACTAATTTCACTATCACTAATAGGTATTATATGAAAATTTCTCTTTATAATGATCACCTTTGTAACTATTTTAAATTTTAGGAGTGAAAAAAGAACCTCCGATAGAGAATCATCCTTCAGAAATAGGGCACCTTGGTATAGATTTGACACAAGTTATTTACCGATGGATGATGAGATTGCAATTCACGGACGGTGGATAGAGATAGATCGCATCCAAAAATAGTACAAGAAGTCGGCTAGATCATACAAGGAACGTTACAAGGCAAAGTTTGGCCGTAAATTCGATTCTTAATAGTTATAAATTTTGAATGTAATTTATACGATGAATTACTAATTTTGAATATATATTTGCTTAGAAACTTTGAATGTACAAATTATGCAATATCCCTGATATTTTTGGCCTGTTTTTCGTTTACCTCGATAAGTGTGTCCAGAAATTATTGAGGGATTTTTCTGGATTTTTGGTTAGCTATGTGTTTGATAAGAGTAATGGCCAAAGGATTTTATCTCAAGATGTGTGCAAGTCAGGTAAACGATAACTTACACAATAAGGTTAGTGTTTGTGTTTAGCACCGGAATTTTTGCAAGTTAAATGGATAAGTGGTAAATAGAAAAATCTAGATTTTTTTGGTTGTTAACTAATATTATAAAGAGAGGGACTTGCAAGAGAAGTTACACTTCTCTCTCTCTCTCGTTTGAATTAGAGTTTGCAACCTTTGGCTTTGCCTTTGATCTTAGATCTTGTGAGCTTGAGAGTTCCTCTCCCCATCTCGACCATTGATTAGAATTGTGTTTGAATTTTGATCGGATTGAACCATTGAAAGATAAGAGAGATGTGGAGAGTGGAAAGTTCTGTGTGATTTTGGTTGTTGAAGTAGAGACAACCTTGTGATGGATTGATCGGAAGCTTTGGCCCATTAAACTTCGATGTTTGGTTCCGGTGCGTGATTTGGTGCAACGAGAACAAGGGATTAAATGACAAGAGGTAGGCTTTTTAAACCTCCTTATGTTGTTTGAATTTATGTTTTGATTAGAGTAGAAAACTGGCGTAAATTTTAGTTACACAGGCTGTGGTTGAATGAGAAAGAAAGAATCCGGAGATGAAATTTTTGGCAGCCACAGAACTAAACAAATACGAGGGTCGATTTTCAAATCAAGGGTCGAATTTGGAATTCGACCATCGATTTGAAATTTGAGGGTCGAAATCTGTTTTTAAAGGCCTGATGCAGTTTTTGAAATTCGAGGGTCGAATTTGGAATTCGACCATCGAATTGAAAATCGAGGGTCGATTTTCTGAGTTTTAAAGCCTGATGCAGTTTTTGAAATTTGAGGGTCGAAATTGAATTCGACCCACGAATTTGAATTTGAGGGTTGAATTTTGCCCTGTTTCAGGCCTTTGAATTTTTTGTCGAATTTTCTTGGCAAGCTTTCAGGTTTGACTTTTGGTCCTATATTAACACTGAGAGTGTTAATCTTTATAGGTTTTGAATATTAGGAGTCCTTTGTGAGGACTGCTTATGCTTGTTTTGAACAGTCTTTGTTGAGGTTGGGGAACCCTACACATTATTTGCATTCTATTATAAGTAGGGACTGTTTTGAATATTTTGATAAGGAGCATAAGTTTTGGAAATATTAGTTTGAACACAGCATGAATAAGAATCTGAAAATTAAGATACAAATTAGAAATTTGAAACTTTGTTATGATTAAGAACTGTGAAATTTGAACCTCAGAACCTCAGTTATTTTTTAATGTGAACATCGAATCAGAACTCCGAAAAATCAGTAATATGTTATGACTAATAAGCTTTGATATAAGTTAGCATTTGCATTCGATTTGAGGTACATACGAACGATGCCCTAGATTTTACCAACCGTGTAGACGGTGTTTATTTTGGCGTAAGTTTCCCTCATAGCGTAGGGGCTTGTTGCTCTTTAGAAAATGGGTTCATGAACGACGATGGTCAGTAGGGTTTCCCATCGGTCACGTAGTTTGCTCTCATGCTATAGGAAATTTGGGAGATAAAATTAAGTTATAAATTTAAGACAAGAAGCATGCTAATTCAGAAGTTTTTGAACACATCAGATTAATGTTATCAGTTTTGACTAATAATTAGAACTAGAGATTTAGTTTGCAAAGCATCATTTGAAAACCATACTTCATCCGATTTCTGTCTTTGAAAACCTTTACTTATAATGAAAAGCAAATAGACATGTTTCCTCTATTGGGCTTTGTTGTTAGCTCACCCTCGACTATGCGTCACAGGTGCTGAGACCGACCTAGGGTCAGAGGATCTGGAGGACTCCGATTACATTCCTGAGGAGGAATTGGATACACCTGCTCAGGAACCCTTCATGTTGCTTCCTTGGTCTATTTTTCCCCTCAAATCTTATCGGATTCGCTTTATTTTTGCACACACACATACACTAAACTAAAACAAGATTTATTCTACAATCTAAACCATTAAAATCAAAAGAGAAACTAACCTTTTTGCCGATTAATCCCACAGCTTTAAGAAATAATGCCGACGAGGGTTTTGAAGCAAAATCGTCGAATTTCTTCAACGATTGATTTCCATCTCTTCAAAACACAAACGACGATCGTGAGATGATCAGTGTCACAAGCGTTGTGAAAGGTACAGAGTGTGCGGAGCTTGTAGGTGATCGCACAATCAAAATACCACAAGGGGTTGAAAGGTGACGGTGCTCAAATAGGTTGGGTCGGTTCTCTCAACTCTCACTCCCTTTCTCTCTCTACAAAAATTTCAAATGGCAAAGCTTAGCCATTAAGCAACCAACCTCCTCTCTCTTATAACCAAATGAAAACCTAACTAAATATCAAGGATATTTAGTTGCAAATTCTATCTTCTTATCTTAAGGTTGGGTTTTGGTGTTGAGCGGCACACCGCAAGTCGGTGCACGGCTTTCACACTAACTGCCCAATCACACTCTAAACTCTAATCCTTCCACACAAAGCTACCCAAATATTATTTAATGACTTATTATTAAATAAAACCATGACGACATTGGTCACCGTGCTGGACTTGTGCATGAAATTAGTCAAACTCAAATTCAAAAATATCGGGATATTACACAAAGCGAGGCTCTAGGTTCAGAGTCTTAAGAATAAGGGTTGGATTGTTTTAACAATCAATACTGATAAATTATTATTATTTTTCAACAATGACAGATCAGCATGCCTCCGCGGTTCAGAGGCAGAGGCCGAGGTAGAGAAGGACCTCACATGGCAGAGGGAGATTCGCATCTGGCCCTAATGCAGATCCTTTAAGAGCTGCTAGGCCTGAAGGGGGAAATGTTGACCAGGTGTTGACAGCCTTGGCCAACAACATGGCTCAACAGACTGCAACCATAGACCGACAGACTGAGATGCTGGCAGCCAGACATCAGCCAGGAGGATTCGTCGAGTTCAGGAGGATGAGACCTCCTACATTCTCAGGGCAGACGGATCCGATGGAAGTCGAGGCATGTCTTGATGAGATGGAAAAGATTTTTGAGGTGTTACAGTGTACAGATGTTGAGAAGGTACGCTGGGCATCCTTCAAACTTTTAGGCGAGGCCAGTCCGTGGTGGAAGTCTGTTTCCAGGATGAGAGAGCAGGACTACCCCGATACCCCATGGACTTGGGTAAAGTTCGTGGAGATGTTCAACGATCAGTATTTTCCAAAGATCGTGCGTAACCAGTGGGAAGTTCAGTTTATTGAGCTGAAACAGAATGAGATGTCGGTGCGCGAGTATGGCGCAGAGTTTGATAGACTTTCCCAATTTGCACCCTTACACGTGGCCACTGAGCTGATGAGGGCTCAGAAATTTCAGAGAGGTTTGAGGCCGAATATTCAGGAGAAGGTGTCGATGTGGGAGATGGAGACGTATGCGGGCGTCATGGCAAAGGCCCTCATTGGAGAGGAAGACATTCAAAAACAGTATTTGAGGCGAGAGCAGGGAAATAAAAATCAGTTTGGCCAGGGACAGTTGAGTGCTTCAGAGCAGGTGAACAAAAAGTCGAGGTTCTCTAAACCTCCTCCCTATCCTAGTTAGCCATCTTATTCGAGACATTGCTTGGGACCCGATGTCGTCTTCTATCGAGATGCTAGAGTTCGTCACCGGGCGACCTTTGAGCCGGGAGCTCTTACAGTGGAGCTTCATGGCTCGGGGTTGGTTGAGGACGTTGTTACTCCTGTTTCTACTCCAGCGTGTGCAAGATGTGGGAAACCACATAAGACGGAGGATTGTCGACGAAATACTGGAGGATGCTTCAGGTGTGGATAGATTGGTCATATGATCAAGGATTGTCCTACAGCTGAAAAAGGAAGGACTACGTCAGTCTCTACGCAGAAGTCGATGCGACCTCCAGTTCAAGGTCGAGCTTATGCGGTGACTGCACAGGATGCCCAAACGTCGAATGACGTGATCCAAGGTATCATTAAAGTTGAGATTTTAATTTTGCATTGATTCTATTATTTAAAGTTTAAATTCATTTAAGTAAATTCTAAACAACATTGGAATCATTGCATAAAATTAACAAACTTTTTAATAAACGTACCCTGATGATGAGTCGTAGAGGCGACTTGAGTAAAATTGAAGCACGAGTACTTATAGACCCGGGTCTACACACTCGTTCATTACTCCTCTTTTCTCAGAGAAGTTGGGTATCACTCCCGAACCCCTTGCCTTCATTTAGGACGTGAAGATCCCTACGGGAAGTTCGGTGAGCACGGATACAGCATGTCAATCAGTCATCGTGATGATTGATGAGCACGAGACAGTGGCCGACATGATTACATGAGCATGGAAGGGTTCGACCTTATTCTCGGAATGGAATTCACCCTATCACGCTGATCGATTTAAGTGTAACCCTTGCAAGTGCACAAGATCTATTGCAGTATGGCAAGAACAAAGGTGTCGAACCCACAGGGAAATCTTGAATTTTAATTAATTCTTTCAGATATTTAAAAACATCCCTAAGGAAGTACCAAAGGGTAGATTCAATTTTACCAAAATTTATCACACTTTTTCTAAATGCAAAAAAAAAATAATAATAATTTAAACAACTAATTACTAATGAATCTAAAATAATAATTAAATGAGATCAAGGAATATGCTACCCCAGATTTGTACCCCTTTTCTATCATTAAAACCCACAGTTTTATTAAAGCATCATTCACACCATCATTCATCTATAAAGATGATTTGTAATAAAATATGATCATCAATTCGGCATACCCTATCTAAAAACAATGACTCAGCCTATCATTGCGGTATGAGTCATGTAAGAAGCATAGCGTATCTCATGATGTTTAGATCACAACAGTAAAAACATAATAAACCCATGACCTAGATCGATCTGCGGGTCGGATCTAGCGATTATAGCCGTTGATACGCGCAATCAACGGTCATAACAAGCATTCAATATATTTTCAATAATACAAACTTTTAGCAAAACGATTCCATGATGACAATAAATCGACTATGGTATTAATCATAAATAAGGGTACTTATCTGGGGATCGCATCTTCCCTGATCTACTGATTTAGCCGCTCATCTTTGGTGTATGATCTCCTTGTTCATTCAAAGTCATTCTTCTTTTTATTTCTCCCAAAGATCTTTGTTTACAATGCCTTTTCCTAAATACAATCTATGCTTTCATGAACGTAAAGGAAAAACAATGCAAATCCTAGGTACAATCTACCCAGATGGAACCCTAGAAGAAGGAGAAAGAAGAACTCTTGAAAAGATGCCAAGAGGAGCCTAAAACCAAAAATAATAATAATTAATAGTAATCTCCTCTAAAAAATTCTCTCCAAAAACTCTAAAAAAGAAAAGCTAAAACTAACTCTCTAATTCTCTATCTCTAATTTTTCTCTCTAATTCCTATCTCTAATTCCTTCTTCCTTTCCGAAGTGTTTGATCCGCTTTAAATAGAGCCGAAGTTTCCCAGCCACAGAGGTGTTCCAACTCAAAAATTTAGGGTCGATTAATCGACCCAATAGGGTCGATGCATCGACCTCCCAGATTTTCGTGAATTCTCGCCGAACTTTGCATCAGACACTTCTTTGGTATTTTGGCCATACCTCTCTACCCCGAACTCGTATTGAGGTGATTCTTGATCTGTTGGAAAGCGGACAGAAAGATCTACAACTTTTGTGTTTTAACAATTTCATAATTCAGCCGTCTTGAATGTCCAAATTGAGCTACAAGTCGCACCAAGTTCTCGATGACCCAAAGTTGCAGTGTTTTGACATTATGTTCAGAATTCTTGGGCTATTTTCTGCACTTGGCTTGTATTTACCTGAAACACTTCAAATCTAATAATTCTTATCAGATAGCCTTCATCGGATAGCTAAATGTAGGTATCTAGGGGTGAAATATCATCATCTTTCACTACTCATCACACGCGAGCATGGACTGTCTATGAAAGATCGTAACCTTCCGACTGCCAAAATAAAAATCCTTCCGATTTTGTGGAGTCAAATCAAAGGTTACGCCGTTGGTTTCAGCCATTAAGGCCGAGCGGATGATGAAGAATGGTTGCAGCGGGTATCTGGCTTACTTGCAAGATTTTACAGAAAAGAAAAATGACTTGGCTCTTATCACGGTGGTCTGCTAGTATCCTGATGTCTTTCCAGAGGACTTACCTGGATTACCACCTGATAGAGAGATTGAGTTCGCGATCGAGCTAGCGCCGGGTACAGAACCGTTATCTAAAGCTCCATATCGGATGGCACCTGCTGAGTTGAAAAATCTCAAGGAACAGCTTCAGGAGTTGTTAGACAAAGGCTTTATTCGACCGAGTGTTTCTCCTTGGGGTGCACCGATTCTTTTTGTGAAAAAGAAGGATGGATCGATGCGTCTGTGTATCGATTATCGACAGCTCAACAAGATGATGATTAAGAATCGTTATCCTCTTCCGCGGATAGATGACTTTTTTTATCAATTGCAGGGTGTAAGGTTCTTCTCAAAGATTGATCTGAGGTCAGGTTATCACCAGCTCAAGATCAAGGTGGAAGATATATCCAAAACTGCATTTCGGACGCGTTATGGTCACTATGAGTTTTTAGTGATACCGTTTGGATTGACGAATGTGCCTGCATCTTTCATGGATCTGATGAACCGAGTGTTCAAACCACATCTTGATAAATATGTGGTAGTTTTCATAGATGACATCCTCATCTATTCGAAAACCTGAGAGGAGCATGTGCAGCATCTGAAAATGGCTCTTCAAACATTACGAGATCATTAGTTGTATGCCAAACTCAGTAAGTGTGAGTTTTGGCTTGTGCAGGTCAATTTCTTGGGCCACGTAGTCTCTAAAGTGGGTATCTCAGTGGATCCTACAAAGATCGATTCGGTGGTGAACTGGGAACAGCCTACGACAGTTACAGAGGTCCGAAGTTTCCTTGGTTTGGCAGGTACTATCGGAGATTTATCGAGGGTTTCTCGAAGATATCTGGTCCACTTACGCAACTCACGAGAAAGAATGCGAAGTTCGATTGGACAAAGCAGCGCGAGCAGAGCTTTCAGGAGCTGAAGCGTCGATTGACTATGGCACCAGTACTTGCTATACCTTCCGATAGTGGAGGCTTCGCAGTGTACAGTGATGATTCTTATGGCAGATTAGGTTGTATGCTTAATCAACATGAGTGGGTCATTGCATATGGTTCTAGGCAGCTGAAGGACCATGAAAGAAACTATCCGATGCATGACCTAGAGTTAGCAGCAGTTATATTCACCTTGAAGATCTGGAGACATTACCTCTATGGTGAGATATTCGATATATTCACCGATCACAAGAGTCTCAAGTACCTATTCACTCAAAAGGACTTGAATATGAGGCAGCGACGATGGATGGAGTTTTTAAAGGACTACCAAAATCACAAGAGTCTTAGTAGAAGGTCTTCAGCACAGTTGTCACATCTTGTTAGCCGGATTCAGAGATGGAAGCTTTTGGAAGATATGGCTTTGGGTAGCTCACGGTTCAATGTGAAAGGCTTGGGAGCATTGATGGCTACACTTGTATTGTGTCCTACGCTCTTCGAGAATATCAGGAAGCTTCAGATGACCGATGATGAGCTGATGGCGATCAGACATGATGTGAAGAATGGCAGCAAGAAGGATTTCTCCATTCGAGCAGATGGGACCTTGTTGTTTCACCACCGTGTATGTGTACCGTCAAGTACTGAGCTTCGGGACACCATTCTAGAAGAGGCTCACAAATCCATGTATGCCATACATCCTGGTAGCACCAAGATGTATTAGGACTTGATGAAGAGTTTCTGGTGGCGAGGTTTGAAACGTGACGTCGCTGAGTACGTATCGCGGTGCTTGGTTTGTCAACAGGTTAAGGTTGATCATCAGAATCCTGCAGGCCTATTGCAACCTTTACCTGTGCCTGAGTGGAAATGGGAAGCTATTTCAATGGACTTCATTCTCGGGTTACCGAAAACACTGAGAAAGAACAATGTCATTTGGGTCATTGTCGATCAGCGAATCAAGTCTGCTCATTTCCTGCCATACAATACTACGTATACAGCCAGTAGACTTGCAGAGTTATACCTTAAGGAGATTTTTAGACTGCATGGGATACCAGCTACTATTGTGTCAGACAGAGATCCATTGTTTACTTCACACTTTTGGCAGCGATTTCAGGAAGGAATGGGTTCTCGTCTTGACTTTAGTTCAGCATTTCACCCACAGACGGACGGCCAGACTGAGCGAGTGAATCAGATCATCGAGGACATGCTGAGAGCTTGCATGTTGGATTTTCACGAGTCATGGGACCAACACTTACCTCTGATCGAGTTTTCTTACAACAATAGCTTCCAAGCTAGCGTCGTTATGGCTCCGTTCAAGGCTTTATATGGACGACGGTGTGGATCGCCGTTGAACTGAGAAGAAGTAGGTGAGAAGCTCATTATTAGACCTGAGATAGTCGAGCATACGACCGAGATGGTTTGGTTGATTCGTGAACGACTACGAGTAGCTCAGAGTCGTCAGAAGAGCTATGCCGATCTCAAACGGAGACACGTGGATTTTAAGGTAGCTTTCACTATATTAATGTGTATTTCATCACTTGATACATGTTCCACGTGAAAATTGGCGCTAATACTTGATTTTTCAGGTCGGCGAGAATGTTTTCCTTCAAATTTCGCCTACGAAGGGCGTTATGCGATTCGGGAAACGAGGAAACTGAGTCCTAGGTACGTTGAGCCTTTTGAGATATTAGGCCGAGTCAGAGAGGTTGCATACCGCGTGGCACTACCGCCGCAATTGTCAAGCATGCACAACGTCTTCCATGTGTCGATGCTGTGTCGATACATACGTGACCCGACTCACGTACTTGATTACCTACCCATCGAACTTCAGGATGGTTTGATGGTGATTGAGGGCCCGGTTCAAATCTTGGATCGCAAGGAGCAGATCCTACGCACGAAGAGGATTCCTTTGGTTCTCGTCCGATGGCAGAATCATACACCGGAGGAAGCCACCTGGGAGCGAGAGGCTGAGCTCCGAGACCAATTCCCGACCCTTTTCATTTAGTTTTTTTTTAGATTTTCTGTGTGGACTGTATTTTTGCCCTTTCAATCATGTACTTGTTATATAAATATAACAAATTAAATTTTGCGATCCTTTAAATATTAATTTTGCTGCCTGTTGAAAGGTCCCTAGTATATGTAAACCGATATATTTTGGAGATTCAAACCCGAAATCGGGGCTTTTAACTCCCTATTGTACTTGTAATTTGAAACGGGCCTTTTGTTAGCCTTTTTCAGTTAAATTATAGGTTAATTTCGGCGTTATTAGTGACAGCACAGTCCGGTGCCATACTTACACTGAACTGGGCTCTAAGGAGGTCGATTTGGACACAAGAAATGGACCTCATCTTTGAAAATTTGAAATTTTTAGAGGAAAACAGACCTCGAGAAAATCGAGGGTCGAAATTCAAATTCGAGGGTCGATTTTCCTTGAACAGTACCCAGGCATTTTAAGCAAAAATTTTGGCCTGGCAACAAATTGGAGAAATCAAGGGTCGATTTGAAATTCGACCCACGAATTTGAAATCGAGGGTCGATTTTGTCGTTTTAAGTAGGGGGTCTGTTTTGGGTTTGCCATTTTGTGCTTTGACATAGAGGTTAGGGCTTCGGGTTCTTGAGGGTTTTTGGATTTTTGAGGCTTCTTTTCCAAATTTTTGACCGAAATCAGAGGGGAAATCGACTGCAAAGTGCAAGGGCCTTGGAGTGCACACTTGGGTATCGGATTTGGGGCTTTCTCAAGGTAAACCCTCACTAATTTTTCATGGTGGAGCTTTATCTTCCTGCAATCTGTTAGAATTTATTTTTTGCTTGAATGGGACCTAAAAAGCAAGCCCCTATCCGAAATCCTACCTCTAAACGACCAGCTTCAAAGGCTACGTCTTCAAGCCGATCTAAACAACCAGCCCCACAGCCCGGTCAGCCACCTTCACAGTCGGCTCCACCACCCCCACAACCAATTCCATCACCTGTGTCCCCTCCAATACGGGAACAACCCAATGAATTTTGGGGCATAGATGGCTTCGCCACTGAGTATGTTTTTCACCCTGAGCTATTTGATCAACAAACAACCACTCAGTCGGCGACGGAATATTTGGAAAAAGCCCAATTAACTTCGTTGTGTACGGCCTTTAGTGATCATTTCTATCCCCGTTTAGTGTGCTTATTTTATCAACATATGCATCGTGAGGATGGTAAAAAAATTTATACTTCGATTGACGGACGAGATTATACATTTGACTTAGAGGACATTTGTAATATCCCAAAAAATTGAGCGTTTAACTATGACCTCAGGATCCGTGCCCGACTGGTCATGGGTTTGACCAAGTGATGGTCAAACACTCGACTCATGAAGTTATGTACTAATGTGAGATTAGTGTGACCTAAGTATAGAGTATAGTGTTAAGTTACAGTCACATACACCTATCTCTGGTGTATGCGCTTAACACCAAAGCCAAGAGAGGATATAAGGGTTTTAATAACCCTAATTTTCCTTTTTGTTGGTTGTTGAGGAGAGAGTTAAGAAGAGAGAGAGAGAGAGAGAGAGAGAGAGTAAAGAGGAGTTATGGAAGTAGAGTTAATACAAATCAAGAGGAGATTAGAGCATTGATTTCCGGATTCAACGTGTTGGAATCGTTGAAGCAAAAGCTGGAGCCCTAGCCATTCCAACCTAGATCTTGATCAATTTGAGGATTGATTTAAGGTGAGTTTTAAATTAATATTAATGCATAGATTGTAGATGATTAAATTCGGTCAAATGTACTTAAAAGAGTAGATTAATGGCTTAGAAAAGAAAGGGGAAAAGATTTGGAAGAACAGCCAGAAAGGGGGCTGAATCAGACCAAATCGATTATTCGAAATTGGGATTCGATTAATCGATTTTGGTCTGGAAGTTGAAAAGTCAGGAAAGCCTGATTTCGATTAATCGAATTGAATTTCAATTAATCGAATTGAATTTCGATTAATCGATTTGGATGTTCGATTAATCGATTTGGAAACGTACCAAAGGGCCTCGTAAAACAAGACGGGAAATCGACTAATCGAGTTGAGAAATCGATTAATCGATTTTGGATTTCGATTAATCGATTTGGGATCGACAAATCGATTTCAGACTTCGACTACTCGATTTAAGAATCAACTTTGCTATGCCTGGAATTTCGATTAATCGATTTGGGATCGATTAATTGATTTTGGATTTCGATTAATCGATTTTGGGAATCGATTAATCAATTTGGGTTTTGATTAATCGATTTTGGGAATCGATTAATCAATTTTGGCATACTCAGTTGACTTTTGAATTTTACTTTAAGATTGAGGGAGGGTCTAGGACCTTCTTCATTACATCTTTAGTGATGCGTAGCATGTGTTATGATGTACCATAGGTGGTACGTGTGAAAGTGAGCACAAGGAGCTGCGTGGGACCTTGATGCTTGGACCTTCAGAGAATTGAGGTAGGGAACACCTTGAACATGTATTTTAATTTCAAGAGTATGTATGTAGTGATATAATTATCAGATTTAAAGTTGTTTTAACTATTAAAAGCTTTGTGAAAATGGGTGTGTGTGTAACACCAAGAATGTGAAAAAGGCATTTGTGTGATGCAAGTAATTAAGATCAAGTAATCTAATAAGAATGAGACATCCCCAAGGGATGAAAAAGTAATAAAGGCATTAAGTGTGATGCGAGTAGGATATACATTCCAGGGATGCATATGTGCTTGAATAATTACTGTTGAAGCCTAACTGATATAAGATAGCACTTTACACGGTGAATAACTATATGTAAAGCACATGTTATTTTTGTTATTTGAGGTTTGTTGGATACGACGCGGATATCCGTGGCGGATGTAATGACCAACGGCTGACCAATCCGTACACCAGTACGGAGGTTTATCCGTAACCGTAAGCACATCCCAGGGATGTTGAGTGATATTTAACCCCGTCGCCTAGTGAGAAAGGGGCTTGGGTAGTATTCCCAGGGAATACATTATTTACAACTGTCTATTTAGACGACGATGGTGGGTATTCCATCGGGGCTTGATGTTGTGATATTTTTAATGTGATGTTTTACTCGCAAGTGCACGAATCGGTTTGTATATAGTGGGTGCGGAGTACGAGATTGTTCCCACGAGGACTAATTTTGAAATATCTAAAAGAGACAAGCAATTCTAGAAATCTATTAAGATCTAACAGTATTCTACCAGTTTTATGATTGAAGCGGTTGATGAGATGGTAATTAATGACTACAAACTAAAATTCAATTGATAATTCAAAAGTAAAGGTGAAGATGATGATAAAGATGAAGATGCTAAATCCTCCCATCTTTGGTCCGTTCTTCCTATAATATAAATCTAAGGATTAAATTATGAGATATTTCATTGGTAACAAACATCTTTTATGGAAGATCAATGGTCAACATCCTAATAGGCTCCACGTTGCATCCCTGCAATCAGGACTTAGATGATTTTCATATATAGATTTGGGATCAAGGACATGGCTAGGCACGAATGATCTCAGGTTCAAATAAAAATCATCCCCAAAGTGGGTGAAAATTCCAACAAGAATACCACTTATAAATCTGAAATCAAGGGCATGGCTAGGCACACTTTATTCAGATTAGGGAGTATTTAATATAAAATTACCATTACAGAACCAAGATCCAGGGCATGGCTAGGCACACTCGATCCCAGAACATAATCGTAATTAGATCCACACGATGAAAGCAAAAAGACCATAACAATGATTGGGTAAAATTACCGTCACAGATTTGAGATCCCGGGCATGGCTAGGCACACGCGATCCCGATTAGTGGCGGAGATTTCATCCGTTCATGATAGCACAACAACCATAAAAATAAAATCTCATATTTTAATCCTAAATTTATATTATTAAAAGTACATCCCTCGGATGGGAATCATTAGATCCCTATCTCTATAAATTTAGCCACACATATTGTAATTAAATAACATAAATAAATAAAGACGGGAAAATAACATTAATTAAAATTACCTCAAACTTCAAAAGAAATTGCTTTGATCCAAAAGTACGATGATCTTCAGAAACGAAATTAATGCGGGAATAAACTTTGAACAAAATTTATAAACTGAAGAGATGAGTACTGAAAAATTAAAGGAACAAAGCTCTCCAAAATGAATAATAAAACTTCCCTATTTCTATGTCTAACTATGAAAAATAAAGGCTAAAAACTCATAACTCTAAACCTAAAACTCTCTCTAAAATTAATTCTATCTAATTCCTCCTTAATCTACTCTAAAAATTCTTCTCTCCCGAAGTGCTTGAGTCGCTTTAAATAGACCCTCGTCGCGGAAGTCTCCCAAGCCAATATTTTAGGGTCGATGCATCGAGCCGTCAAAAAGTCCCAAAAATCTGCTTTACAGTGTCAGTTTCGTGTCAGACTCTGACTCATCCTCGATTAATTGACCTATAGGGTCGATGCATCGACCCCAGAAATCTGTGAAATTCAGCACTTTCTCTTGGTTCAGACACTACTTCGGTATTTTGGCCATAACTTTCTGTCTTGAACTCAGATTGAGGTGATTCTTACGCCGTTGGAAAGCTGACGAAAAGATCTACAACGTTCATATTTTGATAATTTCATAATTCGGCCATCTTAAAGGTCCAAATTTTGCCGCAAGGCGTACCAAGTTCTCGATTACCCAAAGTTGCAATGTTTTGACATTATATTCAGAATTCTTGGACTGTTTTCTATACTTGGCTTGTATTTACCTGAAACACTTCAAATCTAATCATTCTCATCAAATAGCCTTCATCGGACAGCTAAATATAGGTATTTAGGGGTGAAATATCATCATTTTTCAGTACTCATCATACCCCCAAACCTACACTTTGCTAGTCCTCGAGCAAAGCAAACTAAAGAAAATAAATGCCACTTTCGTAGGGAACACGATTGCACTTAGCATGTGCAACAAGCCTTTAAACCCCTAGGTGATCCTAGTGGAGGAGTTGTGTCTCCTGAGGGTTTACAGTGAAGTTACCCACAAACTTCAATATATTTTTGAAATCATCGATAAAATTGAGTTTTCAAAACATGATTTTAATAACACATATACCATTCAAAAACAAAAATCATTAATCAATTCAACATGCGAATTCTCAATTTTAAATAACAATGTTATACTAATCATACTAATTTCTATGCCAATTAGTCTAATGCTCAAATCGTTAGATAGCTCATCCATTCATGCCTAAACGTTAAGTGTGTGCATAACCAAACCAAAATTCATTCATCTCAGAACTAGTTCAAATGGAAAACCGTTGGATCTGTTGTTTTGACTCAATCCTCACTTTAGGCATACTCTCAAAATATAAAGACACCGATAGTGGATAAGTTTTCGCACATATGTGAGAGGTCAATACAAAGCAAATAAAAAGGTCACACATGATAAATGAAACACGATGCAATCAATGAACAAAAATAAATCTCATAAGAAGATACTTGTATATCCTAAGCATGTCATATCAAGTATCATAAGTATCACATATGATACTTATGAAGGTCTTTTTAGGGTTGTCATGGGGCTCAGGAAAGGGTAAGAAAGAATTGGAAGTTGGGATTCAAAGTTTCTGAGAAATTGGAAAAGAAACTCCTTTTTGATTTTTTTCTATTTCTCTTCTTTTTCTTTTCTAATCTCTCACTATTTTTTTCAATATTCTTCTATTTTTCTCAACTCTCTTTTTCTTTTGAATTTCCTTTTCTTGAAGCACCTCATATTTTTCATTATTTTTCACAATTTTCTTTTTCTCCCCCCTTTTTTCTTTTTATTTTTGCCATACACTCTCAGTAAACACCACAACTCAGTATCTCTCCACTTACTCTTTTTTCGTTCACTCTCATCCCTCGTTCCTAATTTCTCAGAAATAAGAAGGGTAAAGCTAAATTTTCAAAAATGGTGAAGGGTTAAAGGTTAACGTGGTTTATCAAAGAATGTATAAAGGTAAATTTTTTCAATAGGCTCAAAGGGGTACTAGAAAGATAAATTTATTTGAGGTGGGGCATTTTAAGCACAAACGAGCCAAAGATGGCCTTCAATCATGTCCTTAAAAGATAGTAACTTTGCCTATTTGTCTTGAGTAGATATACAGTACATTCTAACATAATGATATGAATTTGATTTCATGCAAAGTCACAAGTCAAAATGAAGTGTATGAGATTATGCAAAATAAGTCGTATTCAAAGAAAACTCCGAGTTTATATATTCACTCATCAATGACGGGAAATTAGCTCTAAAGCTCACTGGGTTTAGTCTCCATTGAGAACCTAAGATTCAACATTCAAAACAGTTCATCGATTTCTAAGTCTTAGCTTGGTATCAGTGTAAAAATTCTAAGCATGAATATCAAAATTATCCACAACATATCACATTCAGCTTCATCATCTTAGATACAAGTAATCAAAATATGGCACTAGTATTCTCAAAATTAAATTCACATGCATCATCAACTAAAGTTTGAAAACAATCGTAAAATAATGTGCATGATGACTTCAAAATTTAAATTTTTTTTTTTTTTTCAGATAAAACATATAAATGACGCAAAATAATTAACCATACCCCCAAACCTAAAGATGACAATGTCCGCATTGACTGAAAGAAGTAGCGTACCCCCAAACCTGTTTGAAAAAAAAAACCTCAACACAAAGATCAGGTGCAGAGAATATGTGCATCAAATTGGAACATGACAAAAAATATATTGAAGGGAATATGGTTACACTATGTAGGGAATTAAAAAAAAACAACCTAAACTAAAAAAAATAAAATGCTAGAGATAAACATGAGAAAAATAAAATAAAATAAAATAAAATAAAACCTAAATCCTAAATGAAACCAAACGGAAAGTACACAATTGGGTTGCCTCCCAATGAGCGCTAGTTTAAAGTCGATAGCTCGACCTTGGGAATTGCTTAGTCAGGGTGAGCCAGTGGCTCACTCAAAGAAAGAGTGTCAGAGAATGCAATCGCATTCTCAAGGAACGGTTTTAATCGCTGACCGTTAACTCGAAAAACATTCCCGTGTTTCGGATTGATAATATCTACTGCCCCATTGGGGAGTATTCGAGAGATTTTGAAAGGACCATTCCAACGGATTTTTAGTTTTCCCGGAAATAGATGAAGTCGGGAATTATAGAGTAGAACCTATTGACCAACAACAAACGATTTCCGCAGAATAGATTGATCATGAACCCGTTTCATACGATCCTTGTACGATTTAGCACAGTCATATGCATCAGCACGGATTTCTTCTAATTCATTTATGTGGAAACCCCTTTGGGTACCAAATTTCAGGAGATCGAAATTCAATGACTTAACGGCCCAAAATGCTCGATGTTCCAATTCAACCGGGAGGTGACATCCTTTACCAAAGACCAACCGATATGGCGACATGCCAATCAGAGTTTTAAATGCAGTTCTATACGCCCATAGAGCGTCATTCAACTTTAACGACCAGTCTTTACGGTTCGGATTGATTGTCTTTTCTAAAATCCGCTTAAGTTCCCGATTAGAGACTTCAACTTGGCCACTTGTCTGCGGATGGTAAGGTGTAGCAACTTTGTGTGTGACACCATATTTCTTCATTAATTGGGTGAACACTTTATTGCAAAAGTGCTTTCCACCATCACTGATTATCGCCTTTGGAATGCCAAAACGTGAAAACACTTGATCCTTGAGAAATTTGATCACTACTCTGTGATCATTAGATTTACAAGCCACGGCCTCTACCCATTTTGAAACATAGTCAACACCGACAAGAATGAACGTATTTCCAAACGAATTCGGGAAAGGATCCATAAAATCGATCCCCCAAATATCAAATAATTCAACTTCTAAAATTGGATTGAGCGACATCATGTTGCGCTTTGAGATTCGGCCCAGCATTTGACAGTTGTGACAGGATTTGCAATGTTGATGACAATCTTTAAAGATTGTCGGCCAGTAAAAACCACTTTGAAAGATCTTTGCTGCAGTCTTTTTGGAACTAAAGTGACCTCCACAAGCTAACTCATGACAAAACGAGATGATTCGTGGTTGCTCAGATTCAGGAATACATCTTCGTATGGTTTGATCAGGACAGTATTTGAATAAGTACGGATCTTCGAAAAAAATAGTGTTTCACCCGAGCTAAGAAAATAGATTTCTCATTCTTCGACCAATGGTGAGGTAATTTCTCGGTGACTAGGAAATTGACAAGATTCGCATACCAAGGTGGGCAATCAATCCTGAATAACTGTTCATCCGGGAAGTGCTCCAAGATCGGAACAGGCTCGTCAGGTTTCTCAATAATTATGCGTGACAAGTGATCGGCCACCACATTTTCTGAACCTTTCTTGTCCTTGATCTCCAAATCGAACTCTTGCAACAACAAGATCCACCTAATTAAACGTGCCTTAGCATCTTTCTTAGCGAACAGATAACGCAGAGCAGCGTGATCTGTGAATACCACAACTTTAGATCCTAATAAATAGGATCAAAATTTATCCAACGCGAAAACTACCGCCAAAAGTTCCTTTTCAGTGGTCGAGTAGTTCAACTGGGCATCGTTGAGAGTGCGACTCGCATAGTAGATTACATGCGGTAATTTTTCTATTCGTTGCCCCAAAACAGCTCCAATTGCATAATCAGAGGCGTCGCACATAATTTCGAACGGGAAGGCCCAGTTCGGAGATTGAATTATTGGAGCTTTTATCAATTCGGCCTTAATGGTTTCAAAGGCCTGCCAACATTTATCATCAAAGATGAATGGGGCATCTTTTGAAAGTAAGCTGCAGAGCGGCCGTGCTATCTTACTGAAATCTTTAATAACACGCCTGTAAAAACCGGCGTGGCCCAGAAAAGATCTGATTTCCTTCACTGTCCTCGGTGGTGGTAGGTCGGCAATTAAATCAACTTTAGCCTTATCGACCTCAATACCCTGGGACGATATGATGTGTCCCAAAATAATGCCATCTTTAACCATGAAGTGACATTTTTCCCAGTTAAGAACAAGGTTCTTCTCCTGGCATCGTGCAAGCACTAGCGACAAATGATTCAAACAACAAGAAACTGCTTTCCATGTATCGAGAAGTCGTCCATGAAGACTTCCAGGAATCGCTCGACTATATCCGAAAAAATACTCAGCATACATCTTTGGAATGTAGCTGGTGCATTACAAAGCCCAAACGGCATTCGTCGGTAGGAGAAAGTACCAAAAGGACATGTGAAAGTGGTCTTCTCCTGATCCTCCGGTGCAATGACTATTTGGTTATACCCGGAATAGCCATCGAGAAAGCAATAGTACTCATGCCCGGCCAATCTTTCTAACATCTGATCGATAAACGGAAGTGGAAAGTGATCTTTCCTCGTCATCAAATTTAACTTCTGATAATCAATGCACACTCTCCATCCTGTTTGAATTTTTGTAGGGACCAGTATGTTTTCTTCATTCTTCACCACTGTGATTCCCGATTTCTTAGGGACCACTTGTGTAGGGCTGACCCATTTACTGTCCGAGATGGGGTATATGATTCCAGCATCTAAAAGTTTGATTACCTCATTTCAGACTACATCTTGCATTATAGGGTTCAGTCTCCTCTGTGGTTCCCTAGAAGGCTTAGCATTGTCTTCCAAATGGATTCGGTGCATACACACCGTCGGACTAATGCCTTTGATATCTTTTATCGACCAACCGAGGGCACTTTGGTGCTCTTTGAGTACATTCATGAGTTGGCCTTGCTGATTCGCATCCAGTGTTGATGATATTATAACGGGTTGAGTTTCATTCTCCCCCAGGAAGGCATACTTGAGATTTTCCGGAAGAGGTTTAAGTTCTAAGGACACTTTCTCCTCCTCTTCTGGCTTTTCCTTGATTAATTCAATTTGAGTTCCACACTCTTTTTCCTGTTCTTCACCCAGATGTGGTGTGGAGTCCAACATGTGATTTACTTCTTGGATTAGTTGATCCACATCGAAATTTTCTCCAAAATGCGCAAGGCAAGCTGCTAAAGGATCTTCAGATTCAGATGCATGAAATATTTCCTCTACAATTTCATCGAGTATGCATGCTTGTGCATGTTCATCATCCTCCATGGGCTGCTTGGCAATATTAAAAATGTTGAGTTCCACTGTCATATTCCCGAATGGCAAATTCATGATCCCATTTCAACAATTGATCAGCGCATTGGAGGTTGCTAGGAATGGTCTTCCTAGAATCACTGGAATATTATTCTTCAAATTTGATGCCGGTTTAGTGTCTAGAACAACAAAATCTACAGGAAAGTAGAAAGAATCCACCTTGATGAGGACATCTTCCACAATTCCTCGAGGGATCTTTACGGACCGATCAGCTAATTGAAGGGTCATTGCAGTGGTCTTAAGTTCCCCCAATTCGAGCTCCTTATACACAGAATAAGGCAACAAGTTGACACTTGCTCCTAAATCCAAAAGGGCCTGATCTATACGGTTATCGCCGATGATGATCGAGATTGTAGGACAACCTGGGTCCTTGTATTTAATTGGGAGCTTTGCTTGCAACACTGAACTAACCAGTTCGGCTAAGAAAGCCTTTTTCGGAATATTGGTCTTTCTTTTGATTGTGACCAATTCCTTCAAAAATTTAGCATAAGCAGGTACTTGACGGATGGCATCCAGGAAAGGAATATTAATTTTTAATTGCTTGAAAATCTCATTTATTCCTTCCACATCGCGATTTCTCAGTGGTGCCATCAATCTTTACGGGTACGGTGCTTTCGGAACAAAACTTTTCTTCTGTTTACTCTTGTCATCTGATATTTCTTTTGCTTGTACTTTGTCATCAATTTCTTCTCTCTCTTCAGATTTCTTCTCTCCATCAGACTCTTCCTCCTCCTCTGGCAACACTACTTTGTTATCGACCTGCTTTCCAAATCTCAACGTTGTGATTGCCCGAATTTGTTGTTGATTATCCTCTTATGTTGAAGTTGATGTTTGTTCAACAACCATTTGGTCCCTTGGGTTAGGAACAGGTTGGCTTGGAAACGAACCTTTTTCTCTTTCACAGAGAAAGGATGCCAATTGCCCAATTTGGGTCTCTATTTTAGAGATTGAGGACGTGTGAGAATGAATGAGTTTCATCAGGTCCTCAGTAGAAGGAGTTTGTGTATGAGGACGTTGGGCAGGATTTCCCTGTGGGTTGTTAAATCCAGGTGGTGGAAATGTCGGCACAAAATTTTGTTGTGGTTGGTTTTGATAACCTCCCATTGGCTGCGTAAACTAAAAATTCTGGTTCATTTGCCGTGGTACGCCTAACCCGATTTTGATTGTATTGAAATTGATTCGGGTTATTGAACCCTTGCTGAAATTGCCCTTGACTGTAGTTCTGCGGTCCTTGATTGAAATTTTGTTGGGGATAAAAGTTCGTCCCCTGTTTCCTGGGCTGCATTCTTTGATTATCTTGTTTCCATGAGAAATTTGGGTGGTATCTCCAGCTATTTGGGTTATTCTCATTGAAAACGTTTCCTTGATTCCGCCCATAATTATTCACAACATTTAGTTGTTCAGATGTGTCTTCATGATAGTTCTGCATTGAAGGACAATCATCTGCCATATGCATTGGACTTGCACAAATTGAACATGGCTCAGGTTGTGTATTGACCATATGCACATTCTTCTTTACTTTCAATTCCTCCACTTGTTGAGTGAGGAAATCAATTTTAGCCATCAGATCTGGGGAATCCTTTACTACATATAGTCCTCCTTTCTTGGTTGAACTCCCGGCTTGATCACGGGCTTTGACTGATTGTTCCCGAGTCTTTGTGAAATCCCAGTGCTGAGAATCCTCAGCTAGCTTTTCTAAGAAAGCATAAGATTCGGTTTCTTTAAGGCTCAGGAATCCTCCGCCATTCATTGACTCCACCAAATGTCTATTTGGTTGATTCAGTCCATTGTAGAAACACTGGACCAGTCTCCACTTTGAGTATCCATGGTGCGGACATTTGAGTAAGAGATCCATGAATCTATCCCAAGCTTCATATAATCTCTCATCTTCCTCTTGCGTGAAATCCGTGATTTCACGTCTAAGGACATTCGTCTTCGCCATAGGGAAGAACTTTGACAGAAACTTTTTGACCATCTGATCCCAGGTGGTTATGAATCCCGATGGTAAAGAATTTAACCATGCTTTTGCTTTATCCTTTATAGAGAAAGGAAATAAGCGCAGCCTAACAAATTCTTCGCTGAAATTTTGGTAAACAGATGAGCAGACTTCGACGAAGTCTTTAACGTGCTGGTATGGATCTTCTCGCTCCATGCCATGAAAGATTGGAAGGATTTGGATGACATTTGTCCGAATTTCAAATCGACCACCAGGTGTGGCGGGATATACAATGCATGATAGGGTATTTGTAGTTATCGGAGAAAACAGTTCTCTCAATGTTGGTTCTTCCTCTTGTTCGAGTTGCCCATTCATGTCTGTCATATTGACTTCAGTGGATGATTCACTTAAAAATTTCTGCCTTGATCTAGCGTCCTTACGATTTGACCAGCAGGCACGTTCGATATCAGAATTTAACGGTTCTAAATTTCTCTCTTTAGAAGGCCTAGTGTGCATGCAAATGATGCACGGAGTGGAGGTTTCAGGCAGGAAAACCTCAAAAAAAAAATATTTTTTTTTTTTTTTAATTTAAAATTTTAAAATTGAAATTTTTGAATTTTTTTTTTTTTTTTTAAAATTCGATTGATCGAGTCACACTCGATCAATCGAGGCAAGGTCGATGCATCGACTCCCAGCAAAAAAATTTATTTTATTATTATTATTTTTTTTAATTAAGCAGAAATACTATTTTAATCCTCGAAAATTCCTAAAATATACTGTCTACCAAAAATTCAGATTTTCTTAATTTGATCCCCGGCAACGGCGCCAAAAACTTGTTGTGATATTTTTAATGTGATGTTTTACTCGCAAGTGCACGAATCGGTTTGTATATAGTGGGTGCGGAGTACGAGATCGTTCCCACGAGGACTAATTTTAAAATATCTAAAAGAGACAAGCAATTCTAGAGATCTATTAAGATCTAACAGTATTCTACCAGTTTTATGATTGAAGCGGTTGATGAGATGGTAATTAATGACTACAAACTAAAATTCAATTGATAATTCAAAAGTAAAGGTGAAGATGATGATAAAGATGAAGATGCTAAATCCTCCCATATTTGGTCCGTTCTTCCTATAATATAAATCTAAGGATTAAATTATGAGATATTTCATTGGTAACAAACATCTTTTATGGAAGATCAATGGTCAACACCCTAATAGGCTCCACGTTGCATCCCTGCAATTAGGACTTAGATGATTTTCATATATAGATTTGGGATCAAGGACATGGCTAGGCACACATGATCTCAGGTTCAAATAAAAATCATCCCCAAAGTGGGTAAAAATTCCAACAAGAATACCACTTATAAATCTGAAATCAAGGGCATGGCTAGGCACACTTTATTCAGATTAGGGAGTATTTAAGATAAAATTACCATACGAACCAAGATCCGTGGCATGGCTAGGCACACTCGATCCCGAACATAATCGTAATTAGATCCACACGATGAAAGCAAAAGACCATAACAATGATTGGGTAAAAAATTACCGTCACGATTTGAGATCCGCATGGCTAGGCACACGCGATCCCGATTAGTGGCGGAGATTTCATCCGTTCATGATAGCACAACAACCATAAAAATAAAATCTCATATTTTAATCCTAAATTTATATTATTAAAAGTACATCCCTCGGATGGGAATCATTAGATCCCTATCTCTATAAATTTAGCCACACATATTGTAATTAAATAACATAAATAAATAAAGACGGGAAAATAACATTAATTAAAATTACCTCAAACTTCAAAAGAAATTGCTTTGATCCAAAAGTACGATGATCTTCAGAAACGAAATTAATGCGGGAATAAACTTTGAACAAAATTTATAAACTGAAGAGATGAGTACTGAAAAATTAAAGGAACAAAGCTCTCCAAAATGAATAATAAAACTTCCCTATTTCTATGTCTAACTATGAAAAATAAAGGCTAAAAACTCAGAACTCTAAACCTAAAACTCTCTCTAAAATTAATTCTATCTAATTCCTCCTTAATCTACTCTAAAAATTCTTCTCTCCCGAAGTGTTTGAGTCGCTTTAAATAGACCCTCGTCGTGGAAGTCTCCCAAGCCAATATTTTAGGGTCGATTAATCGACCAGGGAGGGTCGATGCATCGAGCCGTCAAAAAGTCCTAAAAATCTGCTTTACAGTGTCAGTTTCGTGTCAGGCTCTGACTCATCCTCGATTAATCGACCTATAGGGTCGATGCATCGACCCCAGAAATCCGTGAAATTCAGCACTTTCTCTTGGTTCAGACACTATTTTGGTATTTTGGCCATAACTTTCCGTCTTGAACTCGGATTGAGGTGATTCTTATGCCGTTGGAAAGCTGACGAAAAGATCTACAACTTTCAGGTTTTGACAATTTCATAATTCGGCCGTCTTAAAGGTCCAAATTTAGCCGCAAGTTGCACCAAGTTCTCGATTACCCAAAGTTGCAGTGTTTTGACATTATATTCAGAATTCTTGGACTGTTTTCTATACTTGGCTTGTATTTACCTGAAACACTTCAAATCTAATCATTCTCATCAGATAGCCTTCATCGGATAGCTAAATATAGGTATTTAGGGGTGAAATATCATCATTTTTCAGTACTCATCACTCGATACTATATTACTAGGGGATTACTTAAGTTGAAGATTTAAGTTTTGCTTTAGGCCTGTTCAGTGTCATTCATGATAAATCAACAGTAAAGTAAGGCATGCTAATTACTAGTAAACTTGAATGTAAATTATCAGCTTTTAAACTGTTTGCTAGCAAATGCATAGACACATCATGCTTAGAATATCATGGAATATATGTGAGTTTTAATTTATATGTTCATTGTGTTTATTCCCTATTGAGCTAGGATGTAGCTCACCCCTTTAGACTATACGTCGCAGGTCCATTGATTGCGGCAGCTGAGGCTTCAGGAGACGTAGATCCGGGTGATTCGGATTACGTGCCTGGAGACGAGTTGGAGCCTCCTCCCGAGGACTTCTTCTAGGAGACTCTGCTGTGTACTTTGATAAAGAGTAGTTTTGAGAACAGATTTGTACGGCTTGATATGTCAAGCCTTTATTTTGTTAAAACAATATAATTAAATTAATTTAGGCGAACCATCTGGGGTGATTTGTTTATCACCAATGGTTCGGATCGGTTCTCTGTTCATACAGTGGCATGAAAGTAGAACTGTCTTTTGTTTATGCCAGATGGGCATGTTACTTTTTCCGCTTTATGAAGTTAATTGCTTTAGCTCTTTATAATTACTTGTTATACCAATGTTCCGTGCATACTTTTGGGGCACGGTCTGAAGGATCTTGCTGATGGCACGGGTTTCAAGGTATCAAAATCCGAGCTGTCACAACATTGCCGTGGCAATGCATTGCTCTATGACACATTCTAAGACTATGGGATTGGGTCCTCCTTTCTCTAAACCTGTCCTTTTTCCAGAGGTTATTACCCAAATTACCTAAGGTCGTCATGGGTTGGGTAAATCTATTGTTCGTTCACACATGCCTGACTCCATGTGGCTTTTGGACAAAACATTCAAGGCAACCCTCTACCCGTTTGGTCACAAATCTGAGCGTGTCGGTCCCCTCCAGCAGATCCTCTTTGCCGCTTATAAGGAGCGTTGGTTTAGTGCCCCTGAAATTATTTTGAAGGGAATTATTAAAGCCCGGGAGAAAATGGAGAAGCAAGTGAAGAAACCGAAAAAGGGCATTCCCTATGCTCGTTTGATTTCCGTTATGATAGAGATTTATCGAGCGGGCCCAGCGTATGAGATTCCCCGTACTGAGTCGAAATCTATTGATGGTCTTAAACTGTATAAACTTGTCAATTGGGATCAGACCTACAGTAGACTTGTTAAGACTCCCAAGGACGCGGTAGTTCCCGATGAGGACGATGAGGATGAGGATCCGACGCATGTTACCCCAGAGACTGCTGCTCCTGCGCATGATCAGCCCCCACAGAGTGACATCCTCACGCTTTCGGAGTTACACGTCGGATGACTGCTGTGAGCCAGCAGATCCAAGAGCTCGCACAACATACCCGCTCTATGAGCCACGAGTTGCAAATACATGGCGGGGCTCTAACATACCTCATGTAGCATGCATTCCCCACAAATTATAGCACGTGCATGGCCGACATCCGAGCGTCCGTTCACCACCCTTCGACATCCAGAGCAGATCCCAACATGCCTACCGATGAGGGTGTTGTTGGTGCGGATGATGGCAATGGTGATGATGGGGATGGTGATCAGGATCAAGCTGGTCCATCTGCAGCGGGGGAGTTTTAGTGTTGCTCTGGGGGCTATGTTGTTATCTTTTATCTTTTGGGGCATGTATTTATATTTCATGCATGGATTATTTTAGAACCTGGTGGTTCTAATTTTTACTATCTTTTATATATTTCTTGTTTTGGGATTCTGATCTGATCGTTAGTTTTGCTTTGTCTTGTATTTATCTGCTATAGACCTGGTCACATCTAATATATCTGTGGATTTTTATATTTAGCTCATACTTCTCTTTGGCTTTGTTTTTGCATTTTGGATTTTGTTATGTGGACATGTACTCTCATGAGTACATGATATCTTGATTTTGCTATATATATGTGGGTTTTTGTCTTTAATATTCTGTTTCTATTTTGCTCTGGTGGGATAGTGTTGTCTTGGTTGTTTTCATAATTCATTGTGCGACAGTTTCCCAGCACGTGACACTTGGGGTGTAGGCATCCATGTACGAATGCAATCCACTATGGCCCTTCGAGTGCCACATGAGTACATCCAAGTTACTACGAATCCCATCCCTTGACTTGCGTGCCCTGCGAGTCCAACGCACGGTGACCCATGTTTTCTTTTTCGTTTCATTTTATGATGTGGGTTGCATTACATTTTCGAGGACGAAAATTCCTGAGGGGAGAATGTAATATCCCTGATATTTTTGGCCTGTTTTTCGTTTACCTCGGTAAGCGTGTCCAGAAATTATTGAGAGATTTTTGTGGATTTTTGGTTAGCTATGTGTTTGATAAGAATAATGGCCAAAGGATTTTATCTCAAGATGTGTGCAAGTCAGGTAAACGATGACTTACACAATGAGGTTAGTGTTTGTGTTTAGCACCGAAATTTTTGCAAGTTAAATGGATAAGTGGTAAATAGAAAAATCTAGATTTTTTTGGTTGTTAACTAATATTATAAAGAGAGGGACTTGCAAGAGAAGTTACACTTCTCTCTCTCTCTCTCGTTTGAATTAGAGTTTGCAACCTTTGGCTTTGCCTTTGATCTTAGATCTTGTGAGCTTGAGAGTTCCTCTCCCCATCTCGACCATTGATTAGAATTGTGTTTGAATTTTGATCGGTTTGAACCATTGAAAGAGAAGAGAGATGTGGAGAGTGGGAAGTTATGTGTGATTTTGGTTGTTGAAGTAGAGACATCCTTGTGATGGATTGATCGGAAGCTTTGGCCCATTAAACTTCGATGTTTGATTCCGGTGCGTGATTTGGTGCAACGGGAACAAGGGATTAAATGACAAGAGGTAGACTTTTTAAACCTCCTTATGTTGTTTGAATTTATGTTTTGATTAGAGTAGAAAACTGGTGTAAATTTTAGTTACACAGGCTGTGGTTGAATGAGAAAGAAAGAATCTGGGGATGAAATTTTTGATAGCCACATAACTGAACAAATTCGAGGGTCAATTTTCAAATCGAGGGTCGAATTTGGAATTCGACCATCGATTTGAAATTCGAGGGTCGAAATATGTTTTTAAAGGCCTGATGCAGTTTTTGAAATTCGAGGGTCGAATTTAGAATTCGACCATCGAATTGAAAATCGAGGGTCGATTTTCTGAGTTTTAAAGGCTGATGCAGTTTTTGAAATTCGAGGGTCGAAATTGAATTCGACCATCGAATTTCAAATTCGACCCACGAATTTGAATTCAAGGGTCGAATTTTGCCCTGTTTCAGGCCTTTGAATTTTTTGTTGAATTTTCTTGGCAAGCTTTCAGGTTTGACTTTTGGTCCTATATTAACACTGAGAGTGTTAATCTTTGTAGGTTTTGAATATTGGGAGTCCATTGTGAGGACTGCTTATGCTTGTTTTGAACCGTCTTTGTTGAGGTAGGGGAACCCTACACATTATTTGCATTCTTTTATAAGTAGGGACTGTTTTGAATATTTCGATAAGGAGCATAAGTTTTGGAAATATTAATTTGAACACAACATGAATAAGAATATGGAAATTAAGATACAAATTAGAAATTTGAGAACTTTGTTATGATTAAGAACTGTGAAATTTGAACCTCAGAACCTCAATTATTTTTGAATGTGAACATCGAATCAGAACTCCGAAAAATCAGTAATATGTTATGAATAATAAGCTTTGATATAAGTTAGCATTTGCATTCGATTTGAGGTACATACAAACGATGCCCTAGATTCTACCAACCGTGTGGACGGTGTTTGTTTTGGCGCAAATTTCCCTCATAGCTTAGGGGCTTGTTGCTCTTTAGAAAATTAGTTCATGAACGACGATGGTCAGTAGGGTTTCCCATCGGTCACGTAGTCTGCTCTCATGCTATAGGAAATTTGGGAGATAAAATTAAGTTATAAATTTAAGACAAGAAGCATGCCAATTCAAAAGTTTTTGAACACATCAGATTAATGTTATCAGTTTTAACTAATAATTAGAACTAGAGATTTAGTTTGCAAAGCATCATTTGAAAACCATACTTCATCCGATTTCTGTCTTTGAAAACCTTTACTTATAATGAAAAGCAAATAGACATGTTTTCTCTATTGGGCTTTGTTGTTAGCTCACCCTCGACTATATGTCACAGGTGCTGAGATCGACCTAGGGTCAGAGGATTTGGAGGACTTCAATTACATTCCTGAGGAGGAATTGGATACACCTGCTGAGGAGTTTTTCCCTTGATTCTACATCACTTCTTTTTGGTACTTTTGTTAGAATATTCTTTGAATATTGGGCCTTAGGCCTTTGTTTTGTCCTTTTGATATCACACGAGGAACCATTATTGTGAACCACTATTTTAGGTGTTGGATTGGCCATCACCGGTGATTCTTCCTGGTTCCTCAGAGTGATATATATTTTGTTGTTAAAACTTTTGTTTTGATTTTTCTATGCTTTGCCTCTGTCGTTAGATCTTTGTTATGTTGTCGGCTTCTGTTTGTTACGGCTTATTGAGAAATCAATAAGTTGATGAACCGGCCTTTCCTATACCTTAGGGATTGGAAAAGTCGGGTCGTCACAAATTAGGTTAGTAATTTTTATTAATTTTGAATCCAATATTAACAATGCCAAAAAGTACATTTGCTCAGAACTTGCAACAGTCTTAGGTGTGCAAGCATAAAAAGTATAGCGATAAATGTATTTCTAGACATGTGAACGACCGTATAGATAGTCGTAGTCGACTGTTTATATAGTCGACAATGACTATTTAAATAGTCATCCTCGATTGTATAAACAGTGGTTGACAACTGTATCCAGAGTCGAAGACGACTCTTTATCTAGTCGTTAATGACTGTTTATACAATCGACGACTATATAGACTGTCGACTGTGGCTATCTATACAGTCGTTCACATGTTTAGACAGTCATTCACATGTCTAGATAGTCGTTCACATTAGTAAAAAAATATGCTTAAAAAAAATTATATGAAGATTGAGGAACAAATTTGTCCATACTTCATATATATGCTCAAAAAAATCTACACATATGCTCCAAAAATTTACACATATGCTCAAAAAAAGTACATTTGTACATTACAATCATTGAGGAACATATTTACATACTTCAAATTTACAAATTCACAAATTTACATGAATCTACACTACAATTTAATTTACATATGAAAAAAACTATGAGAGTTGTGCATCTTTAGTAAGTTCCTCATCGGTTTCTAACCCCCCTCCATCGCCAGTGTATGTAGCAAGGGCATGGCCAATTTTGGCCCTGATCTAACTCATTTTTCCTTGTGTGAAGTCAAATTTCTTTTCCGTCATAAAGTATTTCACAAACTTCAACACGAATACCCCACAGTCCCACCCATTGCCTTATCGGAGAACAGATTTTATCCGACAGTCAGTCCATGACCAAGGATAGGAATTAGCGTTCAATGCAGTGGAGTCTCTGTATAAATATAAAAGTACGGGAAGGTAATGGATCTGTTTAAAAAAAGTGAAATGTCAAATAAGATAAGAAAATAATAAAAATTTATAAGTTTGGACAATTAGTATTATATACGCTTACCAGCGTTTTCAATTAGTCTAGATATTTGTCCTTAGAGGGCCAAAATGTTGATGATCATTATCGATTGTTCTACAATCTTCACGATCTCAAGAACCCAATGTAATGGATTGTGAGAATGAATTTGGACAAATATCTGAAAAGAAGAATATAATGTTAGAGGCCAAAATTTAAATATTTCAAAAGTTGTTGGTAGTGATCAAAACATACCATGCTACATACGTGTGCCCACAGATCTCGCAACCGATTGAAAAAGAAGTTCTGTAGCACCTTTCTACCTTGATTCACTTCTTCCTTATGGGCAGACCAGCGTTTGATTTGTCCCGAACTCTTACTCGTAGAGTTTTTCAGGTTCAGAAAGAATAAATTTGTTGAAATCTCTCAGGTTTAAGACCATGTGGATCACTACGGTAGGGGCCATAAGAAAACATTTCTCCTTTCAGTCAGGATGATCAATGTCATTAATGACTCCCAAGAGTCTTAGGTAGGCTCCCATTATCTGAAAGCAATATAAATACAGAGTTAACGACTCATTAGACGGACGATGTCAACTGTATAAAGAATCGGTATCAACTCTTTATACAATATGTAATGACTCTTTAGACGGTCGAAACTGACTGTATAAAGAATCATTATAAACTCTTTAGACAATTATATCGACTCTTTAGACGGTCTATACCGACTGTATAGACAGTCGATCGATTGTCAATTTAGTACTTACTTTATAGTAGCAAAACTGAGAGAAGTTAAACATGAACAATCAAAAACTAAATATGAGAAAACATCACTCAAGCAATATGAGTTTTAAGGTTACTTACAATATTGTCTAGGTATGTCGTGTCTTTCAAACATCTGAAAGACTACAACATGAGCATATAATCACCGACTATGCTTACATAGGTGATGCATAAATAACGAACAATGTTGAAATTCAAAACGGAATTAACTACTAACTAACTATCATGGGAAAAATGAACTTACTCATCTTCAGAAACAGGCCTGTTCTATATGGCCATCATGTAGTTCTGCTCCTCTGTCAGCTCAACTGTAGAAACGGTCGCTGTCTCCTTAATGGCCCTCTCCATTCCAGGCTTCGTACCCTTTCGCCCGGTCCTAAGTTTCACGACAATGTGTTTTGTGAGTTTCCTAAGCCTCAAGCGAGTGTCAATTGGTTGCTCGGGTTGGGAAGAGGGTTGCTCATCACTAGTTGGCCCCTTATCGGCTTAAGACTCGGGTTGATTGTCAGTAGTTGTCACCTCCTCATGCATGAGAGGAGGTGGTCCCTTATCGATTGGTCCCTTAACGACGGAAGATGGGATATCGAAGCCTATGCTAGACAGCTTCATAGCAGCTCTGAAAAAGCAACATCCTGAATATCAAAACAAACATTATTAGAAAGATGGAATTATATTCACTTATACAAATTACATTACAACACATACCTTAGGTGTCGCCTCCAAAATCATTTGAATGAGTTCTTTCAGAATCCCTTGCTCCTTTCTGATCAACTTGTTGACGTGACTCATCGTCTACAGCTTCACATCCCTTGAAGTGAGTCGGTCATCCAAGGAGTTACATCATGTCGAGAGGAGCGCATTCTCTCACTCCAAATGGCTCACTCTTGAGGTGAGTTTCAAGTTGTCGAGCGTCAGACAGTCAATCATCCTCAACAACAATTCATTAGAGGAGATTGGTGCACTGATGCTCACCTTTGTGGCCTCCCTTATTCTCGACTGCTCTAATTGGACGGGGCCCTCTTCCGAGAACGAGTCTTCGTCCGGCATCGATTAACCGTCAAATTCTTCCTCGCCAATATCTTCGATCGAAATATAATTTTTTTTCTTCTTCGACCGCACATCCACTTCCAAAACTTTCTTAACCTTTTCATCAATCTCTTTCCTTTTCCCCCCATTAACCTTTCGATCCTGCAAATTAATATTCTCTTACGACAGGTATCTCTAACTCGAAGGAAACCAATTCGAGGGGAGCTCAAACCTTTTAGGAAAAAAGAAAAAGGGTAACACCCAAAATATCATAATACTAAATAGAAAATAAAATACAAGCGCAAGATATTGACTCTTTAAGAGGCGGTATTGACTCCTTAAACAGCCGGTATCGACTCTTTAAGCAGTCGATATTGACTCTTTAAGCAGTCGATATCAACTCTTTAACAAGTCGATATCGTCTCTTTAAGGAATTGAAACCTTATACAATTGGCATTGGTACTCTTTACAGTGTTTAGCTTTAAAATTTTGAAGTATTTAAATAGACATCATACCTTGCTATTCAACATCTTCCCAAGAGTGTAGCCTTTCGTCCTTGAATGTGCCTTCTCCACCCATTTCACCGATCATGGGAAAAGGTTCTTCAGGGGCGTACTTTCAGGTAAGATTTGTGGCATCAACTCATAAGCCCACCATTAAAGTATACAAATACATCCATAAACGTTGAACGACTTAAAGGCTTTATCCTTATCAGTAGCCTCTCTACTTTCCACGCCCTTCATTATGTACTTGAGCAAGTCACAGTACACATGAAGATCCCACGGAGTTTGATTGAAGTTCTCAAAGTCATCGATGAGGTAGACGTGCTCTTCCACCAGTTGATGGTGGGACCCGAAAAAAATATATATACACAACACAAATAGAAGAGACAACTTTACGAAGTCGTCGTCACTTTCCGTTTGCCTCATTTCAGAGACTATATGAGACCGAAGAATTTTTCCTATAGGTAGTCCATGAAAATATTTGTAGTAAATCATTTCCTCTTCCGATGGTTTAATAGAGGAGGTATACTGTTCGGGGTTCAATTACGGCAAAACCCACACCCTTGGCATTTAGAATATTTTATCGAAAACTAATCCTCTCAGCAACTCCTTTCACCTCGGGCTAGCGTCATCGTAGAGCTTTCAAATGTCAGTAGGGAACCATTTGGCAATAGCCTGCAGTACGACCATCTTGTCGGCTTGTCTAAATGAGCTATAATAAAAAGGAAATGAGTGAGTCCCATACTAAAATAGATTGTTTAAATGAACTGTATATTATAATCAGGCTAAGAGAAGCCAAGAGAACGATGTCGACCGTATATAAAGTCTCAATCGACTATTTAAACAATCAGTATCGACTCTTTAAACAATCGGTATCGCTCTGTTATTATAGGGAAATAAAAAATATATATAATTCAAAATATACATCGTCAAAAGAAGAAGATAAACTTCTACAACAATGGAAAAAAAATTGATTTCTAATTGAGAGATTTGATAGCTTGAAGATTGAACAATGGAGCGTCACTAACTTAAAAATGACATCGCCTTCCACCGCCTTCGAACGAAATGTAAAAAATAAAAACGTAAAACAGTATAAGGCAGTAATGATTTGAATTTTTGACGACTATTTATTACCTTGGGGGTAATTTCGGCATTTCATAAAGGTGGGCGACGACTAAGCTTCAAGCTGGTCGGTTAGGTGAAAGGTGAAACTATGGGGCCTCTGGTGGAAAAGGTGAATCTGACAAGGTCAATTTGAGAAATTTCCCTTTTTTTTTTTCTATCAAATGGTTAGAAACATGATTTTAAATATTAGTCATATTCGATACATATCCGCTGATATGTATCGTGTTAGGCCCCATCCAATACAATATGCATCCCCCACTTTTATAAGGGGTCAAATATCGGGTCAAACATCAAATATCGGCCCATATTCGATTATATTGGCCAATATATCAGATATGACTCAAATAAAATATAAAAAATGTCTCTTTAGTATATATATATATATATATAAAGGTGCTTAAATATCGACTGGTTTGACCAATACGTATCAGATATATAGGATTCGTATTGGTCTGAGACCCAACCAATACGTCAATATATATACTTATAATCCCTGGTTAATTAGAAGGGGCCTCCAGAAAAGCTATGGCGTTGTTTAGCAAAGTTGCTGCCAAAAAGCTTTTTTGAGGTAAAATATTGGGTTAGAAGCAGTTTTCACCCTGGGGCTTGGCCCCCTCTAGTTGAAAATGTTGTGTTTGGAGAAGCAACATTTTTCCTTGAGAAGTATTTGAAAAAAGGGTTGCCAAACGGAGCCTATTTTTATCTAAAGAAGTGCCTTTCCGAAGCAACTTTGTCAAGCAGATCCTATATTTTTGGGGGTTGAGGCTAAGCGCTCTGCTCTTATTGGCGTACTCTTTGGACATATCAATTGAGGAAAGGTGAAAGAAAAAGATTTTTATTTGGTGATGGATTCATCCCCAATTCCAGAGTTTCATTGGCCATTGATTTTGGACAAGTGGCATTATTTTTTAGGGAAATTTACCTGACCGACCCTGTCAGATGTACATTTTACTGCAGAGACCCTATAGTTTCACCTTTACCCGAATCGACCCGCTGCGCGCCGAGCCGACCATAAGGAGAATAAAAAGTCCATATTACCCCCTTCTTTGACTTTCTTTAACCCAAATACGTTCCCTTTCTCCTCATTTTAATCTGCGCTAAAGAGGTGGTGAAGGTGATGACGTTTTCTGCCTCAGATCTGCTAACTGGAAGAAGAAAACAGAGGTTTGGGAGAAGAAGCTTCGGCATTTTGCCATTTGGAGTTGAGATCCACTGTAAACTAAAGATCCTGCAGTTTAAACTGAAGATCCTGTGCAGTTTCCCATTCCGACGCGAGGTATGTTGAGATCCACTGTAAACCATATCGAATTAACTTTTGGAAAAGGTGAATAGATATCGATTATAAATAAATGCAGGAGCTGGTCGATTGTAAGATTTACCTCGATTGATTATCCAATCGTTAGCGATTGCATATTCAATCGCTAACGATTGATTAACCAATCGTCAATGACTTCATAAATAATCGATATTGATTGGATATCCACTCCTGCATTTATTTGAAATCGGTGCCGATTGGATACTCAATCGTTAGCGATTGGTTATCCAATCGTTAGCGATTGACTACTCAATCGAGAACGATTGAGTACTCAATCGTTAGAGATTGTATATTCAATCGCTAACGATTGGATAACCAATCGCTAACGATTGAGTATCCAATCAGCACCGATTGAGTATTCAATCATTCCCGATTGAGTATTCAATCAGTGCCAATTGGAGATCAGTTGTTTTGCTACCAATTTGTCATATTCATCCGTCTTATGACTCATTTCTTCTCCTTCTTAAACAGGCAATGTCTGGTGTGGAAATTCCTCCTCTGTCACTTTGATGGCCAAATTGTAAACGATGATGGTTTGTATCAAGGTGGCCACCGGAGGGTTATTACAATATCGACAGGTATATCTTATGAACGATTTAGAAGGTGAATTTCTGCTGTCAGTTTTACGAGAGCAGATGAAACAATTTTCATAAAGTTCTCTATGAAGATAGTGAACACCCCTGTGCTTGCCGACGTTTTAGATTCGGATGATTTGGCCACCCTATTTTCGTTTTATAAATTCGGGTCGGACATTATAAAGGTATTCATCATTAAAGAACCATCCTCCTTCCGATTCGAAGCTGAACATGTACCTCTAGGTGGGATTGATTTTATGAGTAACCATTCCTTCCAGCCATATAAGTTTGAGGAAGGACTTACGTATGATACTATTCAGTTAGGTGATGACGGCAATTTTACGGGAAACATATCCACCATGAAGATGACTATTGATCTAAACCATGCCCCAGTTGAATCATATGATGACCCACTACAAAATACGCATGGGACACATTATAGCCAAGAGTTAGACTACACGTCTCTAAGAGTGGGGGATGAAGACGATTTTCATCATATCTTTTCCGGTGGATTAACAAATTGGATGACTCACGAATTATGTTTTACTATGCTATCGATGGGGATTAACGAAGGAGCTCAACCCTATTTCCATACATATAATCACCCATTTGGTGAAGGGACTAGTCAACCATGTCAAAACCAGTTCAGTGAAGGGCTTAGTCAGCCATGTCATGACCCGTTCCGTGAAGGGCCTAGTCAACCACATCAGAACCCCTTCGGTGAAGAAGGATCTAGTGAACCACCTCAAAACACTGCTGGTGAAGAGAACGTCGAAGATTATGATGATGAATCGGATGGGTTTATAAAAGAGGATCCGAAATGTTTTACGAGGGGCATTGATAATCCATTAGTAGATGGAGCTTACGAAGTGTCAGAGACATCGGATGAGTCTTTCGATCAAGAGGTAGAAACCGAATATCGGAATTGGACGTTTGAAGTTGGAGAGATCTTCAGAGATAAACAAACATTTCAAAGAGCATTGAAAAAGCACGCAGTGGAGAAAAACTTTCAAATTCGGCCTTTGAAAACCGCTAATTATCGAGTGACAGCCGCATGCTACGAAACCGGTTGTTCATGACGAATACATGCGTCTAAATTAAATGGGCTCGACACTTTCCAAATCAAGACGTTCAATAGTACTCACACATGCGGGGCCGCTAAGATCAGACCGCACGGTCACCGTAATGCAATAATCTCGAGTGACAACCGTATGCTACAAAACCGATTGTTCATGGCGAATACATGCGTCTAAATTAAATGGGCTCGACACTTTCCAAATCAAGACGTTCAATAGTACTCACACATGCAGGGCCGCTAAGATCAGACCGCACGGTCACCGTAATGCAACAATCTCGTTCGTAGCTAATTATGTATGGGAGAAACTTATGTAAGGATTCGATTATACTCCGACGTCAATAATATTTGATATTGCAAAAGCTTATAATATGCAAATCTCATATGCTAAGGCTTGGAGGGGGAAAGAACTTGCCCTTAATGATATTAGAGGCAGTTGGGAACGACAATTTATAGATCTACCAGCCAACGTGAAGGAGATGGAGAGGGTAGATCCTAATGTACGAACATCCTTTCAACTAACGCTTGACGGTAAATTTCAAAGATTTTTTTAGAGTTTCGGCCCCTGCATTCATAGCTACCGTAGTACACTTTGTCACACACTGCTTGTAGATGGCACACACCTACGGGGACGTTACGAAGGGATCCTACTTATTGCCTCAGGGCAAGACGATAATGGCCATATATTACCGTTAGCATTTGCCGTCGTCGAATTAGAAGAAGAAGATACGTGGATGTGATTTCTTAAACGAGTAGGTGCATTCGTAATCGGTGAATTTACCGAAGATTTCATTTTTATCACGGATAAGTCGAAGAGTTTAACTAAGGCGGTCAAACATATCTTCCCTAACGCACATCACAACTATTGCATGCGACATATGACACAAAATTTGCAACACAAGTATCCAAAGAACAATGTGAAGGGTTTATGGTAGTGCGCCACACATGCATTTTCAATAGAGAAATTTGATTATTTTATTAACAAAATGAAAGAAGATCCTGCTGATCCTCAGGCCGTAGAGTATATTTTGAAAATAGACCCAAAGTATTGGGCACACGCACATATGAAAGGAAGGCAATATGATTCTCTGACTACGAATAATACCGAAAGCTTAAACAGTGTATTAAAGATAGCTCGAGAGAGACCAATTATCGACCTAATCAGAACTACTAGAGAGAAAGTCACCGACCATTTTCAAAAGTGCAGAGAGATATCTAAGAAATGGACCACCATACTCTGTCCAAAAGCAGACGAGCATATGAAGAAGGTACTGCAATTGACCGGTAAGAAGAGAGCTCAACCATACGGGCGCGATCAATTTCAAGTCAATTCCAAAAATTTCATTCATCACGTCGACTTAGAACACAAAACCTGTATTTGCCGTCGTTGGCTTATTCATGGCTTGCCTTGCTCTCATGCCATGGCAGCTATCAATCGGAGAAGTTACGATTACCATAACTTATGTGAGAAGTGGTTTTTCACTGCTTGCTTTAGACAAACATACGACGAACAATGGCTTCCTACCCTCGATAAACGCCAATGGGCATTCCAAGCTGAGCATCTGCCAGAAAATATGAAAGTAAAACTACCCTATAATTGTCGAAAGCAAGCCGGACGTCCGAGAAAGAGAAGGATAAGGTCTAAGGGTGAAGTTAGGACCCTACAGTGTGGCAGGTGCAAAGAGTATGGTCACAATCGCCGGAGTTGCACGGCAATTGGTCCCATGGGTTGATACAGTACAAGAAGTCGGCTAAATTTCCCACTAGATGTAAATTCCCCTAAAAATGTAGAGAGGTGTTGATAGATAGCCCTGGTAAGAATTGGGTTTAAATTATAACTCCATTGGGGTTATATCCAACCTGATTTTCTAATTTAAGGCAAGATTTGTGTACTCTTAAAAATTTTCAAACGTAGACAGTTAATATCGATTGCTTCTGCAATCGAAGTCGATTGCTTCTGCAATCGATGTCGATTACATAATCAATCGATGTCAATTGCATAATCAATCAATATCGATAGCATAATCAATCGATATCGATTGCTTCTGCAATCGACATCGATTGCTTCCTCCACCTAATGTTAAGCAGCCCATATAAAATTTTTACATACTTGATATTATAAATTTAAAAAAAACATGATTGTTTTTACACTTAAAATATAAAATTTTCGTTTACAAATAATCTTTCAAGTTAATACAATTTTAACGTTAGAAATAAACTAGGATGCTACTGCATCAGTAGTAGGTTCTTCATCCATAGCTCTCTCAACTTCTCCATCGGTAGTAAATTTAGTGAGGGCTTGTTCAATTTTTGCCCTGATCTGACTCATATTGCCTTGGCTGAAGTCAAATTTCTTCCCCAACATGAAGTACTCTATGTACTTCAAAACAAATACCCCACAGTCCCAACCATTGCTCTATCGGGGCACGGATTTGACCTTACAATCAGAACTTGACCACGGATAGGTCGCAGCTTCCAATGCAGTGGAGTCTCCGTGTACATGTAAAACAGTGGGAAGATATTTGGTCTGTTTAGAAAAGTTTAATGTCAGATAATGTTTGATAAGATAAGCTACTTAAGCAGAAAAAATATCAAGAAATATATGTAATCGATTGCCCAAACGATCGACAGCGATTGTATAATCAATCGTGGACGATCGTCTAATCTATCATTAGCGATTGTATAATCAATCGTTGTCAATTGTATAATCAATCGTTGCCGATCGTATAATCAATCGTTGTCGATAGTTTTGGCAATCGCTAGCGATTGTATAATCAATCGTTACCGATTGTATAATTAATTGTTATCGATTGTTTAGACAATTTTGAAGGTGTGGACGATTCTTACCAGTATGTTTATTTATAGAGGATACTTGTCCTTCGAGGGCCTATCCAAAATTGGATCAACGATCATTACCGATCGTTCTAAAACCTTAACGATCGCAAGGGCCCAATGCAAAGGAGCGTGGCTATGGACTGGGACAAATATCTTAAATGAATAATATAATATATTAGAGGACACTATGGTGAAAATTATGAACAAAGTTTGCAGAGAGCGTAATATACCGTGTTGCATTGGTGAGCCCACAGATTCCTCCACCTATTGAAGAAGAAGTTTTGGAGCATCTTCTTGCCTAGGTTGGTTTCTTCCTTTAGAGCAGCCCACCGTTCAATTTGTGTGGCCATCGGTTTTTGGTTGAGTTTTTCAGTTTCAACAAAGAATCTGAAATCGTTATAATCCATGCCGATATATGACAAACTGGTGGGGCTCATCAGGAAGAACTTATCACCAAGTTCAGGATGAGCAGCGTCATCCATGACTTCCAAAAGTCTTAGATAGGCTCCCATGATCTGAAAAGATAACAAATTTCAATAAATGTGGAGTCGTTATCGATTGTTCAGATAATCGTTAATGATTGTCTAGCTAATCGGTATCGACTGCTCATACAATCGTTAACGATTGTCTAGCTAATCGGTATCGATTGCTCAGACACTTGTTAGCGATTGTCTAGCTAATCGGTATCGACTATTCAGACAATCGTTAGCGATTGCATAGAGAGGCGGCATCAACTGTGTACACAATTGTCAACGATTGTGTAAACAATCGTTTTTGTCTATCTGGGCCATCGTTCCATTTCCAAGTCAGTCGTTACTTTTAGAAAACTTGAAAAGAAAATAACTTTTTAAAATTTAATATGAGAGATTTCGTTACTTACAAGATTGTCTAAGTATGCCGTGCCTTCCAGACATTTGAACGTATGCATCCGGAGTGTATAATCACCCACGGAGCTTACGTAGATGCTGCATGAAACATAACGGCCAAGTTTTAATTCAATACGAAGTAACTAAGTTGTTACTAGCACTGGAAAAAGGACAAATTTGTAATATATGTAACTTACTTGTCATCCTTTTCGGGAGCTGTCCGGATGGCATTCATGAACCTCTGCTCATCTGTCAGCTCCTCCGTAGGAGGGGGTATCGTCACTGTTGCCGGTTTTTTTATTTTTATCGCCTGCTTCTTAAATGTCCTAGGCTTCGAGGCAACTGGTTTAACTTTAATCCTAGGCCTCAGGAGAGCATCAACTGTCAGACCACCCTTATCATCATCATCGTGGGATTGGTTATGAGCTGCTGCCAAATCCTCTTGGGCGGGAGGAGCTGGTGCCACATCTGCTGATCCCTGGTCGGCAGGACTAGCAGGTTCTGGTCCAATATCGGCAGCGAGAGACACTTCCGATAGCAACTTTAAAACAGTACCATCCTGAATATCGAAAGACATAAAATTGATAAATAAGAAAACAAAGAACAAAATGACTTCTAAAAATAATATAAATTGTATTTACATTCGGTACCGATCGCCTAACGATTGCATTTACAAGCGGTACCGATTGCACATACGATCGGTATCGATTGTAAATGCAATCGGTAACGCTTGTAAATGCAATCGTTACCGATTGTAAATGCAATCGGTATCGATTGTATATGCAATCGTTATCGATTGTAAATACGATCGGTAAACAATCGAATAAATAAAAAATCAAATTAAAGCAGACTACACTGCCAATCATACCTTGGGTGTCACCTCTATTATTGTTTGAAGGAGTTCTATAATTTTTCCTTGCTCTTTCCGGATTAACTTGTTGAAGTGATCCGCCGTTTGCAATTGAACATCCCTTGAAGTGAGCCGTTCTTCAAAGGAGTTGCATTGTGTCCGGGGGAGCATATTCTCCTCCACCAGCCGCTTATTCCCTTCCACCAATTGGTTAACTAACTCTTCCAAATTGATGACTTTTTGGTTGAGTTTCAAGTTATCCATCTCCAAAGCATCAATCCTCCTCAACAACTCTTGATTAGAGGAGGATGGTGTACTGCTGGTTGTCTTCGCGGCGACCCTTTTAGGTCGGTCTAATTGGCCTTGGACCTCATCTGACGAAGAGCCTTCACGGGCGTTATTCGTCCTCAAATTCTTCCTCTTTAATTTCTTTGAGAGGAATATTTCTTTTCTTCTTGGGACGAAGATCAACTTCCACAGCTTTCTTGACCTCGTCAACCTCTTTCCTCTTCCCCCTAATTTCCCCCCCAACAGCCTTTAAAACCCGCTGATAATCCCTTACGAGTGGTATGTCCATCTCGAAGGTAACGGGTTCTAGGGGAGCGTTAATTTGTTACGAAAAAGGACAGGTTGTAAAATAACATAGAAAAATTTACAGAAATTGAAAAATCACTCTAAATTAAAGACTGCTTAAAGAGTGGAAACTGATTCCATTTACAGTTTATCCCAATTGTGTAGGTAATCGATCCCGATTGTGTAGGTAATCGATCCCGATTGTGTAGGTAATCGATCCCGACTGTGTAGGTAATCGATACCGATTGTGTAGGTAGTCGATCCCGATTGTTTAGGTAGTCGATAGCGATTGTTTAATCAATCGTTTTAGACTACGTAGGCAATCGATATCGATTGATTTGGTAATCGGGATCCTTCATATTACTCTTTAAAGTTGTTACAAGTTTACCTTTACATATTTGAATTAGTTAAAACGACATCATACCTTATTGTCGACCATCTTCGCAAGAGTGTAACCTTTATTCCTCGTTTGGGGCTTCTCCGCCCACTTCAACAATCGGGGGAAAGGGTTTAGCATTGACGTTCTTTGAGGTGAGACGTCAGGCAGCAATGACGTTCTTCTCATAGGCCCACCACTGAAGTAAACACATACAGCCATAAATATTATATGGCTTAAGGGCTTTATCGTTGTCTGTTGTCTTTCTATTTGCCACGCCCTTCTCTATATACTCTAGCAAGTCTTTGAAGACGTAGAGACCCCATGGGGTTTTTTTGAAATTTTCCACGTCATCAACGAGTTAAATGTGGGCTTTCGACAATTGAAAATGGGACCCGGGAAAAAGGAATGTACATAGAACAAAAAGAAGAACCAATTTGACGAAGTCTTCATCACTTTGCGCTAGCCTCAATCCACTATCAATATGAGACCGCAGAATTTTTTCGGGCGCTAGTCCCCGAAAATATTTGTATCGAATTGTTTCTACTTCAGGTGCTTTAATGGAAGGGGAATGCTCTTGGGGCAACTACAAGGCCCAGATATAAGGCAACGTCCATCTCCCGAAGATAGACATCTCTCCTCCCGATTCGAAAGTGGTTCTTCTCAACCCAAAAACTTAACATGGCATCCACAACATCTCCAGCAAAACTAACACCCTTTGGCATTTGGAATATTCCCCCGAAAACTGATGCACTTAGCATCTCCTTCCGTTGCGGGCTAGCGTCTTCGAAGATCTTCGAAATGCCAGCAGGAGAATATTTGCCAACAACACGTTGTACAACCATTTTGCCGGCTTCTGTATATGAACTGTAATAAAATTAAAAAAGAATGTTTATAATCAGGCTAGATAAAAAAACTCGCCAATTCCCTAAACAATCGTCACCGATTGTTAATGCGATCGTCCCCGATTGTGTACCCAATTGATGACGATTGTTTAGGGAATCGTCATCAATTGTTGAATCAATCGACGTAGATCGCATTAACAATCGATAGTATATACAATTGTCCAATTTTTTTCCCTTTTTTCTTCTTTTTCTTATTCTTTTCTTCCTTTGCCAAAATTTTCATTACTTCATCGTTTTCGTCCCAAAGGAACTGAAGAGGATCTAATTCTAGTGGTGGTGGTGGGTTTTGAGGTGTTTTATCGCCGTCGTTTGACATTTGGAAATATATGATGGTGATGGTTAGATAATAACGCGATTGCATATACAATCGATAGCGATTGCATATATATGCAATCGCTTTCGTTATTATCCCTAACCATCACCAGCAAATGATTTTCCACCATCAGCAGCAAATGAATCATCCCTATTATCCCTACCAGCCCCCATATTTCCCAATGTCAAACGACCCACCAGAATTAGATCCTCTTCAGATCTTTTGGGACGAAAAAGAAAATGTTGGTGAAATCGTTATCGATTGTATAGACAATCGGTATCGATTGTATATACAATCGTTATCGATTTTATACGCAGTCGATAACGATAAAATTTACTTCAAAATGTGCACCGACGAAAGTGGAAGAAAAAAATCAACAGAAATTAATTATTTTTACTAGCTACTTACAGGTCTGGTAGCTTGAAGATTGAAGAACGGAATGCTAGCGACTGTCGACCGCCTCTCCACCGACTTCGAACGAAAAAGTAGAAAAGTAAAAAGGTAAACAGTGTAGGGTTTGGTGAAGGCGGCTATTTATTACAATGGGGGTAAATCCGGTATTTCCTAAAGGCGGTAGTCGGCTCGACGCGCAGTGGGTCGATTCGAGTAAAGGTGAAACTATAGGGTCTCTACAGTAAAAGGTACATCTGACAGGGTCGGTCAGGTAAATTTCCCTATTTTTTATCATCTTTTAGTTTTTAGCTTCTTTATCTCTACAATAGTAAATCACATTTGATGTCACTGTTCATTTTTGCAAAGTTGACGTCATTGACCATCCAATTTTATTTATCTTGTTATTTTAATTACTTTCATAATAGCTATGATCACTGAGCGGCTCTTTAATCATATGATTGAATGCCAGGTAATAGCAAACTACTGTGGGACTAGATAAGATACCTAGTCCTCTAGTCTTGTGTAGTGGGCTACCTTTATCCCTATTATAAATTGTTTAGGCCTCGTTTGGGAGCCGGACTTCACCCAGAATCTGAGTTTAAACTCAAAAATAACTTAGAATGAGTTGTTTTCCGACTGATTCTGGCATTCGAGAGTTTTTTTGGGAAGTGGGATTCTGACTCTTTTCCGACCGAAAGCGACACGCAGTCGTCCGAGCGATTTGGTCGAAATAGCTTAGAAATTGAGCTCAGATTCTAGCGCATTGTATATTTGGGGTTGATTGCTGCTACACCAAACTATAATAGCTTCTTTGAATTGTTGCTACACCAAAAGCCAAAATAAAAAAAAAATGAAGAAGACATCTTCTTCTTCTTCTGGTTCTCTCTTTTAATAAAATAATAATTAATTAATTAAACGCAATTTCAAGCAATTCAAGATATGAGATTGGATCGCCTCTGTTTCAACTGCAACCAAAACCAAATCTCTCAAAACAGAGATCTATATGTAAGAAACGGAATTCAGAAAGATAAAGAGGAAGAAGAAGAGTCTCTGTTTCAACTGCAACCAAAACCAGATCTCTCAAAACAGAGATCTACATGTAAGAAACAGAAATCAGAAAGATAAAGAGGAAGAAGAAACAGAAATCAGAAAGATAAAGAGGAAGAAGAAGAATCTGAGATCTGTAAGTGATCTGCAGAAACCATGAACTCTCTTCTCTCTTTCTCCCCCCTATTGGATGGTATCTTTAGTAACTTGAGTTTCTTCGCCTCTTTGAAAGGTTTCGGTTTTTAAAAAGATATAGAATTTAAGAGTGAAGAGTTAATATTAAGTGTACCAACAGATCACGGATCATAGTGCTCGGAGCCTTTGTCCATTACATGTTAATGGACAAAGGGGCCCAATTGGTCTCAATGGGCCCACAACGGGCCCAGTATGGGCTAAGATATCTAGACCTGATACTAAATGGGTTGGCTCAGCCGGATTAGTAAACCGAGTGTGTATGGCTAGTTCTAAAACTCTAATAAGGTTCAGCTCATTTAATCGTCACCTGAACCCGCCCCAATTTCATCATATGAGTTCGATTAATAAGCGAGGTCGGGTGCTCTAGACGATGGGCCAATGGATTGATTCAATTTTGATACTCGATTAACAAGGTTGATTTTAATTGATGGGATAAATGGATTTCTAACATCCTTAAAATTCGTGTACGTACGATTTAATTTTTGCTATTAAATTTATTGATGGCCATTACTTTTTCTTATTAATTTTGTAGGTGGTACTCCCTGCCAAGGATCAAAATTTCGGCCGAAATGACTGAAATTTCGGCCGAAATTATCAGTTTTGGTCTCCAGCGAAATGATAATTTAGACCGAATTTTCAGTCCAAATTTGTAAGGGACCCAAAATTTTGGCTGAAATTTTGGCCAAATTTTTAGTTTTCGGCAGAAATTTTGATCCTTGCTCCCTGCCAATCTGGGACTCTGGATTTTAGCTTCACCCCAAAGATTATAATGTAGATCAAAGTTTTTGTTTCTTACGACAAGAACAGTGGGGTACTGGCAGGTTGGGTTCAACAATAATTTGGCAAAGTTATAATTCCCAAAAATCCCACAAAATTTGGCAAGTTCAGGAAAATATTTGAGAAAAATTGAAGAGAAAAACTAAGATTAAAAAGTAAAAAAAATGAAAAAGTCACAATTTATTGAAAAAATCAAGAATTATTTAGGATTTAGTGTGAAGGCAAGTGCTTTTGGCTTAAAGTGATGGGCAGCAAGTTTACATCCGGGAGTAAGCCTCTCCAAAATGGGGGTAACGCTACCAGCCATCCACCTCTCCAAATCTCCAAGCATTGTAAAAGCGGGAGCCTTGTGCACTGGACAATACTTTTTTTTTTTTTTTCTATCAAATAGTCAGAAACATAGTTTTAAATATCGGCCATATCCGATACATATCGGTTGATATGTATCATGTTAGGCACCGTCTGATATGATATGCACCCCCCACTTTTATAAGGGGTCAAATATAGGCCCATATCGGATCATATCAGCTGATAGATCGGATCTGATTCGGATAAAATATCAAAAAGGCCTCTTTTGTAATATATATATATATATATATATATATATATATATATATATATATATATATATATATATATATTATAAATAAAAAAAGGTACTTAAATATCAGGCGATTTGACCAATACGTATCGGATATATAGGATAGTATCGGTCTGAGACCCAACCAATACGTCAATATGGCGCTGTTTAGCAAAGTTGCTGCCAAAAGGTATTTTCAAGGGTAAAATATTGGGTGGTAAGCAGTTTTTATCCCGAGACTGGCCACCTCTAATTGAAAATCACTACAAAAAATAAGAAAATGAGTGATACCAAAAACTGCAGCTATTAATAAAAAAGTTTGTTGTTTCAATAGTGACAGGACTAGTAGCGGTAGTTTTTTTTGTTCATTATGACAATTTTTTGTATCGCTAATAGTCATATTTTTTGTAGTGAATGTTGTGCTTGAAGAAGCAACCTAAAGTTGTTTCTCTATTTTCCACTAGTTCTATCCAAGGCCTTGGATAGAAAGGGCTTCACAATCAATATGGCCCTATTTGGCAACCCCTTATAAGCACTTTTTCGGTGCTTTAAAGAGGTTATAACATGTCTCTCAAATAGTGCTTCTCAAAAATCTCTATGACAATGTTGAAAATTGTGTTTTAGGAGAAGCATCATAAGACAGCTTCTCAAGACAACACTATGTTTAGACAAGCCCGTAAGTGAAATGCATTTTTCACCTACCATTTTCCCTTTGAGAGGCACTTTTTGAATGAGGGTTGCCTAACAGAGCCTTTTTAAATATAAAGAAGTGCCTTTTAGAAACAACTATGCCAAAGAGAGCCTATATTTTTGAGGTTGACGCTAAGCCCTCTACCCTTGTTGGCATACTCTTTTGACATCTCAATTGAGGAAAGGTTAAAATAAAAGATTTTTTATTTGGTGATGGATTCATTCCCAATCTAGAGTTTCATTAGTCATATTTTCGCCATCTGTCATTATTTTTTATCAACTATGCCATCTGAGATCTGGTGGATCAACTAATGCATCAATAAAACGTCTCCATTACGTGATACAAAATGATTGAAAGCCCTTTAAACTGAGAAATCTCCAAACTTGTTTTAGCCGCTCAATGTAATTGTGTTTGTTCTCTTCAAATCAATAGAATTAATTTTCGATCTAATCTTGGACATGTATTAAAAAATAATTTCCCTTTTATTTTTCATTTAAAATCCATGTTTGGTCATAATATATATATATATATATATATATATATATATATATATATATATATATATATATATATATATATATTGTTTTTCATTTAAAATCTATGTTTGGTCATAATATATATATATATATATATATATACTAGTGGATCCTGCACGTGCAAATGCACGTGAGAGCAATTTATTTGAAGAATGAATCGTTACAATATAAATTTTAAAAAAAAATTTGTATTTAAAAAAAAAAATTATTGGGCACCGAAATTTCAGTTTGGATAGGATTGAAACCAAATCCGGTATGTTCACAAAAATTTCGGGATTTCAGCTTAACATCCTGGACGAAATTTCAGCCAAAATGTGGTGGGGCAGGCCAAAGTTTCGGTGCTCATACTTTTTTTTGTTTTAAAATAAAAAAATTATCGGCCTTCAAAATATTAGCCAATAATTTGGCCAACAAACCGAATCTGATATGCTCACTGAAATTTCGCGATTTCAGCTGAACTTCTCGAATGAAATTTCGACCGAAATGTCGTGGGTCAGGCCGAAGTTTCGGTGCTCATACTTTTTTTTGTTTTGTTTGAAAACAAAAAATTATCGGCTTTCAAAATATTAGCCAATAATTTGGCTAACAAACCGAATCTGGTATGTTCACTGAAATTTCGGGATTTCGGCTGAACATATCGAATGAAATTTTGACCGAAATGTAGTGGGTCAGGCCGAAGTTTTGGTGCTCATACTTTTCTTTTTTTTGTTTTAAAACAAAAAATTATCGGCCTTTAAAATATTGGCCAATAATTTGTTGATTAGCAAATTATCGACTAATAACTTCAAATTATCGGTCATGAATTTGAAGGCGATAATTTTTTACCAAAAATTTCGAGATTTTATTTCGATGCGGTTCGAAACTGATGTGTTTTCGCCGAAATTTTGATCCTTGAACCAAACTAAAATGAAGTCTTTATCATTTGTGATGAAGGTAACAAACTCGATATCGGCATTAGGTATCGATCCACGGAGGACCGATACCAATCGGCCGATACGTATTGGCTCTTTTTAAAAGAAAAATAAAAGTGCACGGTCTCGGCACAAACCAATATGTATTGACCGATACGGACCTATATCAGCCGATACCGATCGATAATTTGAAGTTATTTGCTGATGATTTGCTAATCATCAAATTATTGGTCGATATTAAATCATCATATATATTATCGGCCGATAATTGTGGGTTTTTTTTTTTTTAAATTGGCATTGAAATTTTGGCCTGGACCAAAAGATTTCGGCTGAAATATCGTCTCGGATTTTCGGCCGAAATCTCGACATTTCGGTGGGGTTCGAAACCGATTCGTTTCGTCCGAAATTTTGATCCTTATTGTAAAGTATGACATCTTGGGCGATACTGATACATAACGGCGATACGTATCGGTTTTTCAATAAACCGATACGTATCAGTTCTGATACTTCTTGGTCCTCCAACTAGGTATCAGTATCGGCTGATACAAGCCCGTATCAGCCGATATGTATCGGTTTGCGCCAAGACCTTGATTTTTTTTTTCACAAGGGTCAATACGTATCGACCAATTCGTATCGGTCCTCCCTGGATTGATACCCGATACCGAGTTTAGCATCTCGATCTCAAAAGATAAACGCTTTATTTTAGTTGGGGTCATAGATCAAAATTTCGATTGATAACTTCAAATTAGCGGGCCGATAATTTTGGGTTTTTTTTAAAAGACAATTTGGGCACCGAAATTTCGGCCTGGATCACAAGATTTCGACTGATAATTTGATGATTAGCAAATTATTAGCCGATAACTTCAAATTATTAATCGAGAATTTGAAAGCCATGATTTTTTATCCAAAATTTCGGGATATCAGCCAAAAATCCCAGACGAAATTTCGACCGAAATCTTGTGGTCCAGGTCAAAATTTTGATGCCCAAAGTTTTTTTTTTTTTAAATCCAAAATTATCGGCCGAATAAAATAACTCAAAATTATCGCCCGATCTCATTAGATTGGCCGATAATTTTATGATTAGCAAATGATTAGCTGATAAGTTCAAATTATTGGCCGATGATTTTGAGTTTAAAAAAAAAATCATAGGGTACCAAAATTTCGGTGGAAATTTATGTGACACACCTAAAAAAGTAACCTTAAGATCAATTTTGAGCATGCACATGATGTTCAAGTCACTTTTTCAAAGATATGTGTTTTGTGAAATAAAACACTGATCCGCCAATAGTACTCGCATGATCTCAAGAGCCATCATGCGAACGATTGAGAAGACAAACGATGTCCATCGTCTGATTCAACGCAGCCCATGTATTTCAGCGTGGGTCAACTCAACTATTCGGTGGGTGAATTTAAAGAAACTAAAAATCAATAGTAACTCTTTTGTCTTTAGTGATAGGACGGAATCTGAACAAAATACCCTTCTCACTTTTATATTAAAGTATATATATATATATATATATATTTTTTTTTTTTTTTTTTGTTAATTTTGTTTTTTTTCTCAAGCATATTTTCTGCCGTTATATTCCCGTACTACTACCTAGACTTTGTCATTGTGGTAAGCGGGTTTCTAAAAAGTTGACTTTGAGTCACGAACTAAAATTTGACGGATACGTTCTTAATTATTATTTATTAAAACATTTTTAATTATTAAGATGTCAAATCTTTCAATTGCCTAAAATGAATGAGATAATGATGAAATGTGTGGTAGCCAATATTCCACCTTTACCCTAAGCAAGAGGAGCACTAGCTCGTGGACTTGCCAATATTCCACCTTCCACCTTCACCTTAGCCAATATTCCACCTTCACAATTATGGGCTATGCACTAGATTTGCCATAGTTATCATATTATAGATGGAAAGGAAAAGCAGCAATGGATTCTCGTTTCCCCTATTTTCTTCGTCTACCTTTGCTCGTCTTCCTTTTGTATGCTTTGCTGCAATGCAAATGACACCATAACTAGAGAGGAAGGGATCAGAGACTGGGAGACTATCGTTTCCGCTGGTAAAAAATTTGTATTGGGATTCTTCACTCCGGAAAATACGAGGAATCCGAATCGCTATGTGGGTATATGGTACTATGTGACTAAAACCATTGTATGGGTAGCCAACCGAGAAAACGCAGTTACAGATGCTTCCGGAGAGCTTTTTATCGGAAACGATGGAAATCTTGCTCTTAACGATCGAAAGGGAAACGTCGTATGGTCCACAAACATAGCAACTGCAGCTAGCAATCCAACAGCAACTCTCCTCGATTCGGGGAACCTCGTCTTGAGAGATTCAGAGAAAACCATATGGCAGAGTTTTGATTTTCCTTCTGACACTTTGTTGCCAGGCATGAAGGTGGGTATAAATCTGAAAACCAATGGAACCCAAAAGCTCACTTCATGGAAAAACGCTCAAGACCCAACTTATGGTAGATTTTCATTTGGGGTAGACGTTAATTATGGACAGAACCAGTTCTTCATGTTGAGTAATAAGTCGGGCAAATCGGTGGCTTATTGGAGTAGTGGCAACTCAGTGTCGCCTTTAATCGACATGAATCCAACGTTCAATTCGCGAGTCGTTAGCAACGCGGACGAGTTTTTTGTGTCTTTTTCATCATTTTATAATGAAACCAGGGTGATGATGGACTTATCAGGCCAACTCAAAGGCTTCGTATGGTACGATGCCGCGGAGCAGTGGTTGCTGGTGTGGTCGGAGCCCGAGAATTTCTGCGGTGTTTATGCTGTGTGTGGCGTGTACAGCACCTGCGACAGCAACACTGTGCCGGCCTGTAAATGCTTGACCGGGTTTACGCCGTTGTCACCCGATGAGTGGGATGGAGGCGATTTTTCAGGAGGGTGCACCAGAAGGGCACAGCTGAATTGTGAAGGAGATGGGTTCTTGCTCATTAAAGGGATGAAGGTGGGTAACCCAGATAAATTGTATGGTGTTGAATCTGTTGGAAGTGAAGAGAAGTGCAGGGAGGAGTGCCTTGGAGATTGCTCTTGCATTGCTTTTGCTAATGGCTATACAAATTCCACCAACCGTCTAAGGTGTCTGATTTGGTCTCAAGATCTGATTAATCTTCCTGATGATGGGTACAATATAAGCGATGGGTGGTTCATCAACCTTCGCCTTGCAACTTCTGAATTAAGTGAGTTCTTTATTAGCTTTTTATTTTTATATTGCTCTCCAAAATCATATGAAGCTATGCATAAATTTAATTATGCCTCTAGGAACTAATTATAAAACAATCAGGGTTTAAAATCTCGGAAAACTCATCATTATTATCAAATCTTTATCCCAAAAGGTCGACTTTGCGAGTCCTACTTCTCCACTCTATTTTTTATGGGCATTAAGGTCGTAGTAACCTCGGAATCCTTCATATCTCCTATTACTGCTTTCTTGCAGGTTACCAGTCTTCCTACTTTCTTAGAGTTGTAATATTTCAACCCTTCTTGTAGAGGTCGGCTTATGGACATGTCCAAACGATAGTAGGAGACATTTCATAATTTTTTTTATGAGGGGGCACTAGCAAATTTTTTCTATAATTTTTTTTCCAATTATTTTTTATTGCAAATTGCTTGTTATTCTACATATTCATCTCAATAGACACATGTCAACCGCATTCAAGTTATCTTCTCGTCGCTTTTAATAGCCCAACCTTTCACACTTTATATTGTAGGTCTAATAGTGGTCTTTTGAAAATGTTTTTCTCTTGCTTGCCTCTATTTCATACAACCCGCATTAATCTTATTGGAGACATTATCTTCAAATCCATCATTTAATTGCAGATTAGAGCTTAAATAGATAAATTTATATAATGTGACACTAGATGATTTTCTATTTTAACTAATCCTTTTTCAGGTTATCCTGTTCACTAAATTTTGTATTTCATTTACTTCATCTTTGTTCTACTAATTCAAACTTCTCAACTCCAAGATTTTTTTCCATGATTGCAGCTTATTATTTATTGATTTTCATGTTTAGGCAATTAGTACCACGTTATCCACAAACAACATACACCATAAAACCTCTTCTTGTATGCATGTTTAACATGTCAATGGTAAGGCAAACAAAACAGGCTTAGTCTAGATCCTTGATGAAGTGCAACTCCGACATGGAACTTGCTTGTCTCTCCACACGTCATTCTTATACTCGTTATCATCCTCTCATTCGTATCTTGGATAATCTCAATATACAAGTTCGGGATACATTTTTTCCCCAACATCCACCAAATTATCTTTTTTGAAATTCTATCATAAACTCTCTATATCAATTAAAACTATATTGAAGTTTTCTCCTTCCCTCCTTGAATTTCTTCAATAAAAAAATAATCCAACTGCTGTTCGTACTGATATAAATCCAAACTAGTTCTACCTGGTATAGACCGATACTAACAATTACCATTGGATCAAAGCCACTGTTGCTTTTTCTTTTTAATAATAGCCGACACTTTCAAAATATGTTATCAGTACCTTCCAAGCCCAAGATGCTATTTAGACTCGAAATTTTAGATCTTGAAAACAATATTTCAATAAATAATGACACAAAATGCTTTCTTGTTTTTTAACACGATATCAGTTCGTTTTCTTAAACCTCATTTAGCCCATGCTTAAAAAAATAATAAAAATTGGATAATAATAACCAATTTAATACATTTTATCATGCAATATACGGTTGAATACCACTATTTATAGTAGCAAAATCATTAGGTTAAGAAAGTAATTATAGGAGCAAAATCATCATTGGAATTGAAATAATACTTGTTGATCACACTACTCATAAATTGCATCTCTCCACATTATCTTCCCTGAATAAATTCTATTTAAGATGTCCTTCGAATGTAATTCCACTATACGGTAGAGCTCAATTAAATGGGCGCAAATAATGAACAAGAGCAAAGAGTCAAAATCAGATACCGGCTTCAAGTATCGGCTCATGAAGGACCGATACAAATCGATTGATACGTATGTATGCGATAGTCTTATAAATAAAATAACATATGTTGCTGATTGTCCCTTTTACTTTTGGTGTAGTACTATAGCCCATACATAGGGTCTACGCCTCATACTTGTTCGATTGAATGATATATACAGCGGTTAACTTTTGATTGAATAATATATAAAATTAATTTAAATGGAGACAAATGAGGTGACAGCACAGAAAAAGACCACAAGAAAATCAGGCGCAACTTCCTGGCTAGTACTCATGTTCATGCCCACCTATTTCCAGAAAGTGCTCACATTTCAAATTCCTTGAAAATTGTTGAAAGAATTAGATGATAGAGGTCTTATTTCAGCCTAATCATCCATACAATAAATCTTGAAATTATTGTGCACCTATCAAATGGTACATTCTTAATTTCTCGCAATATAGATCCCCAAAAATGACTTTAAAAGCACATTTGAGGGTGACGAATATTATATGATTCAAGAAAAAAAAATTTGAGATTTATGAGACATTTAATCAAACACTAACTGCATAATAAGTGCATAATGATCTAGACATATATTATGTAAATATATAACCTCCATCCTCTCTGATCCGATTCAATTAACGATTTTTTTGATTTCCGAATCGCTTTTAGTAATTAAAGAGGTGGCACGGCTAGAGATACCCTTTTCCCTGACCCTGCAATAACGTGTCTTTTGGGGACCTGACGGGACCTGTCGCTTCCTATGATTAACTTACACAGAAAAAGTCAAACAAGCCATAAAGCAGCTGAAAAAGCATTATAAAAAGCAGAACCTGTAAATTATCTTGTCGATTTTTTCGTCCACTAAAAATGGTAGCAGAATGCGCGCGTCATGAAAAATTGTAAATGTGAATTTCATTGTTAATAGTAAGATTAATAAGTACTAAAAAGGCGAATAAAATGATTGCCACTAAGAATAAAAGCTTGATTTATATAAGAAAAAACTTAATATATTTACCAAAGTGAAATGTTATCTAATGCAAAAAAATGTAAGATAATATCTCCCAACTTTATTTTAACATATCACTTTTAGGTTGTTACAGCTCATACGTTAGTGATGTTTATGTGCGAGTAATAAAAATAAAATAGATTTATAAAAATATAATTTTCACCATAAAATTTATAGAATTATAAATTCATTAAAACTTGCCATCCAGAATTTACAACAAATCCTTATTAATTTATCTACAAAATTGGTGCAGTTCTTATTTTTCCTCTATAATTAATTCACATAACTATCCCTACCATCGTCATCAATAGGCGGTGTATGTGTAGGGCTCTCAAGGAGCCGAACCAAGGTCAGCTTGATGTCAGATCTTTTATATTTGAGTCGAGCTCTTTTATAATCTGGCCTAAAACTACTCAGCTCATGACCAGTTCTATCGAGTTAGAGCCGATTTCGAGCCTAATAATATGATATATTAATTTTTTCATTTGAATTTATTTCTTATCGCCTTTCTTTTTTCATAACATTTTAATTTATTTATATTTAAACGATTAAAACTTCTAATCTTCCAATTAAAAGTATCTAATCAAAATTTGTTATTTCATAGTAAATTAGCATGACGAGAGTCGTAGACTTAGCAATTAGGGTTTCCGCTGAAAGAGTTAATTATTTATAGGTAGATAAAAATATTTATTTGTTAATTTATTAAAATACCCAAAACCCTTAACCACTAAAAGCTTCTAATGATTCATTTTAAAGTTATTTTAGTAATTTAAGTTAGATGTTATCGTATATATATAAATATTTCAAAATAAATATTTTATATATATATATATATATATATATATATTGAGTCGAGTCAAGCCAAGCTACAGACTACCAAGTCGAGTCAAGCCCAGCTTGTGATTGGCTCTTTTACACATGAGTTCTTAACTGATAGCTCGCCTTGAATCGCGAGTCAAGCTTAAGATACTTGCAAACTCGTTTTTTTTCATGCCGAGCCAAATAATTTCTTGGCCAGTGATCGACATCAAAAGCCAAATCCGGCAATTCAAGAGTCTTGAAACCTCAGCTGTCCTATTAATAAATTTAGGGCAAGTGGTGGGTAGGAACTCCTGTCAGGTGTTGTAACAAGTACCCCATGATAAAGGTAGCAGGAAAGAGTTTGACAACTTAAATTATAAATTTTATTAAAACTTGTCTTCAAGATGGACCTCAAATCATCATTCATCCACTCTAAGCAATTCATATGAAAACAACACTGATATTATTAAAAACTTGATTAATTATAAAACAATAATTTAAATAGATTAAATAATCTATGTAATGACTTTTTGCTTAATGTAATACCCAAAAAGTCAATTCGATTGGTACAAAGTTAAAAAACACACAATAGGGAGCCATTTTTTGCACACAATTTAAAAAAACAAGTTCAATAAGTGAACTTTGGGTACCTTTATTAGTGTCTCACAATCTCTGAAAGCACCCATGTCGGGAGGCCCTTCAAAACAATGTATTAGATGATGGAGATTGTGTTTCATCCCGATCTTCCACACAATGAATCTTGAGATATATAATCATAATCATAATAAAAAAAATGCACTCGATTTTATTAGAGAATAGAGAATCATAATCATAATCAAATGGATCCTCACGTATACAAATAAATTAATATTTAAAAATATATTAGGAAGTTAAGATTAGAATCCTTATGATTATGATTATCTTTTCCAGTTGGTGTAAACGTAGACTGTATTGTGATTATCTTTGTCATTCGTATAAAATGTGGGAAAATCACTTAGTTTTTAAAATCAGATTCACAAAGGTTAGGATATCTCTCTTTCATTCTTTCTCCCCACCTCTCTTCTCTGGCTTAAAGTTTTACATGGTATCAAATCCATGCTCGGCTAATCACTTGTCATTAGCTAGCCATGGCCTTGGCTCCTACCTTTATTGCTTCCGCATTTCAAAATTATGTTTATTGTATTTCTCAACCCATCCACATCTTCAACCCTCCCTCACACTCATCATCAAGCTAAGATCATATTATCTCTTAAGAGAATTGAGTCGTAACATTTTCTTCAATTGCTTTTAGAAGATATCATGATATATTAATTTGATCTAGTGGGCCACCGGCTCTGACAAACTTCAACATGAGCGGGATGCGACAATAATGTGTTGGAAATTATTAGGATCTTCCCGTAATCAAAAGTGGAATTAACTAAAACTTTAACATACCTTACACCGTAGAGTACTTTTTCACGCGAGGATTAAGCCTTGAGCGATCCGAGAGAGTAATGATTTGACAATCGATAATTTGATGGAGAGTTTTCTCTTTCTTTACACACCGTAGAGAAAATAGGTTTCACTTGAATTCTTCTAATTCAATTGATACGTATATTGTGTGTAGAAAGAGGGACTCTACATCCATTTAAATAGATTAGAAACTTGTCCATCAAAGAATCTAACGATTAGGATTACCATCCTTATGTTAGGGTAATTACAGCCCTTGATTTAATTGGAAACTTCTAATTTGACCACAACTAGTGTTCCACCATCTCTCTAAGTTAACAACTTGGACTGTTTGACCTTGACCATGACGTGTGACTTAAGGGCCACATAAATCCGTGAAATCCAACAGTCTCCCACTTGGACCTTAAGACTAATTGGAGTTTTTTTTTTTTTTTTTTAATTTTTTGAAAATCAAGTTCAAATTGTTCCTTTAAAAAAAATTTGACACAATGCACCGATTTGAAAAATCTTAGAGAGATATATCCTTTCATCTTCATTCCAAGCACCATTAGTGAGGATCATGAATGCACTAGTGTACTCAATATTGACACTAGGACAATTCCATGGTTATAAAACTAATACTACTTGAAACTTCAACGTCCTTAACCTTTACGTGATTATTTTAAACAATGTGGCACAAGAAATATAGTACTCTTAAAACTTGGTCTGGTACTCATTCTCGTGAAGTCCTATTTCATGTCATTGCATGTCACTCTGATGTAATCTTTCATCTCATTTTCTGACAAATCAATCACCTTTTCATCAGAGTAAAGGCATTACCAACGTGGAGCCAACTCACGTTTAGCCCAAACAAATTTGAGTGTCAAACACTCCAGGCTATTTTGTGACAATCGCTACCATACCTTATGACAACTGCCACCATACCTGTGACAACCGTCACCATACCTTGTAACAACCGTCACCTTGTTATGGGTAATGATTTCATAACCTGTAAATGATAACATGCAATAATATAATAATTTGAGCTCAAAATAAAAGCATGGATATAAATGCAGTGAAAAATCCATGATCCATAGCAGAAAAGAAGCAATAATAATATGTCCAAATAAAAGCAAATCTAGAACTGAGTCAACAACTCAACAAATCCCATCCGGGTCACTTGCTCCTTTAAAACCTTGGGTGGTAAACCCTTGGTAAGGAGATCTGCAATCATAAGCTCCGTACTAATGTGAGGAATCTCTATAACACCATCTCGAATGTTCTCATATACAACAAAATACTTGACATCAAAATGTTTATTCCTCCTGATAACCTTTTCATATTTTACAAACTTGGTTACAACCTCATTGTCATAATAGATGATAAGTGGACGATGAATGGAATCAATAATCTTTAGATTTTCAATAAAATTCTTCAACCATAATGCATGACGAGTAGCCTCATAACAACCAATAATCTCAACATACATAATTGAATTTACCGTCAAAGTCTGTTTGGTGCTTCTCCAGGAAATAACGCCCTCTGCAAGTAGAAACAAATAACCTGCTGTCAATTTGACGATATCCCTACAACCAGCAAAATCAAAATCTGAATATCTGACAACCTTAAGCTCATCTAATCTATGATAGGTCAATATAATATCTTTAGTTCTTTGTAAGTAACGAAGTACCTTCTTCACAACTTTCTAATGCACAATTCCTAGATTAGACTGATTGCAGTTAAGTAAGGTGACAGCGAAACTGATATCAGGATGTAGACAAACCATTGTATACATAAGACTACCCACAACGGAAGCATACTCCTTTTGATCTACTTGTTACCTTTCTGCCTCAGTTCTCGATTATAGATCTTGAGAAATAACGTCATGCATAAAAATAGGTGCTTCACCTGGAGCGCATCTATCCATGTCATACCGTTTAAGTACTTTCTCTATGTAGACCTTCTGTGAAAGACCTAAACAACTGACAGCTCTATCACGATAAATTTTGATGTCAAGTACATACTCAGCAATACCCAAATCCTTTATATAAAATTCCTTGGAGAAAAAACTCTTGGTATGTAGAGAAAATAAATGTCGTTACTTGCAAGTAGTATATTATTCACGTAGAGAACCAAAATGAAAAATTTACTCTCACACTTTCTAAGATACATACAATGATCAACAATATTTTCCTTAAACCCATAACTAGTGACAACCCCATCGAATTTTAAATACAACTGCCTAGAAGCTTGCTTGAGTCTATAAATAGACTTATTCAATTTGCAAACTAGTTGTTTTTTTCCTTTAATCACAAAACTCACTAGTTGTGACATGTATATATCTTCTATAAGGTCCCCATTTAGAAAAGCAGTCTTCACGTTCATTTGATGTAGTTCGAGATCGAAATGTACAACTAAAGCCATCACAATCCTCAATGAACTCTTAGAAGAGACAGGAGAGTAGGTCTCATCATAGATAATGCGTTCCCTCTGTCTGAAACCTTTTGCAACAAGTCGTGCCTTGAATCTTTCAATTTTGCCACTAGAATCTCTTTTAGTCTTATAAATCCATTTGCATTCAATCGCCTTGTGATCTGCTGGCAAATCCATAAGGTCCCAAGCCTTATTCTTTTTCATGGACAATAACTCTTCTATCATGACCTCCTGCCAGTGTGAGGATTCATTGCTGTCAATGGCCTGCTAAAAAGTTGATGGATCATCAAGATCAACACCCTCAAACTGAGCCTCTTGCGCATACACCTCGTAAAAATCTGAAATAACAGATTTACGTTGGCGCTCAAATCTTCTAGGTTGAGCCGAAAATACTCGTGAAACATGAGGTGGAATAGGACATTCTTCTTCAATTGGAGCCATCACTAGATTTGTCTGAATTAAAGTTTCAACATATATGGGATCAGGTGGTGTAGGCAGAAAAATATTACCACCAGATAAAGGCACAGTCAAATTCAGAGTTCTCAATAAAAGTAATATTATTCTGATGTGAACTCCCACTGGATTCGTCATTCTTTAGAAAATTAGCTATATGGGTCTCAGCAATATCGATGACTCTTTCAGGACAATAAAATCTCCAAGTCTTAGATCAATGTCCATAGCCGATAAATAAGCAACTGACTGTGCGAGGATCCAACTTCATAATATTGGGTTTATAGAACTTAGCTTCAGCATCACAACCCTATATATGTAAATGTCCGAGCTTTGGATCCTTAGTTGTCTATCTCTTGTAAGAAGTTTCAGGTACAGCCTTGCAAGGAACCCTGTTGAAAATATAAACTATTGTCTTCAAGACTTCACCCTAAAATTTTCTTTAAGTGTAGAGTGACTTAGCATGCTACGAGCAGCCTCCTGATAAGTACGATTTCTCCTTTCTAAAATATCATTCTGTTGCGAAGTGCCAAGAGAAGTATATTGTGGAACAATGCCTTGAGTCTGTAAGTATTCCACGAACGGTCCATGATTGACACCATCAGGACCCATTCTACTGAACTATTCTCCACCTCTATCTGAACGCACAATCTTTATCTTCTTCTCAAGTTGATTTTCTACTTCTAACTGATAGGTCATGAAGACCTCTAAAGCTTGATCTTTCGTCTCTAATAAGAAGACGTGTGTGTATCTGGAGTAGTCAGCAATAAAGATAATAAAATACATTTTGCCACCACGAGCGGCAATTAGAAAAGGCTCACAAATATTGATATGTATCAACTACAAAACCTCAGTATCCCGAGAGGCAGAGAACTTCTTCTATTTGAAAGTTTTATCTTTCATATAATTTACACAATTTCCAAAATCGATGAAATATAATAGTTTAATAGTATCAGATCTAACTAACGATTTCAGTCTTTTCTTTGATATGTGACCTAACCTTCTATGCCATAAGGCTGCAAAATCATCCCTAAGCAAAGAACGCTTGGACACGAAAGGTGTCGAGTCAGAGGCCTCGCTAACCAAAGCAATGATGCGAGAGGAATCAACAGATAGCAAATATAAACCATTAAGTAAAATGCCACGACCAACCACAGAACCATCAAAAGAAATATCCAAACTCATACTGTTAAAAGTAAAAACTTAACCACAGTCTGCAAGTCTAGATAACGAAATAATGTTCCTCCTAAATGAGGGAATAAAATATGTCCCATGTAAAATCAAATTATGTTTAGAGTCCAAAACTAAATCGCAGGTGTCGACACTCTCCACCTGCATCGTCTGGTCGTTCCTTGAACCTATCCTCCTATTTGGGTCTTCTCATGCTTCTGATCACCTGAAAAGAGTGCATAACATGCACAGAAGTACCAGAGTCAAACAACCAAGAATAAAGAGGACTATCAACTGAAAATGTCTGAGAGACTACTAAAACTCTAGAAATACCTTCAGGCTGCTTCGCTAGCCATTTCTTATAATTCACTCATTTGCACTTGAAGTGGCCTTCCTTGTCGCAAAATCAACAATCGCTTACAGTTTCAGACTAACCCTGAGGATGCGCTGTCTTTCCAAAACTTTGACCCTTACCTTTACCCTTATTTTGAAATTTTTGTTGTGGCTAATTTCCTTTTTTATTCCTCTTAGGACCCTTCTTCTTAAAGTTCCTTTTACTAGAGCTGGAAGTCCCTAAATGAGCAGACTCATGTCGCTCGCCTTTAAACCTCTTTTCTTCAATGGTGCACATCTAAGTTAACTTGTTCAAGTGTCAATTCTGCTCCTGCGAATTATAATTCACCTTAAAAATATTAAAAGTCTTAGGAAGGGAAGCAACCTCAATGTAGACTATCAACTCTTCATCGATGTTAAGCCCGTATTCTTTAATACCCAAATAGATTTGAAACAACTTTAATAAGTAATCTCTCACATTCTCACTGCCACCATACCGAAGGTGCATGAGATCATGCATGTAATCATATACGACCTGCTTCTTACTGCCAATGCATTGTTTCTTAATAAGAGTTATTAATTCAGAAGCGGTCTCTGTAGCAGGTAAGCCACCCCTGAAAGAGGCATTAATTGTGACCCTGGTCATTAACATGGCTAACAAGTTAGCTTTATTATATTTCTCTGAAAATTCTTTAGCCTTGGCAGGAGAATCCTGGGTAACCGTCGTAGGTTTAGGTGTGATAAACATAAAGCCCATGTTGAAGATCCCAAAACAAACGTCGAAAGTCATTTTTCAGGTATTAAAGTTAGACCTAAAAAGTGTCTCAACTCCTGCTATGTGTTTAATAATTGACAAGAGATCCATTACTGCAAAATTTTTAATTTAGGATCACCTTTTAAAGTCAATCACAAAAATTAAAATTTAATCAATTCTTTAGATTGAATCCCTTTCGCTTAAACCAGGGGTTTTAGTTCAAACGTGTGAAGAGACACTATGTGCACATGCCAATTTTAAGGAAAGCACTTGGCAACGTCATGACTCACCTTTGGCTAAACACCATGACTTGTCCTTGCTTCCCTCCTCGTAAAATACGTTATAGACCCAGCCTCTATAGTTTGATTAGAATCAGACACTTACTATACCTTTGGGCAAGTAGGGTTATTCTATTCGCACACACTACGTCAAGTACCTATGACACCTTTTGGCCGTACACAAACACTCAACGCAATGGTACGCCTAGTGATCTTAATAGAGAAAATATCAAAGATTTGGAAACCACAAGGTTTGTAAATTGTCTACCTTTGGGCAAGAACCAACTCACTCGCCAAGCATCCCAAACGATCACTCGGTTCTCCATAAACCCCATAGGAAAGAGTCAACCCTTATGATCCATAAATGTCATATTTCAATTCTTAGAATTAGGGATCCAATGTTAAATTTATATACGGTCAGATTAAAAATATAAGGAATAGATTCCAATTCAACTTTAATATGTTCACATATTTAACTTTAAGTTGAATTATTTAACATTAAAATAATCTGAAATTTAACATGAAAAGGAAAATGGTATAAAATTCATAGCACATAACTTTAAGTGAAATACACATGTAAATCAATACCTTAAGTAAACATTTCATGAATGATAAAACTTTAAGAGTGCGCATGAGACATGTATCTTGAGCAATTAAATATAAATAAATTAGGAATTTAAATTTAATTGTAACTTTAATTAAAGGCACTCAGATATAAAATAATTATCCGATTAAAAAATGTAAAAAAAAACATCACATCATAAAATGTTATAACAGAGAGCTCCTGTGCAGAAATAGACCTCAAAAATAGATCCACAATGTTCGAAAAAGTCAAAATTCATATATAATGTCCACTCGCCAAGCATCCCAAACGATCACTCGGTTCTCCATAAACCCCATAGGAAAGAGCCAACCCTTATGATCCATAAATGTCATATTTCAATTCTTAGAATTAGGGATCCAATGTTAAATTTATATACGGTCAGATTAAAAATATCAGGAATAGATTCCAATTCAACTTTAATATGTTCACATATTTAACTTTAAGTTGAATTATTTAACATTAAAATAATCTGAAATTTAACATAAAAAGGAAAATGGTATAAAATCCATAGCACATAACTTTAAGTGAAATACACATGTAAATCAATACCTTAAGTAAACATTTCATGAATGATAAAACTTTAAGAGTGTGCATGAGACATGTATCTTGAGCAATTAAATACAAATAAATTATGAATTTAAATTTAATTGCAACTTTAATTAAAGGCACTCAGATATAAAATAATTATCCGATTAAAAAATATAAAAAAAAACATCAGGTCATAAAATGTTATAACAGAGAGTTCCTGTGTAGAAATAGACCTCAAAAATAGATCCAAAATGTTCGAAAAAGTCAAAATTCATATATAATGTCCAAAAATTGAACCTATATATAGCCCAGAAATGACCTAAAAAGAATTAGGAATAGCATGGGTCAAAATGGGCCTTAGTCGAACGGGTCGAATCCGGGTCATGTACCATGGGCCGAGAATGGATTGGACCGAACCATGGGCTGAATCGGGTCATGAATCATGGGCTGGGAATGGATAGGACCGGACCATGGGCTGAATCAGGTCATATCCCAAGGACCGGGTTGAGTAATGGACCGGATCGGACCATGGGCCAGATTGGGTCATGACCCGAGTCCGGTTATGGACTGAGCCAGGTCACAAACCAAGTTGGGTCAAGTGCTTTTATAAGTCCATGGGCTGGGTCAGGTCGGTTTGGGTCAAAGTGTGTCAAATCATCAAGTCATATAGAGTAGGGGAAGCACCAACTTTCATGCTCCCACTACACATATAACTAAAGAGTCGTCTTCCTCTAAAATAAGAAACAGAGTCCTTGCTTTAGGCGTCTTCTGAAAGGGAAAGAGAGACCTTTTAATTAGGCTTCTTTTATATGCAGCCGATGACAGAGAGACCTTATGCAGTCAACTACAAGTTTAAACAAGAGACCTGTAGTATTCTTTTATAGTCGTATTCTTCTTGTAGACGTCTCTTCAAAAAGAAAAAGGAAACTAGAGACCTTTAGGGCTTCTTTATTTGCAGCCACCAAACAAACTTCCACCACCTGAACATAGCCGGTCAATCAGTCGATGGCCGGCGGCATCCCGATTGCCGGTAAAATCATATATCTTACCTCGAAAACCTTAAAAAATTACTAATAAATTTATTATAAATTGATTCACACCGGCGACACCCCATTAATATAATCCTTAAAATCTTACACTAGCATGTTAAAAAATCTCGTGAGAAATAATCTAAGGTTTAGCAAAAAACTTAACGATGAGAATCGGTACGGTAAAGTCAATTAAGGGTTTGTCTCTGATACCACTTGTTGGAAATTATTAGGATCTTGGGTTTGGCTCTGATACCACTTGTTGGAAATTATTAGGATCTTCCCGTAATCAAAAGCAGAATTAACTAAAACTTTAGCATATCTTACACCGTAGAGTTTTTCACGCGAGGATTAAGCCTTGAGCGATCCAAGTGAGCAATGATCTGACAATCGATGGTTTGATGGAGAGTCTTCTCTTTCTTTGCACACCGTAAAGAATGTGGATTTCCCTTGAATTCTTCTAATTCAATGAATACGTATATTGTGTGTAGAAAGAGGGACTCTACATTCCTTTTAAATAGATTAGAAACTTGCCTATCAAGGAATCTAACGGTTATAATTACCGCACTTATGTTAGAATAAATCACAACCCTTTATTTAATTGGAAACTTTTAGTTTGACCGCAACTAGTGTTCTACCATCTCTCCAAGTTAACAACTTAAGCTGTTTGACTTTGACCATGACATGTGACTTAAGGGCCATATAAATCCGTGAAATCCAACATAATGAACTTCACAGATAGACAGAGACCACCAACAAGTATGATTGTACGTTTTTCGGCCCTTTATTATCGATCATCAAGAAGCTCAAAGGCTTTTTTTTAAAAAAATTGCATTTCTCTTTTTCAAAGCACTACAAAAAATAAGACTATTAGCGGCAGCCAAAAACTGCCGCTATTAACAAAAAACTACCGCTAATACCCTTGCCGCTAATAGTCTTAACAATTTTTTTATTAATAGCGACAGTTTCTTGCTACAGTTTTTTGTAGCAAAAAACTGCCGCTAATAGTCTTATTTTTTTTTAGTGAAGGAAGATGTAATTGCAAGAGCGTATTAGAGAATAGAGAATCTTTAGGATTTTATTTAGAGATGTACCTATCAAAATGAAATTAATATCTAAGATTATATTAAAAACTTAAGAGTAGGATCCTTATAATTAATTGTGATTATCTTCACCAATTCATGTAGACGTGATCGGCATTGTGATTATCTTTATTATTCTTGTAAACGTCGGAAAGGCACTTAGCTATAAAAGTCTACTCACAAAGGTTAGTAAAAATATTAAAATCTTCTACAGTGTAGTCTCTTGTGATATTTCTCACCCGTTCTCTCTCGGCACAATCTCTTGCTTTCTATCTTAAATTTCTGTTGATTTGAAAATTATTAAATGCACCTATTGAATTGGCACAACAAAAAAAAACCTATTAGCTGGTACCCTCATGTACAACCCAAGATTTGGCTGCTATTAGTCCTGTCGCTATTAAAAGATGCTGCTGTTAGTCCTGTCACTACTAAAATATGCCATAATAGCAAGTGCCGTTGAAATCCCCTTATTTTTGTAGTGTGATTGCCCTTGGTGCAAAATCGGGAGCCGCCATTTACAACCCAAGATTTTTCTCTCAAGCCATATTTCATGTGTTTAAATTGTTGACTGTTTTGAATCAGTTTGAGATTGTTTTTCTCCCAATTTTCTAGTCAATAGATCTAGAAATCATTGGTCTACCATCCATTGTTCATATTTCAATTCCACATGGCACACATCCCAAAAACTACGCATACTCACTTTAACTTTTTGGGATGCGTTCTATGTGGAATTAAAATTTGACCAACGAATGGTAGGCCCATGATCTCCAGATCCATTGTGTGGAAGATTGGGGTGAAAAATGATCTTCATTGGCTGATTCAAAACTGCCAACAATTTAGGCACGCAAAATGCAGAGTTGCGAGGGAAGAATCTTGCGTTGTAAGTAAATGTTATTTTGTCTCTGTTAACAAGATTTTTTTTTTTTTTTTGAAAGGTGTTAACAAGATTTTTTAAGTGGCCATTATATTCTATTCTATCAAGGTTTTTCCAACATAATATAACCAAAAATGGCCATCATAATTGTGTCTTATCATATTAGTGAATGGTTTTATAATTTAATATAAATTATTAGAAGTTAAAAGAAATATGTGATCCCATTGTACGATAATGTCCGTTGTAACGCCTAAATTAACAAATTGTTAAGGTTCATAAAAGAAAGTTAGAGTTCCTTTTGCCTCATTTGGAAGTTTCCTAACAATTATTAGAATTATTATGAATCTTACTTAGATTCATAAGGTTTCTTAGCAAATCTTATATTTCTAAAAATGCCAAATGTATTTTTTAGTCACTCAGACTCTTAGCTTTTCTATTAATTCATTCGTTGATTTTTCTATAAACGGCACATTCAGTAGTAAATAATAAACAACATGCATTTTTAAGATATTTCTGAAATTTATGAATAGTGTGGTACATACGCTTACAATAACTGATGCATATAGATCTAATAATATCATTTATCCTATTCAAAAATTGATTGACAGAGGATAATTGTGCTTCATTGAGCTTGAGCAAAAGTTGCACTCCATTGGTCAACAATTTCAAATGCTTGTTGATGATGGTAGATTTATGTATATAGCACCAGTCGTATCTGTCAAGAAATACGAAAACATTGCTTTTAAATGTTTTCTTTTTCTGTTTTGACTATACAACAATTACAATTGGGGTTGTCAACTCATCGGGCAACTCATCAGGTTGTTTCCTAAGGCATGGTCTGGTTCTAGGGGTCAAAGCTAGGCACTAGGGCAACCCTAACTTACGGACTTTGATATGCCCAACCCAACTCTAACTTAGGGGGACACGGGCCAGGCTTTAGGCTTTGATGTTTGTTGTTATTTTTCTAATTTTTGTAAAAAAAATTTTGAAGATAGAGACATATTTCAAATGAAGAAAAGAAAACCCTTAAACCTCTTTCCACTACAAAAAAATAAGACTATTAGCGGCAATTTTTTTAACAAAAAACTGATTAGTCCTGTCCCAATCAAAAATTGCTGCTATTAGTCCTGCCACACACTACCAAAAACTGTCTTAAGAGCAAGTGCCGCTGAAACTCCTTATTTTTGTAGTGTTCTATAGATAATCACATTACAAAAATATTCTTACAGCAATCCCTTTGATGAATCTAACCGGTAATATTGAGGATAACTTTGATAATTTGATTGTAAAAGCATTATATATATAACACCAACAAGTTAGCGGTAAACTGATTCAAGGATACAACAAACTAAATTTGTATTCTTGAAGGACTTGATGAATCCTATCACGTTCGCAGAACACCAAAATATTGCATTTTTACCAGCATAGCTGTGATATAAACTTTAAGTGCAAGAAATAAAGAGGAGAGGGACAAAGGTATTTTCAAGTAAAATTATGGAATTGGAATTTTTAAATATACGATGAAGAGGTGTTTAGACACCCTCTCAAAAGAGTTGCATGATATTTCCCGCAAGGGAAATGACCTTTCACTCAAAATGACAAGATTAAAAGTTAAACGTCAAAAGTTACCTAAGCACCTATTCATTTTAAACAAAAAACAACGAGTTGTCTATGCAACCTTCCAAGTTAAATGCATAAGTGTTTGCTCAAACAATTATAACCACTTGGTCAATCATTTGTTTGAAAATTACATAACTAAAAATTTAAAATTTCCAGCAAAGAAGGCACCCACATCCACGACAAAGTCAACTTGAAATCTCTAGCTAAATTTTATGTTAAGAGGATTTGAACATTTCTCTTTGCTAAAAAGTTAGCCTCTTAGTGAATGCCTAATTACTTATTTACATCTTGTCATTTTGTTTCATTGAATATCATATATGAATTTTTCATATATCCATTTTTGTAGATGTCATATTCGTTAAAAAAAACATTCAAAGATATCATATTGAAGTTTTTTTTTGGTCAGGTACCCGCCACATGAAGTGGGAGACCTGAGTTCAAATCTCTCCTTGAGGCCAACCTAGGGGTTTATATTTGACATTGATTCCCTCTCCCTTTGCAGTGACAAGTGAAATACGGTGTAACGACTGCAACAACACGGTCATTCCCTATCCTCTAAGCACTGGACCTAACTGCGGTGATCCAGCTTACCAAAGTTTTACTTGTGACAATTCCACTGGAAATCTTCACTTCAATGCTCTCAACACTTCTTATACAGTTACAAATATAAATTCAAAAACAAGAACATTTGTGCTTCAACTAGATCAAATGAGTAATTGCATGGAAGGGATCTCCAAAAGAAGCAATTTACAGATAGATTCTAAAGCCCCTTTTTACATAACCACCCGGAACACTATCTTTTTGATAAATTGTTCTAGTCACCCAGTGTCCACAGATTGCAGCTCTTCTAGTCGATGCTATAGATTTATTCAAGAAAAGCCACTAACGAGAAATAAAGAACACAAAAAGCAACATTGTTTTGACTCAGTGACTTGTTGTAGTTATGATGCTGGTGGTTCTCCTTTCACCACTCATTCCATCGGTGATTTCAGTAAGATGTGCAAAGGCTACACTAGCATAGTTGATGTAAATCTGTTATCCGATGCAAGTAGTTGGTTAGAAGGAATTGAGATTGGATGGAATCCGCCACTAGAACCCATCTGTCATTCCTTAAAGGACTGTGAGCATTTTCCCGATTCAACATGCAGGTCTGCTGCTGTAGGTAATGGACAAAGACGTTGCATGTGCAAGGAAAGTTTTCAATGGAACCCATCAATGGAGAATTGCACAACCGGTAAGCATATATTATGGCATATATATGTGAAATGTTATAAAATTTTTATAAGGTTGGTATATGATGTAATATTTTTTTTCTAATTGTCTGCTAGAAGTCATCGACATTGGAGCTTTCAATGATTCTAAAAGGGAAAAGAAACCATCTTCAATGATCATTTCAATAACTGTTGTTATAGCGGCTCTTTTGTTAGGAATTTTCATATACTGCTCGTGGAGGATTATCAAACGAAAAGGTAACTCTGAATAAAAATTTTGTCATATATGTGCAGTTATTTTTCAAACATATGTAACTCCCACCATTTATTGATTTTTGACATCAACAGATAGGGAAAAAAGGTTAAAAATGGCATTGTATCGTTTGGGTGCAAGTGATCCTAATTCCAATGATACCATGGACACAAATGAGCTTGGAAAGGATGGGGAAGAAGGCATTGATTTACCTTTTTTTGAGTTCGAAACCGTTGTCAATGCAACTGAAAACTTTTCGGATGCAAAAAAGCTCGGGCAAGGAGGATTTGGGCCTGTCTACAAGGTAAATGAACTTACAACCCGTCACCTTACTTAAAGTTAAGATTAAGGTTCAACATCTCTCTCATGAGAAATCAAGTAGTTTGCTAGTAGCTAACTTGGAATATTAATTACCAAAAAAAAAAGTTGGAATATTACAAAGTTCCTATAGAGACATTTTTTTGCACAATAACTATAACATTTGTTTTAAAATATAAAAAATAAGTACGTTGCAGAACCAAATAAGAATACAATTATAGATAGGTAAGATTAGAGTGACTAGTATTTGATGCAATTATTGGTGGTCGGTTCTGAGGGATATTTTTTGCCAGAGGAAGTTAGAAAGTTGTGGCAAATGGTGCCTTTCGCAGTCATTTTGTGGCATGTGGAAATCAGTTGTTAGTTCAAGTTAGTAGAGTTATTGTATTGTGATTGTACTTGTAATTCAGTAATATCAGAACGGAATCAGACTCTGTCGGTTTCTTATGACAGTAGATACGACCAACCGAAAAGAATAGGGGTTCTATTTCTCCCGGACCAAATACATCTTACATGCATATATTAGTATTATAAAATAAACTATTATGTCCAAGTTTCATCAGTCTCAATTGATCCCTCTTATGGCCCATAGGAGAAGTAATAGGTGGGGATGATAGGATTTGACCCCATGACATTTTGTACCCAAAACAAACAAAGGAACTCCAGGTTATTTCAAGTCAAGGGAATTGGGCCATTGCGGAGGGAATTGAGCCTCATAATTTTGGAGCCTTTGAGTCAGGGACTTCTTGCTTGGCTTCGCATCTATTTTTAAATTTTCAAGCTCGAAGCATGAAGCTTGAAGCTGGGGCCTTTTGGTGTTTATTTGTTCTCTGTTTTGGTGGGTTTATGTAATTTTTTTGCTCACAAAACAACTCCCTCTTTTCATTTTGATTGTTCTCATTTTTCTCCCTTTTGATAAAATCTCTTCTTTACTCAAAAAAAGCATTTGATGCAGCTATAGATATGTAACATTAGAATGACTAGTATTTGATTTTTAATTTTCAGAGAACATGCTATTAAAGCCTCTGGAAGCTGTCAAATACTTACGAAGAACTCCCCTTTTTTTTTTTTATAGCTTGGGTGTTCGAGCCTCAGAGTACTTGACTAATCCAAGAGGTATGTGCGGGCCCCAAGTTAGCACCTGCCGGGTCTGCATGGGATATAAATCCCTATAGTGGCCTCATGAGGGTGGATTCGAATAAACAAGTGTTAGATGATAGATAAACTAAACATATTACTAGCCTTAAACTCACTTAAATCCTGATTAAACGTTATATTTGGTTGCAACTTACAGGGCAAGTTACCAGGAGGACAAGAAATAGCGGTAAAAAGACTTTCCAAATATTCTGGACAAGGTGTACAAGAGTTCAAAAATGAAGTCACATTGATTGCCAAACTTCAACATAGAAATCTTGTAAGGCTTTTAGGTTTTTGCATTCAAGGAGATGAAAAGATGTTGCTCTACGAGTATATGCCGAACAAAAGCTTGGATTACTTTCTCTTTGGTTTGAACCTGAACTCTGAACAATTTATCATTTGCACTACACTTGTGACCTCATTATGGATCCTAAATTATATTTATACTATCATCATAGATCCTACTCGATGCTTGATTTTGGATTGGGATAAGCGCTTCAACATCATCTTGGGAATTGCTCGAGGGCTACTTTATCTCCATCAAGATTCCAGACTAAGAATCATTCACAGAGATCTAAAAACCAGTAACATTCTCCTAGATGAGGCAATGAATCCTAAAATCTCTGACTTTGGCATGGCAAGAATTTTTGGTGGAGATCAAACTCAAGCAAATACAAATAGAGTAGTTGGGACATAGTAAGTACTAAGCCAACAAATCTGCACATAATAAGCAATTTTTTAGTGCCATAGTACAATATTTTTATTAGCAAAAAAAATTACAATATTAATATTTTGACCTTTTAATTTATATTTTGGCAACATTAATGATAAAAGTTATCAACTTTCAAATTTCAGCGGATATATGTCTCCTGAGTATGCATTAGGTGGCTTGTTCTCGATGAAATCTGATGTATACAGCTTTGGAGTTATACTGCTTGAGATCATCAGTGGAAAGAAGAACACTGGATTTTATCATTCTCAAGAATCTTTTACTCTTTTAGGGCATGTGAGTATTAGTCCTTTACTCACAAGCTATTTTACATACTTTTCCGTGCAAATAACTTAATTTTGAATGGTCAGGCATGGAAATTGTGGAAGGAGGACAAGGGGTTGGATTTGATTGATCCCTCACTAGGTGAAGCAAATAATGAATGCCAATTGTTAATGTGCTTACATGTGGGGCTCTTATGTGTTCAAGAAGATGCAACAGATAGACCAACCATGACTTCTATTATGGTCATGCTTTCTGGCGAAATGTTAAATCTTCCAACACCTAAACAACCAGCTTTCTTAATAAGAAAAAGTCTTCCAAATGCAGAATCACTTTCAAGAAAGCCAGAAACTTGCTCAAGGAATGAGATCACAATTTCTTCAATAGGCGGCCGATAGAATATATGTATATATGGAAATGTTTTTGGGAGAGGCTACTGCAAATATGTAACCTGTATAACTAATTTTTATATGAAATTTACCCTATTAAACAAGTAATGAAAATACAAGGCATGAGATCAAAGTTGTTTTTTGGGTAATTAGAACTCTGATTTTGAAAAGTCAGTTATAATATGACATTGAAAATGAGAATACAGACTTCGAAACTCCACACTTCCTTGACAGTTTGTTGTCTTATAGCAAGTAATTACTTATTTCAATATTGTTGTATTAAGCGTCATGCATTTTACATAACTTCATATAGGAAGACTTGGGGTGGGGTGGGGTGGGTAACTTTTATTTTATATAAAGTCTATCAATTAACGAAATTTAAATAGTAGAATAATCTTTTATTTCGTTCCTTCATTTTCTATTGTAGCAACAAGTAGTCTCATTTATATTTCATGAATTAGTATTGAAGCACAAATAGAGTTTAGTCACACATTCCTTACCTTGTCCTAGAAAACTAGGAAAATCAAAGGGAAGCCTAAGTAGGTGATAGTGATGCGGGAACTTACTAAATACAATATTAGGACTGAGATTAGAATTAAAATTAATTTAATCAATTAAAAATAATAATTTCTCATAACAAATTCCTATGAAAAATTTTAGAAATTCAATTAGATGTTTTAATTTCGACCCAAAATAGCATTACTTTCATGTACATTCTCTATCGCGGATCCAAAAGACTAAATCTTTTATAAACCCTAAACTACGAAAATCAAAGGGAAGCCTAAGTAGGTGATAGTGATGCGGGAACTTACTAAATGCAATGTTAGGACTGAGATTAGAATTAAAATTAATTTAACCAATTAAAAATAACAATTTCTCATAACAAATTCCCATGGAAAATTTTAGAAATCCAATTAGAAGTTTTAATTTCGACCCAAAATAGCATTACTTTCATGTACGTTCCCTTTCGCGGATCCAAAAGACTAGAGTTCTTATAAACGGCTAAATCTTCGATAGTTTTAGGGTGTCGAACGAACTTGCAAGCGGGTTCTCTCGATACTGAACAAATTTAAAAGGCTAATAATGATTTATGATGAACAAATAGGTAGATTTTAGATTTTATAAAATAAATAAAATAATTTGGGTCACGCTACTTATGCAAACCGTAAATCTAAAAAAGATAGAAATTGAAGAAGAGTTGGTCTCGCACTAAATCGCAAGCAGAAATCGAAGAATCGCTCTCCGTTTAAGAGAATCATACCCTCACGAAAGTTTAGAACTCTCAATTTTACATAAGAAATTTTCATTAACCAAAAAAGTTATAATAAAGTTGTTTACAAGCCTTTAAATAGGCTAACCAATGCATAAAACTAGAAATCCTAGTGTAACTCTAATTCCTAGTTCAAATAAAAGAAATATCCTAATTCTTTTAAAACAATAAAATAAAGTCCTAAAACAATAAGGAAACTAATCATATTTTTATTTTTATTTTATACGAAACTAATCATATTTCTAATAAAAGAAACAAATCTTATTTTCTAAAATAAAATAATAAAAGAGATTAATCCTAATTCAATTAGGAGTTTTGAAATTCGTCACTTTCTATACAGCTTTCGAAAACTGATCATAGCTTCTTCAATACTTGTCGGAATTGCTCATTTTTTGGCTCGTTAGAAAATTACTTCGATAAGCTTTCAAATATGACCAATTTTGCATCAATCCGACTTTGTTTGACACTTTAAAATAGGTCAAATATAAAAGTGATGGGATTAAAAGTTGAAGACCCTAATAAATTTTAAATTTTCTTCTTTCTGTCTTTGACGGTCTTTTTTTTAAAAGCCCATTCGCGGGTCCACTTTCTCTTTTGACGTCTCCTCTTTATCTGACCACAATTCAAATAGACGGATTTAAAGTTCGCATCAATCCCCTCTACTTTGAAAAAGTTCGACCTCGAACTTTAGTTGGCATGGATTTTCACGGTTGCGATCACAAACAAAATATAAGGAACCTCGATCAGAAGCAGCTTGAATTGGACATCCCCATCAACTCTCCCCGAGTTAGAAGGATGTATTCCTAATGAATACTGGTTGTGATAGAGGCTCAAGAGATTCGGGTCAATCTACTGAAACTCTTGTGTAATCCACGTATTTTCTAAATCGCTCTTATTCTTCTACTTGACCAAATGCTTCTGAAGTCCCCCTTGGTTGGTGGACACAATCTTATCATCCAGCACATCTTCGATGATCTCACGAGTTTGCTAATTAGGTGGGGGTAGCAATGTGGGTAAGAAAATTATTAGTTCATCAGATGTAGAAGGCTCAAAGGGGTTGACAGGGATGGTTGAAGGGCTATGAAATGGAACAAGATCCTCTACGTTGAAAGTCATGCTAATCCCTAAATCTGGCGAAAGATCTAAGATGTAAGCATTAGAACCGACATGCTTCAAGATCTGATAGGGTTCAGCACCGCGAGCTTGTAACTTCTTTGCAACTCTTTGCGGGAATCGCTCGGGTCTATTTCGAACCATCACAAAATCACCCTCTTAAAATTGTTTGAACCGTCTATGAGAATCTGCAGAAAACTTGTATTTTTATTGTTCGCATTAATTATTTTCTTAATCTCAGCATGTAACTCATGAATGCAATATATAAAAGTGAATGCAAACTCTGATGACCTTTGATGAATGGACATTGAGAGAAAGTTTGTGTATTCTAGTATTCGGCTTACCCTTCCACTGGATGATGTATGCCTGATGTTTCTCAGATTGCATTCTCCTTGCAGTCCAAGTGTTATCAATTTTTTCTTTACCTTTTCACTTAAGAAGATACTCTCGATATGTTTGATGTGTCTTTACCTTGGTAACAAAATATGGATCTCCCAAACCTTTTCCATCTAACCTCTTCACATATTATTCAGGGGGGTATTTAAAAATCAATGAGTAGATAGGATTGGGCTCAGGTGGACGGGCATCAAGGAATGGGTTTAAAGGTTTTGTTGTTGGGCCTAAAAAAGGTGTACGTGAATCTACAGACTCTAGAGGCTCATGTGTAAGTGGCACTACTGTCACTAACGACTCTTGTGTAATCAACTCAACTAATACTAATGACTCATGTGTGATCGACTCAACTGATACTAACGACTCATGTGTGAATAACTCAAGTGATACTAATGGCTCATGTACACTTGACTTGATTAACTCGTGCATACTCACTTCAACCAAAATCAGAGACTCTGGGGTACTCGATTCAAGGACACTTGACTCTACCAACAACAAGGACTCGTGCACAATTGACTCTATAAACACTAATAAATTGCGTGTTCGTGACTCAATCAAATAGTGCGTGGGTGACTCTCAATTGGCTCATGTGTGGGCGACTCAACATCACTACTCACAAGGGAAATAGAAGTCTCTTTAACACAAATTAGACTTTCATTAGCTTATTCTATCTCCTTGTCACTCATCACGGTACTAGGGTCGTATACTTCTTCCACTTTCATATTCTCCGGCTCCTTAGGACTCACTCTTTTAGTCAATAAATTCAAAGTGAGAAATTTTATGAGGCATTGATATGCAAAGTGTTCAAATCCGTGACACTTGTAATATTTGTTATGACCACTAGTTTTTAAGCTCTTAATAATTGCTCTTTTCCCATTATCAATTTGGGGATTCAGAGGAGTAATCACAAGTTTCGATGGTTGAACCCTGAAATTATAGCTCCCTTTAGTGTAGATGCTCATTGACTCTAGTTGGGTGTGTTTATGTCACTTGTCCACCATAGCTTCCCAATACTATAGAAGATGGAGGTGCATGAAAGGAACATATCGGTTGATGAGTCGTTCCTTCATGTCTTCCCATCGTGTGATGGGCTTAGTTCGAGCTAACTTGCGTCGAAACTCTACACTATCCCAATATTTCTTTGCATGGCACACCAATCTCGTTTTGGCGAGCCTAACCTTACACTCTTCCAACACATCATACGACTCAAAATACTCCTCTATGCTAGACAACCATCTCACAAAGGCCTTAGGGTTCGTCATACCCTCAAAAGTTGGGACTTTAATTTGAGTAGACCTTAGGGATTCACTATCAAGATCATATTTGGGCTCACAATGATGGGAGTATCCCTTAACTCTAATATCATTGCGACTTTCGGGACTTTGCCAAGAATTTGGAGTATAGCAGTTTCTCCTTCGACTAGTACCATTTCATGACGGATAAAAAATTCACGGTAACGTGTAAGTGACTTATACATGATATTTGGCACAAACACAAGTCAGACACGATACTAGAAAAGACAAACACTATAAACCAATAATGGATGAGGACTTTTGTCAAACACTAGACTTGCACACTAATGAAATAAAATGTAATAAGACTGAAATAGCATGCAATTATGAAACTAAGTGAAGCAAGACAAAAGTTATACAAAAAGTTAGCAAAAAATTAGACAAAAACTTTCAGAAGTCAGACAAAAAACAAGAACAAATAGACAAAAATTAGACGAAAAAAATAGACAAAAATCATACGACAAAAAACCAGACACAAGCCAGAGAAAATCCAGACGAACAACCCAAACAAAAGACAGACATGAGCTAGACAAATCTAAAATGAAGCAATTCTAAATTAATAACAAAATAAATCCTAAAGCCTATATGAACACTAAAGCCCTAAAACTAAAGAAGATAGAGATGGAAGAAGAGTTGGTCTCGCACTAAACCGCAAGCAAAAATTAAAGAATTGCTCTCCGTTTGAGAGAATCACACCCTCACAAAAGCTTAGAACTCTCAATTTTGTATAAGCAATTTTTATTAACCAAAAAAGTTATAATAAAGTTATTTACAAGCCTTTAAATTGGCTAATCAATTTAATGCGGGAACTTACTAAATGCAATGTTGGGACTAAGATTAGAATTAAAATTAATTTAACCAATTAAAAATAACAATTTCTCATAATAAATTCTCATGAAAAATTTTAGAAAATCAATTAGATGTTTTAATTTCGATTCAAAATAGCGTTACTTTTATGTACGTTCCCTATCGCAAATCTAGAAGACTAGGGTTCTTATGAACGACTAGATCTCCGATAGTTTTTGGGCGTCGAACGAACTTACAAGCGGGTTCTCTCTATACCGAATAAAATTAAAAGACTAATAATGATTTATGATGAACAAATAGGTAGATTTTGAATTTTATGAAATAAATAAAATAATTAGGGTTACGCTACTTACGTAAATCATAAATCTAAAGAAGAAAGAGATAGAAGAAGAGTTGGTCTCGCACCAAACCGCAACCAGAAATCGAAGAATCACTCTTCGTTTGAGAGAATCACACCCTCACGAAAGTTTAGAACTCTCAATTTTCCATAAGCAATTTTCATTAACCAAAAAAATTATAATAAAGTTGTTTACGAGCCTTTAAATAGGCTAACCTATGCATAAAACTAGAAATCCTAGTGTAACTCTAATTCCTAGTTCAAATAAAAGAAATATCCTAATTTTTTTAAAATAATAAAATAAAGTCCTAAAACAATAAGAAACCTAATCATATTTCTAATAAAAGAAACAAATCCTATTTTCTAAAATAAAATAATAAAAGAGACTAATCCTAATTCAATTAGGAGTCTTGAAATTCGTCATTTTCTGTGTAGCTTCTGAAAATTGACCATAACTTCTTCAATACTTGTCGAAATTGTATATTTTTTGGCTCGTTGGAAAGCTACTTCGATAAGCTTTCAAATATGACCAATTTTGTATAATCTAACTTTGTTTGATACTTTAAAATAGGTCAAAAATAAAAGTAACAGAATTAAAAGTTGAAGACCCTAATAAATTTTGAATTTTCTTCTTTTTGTCTTTAACGGATCTTTTTTTAAAAACCCATTCGCGGGTCCATTTTCTCTTTTGACGTCTCCTCTTTATCTGACCACAATTCAAACAGGCAGATTTAAAGTTCGCATCAGATAGGCACCGCGCACACTATGAAAATATGAGCTCTTCGCACAATATATCTCGAGTCACATGTCTTGCTAAAAACACCACAGTTTTTGTTGTCTTTAACATGAAGACCGACGGCTCATGAAAATGGTCAAGAAGGATTCACAAAGCAATAGCTGAGTCAATTAGGCTGCGTATGGCATAGTTCTTTGCTAGCCCTTACCACAATAGAGTTCAACTACTTTAATTGATTCTCATTCTCCTTTCTAACTCCCTACAAATGAAGATTTACCTGCTCTAGCAGCAACCTCCCTGCTCTCTACTAGCTCTCTATCAGAGCAAATAAAATCAGCTCTAACAAGGAATGAGTAGAGAGGACGGTAGAACTGCTGAACAGGTAAATCTTGCATAAAATCTTGCTATGCAATGAGTTATCAAGGAGAAGGGATACCTACTAAAGCAAGTAGCAGAATGTTAATAATGAGGATGGGAACTTGCTAAAGCAAGTGAGCTCTGCTATGGCAGGGGCTAGCAGAGAGCTATGCCATATGCAACCTTATTCTCTATGAAAAGGAGTTCATTTGTAAATATGAGATGGGAGATATTGGGACCGCTATGGATACCATCTAAAATTTTTACTCCATCAAACACGTGAAGGCTTCCATAAGGGCACATTCGTTTCGTTGTAAAGGGCTAATATTACAAGCATTTTTTGGTTTTTTACACCAACGGTTCGAAAAAATGCAAGGTTTGTTGTTTGATTGGAGGTAAAGTTGTTGTTTGATTGGAGGTAAAGTTGTCGTGTAAATCACTGTTACTTTTTGTAGGTATTTTTTATGCCTTACGAGGCCCTGGTGTCGTTTATGCCTTACGAGGCCCTGACGCCGATTATTTTACAGGCAAAATCCCCAACGGCTATAAAAAATCCCCAACCCCACATGTCTCTGTAGAGAGAGAGATCCCGGTTCGCTCTGGCAAGCTTCACAGAGGAGAAGGCGAAACGGCTTTGGATGAAGACGATGGAGACGGCGACGTTTCACGACATCATGTACCACTCAGCTATCACGTCGCGTCTAGCATCTGATCTCCCTAATCGCTCAGATCTGTAGAGGAATCAGAATATTTCATTTCCCGGCGTCGAAGTGTTTTTCGGCAAGTAGTCAACGCTATGGTTTCAGCCTCCGAGCACTCTGTTCTACGAATTTGTCGATGTCACTTAAATCTTTTTATATTTTTGGGCGTTTTCTTTTTTTTATCTTTTTTTCTGAACGATATTATTTTATATAGATAATTGCTTCGCCTTGTCTATCTTTCTCTGACTTTTGATGAGATATATTTTTTATTGTTATTATGAAGACGTGATCTATCATTTGAGGCCATTGATTTATTAGACCCAGATCAATGTTGTTTGCCTAAAAAAAGATCTATATCTAAATTAGAAATTCACACAACTCTCCTGATAAACTGTGAATCTAGAAAATTTGCAAAGTTTCCCCTCGGCCAACAATGCAACCTTGACCGTGTGATCATGAGTTACGATGATCCGAACACCATGAAAGGTGCAGGGTTCAGGACCCAATATACTAACTCCAAAAATTGGATAAGGACTAAGCGACAGGTAACAATAATACTACCTCCATTAAGTCAGCGACCACAAGTAGATTGTTGATTTAGGTGCTCGGCCCGTGATAGTGCACCATTCACAAGTTCATACATGTGGAATAATCTTACATCAAACGGTAAATATGTGGTACATGTGGATGTTACGGTTAAATTATGGACCCATTTTGGTTACGTGTCTGGGTCAAGCTATATCTAAACTCAACCTAACAAAAAAATACGGGTTGGGTTTGGGTCAAGTCCTAATCAGGTTTGCGATCGGGTTCATTCGCTTAGTGGTAGAGCGACGGTATCTGAGGGAGGGGGGAGGGGGGAGGTACTTTTACGACTGAGCAGTTGGGCTCAATCAATCTTCATGAGATACCCCATCAAGAAAATTATGGTTGCGCCACTGCCGATCACGTTCGATGAAGTCGGATACTAGCAACGATGAATGGGGAATGTCCATTTTACACATTAATTTAAATATATTACACAAGTTGTTCTTTTGGGTGTAATGTTAAAAAAACATCAAAAAGTGAATTTTACAAGAAAATTTTATGCCCAAAAGAACAACCATTTTACACCCAAATATTATATGCAAAGTGCATAATGCATATAATCCAATCATCAAAAAATTACATGCATTCTCCATTTTACGAGGTCCGCATTACAATGAATCAAACGTACCCTAAATATTATGAAGAGAAGGGGAGAGATGAGATCCCCTTTCCTTAGGCCAAGGTTGCTAACAAAGAAACCATGGGGTGATCTATTAATGAGCAAAGAGAAGGAAGCCGTCGTTATACATCGATAGATCCTTTCTCTCCAATGGAAGGCCAATTGCTTAAGGGCTTCCAAAATGAAATACTAGCAACTTTTGTGGAAGGCTTTTTGTAAGTTGATTTAGGGGCAAAGGAGCTTGAGATGAAATTTCCTGAAAAGTTTATAGGCTAGTAGAGTATTTTCAGTCATACACCGACATTTTCATGAAAGCCGATTAATTCTACCTCATGGCTCAAAATTTCGGCCGAAATGTCCGAAATTTCGGTACAAAATTTTGGTTTCGGTCTCCACCAAAACTGAAATGAAATCTGGAATTTTGATCCCTATTCTGCCTTATAAGGGAGCAGAGAAATTCAGATAGCACATCAATTATCTTGTAAAGATTTACAAATGCCAATTGGTCTAAATTTCTCAATTGCATTGGCATCTGAGATTTTGGAAATGATCCAAAGGAAGATTGCATTTAGAAAAGATTGAAATCGCATTGGAGACATCAACTCCAACAATATCCCTAAACATACAACAGAAGCCAGTTGAAAAATTGTCCTGAGAAGCCGAGTGAGAAAGAAGATTCTTCCAAATCAAAAACTTTCTGATTTTTCCTGTATTTCATTAATAGAGAAGCCTCTTTAACTAAACATGAAAACAATCAATCAAGATCGCAAGAGATCTCAAGTGATTTGAAATATTTTCAAATATACTAAGAAAATCTTGATCAATCTTGCTCTTTTCTTTCTTTTTTGAAAGGAGATCAATCTTGCTCTTACCTAAAGATTAAGATGTAGGATTTTTGTAGTCAACACCTTAACCTATCTTTGGGTTTCCATTAAAAATTAGGTTGGACCTTTGATCACACGTATCTCGAGGTGATAGGAAGCAAGTAGTTTCCTAATTTAAGTTATATGTCTCCACTCTCTTTCCTTGATGGGTTTAAAAAGAGAGTGATCATATAAGGAGCCTACCGTCCCCTCATCCTCTAACCCTAGTGAGGAAGCAAGTAGTTTCCTAATTTAAGTTATATGTCTCCACTCTCTTTCCTTGATGGGTTTGAAAAGAGAGTGATTATATAAGGAGGCTACCGTCCCCTCATCCTCTAACCCTAGTGCATTCCCATCTAGAGGCTAAACTTAGAGAAGATGAGAGGTAGCGTGGACTCGGATTCTCTGGCGGAGATCATCGGCTTCATTAAGAAGATCACTGGCGTGGCGACCAAAGAATAAATACAAGTTGTGCATATTCTTGTAAAGATATATATCTGATCGTGTGATTCGAGCCTAGATTCCTAAAATTTCTAACAATTGGTATCAGAGCTATGTTGGCTCGAATCATTGATCAAGAAAAGCCTCACGATAAATAAATTATTATTATTTTGGAGTGAGGCTAAATCGTTTTCCCCTTATCTCAAAGTAATTTTTCTTCCTTTGAAGTAATCTATAGTCCAAACCGTATACTCTTTGATCATATTTTATTTTATTTTATTTCCTTGGAAGCAAGTTTTGACGTGATTGGTGAACATCCTTTTAAAAGAAATCAATAGCAAAATTTGTTCTTTTACTTTTACCAATAAAAAAAACAATATTGGGCTACTTGTTTATTGCCATTCGGCTGAATGAAGGGCATTGGTCATGGAATAGATCAGTCGGCGATCGGTATATATATATATATATATATATAGAGAGAGAGAGAGAGAGAGAGAGAGAGATTATAAGGGAGTTTATTTTACAGCTTATTTTGTCTTTATTAGAATTAAATGCAAGAGACGTATCTAGACAGTCTTCTATTGTATAAACCTTCCAAAAGTTTGTTTGCTTGGGTGTGTTAAGGGCCATTAGGTTTGGTGCTTCCCAACATTAAAATACAATTTTATTTATTATAAAAGGTGTTGCTTAGGTTTTGAAATCCATGAAATTACCATATTTGGTTCAAGGTCTCTATGACTTGTATTCTTTTAAGTATATATAATTAATTTAAAGTAAAGTCTTAACCTATTGCAAGTGCATAATGGAAATTATAGTACTAATATAGGATCGTTCCCACGAAAAAGTTTATTTATCTCCTATCTCTTAATTAAATTCTTATCTTTAAAAACTTTTATTTATCTTTAAGATGTAGTCTACTGGAAAAATATGAATAAAAGAATGATTTATTTAAACTAAAGTGCATAAAATAAATCTAAATCCTCCTTCAGATTGAGGTCGTCAATCTCAATCTTTAGCTATCTGATATTTATAAATTTAAACAGTACCATTACACTATATTTCTAGTTTCCTAATATTAGGCGTCAATCAATACTAAAATCCTATCAATATAGATTTAATCTAATCAACAATCAACTAAAATTTTGGGCATCAATCAAACTCTAGAAAACTGGAGATGAAAAATAAAAAAATAGTTACACTAATCTGCAAATTCTAACCTGAGTCATCAATTCAAATCAAAACTTGGAGATATTTATAAAGCTGTAAATTGCATAAATTAAAATTTAATCTAGAAAGTAAAGTAAAAATATATCCTTCACCCCTCAGCCGAAGTCGTCAATTCCTCCTGAGAAACTACGGATATCTACACTAATCTTCAGCACTCAATTACAGGCGTCAATTGCTCTTGAGAAACCTCTGATATCTAATATATCCTAACTATGATACACTACTTTGATAAGAAGAAAATCCAACTTCAGACGTCAATTAATGTTGAATTTTTCTTCAATACGTTATTCCTACACCGAGCTCTCTTATTTATAGATCATAAGGAGTCGATTTACAAAGTTCTAATTCTAATAAAAGAAATAAAAACTATCCTAATATAACTCTAATTCTAATTTTAACTTTCCTTTACTTTCTTTAGTTTGATGAGCTTCTGGAACGTTATTTATTTAGCGGTAGCAGAGTCCTTCTAGAGTTTATCTTCATCAAACTTCCAGATCCGTGATCAGCTGAACTTCTAATTATATAGATCTTCTAATTCCGTTCATGGCGGTGGTGACTCTCACTCACGTGATCAGCAGCAGCAGTTATGACAGCAGGAAAGCTTCTATAATCGTAGATAACGATTATCTATTTCTTCTTTATCTAGAAAATTGCAAATCACAATTGTTCTTTTCTTCTGGAAAATCATAAATCACGATTTTCTCTTCTTCTGCATGTCTTTCATACTGGACTATCGCTTTTCTCTTTGTATCATCTTTTACTCTTTTGTCGCCTTTTGAAGAATCGTCTTCTTTAAAGAATCATAAAATAACAATTTCTTATTTCTTTCATTACTTCAACAGTAGCGCACAATCGTAAATTATGATTTTTTGTTTTTCAATAGCCGAGAATCGTATTTAACATTTACTCGTCTTTCTTACTGCTTTTTGAGTTCACTTTAACAAAGATTAACATTATGACTCTCTTTTACTACTTAACTTAAATATCTGCACATCAGTACCTCATTAGTAGCAAACTAAGTCCTAACATTACTAAGTTAAGAGTGATAAAATGATAAATTATGTAAATTATCATACTACAAAAGAGGAGAGTGGTTTCCTTTTTTGTGTAGGATTTCATTCCTATAATAAATCATTGATTAAATTCTCTTGCTAAAAAGCAATCTTTGAAATATTGTTGCATGTGTAGTTGGGGCACGAAAGTTGGTGCTTCCCAACTCTATATGACTTGATGACTCAACCCGGTACGACACATACTGACCGAACCCGACCTATGGACCCATATAAGCTCATGACCCAACCTAGTATGTGACCCGGCCAAGCCTGTGACCCGGCCCGGTTGACAATCGGACTCGGATCATGACCCGATCCAGCACATGGTTCGGTCGAGTCCATTCCTGGCCCATGGTTCGGTCCAGCCCATTCCCGACCCACAATATATGACTCGGATTCAGCCCATTCGATTTTGACCCATATTATTCCTTATTCTTTTTGGGTCATTTCTGGGCTATCTATAGGTCCAATTTTGAGACATTATATATGAATTTTAACTTTCTCAGATATTTCGGGTCTCTTTTTGAAATCTATTTTTGAAAATAAGCTTTCTGTTATAGTATTTTCATGATCTAATGTCCTTTTAACAAATTTTAATCGAATAATTATTGTATCTTGAGTGCCTTTAATTAAAGTTGGGTTTGTGAGGAGATATAGGATTGGGTATTAGAAGTTATGCTCTAGCACCAAGGCTGGTATTTACATAATGTTACCCATGATTATTATTAATTTGACACTTACCCACAACATGAGCGAGATTTGACTACTTGCATCTCTTAAATTTATTTTTGGGGCGTAAGATATCACTTTATTTATGTTTCGACATTATTTGTATATTATTTTTGTTTGATTGTTCTCAAAATATCCTATCCAATTCAAGGTAAATATCATGTGTGCTTTTAATACTCTATTATTGATGTTGACTAGGTGTGACATGCATGCCCACATAATCATAATTTGATGATTATAGATAATTTACTCAATACATATGTATCTCATAACTGTTTGATTTTGATTAATTTGTTCATCAATTGCAATGCGTGACATTGATTTATTGATCGAAAGTGGGTTGGTTCGAATGAGATGCACATATCTAGAAATAACTTTTTTTGAAACCTTGAGTCGGACTTGATTAGGTTGTATGAAATTTAGGTCGTACCTTAGGAATCAAGGCAGGCCGGTAAAACGATCGTTCGAGGGTACGTAGCTGAAATAGGTCGAGGTCTGCCCAAAGGTGACCACCTATGTAGGTTGCGAGATTTTAGAATTTTGATACTTGTGTCTCATTAAGATCGGATTGGCACATGCTTCTATGAGATTCTAACTTCTGGCCAAAGCTGATTTAGGAATTTCATGTAAGTAGGGTGAATAGAATAATCATAAGTGATTTAAGATAACTTCTGACCAAAGTTGAGGGAGAGTGGGTCAACCATACAACAGTTGTGATTAGGTCTATGCGTGTTTTCTCAAATACAATCTTGAAAAGCAAACTGCATGTCGAAGTTTTTGCCCAAAGGTGATGCTGAGACGATGCGACCGGGCTGTCCCATAGAGTGAATGTTTGCACATGACTTACACTCTATTTAATTTGAATTTGACCCTAAGTTTGAGTTAAGTTCTCAGAAGTTAGTTAGTGACATATGGTCATATTTCATGATGAATTTTTAGTGACATATGGGCATGCTGTAATTCTCAAGGACAATCCATTATTAATGGTCAAAATATTTGATAAATTATAGAAGTATAGTGACATTTTTTTTTTTTGTCTAGTGATAGATGGTCACTGTTAGTACAATTATAATTGTGTCTACCGTTTTTTAATTTTTAATATTGTTGAGCATCGAAAAGATTTTAACTTTTTGACTTAGCACGTGGCTAGTGATTTTATAATATGATAATCAAAAAAGTTAGAAGATGACGATAATTCGTGCATCAATAAGTGAGACACAACTTGATTAACTATAGATGTGATAGAAATATAATACTCATGAACATATTTTGAGAATATTAATGTTTTCAATTTGGAGATGATTTTATGATTTACTTCAAAATTTGTTTGCTTCCGTAATATTAATTTATTTGAGGTGAACTATATTAAAATAATATTTAGAGCAACAAACATTAGAGTTGATATAGATAAAAGTTGAAATACCAAACTTAATAATCGAACCTTATTATTGTAATTAAATTTTCAGAGAAATTTAGTAATTTTTAGTTTATATCAATTTTTATGGACATGATACGTTTAAAATTTATGGATAGTTAATATGGTTATGATTAAGCTGTTCTTATCGAAAACTTATTGATTTTAAGGAATAGTTAAATCAATGGGAACTTGTAGTTGTTAATAGTTATCACGAGTCTTAGAACTATGATATTCATATCGAATTAGTTTTGACTGCACAATTTTAGTGGGAGTTATCTCTCTGATATTAGTTAGTTTATTTTATTATTGATGTATCAAATATTTTATTTTTGTGCACGTATTATTGAGAGTATATGTTATTATACTCTATCCATTCGCATGGGGATTTTATCACATAAAAAAGTTGTGAGGTTGTACCTCGTTATGCTTGGATTTTACCTGGGCTAGATGTGATTAATCACCCCATCGATAAACCTTCGTTCTGATAGCTTGGTGACTGAAAGTCATAGGCGAGCGAGCGATAATATATAGAACGACATATCCTTGGGGTATGTGGCGCATGGACAAATATAAGAAGATATGAGTAAATACTTAAGTCCATTAATGATGCTAGTTTTGTGACCATAGATTGTCTAGTGTCAATTCCTAAGATGGGATACTCTGTGCGCTATGATCATTTATTGGTATTGTTATTGAATTTCGGTGGTTGTTATGAAGCATTGAGGTAGTGGGGGTCAATAATTTTTTAAATTATAAAATTGATGGGGTCATCCGCTTTTTAGAGTTTGTCATCCCAAAGAGTCATTTTCAAAATTATATTTAGATGAGTTAAGGTGTAGACCAAGTGGAAGAATATTAGATTTTTGTGGTCAACACCTTAACCCATCTTTGGGTTTTCATTAAAAATTGGGTTGAACCTTTGACCACACGTATCTCGAAGTGATAGGAAGCAAGTAGTTTCCTAATATAAGTGATATGTCTCCACTCTCTTTCTTTGATGGGTTAAGAAAGAAAAGTGATTATATAAGGAGGCTACCGTCCCCTCTTCCTCTAACCCTGGCGCATTCTCATCTAGAAGCTAAACTTAGAGAATATAAGAGGTAGCGTGGACTCGGATTCTCTAGCATAGATCATCGGTTTCATTAAGAAGATCACTGGCGCGGCGACCAAAGAATAAATACAAGGTACGCATATTCTTGTAAAATACATCAAATTAAATATATTCCTTTCTTATCTGTCTAAGATATTCTCTATTACTCTCTCGCAATCACATGTTCTTTTAAAAAATGAACCTGTAATTCGTTAAATAAATAAATGAGCCTTGATCTTCATAATGTTATTGATAAACCGTTAAAATCATCTGATCATACTTGATGGTGGTCACTGTTTATTGTAAAATCCATCACTGTCGCATTTCACGTATCTTAGAGTCTGTTAGAGTCGTGGCTCACTAAATCAGGTCTGTTATTATCTCTCCTAGAAGCATTCGATGTAGGACTTGCGACTTGAAGAAAAAATGAAAAGTCTTAAATAAAAAAAATATTAGATTGTGGGGCATGAGTGTGTCGGTTGATTTGGAAACTCGTAGAGAAGATATAAAGGAAGATATGGATTTCATTAAAATTTTAAAAAAAATCTAAGAAATTAAAGATGACATAAGAAAAAAGAAGATAAAATTTTAAAATGTAGAACCCAACACCATGGTCGACCAGATCGCAAGAACCATGGCTTTGATACCATATAGAAATTCTAAACACTTATGATGAAGAACTTTATTAAATCTAAATACTAAAGGTGAAGAAAAAGATAAGGATACATTATCTATTTTTCATTATTTCATTGATAGGGAACCTCTCTATACTTAAATACTCGTTTTCTCTTCCAATATTAAATAGGGAGCCATTACTTGCACACGCTTTTTAAGTATTTGCACTGAGTTTAAATAAAGATTTTGTATTTTAGGGATATGTGACATATGAAAACGCACTCTAGGCCGTCTGATTTAAAGTTCATGATCTATTGATACTTAGTAGATAAGGTTGGAGCAAAACACAATATTTATCATATGATCTATTATTGTCAACCGTTAAATCAAATAATAGTCTTAAACAAACTACTAAATTTTTAATAAATTTCTTCATCCCTTTCGTAGAGATTTGCATATGTTTAATGACAACATATATATTTTTTTGATGGAATTAGTAAGAATGGGAGTATAAATGATGTATTACGACTACACTGGGGTAAAACATTAGAGTATTGATATTTTCAAAAAAATGCTCTTTTTATCTAGAAGGGAACGAGATTGTATTACAAAAAATCATTCATTGATTAGAGAGATATTGAAATTGATTAACCTCTTTAAGAAACCCAGATTTATGATAATTAGAGGTGAAATCTACGCCTTATTGTCCTTCTAAACTAAATTTCATTCCTTTTGATTTTTATTCATAAAAAAATTTTAATTTAAAATTAGGTTTTCTTAGATTAAATTGTATTTTTATTTTTAAATCAATAGATCTCTTTTGTTTATAAAACTAGTAGCTCTTTGTTGGATTAGTTAGAAATAAGTCTGAAATAGGTTTACCTCAATTCTCATATGAATGATCTCGCAATATTTACCGACATACTATTTGTGAGCTTCCGAGTTAGATTGGGTGCGAGTTATTAAGTTAATTCAAATTAACACCACTCACCTATTAAGACGCTTTAGCCCTCCTATGCTATAAGTGAGCCCTTTTCCTTTTAAATATGAGATTTTCAATTCCCACCTATGGGAATGATATGGTCCCACATTCATCGCAAAGTCGTCCTGATCTTGATATATAAGTGAGCTCCTTCCTTTCTAGATGTGACAAGTGGCCGTTGCCGTTGATATTTTTTCCTGGATTTGGTTCAGGGTGGCCTGACAGCCTTTTATATTGTTTTTATTTGTTCCTGGATGGGTTGGCCAGATGGGCCATATGTCTATAGTTAGGTATTTTGTTGGTTTCGATGACCATTTAATTTTTCTTCTGTATTTTTTTATTGATGATCCCTTGCATTTTTTTTGTAACATATCTTGCGACTGACGTCTGCTTTTTTTTTGTTTTTCGTTTTTTGTTTTTTTTTTTTTAAGAAAAAAAAGGGGAGAGCTTGCATTGTTGCATCATATATATGCCTATATCTCTATTTTTTCTGCGATTTTGCAGATGGTGGACAGTTAAGACATCTTATCTAATATATAATAGATTTAGGGAGAGATTCAAACTCGGTTATGATTATTGGTTGCATTATTTCTTTGATGTAACATGATTTTGTCAAAAAAAGTGACAAAGGATGAGATTGTAGGATCCCTTGTTGTCCCATATCTTTGACTAAAATTAAGATGAATCTCCCTACTAATTAAGCGTCAGACAAGATGGAGTGTATGCGCTTTAATCTCTTATGCATAGTCCACCCATAGAACCCTAATTTGAAGGCATGAATTTTGATAACATTTTAGACTTTTAACCTACCTTTTTCAGCAACCTTTGGGGAATATGATCTCATCCTTCATATGTTTTTTACCAAATTAGATCATCCTCCTATGTTTTAAAATTTTGATTTCTAACCCTTTTGAGACTTAGAGGGATTTTGAGTTATTTGACATGAAAATCAAAGGATTTTCATTCTTTTATCTTTGTTTTCAACTTGCCCATGGATTTTGGGTGATAATTAGGTGCCCATAGAGTTTGGGTGGACCGGTCAGTGCTGATCAACGGTTGGATTGTTGTGTGTGGATCAACGGTTGGATTACCCAAGGAGTTTGGGTGGACAGGTGTGTGTTGATTATCGGTTAGATTATTGTGTGCAGGTCAACAATTAGATAGGGCTTTCAAATCTGGAGCTATAGTGACAAAATCTGTGATGGGTCATTGGATTACATAAAGGTTTGATAGGATATGCGTGCATTGTCGATGATCATTAGGATCTCTTGGTAATTGTTTGTTCTATACTAGATTTGTTTGCTCGGTGATTTTTCCCATTAATTGGGTCTTCAACATAAAAAATTGTTCCTATTTTCTTTTATGTGGTAGAGTTATAATCGCTACATAGATTAGGGACTAATCGGATAGTCTCTCCTGTGTAATATTGTCAATTATTATAAATTTATAAAAATGCTAAGAAGCGAGTTTCTAAAAAACTAAACAGGTTAAACTGCACTAGAGAAATTCTATAATCAAATATCAATCATGCAGATCCGTAGATCATCCCCTTTTTTTCTTTTTGATGATATCATATGGCATAGACAGCTCAGACGTAGTGCTTGTCCAAATTTGCAAGCATAGAGGATCCATTTTATGCAACACATTGAGAGGAGACCCATTTGTGCAGGAGTAGGCATGAGGATTAGAACTCATGACCTATTGCTTCCACATGGGAAGAGATACCAGTATCATCCGTTTTTTCAACTAATGTAAAAAGTTAAATCTGGCTAGTTTTTGCCCAAATAATAATAATTCGTCAATCATAGTTTCGCGTCCTTAAACCGTTGAATGCTTTGAATAAGATGATGGAGACCATTTTTCACCGTACTCTTCCACATAAAGGATCTTGAGATCATAAGCCTAGCATCAGACAGTTAGGTTTTGACCCCACCTGGCAGACATCTGGAAAAACGATACAAGAACCACATGTAATATACGCCCATGATCTTGTTCACTTTATGAGATGTGTGCTATGTTGAATCAAAATCTAATCGTTTGATAGTAGCCCTTTGATCTCAAGATTTCTTTTGTTGATGAGTGGCAAAAAAACTATCTCCATCGTGTGAAACTGTGAATCAATTAACAATGTAAGCACGTGAAACATGGGTAAGGAGGCATCTTGGTTTGTAAATACAAGTACCCTAAAAATAATAAGAAGAAGAAGAAGACGAAGACAGGAAACCTTAGTTATTGAAACACAAAACCATATAGAATTTAAGCTTATTGTCACCAACTAGAAATGTACCACAACCTTGAGATGGGTCATGGAGTGATGGCAAGTTTTATGTATGATTTAACCGCAGAGTTCTTCAATACATGGCGATTAAGAACACGACCGATCAATCGAGAGAGAAGGAAGCCCCACACAGGAGATGACAGAAGAGAGGGAGCATGGCTGAGATGTAGTTAGATCTTATCTAATCTGGAAATGTTTGTAGGTGGGACTCCCGGGGATGCTTATTGGCATTCTCCCGCTTTGGTCAACCTGCCAGCAATGGTTTTCAATCAATTGAGCGTCTTCTATGCTGCTGCGGTTTGAACCCTCTGCATGAGATTCAGCAGAGCTCTTCCTACGTCGCTCGTTGTGACCAGCCAAGCGTCTGCGGCAGCTCCTCTTAGCTTCATCAAACTCCGACAGCTCATGGAACCTGCACAGAAGAATATTTCAAAAAGAACTAGATGAATAATTGCACGAACAGAGGAAGTTTGAAGATTTTCTCCCTTGCTAGAACTTAGTGCGCAATGGAATTGTACGTCACAAACACAACAGAGAAATCATCATTAGAAAAATGACCAATATTAAAGAACTGGATTGGATGGTTCCAACGCTCAGAAATGTGGTTACAATACCCAGATATTTGTTAATAACTATACACATGAAACATTTAAAATGATCGAAGATGTATTGTGCCCTAAATGGGGGTCCGTCATGGCTACATCTGGGTGTGGTCATTGGAGTCATCTGTAAAAATATATAACAAGACGTGTGTGTGTGAGTGTGTGTGTGTGTGGACCGTGTTATATGGAGGACAAATTTTATGCAAGCAGTTGCCTGCACTTTGTCCTCAACAACTCTGTCCTCCATTTATAATTTTCCATATATATATCTGTGTGTGTGTGTGTGTGTGTGTGTGTGTAAACGATGAAAACAGAATAAAAACAGAAAACAACATTTTATACTGTGGCTACTATATTCGAATTAGCCCAGATTGAAAAAACCGTATGTCGGGTCATGCTAGCCTCAAAAGATGTAATAAGGTGATGATAATGATAATATTTTATACAAGAGGAAACAGAATCAGATTAAATTATTGGAAACAATCAAATAGATAGGCAATGAACCCCACAAACGGTTAGAACTGAAATTTCACAAGAGCTCCACAATTCAATGATAAGTACACACTACCCTGACAAGAAATGCTCAGTTCTCGGTTTCAGACATCACGGTTTAATACATTGAATGTATCGACCCATATATGTACATTAGTACGTATTGTACGATACATACCAATGCATCGTCCAAAACCGATATGTATCATTCGATACGTATCGGTTTTAGAGCTGGCAAATACGGACCAGAAAACCGAGATTTTGAACCTTGCCTCAAACACATACTTTAGAAAGATATTCGTTATGGTCGGCCCCCAAAGCTATAGAGACGTCTTCACCAAATCTGGAAACCAGTTATTCTCACAACCTGCCCAGTAATAATGAATATAACCAATGCCTAATTTTTCAAAATATATCAATTTTTTATCGTACAATAATGTATTTTGGAGTGATCTTTATTCTACACGAATATTACCAGGTTCGCAGTTCGCTCAGTTCAAATTCAGGTTTGTGGTTCGACACTGTTTTGTGAATCAAGTTTGGTAGGATGGGATGAGTTTTAAATGAAACTATAAAAAGAATGGGATGAGTTTTAACTCAAAATATAAAATTCCCGAATGTGTTTTAGATGAAAATATAACATATAATTAATAGTTTTTCCTCCTCATTCAACAAGTACTTAATATCTTGTATATCTTGTTGGAACTCTTGAGAAAACAATAGATCTGATCCCAAATACCCTTAGTTTGCGTAGGAAAGAAACTAAAAGATCAGGAGGTTAATTGGCAGAACCAGCAAAAGTGGACTGAATCAAACTATGAACCATTGTTGCCAGACTTTTGTATTATTTGTAGTTCTCTACAATTGTAGTGAAATTATGAGACATAACCTAAACTTACCTAATGAGTTTGCTAAGAGTGTGTTTGGATGACTGATTATTTTCCAATGAGTTGAAATGGAATCCTCCCATCCCTAAATTCGGGAGAGGTGTGTTTGACCGACAAACAAAACCCTACTGTATCAATCACTCGAAGGCTATGTTTTATCCAAAAGTTGAATGGATTGAATTTTGAGGATACCCAATTCATCTTGTTCACATTTTGGAACACATTGTGGATTTCAAGCAAACACAGCTGAATCCATCTCCTCAAAAATGGAATGAAGCCATGTCCTCAAAAATGGAATCAAAAGTATTTAATGAGAAAAACTAAGGTACCGTTTGAGTGCACAATGTTACGACCCCAAAGTAATAAGGAATTACCTTCCCGCTCCACTAACGCCTAAGCATTTTTAGAGTATTGATTAGGACCTTAACAAATGGTATCAGAGCCAGCAACACGTCCTGAGTTCAAGTCATAGATGGGGCGACTAAGGGAAGGACTACCTGTGGGCCCTAAAGAGGGGTACTGGAGTGAAAGGCACCACAGAGTGGGCCGCCGTAGAGTCCCGGAAGGGCCAACCTGAGGAAAGGGCCTCAATGGGGTACCAGAATTAAAACAGCTATAGAGTGGGCCGTCGTGGATGTTGGCTGCAGAGCATTGTGCTGTGTTTCGGCCATGGTTTTAACTATCGGTCATGTCCGATACATATCAGCCAATATGTATCAGGTTTTGCCCCACCAGATACGGAAAGCACCCCGATATTATATGGACTCAAATATTGGGTCAAACAGGTTAAATATTGGGCCATATCGGCCCATATCAGGTCATATCCGATCATCTACGATCATATTGGCCGATATGCATTGGATATGAGTCGGACAAAATATCAAATATACCCTTCTTTGCAAAAACAAATTTACATTAAAATATTTCTTTACTATTTAATATTTAAAATGGGCTTTCAAATATCGGTGGGTAAATCTCAAATATACCCTTCTTTGTAAAAAAATTAAATTAAAATATTTTTTTACTATTTAAAAATTAAAAAGGGATTTCAAATATTCGTGGATTGGAGGATATGTATCCCCCATATCGGATACGTATTGGCCTGGGACCTAGACGATATGCGGATATGTATCCAACGACGTTAAATCCTTGATTATGGCCCCAAAGAAATAAGGAATTAACTTTCCGCTCCACCAAAGCCTAGGCATTTTTAGAGTATTCATTAGGATATTAACACACGATCACACAAATTCTAAAATCATATTAACTGGAAACGGTTTTGTGTAGGTTGCAAATGTTTGTAAAATGTTAATTTTTTTGCCAGAAAATATTAAATTAACCCTTAGTTTGGATCCACAATCACTAGAAAGATAAAAAGTAAAATAAAAAATTAACTGCAGAATAATTTTGGATAGATTGTAAACTCTAAACTGTTACTTATTTTACTAAAAATTATCAAATTAACAGAAATAGCCAAACATACAATAAATTAAATTAAATTTCTTTCTAAATTTTTAAGTTTAGGGTTTCTTTAAAAAAAAATATGGGTGTCCAAACAAAATTTAATTACAGTTGACCAAACACACAGTAAATTCAATTAAATACCTTGAAAATATTTTTCCTATCATTTTTTTTTTTTTTTTTTTTGGTGCAACAAATTGTGGTGTCCAAAGGGGCCATTAGAAAAACTACAATCAAGGAAATCATCAAAAACAAAAGGGGCTCTAACGTCTGATCCAGTCAAAATCCAATTTCATAAATACCCAAAACTCAAATCAAAGAACCCCAAAAAAAAAACCACCAGTCATTTCACCGCGCCCCATCACACCCACTAAATCTAACAAACTAATTTGATCATAAAACTCCAACCCATCAACCAAAACATAACAAAGCATCATTACCTACTCACCTAACCAAATCTACCAACCTCTTTTTGTATATTTTATAATTATCTACCAACCTCCCACTTCCCCAGAACCCCAAAAATTTACCTGCTACATTGCTGGCAAAACCTCTGGCGCAACCCATCCATAACCACAAAAGGCGCCTTAGAGTGCTGCACGCACACCTTATGCCTCCTGTGGTACCTCTTAGCATCCGTCATATCAGCCGCACAATTCTCCACTTGGCAACAACAGGAGCCGCTGCTCGAACTTCTCCTCTTCTTCTTATCTTCATCTAAGAGCTCATCATCTTCTTCTTCATCAAAAACCCCCACACCCTCCTTGGGCTTCTCTTTTCCAGCCCTCTTGGCCTCAGCCCTTCTCTCCATGGGGCACAGAGCCAAATGAAAAAGAAGAGAGGAAGACAAAGAGGGGTGTAATAGGTAGAAGAAAAGGTGAAAAGAAGTGGGGTGCTGTGAGGACCACAAGAGGTCTCCATTCTTTTGGCCCTTGTCTACTGACAAGGGCGGAAGGTAAGAAGTGAAAGTGAGAAGCTAAACGTTTAAGGGAGAGAAGAGTAAGTCGTTGGGTTGTTGACTTTCGGGTCTAGTCGGGTCAACCCGATGTTGTACCAGGTCGGGTACTTAAACTGAATCTGTTGGGTCAGGTGTGGGTGGCTCAGGTCGAGTCGACCTAGTGGTCGGTATTTGACGGGTTGGGTCCCCAACATAGGGCTTTTTATCTGGATGGATAAGGTTTTATATTTCACGTCCGTCGGCTTGAGTGAACAATCGGGTTGGGTTAGGCATTTGCAATTCTCTTGTTGGGCAGCAACCCGTTGACCGCTAAGTCAATGTGCCCAACTTGATAAAACACCCGGGTCGGGGGGGTCACCCCGACCCATTGACTGCTCCATTTGAGATCACATCCTAATTATGGCCATGAGTTGTATAAGCTTACTTAGTCCTGAATGCAAATTGGAGATGTTTGCCACCTGGGGGAGCGACTGTGATCTCAAGCTTTACGGTGCACAAGATTAAGTGGACAGTTAATCTCCATCAATTGATTCAAAAGAGTCTAAAGTTATCGATAACTAAGAGTACGTTGGGTTTACATGTTGTCGTTATGATTAGATAACATTTTATTTTACTTTTGACCGTAGGGATTTAAAAAACCAATGCATATTGGCAACTCGGCGAGGTCCCAAGCTGATATATATTATGTACATTGGATGCATATCCGGAGAATATTAAAGTATTATTTTATAATAAGATATTTAAAAAATGTATAAATAATTTAGCGAGTCATTACTTGCACATACTTTTAAAGTAATTGCATCGAGGTTAAAGAAAGACTTTATATTTTAGGGTCATGTGACATGTGAAAATATAATTTAAGCCATCTGATTTAAAGTTTATGATCTATAGATCCTTAGTGGATAAGATTGGAGCAAAACACGATATTTATCATATGATCTATTGTTGTCAACCATTGAATCAAATAATAGCCTTTCACTATATTAATCACATGATGAAGTTTACATTTCATGCAAATCTTATCCACTAAGGATCTATAGATCATGAAATTTTAAATCAAACAGCTCAAATTGCGTTTTCACATGTCGCATGTCCCTAAAATACAAAGTCTTTTTTTAACCTTGGTGCAATCACATAAAAAACGAGTGCAAGTAATGGTTCCCATAATTTAAAACAATAAAAAAATTCTCAAAGAACATGTTTCACATATTGTTTGGTCCATATGGCTACATATTGGTATATATGACCTGCTATGGCCCTCTCGAACCAAGGGTGTATATTGTATTAGATAGGGTAACCTAGTACATATCGTTTGATTTATATTTGATGAGGTAGATTGTCATGACCCAGAATTCTTACCCGATCTCAAGGGCTTAGAATTATGTGTTATGACACTGCATGCTGATTAAGGCGATAAGCGAACATATAACTTTAGATCGAGACATTAAAATATTGCATTTAAAGGCTCATAAATAAAGGCAGAAAGCGTAAATAACAATTCATAAGGTAAATTTTTTAACTGCACATCTATGATATAAAAACTGAAGTTTCACGAAAGGTAAAATCGTCTCATACGTAAAACTAAAAAAAACTATTAAAATGATTAAAACATGTTTCTCAAAGAAAATAATAAAGATTGGAGCTAAAGGGACTCTCAAGGCTCATAACAGTCCGTTCGATCTATGCCCTTATCCAAGTGGTAGCCGACGTCTTCATCTTCATAAGTCTCCCTCGGTACAACTGCCTCCACGTCATCATAAGTAGGATGATCTGAGTTCTCACCTACAACTGTTAGATTTTTTATTTTGGGGGAGAGGAGATGGGGGTGTGAGTTTACTTAGTCGCGTAAATTTAGTGGGTTCCACAATCGATCCACCAAAACTTTCCCAGGTAATCTTGCATGCAATCGCTTGAGTTGCGGTGTATTTTAAAGATAAAAAATCAAACATTTTTATATGATGACAAAAATATCTATAATTCATATCTCTTTCATAACGTACTTTGTATCAACATTTTTACATGATGACAAAAATATCCATAATTTCATAACTTATTATCTAAAATTGGAAACTAGATCATAGCAGAAAATGTATATAATGCATCTAATTCATATCTCTTTTTCTATCTGTTTTCTCAACCTATCATGTGTGACATATCTGAGGTCTTACTATTACTCTCTATGCCTACACAACGTACTTTGTATCATACTTATCTTATTTAAACGACCTGTGTCAGGGCTCCTGCTCAAACCTATCATGCAAGTTTCATATTTAGATAATCACCTAACCTTCATATCATAATATAAATCACTATTCAGCCAAATGAGGTTACATGCATTAGTAAAACAGGTTCCCTTCAGTCGAAACCTCAAGTGTCTCCTTAGTTCGAGACAAAGCTATCATATTGTCCTCAAGACTCGTCATGACTACAGACGTTGAACCCTTATGGTGGCTCGAAAGATATGACACATGTAAAAATTCATTCGTATTTAATTGGCCTTCACAACATGTCTTATCATATCATTATTCGGTTTTGGGCTTAGGTCTTCGCCCCTATTTTATATTTAGGTGGGCTTAAGTCTCCATTTTCTTATCATATCAGTATCTTAACATATTCATTTCTCATCTTTATAATTGAAGTGGGTCACGGTACGATAGACTTCACTGAACCATGCTTTCGAATGGACGGGTTCCGTAGTAACCTGGATATACTTCGTGTGTCAGCTCATAATTTCATAGAGGTCTTACATCCATAAATTAATACCTTCATTTCAAGTTTTACTTGACCGTAAGAAAAATCCTACCGTGGCGAAGGCTTATATCATGTATTGTATTTTATTTCTTAACATATCATACATATGCTATCGTAATTTTCTATATGGTGAATGTCGTATAATAAGGATGAAACATATAATAAAAAATGAAGCTATAGTATGCACTCTAAGCATTGCGTAAACATAATGAAACCAATATAAAATACGAAACATAAAACATTGGATAAAAATAAAGCATAAGAAGTGTATAAATATATATATTCTATGATTGAGTCCAATTATCTTTCATTGGAGGTAGTCGTGTCTATAGGATTTAATGATTGATCGGTATAGCGATCAGACATGTTTCGAACTCTAAAGAGACACACATGCCCATACAAGAATCGTAGGAGTCTTAAAAGAGGTAACAAACATTCTTATCATGTTCAGAAGGTCCAAAAATTATAAAATCGAATCTTGTTTCGCTTAAATCGGATGTTTCAGCGAAAAGATCTCAAAGGTTGAACTAATAAAGAAAAAAATATTTGAAACTGTCAATCTCAACTGATGGAATTGGGTCTCGACTGGTCAAGATTAGGGAACAGAGAAGGACAAGGAACATTTTATAAATCGACCAATCGAATTTAGAATCTCAGTCAGTCGAGATTAGACAAAGGACAGAAGTCCTTTACATAATATAAATCTCAATTGGACGAAAATATAATTCAACCAGTCGAGATGAAAGAAAAAGAAGTTCTGAAGACAATAAAACTCGACTAGTCGAATTTTATGTTTCGACCGGTCAAGATCAAGAAGGAAGATTTCTGAAGAAAAGTTAGAACTTCGACTGGTCGACTTGAGGTTTCGACCGACCGAGTTGACTGAATAAAATTGAAAGAATTCAATCTCGACTAATCGAAAATAGGTTTCAACCAGTCTAGTAGTCTAAAAATGGGCAAACAATTTATATAAACTCGATCGGTCGAATTTGGATTTTCGGCCGATCGAGTTTTCTAAAGGAACTGTAGAGGAGATTAATCTCAACTGATCGAATTCAGGTTTCGACTGATTGAGATCAACCAGAGGATAAAGGCCCTTATACAAAAATACATCTCGACTAGTCGAAAATGAATTTCAACCGATCGAGTTTCCAATTTAAAGCTCAGGTCGAGTTTTTTTACGCAACCCGAGATTTCTTTTTTCCCCGATTATTCTTAGGATTGAATTTGGGTTTCCTTTTATCAAACATACGCTAAATAATTTAAGATGGATTGAGAGGCACCTACCTGTTAAAGCGTGAATCAATTTTTATGAAGGTTTGGGTTGACGACGATCGGATTCAGATCGTCGATCATTCGAATCTTTTCACAAGAAATCCTCTCTCACGATCGAATCTTCGCAATGATGAGGAGCCTTGAAGGGAGGGGGTTAGGCTCTTAGACAAAGAGGATCGGCTGCCGATGTGATGATGGTGCACAGTGGTAGCATTTTGGCCGAGAAGAGAGAACGAGAGAGAGAGAGAGAGAGAGAGAGAGAGAGAGAGAGAGAGAGAGAGAGAGAGAGAGAGAAGGTAAAGATTTCTATTTTTCTCTATTTATAAAGAAAAAGGTAATTAGAGAAAGAGCCCACTTAGGGAGGTTGACTTTGCTAAAAAAATAGTCTTTTAAAGACTCTATTTGGTTACCAAGGCAATTGCATGAATGGTGTGATTAATGCTTTAATTGTTTTAATTGAGCAAAGCTCTTGGAAGCCAGGTACCATTCTAATCAGATCTTAGTTTTAAAGCTTCCAATTTTAATTATGCGGGTCATGATAAGGTGTGCACACGAATATCGGGTCTTGATGCTTCAAACATCTATTACCATTAAAAAGGGTCAAACAGGATCCGGGCCATAACACAAATATTAAACTGCAATCATATCGGGGGAGGGTTAACTCGATCTCGGCCAATATGTATTAGGTATGCGGCCAAAGCATACCATGTGCTCTTAGTACTTGGATACTTTTATATATGTGTGCCACGGGAGATTATACCTGATGAGCGTACGGTGTACCAACGATCTACAAAAGAGTGGTGGTTGGTTTGTGCCCAGCCAAAATTTGGGCGTCCATTGGAAAAGTGGCATTTGCTTGACCTGACCTGACTCGATGCTCAACTGAAAAAACCTTACCTAACCCGATAAAAATCCCTTATTTTCAATGATTTTAAGTATAAAATATTGGGTCGGGTTGGTAGATGACCCAACTGCATACCCGACCCGATATTTTTGGTGCTCAATAGTCACTACGCTTCACGGCTGTTTGCCAGCTTGGCCCGCTGAGCTTAAAGATAGGCTTAACTAAGTAACCTGGCGCTTGCCCATTTACTGGGCATGCGTGGCTATAGTCGGCCTAGTCGGCCTAGTGGACACTTTTATTGCAATGACAAATTGTTTTTGTACGATTTGTTGTACACCATGTGCTGCACCTTTTTCTTTGAGTTGCTATAGAAATTTTGGGGATTATAAAAATCTATACAATATTTAAAAATATTAAAATATATGTTCATAAGTTTAAAGTTAGAAATAACATTTTAAACAATAAAATATGTGCGTTATATACTTCACTATTTGTATGCATTACAGGTCGATAATATTGTTTTAATTGGTAAAGGAAGGTTAACAAATAGCACCCTCGAGTTGGCAGGTAAGAGCCGCCATACCTATCAAGAAATTAATAAAATAAAAATAAATTGACAATCATAAAAAATAAAAATATAAAAACATTAGAGAGATAATAGAAAGTTTAATTAATCAGTGCATCCAACGTCATAAGTCATAGCATTCTAAAATTTCAATCGAAATTTCAATGAATTTAAAAAACTTTCAGCAATTTTCCCGAAACTTTGATAAAATATGAATGTATTTGTCACTAAGATATAAGGTAATTATAATGTAGCAACTTACTTGATTTACGGGTTGCCTTTTGGGGCACATGGCCCCTGATTTCATCTTGTATAAACTGTAATTTAAAGATCAGGATTTAAGGACATGACGCGTAGATTAGGAAGAATTACATCTTTACCATGTAACTCAAAGCAATCTAACACCTTTTACAAGATCTATGGTGGTCACAGATTATATAGTAATCGTTAATTGTAAAAGATTTTGACCATGTCGAATCCTATGATAGAGATGTTTTTTATTTCTCAGCCTCTTGCACTATAGATCTTTAGATCATAGTTGTCAAATCACAAGGAGCATACAAGAAAACACATGCCACACTTCAAAAGTGTTCAAGAAACTAAGTCACATGGTGTAACAACCCTAAAATTTAGCTATTTTATTTGTGGTGTATGATGGGTGTTGCGTGTTCTATCATAAAGAACACCGTGGTGTTTTCTACCGTCGGATCGTGGAGATAGAAGGCGGCGTAATCGTGGACGGACCATCGTGTGGACACCGTGCTCTAATCGCCATAGATCTGCCGATCACGCTTCAAGAGGTGGGTACCCATCTATCCGTCTCATCCTTCTTAGATCCCATCGCGTAAAATATGTTGATCGCGTACCGATAGGATATTTAAAATAAATCTAAAACTGTTTTTATTTATTTTTTTTTTTTTTAAATCTATTTTAGGATTATAATAATAATGAAATCTGTTTTTGGTATGAAATTTTGTAAATTCTGTTTTTGTATGAAATTTTGTGAAATCTGTTTTTGTATAAAATTTTGTGAGATCTTTGATGCATTGTTGGGTTTTATTTTCGGAACCCTATATTTTTATTTACTTTATCGATCGATTGAAACCCTATGGGAGCGCGTGCCCTACTACCCCGTGGCACCCACACCCACTCCCTACCCCGTTGAAAAATATAAAATTAAAATATTAATTAACAACTAAAATAATAAATAAATTTTACGAAAGAGATTACGTTAAATAAATATTATTGTATGAAAGCGGTATTATATTAAAGAGTAAAATATTATTAGGTTAATTAAATAATAAATTAGTTGATAAAAAAAAAAAAATGTAATAATTAGTAAAAATGTATAATGAGCTGTAAATGTGATGAGTTATTAAAAAGTAATATTTTCATTGAATAATAAATTGAATAATGATAAATATAGCTTATATGTTTGATTAGTATTATTATAATAAGTGATAATAATACAATTATTAATTAGTAATTAGATTAATGATATTTAGAGAAATGAATTAAATTAATAAAGTAAATATTAAATATTAAGATTATTTGTTGTATTATATATCATTTAATTAATGAATTATTAAAATTTGTACATGAATATTACTATTATATAATTACATTATAATAAAAAGTTTATTTATAACAACTGTCATAAATGCTTTTATTGTTAATGTTTGTATTAAGGTTACATTTAATATAATATATATATTATATGAATATGGTCGAATTATTTTTAGCAAGTATTTATATAGAATAAATACCCTAAGTCATTGCCTATTGAAAACTTGTAAATTATTCCATTTTAAAACAAACAAAAATTAATAAACTGTTGGAATTCCTTACTCCTTTTAGAAATAAATTCCCCTATTAATGTGAACTAAGATTCGGTCAAGCACCCTAAATTGCAATCATCACCCTATTATATAATTATATTAGTGTGTTATATAAATAAACATAAATATAGATATACTCAAAACCTAAATGTAAACTTTTGATGTGTGACACTGTTGTGTTTGTAATTAAACCAAGTTATATGAATTAAGGATATGTTAGAACACGGGTACGAGAGTGTATGAGATCATGCCTACACTTGGGCGTGGTGATTCGCTGAGATGACATCGAAGCGAGGAATACACCGTATTCACATGCCTTACAACTCATGGTGGAATGGGACCCATGACGAGTCAGGTGAGTGTGAATTCAGTGTAATCTCGTAAACGGTGGCATATACGGCGACCCTATCACCCCGAGTTCAAATATGATAGTATAGATTATGAGTAAGTTATGAGGTTCAGCCTTAGGCTTTAACGGTGGTGAGGCTATCTCACTATAGTTCGTCTTAGAATTAAGTTATAAGAGTATGTTATGAGTATGAAATAAGATATGTTACTGACGATAATAAGATACTCAGTAGGCCAAAGAAAAGATAAATAACTTAAGTTTCAGACGTGCGTCTTCCTTACGTAGCCTAGTAGAACAACGCGTCTTCACCAAGACGGATCTCCGGGAGAGATTATGAGTATGAGTATGTCTACAAGTCGTTGGCCATTATGTCTCCCATGGATGGTGGAGTATGAGTATGACACGAGGCGTTATAATATGGTGGTATGATACTATGTTGACTCGCATGTAAGTCGTATAGGATTTCACTAGTATGTTAGTTACGCTCATGCACGATGTACGACGTATGTGCGAGAATGATAATAAGACATGGTATAATAAGGTATGAGATATGATGAGGTACGTTAGGACATCGATGATCAGAATCATAGGTCTTGCATTTATGGTATGAGCTTTATAATATGCATATGATTTTGTCATTCTTTTGCTATCTGTTGAGATACTATTATTTTTATCACTCACAAGATGCACCCACAATGCACACGAGAAGTATGGGGTGGATTGGTGGTGTATCCCATGAGTTCGTGGATCGAGTAAACTCATCCCACGATAATCTAACATTGCGGTGATTTCACTTTGGTGGAGTGGACATCGGCCTTCTCGATCCGCCGACATCGATTTTCTTGATCCATGGTCTTTGAGTACCGAGGAGCCTTGGGAGGGTGAGCGAGTACCGGAGGGTTATAGTGCCGATTTCGATCCGAGTACCGATTATTGAGCATTGCGGACTTGGTAGTAGTTTGAGTCTTTCTTTTTACCATGGATTTTATGATTCTATTTTATCGGATTTGTCTCCGACGTTTACTATTGTTTATTGATGGATTTCTCAGATTCAGCACTTCTATTTTAGCATTTATGATTCTTTATATTCCACTGTTATATGTTGATCTTCACGGATTTCGTGGAATCGGACATGCGCGATAACTCTGATTAAGTGTATGTCCGCTTAGCATATCCGGGATATGTGCGGGTCATAACCCGAAATTCTAGGCCCTTGGGATGGGGTAGAATTTCAGGTCGTGACACATGGTGCTCCCGTCAGTTCTCCTAAGACAAGAGTAGAGATGATGTTGATGAAAAATCCAATGCCGATTCTTAGTAAATATGCGACCAGCAATTGGGACTATGATGCAAACAATGGCGTCGAGATTGAGGAGCATGGAGAGGGTATTGAAGATGAACATTGAGGGGGACGGGATCTCGAAAGAGGGAAAGAGGTGGCGGTCCATGGAGCAGGCTTGTTGGATGGTGAAGGAGTTTTGGTGCGAGGAGGCTGTGATGAGAATGATTCTGGTTTCCCAAATGGGGAGGATTTGTATCATGTACAGATTTCAGCTCTTCCACGGGTAGAGGGTTGAAAGACTCCATAGGTTGGGTGTGTTAGATTCCAGCCTTTCAGCTTCTGTTATTACGGCTGCTCTATCAAAGAACATAATAATAATTTTAGAAAGATATTAATGTTCGAAATGTTTTACTAATAAAGACATAATAATAATAATAATAATAGTAATAATATAATAATAAAATGATATCTTTACTTTTGTCCTAGCTTTATAACGGAAAATTATAAATGGTGAATACTTTTTGATAGACAATTTTGCATGCAACTTATGTGGCGCAATGTGATTAACTACGGTGCTTGGATTCCACTATGCGTGCAGCACGTCGTGCCACATAACTAATGACTCAAACTCTTATTAATTGTAAGTCATTTCAACGCCCTTTGAAAAATCAAAGTTAGTTATTATAAGCAATAAGAGATAGTAATGAAATACAACCCTCTCACTCAAGTGAAAGGCTCTTTACCCTATTGAATAACAATAAGGAAAATGGGTTGCAAGGTTCACCTCACCTTAGTGGATTATAGAAAAAAATTTTAAAAACTAATATACATCCTCCATCTAACAATGTGAAGGTGAACAACTTTTATTTTGCATTTCATCGATCACCTGCCAGTCATTGGTCACTAAGGTCAATCACGTTTAAAATGAATTTTTATTTTATTTTCATTTTTTATAGACTTAGATCAATCTTGTGCATATCCACATAACACTTAAATGCGTGTTTGGGTGCCAAGTGTTGCCTAACTAGTATTGTCTTACGGTTGGAATTTGAGATTGTGTTTCAGGGTCTTGTTGTTCTAATAAGTATAATACTAATTCTTCTAATATGTATGTATATATATATATACTAAAAATAACAATAACAGGATAAAGGTAGCATACTCGTCTAGGCAACCCTTTCCTTTTTCAATATATATATAAGCTTCGATTTCTAAGGTACTTTCATTAAGTGGGCGGTTACAATCTATTGAAACATAGCGTCATCCTTATTAATAGATGAAATTGCAATAACAAATTAGAAGAGACAACATGAAAAAATCAGAGTGCGATTACGATCTCTTAAAAATGTAGGTTGTGTTTAGGATTGCTCTTTGGAGGCAAAGAATAGCTCTCTGCTTTGGTGTAGAATACTTTAGTATGAGACTTTGTTTGATTGTAAGTGCTCTTAGTTCTTTCGAAGAGTGAAATAATGAATTTGGATCTCTTTAAAAGAGTAATTTAAACATAATCTTTGCCTCAAAAGGAAGGCAAGTCACCACAGACAGTGCCGGAACCAGGATTTTCATCTAGGCGGGGCGCAAGATGAATTAGGTTTAATTTCGATTCATTTCGGAATAACTTTCGAAAAAATTGTTGGGATTAAAAAAAATATAAAATTATATATTTATAATTTTAAAAGATATTAAAATATATATTATCATAAAAATCGTGTTTCGTGCCAATTTTTTCAATATAGGATTTTTTTATCATTGCTTTCAAATCTGATGGCTTAGATTGTCTTTCCTACATATGATCTTTTGATTATTGCGTTTAATCTTTTTCGTACGATCTTTTGATTATTGCGTTTAATCTTTTTCGTACGATCTTTTGATCATAAACAATTGACTGATTTGACTTAGACGATGGAGTTCATTTTTCACTTCAATCTTCCACACAAAGGATTTTGAGACTATGAGCGTACCATCCAACAGTCAATTTTTTTTTATTTTAAGTGGCACAAATCTCAATAAAGTGATTAAAAAACAATGATGCACACATCACACTAAATTAGGGCTACGTTTTGGGATGTGTGCCACATAGAGAAAACTAACGTTTGATGGCAAGTCTATAGTCTCAAGATCTGTTGTGTAAAAAATTAGGCTTAAAACCTATCTTCATCGTCAAATTCAAAACAGTCAAATGATTGTGGCATGCAAAACTTGAGTTGAAAAGAAAGAATCTTGAATTTTAAGGATTGCAAATAAATTAGTCCCTTCATATTTTAGCTCCAATGGTGTGCGAAATCAGCTAAATTTTGAGAAAGTGGACCCCACATTATTGCAAAATAGAAATCTTTTATTCTATAACAAAAGCAAAAGGGGTACTGTTGTTTGCACCCACGTCTTAGACCCCTTAATAACCATTGATTAAGTCAGATCAGATGATGGAGGTCATGTTTCATCCCAATGCTCCACACAAGAGATCTTGAGATCATGGTACACCTATCAGACGATCAGTTTTTATTCCAGGTGTCACAGATCCCCCCAAAAATGGTCTTTAAATCATATGTCAAACATCACACCCAAACATCAATCTAGGGCCATTTTTTGGAGATCAGTGACACATGGAATAAAAAATTTACCATCTGATAGGTGCGCCATGATCGCAAGATCTAGTTTGTCGAATGTTGGCCTGAAACACTATCTCCATCATTGATCTGAAGCAATCAATGGTATTTAAGGGGTCTAGGACGTGAGCACTTTCAGAGATGGCTGCGAATAGAGATACCCAAGGCAAAATTCAAGAGACATTTTTACCGACTCCTCTTCTCACGGAAACAAGTATTAAATATATATATATATATTTTTTTTTAAGTCATGTGGGCGGACGCCTCTTCTCACGGAAATAAGTAGTAAATATTTTATTTTTTTAAAGTCAGGGCGGGCGTACTGTGACGTGGGCTCGCGGCGTGGCCATCCGAGCCAGCCGCAAGGCCACTTGTGCCATTAGTGCGTCAGGCATTGGTGGGTTGAAGCTGGGGCATCGTCGGCGCGTCACCAAAGCCATGAGGGATTTGCCATTGGTACTCCAAGAGCTTCGGTCTTGGGCCAGAAGGGCACGCGACATGATGGCAGTTTGGTCGTGATGCAGTGCCAGCAGGGCACGTGATGCGGACGCGACTGAGCCAAGTTGGGCTAGCGATGCGGGAGGGCGTTGCGGTATGACAAACCAAGGAGGTCCTCCTGCCATTTAGGCACTATTGATGTTTAAACCATATATATGGGGAAATGATCTAACAGCCACGTGACGTGTTGCTGGCCTAAGTGATCCCCTACGGAACGCGTACGATAGCCTTGTGGGCTTGACTTCGCGCATCCGAGCCTCGCATAGGTGTTAGGTCGCTCCTGTCGCGTCGTGCGCTGGAGCCATTATGTTGGTGGTCCACGACCACCTTCATGGTGCAGACCTAAACTCTAAGTGGGGCTGCCCTTAGGACTATCGCTGCGTATAGCTATATGAGTTGCATTCGGGAATCCGCACAGTTTCTAACCTAAGGCGTTACCGTGCAGGTTTGAAACACGAGTAGGCTGATCTAGTACATGAAAAGCTAGTTGCCGCACGAGAGATTATATCGCTCGACGAAAGCTACGGAAGCTGCAGCACACTGGCACAGTGAGAGAATATGTGAGGCAATTTTCCGCTTTGATGTTGGGCATCAGGGAAATGTCCGAGAAAGATAAAATATTCTACTTCCTTGAAAGCCTTAAGCCTTAGGCCCAGGCTAAATTAAATAGAAGGACACTACCGAACCTTGCAGCCGTAGTGGCAGCTGCAGAGCGACTAACGGACTATGGGCCCTCAGATCAAAATAGGAAGAGGCCGCATGAGAATAAAAGTGGTTCAAAGAATCCGTCAAAAGCTAACAAGAAAAGTAAGAGCGGCACGCAAGAAAAGAAAGCGCACGGAAAAGATTCACATGCAAAGTCAGCTAAGTCCGCCAACTACGTGCCGAAGTCGGGTTGCTTCTTGTGCGGAGGGCCTCATCGAGTTAAAGATTGCCCACAGAAACAGTCGTTGAATGTCCTTCGAGCTACTACTAGCGCTCCTACAATCCCTCTTAAGGAGGAACCAAGAATGGGGGCACTCAGGTTGTTGAATGCCATAAATGGGCAAGTAGAGAAAGGAAAGACAGTCGCACCCAAGGGGTTGATGTTTATAGAAATGCGCATCAATGGAAAAAGTACCTGTGCCATAGTAGACAAGGGGCAACGCATAACTTTATTACTGATAAAGAAGCATGTCACCTAGGCTTAAAACTTGAGCAAGACACCAGTCGTATAAAAGCCGTGAACTCGGAGGCGCGCCCCATAGCAGGAGTAGTAAAGGGGGTACCTGTGCAAATAGAGCCGTGGAGCGGAGCCACAAACTTTATGGCAGTAGAGATGAATGATTTCAAGGTTGTCCTGGGGTTATAACTCCTACACCAGGCTAAAGCAGTGCCCATGCCATACCTCGGATCAGTGTGCATGTTCGGAGAAGAGACCCCTTGCATGATCCCAGTCATTCAGAAAGATAAAGAAGCGGAGAATGATGAGTTTATCTCAGCACTTCAGCTAAAGAAGGGACTCAGAAGAGGGGAACCTACATTTCTTGCTACATTGCTAGAAGAGAAAGCAACAGCGCCAGTAGAGATTATGCCAGAAAGTGTGTCAGGATTACTCCAAGAATTCCAAGATGTCATGTTGCCCGAATTGTCTAAGGTGTTGCCACCCAGAAGATCAGTAGATCATCGGATCGAATTAAAACCAAGTGCGAAGCCGCCGGCTAAAGCTCCCTACAAAATGGCTCCTCCCGAGTTAGCCGAGTTACGTCGGCAGTTAGATGAGTTGTTGGGGGCAGGGTTTGTTCGATCGTCTAAGGCTCCATTTGGCGCCTCAATTCTATTCCAGAAGAAACGTGATGGTAGCTTTCGATTATGCATCGACTACAGAGCGTTGAATAAGGTTACCGTCAAGAATAAGTATCCAATGCCATTGATTGCAGATTTGTTTGATCAGTTGGGCAGTGCGAGGTACTTTACCAAGCTGGACTTGAGATCTGGCTATTATCAGGTGCGAGTCGCCGAGGGAGATGAAAGCAAGACTACCTGTGTGACCAGGTACGGAGCCTTTGAGTTTCTAGTAATGCCCTTTGGGCTGACTAATGCCCCAGCCACCTTCTGCACCCTGATGAATGAGTTGTTCCATGCCTACCTCGACAAGTTCGTGGTGGTGTACTTAGACGATATCGTTGTGTACAGCAATACATTGGAAGAACATCTCAACCACCTCCAAATCATCTTCAAGATACTGCGAGAAAATCAGCTTTATGTCAAGAAGAGAAGTGTTCATTTGCACAAGAGCAGATTATGTTTTTGGGACACCGTATTGGGGGAGGAAACATCAGCATGGACCTTGAGAAAGTTCGTGCAATCCAAGACTGGAGAGTGCCAGAAGGCGTGACCGAGTTGCGGTCATTTTTGGGTTTAATCAACTATTACAGAAGGTTCATCCCCGGTTATTCATGCAAAGACCTTGCCGACACGTTAAAGAAGGATCGTAGTAGCGGTGGTGGGAAAAATGTCAGAGGGCATTTGAGGATTTGAAAGCAGCGGTCACGAGTGACCCCGTGCTGAAGCTACCTGATCACTCCAAGCCATTTGAGGTACACACAGATGCCTCCGACTATGCGATAAGAGGAGTATTAATGCAAGAAGAGCATCCAGTGGCCTTTGAGAGCAGAAAGTTGAATGATACCGAGCGACGGTATACGGTTTAAGAAAAGGAGATGACAGCAGTAGTACATTGTCTAAGGACGTGGAGGCACTACCTACTTGGGTCGAAGTTCCTAGTGATGACCAACAATGTGGCGACTAGCTACTTTCAGACACAAAAGAAATTATCGCCGAAATAGGCCCGTTGGCAAGATTTCTTGGCCGAATTCGATATGGACTTGGTGTACAAGCCTGGTGATCGATTTAGAATGTAACCCTTGCAAGTGCACAAGATCTATTGCAGTATGGCAAGAACAGGGGTGTCGAACCCACAGGGAAACGTGAATTTTTAATTAATTCTTTTAGAGATTTTAAAAATGTCCCTAAGGAAGTACCAAAGGGCAGATTCAATTTTTCCAAAAACTTAACACACTTTTCCTAAATGCAGAAAAATAAATTAATCTAAACAATTAATTACTGATAAATCTACGAACAATATTAAAATGAGATCAAGGAATATGCTACCTGCATTCGCACTCTTTTCTATCATTAAAACCCATAGGTTTCATTAAATCATCATTCACACCATCATTCATCTAGAAAATGACTTGAAATAAAATATGATCATCAATCCGCATACCCTATCTAAAAACAATGACTCAAATTTAACATTGCGGTATGAGTCATGTAAAAAGCATAGCGTATCTCATGATATTTAGATCACGACAATCAAGACATAATCGCTCTACGTACTAGATCACTGCAGTCCGGATCTAGCGATTCTGACCGTTGATACGCGCAATCAACGGTCATAACAAAGCATTTAAAATATTTTCAATCACACAAACTTTGAGCAAAACGATTCCATGATAACAATAATAGACTGTGGTATTAATCATAAACATAGGTACTTATCTGGGGATCGCATCTTCCCCGATCTCATCGATTTAGCAGCCATCTTTGGTGTTTGATCTCCTTTTCTTTCAAAGTCATTCCTCTTTATTTCTTCCAAAAGATATTTGCAATTTTTTCTCCTAAATACAATCTATGAATTTCTCAGAGAAAAATAATGCAAATCCTAGGTACAATCTACCCTGAATAAACCCTAGAAGAAGGAGAGAAGAAGACTTGAAAAGATGAAGAAAATATTCCCCCAAAGTGAAGAGCCCTAAAAACTAAAAAGAAAGAATGAATAATATTCTAATTGCAAAAAATAATAATCCCCCTAAGAAACTCGTGGCTTCCTTTTATAATAGCCTAACCTAATACCTCTCTCGATTGACATCTAAGAGTAATTTTCGTGAATTCGCCTAGCTTTGCATCAGATACTGCCTCGGTATTTTGCTCATAATTTTCTGTACCGAACTCGGATTGAGGTGATTCTTGAAGCGTTGGAAAGCTGACGACGAGCTCTACAACTTTTATGTTTTAGCAATTTCCTGAATCTGACGTCTTGAAGGTCCAAATTGAGCTGCAAGTCGCACTAAGTTCTCAATGACCCAAAATAGCGGTTTTGACATTATTTTCGGGATTCTTGGGTCGTTTTAGAAACTTGATCAGATCACAAACACTTCAAATCTAGCAAATCTCATCAGATAGCCTTCATCGGACGTACAAATATAGGTATTTAGGGTGAAATATCATCATATTTCACTACTCATCACACCCTCAAACCTACACTTTGCTAGTCCTCGAGCAAAGAGAATGATAGAAATATAAAGCAAATCAAACTAACATCCTAAAATTTAAATGCCACTTTCGTAGGGAACACGATTGCACTTAGCATGTGCAACAAGCCTTTAAACCCCTAGGTGATCCCTAGTGGAGGAGTTGTGTCTCCTGAGGGTTTGCAGTGAAGTTACCCACAAACTTCCACAAATTTCAACCCATCAGAAATTGAGTTTTCAAAATCTGATTTTTATAACATATATTTAACTTCAAAGCTCAAAATCAATAATCAATTCAACATGCAAATTCTCAATTTTAAATAACAATGTTACACTAATCATACCAATATCCATTCAAATTAGTCTAATGCTCCAAATCGTTAGATAACTCATCCATTCATGCTTAAACGTGTAGTGTGTGCATACCAAAACCAAGATTCATCCATCTCAGAACTAGTCCAAACGGAAATCATCGGATCTCATTGTCTTGACTCAATCCTCACTTTAGGTATACTCTCAAAATAAAATCACTCCGATGATTGGTAAGTTTTCACACATGTGAGAGATCAATACAAAGCAAATAAAAGGTCTCACATGATAAATGAAACACGATGCAATCAATGAACAAAAATAAATCTCATAAGAACAGATACTTGTATATCCTAAGCATGTCATATCAAGTGTCATAAGTATTATATATTGACTCTCCACAAGACAGTTACCAATGCAAGATCGGATCATGAAGGTCTTTTGTAGGGTTGTAATGGGGCTCAGGTAAGGGTAAGAAAGAAAGGGAATTGTGATTCAAAATTTCTGAGAAATTGGAAAAGGAACTAACTTCGGATTTTTTATTTTATTTTTTTTATTTCTTCTTTCTTTTTTTTTCTATTCTAATTTCTCACCAATTTTTTTTTTTTCAATATTTTTCTTTTCTCATTCTTTCTTCTCTTTTGAATTTCCTTTTCTTGAAGCACCTCATTTTTCATTCCTTTTTTTTTTTTTTTTTTTTTTTCTCTCCCCTTTTTTTCTTTTTATATTTGCCATACACTCTCAGTAAACACCATAACTCATTATCTCTCACTTACTCTTTTTTCGCTCATTTTCATCCTCGTTCCTAATTTCTAAATAAGAAGGGTAAAGCTAAATTTTCGTAAATTGTGAAGGGTTAAAGTTAACGTGGCTTATCAAAGAATGTATAAGGGTAAATTTTTCTATAGGCTCAAAGGGTACTAGAAGGATAAATTTATATGAGGTGGGGCATTTTAAGCACAAACGAGCCAAAGATGGCCTTCAATCATTTCCTTAAAGATGGTAACCTTGCCTATTTGTCTTGAGTAGATATACGATGCGTTCTAACACAATAATATGAATTTGATATCATGCAAAGTCACAAGCCAAAATAAAATGTATGAGATTATGCAAAATAATTCGTATTCAAAGAAAACTCGAGTTTATATATTCACTCATCAATGACGGAAATTAGCTCTAAAGCTTATCGGGTTTAGTCTCCACTAAGAACCTAAGATTCAACGTTCAAAATAGTTCATCGATTTCTAAGTCTTAGCTTGGTATAAGTGCAAAAATTCTAAGCATGAATTTGAGTCATCCACAAATTATCACATTAAGCTTCATCATCCTAGATACAAGTATTCAAAATATGACATCAATATTCTCAAAATTAAATTCACATGCATCATCAACTAAAGTTTGAAAACTATTGCAAAGTAAATCATGTATGATGGTTCCAAAAATTTTTTTTTTTTTTTCAAAGAAAATCAAAATAAGTGATGAAAGATAGATAATCATACATACCCCAAACCTAAAAATGACAATGTCCTCATTGTTTGAAATAAGTAGGCACCCTCAAACCTGTTGAAAAGTACCTCAACACAAAGATCAGGTGCAGAGAATATGTGCATCAAACTATAACATGACCAAAAATAGATTGAAGGTAATGTGGCTACACTAATTTGGAAATTAAAATAACCTAAACTAAACTAAAAACTAATATTCTAGAACTAAACATACTAAAAGAAAAATAAATCCTAAATCCTAAACTAAACTGTGTCCAACTCCTAAATAAAACACGGGTTGCCTCCGTGAAGCGCCGAGTTTAAGTGTCGACTTTCGACCTCTTCATTGATCAAGAATCGGATCACTAAGGTGCATCGCCTCAATCTTAAATCGGGTCATCGGCTCAAACATTGGTTTGAGTCTTTGCCCATTCACTTTGAAAACTCGATTGTCCTCAAGGCTTTGAATTTCAATTGCACCGTGCTCACTAATGGAAACAACACAACGGCCTTCCCATCTAGATTTCAATTTCCCGAGGATGAAGCTTAAGTCGGAATTGAATAACCAAACTTTTTGGCCAACATGAAACTCCTTAGAAATTAATTGATCGTGCAACTTTTGTACCTTTCCTTGTACATCTTTGAATTTTCATACGCATCGAGCGTAACTCTTCTAATTCACTCAATCGTAACCTTCGATTCGACCTCGCTTGCATATCGAAATTAAATCGTTTGATCGCCTGTAATGCCTTATGCTCCAATTCGACAGAAGATGACATGCCTTCCGTAGACAATTACGAAGGGAGACATTCCGATCGGTGTCTTGAATGACGATAGGCCCACAAAGCATCGGATAGCGGTTTGACCAATCTCTTCTATCCGGTCGTCTGTCTTTTCTAGAATTCGCTTGATTTCGGTTAGACACTTCCACCGACCACTAGTCTGGATGGTACGCGTAGCGACTTTGTGAGTGACGTCGTGCTTCTTCATTAAAGTGGCAAAATGGCTATTGCAAAATGCGAACCGCCATCACCGATGATTGCTCTTGGGATCCCGAATCGGTTAAACACATGTTCTCTCGAAATTTGACCACAACCTTGTGATCATTTGATCGGGTTGCCACTTCAATCCATTTGGAGACATAGTCAACGACCACGAGAATATATGAATACCCAAAGGATGGTGGAAAAGGACCCATAAAGTCAATCCCCAAACATCGAAAATTTCAACAATCGAATTGGATTAAGGGCATCATATTTCGTCGTGAAATATTGCCAAGTTGACACTGCTGGCATTCCTTGCAGATTGAGCAACACACGAAGATTGAGGGCGAGAATCCGCTTTGAAGGATTTTCATGCGGTCTTCGTCCTCAAAATGGCCTCCACAGCCCCAAAGATGGCAAAAAAATTTAGGACGCTAGTTGCTCGCCTCTTCCGCACGCATCTCCTAATGATCCGATCCGAGTAGAATTTAAACAAATATGGTTCATCGAAATAGTATTTTATTTGGGAGAAAAGAGATTCTTATCATTCTTACCCCACTCGGTGGGAATTACGCGATGACCGAGATAATTCACGATGTTAGCAAACCACGGAACTTTTGCACGGCTACATCAATTGCCATCAAATGTTCATCCGAAATGTGTCACGGATGGTCTCGGTATAGATGATTCTTGATGAAATTCTAGCGGATGATCATACAACGTTCTCAACCCCTTTTATCTTTAATCTCAAAGTTGAATTCGGAAGCGTGATCCAACGGATCGCCTTGGTTTCGCATCCTTCTTTGCTAAAAGATATTTCAAGCGAGTGGTCCGAAAAGACCACTATTTTCGATCCAAGCAAATAGGAACGGAATTTGTCCGAGCATACACCACGACTAATAATTCCTTCTCGGTGGTGGTGTAATTGATTGGCATCAATTAATGTCTAGCATAATAAATTACGTGAGGTAATTTATTCACCCTTTGCCCTAAGACAAACTCGATCGCATAATCAGATGCATCACACATGAGTTCGAATGGTAAAGAATAATCCGGTGGTTGGATTATTGGTGCATGTGATAAGAGTCCACGCAATTTTAGGAATGCCTTTATGCAATCCACATCAAAACCAAAAGGAACATCTTTGCCAAGCAAAGTGCACAATGGTTTAGCCACCTTGCTAAAATCCTTAATGAATCATCTATAAAATTCAAAGATGCCCCAAAATGATCGGATTTGTCTATCACTTTTAGGAGGTGGTAAATTTGCAAGTAAGTCGACCTTCGCCTTATCAACTTCAATTCCTTTCGTTGAAACAATATGCCCCAACACAATTGGTTGTTGGACCATAAAATGGCTCTTTTCGGTGAGAACAAGTTTGGAATCTACACAACGTTGCAACACTGAAAGATGATTCAAACAAGAATTAAATGTTTTCCAAAACCGAGAAGTCGTCCATGAAGACTTGATGAATTTGTCGATCATGTCCGAGAATATGGCCAACATACATCGTTGAAACGTCGGAGCATTACATAAGCGAATGGCATCCTTCGATATGCAAACGTACCATATGGACACGTGAATGTTGTCTTCTCTTGATCACCGGAAAACGGGCACTTGATTGTATCCGAATAACCATCAAGAAAGCAATAAAACTCTTGCCCCTAACTTCTCAAGAATTTGATCAATGAGCGGAAGGGAAAATGATCTTTCGGTGGTCGTTCAATTTTCGATAATCAATGCACACACGCCATCCAGAGTTTCACGAGTGGGCACCAATTCTCCCTCCGTAGTTTCTTTCCTTTGTAATTCCGGACTTTTGAACGATTTGTCTGGACTAACCCATTCACTATCGAGATCGGATAGATGATTCCGATCGAGGAGTTTAATGATTTCCTTTAAAACGACTTCTTGCATGTTCGGATTAAGTCGCCTCGTGGTTCCTCGATGGTTTACTCTCATCCTCCGGATGTATTTTATGCATACATACCGATGGGTCAATCCCTTGAGATCATAAGGTCCATCCGATGGCCTCCTTGTGCTCTTCAAAGACCTTCAACAAATCATTCTCTTGTTCTTCCGATAATGTGGATGAAATTATCCGGAAGTGTTTCTAGGTCCCGAAAAGCATATTTGAGGGACTTAGGCAATTGTTTCAATTCCACGGTTGGTGGTGCTCAATTGATGGAGTCAAGACATCCTTTACCTCGTGAGGTAGTGGTTCTACCTTAGTCACAACTTCACATAAGTTATCATCTTGACATGATGAATTTGACTTTTCTCTCGAGCTTCCTTTCAAGCCCTTTGTCCTCATAGATGGCTAACAAAGCGCTTTCAAATTCCTCTTTGGTGAGCATTGATGGTAATGCTTCATCCACCAAATCCATCGATCGATGTAAAACATTCGACCTCATCCTCATTAGGAAATGGTTCATCGCATGGAATATGTTAAGCGACTTTCATGTTTCCAAAAGAAACGCGTCCATGACTCCCCGACAATTAATGCAAGCGTTGGCGATGGCGAAAGCAGACGCCCAAGAATAATTGGGACTTGATTGATTGATTGCAGTGGTTCCATGTCTAAGACAACGAAGTCCAGGAAAGACAAACTTGTCTATTCCAACCAAAACATCCTCGATAACACCCCTCGGTCTTCTTTCGATCTATCCGCCAGGTTGAGTGTGACCGTCGTGGGTTTCAATTCACCCAATCCGAAGTTTCTTGTACATTGAGTATGGGATCGATTAACACTTGCTCCCAAATCCAATAACGCCTTTCCAATTGGTTGCCCACCAATGACACATGGAACAGTTGGGACCTGTGGTCTTTCGGTTTTCGTGGGGTTTCCAATCGCAATATCGAATCGACTTGATTTGTTAGGAACACTTTCTTTGAAGTACGTGCCTTTCTCTCCGAGTGCACAAATCTTTGAAAAACTTGGCGAACTTTCAGGAACTTGTTTGATTGTTTCAAGTAATGGAAGATTTATCTTTACTTGCTTGAATGTTTCAAAATTTCTTCCATTTTTGCTCATTCCTTTCCCATTCTAGATGGAGGAGTTAGGCATTGAGGAATGGTGCCTTTGGGACATAAGGTGCGATTCCATTTCCGATTCTTTTCACGTCCTTGTTGGACGGTTGAAGGAAACTCTTCCTCTAATACTTTTCTTTTCCTTTCTCTTCCTTGCTCTTGCACTTTTCTTATCTCCGGCTCTTTGTCTCTTTCTTTCTCTTCTTCCTTTTCCTTTCTCTTTCCTTTTCCTTTCTCCTTTCTTTTCTCCGATTCTTTTCCTCTCGCTTCTCTTTCTTCATCGCCTTCTGAGCATTTCCACTTGATTATCAACCTCTCGTCCACTTCTCAAAGACCGTAATGACTTTCAACTGTTGACTATTCGATGGTCTGCTTGGATGGTGCTTGGCCTCGAGGATTATTGATGGGTTGGGAGCCTACCTTCCTCTCGACTCGGTTGATTGGCCAATTGATCGACTTGGTCCATTATCATCTCGAAAAGATTGCATGCTACATAAGCTTTTCTTCGAGATCGTAATCTTCAAAATCGGCATGAGATTGATTAAGATTGATTGAAATTCGATTTTTCAGTCGAATTTGGATGATAATCTGAGCATTCTGTTGAAAATTGGAATTCGTTGGAAATTAGAATTCCGAAATTCTGTTGTGACGAAAATTTTGTTGAAAATTTGGTTGAAAAGGTTGTTGTCCACCCATTGTGTTGGCTCTATGTTGTCGGGTTTACGGCCAATTTGTTCGATTCACCCCATCCTAAGTTGGGGTGATTTTTCCATTCGGATTGTAGGTATTGGAGTACATGTTTCTACCCGCCATTGATAAGATTGAGTCACATTTACCGCTCTTGAGGATTAGGTTCATCGGAAGAATGACAAGGTAGTAGGGCACTCATTAGCCATATGACCGGTGGTCACAAATTGAACACTGTGGGGTGACAGGAGATTTAGCTTGTTTGGTAGCGAACAACATGTTCATCTGTTTGGACTGATGTCAACCTTTGTTGAGAGATTCGAGGCATTATTGTTGACATCGTACAATCCGTCTTTTGTCAACACATGAGATTTAGGTGCCAGTTCAAGTTGGTTCGCCGGTGTCTCACTTTGTATCAAGTTTGATATAACTTTTCAAACAATGCCCACAATTAAATCGACTTCTTCGTGGCACAAGATCCACCACAAGATGCATCAACCATGCGTCTCTCTTGAGAATCACCCATTGTAAAACTTTGGACTTGTTGCCACCTTGGAACTTGATGATTTGGGCAACTTCGATCAATTCCTTAAAAGCGTTCCCAACATTCATGGAATGTTTCAGAGTTGTTGGGAAAAGAAGCTGGATCTTCGGCGACAATTCAATGGCCTTAGTCATGGGAAAATATTTTTAAGGCGATGCGGCTACGCCTAACTCGAATAGATTGTGGTTCTAAGGAATAGAACCATGTTTTTGCCTTATCTCTTAAAGAGAACGGAAGAGTCAGCCGCTATCTCATCGTGACATTGTGGACTCTGAACATTTTGCATACCCCAGTTGAATTCATTTAAGTGAACGTATGGATTTTCATTTGCTAACCCATGGAAAATTGGTAGCATTTGAATCATTCGATTTGAATTCATAGTGGTTCCACGGAATGGGAGCATGCATAATACATTCTGATCCTCGTAAAACCGGATCGTTATAATACTCGGTGTTCTAGGGCCCTCATCAAAATTATTGTTCCTATTATTTCCATTATTGACATTCCCATTGTTGTTATTCTCATCTCTCTCTTGCCTTTGGTGCCATGTGGTCTCGGTTTGTTGATATTGATTCCTCTGGACTCTTGATTCTCTCTACAAGCTCTTTCGATCTCAAGATTAAGCAGAATGTGGGTGATGAGAACGCAGTAAAGCTCATACACCAACACTCACAAACAGGGGTTGAAGAATCCACAACAAACCCACAAAATTCTCAAACGATTTAAACAAAGATGATAAGAGCTAATATCGTGGAAAGATTTCTTCTTTTTTTTTTTTTTTTTTTTTTTTTTTTTAAAATTCAAATTTAAATTAATTTTTTTTTATTCAAATTAAAATTAAAATTAAAATTTAAATTAATTAATTAATTAATTAAATTTTTTTTTTTTTTTTTTTTTTAAATTCAAATTAAAATTAAAATTCGAATTTAAATTAATTAAATTTTTTTTTTTTTTTTTTTTTTATTTAAATTCAAATTAAAATTAAAATTCGAATTTAAATTAATTAAATTTTTTCTTTTTTTTTTTTTTTTTTTTTTAAATTCGAATTAAATTTTTTTTTTAATTTTAATTTTAATTTTTTTTTTTTTAAATTAAATTCGAAAATTAAAAATTAAAATTGAAAATCCTATAAAATCTTTCCTAAAAGAGAAAAATAAGGAGAAGAATGAAAGATTCCTAAAAATCCTAAAACAAAAGTCCCACAAAAGTTAATGACTAAATTTAGAAAATCCTAAAAATATCTAAAAGAGGAAAATAAGGAAAAAGAGTCCTACCAAATCTAAAATAAGAAGTCCTAAAAATCTCTACTTCCTAAATTTCCTAAGGAAGGTATCCTAAAAATCTAAACTTCCTAAAAAGACTCCACAAAATCTTATCAAAGAGAGAAAATAAGGAAATAAATTTTAATAATTATTATTTTTTTATTTTATTTTTTAAACACTCAAAGAAAAATCCCTATCCGATTAATCAAAATTTCACCGATTTCAGAATGACAAAAACTTGATCGATTTAAAGTGCACAAGATCTATTGCTGTATGGCAAGAACAGGGGTGTCGACCCCACAGGGAACCGTGAAAGTATAATTAAGCCCTTTAGAGATCTTAAAAACGTCGCTAACGAAGTACCACAGGGCAGATTCACTTTTACCCAAAACTTAACGCACCTTTCCTTAATGCAGAAAAATAAATTAATCTAAACAATTAATTACTGATAAATCTACGAACAATATTAAAATGAGATCAAGGAATATGCTACCCCAGGCATTCGCACTTTTCTATCATTAAAACCACGCTTCATTAAATCATCATTCACACCATCATTCATCTAGAAAATGACTTGAAATAAAATATGATCATCAATCCCAAGATACCCTATCTAAAAACAATGACTCAAATAACATTGCGGTATGAGTCATGTAAAAAGCATAGCGTATCTCATGATATTTAGATCACGACAATCAAAGACATAATCGCTCTACGACCTAGATCACTGCGAGGTCGGATCTAGCGATTCTGATACATCACGCCAATCAGCAGTCATAACAAAGCATTTAAAATATTTTCAATCACACAAACTTTGAGCAAAACGATTCCATGATAACAATAATAGACTGTGGTATTAATCATAAACATAGGTACTTATCTGGGGATCGATCTTCCCGATCTCGATTTAGTACCATCTTTGGTGTTTGATCTCCTTTTCTTTCAAAGTCATTCCTCTTTATTTCTTCCAAAAGATATTTGCAATTGTTTTCCTAAATACAATCTATGAATTTCGAGAGAAAATAATGCAAATCCAGGTACAATCTACCCCGAATAAACCCTAGAAGAAGGAGAGAAGAAGACTTGAAAAGATGAAGAAAATATTCCCCAAAGTGAAGAGCCCTAAAACTAAAAAGAAAGAATGAATAATATTCTAATTGCAAAAATAATAATCCTCCAAGAAACTCGTGGCTTCCCTTTTTATAATAGCCTAACCCTAATACCTCTCTCGATTGACATCTAAGAGTAATTTTCGTGAATTCCCGCCTAGCTTTGCATCAGATACTGCCTCGGTATTTTGCTCATAATTTTCTGTACCGAACTCGGATTGAGGTGATTCTTGAAGCGTTGGAAAGCTGACGACGAGCTCTACAACTTTTATGTTTTAGCAATTTCCTGAATCTGACGTCTTGAAGGTCCAAATTGAGCTGCAAGTCGCACTAAGTTCTCAATGACCCAAAATAGCAGTGTTTTGACATTATTTTCGGGATTCTTGGGCTGTTTTAGAAACTTGGACTGTATTTACCTGAAACACTTCAAATCTAGCAAATCTCATCAGATAGCCTTCATCGGACGGCTAAATATAGGTATTTAGGGGTGAAATATCATCATATTTCACTACTCATCACCTGGCAGGACTAACTAAGTCACAGACGCTTTGAGCCATAAAGCAGAGTTAGCAGCATTAAAAGTTCAGTTAGCAGCGTTAAAAATTGAAGAACAAACTGCAGCTCGCCGCATTAGTTCGACTATCCCCGATAGATTGCGCGATCGGTTGAAGCTAGATCCACTCGCGAGGACCCTGCTACAGCAGATACAAGAGGGGAGAACACGGCGATTCTGGACTGAGGAAGGACTGTTGGTGACAAAAGGGGGTCGTTTCTATGTGCCGAAAGTGAAAGAACTTAGAAAGGAACTCTTGAAAGAGTGTCATGACACATTGTGAGCTGGTCATCCAGGAATTCATCGCAGGCTCGCCTTATTGGAAAGGCATTTCTATTGGCCTAAGATGGAAGAGGATGTAGAGGAGTATGTCAGGACTTGCCTGATATGCCAGCAAGATAAAGTGGAAAGAGCTAAACCATTTGGACTCCTGCAACCGTTGCTAGTGCCATCCAGACCATGGGAGAGCGTCTCCCTTGACTTCATTTGCCATGCCCAAAGTAGGGACACTCGGGTCCATCCTAGCAGTTGTGGATCGGTTCTCAAAATACGCTACATTCATTCCGACATCGGTGAATTGTAATGTAGAGCAGGCTGCATGATTATTTGTCAATAATGTTGTGAAATATTGGGGAGTGCCGCAAATGATTGTCAGTGATAGAGATCCACAGTTTGCTAGCAAGTTTTAGTCGGAAGTTTTTCAACTATTGGGGACAAAACTGAACTTCTAATTCAGCATGCATCCACAAACAGACGGACAGACAGAAAGGGTGAATGCTATTTTGGAACAATATCTGAGACATTTTGTCAGTGCCAACTAAAAGAATTGTGTTCAGTTGTTAGACGTTGCACAATTTTGTTATAATCTGCAGAAGAGTTCAGCCTCAAATAAGAGCCCATTCGAATTAGCAACTGGCCAGCAACCGTTAACTCCGCATACGATTACTATGGGATATACTGGGTCAAGTCCGGCAGCTTACCATCTCGTCAAGGAGTGGCAGAGGAATGCAGAGATTACTAGGGCCTATCTGGAAAAAGCTACTAAGCGAATAAAGAAGTGGGCAGATCAGGGTCGACGGCCTATCGAGTTGCACGTAGGCGATGAAGTTTTGGTAAAACTTAATCCGAAGCAGCTCAAATTCTTCAGAAGAAAGCACGCAGGATTAGTTCGTAAGTATGATGGGCCATTTCCGATCACGAAGAGGATTAATGATGTCTCATTTCGAGTGCAACTTCCTTCCCGCCTGAGAATGCATCCGGTATTTCACGTCAGTTGCTTGAAGCCATATCAAAGAGACCTAAATAATCCAGGGAGAAGTTTGTCAATTCGTGTCACCCCAGATGTCGATTTACAGTTAAAGAGACAGGTTGAAGAAATCCTTGCACACAAACGCAGTAACCGGGAAGATAGCAGTCAGAATGAATTTCCTGTGGAGTACCTTTTGAAGTGGAAAGGCCTGCCAGAGGCTGAAATTACGTGGGAACTTGAGAGTACCCACCCATCCTTCAAATCCGCCCTGAAGAAGTATTGGAAGCGCGTCGACGAGGACGTCAATGCAACTAAGTAGGGGAGGATGTGACGTGGGCTCGCGGCATGGCCATCCGAGCCAGTCGCAGGGCCACTAGTGCGTCAGACATTGGTGGGTTGAAGCTGGGGCATCGTCGGCGCGTCACTAAAGCCCTGAGGGCTTCGCCATTGGTACTCTAAGAGCTTCGGTCGTGGGCCAGGAGGGCATCGACATGGTGGCAGTTTGTTCGTGATGCAATGCCAGCAGGGCACGTGATGCGGACGCGACTGAGCCAAGTTGGGCTAGCGATGCGGGAGGGCGTTGCGGTATGACAAACCAAGGGGTTTGAGGTCCTCCTGCCATTTAGGCACTATTGATGTTAAACCATATATATGGGGAAAGGATCTAACAGCCACATGACGTGTCGCTGGCCTAAGTGATCCCCTACGGAACGTGTATGATAGCCTTGTGGGCTTGACTTTGCGCATCCGGGCCTCGCATAGGTGTTAGGTCGCTCCTGTCGCGTCGTGCTCTGGAGCCATCATGTTGGTGGTCCACGACCACCTTCATAGTGCAGATCTAAACTCTAAGTGGGGCTACCCCTAGGACTATCGCTATGTATAGCTATATGAGTTGCATTCGGGAATCCGCATAGTTTCTAACCTAAGGCGTTACCGTGCAGGTTTGAAACACGAGTAGACTGATCTAGTACGTAAAAAGCTAGTTGCCGCATGAGAGATTACGTCACAAAGAGTAACTCCGTGACAGTACGTCCTCACTCGCCCACTCATGCGTCCACCACTGACCACAGATGATAGCTTGATTGATAACCCTCAAGCCATCATACCAATCAATGTGCTTTGGTCGGTGCCATAGTGCTATAGCTTACTCGGAGCCTCTGAGTCCTTTATGCTTGTGGGTAAAATGGAGCCTCTTTACGACCAGTCGCCGGAAAGTATGAGGAGTATGGCAGCCGCAGTTTATTGGTTGGTGATCACCATCGGAAATTACTTGGAAAACAAAATAATTGGCTGTGGACGGCAAGTTCTAAACCTTCTATGTTTTATGGTATGTGAATGATTTTATTAAGTGACAGTATCATATGGAGGACAGATTTTATAAGATAAAATACAGGCAGCTAATGTGGCACTATATAATTGACTGTAAGTACTGTAGGACTCAATTATTATAGGTTAGTGCAATAAGCGACATCACATCATGTCAACCGCCTACACTTTCTTCTCAACAAATCTTCCTCCGTTCTCGCTGAGAATGACACGTGGAATGAGGATAGGCGTCACTAGCTTGATTCGTTTGACGTGGTTGACAAATGTGGTGATTTGACAAACAAAAAGTATACATCTCCATTTGGAAACTAACAAGAAGTCGTTTAGTTTGAGAAAAAGATAGTTTAGATTTCACCAGCAATAATTAATTGTTCAAAATTTCCATGTAATTCATTATTTATGCTGTCTTTAAAGTGAAAAGAGATAACTCTCACCAAAGAGGTATTAGACCAGTTGGTAACCTTCCTCCATTGTGAGGAAGTCGTGAGTTCGATACTTGTCCTTCACGCTGTTTCTCACTCTTGTCTTTATAAGGTGTGGATAAAGTTTTGTTAGTTAACTCTTACCACTGTAATTGATGCTCCCTCCCCAACGCTCTTCGATTCTCGAAGCCAATATTTTCTCCAGCAATAATTAATTGTTCAAAATTTCTATGTAATTCATTATTTATGTTGTCTTTCTAAAGTAAAAAGGGTCCAACTCTCTTGGCCCATCATTTAAATGCCGAAGTGATGGATCATGAGTTAAAGCACAACATGTCCAAAAATAATATTTTAGGGAGATTTATATTATCCTATTTGTGGGCTATAATAACCACCATGGTTAATAGATCGCTTTCCAATTTAGTTGGTGTGGGTAATTAATTCTTTTGACAGGTAACATTATTTTTTATCAAGTGTCACAAAGATGAAGCACCTAATGTGAAGATTTGTATTGTAAAAGATTGCATTTAAAAAAATAAAAATAAAATAAAAAAAATAAAAAACTTTCGATATTTTTCTTGATGCAATATTCAATCGATTAGATCTTCACATCGTGTGCTTCCCATCATAGAATTGATGAAAAATACTACCACAAGTCCAAAATCAATGACCCACTCGCAATTGAAATGTCAAAAAAATAAAAACAAAAAAAAAATCTCTCTTTCACCCCTCTATAATTGAGATGCTCGAAGGGAAGACCAACAAGCATAGGGGCAGGGGCTCATCCCAAAATTCGTAGCTTTAATAGAGGCCTTTCAACAACTGGTCAAAAGTTAGTCCCCTCACGGGACACTAGAATATTAGCTCCAAGGCTACGTGAGATTAATAATCAAAAGCACTATTTTAAATAAAATAAAATAAAAGCACCATTTTATGCCCCGAAGTTGACTACTATCTAATCAAATAACCTTTTGTCTTAGTATATGTGACCATTGCCCGTACGTTGATTAGGCACTTGATCAAATGGTAAAAAATCTAAATTTTTACTTGAGGAAATATGCAAAACTAGAATAATGAAGCGTATCTTTGCTCTCCATTCATGTAATCCACCATTAATTTACAAAATCAATCACTTTAAATGGGGTAATTCAAATCAAGGTATCAAGTATCAGCCGATACCAATATATATCGGCGGTACATATCGGTTTTTCAGCAAACCGATACCCATACCATCCCGATACCAGTATCGAGGCCGTATGTGTTAATTACCGGTATCGGCCAATACGGGTCAATAACATTGACCTGATCACTGTCTTCGGTGCTTGGGCAGGCTCTTCTTGAATGGTCCCCTTCAAGAGGCTAAACTCAACTTTTTTGGAGTGCTGTGTAAGCTTCACGCCTTTTATGACTTGTGAAGTTGTATTCACAGGTTAACTATATTTTTTATTGCCTCTTTTCTAATAATGCTTTATGATTGTTATTTTGTAATGCTTACAAAATAAAATCATACAGTGCACTTATTTATTGTTTTTTAAAATAGGACACTTTAAAAAAATAATCTTAAAAAACAAACGTTGTAGCAAAAAATTTCAGAACTTAAACATTTTAAAAAAACAATGCTTGCACGATTTTTTAAACTTCTGAGATCCGTGCAAGCATTATTTTTTAATGAGGATTTGAGATCTCACGAACCTCTAAACTTCAAAAAATCGTTTAAGTTCTGAATTTTTTGGGTAAAATGTTTGTTTTTCAAGGTTATTTTTCTAATTTTTCCTTCTTTCTTAAATGTTAGAATTTTTTTTTTCTATAATTCATCTAATTTTTTTGGAATTTTTTTAGAATTTTTCCTAACATATATCTGAAATGAATGGAAGTGAGAAAAATTTGCTACTAAGCATTACAGCTTTCTTGCACTGATGTCTTCTTTACTGTGTCCACTTTGTTGTGTACCATACTACCAGATGCACATTTTTCCTTTCCTGCCTTTACCTTTGGGTTGCTATAGCCTATTGGGTAGCTGATTGGTTGCTCGTCTAGTTGTCAACAGGTCTCCAATTTTAGACATGTGGCACTATTTTTCTTCCAATATGCGACACAAGATATTAAATATCTGCCAATATCGATATGTATCGATTTTTCGACAAATCAATATGTATCGGCTATCAATTTGATTTTGGATATCGGTATCAATATCAGTATCGGGTATCGGCTGATACTTCCTATTTTTTTAACTTTTTTTTTTTTTTTAAATAATTTACCAAGTCAACTCGATATTGGTTGATTCGTATTGAACCTCTCTTGACTGATACCCGATAAGGATACCCGAGTTGACACCTTGATGCCACATGATACGGTCCACTTGATGTGAATATTTGTAATACATGTTCAAGATTACATCGAAAATTATTTTTATTGATTTGAAGAGATCAAACACAATTATAGTGAGCGGCTAAAAAATTTTTGGAGATTTACATAATAACTATTCATTTAAAGGCATTTCATTGATGCACTAGTTGATCCACCAAATCTCAAATGGCATAGTTGATAAAAAGTAATGCCTCGTGTCCAAAATCAATGAGGAATTAAACTTTGGATTGGGAATGAATCCATCACCAAGTAAAAAATATTTTTTTTTTCACCTTTCCTCAAACAAGTATGCCAATAAGAGCAGAGGGACTTAACCTCAACCCCCAAAAATATAAGCTCTGTTTGACAAAGTTGCTTCCAAAAATTACTTTGGTTATGTTTGCAACCCTTTTTCAAAAAATACTTCTCAAGAGAAAAATGTTAGGTAAAAAGTATATTTCACCTAAGGATCTGACCACCTCTTGCTGAAAATGGTATCATCTTGAGAAGTTGCTGCTGAATAAATAATATTAATTAAAAACAATTATTTTCAATCAAGAACAATTTAATGCAAGGTTAGATCATACCTTGCGGCTGAGAATGATCCACCGGAGAATTCCAATATTTCAATAAGCCACGTAGTTAGAACTTGAAGACAATGCTATCTCGCTTCTATCTCTCTCTATACAATAGGCACGAAAACATTGAGCAGAGATGAAGAAAGGGCGTTGCCCTCTTTTATAGCATGACCTTGAATCCTAGCCCATTAAGGATTCAAGGTAGACGTGTATCATTAGAATAAAGGGGGATTGGCTTACCACAAATCAATCATGCCAAAACCAACTCCTAAAGTCGTGTGGAGTGGGATCTCATTACCAACGAAAACTCTAAGGCCTCGTTCGGGAGCCTTATTCACTCAAAATCTGAGTTTCAACTCAGAAAGTAGCAAAAATATGGGACTTTCTGAGTGATTCTTGCGTTCGAGAGTTCCCCTTGGGAACTGAGAATCAGAGAGAAATCCGAGTGAAAAGGACTGCTAGTCATTCGACCAAATTGCACGGAAAAACTCAAAATCTGAGTTCGGATTGTAGGCGCCATTGTATACTTGAAAATTTTGTATACATCAGATCCAAACTCAACATATCGTTTCAAAAAAAAAAAATTACTGAAAAATCCATCGGAAAAGATAACGGTGAGTTTTTTTTAACTCACTGTCGCCGGTACGCGTTTTTTGACTCACCGAACAGCCACCGGACCGGAATCGGACAATTCCCGGCGTAGAGGGCCATTGGCCGGTGTGTTGGACCGACACTTTTGGACTGCTTATTCCGTTAAGATTTCAGCCCACCGTCATCATAAGGCGCCTATCCCGTGTGTCCATAAAACTTTTGCTTATGTTGTATCATGCTTCAATTTCTCTTTATAAAGTATATATATATATATATATATATATATATATATATATATATATATATATATATATATATATATAATAGCAAGTACATGCAAGATGAAGGCAACCAACTTTAATCTTAAATATTATATAATATATGATATTACAATTACAAAAAAGTAAAGGAAACCGACTTCAATATTATGAATATAATATTATTAAGAGTACCTTTAAATCCACCCACCAAAATTTTGAGTTCACCTATGCTCAAAGACATTGACTTGATAGAATAAGATGATGGAGATCATTTATCCTCCCAATCTTTCACACGATGAATTTTGAGATCATGAGCCTACCATCAGACGGTTAGTATTTTATTTCTCGTGACACACATCTCAAAAAATAACCTTAACATCACATGCACACTCAAAATTGATTTTAAGGTCACTTTTTTTTTGTGTATACCACATGAAATGAGAAACCGATCGTCGTATGATACAATCATATTCTCAAGATCCATCGTATGAAAGATTGGGACTATAAACAATCTCCATCGTCTGATTCAATATAATCAATGTGTTCCAACGTGGGTGAACTCAAAGATTTGTTTTATTGTAATGGGTGGCTAACCCATGTCAAGGTAAAGCACCAAAGTTGTTCCTCTCCCAATTGAATTGTTTTATATACTAGATTCATTATAGCCTAATTTTTTTATTCTGTTTATGCCGACTGTAAATATCAGTTTAACCCTGTAAATGGATATTAGTAGCCCATTTTTAAAGTAATGACGATTAAATCAGATTCAGAAAAAAATCCGTCAAATATATTCAGCCCCATCTCGATTGACTGCCCATAAATTTTGAGAGAAATCCGAGTATGACACATTAACCAATAATTCGATCACGTTTCTACGGTCATAGCATAACCACAAATTCAATCGATTTTGAAGATTTTCTGAGAGGAACTTAAAAATAAAGGATTTTCATCTTTTATAGGAAAAGTTAGGAATCTGAGTCACTTAAGAACTCATATGGGAAAATTCAGGAATCGGAGTATGCTAAGAATCTAAGTGTTCAAGAATCTGAGCTTTTGTGAGAAAAATCAAGAAACACCTGAACGAGGCCTAAGTCTTTAGTCAATCAATGTAAAGGGTAAAAGTTATTAAGTGGGTCACAAATACCCAACATTCTCCCACTTGAATCATACATTAACTTTAATATCTTTTTAAAAAATATATATATATATATATATATATAAATAAATAAAAATAAGGAAAACATCATGATTGACTTAGTTCAAAAATGGATGGTCATCCTTTAAAGTTTTGTAAAAAAAAAAATATTAACTTTCGAGACTTTGATGTAACGTACATTCTCTTAAGTTCAGTAACAATCTTAATGTCGAATCATGAATACTAATAATGTATCATTTCTTCAAATCTCATTATTACAGTTCCATAGTCAAGACATTAATATCATTAATAAACTTAAGAGTTCACTGTAGTTTTAATGATACCACGAAATATATACTTTAATGCAACTTCTTGTGTATATCTCCTTATTCGTCCTATTTCATTTCCTAAGGTATTTGTCCTGATATATTAAGGCATGTGTCATGTGAAAATCATCACCCACCTGTTGGGACAAAAGCTATACAAACTGTGATGCCTAATCACGATAGCTCAAGCAACCTTATTTGAGCACGCACTTATGCTTTCAAGCAATAATATCATTGCATATATTGAATAATGACCATGAGATCAAATAAATATGCATCAAAGTAATATAATGTCAATAATAATAAGCAATGTACAAAAATAAATACATTGCGAGATAACTCTCACTAAAACAGAGTCCTCAAATGATACATTGTAAGATAACTCTCACTCAAACAGAGTCCTCAAAAGACTCTAGTATTCCCAATCTAGTCACACACGTTTTAAATGAATAGTCTGATCATTAGTGAATTTGATTTTGTCCTTTATTTCTAATTCCCACTGATTACCTCATCTTCAAGAAAGTTGATATAACTAGTTTTAATGTTTGTAAGGTGTTTTGAGAATGCTTAAAGCTACGATAGGTCCAAAAATTTTGTTTTTTGGTCATTTTTCCTTTCACTCATTCGACACAGGTATACTTAGGCCCATAAAAAATTGAAGTCATGCACAACGTAGAAGGAACAAACGAATTGTCAAGTAGTAATCAAAATAAATTATTTTTTAGAGAATCATATCCAATACTAACAGAATCTAAAGTAATAGTCAAACTATCACCTAGAAGAGTAAAAATATAAACAACTCTACTCAGTTTAACATTAGTAATAAAACTTCGTCTAAATGACAGAATATAATATAAAAGAAAAAACGTCATTAATAAATAGAATTTGTCCAGAATTCATCCTCATTGTTAAAGAATAACTTTTCATCTAACCTAGGGCTCCTCTTACTGATTAACCCTTTCTTGCTGCTTCTTCTTCATAATATTTTTCATAAGTAGTAATCTTTCTTAATATGACATTTCTTCTTGCAGAGGTGACAATCATTATTATCGTCAATCTTTACAACATTCAGCTTGAAATATTTGTTTATTCTCTTACCATTGTGGTAGTTCTACTTCTGACCCTTCTTCTTGTGAGCTGGCTTATAAGTCGGATTGTAGTCAAAATTAGCAGACTCGACTTTGTTTCCTCAAAGTCTCTCTTCTTCATTCACGCATATTGAAATCAATTGATTCAAATATCAGTTATCCTTCTGAGTATTGTAATTCACTTTAAAAGAATAACTTTTCATTCAATATTGACATTTTAAGAATAAATTCTCGCACACTCCTATTGCTATCATCTCGCATGTTGACAAGTTACACCAAATAATCGTAATGGAGGAATTTTACTATTCTAATGAACTAGTCTTGGATGATCTTTAATAATTTTTTAGCAATTTTTATAGTTTTAATACCATCTCTAATGAGTTCAATAATAGAAGCACGTATGATCAATATTGTCATACGATTTGCCTTGTCCAATCGAGCGTATTGGGCCTTTTGAGTTTTAGTGGCGTTTGACGGTAAGGTTGGCTTGTTCTCCATAAGAACAAAGTCATAGTTCATATATTCAAAGGTCAAATCAAGACTCATCCGCCAGGTATTATAATTAATATCATTAAGTTTTTCAATGCCCATCATTTATTAGTGGATTATAGAAAAAAATTTAAAAAACTAATATATGCCATCCATCTAACAATGTGAAGATGAACAATTTTGATTTTGCATTTCATCGATCTCTACCAATCATTGGTCATTGAACTCAACCATGATTAAAATAAATTTTTATTATATTTTCATTTTTTATAGACTTGAATAAACTTTGTGCATATCCACGTGACACCCAAACACTCACCTTCATAGTCTTACTAGGTCACGAGTACATGGGAAAAGAAAGGAATTGGCTGCCAGACCGCAATCTCGATAGAGTAAGGTTGGGATGCTACTATTGGCTAGTGACCGGCTTGCAAAGTTTAAACCTTGTATGCTTTATAGTATGTGTATGGTTTTAAACAGGACAGCGTTATATCGTTGCTGCAAGTGCGGTGAGGCTCAATTAATGCAGGTCGGTATAATTAGTCACATCATATCACGTCAACTCGGCCTACGCTCTTTCCTCAACAAATCTGTCCATTTATAAAAAAAATATTTCTCTTTTATACCTATAATCCATTAGAGATTGTGGAGGCCAATGACACGGAGCTTGCTGAAAATGACATGCAGAATGTGGATGGGCGTGACAAGTTTGATTCGACTGACGTCGTTGACAAATGTGATGATTTGAAAAGCAAAAATGTTGTCTTTCTAAAGTAATTAAAAAGGAATCAACTATCCTAACCCGCTCCTCATTTAAATATCAAAATTATGTTTACATGATCTTACACAATTAATGCCTTATGATGTAGGTGATCTGAATGGCTAAAGTGATAGATCGCGAGTTAAAGTACGACAGGCCCAAAAATAATATTTTAGGAAGATTTATATCATCTGATTTGTGGACTATAGTATCAACGATGAATAATAAATCGTTTCCAGTTTAGTTGGTGTAGGTAATTAATTTTTTTTGACAAGTAACATTATTTTTTGTCTGAGTGTCACAAAGATGAAGCACCTAATGCATGTGAAGATTTGTAATATCAAAGATTGCATTTTAAAAATTTAAGATAAAATAAAAAATAAAGAAAATAAAAAAACTTTTGATGTTTTCCTGATGCAATATTCAATCGATTAGATCTTCACATCGGGTGCTTCACATAATGGAATTGATGAAAAATAGTGCAACAAGTCCAAAATCAATGACCCACTCGCAATTGAAATGTTAAAAAAGACAAAAATAATCTCTCTTTCACCTCTATAATTTAAATGTTCAAAGGGAAGACCAACAAGCATAAGGGGACGGGCTCATACCAAAAATCGTAGCTTTGATAGAGGCCTTTCAACAACTGGTCAAAAGCACTATTTTATGCCCCGAAGTGGACTGCTATCTAATCAAATAAACTTTTGTCTTAGTAAATGGTAAGCACTTGATCAAATGGTAAAAAATCTAAATTTTATACTCGACGAAATTGGCAAAACTAGAATAATGGAGTGTATCGTTGCGTCTTTCTATTCATGTAATCCACCATTAATTTACAAAATCAATCAATTTAAATGGGGTAATTCAAATTCAGGTATCAAGTATCGGCCAATACCGATACATATCGACTATTCGTACCGGTTTTTCAGCAAACCGATACTCATACCACTCCGAAGCCAGTATCAGGGCTGTATAAGTTACTGGTATCGGCCAATACGGGCCAGTAACATTGACCTGATCACTGTCTTCGGTGCTTGGGCTCGCGGTCCTTCTTGAATGGTCCCCTTCGAGGCTAAACTCAACTTTTTTCGAGTGTTGTGTAAGCTTCACGCCTTTTATGACTTGTGATGTTGTATTCACATATTAATTATACTTTTTATTGTCATTTTGTAATGCATACAGAATAAAATCATACAATGCACGTATGTTATTGCTTTTTAAAATATCGCTTTTAACTTTAATTAGCTTTCTTTTAAATGTTATATATGTATTTTTTTTCAATAATCCATTGAATATTATTGGAATTTTCTTGAATTTTTCCTAACATATATATGAAATGAATGGAAGTGAAAAAAATTTGCTGCTACCCGTAACAGCTTTCTTGCACTGATGTTCTTTTTCCTGTGTCCACTTTGTTGTGTACCATATGTTGTACATTTTTCCTGCTTTTACCTTTGGGTTGTTATAGCCTATCAGGTAACTGATTTGTTCCTCATCTAGTTTTCAACAGGTCTCCAATTTTAGACATGTGGCACTATTTTTCTTCCAATATGCCACACAAGGTATTAAATAACGACCCATATCGATACGTATCGGTTTTTCAGAAAACCAATATGTATCGGCTATTAACTAGATTTTAGATATTAGTATCAGCGGATATACCGTTTCGGTTGATACATAATGGGTATCGGCTGACACCATCCATTGTTTTGGCTTTTTTTTTTTAATAATTTACTGACTCAACTCGATATCGACCGATTCGTATTGATCCTCCCTGAACCGATTCCCGATATCAGTACCCGATTTGACACCTTGATGCCACATGATAGGAACCACTTGATATGAATATTTGTAATACATGTCCAAGGTTACATCGAAAATTATTTTTATTGATTTGAAGAGATCAAACACAAATAAAATGAGCAGCTAAAACAAGTTTGGAGAGTTACATGATAACTATTCAATTTAAAGGCATTCAATCACTGTATCACGCAATGGAGACGTTTTATTGATGCACTAGTTGATCCACCAAATCTCACACGGCATAGTTGATAAAAAATAATGCCTCGTGTCCAAAATCAATGACGAATTAAACTCTGGATTGGGAATGAGTCCATCACCAAATAAAAAATCTTTTTCTTTCTCCTTTCCTCAATTGAGATGTCCAAAGAGTATGCAGATAACAGCAGAGGGGCTTAGCCTCAACCCCAAAAAATATAGGCTTTGTTTGGCACATTTGCTTGAAAAAGCACTTCTTTCTGTAAAAATATACTCTTTTTGGCACCCTTTTTTCAAAAGGTATTTCTCAAGGAAAAACTGTTGGGTAAAAAGCATATTTTACCTAAAGACCTAGCCACCTCTAATTAAAAATGATATTGTCTTGAGAAGCTGTCTTATGCTGTTTCTCCTAAAACACAATTTTAAGCGTTGTGATAGAGATTTTTGAGAAGCTCCATTTGGAAAACAATATGTGATAAGTGATAACCTCTTTAAAGCACAAAAATGTGCTTCATATAAGGGTTGCCAAACAGGGCCATATTGATTGTGAAGCCCTTTCTATCTAAGGCTTTGGCCACCACTAGCGGAAAATGGAGAAAGAGTCTTAGGTAGCTTATCCAAAGACAACATTTTCAAATAGGAGTGGCCAAGTCCCAGGGTGAAAACTGCTTCCCACCTAATATTTTACCCTCAAAAAAGCTTTTTGGCAGCAACTTGCTAAATAGCGCCATAGCTTTTCTAGAGGTCCTTTCTAACTAGGGATTTAAAGTATGTTTATTGACGTATTGGTTGCGTTTTAGGCCGATACGTATCCTATGTATCCAATACGTATTGGCCAAACTGGTCTATATTTAAGCATGCACCCTTTTTCATTTATAAGATATATATATATATATATATATATATATATATATATATATATATATATATATATAGGGAAAAATGAGCTCGAGGGTAAGGATTTCTCTATGCTCCTATAATGGGTAGCGGACACGTGGAAAATGTTTTTGCATTAACTCCGATTAACTTTAGAAAGGTTTTCCTACTGACAGTGATAGGTAAAGTAGGTACATGCTACTAGTACATTTTCCTACTTTTGACGTTTGCTTCTCATTTCAGCAACCTTGGGAAGCGGATGGTGTCAGCAACCTCGTGTGGGGCGCACCTACCATTAATCTTATACTCACAGATCTGAGAAAAATAAAATAAATATTTGATGACTTTCGTAATTGTCAGCGCTTCGTAAGAAATAAAACAGGAAATTCTGAAAGACGGCATTGCCTGCAGGGCAATAGTGTAGCCGTAAATATTATAAACACGCTCTACTTTTCTTTCTCAGTTAAACCCCTCATCCTCTTCACTTTGTCCACGCACATTAGAAGATGATTGTATGTGTGACGACCCCATGGATATACGTTAAAATTGGAGAGATCATCAACGAGGTCAAGGTGAGAATTGTCGAGGGTGTATTTTGCTTTTGCAAATAGGACGGTGGCGAGGACGAATAACAGAGAGATTTTTACAAAGTCGCCGTCAGCATCCTACCCGAGACTCTTAATCTCATTTTCGATGTGTGCCCTCTTCACATCTTTGAAACCCCTGAAAAACCTATATCTGATGATTCGTTCTTCTGGAATCTCTACCTTCAGAGCGTAACCGGCGGGATCGGTCATTCAAAAACCAGTTATCAAGGCAAAATCACTGGCCCGAAATTTAATAATGTCAGACTTGCCAGTCTCAAATTTTCAAACGTTGTCATAGTCCCAAAACTTGATGATTGCATTTAGGAGGCTGTTGATACTTTTTACGCCCTTTGGAGCCACAAAGAATACTCTGAAAACCGAATCATTAAGCAGTTTTATCCTCCCCTTAGATGCCAAGTCATAAATGATCCGACACTTTTCGATGGTGCACTTAGCGATTGGAGTATTAACAACCATATTCAAAATATGTGACATAGAAAAGGGAGAAGTTTAGAGAAAAAAGTAGTAATAATAGGAGAGGCGTAGCTTCCATGTACAGGTGCAAGCGCCTTAAATGTTGAAGCGCTGACACTCCAAAAGCTAGAGCGGTGAAGCGCCCCCACTCATATATAAGGCATAAACGCTTAATCTATGAAAGGGATGATACTTCTATTTGATATTTTTAAAACGAGACGAAAATAAAATGACACTCACCTTGTTACTAGATGCAGAAATAGGGTTTCGCCGCTTTGATGTTTCTTACTGCGCTCTGAGAAGATGAAAATTTGGAGGGCGAAGGTGAGAAGTAATTTGTGAATTTATAATTCACAAAATTCTCACCTTAAATATTTATCTCAAATGGGAATGATAGCCATTGGACGACACGATATCAGGCGCCGTAATCTCGTCCTCCTTGCCCCGCTCCTCATTTAATATTTTGAGAAAATATGAGGAGCTTTGTATCAAAATGGTGCTACGTGTCAAAATTTGGGGTGCCTCTTATAATGCACGGAGCGCTAACACTTCCTTTTTGTCACGGAAGCACTAACAGAATATAGCGTCAGCGCTTCTTACATGAGCGTCAACGCTTCTTACCTGAGCGTCATCGCTTCTTACCTGAGCGCTAGTTTTTTACCACGATATCATGCGCCACTTTTAATTAATGATTTTATATCAAAAATCGCGATAGCGCGTCGTATAGGAAGAACAATCAGGTGGTCTTCTTGTTTGTCTTTTCAAATATAATAATGGCAAAATCAAGATGTTAGGCATGGACTCCCAACGCCAAGCCACATTTTGCCTTTCTGATTTTGTCAGTGTCAGTTCAGTGATAATCATGGTTAAAGCGCGGTGAAATTAGGAAAAGGAGGGATGTCGCATCAGCTACAGAGGCGCTACGAGTCGAGCTCCTATCAATATGCGCAGAAATATCTCTACGCTCGAGCGCATATCCTCGGGCCACATATATATATATATATATATATATATATATATATATATATATATATTAAAAAAATTACAAAAGAGACATTTTTGATATTTTATTCGAGTCATATCGGATATATCAGCTGATATGACCTGATATAGGCTGATATTTGATTTTGGCCCGATATTTGACTCCTTTTTTTTTTATGAATGATGGGAAAATTATATAGCCAAAAAATAAAATTAAGATAAGATTATAAGACCGCTAAGAACAAAGAAAATCGGGAGGATAAGAAAGGAGCTCAAAACTCCCAACGGGAATACCGGCATATCATCGAACTCCCATGGGGCCTAAGGCGGCTCCCTCCTTAGCCAGGGGCGGAGCCACGTTGTGGATGGGGTGGTCAATTGACCACCCAAATTTAGTAAAAGTTCCTTATTAACTCTTAAATATCCTAATTTATATTAGTGGATGCTTATCCATATAAAATTATATTGATCACCCAATTTATTTTAAAACTTGAAATAAATTATTTAATGTATTTGTTTTCATAACACATATTATCTTTTTAAAAATTTTAGAAACTAAAATCTCTCATATCTCTAAATTCTCTTTCTCATTCTTTCTAATATCTATCTATTCTCCTCACTCTCTCTCTTTCTCTCTTGAGATTTTCTCCACACGTCTCTCTCTTGAGATTTTCTCTCATTCTCTCTCACATAGTCACATATTATCTTTTAAAATCTTTTAGAAACTAAAATCTCTCATATCTCTAGCTTCTCTCTCTCTCTCTCTCATTCTCTCTAATCCTTATCTATTCTCCTCACTCTCTCTCTCTCTTGATTTTCTCCACACGTCTTCTCCACACGCTCTCTCTCTCTCTCTTGAGATTTTCTCCACACGTTATCTCTCTCTCTCTCTTGGGACTTTCTCCACACGTTCTCTCTCTTGGGATTTTCTCCACACGCTCTCTAGATCTCTCTCTATTCTCTCTAAATCTAATCTCTATCTCCGCACTCTCTCTCTCTCTCTCTCTCTCCCTCTCTCAGTCTCCCTCTTGAGATTTTCTCCGCATTCTAATTTCTCTCACTACACGAGATTGGAGATTTTGTGTTGGCATCTTCGTGGATTTAAAATTTGGCTCGTAAGAATAAATAGGTATTTTTTTTTATTAATTATTTTTATTATTATTATTTTCTGTTGTGATTTTCTTATTGAATTATTGTTATAATTAAATCTTTGAGTTTTTAGGTTCTAATTAAGTAATTATGATATTTTAAGTATAGCATGACAGCATGTTTATTATATAACATTTATGAGTTGTTTCTAAAGAAGACGATGCATCACATGATTTGCTCGAAAAATTATTTTGCCTTGCTCGAAAATATCCAATGGACTTTTCTGCATTAGATATCTTAGATCTGGACAATCAGCTTGAGACATACATTCGTGATATGCGTTCTTCTGAAGAGTTTTTAGAAGTGAACGGGATTGATGGTCTTGCTAAGAAAATGGTCGAGACAAGAAGAAATAAAGTGTATCCACTAGTTTACTTGCTCATTACATTGGCCTTAACCCTTCCTGTTGCAACTGCCACTGTTGAAAGAGCATTTTCAGCTATGCATATTTTGAAGAGCAAGTTGCGCAATTCAATGGGAGATGAATTGATGAATGATTGTTTAATTACATATATCGAGAAATATGTTTTTAATAGTATCGATGATAAAAAAATCATGAATTACTTTCAGAAAATGAAAACTCGTCGTGGACAATTGCCACAGTAATTAACAATGATCTATGAAAGGTACATTTTTTGTAAGTAGATGATATGCTTTACTTTTATTTTTTTATATATTTTTAATGCTCTTTTTTTACAAATATATATATTTTTAGCGTTTGTTTAGGAAAAAAAAATTTATAGAATTTTTCAACATTATTTGATTAGATGACTACCCTATGAAGAAATCTTGGCTCCACCCCTGTCCTTAGCCAACGTGTCGACAATTCTGTTAGCTGATCGAAGAATCAACGAGAGAGTAATGGAACGAAGCCCAATTGAATAAATAATCCCCTGATATAATCGATGGTCTCTCTACAGAGGACAAGCAGCTAGAGCCACAAATCCAATTGATGACGCAACTAGAATCCCCTTCAGCTAGAATCCCGATATTTGACCCTTTATAAAAATGGGGGTCGCATCGTATCGGATGGGGACTAACACGATATATATCTCAGTCGATACGTGTTGAATATAGCCGATATTTAAAACTATGTTTCTAACCATTTGATATATATATATATATATATATATATATATATATATATATATATATATATATAGGGAAATTTACACTTTTGGCCCTATATGTTTGTGTATTTGCAGAAACGGCCCTATAGTTTCAATCCTTGCATAAATGGCCAGCTCCAAGCCTAGCCTCCTCCGCCTGCTCCACGTCAGCAAGGGCCTATTTGCAGAAACTATAGGGCCGTTTCTGCAAATACGCAAACATATAAGATCGAAAGTACAAATTTCCCATATATATATATATATATATATATATATATATATATATATATATATATATTATTCATTGCATAAAGGCTCCCGCTTTTTACTGGGTTTAGAACTTGAAGGGGTGGACGGTAGGCACCCTATTTTGGAGAGGCTTACTCCGGGACTTAAACTTGCTCTCACTTCAAGTCAAAAGCATTTGATAAGTGTGTGATATTAGTTGCTTCAGAGGTCATACTTTAGTTAGTGTAATGGTAAGTTGCATTACACTAACTAAAGTATGACCTCTGTCCATTACACTAACTAAAGTATGACCTCTGAAGCAACCTTTTATGCCTCAAAGTGGACTAACATTACGCACTTATCAAATGGTAAAACATTGGAAATTTTTTATTTTTTACTTTTTTGTGAATTAGAAGCATCATTTTAGCAATGGGAACTAAATAAATCACCTAAAATTTAAGCATAGTCACAAAATTAGCTGAATTTTAAAAAAATTTATAAATAATTCACGAATTTGATATGTCAAAAAAATTGTGTATTTTTTAAAATTAGCAAATAAATCCTGAATGATTCCCCATTTTTTCAATAAATCGTGTTTTCTAATACTTTTTACTTTTTAATCTTAGTTTTTCTCTTCGATTTTTCTCCGAATATTTTACCTAACGTGGAAATTTTTCAAATTATAACTTTGCCAAACCGACTTGGTGACTGAGCCTAAGTTCCAACCAACCAGTACCACTGTACTTGTTGTAAGAAAAAAAAACCTTGCTCCACATTTTAATCTTTGGGGTGAACCTTAAATCCAGAGTCCCAGACTGGCTGAGTACCACCTACAAAATTAATGAGACAATTGGACCACATTTCATAGAGCTATAATCCGTACATTGCACGTGCTGCACGTGGGTTTCACTGTGGCCTTAAATGCTTTAATCTTTAACCGGACATCATAATCAAAGGCTTGACCTCAAAACATCAATAGATTGGGCTGGGCTTAAAAAACTGGGGCCCAATTTAGATTGCTACACATGGGTCACGCGTACCCATGGAAATGCAGAGGTGTTACAATAATCAGACAGAGGCATCCCATGTCAATCTCAGTGGCCCACCATGTGGGCCCAATTTGTTGAAATTAAAGGGTATCAATGGGCTGGGCCAGGCCTTAAGTGGCTACTAAGAAGCTAGTTCATTTCTGGCCCAATTACTAATCAGGCTGGGCCGGACAAGCGCATATATGAATCAAACTTACCTTACCTTAGTTTATACTTGGCTCCTGTCAAGTCAGCTGGGCCACAGGCTGCTCATTTGATGGAGTTGGGCCAAGTTTGGGTCAAGCTTAAACAAGCCAAGTTTTAATTCGGCATTTGGAACTAGACCGTACCCAGCCCATGCAGCTTACTAATCAGGCCGGGCCTAGCCACGTTAGCCTATGCCTTGCCCATTGCGGGTCAGGCCGTGCTGGGCTCAAACCCAGCCCATTAAGAGCCCTATTGAAAACCCTAATCTTGAGCTGCCTTAGATATATTGGAGGAGTATAATGAGGTCAGTCCTAGCCACAAATATGAATGAAAAAACATTATAATAATCCGATAGACCCATGCCATGACAATCTCATTGGCCCATGGAGCATGCCAAGCTTGTCGGTAGGGTTGTCAACGGACCAGATCAGGTCGGGTCGAGCGGAAATTTTGGCATTCGAGGCCTCAAGGGCATACGCCCGATCCAAAACGACGTATGTAGAATGACCTGACCGAACTTGAGCAGATGGATAAAATGTATATGCTTGACCTGACTGGAAAACTGGGTCAGATTAGGTTTAGTCAGGACATGCAAATTCAAAACACCCTAAAGTAAAAAATAAAAAATAAAAGCCATGTCGGAAAGACGTCCACATGCATAAGATGCTGCTCATAACAGAACTACTCTTGATCAATGTAGAAGGGACAACATGTAGGCAAGATGTATGCGTTAAAAATCACATACACATATGTATAATAGGATTAGAAGAAATAAAAAGATAGCGAGAGGAGATGGTAGCATCCACCCCTGAGTGCGCACCAAATATCATATAAACATTTTCACAAACAGGTAATATGCGGTCTCCAAAAATAACTCATCCAGCCATCCATGTACATAGCAAATTACGGCAGCAAAGCTGGTTGTACCATCCAGCATACAAACATATCCTAGGAGCACGAGCAAATATTGATCTGGTTTCAGAAGTAATCCATCCCAGCCACCACGAAAAACACCTTATCTCCTTCAATATGCAACAGAATCATGTAGGACCACTTCCAAACTGTCCAAAACAGAAAATTGATCCAGATCCATAGTATGAGAAGAACCTTTGGAGCAGCACAGAGGAGTGATGCCCAGAAAACTGAGAATCAGATCTTGCTGATGTAAGCATATCATGTTGTTGGCTGCTACAGGCAAGATCCCGATGATGAGACCTCTAAGTAAGCCCTTCATTTAGAGGACATACAAGACGGCTTTTGTTGCTAACCAATGTGGGACTAAACTCACTATCCTTCGCATGCATACCTCTCATATCTATTCACATAATATATCACACCTTCTTTGTATAATTGACTTTGTTGATCGCACGATTTTTTATTGCTTATTGTAATTTTTAATTTCCCACAATAGTTACAATCGTTGACTTACTCCTTTGGGATTGAGTGTCATATGACAGCAAACTTACGTAAGACCCATTAAGTTACCTTTCCTATTAGGCTACCTTTATTCTTACATCATACATAAAATATTTGGTTGGGTCTGCTTGATACGACCTGAATGGGTCAAGCTTATATTTCTGACCTTGTTCAAAAACAAACAATTATTTTAACCAAGTTTAGAGAGGCTCCTGCACACTTTCATGAATTGTATAAAAATTATATTTTTTAGTATATATATATATGCATCACTCAATTCATTTGGTGGATTGTCAATTCGATTCAATTTGGATAAGATTTGAGGAAAAATTATAAAAAAATTGGGAGATTAAACAAAGGAAAAATTCGTTAATTGCTTTAAATTAGATGATAGAGATTGAGTTTCGTCGCAATCTTTTAAGCAATAGATCTTGAAATCATTGACTACTATAATACGATCAGATGTTTATTCTATGTGGCACACATCCCTAAAAGTGAACGTGAATCACGTTTGATGATATGCTATGATTGTGTTCATTTTAGGGATGTCTACTACATGGAATCAACATTTGACCGTCGATAGTAAGCCCATGATCTCAAGATCATTTGTGTGGAAGATTGGATTGAAAAAAATCTCCATCTCTTGATTTAAAGTTGTCAACGGATTTTTATTTTGTTTAAGTAAGGGGGCTATAACATAAAGTGGTATGGTAGTAACACCAGCCTAAAATAAGTGTATTCCATAATCTGCATGCATTTACTTATGATTTACACTCAAAGAAAAAAAATTCCGAAGTATGATAATAATATATCACAACAAGAAATATTTGAAAAAATTCATAAATTTTGAGAAAAAAAATTGGAGAATAATAGACTACCTATCCAGAGAATTTTCCCAAAATTTTGTTTCATTCCGAGAACTTTTTGAAGGATCAAAATTTCGGTTTTCGTTTCGGTTTTGCCTGAAACCGAAATTTTGACCGAAATCATTTTTTTTTTCAAAATATCGGCCAATAATTTACAAATCACCAAAATATCAGCCCATAATTTGGTAATTAGCAAACTATCAGCCGAAATCGAGATTTTGTTGTTTTCATTTCGGGGGTCACCCAAACTGATACGTTTCGGCCGAAATCAGCCAAAATTTTGAACCATAACGCTTAGCGTTTGGGTCATGCACCAAATGTTAAAGGGAGCTACAACTTTCACACGACATACTTGACATACTTGTACTGTGCACATGGGTTAAGACGAAAGACTAGATATTTTTGGGACATGTGCCATGTAAAATACCATCGAAACCATTTGACTTTAAGGCCACCATGTAAAGATCCTTGATACCCAAGATTGGCACGAAACAAAATCTCTATCGTCTTATTTAACGAAGTCTACCCTAAATCAGATGATAGGCTTTAATTGTGTTGAATCAGATGATAGAGATCATATTTTGGGTCAATCTTTAGTATGAAGAATCTTTATATTATTTCCTTAATATCAGACGACTTAGATGGTATTTCATGTGACACATCCCAAAAATAATAGTCTTTCTTTTTAACCATGTACCACGGTATAAATCTTCATGTACAAGCTGCAGCTCCCAATATTAAATCCCCTTTGGTATATTTTGAACCTATATAATAGGGTTAGGTACAAGGTATTAAAAATTGACCAATATTGACACGGATTGGCGATATATATCAGTTTTTTAGCAAATCAATACATATTGGGCCTATTGGCGCTGATACGTATCAATTTTCAACTCGATTTTGATATTGATATCGGCCGATACGGGCCCGTATCGGGCAGATATGAAATCCGTATTGACAGATACCTCCCTGTTTTTTTCTTTTTTTTAATATCCACCGAATCAACTCGGTAACAGTCAATACCTGTTAGCCGATTCGTATTGGTCCTCCTAGTCGGCTGTTAAAATCTCCGTCGATTACTCCGATAGCGACTCATATGTTGAAATTTCACTAAGTTGGACGTTTAGAATTGATGGAGTGGACCACACTTATATAGACCAATGTTAAGTGCATTGCAGGTGGACCGTCGACTTGAAAATATCGTGTCGGGTCTGCTGGAGCTGATTGATCCGGCCTTTGAGCCAACCCAATCGGCCTAATTTACATGCCCAACGTCATTCAAAAGTTGGTCAAGTGGTCTGGGTAACGGGCTGACCCGACCTAAGGACCGTTAATAGACATTTTCATAATGGGAGTCATTACTTGCACACATTTTTCAAGTGACCGCACGGAATTTAAAGAAAGAGTTGGTATTTTAAGGACATATGATAGGTAAAAATCTAATATGGGTAGTCTGATTTGAAATTCATGATCAATAGATCTCTTATACATAAAATTGGAGTAAAATATAATACTTGTCATATGATCTATTATAGTCAATTGTTGAATTATATAATACCCTTTGACTACATTTAATCAATCCGATGAAACTATATTTTATTCTAATCTTTTGCAATTGATATCTTTAAATCATGACCTTCAAATCAAACGGCTTAGATGGTGTTTACACATAGTAGAGGTTGCCAAACTTGTAAGGCTTTCTTTTAAATTCGATACAATCACTTGAAAAACTCGTGCATGTAATGGCTCCCTTTCATAATTTTTTAACTAATTTCGGGTCTATAAATATCTACACAGATATGAAGGTTTGACCAAATTGTCATGAGACACATAATAAAAGATTGACAACCGATTTATGTCAATGGCAATGGTAAGGTCTAACTAGGTTGAATCGAATTTCGAGTTCAACCACATCTATAGCCCTTAGATATGAGAGAATCTCAATTGTCATGATTTTCACTTTTTATAGGATGACGTGCAATCAAGATTCTCTTATTTCATAGGGTTGGAGATGTGCTTGAACTCGAAATCCGATTCAACCTGATTGGACCTGATCATGTTTGTGTGACCTTGGGTAGACCAACCCTCATTTTTTTTTTTTATTTCAGCTTTGGATTCTGTTCGGTTAAATTGTGAACTCCAAATTGAAGACTGAATTGAAACAAAAATAAAAGAATTAATTGGCTCGGTTCGGCTCGGTTCAATTTCAATTTTGATTGTTGTTATTTTTGTAATTTATTTTGTGTGTTTTTTAATTTTGGGTCGATTTTCTAAACCTACCTTTATTTTTTTATTCCAACACTTGCATCCCTATTCCCAGTCTACTATGTGAACAAGTCTCCAATTTTGAAGATGTGGCAATATTTTTATCCATGATATATGGTATCAACGATAGAAAAAATATTTTTATCATATGAATTAAAGAGGTTAAATATTTTGGTCCATATATAGGACTATTATTAGTGCATTTACAATGCCCTAGTGCACCACCGGCAGGTTTGGGCTTGGCCTTAAAGTAGGTCTTTCAGCGGGACGGGTCAATTCGGCACCTGACTCCCCCAGCCCAATTTTTTGCTGGGGTCGAGCATATAAACTGGACCTGCGGCGGGTCAGGCATGATGCATCTCACCCGACCTCTAGGTCGTGTTGGGGAAAACTCAGGTCAAGTTGGGTCAACCCGACCCGACCCGATCCAATATTTATATATAAAGTCAACGAAAATATGGCAGACCCGACATCATATGTAAAGTCAATGAAAATAGGCAGACCCGACCCAATAGTTATATATAAAGTCAACGAAAATAAGGCAGATCAGACATCGGGTCAGCTTGACCCAATATTTTATATATAAAGTCAAAGCAAATAGGGCGGATCAAACATCGCGGTCAGGTATGGTCAACCCGGAGGGCAGATCAGACATCGAGTCGGGTTGGGCAAAACTCAGGTCAGGTTGGATCGACACAACCTGACCTAATATTTTATATATATAGTCAAAGGAAATAGGGCGGATCAGACAAGAAGTCGGGTTGGGCAAACTAGGATCAGGTTGGGTCGCTCCTAACGATTTGACTCAACTCTGCCCTACCTTAAATATTTAAATCGTTAATGAGGCTCAAACCTTTCACCTTGAAGTTGCAATATTATCAACCTTTCATTGTGCTACACGCTCAAGCCCGTTAACTGGGCATCATCATCATGCTTCACGTGTCAACACTATCTACTAATCGGTTTTCCAAAAAGAGGCCCAGTACTTGCGTCTGGGTGTAGAGAAATCTCTACACTCACAATCAGTCGGCCATCATGTGGCGTCCATCTTGAGGATCGGGTGTTACGGAAACTTAGGCAAGGTCGATCAAATCGCATTCCAAAAAAAAAAAAAAAAATGTTTATATAACTTTTTGACCATTATAACTGTGGTCAAATTTGGATAAAATCAAAACACCAAAGTTTTGGGGCGATATCTTACCTTTGACCCATATAATAGAGAGGGCAAAGGTTTAAATAATAACTATTTTTTTAAATCACATGTCCCTTGGCCACTCGGCACACAGGTTAGACCAATTCTTCCCCAACGCCTTAAAAAAATTACTATTTTTTTAAATCACATGTCCCTTGGCCACTAGGCACACAGGTTAGACCAATTCTTCCCCAACGCCTTAAAAAAATTGGTTTTTGCCCAAGCCCAATTTGGATGAATATAAATGGGTGAAGCCCGGCCACCAACCTGAAAGCAAAGATGCTACAACAATCAGCCAGAGCCCTGCTTCATGCCACTAACATGCCAACCTTCCTAAACCCCTTACTTTCACAGTCAACATGGGCCTAAAGCTCTTAAATGATGGGTCGGGCCAAAATCTGGCTGCCTGATGGATCTAGGGCATACGTCAGACAGTCACACAGATATGTGGACTGTTTTACTGCACATTGTAAGCTCTCTTTTAATTTTATGGGTAATTTAAGGGCTCCTAAATGGACATTTTGTTGTTAATTTGAATAATAACTGATACTTTCACAAAATTTGGGTTATAAATATCTTTGAATCACCTAATGTTTGATAGTTTGGTAAGAGAGATTGACCAGCACACCACCGTTGGTGGTTGGGTCATACAACTAACACAACTCTCTTTTTCTTATATGTTTCACTAAAATAGAAGATTGATTGAAGATCATGTGCATCCTTAGTTACAACCAGTTGTAATACAGATCTTGTGGCTATATAGTAGCGTTAGGTAAATAGTAGGCTGTAAAAATCCCATCAATTATTTTTCTAGCGAGTTATATTTTAATACGTTAAATATGTAACTTGAGAGTGTCATATTTTTTATATAAGAGTGTTAGGTAGATAGTCGACTGTAAAAATCTTTCTCAATAATTCTCATAATAAGTCATATCTAACCATATAAGTAAGCTAGGAGTGCCAAACACTTGTAGAATTGATGATAATGGAGTGATCCCACACATACAACTATGATAAGTTCATTGCGGGTGGTACACACCTTGGTGCACCTTTGTGAAGTTTTAGTGTAGGCTTACATGAGTTTGTTTTTTATGATAGGTATCCGGGCCTTTCAATTAAGGATTTAAAAAATCTGTTTGATGAAAACTTATATGAGTTAGGAGCATGTGAGAGAAATTGAGAAGAATCTTTAAAGATTGAGGAGCAATTAAAAGATATATTTTGGCGTATTGGGAAATAATTAGAGAAGATAAATCCTGGCTGGTTTGATGGTTTAAATATTCATTATAAGTTGAGATGTTGACTATAAGAATAACTTATTAGAAGTGAGTTCAGATGGAGGAATAAATTATTATCATCAACCTCAGACTTATTTGAATTACTTTATGGTCAACAAGATATAATAATGATGATAACCTATAACATAGTGTTATAAGTAATTGATGTTGAGAAGTGAGAGTATATTTTGAATAAATAATTTAAGAGGCTACGAGAATTTGATTTTTGAAAAGTTAAGGATTATAAAGAGTGGAAGAACATGACGCACTTGGGGACTCCGAGATCACCAGTTGTATGCTAAACTTAGTAAGTGTGAGTTTACGCTTAAACAAGTGACCTTCCTTAGCCATGTGGTATCAGCAGAAGGAGTGACCGTCGATCCTTCTAAGATCAAAGCAATTACAGAGTGGAAAGCACCGACGAGTGTTACCGAAGTTAGGAATTTCCTCGGATTGGCGGGTTACTATCGTCGCTTTATTGAAGGATTTTCACGCATTGCTCTACCGCTCACCCACCTCACACAGAAGAATGTCAAATTTGTGTGGACCGATGAATGTGAATCAAGTTTTCTAGAACTGAAGAAGAGGCTTACTACTGCACCAATCCTCACCCTACCTTCCATTTCTAGCACTAGTGAATTTGAAATATTCATAGATGCATCTCGCCAGGGACTTGGTTGTGTGCTTGAACAAAGTAAGAAAGTTGTCGCTTATGGGTCAAGACAGCTCAAACCTCATGAAAAGAACTATCCGATTCATGACTTGGAACTGGCTGCAGTTATCTTCGCCCTCAAACTATGGCGCCACTATCTCCACGGCGAGACGTTCAAGATTTATACGGATCACAAAAGTCTCAAGTACCTTTTCTCACAAAAGGACCTGAATTTGAGACAACGTAGATGGATGAAATACATAAAAGATTACGACTGCTCCATAAATTACCACCCCGGAAAAGCAAATGTCGTCGCTAATGCACTTAGTAGAAAATCTTCGGCACTATTAGCCAGATTAAAAATTTGGAAGCCCTTCAATGAACTCGCCGAAGAAGACATTTACCTCTAAGAGATTGACGATGGTGTATATTTGGCACGAATTGTGATGAGTCCGTTCATTTTGGACAAAATCGAGAAATCATGTCTGGACCGAAATCCTCAAAATCATTGAAACCATAGGATCGAAATCCGATTTCAGCCTAAGGACGGATGGGATGTTACTCTTCAGACAAAGACTGTGCGTACCCAATGACCCTCAAGTGAAAAAGGAGATACTTGATGAAGGTCACAAATCAGGATACTCCGTGCATCCAGGCTGTACTAAGATGTATCGAAATCTAAGATATTGGTATTGGTGGCCGAATATGAAACGGGAAATAGCCGAATACGTGTCGAGATGTTTAGTGTGTCAACAAGTCAAGGCAGAACATCAAAAATTAGTCGGACTTATACAACCCCTACCCATCCCGGAATGGAAGTGGGAAAACATATCTATGGACTTCATCGTAGGTCTACCAAAGACGATGAAGAAGAATGATGCAATCTGGGTTATCGTTGATGATTGACCAAGTCACCATTTCTTACCATTCAAGACTACACAGATGGGAACAAACTTGCAAACATATTTGAAAGAGATTGTCAAACTACATGGGGTCCCGATCGATTGTCTCGATCGAGACTCCAAATTTACTTCAAAATCGGATGACCTTCCAAAAGCTCCGGGTACTCGATTAGATTTTAGTCTTGCCTTTCACCCACGACGACTGACCGAAGAGTGAATCAAGTAGTTGAAGATATATGTTACGGCGTGTATGCTTTCGACTTCGAGGCGGGACGATCACCTCCCGCTGATCGAGTTCTCTTATAATAATAGCTACCAGGCAAGTATAGGAATGTCCCCTTTCGAAGCTTTATATGGAAGAAGTTGCAGAACGCCATTGTGTTGGGACGAAGTTGGAGTTAGGAAGATGCTTGGACCCGAACTAGTCCAAACTACGACTGAGAAAGTCAAACTGATACGCGAACGACTTAAGATAGCCCAGGATCGTCAGAGAAAGTATGCCAACCCTCACCGTCGTAATTTAGAATTCGAGGTAACACATTGAAAATTTTGAACTTTAAATTTCATTGCAATTGTATTCGTGATTAAGCACAAAAATTTGTTTAACAGGTTGGCGAACGAGTATTCATTCGCGTCTCTCCGACTAAGGGAGTCATGCGCTTTGGAAAGCGCGGGAAGCTGAGCCCCAGATATGTAGGGCCTTTCGAGGTCACAAAACGTGTGGGCGAGGTTGCGTATAAAGTCGTTCTACCACCACAATATACAGGAATCCATGACGTTTTTCATGTCTCAATGCTGAGGAGATATATCTATGACCCATCACACATAGTGGAGATCGAACCCGTCGATATAAAGGAGGATCTCACTACCATAGCAAGACCGATCAAGATCCTCGACCACAAAGTTCAAGTCTTCAAAAACAAAACTATGAGATTAGTGTTGGTCCAATGGCAACATCACACGCCAAAAGAAGCGACCTGGGAAAATGAAGACGACATCAAAGAAAATCATCCTGAGCTTTTTGAATAATCGGTACGTAATTTTCGGGGACGAAAATATTATAAGGGGGAGAGAATGTAATAACCCAAATTTTTGAATTTTATTTAATGGTATTAGATGATGTACCACATAGTGCGTGGTGCTAACGCTCCACACCGGAATATACTCACTTTAAAAATAGTCTGATTTTTTTATATATATCAATATTAGACTCATTGCAGAGTACTCGTCGATATGATTCCAACGATATATAATTTGACGATTTTCGATAAGAATATAAAAAGTTATGCCCGTTTGAAGAGTGAAGCGAGTTAAAGGGCACAACTATAAATTCGGGAGAGAATCACCATTTACCTTGGTGCTTACACAAAGCGCTGGAGCAAAACCTCTTCTCAAGCTTTTCAAGTCACGTATGAATTCTACTTGCGTGTAAAAACTACTATTTTATTAAATCTTATACGGAAAGTCTTAATTAGAGTTAGCCTATACAGGGAATTAGATATATATTTACTTATTCTCTCAGTTGTCTCTCTTTATCCCCTCTTCTCTGCAAAAGCTCTGACAGTGCCATCTTTCATAATTCCTCGTCGGATCTCCATCGATTTTCGATCTTATCAGAGAATCTTACACCATCAAAGTTTCTCATCGCCGCGACTAATTAATGTAAGAAAAGAATTCTCGCGAAAAGACTCGGGCATATCGTCTCTCGAATCCGATCTCCATCAACCCAAATCATCGTAGGATTCGAAACACGCTTCAACAAGTGGGTGCCTCTAAATCCATCTTAAATTATTTAGTTATTTCTTAAAAAGAAAACCCTAATTTTTCCTTAAATTTTGATAAATTTCGGGTCTTAAAAATATAGAAATTAGGCCCAAAATCGATAGGATCGTTTTTCCCAGATTTTCGTGAAATTCGGCCAAACTCTTCAACAGACATAGCCTCGGTATTTTGGCCATAACCTTTTATTTCGAACTCGGATTGACGTGATTCTTGCGGCATTGGAAAGAAGACAACGAGATCTACAACTTTGTCTGAAATAGCAATTTCACGAATTTAATATTTTTAAGGTCAAAATTGAGCTGCAAGTCGGGATACGTTTTAGATGATCCAAGGTTACACGGGTTTGACATTATTTTTTTAACTCTTTGACTACTTTATGCTAAACTTATCTCTAGACTTATAAATTCCTAAGATTAAATAAAATACATTAAATAGCTTGCATCGAATAACAATCTATAAGTTTGAGGGGTCAAATATGGATGTTTTTCAATACTTACCATTCTATTACCTCTTCTAAGCCTCATACAATTCTTGAATTGACACATGCGCTCCTTTAGAATTTTAAAATAGGTTGGATCGCTATACCAGTCAATCACCAAATTTCATGAATATAATTAACCTTAATGAAGTATAGTTTCAACACTATTATAAAATAAATATAGTTAAATATTTCTTATTTTCTGTTTTACTTTAATATTTCGTATGTTATGCTCTTTATTAATTTTCTTCGAAAATATGAAATGTTTAAGGTTTATGTTATAATTCATTCTTATATATGTTCACCATTATCATATGACATTCATCATATAGAAAATAGGGCATACGTGACATATAAGTTAAGAATAAAATATGACACATGACTAAGCCTTCGTCACGGTAGGGTTTCTTTCACAGTCACGTGGAACTTGGAATGTAGCATCCATGCACGGATGCAACCCTCTATGGTAGTATGAGATACCACACGAAGTACATCTAGGTTACTACGGAACCCGTCCCTTAGAAAACGTGGTTTAGTGAAGCCTATCGCACCGTGGCCTATTCTAACTAAGTTTTAAGAAAAAATGAGAAAAGAATATGTTAAGACATATATATATTAAGAAAGTTGAGACTTAAGCCCATAAAATATAAAATCAAGGGACCTAAGCTGAACCGAATAATGTTATGATATGTTAAGATACTGTGAAGGCTTAAATATAAATTAAGTTTCTACACGTGCCATACCTTACGAGCCACCGTAAGGGCTTAACGTCTGCAGCCAAGACGGGTCTTAAGGACATTATAGCCTTGTTTCAAACTAAGGGGACATCGTGGTTACTATGCCGGCAACCTCATCTGGCTGGATGGTGGTTTATGTTATGATATGGAGGTTAGGTGGTTATCTACACATGGACCTCGCGTGGTAGGCTCGGCGGCGAATGATCACGCAGATCGTTTAAATAAGATAAGATGCGAAGTACGTTGTGTAGGCGTATGGAGTAATTAATAAGACTTACGATATGTTACGTATGCTAAGTTGATGAGACAAATAGGAAAAGAGATAAGAAAATATAAGCATCATGCACTCTTTATGTTATATTAGTATATTTTTCAGTCTTGATTATGATAGTCTATGAATTATGGATAAGTTTATTTTATTTATTTTAGATATTGGTTATATTTTAAAAATGTACCGCAATTCAAGCGATTGCACACACGCCCACCTGAGTAAGTTATGGTGGATCGATTGTGCAACAAGTTTGTCTGATTGAGTAAACTCACCCCCCTCCCAAAATCTAACAGTTTCAGGTGAAGATTCTGCTTATCCCGTCCGTGATGATTTGAAAGCTGCTGATCCGGAGATGGCTCATATAAACAAAGATGTCGGCTACCACCTTGATGAGAGCGTAGATCTAGCAGATTTTTACCAGCATTGAGAACCCTTTTACTCTAGTTTTTATTATTTCTTGAGAGACTTGTTTTAGCCTTGATATATTGTGTGAGTTTACATTTGAGACCGTTTTACCCTATCTGAAACTGATTTTGATTTTATATCCTAGATGCATGGTTAGGATTAAGTACTTCATTATTATTGTCTATGTTTTTCATTATTAATTTATGAGTAAATTATTTTTAATGCTATCTTAAATGCCTCAATTCATATGCTAAGTCAATTTATAGATTATGTGTGTGTCCGCTTATCGCCTTAACCAGCGTGCGGTGTCATAACACGGAATTCTAGGCCCTCGATATCGGGTAAGGATTCTAGGTCGTGACAATAAGTAAGCTAGGAGTGCCAAACACTTGTAGAATTGATGATAATGGAGTGATCCCACACATACAACTATGATAAGTTCATTGCGGGTGGTACACACCTTGGTGCACCTTTGTGAAGTTTTAGTGTAGGCTTACATGAGTTTGTTTTTTATGATAGGTATCCGGGCCTTTTGGAGCACTTGCAACACCCACGCATCACACGTACCAGGTAAGTAGAGATAAATCCAAGAAGTAATATTCGAACTCAAGACCGACCTCTACTTCTTGAGGCTTGGTCCTGGTCATGTGCCAACCCTGTTGGTTGGCCTTACATGGTTATTCATCCTTAGACTTTACATCAAAACATCTTTAGTTGGGTTTAATAATTTGGAGCCATTCTCGCGGAGTTTAGTGATGTGATTTTTTAATGTATGTTTTACTCGCAAGTGCACGAATCGGTTTGTATATAATGGGTGCGGAGTACGAGATCGTTCCCACGAGGATTAATGTTGAAATACCTAAAAGAGACAAGTAATTCTAGAAATCTATTAAGATCTAACAGTATTCTACCAATTTTATGATTTAAGTGGTTGGTGAGATGGTAATTAATGACTACAAATTGAAATTCAATTGATGATTAACAAATAAAAGTAAAGATGAAGATACTAAATCCTCCCATCTTTGGTCCGTTCTTCCTATAATATAAATCTAAGGATTAACTTATGAGATACTCATTGGTAACAAACATCTTTTATGGAAGATCAATGGTCAACACCCTAATAGGTTCCATGTTGCATCCCTGCAATTAGGACTTAGATGATTTTCATATATAGATCTGGGATCAAGGGTACGGCTAGACACGCATGATCTCAGGTTCAAATAAAAACCATCCCCAAAGTGGGTGAAAATTCTAATAAGAATACCACTTACAAATCTGAAATCAAGGGCATGGCTCGGCACACTTTATTCAGATTAGGGATATTTAAGATAAAATTGCCATTACAGAACCAAGATCCAGGGCATGGCTCGGCACACTCGATCCCAGAACATAATCATAATTAAATCCACACAACGAAAACACAAAGACCATAACAATGATAGGGTAAAATTACCGTCACAAATCTGGGATCCCGGGCATGACTCGGCACACGCGATCCCGGTTAGTGGCGGGGATTTCATCCATTCATGATAGCACAACATCCATAAAAATAAAATCTCATATTTTAATCCCTAATTTTATATCATTAAAAGTACATCCCTCGGATGGAAATCATTAGATCCCCATCCCTATAAATTTAGCCACACATTGAAAATAAATGACATAAATAAATAAAGGCGGAAAATAACATTAATTAAAATTACCTCAAACTTCAAAATAAATTACCTTGATCCACAGTATGATCTTCGAAAAATTAATGCAAAATAAACTTTGAATAAAATTTAGGAGCAGTACTTGAAAAATCAAAGAACAAAGCTCTCAAAAAGAAATAATAAAACTTCCTATTTCTATGAAAAATAATGGCTAAAAACTAAGAACTCTAAGAACTAAAACTATTCCTACGTAATTCTAATGCTAAACAAAATCTCTAAAAATTAATCTCCTAATCTACTCTCTACGTTACTCTACTCCTATCTAATTAACTTTTCCAAGTGTTTGAGTCTTTAAATAGATTCCGTCACAAAGGTTTCTGAGAGTTTTTAGGGTCGATTAATCGACCCAGGCCGATGCATCGATCGATGCATGTAAAATCCTCAAAATCACGTTTCTAGTGTCGTAATCGTGTCGACTACTATTCCTGCTCGAAGAATTGGGTCGCATCGACCCCAGAAATCCGTGAAAATCAGCAATTCTTGTGGTTCAGACACTGCTTCAGTATTTCGGCCATAACTTTCTGTCCCGAACTCGGATTGAGACGATTCTTGCGCCATTGGAAAGCTGACGAAAAGATCTACAACTTTCATGTTTTGACAATTTTGTAATTCGGCCGTCTTGAAGGTCCAAATTTAGCCGCAAGTCGCACCAAGTTCTTGATTACCCGAAATTGCAGTGTTTTTGCAGTATATTCCGAATTCTTGCACTGTTTTCTATACTTGGCTCATATTTACGAAAACACTTCAAATCTAATAAATCTTATCAGATAGCCTTCATCGGACAGCTAAATATAGGTATTTAGGGGTGAAATATTCTCATTTTTCAGTACTCATCATACCCCCAAACCTACACTTTGCTAGTCCTCGAGCAAAGCAAACTAAAGAAAATAAATGCCACTATCGTGGGGAACTCGATTGCACTTAGCATGTGCAACAAGCCTTTAAACCCTAGGTGATCCTAGTGGAGGAGTTGTGTCTCCTGAGGGTTTACAGTGAAGTTACCCACAAACTTCAATATATTTTTGAAATCATCGATAAAATTGAGTTTTCAAAATATGATTTTGATAACATATATACCCTTCAAAAACAAAAATCATTAATCCATTCAACATGCGAATTCTCAATTTTAAATAACAATGTTATACTAATCATACTAATATCCATTCAAATTAGTCTAATGCTCAAATCGTTAGATAGCTCATCCATTCATGCCTAAACGGAAGTGTGCATAACCAAACCAAAATTCATTCATCTCAGAACTAATTCAAACGGAAAACCGTTGGATCTGTTGTTTTGACTCAATCCTCACTTTAAGTATACTCTCAAAATATAAAGACATCGATAGTGGATAAATTTTCGCACATATGTGAGAGGTCAATACAAAGCAAATAAAAAGGTCTCACATGATAAATGAAACACGATGTAATCAATGAACAAAAATAAATCTCATAAGAAGATACTTGTATATCCTAAGCATGTCATATCAAGTGTCATAAGTATCACATATTTACTCTCCACAAGACAGTTACTAATGCAAGATCAGATCATGAAGGTCTTTTTAGGGTTGTAATGGGGCTCAGGAAAGGGTAAGAAAGAATTGGAAGTTGGGATTCAAGGTTTCTGAGAAATTGGAAAAGAAACAACTTTTTTTTTCTATTTTTCTTCTTTTTCTTTTCTACTCTCTCACTATTTTTCTCAATTTTTTCTCAACTCACTTTTTCTTTTAAATTTCCTTTTCTTGAAGCACCTCAGATTTTTCATTATTTTTCACAAATTTCTTTTCTTTTCTCTCTCCTTTTCTTTTTATTTTGCCATACACTCTCAAGAACACCACAACTCAAGATCTCTCACTTACTCTCTTTCGCTTCACTCTCATCCCTCGCTCCTAATTTCTCGAAATAAGAAGGTAAAGTGAATTTTTTAAATGGTGAAGGGTTAAAGGTTAACGTGGCTTATCAAAGAATGTATAAAGGTAAATTTTCAATAGGCTCAAAGGGGTACTAGAAAGATAAATTTATTTGAGGTGGGGCATTTTAAGCACAAACGAGCCAAAGATGGCCTTCAATCATATCCTTAAAAGAAAGTAACTTTGCCTATTTGTCTTGAGTAGATATACAGTACATTCTAACATAATGATATAAATTTGATTTCATGCAAAGTCACAAGTCAAAATGAAGTGTATGAGATTATGCAAAATAAATTTATTCAAAGAAAACTCCGAGTTTATATATTCACTCATCAATGACGGGAAATTAGCTCTAAAGCTCACTGGTTTTAGTCTCCACTAAGATCCTAAGATTCAACATTCAAAACAGTTCATCGATTTCTAAGTCTTAGCTTGGTATCAGTGTAAAAAGTCTAAGCATGAATATCAAAATTAACCACAACATATCACATTAAGCTTTATCATCTTAGATACAAGTAATCAAAATATGACACTATTATTCTCAAAATTAAATTCACATGCATCATCAACTAAAGTTTGAAAACAATCGTAAAATAATGTGCATGATGACTTCAAAATTTTTTTTTTCTTTTTCAAATAACACAAATAAATGACGAAAATAATTAACCATACCCCCAAACCTAAAGATGACAATGTCCTCATTGTGAGAAAGTAGCGCACCCCAAACTGTTTGAAAAAGTACCTCAACACAAAGATCATCGAGAGAATAATTGTATCAAATTGGAACATTACAAAAATATATTGAAGGGGATATGGTTACACTATTGAGGAATTAAAAAACAACCTAAACTAAACAAAACAAAACAAAAGGAAAGAAAAACTAATAAAGCCTAAATCCTAAATCCTAAACTAAACAAGAATCCAACTCATAGATATTAGTAGGCGGACCCATCCACCTCGGTCATGAAATTGATATTCTTAGGCACAGTGGAACAATTTCTCCCAAAGAGCAAGGGAAATTGATGAGACACCGATTGTAAGGATGGAGGTGGGGAGGTGAAAGTAGGAGATGAAGATGGGGAGATGGTGACGATCACATCAATTATCTATTGATGCACGGTGTAGGAGATTTGGAGCGATTTACCTTTTACGAGATGGTTCTCCCAAGAAGGAATGATCATCGGATCAAGGTCGATGATTTCAACATTGTTTGGCACAAAGGGACCGTCCGATGAGAGCGCGGCCCCGCTTTTTAGCGCTCCTCCATCTTTGATAATCGGCTCGTAAGATATAATCGCCATATAAGAAAGAATGTGCGAGTTAATGAAAAGTGAGCCTAAAGGTGAATATAAAGGGAAAATATAGAGTTGGAGTAGGAGGAAAGAGGTGTCCCGCAGAAAAGAAACAATGAAAAGATGTGGCAAGACGCCCGAGGAGTCCATATACGTGAGAAAAGTGGCAAATCAGACTTGACTAGGAGTGCCATGAAGAAAAAAACAAAACCAAAAACAGAAGCGGTGGTGATTAATCGACCCTTGAAGGTCGATGCATCGACCCTTTGGTGGTCGACATCGACAATGGGGTCGATGCCGACACCCAAAATTTTTTTTTTTTTTAAACAATGAGGGTCGAATCGATCCTAAGGTCTCGATGCATCGACCCTTTGGGGATCGACATCGACAAAGGGCGATTCATCGACCTCCTACAAATTTTTTTTTTTTTTCAAGAATAAGGTCGATCAATCGAGTATACCTCGATTAATCGACACCATCTTGGCAAGAGAGTTGAAAATTTGTGAAAATTAACTTTTAAAAGTGCTTCCAACTACTCTAAAGGCAACCGTAATTTGCAAAATTTTGACAATCCCACGATTAGAAAACACACTTTTCATTGATAAAGACGATGATTACATGGACACTTCGATTTGACTCCTAAAATAAACAAAACCTAAACAAAAGAAAGAAAAATAACACAAAGCGAAAAATCCTAATCCTAGACCAAACTAACTAATCATCGCCATCCTCCTCGGCTTGGGCTCGCGCATCTCATCATAACTATCGTGCCACATACCGCCCGATTTGATGGAGGAAGGAACGATCATAGTGGCTACTACAGCAGAGTGCACCATGTTGTCGCCGCCGCCTCTTGTAGAAGAGGTAATTTGGGCTTGAGCGAGCTACACACCCTCCTCGTCCTTGATCGTGCATGTTGGTCATCCCGACGGACGCGACGACCGGGCGGGGGGAGCCGGGTGGCATATCAAGAGGGCATCGTGGACATTTCCCAAGAGACGACATCATGTTCCATTGGGTTGCACCATAACGATAGAATGCAAGGTCCTGATATCATCATCCCAGAGAACGGGAAACGAAGAAAATTAAAGAACTTCATAACATAATGGGGGGCAGACCAAGCGGGGCTTCACCCGGTTGTATGTTTAGTGAGTTCATGGCATCATGCCACATGCCATCATGAATGATCTTAGGCACGTTGATCCATGAATTGCGGTGGGCCCCATAAAGTGCTTGAACCCGATCGGTGCGCTCGGAAAGCGTGTACGGGGACAAAGATTGCTACGACCACACTATCCCAAAACAAAAGCGGACGCGGCAACGCGTCGCCTAGTGGCGATCGAGAAGAAAATATGCCGCGCACATCGTTGATAATATCCTCCGAGACTCGTCCGAGTTCCTCACCCGAATGTGATTGTGAGGCGCCGCGCAAACATTAAAGACCTCCGCAATGGTGTGCGGAAAAATCGGTCGCGACCACCCATCAATTATAACGGTGAAGTGGGCGGCGACTTGGTTCTCGATGGGCGGGCACCCATGCCATATTACGATAGAATAACCGAACAACGTTGGGACACTTTGATCACGCAGGTGGAGTGAGGAGAAAATGGGCATTGGCGCCATCGCAGGCGAGGGAAGCGGCGCGAATGGCGGTGCTTGAAAAGCGCGCGAGATCAAAAACATATTGAACGCCAGGTCGCGGGTCGCGAAGCGACCACTTGGCTGATCACGTGGATGACCAGCAGGGCGTTGTATAAGTCTTTGCGGCGCGGCAGAGGTCGAAGCCATTAGTGCACTGTCGGAATGTCGGAGGCAGTCAGAAAAACAAACACAATCAAACTTGTAGTGAGACATGTAGTGAGGCTGCTCCATTTAAATAGGCGCAAAGGCGCCTCTCGGGACGGACACGATCGAAATAATCGATTAATCGACCAAAAGTGTCGATTAATCGACTCTATTGAAAACAGGCGCGTCAGGAGTCCCGACGCATGGAAAACACGCAACGTCTTTAAGTGAAAAGACGCAACGTACGGAAGTGGAAAAATCGATTAATCGACGCACTTACTCGATTAATCGACAGAAATCAAGGCAAACAAAAACCAAAAACGCACGTCCTGAAGTAAAGGTCGATTAATCGACTCATAAAGAGTCGATTAATCAACACCAAATAAAAACAAAAACGGACAGAGTTTAAAAATAGCACGATTTTCAAAATAGCAGTCGATGCATCGACTCAAGGAGTCGATTAATCGACTAAAGAAAAAGTCAAAATCCACAATAAATGCAGTGCCTTGAAAAAGGACACCCCATTAAAGACTCGATTAATCGACCAAAAAGTGGTCGATTAATCGAGCACAAAGTGGTCGATGCATCGACCATAAGGGGTCGATGCATCGACACCCAAAATTTTTTTTTTTTTTTTTTCTTTTTTTTTTTTTTTTTTTTTTTTTTTTTTTTACTTCGAAAAGAAATTAACCAAAAATGCAGAATGCATTAAAAAAGAAAATAGTCTTTATGACTGTCGATCAATCGACTACAAGGAGTCGATTAATCGAGGGGGAGGGTCGATTAATCGACATACACTGTCGATTAATCGAGGAAAAAAAAACAATTTTTTTTTTTTTTTATTTAAAGAATGAAAATCGAAATTAATCTACAAGGTGTAAATTCATTCAGGAGTCCACGGGATCCCAAATCTTCATGAAAAATTTCTAAGCGTGATCACGATTTATTTAACCTCTCGGTATTTCTCTTTTCAAGACGAGTTACACCCCATGGTGTGTCCAAGTGTCACCATTATGGTCCATTTCTACCTCAGTACTTGGCATTCCCAAAATCACACTTGATTCAAACCCATGAATCTTTTTATTCATTGATTATCTATGTATTCAACGAATGGGCAGCAATTGAAATTCCTCTTTCTTCCCTAAACCGAATTCACACTCATGAAAAAAAGTTATGTTTCCTTATCGGTGTTGTAAGGGTGTCATTTTCTTTTCTTTCATCTCAATTTGATTCTCAATTCCTCCTCGACATAAGTATCGTTCCATTCCATTTCCTCTTCTCCTCGCACTTGCACTACCTCAACGCTCGTTATGTCATTCTCAAGCGTAGTGACCAATTGGTCATCCTCATATTCTTGAACAAAATCAGATGAGTCCTCTTGAAGATGTTCTTTATTCTGATCGGTATCAATGAGGGACTCCTCTATTTCAACTTTCCTTTGTAAGTACTCGATCATCTGACTAACTTGAGATTGTATCCTAGAAATTCTTTGAGTATTGGTGTGCACCAAACCTTTTAAATATTCTAAGGAGTAAGAAGGATTTTGGACTGGTTCATATGAGTTTGTGTCTTGAAAGTATTGAGTTTGCTGTGAAAACTCATAAGGAAATTTGTTGGGATAAGAATTTTGATCATTGTACGGCATCATATCACACGTTAGAGGTTGATTAAAACCCCACATGTCATTAGATTGACTCGCGGTCATATGAGTGTTCCAAACCGGATTTGGTTGGACTTGTTCAGGGTAAAAATTTGAGTTATTCAAGGGACACATAGGTGAAATGTGCATCGAATTTCCACAAATAGCACATGAGTTTAGATTGAATCCATGCATTGACATGACTTCAGCAAAATTTTTTTTTTTTTTTTTTTTTTTTTTTTTTTTTTTTTTTTTTAAAATTTTTTTTTAAAATTTTTTTTTTTTTTTTTTTAAAATCGATTAATCGAGTATAACTCGATCAATCGAGGACAACTCGATGCATCGACAGTTTGGGTCGATGCATCGACCTCCAGAAATTTTTTTTTTTTTTTTTTTTTTTTTTTTTTTTTTTTTTTTTTTTTTTTTTAATTAAGCAGAAATACTATTTTAATCCTCGAAAATTCCTAAAATTTACTGTCTACCAAAAATTCAGATTTTCTAAATTTAATCGTAGGCGTAAAAAACTTGATGTGATTTTTAATGTATGTTTTACTGAAGTGCGAATCGGTTTGTATATAATGGAGTGAGTACGAGATCGTTCCCACGAGGATTAATGTTGAAATACCTAAAAGAGACAAGTAATTCTAGAAATCTATTAAGATCTAACAGTATTCTACCAATTTTATGATTTAAGTGGTTGGTGAGATGGTAATTAATGACTACAAATTGAAATTCAATTGATGATTAACAAATAAAAGTAAAGATGAAGATACTAAATCCTCCCATCTTTGGTCCGTTCTTCCTATAATATAAATCTAAGGATTAACTTATGAGATACTCATTGGTAACAAACATCTTTTATGGAAGATCAATGGTCAACACCCTAATAGGTTCCATGTTGCATCCCTGCAATTAGGACTTAGATGATTTTCATATATAGATCTGGGATCAAGTGCGGCTGAGACACGCATGATCTCAGGTTCAAATAAAAACCATCCCCAAAGTGGGTGAAAATTCTAATAAGAATACCACTTACAAATCTGAAATCAAGGGCATGGCTCGGCACACTTTATTCAGATTAGGGATATTTAAGATAAAATTGCCATTACAGAATCAAGATCCAGGGCATGGCTCGGCACACTCGATCCCAGAACATAATCATAATTAAATCCACACAACGAAAACACAAAGACCATAACAATGATAGGGTAAAATTACCGTCACAAATCTGGGATCCCGGGCATGACTCGGCACACGCGATCCCGGTTAGTGGCGGGGATTTCATCCATTCATGATAGCACAACATCCATAAAAATAAAATCTCATATTTTAATCCCTAATTTTATATCATTAAAAGTACATCCCTCGGATGGAAATCATTAGATCCCCATCCCTATAAATTTAGCCACACATATTGAAAATAAATGACATAAATAAATAAAGACGGGAAAATAACATTAATTAAAATTACCTCAAACTTCAAAATAAATTACCTTGATCCACACGTATGATCTTCAGAAAATTAATGCAAAAATAAACTTTGAATAAAATTTAGGAACGAGTACTTGAAAAATCAAAGAACAAAGCTCTCAAAAAGAAATAATAAAACTTCCTATTTCTATGAAAAATAATGGCTAAAAACTAAGAACTCTAAGAACTAAAACTATTCCTACGTAATTCTAATGCTAAACAAAATCTCTAAAAATTAATCTCCTAATCTACTCTCTACGTTACTCTACTCCTATCTAATTAATTTTTCCCGAAGTGTTTGAGTCTTTAAAATCAAAGGTTTCCCAGGCCGAGTTTTTAGGGTCGATTAATCGACCCAGAGCTGTCGATGCATCGAGCCGACAGAAAATCCTCAAAATCACGTTTCTAGTGTCAGAATCGTGTCAGACTACTATTCCTGCTCGATTAATCCAGACACTGCTTCAGTATTTCGGCCATAACTTTCTGTCCCGAACTCGGATTGAGACGATTCTTGCGCCATTGGAAAGCTGACGAAAAGATCTACAACTTTCATGTTTTGACAATTTTGTAATTCGGCCGTCTTGAAGGTCCAAATTTAGCCGCAAGTCGCACCAAGTTCTTGATTACCCGAAATTGCAGTGTTTTTGCAGTATATTCCGAATTCTTGCACTGTTTTCTATACTTGGCTCATATTTACCTGAAACACTTCAAATCTAATAAATCTTATCAGATAGCCTTCATCGGACAGCTAAATATAGGTATTTAGGGGTGAAATATTCTCATTTTTCAGTACTCATCATTTAGCTCCGGGTCGGGGTGGCAATATCAAGGATCACTTAGGAGCCATTCTCGCGGAGTTTAGCTCTGGATATGGCGTTGGTACCAACAACGAAGCTGAGTTGAGGGCTGCTCTCCAAGGACTGTACTGTTATTGCTCGCGGACTGGCAAGGTCACTCTGCTATCGTCGAAGGAGACTTGAAGACAGGCATCAGATATTCAGATGGTTATCTGGCAAAGCTGAGCCCCCTTGGAAGCTTAGGGATTTCGTGGATGCTGCTAAGAGTATTGATGAGCATTTTTCTCTTCTTCTTTTTGGGGTTGGGCGTTCGACCTATAGTGATGTCGATTCCTGTGCCAAGGTTGATGTGCTCTTGGAGCCAGTCGGGTATTAGCTAGTTTTTGTTCTTTCTTTTGGGTTCCATCTTCGGTTGAGCTCCTTTCTCCTTGATCTTGTTCCCCTTTTTCAATGAAATTTTATTCAGAATAAAATAAAATAAAATTATATGATAGCCAAACATGTCTTTTCATCCTAATCTTCAACACCGCAAGTCTTTAGATCATATGCGTACTATAAACGGCACACATGGTGACTCCACATTACACATTCCAAAAGAGTAACATGTTTCACATAACGGTCTTAAAATGGGTCGGTTATCCTATACCAACTCTAAAAATAAATTAAAAAAAAAAAAAAAAAAGAACAAATTAACCAAGGTTAAACTGCTAATCAAATTAACATGTTGCTTTTTTAGTTTTTATCTTTCAAAAAAAATAAAGGTAAGCACATACTTTCACGAAAAAAATGCCTTTTTTCTCCCATTCCCACGTAACCTATCTTCCTTCTTCAGTCCTTCATCCTCATTTCTCACCTAGCCCCAGGTCTTCCCCTTATTCACGACACCATTGGAGCACGATGATCATTCGCTAGATTGTTTCTCTCTCTCTCTCTCTCTCTAAAAACCTTGGAACAGATCCTTGCCCATCACTAAATATTTTTTATTTTTCACTTTCATGGCATATTTTTGTGGAACCATGATCTTTGATCCCCATTTTATCTTTGAACCAGTTGTCATTTTTTGGGAATATTTGAACCTGATCTTTGGTCGCTCATATTTTTTTTATCATTTTGATTCCATAGTTTTAATCAACTATTCATATTGAATAATGAGATTTAAAATCATGGGCACGTAAAATATCTGTTCATACATTATGATATTAAGGTTATTATTGAAAAACGTTATCAGTTTTGGGATTGGCACTTCAGGGAATCTGTCGAATTCAACTTTTAACATCTGATGTTCTTAAAATATCCAGTTTTGCTCTTTTTTATTTTGCACTCTGATTACTTAATTAAAATTCTCATCTTTCAAGTTACAAAGAGAGACTATCATTTCGTTGAGAGGTTGATTTCGAATTCGGCATTTACTGTGCAAGGTAGATAAGGGTCTTATATCAGAGAGAGAGAGAGACACCAAATTATAGAGAGAGTAATTTTCTAGTTAAGAGAGAGAGGAGAGAAGAGAGAGAGAGATGTTTCAAGTTATAGAGTAATTTTCTGGTTGAGAGAGAGAGGGAAGAGAGAAGAGAGAAGAGGAAAGCGAAACTTCTGGCAAAATTTATTTCACCTGGCCCATTTATTATAAAAAATTTTAAAAGTTAACTCAAGTTAAATCCTGGGTAACAATTTCTCCATGTGGCGATCCTTGAGCATCTTGGTGGACACTCGCCATCCTCCCACAGAGGATGGACACCTTTTCCATATAGGGAGCCGGTTTCGTCCTCCAATGAAGGACGGTGGGTGTCCTCCAAGTTGTCCCGAACGTGTCATGTTTCCAACAAAGTAACCAAGGTTAAACTGCCAGTCAAATTAACATGTTGCATTTTTAGTTTTTATCTTTCCAAAGAAAAAAAGGTAAATACATGCTTTCACGAAAAAAAAAACGTCTTTTTTCTCCTTCATTCCCACCTAATCCTATCTTCCTTCTTCAGTTCTTCTTCCTCGTTTCTCACCTAGCCCCTGGTCTTCCCCTTATTCACGTCACCATTGGAGCTCGGTAATCATTCGCTAGATTGCTTTTTTTTCTCTCTCTCTACAAACCTTGGAAAAGATCCTTGCCTATCACTAAACATTTTTTGTTTTTCACTTTCATGACATATTTTTGTGGAACCATGATCTTTGATCTCCATTTTATCTTTGAACCGATTGTCATTTTTTGGGAATATTTGAACCTGAGCTTTGGTCTCTCATTTTTTTTTGTCATTTTGATTTCATGGTTTTAATCAACTATTCATATTGAATAATGAGATTTAAAATCATAGGTGTAACGACCCGACTTTTCTAATCCTTAAGGTATAGGAAAGGCCGGTTCAACAACTTATTGATTTCTCAATAAGCCATAAACAAACAGAAGCCGGCAGCATAACAAATAACAAAACAGAAGCAAAACTAAATAATCATAGACAAAAGATCATATAAAAAAAAATATATCACCCTGAGGAACCAAGAAGAACCACCGGTGATGGCCAATCCAACACCTAAAATAGTGGTTCCTAATGATGGTCCCTCAAGTGATATCCAAAACGACAAAACAATGGCCTAGGGCCCAACATTCAAAATAATTCTAAACAAAAAAGTACCAAAAGAACGAATCCAAATCAAGGAAAGAATTTCTCTGCTGGGGTCTCTAATTCCTCCTCAGGAATATAGTCGGAGTCCTCCAGATCCAGATCTTCCGATCCTAGGTTAGTCTCAGCACCTGTGACGTATAGTCAGGGTGAGCTAACATCGAAGCTCAATAGAGGAAACTTATCCATTTGCATTTTTATCATAAGTAAAGGTTTTTCAAAGACAAAATTGGATCAGTTATGGTTTTCAAAAGATGCATTGATGTCTAAATTCCAATTCTAAAATAGAAAGCGAAAAGATGATTCAATAAATCTGATGTTCTAATGTTTTCAAATTCTGAATTCAAACATGTTTCTTGTCTTAAAATTATAACTTAAAAATAATCTCTCAAATTACATACTTGCATGAGAGCACGAGTATCACCAATGAGAAATCCTACTGACTATCGTCGTTCATGAATCTTTTTTCGAAAGTACAACAAGCCCCTACGTAATGAGGAAAACTTGCGCCGAGTTGAATTACCGTCAACACAGTTGGTAGGATCTAGGGTTTCGTTCTTATGCGCCTCAAATCAAATGCAAATGCGAAACATATCATATTTTATGTAATTAATATCTTTTCAGATTTTTGGAGTTCTGATTCAAAGTATAAATTCGAAGATGAGGTTCGGAAGTTCAAATTTTTGAGTTCTTATATCAAAGTTTCGGAATTCTTAATCATGCACTATTTAAAAAAGTTCAATTTCATGCTTGCAAACAAATAACCTAAACTTATAATAGAATGCAAATTATGTTTAGGGTTCCCCTACCTTGACTCAATTCGGTCCAAAAACATGCAAAGCAGTCCTCACAATGGACTCCTATCACAAAACCTACAATGATTAACACCAAAGGTGTTAATGAAGCCCAAAAAGTCAACTCAAAGACTCCCTACCACATTTTCCAAGAGGTTCCAAAAACTAGAAAAATAGGGCAAAATTCGACCCTCGAATTCATATTCGATGGTTGAATTTTAAATTCGATGATCGAATTAAAATTCATTGAATTAAAATTCGACCCTCGAATTCCCCAAAATTGCATCAGGCTTTAAAAGCCCAAATTCGACCTCGAATTTAAAATTCAATTTTTGTCTCCAGGTATGTGTTTGTTCAATTTTTGTCTCCTTTCTTGCAATTTAATCTTCTAAAAATAAAACCTGTTATCTATGCTATACACACCATTTTTTCTACTCTAGGCAAGGCACAATTAATTAACTCAAAGGGGTTTAAAAGTCTACCTCTTGAAGTTAGATCCTTTGGTTCCCGTTGCACTAAATTCAAGCACCGAAACAAAAACAAATTCAATTGGACCCCAAAGATCAGTCCATCCCAAACCTTGCTATTAGAGCAAAGGCCAGCCCAGATCATTCACCAAACCGTCCACTCTCCCCTAGCCTTCCTTCCCAATATCTTAATCAAATCAGAAACAAGACACAAGACTTATCAATGGTTTAGATGGGGAGGGGGATTCTCAATCACAAGGAATCTAAGATCAAAGCAAGGAGGCAAAGGGTTGCAAGAGCTCAAAGTTCTAATTCTCACATGAAGGAGGATAGATTAGGACTTCTCCTTCACACCTCCCACTTATAATACTAATTAGCAAACCACATAATATCTAGATTTTTAAAGTTACAATTCTATCCACTTATCTTGCTTTAGTTTTCGGTGTTAATCACATACAAACTACTTAGCGTATATGTTATCGTGTATATGACTTCCACAAGTCCAAATAAAAAATCCTTTGACCACAGCTCTCATTATACCCTAAGCTACCCAAATAACTCGGACTCGTCCAGTAAATTCTTCGGGCATGCTTACCGAGGTAACCAAAATCAGGTCTAAAATATCAGGGATATTACATTCTCCCCTCCTTAGGAATTTTCATCATTGAAAATGTAAAAGGCACACCAACAGGTCTAGCACAAAGCCAGAACACAAACGCAAATCAAAAAACTAAAACAAACAAAAATACATGGGTCACAGTGCGATGGCCTCACAGGGCACGCAAGTCAAGGGATGGGATCCATAGTAACCTGGATGTACTGCATGTGGCACTCGAAGGGTCATAGTGGATTGCATCCGTATATGGATGCCTACACCCCGAGTGTCACGTGCCGGGAAACAACCTCACTGTGACTCATGGTGTACAAATAAAAATACAAAGCACACAAAACAGGTGATCTAGGTGATAGGGTCGAGTAAATCGAAGTACAAAATTATAGAAATACCGAAGCAAAAAGCAAAGGAACCAAAGTTACAATCATATGTGAGGCCAGAAGCTATAACCAAATGCAAAGTAAAAGAAAATCATTAGCAAAGCAAAACCACATTATGCAATATAACAAGACATCCATACGTCGATCATAAGAAGGCATAAGCAAAGCAAAAGAACAATAAGAAAAGGCAACTACATATCCTTATGCCAAGCATCCATAGATCGTAAAAAAAATATCTCCAAAAGAACAGATTGAACCATCATAAGATATCAAACTAAAAGTTATAAAAAGTAGCAAAAGTAGAACCACCAGGTTCTAGATAATCCATCCACCAGGAAATAAGTACAATCCATAAAAAAAATGATAAAAGAAAACATAACAGCACACTGGCTAATCTAAACCTCTCCCTCAGCAGCCTGACAAGTCGAAGCCTGATCATCGTCCCCACCATTAGCATCATCATCATCCGTGTTGTCATCACCCGCATTTGTAGGTACACTGGGACCTACTCCCGATGTAAAAGGGTGGTGAATCAACGCCCGCATATCTGTCATGTAAGTCACATAGTTGGCGGGAAACGCTTGCTGCATCAAGTACGTCAAAGCCCCGCCATGAACCTCCAACTCATGACTCATGGAGCTTGTATGCTGAGCGAGCTCCTGAATTTGCTGGCTCATGGAAGTCATCTATCAAGTAAACTCTAATAGGGTGAGTACATCAGTCTGTGGGGCCTAGTCGGTCGAAGGAGCAACAGGCTCTGAAGCTGCATGCTCGGCATCCCCCTCATCATCCTCGTCAGGAACTACTACACCTTTGGGAGCCTTAACCAATTTATTATAGGTCCTACCCCAATCGACCAATTTATAATGTTTGAGACTGGCCGTGGACCATGGCTCAGTAGGGGGAATCTCATAAGCTGGTCTTACTCGATAATTTTCAATCATCACCGAAATCAAGCGAGCATATGGAATGCCCTTCGCCGGTGTCTTAACTTTCTTTCCCATCTTCTCACGGGCCTTAATGATACCCTTAAACATGACTTTCAGGGCATTGAACCAATGTTCTTTAAAGGTCGAAAATAAAATCTGTTGTATGGGGCCCTGTCGTTCCGATTTATGCCCAAAAGGGTAGAGGGTTGCTTTAAAAATCACATCTAACATCCACATTGTGTCTGACATTTGTAAACGTGTGATAGCTTTGCCTGAACCATGACGACCTTGAGTCATCTATGCGATGACCTCATGAACCAGGACAAGTTTAGGGCGGGGAGGAGCCAAACCCATAGTGGTTGAGTGTGTGGTCGAGCATCGCATTGCCATGGCAATGTCGTCAAGATCAAATGCGTAGTCACGCCCATCAAGAGTGGTATAAATTTTCTTTCCATCCTCCCGTCTCATACGTTGATAAAATAAGCGTACCAAACGAGGATAGAAGTGTGTGTGTAAAGGTTGCAACAGAGAGGTTAATTGGGATTTTTCGAGATAATCAGAAGCCGACTGGGTAGTTTCCTGCTGGTCAAAGAGCTCGGGATCGAAGATCCACTCATTAGCAAACCCCTTAATACCCCAAAACTCACTGGGATGTTCACGAATTTGTGGGGGCATGGGTGGCACAGGGGTTTGAACCGGCTGTTGTGGGGGCTGTGAAAGTCGGCTTGAAGACCTAGCCTTAGAAGCTGGTCTCTTCGAGGTAGGAACCCTAACAGGGGTTTGTTTCTTTGGTCCCATGAGATTAAAATGCAAGAAACCAACACAAATTTACAAAAATTCCAGAAATGTTTAAATCCACTAGAAAGAGGGTTTTACCTCTTGAAAAGCCCCCAAATTGGTTTCCAATGCTTGCAATCCTAGCCCAATGCCAATCCGAGTCGAATCCTCCTTGGTGTCAGCCAAAATTTGGAACAAAACGCCAAGAAATCCCAAAACCCTCGAAAACCCCAAGCTCAAACCTCTGTTTGCAAATGCCCAAATGCCAAAACCTCAAAACAGAACCCCAGTTAAACCTGACAAATTCGACCCTCGAATTCAAATTCGATGGTCGAATTGGAATTTGACCCTCGAATTTCCCAAAAGTTTGTCAGGCTGTAATTTTGGCCCAAAAATGCCTATGTACTGTTCACTGAAATTCGACCCTCCAATTTGAATTTCGACCCTCGATTTTCTCGAAACTTGTGTTCCTACCAAAATTCAAAATTTTTATATGTTGGTCCATTGCCTTGGGTCTGAATTGACTTCCCTTGAGTGTTTTCATGTTAAACATCGAACCCGGCTTTTACGCAAGTACAAAACCATATTTTTGCTTATGAATTTAAGCAAATCAAAGAAAAGTTGGCCCGATTAATTCCCATGATTATAAGTGAGAGTAAACACCCACTTGCAAAAATAAATTTTCGAAAATTTATATACCTCTATGAAGTAGGAAATATATAAGTTGTCACACAGAAAGTTATACAGACATTAAAATTTTTAAATGGCACTCTACAAGTTGTATAGTCTAGTATCAGTGCATTTCAAAATTCTCAAATTTCATACATCCAATGTACAATTTCTCAAAAATTCAATCAAACAGGCTCGGAAATTACTCTCAAAGCTCAGCTTCCCGCTCCCAAGTGGCTTCCTCTGGTGTATGATTCCTCCATCTGACGAGAACCAAAGGAATCCTCTTAGTGCATAGGATTTGCTTCTTGCGATCTAAGATCTGTACCGGGTCCTCGATCACCGTCAAACCATCCTGAAGCTCGATGGGTTGGTAATCAAGCACGTGAGTTGGGTCGCGTATGTATCTCCGCAGCATGGACACATGAAAGATGTTGTGCATGCTGGACAATTGTGACGGTAGCGCCACCCGGTATGCAACTTCTCCGACTCAGCCTAATATCTTAAAAGGCCCAACGTACTGAGGACTCAGCTTCCCTCGCTTGCTAAATCGCATAACGTCTTTTGTAGGTGAGATTCGAACAAACACATTGTTGCCGACCTAAAAGATGTGTTAGAGAGAAATTCATCACTCGAAGACATAAGAGGATTAATGTACATAAACATACGTAAGCTTACCTGAAAATTTACATGTCTCCTCTTGAGATCGGCGTAGCTCTTCTGACGACTCTGAGCTACACGTAGTCTCTCTCGAATCAACCGAACTGTCTCGGTCGTACGCTCTACAATCTTAGGTCCGATAATGAGCTTCTCACCCACTTCTTCCCAGTTTAGCGGCGATCTGCACCGCCGTCCATATAAAGCCTCGAACGGTGTCATACCGATGCTAGCTTGGAAGCTATTGTTATAAGCGAACTCGATCAGAGGTAAGTGTTAGTCTCATGTCCCATGAAAAATGATGAGTAGTGAAATATGATAATATTTCACCCCTAAATATCTACATTTAGCCGTACGATGAAGGCTATCTGATGAAAATTACTAGATTTGAAGTGTTTCAGGTAAATACAATCTAAGTGCAGAAAACGGCCCAAGAATTCTAAAAATAATGTCAAATCACTGCAACTTTAGGTCATCAAGAACTTGGTGCAACTTACAGCTCAATTTGGACCATCAAGACGTCAAATTCACGAAATTGCCAAAACGTAAAAGTTGTAGATCGTTCTGTCAGCTTTCGAACACGCAAGAATCATATCAATCCGAGTTCGGAGTAGAAGGATATGGCCGCAATACCGAAGCAGTGTCTGATACAAAAGTGGGTTAGAATTCACGAAAATCTGGGAAGGTCGATTAATCGACCATTTTGCTCGATTAATCGAGGCACAGAGAATAGTCTGACACGGAAGTGACTTTAAAGCAGATTTTTGGGGATTCTTTGGAGGGTCGATGCATCGACCCTACAGGGTTGATTAATCGACCCTGACTTGTCGAGCTGGGACACCTATGCAACTGGGAAACTATTTAAATCGGAACCAATACTTCGAGAAGGGGGAATTTTTAGAGAATTAGAGTTTTTATTTTTTAGTGTAGACATAGAGATAGAGATTCTTTATTCTTTCTGAGAGCTTTGTTCCTTTAACTTTTCAGTATTCCTTCCTTTAATTTATTATTTTTATTCAGTTGATTCCTACTTTAAATTCAAAGATTAATAAAGAGCATTGTTAATTTCGTTTCTGAAGATCATCGTACTTGTGGATCAAAGAATTTCTATTAAAGTTTGAGTTATTTTTAATTCATTAAATTGATGTTATTTTCCCTTCCTTATTTATTTATGTCATTTAATTACAACATGTGTAGCTAAATTCTTAGGGATGGGGATCTAATGATTCCCATCCGAGGGATGTATTTCTAATAATATAAATTTTGGATTAAAATATGAGATTTTATTTTATGGTTGTTATGTTATCACGAACGGATGAAATCCCCGCCACTAACTAGGATCGAGTGTGTCGAGCCATGCCCTGGATTTCAGATCTGTGACGGTAATTTTACCCAATCTTTGTTATGGTCTTTTTGCTTTTATCGTGTGGATCTACTTACGATTATGAACCGGGATCGAGTGTGCCGAGCCATGCCCTGGATCTTGGATTTGTAATGGTAATTTTATCTTAATTACTCCCTAATCTGAAATCAAGTGTGCCGAGCCATGCCCTTGATTTCAGATCTATGGTGGTATTCTTGTTGGAATTTTTACCCACTTTGGGGATGATTTTTATTTGCATCTGAGATCAAGTGTACCGAGCCATGCCCTTAATCCCAGATCTATATATGAAAATCATCTCTGAAGTTAAGTCCTGATTGCAGGGATGTAACATGGAACCTATCAGGGTTTTGACCATTTATCTTCTGTAAAAGATGTTTTTCTTCAATGGTATATTTCATAATTTAATCCTTAGATTTATATTATAGGAAGAACAGACCAAAGATGAGAAGATTTAATATCTTCATGTTTATCTTTATCTTTACCTTTATTTTTGAATCATCAATTAAATTTTAGTTTGTAGTCAGTAATTATTATCTCATAAAACCACCTTAATCATAATATTAGTAGGGCACTGTTGAATCCTAGTAGATTTCTGAGATTACTGTCTCATCTTTTTAGATCTTTCAAAAATAGTCCTCGTGGGAACGATCTCGTACTCTGCACCCACTATATACAATCTGATTTGTGCGCCTACGAGTAAAACATTACAATTAAAAAGCACATAAAAAAACTAACATGCACGCTCGCAACATGTCCTCTATGATCTGATTCACTCGCTCAGTCTGACCATCGGTCTGTGGGTGAAATACTGAGCTAAAGTCGAGACAGGAAACCATTCCTTCTTGAAACCGCTGCCAAAATTGCAAAGTAAACAGCAGATCCCTGTCGGGCACAATACTAGCCGGTATATCATGCAGTCGAACGATCTCCTTGAGGTATAACTCTGCAAGTCTACTAGCGGTATACGTAGTATTTAACGGTAAGAAATGAACAGACTTGATTAACCGATCGACAATGACCCAAATGGCATTATTCTTCCTCAGTGTTTTCGGCAAACCCAGAATAAAGTCCATTGAAATGGCTTCCCATTTCCACTCGGGTACAGGTAAAGGTTGCAACAACCCTGCTGGATTTTGATGATCAACCTTAACCTGCTGACAAACCAAGCATCGTGATACGTACTCAGCAACATTGCATTTCAAACCTCGCCACCAGAAGCTCTTCATCAAATCCTGATACACTTGGTGCTACCAGGATGTATGGCATACATTGATTTGTGAGCCTCTTCCAAAATGGTGTCCCGAAGTTCGGTACTCGTCGATACACATACTCGGTCTCGAAACAACAAGGTCCCATATGCTTGAATGAAGAAATCCTTCTTGCTTCCAATAAGCACATCTCGCCTAATCGCCATAAGCTCATCATCTATCATCTGAAGCTTCCTGATATTCTCGAAGAGCGTAGGGCGCAGGACAAGTATAGCCATCAATGCTCCCGAGCCTTTCACATCAAACCGTGGGCTGCCCAAAGTTATATCTTCCAATAGCTTCCATCTCTGTATCCGACTGACAAGATGTGATAACTGTGCTGAAGACCTTCTACTGAGAGCATCAGCAACAACATTCGCCTTTCCCAGATGGTACTGGATCGAGCAATCATAGTCCTTCAAGAACTCCATCCATCATCGTTGCCGCATATTCAAGTCCTTCTAAGTGAATAGGTACTTGAGACTCTTGTAATCGGTGAAGATATCAAATATCTCATCGTAGAGGTAATGTCTCCAAATCTTCAGAGCGAAGATAACTGCTGCTAACTCGAGATCATGCGTTGGATAATTTCTTTCATGGTCCTTCAACTGCTTAGAACCATATGCAATGACCCGCTCATGTTGATTAAGCACACAACCTAATCTGCCATAAGAAGCATCACTATACACTGCCTGAAGGTATAGCAAGTACCACGATGTAGTCAATCACCGCTTAAGCTCCTGAAAGCTCTGCTCACACTACTCTGTCCAATCGAACTTCGCATTCTTCTTAGTAAGTTGTGTAAGCGAACCAGATATCTTTGAGAAGCCCTCGACAAATCTCCGATAGTACCCTGCCAGACCAAGGAAACTATGGACTTCTATAACTGTCGTCGGTTATTCCCAATTCACCACGGAGTCAATCTTTATAGGATCAACAGATATACCTGACTCAAAGATGATGTGGCCCAAGAAACTATCCTAATCAAGCCAAAACTCACACTTATTGAGTTTGGCATACAGTTGATCGTCCCTCAGTATTTGAAGAGCCACTTGTAGATGCTGCACATGCTCCTCTCTGGTTTTTGAATAGATGAGAATGTCATCTATGAAAACTACCACAGACTTGTCTAGATGTGGCTTGAACACGCAGTTCATCAGATCCATGAACGATGCAGGCACATTCGTCAACCTAAATGGCATCACTAAGAACTCATAGTGGCCATATCGCGTACGAAACGCAGTCTTGGATATATCTTCCACCTTGATCTTGAGCTGGTGATAGCCTGACCTTAGATCAATCTTTGAAAAGAACTTTGCACCCTGTAATTGATCAAACAATTCATCTATTTGCGGCAGTGTATAATGATTCTTAATCATCATCTTGTTGAGCTGTCGATAATCGATGCACAGACGCATCGATCCGTCTTTTTTCTTCATAAAAAATATCGGCGCTCCCCAAGGAGAAACACTCGGTCGAATGAAGCCTTTGTCCAGCAACTCCTAAAGTTGTTCCTTGAGCTCTTTCAACTCCGCGGGCGCCATCCGATAAGGAGCCTTGGACAATGGTTCAGTACCCGGAGCTAAGTCGATCGCAAACTCGATCTCTCGGTCCGATGGTAATCCAAGAAAATCTTTAGGAAAAACATCGGGAAACTCACTAACAATCATGATAAGCACGATGTCCCTATCTTTCTCTGTATGATCTTGCAAGTAAGCAGATATCCACAACAACCGTTTCTCATCATACGCTCAGCTCGGATAGCTGAGATAATTAGTGTAACACTCGATTTAACTCCGCAAAATAGAAAGGATTTCATCTTTGGAGGCCGGAAGGTCACGATCTTTCGTAGACAGTCTACACTCGAGTGGTATGCTGACAACCAATCCATCCCGAGAATCACGTCGAACCCTTCCATGCTTAGCGTAATCATATCGGTCATTGTCTCGTGGTCATCAACTATCACGATCACTGACTGATACACTGTATCGGTGCTCACCGAGCTTCCCGTAGGAACCTTCACATCCAAGATGAAAGCAAGTGGTTTGAGAACGATACCCAACTTCTCAGAGAAAAGAGGAGTAATAACCGAGTGACTAGACCCAGGGTCTATCAGTACTCGTGCTTCAGTTTTATTCAAGTCGCCTTCACGACTCATATCAAGGGTACCTTTTAATCAAGAATTTTATCATTAATTATATGCAATGATTTTAGTTTTCAAAATTATTGGTAAAGAACTCATAGTTGAATCAATATAAACATACAAGAATTGACAATCTGAACTTTAATGATACCTTGGATCACATCATTCGACGTTTGGGCATTCTGTGCAGTCACAGCGTAGGCTCGACCCTGAACAGTAGGTCGCGACGATTTCTGCATAGAGACTGATGTAGTCTTTCCCTTGTCCACCTCAGGACAATCCCTAATCATATGACCAACCTATCCACATCTGAAGCATCCTCCAATGTTCCTTCAACAATCCTCCGTCTTATGTGGTTTCCCACATCGTGTACATGCTGGAGTAGGAACAGGAGTAACAGCTGGTCTACGAGAGGATCCTTGAGCCACAGAAGCTCCACTCGCTGTAGTGCTCCCAGCTCTGAAAGGCCCCACTGGTGATGAACTCTGCGATCGCTGATAGGAAGAAGATACAGGTCTCGACGTAACAGCCGGCTTGGAATATGATGACTGAATAGGATAGTGAGGAGGTTTCGAGAACCTTGGCTTTTTGTTCGCCTGTTTAAACGCACTCAATGTTCCCTGGCCAAACTGGTTTCTATTTCCCTGTTCTCACCTCAGATACTGTTTCTGGATGTCTTCCTCTCCAATGAGGGCCTTTGACATGACACCGGCATAAGTCTTCATCTCCCACATCGACACCCTCTCTTGAATGTTTGGCCTCAAGCTCCTCTGGAATTTCTGGGCCCTCATCAACTCAGTGGCCACATGTAAGGGTGCGAATCGTGCAAGCCTATCAAATTCTATGTCGTACTCGCGCACTGACATCTCATTCTATTATAGCTTAATGAACTGGACTTCCCACTAATTTCATACGATCTTTGGAAAATACTGATCGTTGAGCGCGACCATGAACTCGGAGTGTTGGGGTAGTCCTACTCTCGAGTCCTAGATACAGATTTCCACCAAGGATTGGCCTCACCCAATAGCTTGAAGGTTGCCCAATGCACCTTCTCAACATCAGTGCACTACAACACCTCAAAGATTTTCTCTATTTCGTCGATCCATCCCTCGACCTCTATGGGATCTGTCTACCCCGAGAAAGTAGGAGGTCTCATCCTCCTGAACTCTGTAAGACCCCCGGGCTGATTTCTGGCTGCCAGCAACTCTGTCTGTCGACCTATTGCCGCAGTCTGCTGAGCCATATTGGTGGCCAAAGCCACCAATACTTGGTTAACATTTTCTCCTCCGCCTCTACCAGTTCCCAACGACTCAGCATTAGGACCAGTAGCCACTCTATCTCTTACTCACGAGGTACCTACGCCCTCATCAATCTCTTTGATGCGAGCCATTCTAGGCCCCTCTCTACCTCTGTCCCTGCCTCTGAACCATGGAGCCATGCTGATATGTCATTGTTCAAGAACAATAACAATGGATCAGTCTTGATTGTAAAAACAATCATGCCCTTAGTCCTAAGACTCTGAACCTAGAGCCTTGCTCTGATACCAACGGTGACGACCCGACTTTTCCAATCCTTAAGGTATAGGAAAGGCCGGTTCATCAACTTATTGATTTCTCAATAGGCCGTAAACAAACAGAAGCCGACAGCATAACAAAGAATAAAATAGAAATAAAACTAAATAATTATAGATAAAAGATCATATCAAAAAAAAAATATCACTCTGAGGAACCAGGAAGAACCACCGGTGATGGCCAATCCAACACCTAAAATAGTGGTTCCTAATGATGGTTCCTCAAGCGATATCCAAAAAGACAAAACAATGGCCTAAGGTCCAATATTCAAAATAATTCTAAACCAAAAAGTACCAAAAGAACGAATCCATATCAAACAAAGAATTCCTCTACTAGGGTCTCTAATTCCTCCTCAAGAATATAGTCGGAGTCCTCCAGATCCAGATCTTCCGATCCCATGTTAGTCTTAGCACCTGTGACGTATAGTCGGGGTGAGCTAACATCGAAGCTCAATAGAGGAAACTTATTCATTTGCATTTTTATCATAAGTAAAGATTTTTCAAAGACAAAATCGAATCAGATATGATTTTCAAAAGATGCATTCATGTCTAAATTCCAGTTCGAAAATAGAAAGTCAAAAGATGATTTAATAAATCTGATGTTTTGATGTTTTCAAATTCTGAATTTAAGCATGCTTCTTGTCTTAAAATTATAACTTAAAAATAGTCTCTCAAATTACATACTAGCATGAGAGCATGAGTATCACTGATGGGAAACCCTACTGACCATCGTCGTTCATGAACCATTTTTCGAAAGTGCAACAAGCCCCTACGTAATGAGAAAAACTTGCGCCGAGCTGAATTACCATCAACACGGTTGGTAGGATCTAGGGTTTCGTTCGTATGTGCCTCAAATCAAATGCAAATGCTAAACGTATCATATTTTATGTAATTAATACCTTTTCAAATTTTTGGAGTTCTGATTCAAAGTTCACATTCGAAGATGAGGTTCAGAAGTTTAAATTTCTGAGTTCTTATGTCAAAATTTCAAAATTCTTAATCATGCACTGTTTATCAAAGTTCAGATTTCATGCTTGCAAACAAATAACCTAAACTTATAATAGAATGCAAATTATGTTAAGGGTTCCCCTACCTTGACCTAATTCAGTCCAAAAACATGCAAAGCAGTCCTCACAATGGACTCCTATCACAAAACCTACAATGATTAACACCAAAGGTGTTAATGAAGCTCAAAAAGTCAACTCAGATACTCCCTAACACATTTTCCAAGAGGTTCCAAAAACTAGAAAAACAGGGCAAAATTCGACCCTCAAATTCCCCAAAATTGCACCAGGCTTTAAAAGCCCAAATTCGACCTTGAATTTCAAATTCGACCCTCAAATTTCTCCAGGTCTATGTTTGTTCAATTTTTGTCTCCTTTCTTGCAATTTAATCTTCCAAAAACAAAACCTGTTATCTATGCTATACACACCATTTTTTCTACTCTAAGCAAGGCACAATTAATTAACTCAAAGGGGTTTAAAAGCCTACCTCTTGAAGTTAGATCCATTGGTTCCCGTTGCACTAAATTCAAGCACCGAAACAAAAACAAATTCAATTGGACCTCAAAGATCAGTTCTCCCAAACCTTGCTGTTAGAGCAAAGGTCGGCCCAGATCATTCACCAAACCATCCACTCTCCCCTAGCGTTCCTTCCCAATATCTTAATCAAATCAGAAACAAGACACAAGACTTATTAATGGTTTAGATGGGGAGAGGGATTCTCAATCACAAGGAATCTAAGATTAAAGCAAGGAGGCAAGGGGTTGCAAGAGCTCAAAGTTCTAATTCTCATGTGAAGGAGGAAAGATTAGGACTTCTCCTTTACAACTCCCTCTTATAATATTAATTAGCAAACCACATAATATCTAGATTTTTAAAGTTACAATTCTATCCACTTATCTTGCTTTAGTTTTCGGTGTTAAGCGCATACAAACTACTTAGCGTATATGTTATTGTGTATATGACTTCCACAAGTCCAAATTAAAAATCCTTTGACCACATCTCTCATCATACCCTAAGCTATCCAAATAACTCAGACTCATCTAGTAAATTCATAGGGCACGTTTACCGAGGTAATTAAAATCAGGTCTAAAATATCAGGGATATTATAATCGGCAAGTGAAATATTTGGTCATACATTATGATATTAAGGTTATTATTGAAAAACATAATCAATTTTTGGATTGGCACTCCAGGGAATCTGCTGAGTTCAACTTTTAACATCTGACGTTCTTGAAATATCCAGTTTTGCTCTTTTTTATCTTACACTTTGATTACTTAATTAAAATTCACATCTTCCAAGTTACAAAGAGAGACTATTATTTTGTTGAGAGGTTGATTTTGAATTCGGAGTGTACTGTGCAAGGTAGATAAGGGTCTTATGTGTGAGAGAGAGAGAGATTCCAAGTTACAGAGAAAGTAATTTTCTAGTTGAGAGAGAGGAGAGAAGAGAGAGATAGATGTTTCAAGTTATAGAGTAAACTTCTGGCGGGATTTATTTTACCCCACTTATTATATAATTTTTTAAAAAGTTCACTCAAGTTAGATCCCTAGTAATAGTTTGTTCACGTGGCGCTCCTTGAGCAACTTGGTGAACGCTCACCGTCCTCCCACAGATGACGGACACCTTTTCCATATAGGGAGCCGGTTCCATCCTCCAATGGAGGACGGTGGGCATCCTCCAAGTTGTCCTGAATGCGCCACGTGTCCAATAAATTAACCAAGGTTAAACTGTCAGTCCAATTAACATGTTGCTTTTTTAGTTTATATCTTTCCAAAAAAAAAGGGTCAGTACATGCTTTCACGAAAAAAATGTCTTTTTTCTCCTTCATTCCCACCTAATCCTATCTTCCTTCTTTAGTTCTTCTTCCTCGTTTTTCACCTAGCCCGTGGTCTTCCCCTAATTCACGTCACAATTGGAGCACGGTGATCGTTCGCTAGATTAATTTTCTCTCTTTCTCTCTCTACAAACCTTGGAACAGATCCTTGCCTATTAGGGGTGTTATCGGGTCGGTTTTCATGCAAAACCGAAACCTAACCGATAACTATCGATTTCTAATTTATGAAACTGAAACCGAACCGATAAGGTTCAAAACCGAAATCGAACAGATAAGGTTCAAAACCGAAATCAAACTGATAGTTATCGGTTCGGTCGATTTTCGGTTTCTAAACCTTATTTTTTTAACTTTTTTTTATTTGTAGCATTTAACCAATCGAATCGATTTTTTCGGTTTCGGCTTAGAGTTTCCAAAATTTATACAAACTGAATCAATTTATACAAACAGTTTTTGCAAACTCCTATAATTCAACTTATTTTAAGACTTTTGATGATTAACAAACTAAAGAAGCAGCAGTTGGCTTTCTACAATAAGCCTCACACACCATTAAACTCAAACATAGGCATACTATAATCCATATATACACCACTATCTATTTTTTATCGGTTCGATTTTGGTTTTTTAACGTTAAAATCGAAACCGAACAGATAACTAGCGGTTTCTACTTTTTGAAACCGAAATTGAACCGACACGTCCCAAAACTGAAATCAAACCAAAATTTTGGTCAGTTCGATCGGTTTTTTGCATAGCCCTATTGCCTATCACTAAAAAAATTTAGTTTTTCAATTTCATGGCATATTTTTGTGGAACCATGATCTTTGATCTTCATTTTATCTTTGAACCGGTTGTCATTTTTTGGGAATATTTGAACCTGATTTTTGGTCTCTCATTTTTTTTTGTCATTTTGATTCCATGATTTTAATCAACTATTCATATTGAATAATGAGATTTAAAACCATAGGCAGGTGAAATATCTGGTCAGACAATATGATATTAAGGTTATTATTGAAAAACGTTATCAATTTTGGGATTGGCACTCTAGGGAATCTACCGAGTTCAACTTTTAACATCTGACGTTCTTGATATATCCAGTTTTGCTCTTTTTAATTTTGCACTCTGATGACTTAATTAAATTCTCACCTTCCAAGTTACAAAGAGAGACTATAATTTCGTTGAGAGCTTGATTTCGATTCGGCGTTTACTATGCAGGGCAGATAAGGGCCTTATATGAGAGAGAGAGAGAGATTCCAAGTTACAGAGAGTAATTTTCTAGTTGAGAGAGGAAGAGAGAGAGAAAGATGTTTCAAGTTATAGAGTAATTTTCTGGTTGAGAGAGAAAGAGAGGAGAGAAAGAGAGAAGAGAGAAGAGAGAAGAGGAAAGCGAAACTTATATCGGAATTTATTTTACCCCACTTATTATACAATTTTTTTCTAAAAGTTAACTCAAGTTAGATCCCGGGTAACAGTTTGTCCACGTGGTGCTCCTAGAGCAACTTGGTGGACCCTCACCAACCTCCCACAGAGGAAGGACACCTTTTCCATATAGGGAGCCGGTTCCGTCAGCCAATGGAGGACGGTGGGCGTCCTCCAAGTTGCCCCGAAGGCGACTAGGATGCTCCGAGCGTGTCCAATAAATTAACCAAGGTTAAAATGCCAATCAAATTAATATGTTGCTTTTTTACTTTTTATCTTTCCAAAAAGAAGAGGTAAGTACATAATTTCACGAAAAACACGCCTTTTTCTCGTTGATTCCCACCTAATCCTATCTTCCTTCTTCAGTTCTCCTTCCTCGTTTCTCACCTAGCCCCTGGTCTTCCCCTTATTCACGTCACCATTGGAGCACGGTGATCGTTCGCTAGATTGTTTTTCTCTCTCTCTCTCTACAAACTTTGGAGCATATCCTCGCCTATCACTAAACATTTTTTATTTTTCACTTTCATGGCATATATTTGTGGTACCATGATCTTTGATCTCAATTTTATCTTTAAACTGGTTGTCATTTTTTGGGAATATTTGAACCTGATCTTTGATCTCTCATTTTTTTTGGTCATTTTGATTCCATGATTTTAATCAATCATTCATATTGAATAATGAGATTTAAAATTATGGGCAAGTGAAAGATCTGGTTATACATTATGATATTAAGGTTATTATTGAAAAACGTTATCAGTTTTGGGATTGGCACTCCAAAGAATCTTTCGAGTTCAACTTTTAACAACTGACGTTCTTGAAATATCCAGTTTTGCTCTTTTTTGTTTTGCACTCTGATTACTTAATTAAAATTTCTATCTTCCAAGTTACAAAGAGAGACAATTATTTCGTTGAGAGCTTGATTTCTATTTCGGCGTTTACTATGTAGGGATGATAAGGCCTGGCCTTATGTGAGAGAGAGAGAGAGAGAGAGAGAGAGATTCCAAGTTACAGAGCGAGTAATTTTCTAGTTGAGAAAGAAAGAGAGGAGAAGAGAGAACGAGATGTTTCAAGTTATAGAGTAATTTTCTGGTTGAGAGAGAAAGAGAAAAGAGAGAAGAGAGAAGAGGAAAGCGAAACTTCTGGCGGGATTTATTTTACCCCACTTATTATATAATTTTTGTTTACAGTTAACTCAAGTTAGATCCCGGGTAATAGTTTATCCACATGGCACTCCTTGAGCAACTTGGTGGACGCTCACCGTCCTCCCAAAGAGGACGGCCACCTTTTCCATATAGGGAGTTGGTTCTGTCCTCCAATTGAAGACGGTGGGCGTCCTCCAAGTTGTCCCGAACATGCCACGTGTCCAATAAATTATTAAACTGCCAATCAAATTAACATGTTGCTTTTTTAGTTTTTATCTTTCGGAAAAAAAAAGGTAAGTACATACTTTCACGAAAAAAATGTCTTTCCTTCTTCAGTTCTTCTTCCTCGTTTCTCACCTAACCCCTGGTCTTCCCCTTAATCACATCACCATTGGAGCACGGTGATCGTTCGCTAGATTGTTTCTCTCTCTCTCTCTCCCTACAAACCTTGGAACAGATCCTTTCCTATCACTAAACATTTTTTGTTTTTCACTTTCATGGCATATTTTTGTGGAACCATGATCTTTGATCTCCATTTTATCTTTGAACCGGTTGTCATTTTTTGAGAATATTTTAACCTGATCTTTGGTCTCTCATTTTTTTTTGTCATTTTGATTCCACGATTTTAATCAACTATTCATATTGAATAATGAGATTTAAAGTCATGGGCAAGTGAAATATCTGGTCATACATTATGATATTAAGGTTATTATTGAAAAACGTTATCAGTTTTGGGATTAGCACTTCAGGGAATCTGCCGAGTTCAACCTTTAACATCTAACGTTCTTAAAATATCCAATTTTTCTATTTTTGATTTTGCACTATGATTACTTAATTAAAATTCCCATCTTCCAAGTTACAAAGAGAGACTAATATTTCGTTCATAGCTTGGTTTCGATTTCGGCGTTTACTGTGCAGGGTAGATAAGGGCCTTATGTAAGAGACAGAGAGAGAGATTCCAAGTTACAGAGAGCGTAATTTTTTAATTGAGAGAGAAAGAGAGGAGAGAAGAGAGAGAGAGAGAGATGTTTCAAGTTGTAGAGTAATTTTCTGGTTGGGAAAGAGAGGAGAGAAGAGAGAAGAGCAAAGTGAAACTTCTGACGGGATTTATTTTTCCCTACTTACTATATAATTTTTTTTAGAAGTTAACTCAAGTTAGATCCCGAGTAAAAGTTTGTCCACGTGCCGCTCCTTGAGCAACTTCGAGGATGCTCACCGTCCTCCCACAGAGGACGGACACCTTTTCCATATAGGGCGCCTGTTTCGTCCTCCAATGGAGGATGGTTGGCATCCTCCAAGTTGTCCCGAACGTGCCACATGTCCAATAAATTAACCAAGGTTAAACTACCAGAAAAATTAACATGTTGCTTTTTTAGTTTTCATCTTTCCAAAAAAAAAAAGGTAAGTACATACTTTCACGAAAAAAACGTCTTTTTTCTCCTTCATTCCGACCTAATTAATCTTATCTTCCTTCTTCAGTTCTTCTTTCTCGTTTCTCACCTAGCCCCTGGTCTTCCCCTTATTCAAGTCACCATTGGAGCACGGTAATCGTTTACTAGATTGTTTCTCTCTATCTCTACAAACCTTGGAACAGATCCTTGCCTATCATTGAACATTTTTAATTTTTCACTTTCATACCATATTTTTGTGGAACCATGATCATTAATCTCCATTTTATCTTTGAATCGGTTGTCATTTTTTGGGAATATTTGAACCTGATCTTTGGTCTCTCTATTTTTTTGTCATTTTGATTCCATGCTTTTAATCAACTATTCATATTGAATAATGAGATTTAAAACCATGGGCAAGTGAAATATCTGGTCATACATTATGATATTAAGATTATTATTGAAAAACGTTATCAGTTTTGGAATTGGCACTCCAGGGAATCTGCCTAGTTCAACTTTTAACAGCTGAGGTTCTTGAAATATCCAGTTTTGCTCTTTTTTATTTTACACTCTGATTAATTAATTAAAATTCCCATCTTCCAAGTTACAAAGAGAGACTCTTTTTTCTTTCAGAGCTTTATTTCGATTTCGACGATTACTGTGCAGGGTAGATAAGGGCCTTATGTGAGAGAGTGAGAGAGATTCCAAGTTACAGAGAGTAATTTTCTAGTTGAGAGAAAGAGAGGAAAGAAGAGAAAGAGAGAGAGAGAGAGAGGGAGAGAAGTTTCAAGATATAGAGTAATTTTCTGGTTGAGAGAGAAAGAGAGAAGAGAGAAGTGAGAAGATAGAAGAGGGAAGCAAAACTTCTGGCGGGATTTATTTTACCCAACTTATTATATATATATATTTTTAAGTTAACTCAAGCTAGATCCCAGGTAACAATTTGGCCACGTGGCGCTCCTTGAACAACTTGGTGGACGCTCATTGTCCTCCCACAGTGGACGAGCACCTTTTCCATATTGGGAGCCGGTTCCGTCCTCAGTTGGAGGACGGTGGGCGTCATCCAAGTTGTCCCGAACATGCCACATGCCCAATAAATTAACCAAGGTTAAACTGGCAGTCAAATTAATATGTTGCTTTTTTAGTTTTTATCTTTCCAAAAAAAAAAAGGTAAGTGCATACTTTCACGAAAAAAATGTTTTTTTTCTCCTTCATTCCCACTTAATCCTATCTTCCTTCTTCAGTTCTTCTTTCTCACTTCTCACCTAGCCCCTAGTCTTCCCCTAATTCACGTCACCATTGGAGCACGGTGATCGTTTGCTAGATTGTTTCTCTTTCTCTCTCTCTCTCTCTCTCTCTCTCTCACTCTACAAACCTTGGAACAGATCCTTGCCTATCACTAAACATTTTTTATTTTCATTTTCATAGCATATTTTTGTGCAACCATATTCTTTGATTTCCATTTTATCTTTGAACCGGTTGCCATTTTTTGAGAATATTTGAACCTGATCTTTGGTCTCTCATTTTTTTTGTCATTTTGATTCCATGGTTTTAATCAACTATTCATATTGAATAATGAGATTTAAAATCATGGGCAGGTGAAATATCTAGTCATACACTCTGATATTAAGGTCATTATTGAAAAACGTTATCAATTTTGGGATTGGCACTCCAGGGAAACTGCCGAGTTCAATTTTTAACATCTGATGTTCTTAAAATATCCAATTTTGCTCTTTTTTATTTTGTACTCTGATTACTTAATTAAAATTCCCCTCTTCCAAGTTACAAAAAGAGACTTATTTCGTTGAGAGGTTGATTTTGATTTCGACGTTTACTGTAAAAGGGTATATAAGGGTCTTATGTGAGAGAGAGTGTGACAGCCCGAATTTCAGCACCCCGAAACCCGTGCCATCAGCACGATCATCTTGACAGTGCCCTTTAGCTAAGCACGGAACACTGGTATATCAAGCATCAAAAAGTATAATAAACGAAATTGCAGAATTTAAATCTATATTAATTAACTCCCCAAAAGACAGTTCTACCCTCATGCCTCTGCATGAATGGAGAACCGATCCGAACCATCGATGATAGAAATCATCACGGATGGTTCGTCCCAAAAGAATAATTCCAACTCCTTATATACATGGTTTTAAACAAAATCAAGGCTTGACATACCAAGTCGTACAAAATCTCTCTAAAAGCCCCCAAAGCGGCACAACGGAGTCCTCTAGAAGAAGTCCTCAGGAGGTGGCTCCAATTCTTCGCCCATACCAAGCGAGTCCCAATTTCACGGGATCGGCCTCCCACAACGAAACCTCGGCATGCTAGTAGTGGACCTGCGACGTATAGCCTATAGGGTGAGCTACATCCTAGCTCAATAGAGAACAAACCTTTCATCGCTGAACATATAATTATAATATATTCTATGATATGCCATGCATGATGTATCTATGCAATTGTTAATGAAACAGTTTAAAAGCATTTCGTCTTACTGTAATTACTTGTATTTTCATTTACTCATGAATAATGCTGAAAAGGCCTAAAGCAAAACTTAAACTTTCAACTTAAGTAATCCCCGAGCAATATAGCATCGAGCCCCGATGAGATACCCTTCATCGTCATCTATATAGACAGTTTTAACGTATTCTCTGGGAATACAAATATAGTACCCAAGCCCCTTTCCCCTGGGGATTGGTGGCGGGGTTTCACTTGTCTCAAATCAACACCCCTGGGGTGTGCTTACTATGTACGGATAAGCCTCCGCACTGGCCTACGGTTTCGCCGCCGTATCGGTCACGGATATCCTGCCGTGTCAGTCGTGGATATCCCGCCACGTCGGTGGGGTAACCTATCAAACCTCAAATAACAAAAATATCGGTGCCTTACATATAGTTATTCACCGTGTAAGTGTGCTATCTTATATCAGTTAGGCCCTATCAACATGATTCAATCTTGGATACATCCCTGGGATGTATCCATTTACTTGCATCACACCTGATGCTCTTATCTCTTTACTTCTTCATCCCCTGGGGATGGCTCATTCTCATTACTCTTATGGATGTCACACACACTTTTCACAATCTTTAAGCAAATAAACATTTGAATTGAACTCTATATCATTACATACATGCTCTTGTAAAATAAAGTACATGTTCAAGGTGTTCCCTACCTCAAGTCTTTGTTTGCTCAACGCATCAAGGTCCCACGTGGCTCCTTGTGCATTAGTTCACACGTACCACCTATGGTACCACATAACAGGTGAAACACATCACTAAGGATGCAATAAAGAAGGTCCAAGACTCTCCAAGAATCTTAAAGTCAAACCCAAAAGTCAACATAATTTATCTCAGTCGATTAATCGAATTCCAAAATCGATTAATCGAAAGTCAATATCGATTAATCGATTCTCAAATCGATTAATCGAGATTTTCATTCGATTAATCGAATCCTAATTCGATTAATCGAAATTCTCTTTAAAGTCGATTCTCAATTCGAGTAGTCAAGTTCTAAAATCGATTAATCGATCCCAAATCGATTAATCGAAATCAGCTAATCGATTAATCGAAATCCCATTTCGATTAGTCGATTTTCCTCAAGCCATTTCCTCCAACCCCTGGGGTCCACTGGAGGTTCCCAGTCGATTAATCGATACCCAAATCGATTAATCGAAATCCAAAGTCGATTAATCGAATTCCAATTCGATTAATCGAAATCGAATCCTCTGACTTTTCAACTTCCTGGCCAATTTCGATTAATCGAAACCCAATTTCGATTAATCGAAATTGTCAGATTCAGCCCTTTTCGAGCTGTTCTTCCCCATCTTTTTCCACACTTTTTCCTCTATTTTTCTAAACCATTATTCTATGATTTAAACCATTTTCAACTACAATTTAGACTCTACGATCTATGCATTTTATTCACAAAAATTTACCTTGAATCAATCTCAAGTTGATTTCAATCCAGTGGTTGAAAGGCTAGGGTTTCCAGCTTTGGCTCTAACAGATCCAAACCATGTTGAATCCGGCTTTTATCGCTTGAATTCCCCCTCCAAATCAGTTGCAATAACTCCTCTCTTTACTTCCTCTCTCTCTCTCTCTTCTTTACTTCTCTCTCAACCACCAAAAACACACATTTAGGGTTATTAAACCCTTTTATCCCTTTCCTCACGTGTGTGTTGAGCACATACACCGCGATAGGTGTATGCGACTTCACATTTACAACACACACCACATAGACATTCAATTTATCACATCTCATCCGTTCATCACACCTCATGCTAACTATTGGACTTCCATTTGGTCAAACCTATGACCGATCGGGCACGGATCCCGAGGTCATAGTTTAGCGTGATTTTTCGGGCTATTACATCCTCCCCACCTTGGGAATTTTCGTCCTCGAAAATAACCCAAGGTATGGCTGTCGGGGTCTCTCTCCCCCCCCCTCACATTTTCAGGTGAGGTGGTCTAATTGATTCAGACGTATTTAGGTATTCACACATACAAGCACGGAAGTAAAATTTAACAAAATTGAACAATTGACACAAAAAGTTTGATTTGTATTAAAGATTGAATTTTTACAAGGCCAGTTAAGTTGGCGTACAAAACAATTTACAGGTATACAATCATAACTCAAAAATAAATACAAGAGAGGCGGGTGGGTCTGCTGGAGCTGACTGTGGCTGCGGTGGTGGTGACTGTGTTGGCTGAGTGGTCGATTGTGGTTGCGGCGTCTCGGTCGGCAGAGCGGAGGTAGATGTGGAAGGAGCCGCGTCTGCAGTGGTGGGATGGAAGACGGGTCCTCTGTGGAAGGCGGTGCGTCCAGCGGTCCACTCCTCCTCCTGGGCGAGGTAGCGGCGGTAGTCGGTAGGATAGATGTGGCGGAGGGTGTGAAATAGGAGGAAGTCTATCCTCCGGTTCATCCTTTCGTTGTTGGCCTCCATACGGGCCAACACCTCCTCGATGGTCGGCCCAGATGCGTGGCACTTGGCCATGTAAGATGAGGTGGGTGTCGCGGGCGCGGAGTGAGCAGGTGGCATCGGTGAGGCTGCGGTGTGGGAGGGAACCCTCTCCACGGATGGCTCGGCGGGAATAGGGTGTGCCCCACCCACGGGTGGGTCCTGCTGAGGTGGTGGGGGTGGTGGCTGTGCTACTGCTGCTGCCGGGGGTACCGGAGCGGGACCCGGAGCTGTAGGGTCTGCTTTAGTAAATTGTAGCTACGGGTCCATGAAGACTTCGTAAACGTCTTCACGCGATCCGTAGCCCTCACCTCGTGAGGCGAGATTCTGTAGGAGGGCTCGTCGGAGTAGCACTCCAACATGCTCGAGATGAGCCGAGCATATGGCATCTTCTCTTTGGGCCACATGTTGCCCTTCATCAGTTTTCCCTTGATGTACTTCATCCCTTCTAGGATGACCATAGTAGCATCAAACCATCGGCCACAGAAGGCCGCATAAAGTGCATGTTGCACTCGTGGCGCATCGGGTATAAGTTACACTTGATTATTGAATCAAGCATCCACATGTAGTGGGGAAGGTTAACCCTCTTGATGGAGGAGCCCGACCCCTTCTTGCCATTTGTCATGCGGGTCTTGACCTCCTCAAATCGAGGGTCCTCCTCAAAGGGTGGGAATAGGGTGGTCTCTGGGGTGAAATCGAGGTAACACTCGAGTACCTCGTGTATGTGACGATGAGTGATCGTGTACAGACGACCCTCGATCTTGGTCAAAATGCAATCATCGGTAGGGCCATCCGTTAGCCCTTGGTAAAATAGTCTAACCAATCTAGGGTAGTAAGGACCCCGGATTGGTTTGAGAAGGTTGCCGAGACCGGCGTTGGTGAGGTAATTTCGAGCCCATTGGGTCTCGCCCGGCAAATCGGGATTTGTGAATAGGGTAGGGTCGATAATATATTCGACCTCAAAGGTCTTTGCCGCCCACCATTCATTTGGTTGCTCGACATTGGTGGGTGGTGGTGGCATGGGGGTGGACTCGCGGGAAGACTTCGCGTGGGCCTTCGTCGAACCGGAGGTGGTCTCATGCCGACGGTGATGGAGTCCTCACCGGCGATGGGGTAGGTGGTGGTGGCGCGGCGTTCTTACGCCTAACCGGGAGTTTAGAAGTCGCCTTCTTTGAAGATAATCGGGTTTTGGGCGGCATTCTTAGAAAACTAGGGTTTTTCTAATTCAAATTTGAAGGGAAAAGCAAAATTTTAGGGTTTACCGTGGTTTTGGACGCAATTGCGGAAGAGAATCGACGGCAAATCCCAACCCTAGAGCGTCGGATGGTCGGAGAAGAAAGAGGAATGTGAAACGCCCAAAATCTCCCAAGCCAAATAATTTCGAATGGGGAATAAAATCCCCAATTTTATATATATAGCCCGCGGCTCGATTAATCGAAATTCTGTTTTGATTAATCGAAATTCAAAACTAGGTTAAGCCGCACAAAATCGATTCATCGATCTCCCAAATTGATCAATCGAAAATTAAATTCGATTAATCGAAATCGTATCCATTTAACATTTCAAGTTTTTGAGCTCACTAGCGCGAGCCAGTCGATTAATCGAAATCCATTTCGATTAATCAAAATTCCAAAATCGATTAATCGAATTTCACTTCGATTAATCGAAATCGTGTAATAACTTCTAAATTTTCAGAAATCTTTAAGTTATTCGATTAATCGAATTCATTTCGATTAATCGAAATTTTGAAATCGATTAATCGAAATTCACTTCGATTAATCGAAATCGTCTATCTGACTTCAATTTCTTCGAGGTCCCTTTAGTAAATCGATTAATCGAGATCCAGTTCGATTAATCGAAATCCAAAATCGATTAATCGACACTGCTTCGGTTAATCGAAATTTCATAATTGACTCCCAATTCTTCTAACATTCTCAGTTTGTTCAATTAATCGAACTTGCCGTTCGATTAATCGAATTCTAATTCGATTAATCGAAATTCTCAAAATTGATTAGTCGGTCCCAAATCGATTAATCGAGATTCTAACTCGATCAATCGAAATTTGTCTTCTATGTATATTCTAACTCTCCTTTCAATTTCCAGTCACTGGTACATGCCAGTCGACTAATCGAACAAAATCGATTAATCGAAATTCCAAATCGATTAATCGATTTGGTTTTGCCCAATTTCTGCAGATTTTCAATTTCTTTGGTTCTTTGATTATTTTTGGTAGTTTATGACATCAAGTGGTTCTTCCATAGAGTTGTATATACTTGATCATGTACATATAATTCTGTTCCTCAAATCAGATTGGATGAAATTTTCCATTGAATTACAAGTATAGTGGAGATTTCACAAACATGTTTGTGGTTTACATTAAGTTCTCACGTCGTTGGAAACAAGGCTGGATATTGTTCTTTCACATCGGCCTCTCGTTCCCAAGTAGCCTCTTCTTTTGGATGATTGTTCCACGAACAAGCACTAAGGAATCACTTTAGTGCAGATACTTGTTCCTTTCGATCCAAGATTTCCACTGGTTCCTCTATCATGCTCATGTCCTCACACATCTCTATAGGTTGCTTTCCTAACACATGAGACGGATCATTCACGTATTTCCTGAGCATCGATATGTGGAAAACATTATGTACTCGATCAAACAGCGGTGGTAAACCAATGCGATATGCAACTTCACCTACGCGTCCCAAAATTTCGAATGGTCCAACATAACGTGGACTTAATTTCCCTCTCTTGCCAAATCTCATTACACCTTTCATAGGTGACACCTTCACAAACACATGCTCGCCCACTTTATAGTCAACACTAGTCCGCTTCTTATCGGCGTAACTTTTACATCTACTACTGTCTTTGTCTTCAACCTTTCTCTGATAATTCGGACAACGGTAGCGTTGTCTTCAAGTAGTTTTGGTCCTAACACAAATTTCTCACCTGTTTCCTCCCAATTGAGCGGTGATTTGCATCGTCGTCCATACAGAGCTTCATACGGTGCCATGCCAATGCTCGTTTGGAAACTGTTGTTGTATGCGAACTCGAGCATCGGTAGATACTCATCCCAGTATCCTTGCATATCAAGCATGCATGCTCTGAGCATGTCTTCTATTACTTGGTTCATTCGCTCTGTTTGTCCATCAGTTTGAGGATTGAAAGCTGAACTAAAGTCTAGTCGTGTTCCCATTCCTTCTTGAAATTTCTTCCAAAACTTAGACGTATATAGTGGATCACGATCTGAAACTATGCTGCTTGGAATCCCATGTAATCTTACAATCTCTTTCATGTATAAGTCTGCCAGTCTTCCTGCCGTATACTTAGTATTGTACGGCAAAAAGTGCGCTGATTTGGTCAATCGGTCTACGATGACCCAAATGGCATTGTGTCTCTTGGCAGTACGGGGTAATCCAACAATGAAGTCCATTGAGATCGATTCCCACTTCCATTCTGGGATCGGTAAAGGTTGCAATAGTCCAGCAGGATGTCTATGGTCAACCTTCACTTGTTGACAAGTCAAACACCGTGACACGTACTCTGTAATGGCCCAAAAAATCACGTTGAACTATGACCTCGGGATCCGTGCCCGATCGGTCACAGGTTTGACCAATTGGGAGTTCGATAGTTAGCGTAGAGTGTGATGAGTGAATGTGATGTGATGGGTTGTGTAGCAATGTGGTGTGTGTTGAAAAATCTAAAGTCACATACACCTATGGAGGTGCATGTGCTTAACACACAAACTAGGAGAGATATAAAAGGGTTTAATAAACCTAAAATAGAGATTTTGAGTTGTTGAGAGAGGAGTAAAGAAGAGAGAGAGAGAGGAGTAAAGAGGGTGATCAAGCAAGAGTTATTGTGGGTGATTGGAAGAAGGATTCAAGCATTAAAGAGGCTGATTCAACGCAAGGAATCCGTTAGAAACCAAAGCTGGAACCCTAGCCTTCCAACCCTAGATTTGAAATCAACTTGAGATCTATTCAAGGTAAAATTTTTGTAAATAAGATGCATAGATTATAGGGGTTAAGTTGCAGTTAAATGTGGGTTAAATCATAGGATAATGGCTTAGAAAAATAGAGGAAAAAGGTATGGAAAAAGATTGGGAAGAACAGCTCGAAAGGGGCTGAATCTGACAATTTCGATTAATCGAAATTGGGTTTCGATTAATCGAAATTGGCCAGGAAGTTGAAAAGTCAGAGGACCCCGATTTCGATTAATCGAATTGGATTTCGATTAATCGACTTTGGATTTCGATTAATCGATTTGGGAATCATTAATCGATCGAGAACCTCCAAAGGACCCAGGGTTGAAGGAAATGATTGAGGAAAAATCGACTAATCGAAATGGGATTTGATTAATCGATTTAGTTTTCGATTAATCGATTTGGAATCGATTAATCAACGAAACTTCATTTGTTCGGGCGAGGGTCTACTTTGCGAAAAGAAGGATTTCGATTAATCGAAATTGGATTCGATTAATCGAATGAAAACTTCATTGTCGAGCAAAGTTGAATTTGCTGCGAAAGAAGAATTTCGATTAATCGAAATTGGATTCGATTAATCGAATGAAAACTCGACTGTTCGAACTGAGAATGGACTTTGCGAAAAGGAGAATTTCGATTAATCGAAATTGCTTCGATTAATCGATATTGACCTTCAATTAATCGATTTTGGAAATCGATTAATCGAATCAGATTCGATTAATCGATTTTGGAATTCGATTAATCGACTGAGATAAACTATGTTGACTTTTGGGTTTGATTTTAAGATTCTTGGGGGATCTTATACCTTCTTTATTGCATCCTTTGTGATGTGTTTCACCTGTTATGTGGTACCATAGGTGGTACGTGTGGACTAGTGCACAAGGAGCCACGTGGGACCTTGATGCAATGATCGAATGAAGACTTGAGGTAGGGAACACCTTGAACATGTACTTTATTTTACAAGAGCATGTATGTAGTGATATAGATTTCCATTCAAATATTTTACTGCTTAAAGAATTGTGAAAAATGTGTGTGTGTGTGATATTCATAAGAGTAAACTAATGAGCCATCCCCAGGGGATGAAGAAGTAAAGAGATAAGAGCATCAGGTGTGATGCAAGTAAATGGATACATCCCAGGGATGTATCCAAAGATTGAATCATGTCTGATAGGGCCTAACTGATATAAAATAGCACACTTACACGGTGAATAACTATATGTAAGGCACCGATATTTTTGTTATTTGAGGTTTGATAGGTTACCCCACCGACGTGGCGGGATATCCACTGACACGGCGGGATATCCGTGATCGATCGACGGCAAAACCGTAGGGCCAAGTGAGGCTTATCCAGGTACATAGTAAGCACACCCAGTGGGTGTTGATTGAGACAAGTGAAACCCGCCACCAATCCCGGGGAAAGGGCTTGGTACTATATTCGTATTCGTGGAATACATTAAAGCTGTCTATATAGATGACGATGAAGGGTATCTCATCGGGGCTCGATGCTATATTGCTCGGGGATTACTTAAGTTGAAAGTTTAAGTTTTGCTTTAGGCCTTTTCAGCATTATTCATGAGTAAATGAAAATACAAGTAATTACAGTAAGACGAAATGCTTTTAAACTGTTTCATTAGCAATTGCATAGATACATCATGCATGGCATATCATAGAATATATGTGAGTTATAATTTATATGTTCAACAGTGTTTGTTCCCTATTGAGCTAGGATGTAGCTCACCCTATAGACTATACGTCGCAGGTCCACTATTAGCAGCTGCCGCGGCTTCAGGAGACGCTGATCCCATGAGTCGGACCTTTGGCCGAAGAATTGGAGCCCCCTCCAGAGGACTTCTTCTAGAGGACTCCGTTGTGCCACTTTGAGAGATCTTGGAGAGATTTTGTACGGCTTGGTATGTCAAGCCTTGATCTTGTTTAAAACCATGTATATAGGGTTTTGGATTATTCTTTTGGGACGAACCATCCGTGATGATTACTATCATCGATGGTTCGAATCGGTTCTCCATACATGCATAGGCATGAGGGTAGAACTGTCTTTCGGGAAGTTAATCAATATAGATTTAAATTCCGCAAATTTCTTTCATTATACTTTTGATGCTTGATATACCAGTGTTCCATGCTTAGCTAAAGGGCACGGTCAAGATGATCGTGCTGATGGCACGGGTTTCGGGGTGCCAAAATCCGGGCTGTCACATACTCGGCCACGTCTTGCTTCAGTCCTCTCCACCAGTAGTTCTTTTTCAAATCTTGGTACATTTTGGTGCTACCAGGGTGGATAGCATAATTTGACTTATGGGCTTCATCAAGAATCGTTCGTCTTAGATCGGCATTGTCCGGAATGCATAGACGTCCTTTAAACAACAACGAACCATCTTCTTTTACTGAGAAGTCTGACCTAATGCCTTCACTCACGTCTTGATGAATCTTTGTTAATGCCAGATCTTTCATCTGTAGATCGTGGATATGCTCAAATATCACTGGCTTTACTGATATGTTAGCCAAAAAGGATCCAGTGTCCTTTGACTCAATGTTCGCATCATAGAATGCCAGGTCTTCCAATAATTTCCATCGGTGCATACCCAAAATCAAAGAAGCTAACCGAGCTGAACCTTTCCGACTCAATGCATCGGCTACTACATTCGCCTTGCCAGGATGGTATTGTATGGAGCAATCATAATCCTTGAGGAATTCCATCCACCTGCGTTGTCTCATGTTGAGCTCTTTCTGTGTAAACAGATATCAGAGGCTCTTATGATCGGTGAAAATTTTAAAAGTCTCACCATACAAGTAATGTCTCCAAATCTTCAGTGCAAAAATGACTACTGCCAGTTCCAAGTCATGAGTCGAGTAATTTTTCTCGTGTTCTTTCAGTTGTCTTGATCCGTAAGCTATCACCTTCTTGTGTTGGTTGAGTACACATCCAAGGCCATTGTATGACGCGTCGCTGTACACGGCGTATCCTCCACTGCCCGAAGGAATCGCTAACACTGGAGCCGTAGTGAGTCTCGTTTTGAGTTCTTGAAAACTCTTCTCGCATGCCTCACTCCACTCAAACCTTGAATCTTTTCGTGTCAGCTTTGTGAGAGGTCCCGAAATCTTTGAAAACCCCTCAACGAAACGTCGAAAATAGCCTGCTAAGCCCAGAAAACTTCGGACATCGGTCACTGTCTTTGGTTGCTCCCATTTAACTACTGCTTCTATCTTTGCTGGATCCACAGTGACACCATGCTTTGAGACAACATGTCCCAAAAAGCTAACCTCTTCCAACCAAAACTCACACTTGCTGAGTTTGGCGTACAATTGGTGTTCACGTAGCGTCTGTAGAGCAATCCTCAAATGTTCTTCGTGTTTCGTCTTGGATTTGGAGTATATCAGTATATCATCAACAAACACTACGACACAGGAGTCCAAGTGTGGTTTAAACACTCAGTTCATCAGATCCATAAACGACGCCGGAGCATTCGTCAATCCAAACGGCATCACAAGGAATTCATAGTGTCCATACCGTGTCCGGAAAGCTGTCTTCTGAATGTCTTCAGCCTTGACTCGCAACTGATGATACCCAGATCTCAGGTCGATCTTGGAAAAATACCTTGCTCCTTGCAGTTGGTCGAATAGATCGTCAATTCTAGGCAAAGGGTAGCGGTTCTTCACAGTGAGTTTGTTCAATTGTCGATAGTCAATGCATAGCCGCATTGACCCGTCCTTTTTCTTGACAAACAAGACCGGTGCTCCCCATGGAGATACACTTGGTCTAACAAACCCCTTGTCCATAAGCTCTTGTAGTTGTTCCTTCAACTCCTTTAATTCAGCAGGAGCCATTCTATAAGGTGCTTTCGAAATAGGCTTGCCTGGTGCTAAGTCAATGGCGAATTCTACTTCTCTTTCTGGAGGTAATCCAGGCAATTCCTCTGGAAACACGTCAGCGAAGTCTCGCACAACTGCTATCTCAGAAATGACGTTCTTTTCTTCCTTGTCCTCCTTTAAGAAAGCTAAGTATCCACTACAACCCTTTCTGATCATTTTCTCGGCCCTTACTGCTGAGATCAGTGGCACAGATGACGACCTCACTCCTTGAAACCGAAATGATCTTCTTGTGTTGGGTCTGAAAATGACTACCTTGTTCTTGCAATGTCATTGCCAACCAGTCCATGCCAAGGATCACATCAAACCCTTGCATGTCTAACAGTATCAACTTTGCTTCTAGTTCATGCACCTCTAAGTCTCAAACCGCTACAATGATAGATTTGCAAGCTAACTCCGTGTCTACTAACTCTCCAGTCGGAATAGACACAGATAGGACGAAATCCAATGTCTCTTGAACAATCTTCATCTTCTTGGCGAAACATGGAGTGACGAATGAGTGGGTAGACCCTGGGTCTATCAACACTCAAGCGTCATAACCACCGAAACATCTTTTTTCATATATATTTAAAGTACCTATAGCATACATACATACATGCAATAATTTACACATCAATTTACACTCTTAATTCACATACAGCTTTTGGATATAAAAATATATCTATTCAATTTCTGATGCATGCTCCTTCTCTACCTAAAATTTTAATGAAATGAAACTTTCTTTAATTTTAAAAGGGTCTCACCTTGTATGACGTCATGCACGTTCCCTGCTTCCTGAGCAGTGACTGCATAGGCTCTCCTCTGAACGATCGGTTTCCTTGCTTGAATTGGTCATGGTGCTGCAACTGAACCCGTCTTTCTCTTATCCGTCTCGGCGCAATCCTTGATCAAGTGGCCCACCTTGCCACATCGGAAACAACCCCTAGTTCCCATTCTACAATCCACCGTCCTATGAGGCTTGCCACACTTTGCGCAAGTCTCCCGAGGTGCAGAAGAAACAGTATGAGAACCCTGTGTGTTAGTGGCGCCAGTAGACATGGCAGGGTTCTCATAGCGAATAGGTCTCCCCGACGCAAGTAATGGAAACCTCTGTTGGTGTTGTTGTTGCGTCGGTCTTCCGAAACTCCCTTGGAACTGTGGTCTCTGATTCTGGACCATGAACCTCGGCTTTTTGTTCACTGGTTCGTAGTTCCCCGTCCTTCCTTGTTCATTTCCTCCTCTCTGCTGTTCTCTCTGTCGATATCTATTTGTGTTCTCCTCTTCAACCACTAGTGCTTTACTCATGACCTCTTCATAGGTCCTCAGTTGAAATGGAGCTACACCTCCCCTAACCTCAGGCTTCAAACCTTGCTGAAACCTCTTGGACTTCATCATGGCAGACGTAACCCGGAGCAAAACGGGCAAGTCGTAGAAACTCCACCCCATATTCTCTCACGGTCATTCTCCCTTGCACTAATTGTAAAAATTGTATCTCAAGCTGGTTCCTCACCACTTCCGAGAAATATTGTTTGTTGAACTCCTCAACAAACTCCTCCCAAGTCCAAGGCAACTCTGGGGTCTCCTGAGCCCGAATCCGTATCACGGACTTCCACCAAGGCCCAGCCTCCCCATCCAACATGTAAGCTGCCCATCTCACACTCTCATCTTAGTGCAAGTTAGCACGCTAAAGACTTTCTCCATCTCCATCGGCCCGGTTTCCGACCATTGTGTCTACTTGAAAATGAAGGAGGTCTCATCCTCCTAAACTCGTAAAAGATGAGGGCACAGAACGCAGATCCTACTGTGGTGTAGGTGGTCGCTATTCTCTTGCAAAGGATGCGGCTTGCTGTGCCATGGCAGCTGCCATAGTTTCCATAGTGTGCATCATCCTTTGTCGCTCTTCTCTGTCCTCTTGTCTTTCTCTCAATCTTTCTTGTTCTCTTAGATCTTGATCCTGATGATCTCGATCCTCTTCATCATGTTGTCTACTACTACGCCTCACAGGGCCTCAGTTCCTCCTAAAGGCACTCTATTTGTAGGAGAGATGTAATCATCTCCACTACGTAGACTCCTCTGTTGGCCTCCCCTTGGTCGGCCTCTTCCTCTAGATGACATTTGTGGCTGTATTTGAAACTAGAGTTTCGTTAGCAGAAGCCCCTATGTTCTGACCAAAAAGGACGATTGTCAGAATTGCTAAAAGAAAATGCTTTGATACCAACTATGATGACCTCGGATTTCAAGACTTCAAACCCGTGCCATCAAGACGATCATCTTGACTGCGTGCCCTTTAGCTAACACAACACTGGTATATCAAGCATCAAAAAGTATAATAAACGAAATTGCGGAATTTAAATCTATATTAATTAACTCCCCAAAAGACAGTTCTACCCTCATGCCTCTGCATGAATGGAGAACCGATCCGAACCATCGATGATAGAAATCATCGCGGATGGTTCGTCCCAAAAGAATAATTCCAACTCCTTATATACATGGTTTTAAACAAAATCAAGGCTTGACATACCAAGTCGTACAAAATCTCTCTAAAAGCCCCCAAAGCGACACAACGGAGTCCTCTAGAAGAAGTCCTCAGGAGGTGGCTCCAATTCTTCGCCGGCCGCAAGGTCCGACTCGCCGGGATCAGCGTCTCCTGAAACCTCGGCAGCTGCTAGTAGTGGACCTGCGACGTATAGTCTATAGGGTGAGCTACATCCTAGCTCAATAGGGAACAAACACGGTTGAACATATAAATTATAACTCACATATATTCCATGATATGCCATGCATGATGTGTCTATGCAGTTATTGATGAAAACAGTTAAAAGCATTTCATTTTACTGTTCATTACTTATGTTTTCATTTATTCATGAATGATGCTGAAAAGGCCTAAAGCAAAACTTAAGCTTTCAACTTAAGTAATCCCCGAGCAATATAGCATCGAGCCCCGATGAGATACCCTTCATCGTCATCTATATAGACAGTTTTAACGTATTCCCTGGGAATATGAATATAGTACCCAAGCCCCTTTTCCCTGGGGATTGGTGGCGGGGTTTCACTTGTCTCAAATCAACACCCCTGGGGTGTGCTTACTATGTACGGATAAGCCTCCGCACTGGCCTACGATTTCGCCGCCGTATCGGTCACGGATATCCTGCCGTGTCAGTCGTGGATATCCCGCCACGTCGGTGGGGTAACCTATCAAACCTCAAATAACAAAAATATCGGTGCCTTACATATAGTTATTCACCGTGTAAGTGTGCTATCTTATATCAGTTAGGCCCTATCAACATGATTCAATCTTGGATACATCCCTGAGATGTATCCACTTACTTGCATCACACCTGATGCTCTTATCTCTTTACTTCTTCATCCCCTGGGGATGGCTCATTCTCATTACTCTTATGGGTGTCACACGCACACACACTTTTCACAATCTTTAAGCAAATAAACATTTGAATTGAACTCTATATCATTACATACATGCTCTTGTAAAATAAAGTACATGTTCAAGGTGTTCCCTACCTCAAGTCTTTGTTTGCTCAACGCATCAAGGTCCCACGTGGCTCCTTGTGCATTAGTTCACACGTACCACCTATGGTACCACATAACAGGTGAAACACATCACTAAGGATGTAATAAAGAAGGTCCAAGACTCTCCAAGAATCTTAAAGTCAAACCCAAAAGTCAACATAATTTATCTCAGTCGATTAATCGAATTCCAAAATCGATTAATCTAATCTGATTCGATTAATCGATTTCCAAAATCGATTAATCGAAAGTCGATATCGATTAATCGATTCTCAAATCGATTAATCGAGATTTTCATTCGATTAATCGAATCCTAATTCGATTAATCGAAATTCTGTTTAAAGTCGATTCTCAATTCGAGTAGTCGAGTTCCTAAAATCGATTAATCGATCCCAAATCGATTACTCGAAAACTGAAATTGTTTAATCGAAATCCCATTTCGATTAGTCGATTTTCCTCAAGCCATTTCCTCCAACCCCTGGGGTCCACTGGAGGTTCCCAGTCGATTAATCGATACCCAAATCGATTAATCGAAATCCAAAGTCGATTAATCGAATTCCAATTCGGTTAATCGAAATCGAGAATCCTCGACTTTTCAACTTCACAATTTCGACATTAAAACCCAATTTCGATTAATCGAAATTGTCGATTCAAACCCTTTTCGGTCAATTCTTCCCCATCTTTTTTCACACTTTTTCCTCTATTTTTCTAAACCATTATTCTATGATTTAAACCATTTTCAACTACAATTTAGACTCTACGATCTATGCATTTTATTCACAAAAATTTACCTTGAATCAATCTCAAGTTGATTTCAATCCAGTGGTTGAAAGGCTAGGGTTTCCAGCTTTGGCTCTAACAGATCCAAACCGTGTTGAATCCGGCTTTTATCGCTTGAATCCCCCCTCCAAATCAGTTGCAATAACTCCTCTCTTTACTTCCTCTCTCTCTCTCTTCTTTACTTCTCTCTCAACCACCAAAAACACACATTTAGGATTATTAAACCCTTTTATCCCTTTCCTCACGTGTGTGTTGAGCACATACACCGCGATAGGTGTATGCGACTTCACATTTACAACACACACCACATAGACATTCAATTTATCACATCTCATCCGTTCATCACACCTCATGCTAACTATTGGACTTCCATTTGGTCAAACCTATGACCGATCGGGCACGAATCTCGAGGTCATAGTTTAGCGTGATTTTTCGGGCTATTACAGAGAGAGAGAGAGATTCCAAGTTACTGAGAGCGTAATTTTCTAGCTGAGAGAGAAAGAGAGAGAGAGAGAGATGTTTCAAGTTCTAGAGTAATTTTCTGGTTGAGAGAGAAAGAGAGAAGAGGAAAGCGAAACTTCTGGCGGGATTTATTTTACCCCACTTATTATATATATATTTTTTTAAGTTAGCTCAAGTTAGATCCCGAGTACCAGTTCGCTCACGTGGCGCTCCTTGAGCAACTTGGTGGATGGTCACTGTCTTCCCACAGAGGATGGACACTTTTTCCATATAGGGAGCCTATTCCGTCCTCCAATGGAGGATGGTGGGTGTCCTCCAAGTTGTCCTGAACATGCCACGTGTCCAATAAATTAACCAAGGTTAAACTACCTATCAAATTAACATGTTGTTTTGTTACGTTTTATCTTTCCAAAAAAAAAAAGGTAAGTACATACTTTCACGAAAAAAATATCTTTTTTCTCCTTCATTCCCTCCCAATCCTATCTTCCTTCTTCAGTTCTACTTCCTCGTTTCTCACCTAGCCCCTGGTCTTCCCCTTATTCACATGACCATTGGAGCACGGTGATCGTTCGCTAGATTGTTTTATCTCTCTCTCTCTACAAACCTTGGAACAGATCCTTGCCTATCACTAAACATTTTTTATTTTTCACTTTCATGGCATATTTTTGTGGAACCATGATCCTTCATCTCCATTTTATCTTTGAACTGGTTGCCATCTTTTGAGAATATTTGAACATGATCTTTGGTCTCTCATTTTTTTTTGGTCATTTTGATTCCATGGTTTTAATCAACTATTCATATTCAATAATGAGATTTAAAACCATGGGCAAGTGAAATATCTAGTTATACATTATGATATTAAGGTTATTATTGAAAAACGTTATCAGTTTTGGGATTGGCACTCCAAATAATCTGTCGAGTTCAACTTTTAACATCTGATGTTCTTGAAATATCCAGTTTTGCTCCTTTTTATTTTCCACTCTGATTACTTAATTAAAATTCCCATCTTCCAAGTTACAAAGAGAGTCTATTATTTCGTTGAGAGCTTGATTTTATTTCGGTGTTTACTTTGCAGGGTGGTAGAGTAATTTTCTAGTTGAGAGAGAAAGAGAGGAGGGAAGAGAGAGAGAGAGAGAGAGAGAGATTTTTCAAGTAATAGAGTAATTTTCTGGTTGAGAGAGAAAGAGAGGAGACAAAGAGAGAAGTGCAAAGAGAGAAGTGAGAAGAGGAAAGTGAAACTTCTGACGGGAGTTATTTTACCCCACTTATTATATAATTTTTTTTTAAATTTAACTCAAGTTAGATCCCGGGTAAAAGTTTGTCCACGTGGTGCTTGTAGAGCAACTTGGTGGATGCTCACTGTCCTCCCATAGAGGACGGACACCTTTTCCATATAGGAAGCTAGTTCCGTCCTCCAATGGAGGACGGTGGGCGTCCTCCAAGTTGTCCCGAACGTGCCATGTGTCCAATAAATTAACTAAGGTTAAATTGTCTGTCAAATTGATATGTTGCTTTTTTAATTTTTATCTTTCCAAAAAAAAAAGGTAAGTACATACTTTCAAGAAAAAAATGTCTTTTTTCTCCTTCATTCCCACCTAATCCTATCTTCCTTCTTCAGCACTTTTTCCTTGTTTCTCACCTAGCCCCCGGTCTTCCCCTTATTCACGTCACCATTGGAGCACGGTGATCGTTCGCTAGATTGTTTCTCTCTCTATCTCTCTCTCTCTACAAACCTTGGAACATATCCTTGCCTTTAACTAAACATTTTTTCTTTTTTACTATCATGGCATATTTTTGTGGAACCATGATCTTTGATCTCCATTTTATCTTTGAACCGGTTGTCATTTTTTGGGAATATTTGAACTTGATCTTTGATCTCTCATTTTTTTTTTTCCATTTTGATTCCATGGTTTTAATCAACTATTCTTATTGAATAATGAGATTTAAAATCATAGGCAAGTGAAATATCTTGACTTGCATTATGATATTAAGGTTATTATTGAAAAATGTTATCAGTTTTGGGATTGGCACTCCAGGGAATCTGTCGAGTTCTACTTTTAACATCTGACGTTCTTGAAATATCCAGTTTTGCCCTTTTTTATTTTGCACTCTGATTACTTAATTAAAATTTCCATCTTCCAAGTTATAAAGAGAGACTTTTATTTCATTGAGAGCTTGATTTCGATTTCGACGTTTACTGTGCAGGGTACGTAAGGGCCTTATGAGAGAGAGAGAGAGAGATTCCAAGTTACAGAGAGAGTAATTTTCTAGTTTGGAGAGAGAGAGGAGAGAATAGAGAGAGATATGTTTCAAGTTATAGACTAATTTTCAGGTTGAGAGAGAAAGGGAGAAGAGAGAAGAGAGAAGAGGAAAGCGAAACTTCTGGTGGGATATATTTCACCCCACTTATTATATAATTTTTTTTTTAAGTTAACTCAAGTTAGATCCCGCGTAATAGTTTGTCCACATGGCACTCCTTGAGCAACTTGGTGGACGCTTACCGTCCTCCCACAGAGGATGGACACCTTTTCCATATAGGGAGCTGGTTCCGTCCTCCAATGGAGGATGGTGGGCATCCTACAAGTTGTCTCGAATGTGCCACATGTCCAATAAATTATCCAAGGTTAAACTACTTGTCAAATTAACATGTTGCTTTTTTAGTTTTTATCTTTCCAAAAAAAAAAGGTAAGTACATACTTTCACGAAAAAAATATCTTTTTCTCCTTCATTCCCACCTAATCCTATCTTCCTTCTTCAGTTCTTCTTCCACGTTTCTCACCTAGCCCCTAGTCTTCCCCTTATTCACGTCACCATTGGAGCACGGTGATCATTCGCTAGATTGTTTCTCTCTCTCTCTCTCTCTCTCTCTACAAACATTGGAGCAGATCCATGCCTATCACTAAACATTTTTTATTTTTCACTTTCATGGCATACTTTTGTGGAACCATGACCTTTAATCTTCATTTTATCTTTGAACCGGTGGTCATATTTTGGGTATATTTGAACCTGATCTTTAGTCTCTCATTTTTTTTTGTCATTTTGATTCTATGCTTTAAATCAACTATTCATATTGAATAATGAGATTTAAAACCATGGGCAAGTGAAATATCTGGTCATACATTATGATATTAAGGTTATTATTGAAAAATGTTATCAGTTTTGGGAATGACAGTCCAGGGAATTTGCCGAATTCAACTTTTAACATCTGACGTTCTTGAAATATCCAGTTTTGCTATTTTTTACTTTGCACTCTTATTACTTAATCAAAATTCCCATCTTTCAAGTTACAAAGAGAGACTATTATTTCGTTGAAAGCTTGATTTCGATTTTGGCGTTTATTGTGTAGGGTAGATAAGGGACTTATGTGTGTGTGTGTGTGTGAGAGAGAGAGAGAGAGATTCTAAGTTACAGAGAGAGTAAATTTCTATTTGGGAGAGAAAGAGAGGAGAGAAGAGAGAGAGAGAGAGAGAGAGAGAGAGAGATGTTTGAAGTTATAGAGTAATTTTCTGGTTGAGAGAAAAAGGGAGGTGAGAAAGAAAGAATAGAGAAGAGGAAAGTGAAATTTCTTGCGGGATTTATTTTACCCCACTTATTATATAATTTTTTTAAAAAGTTAACTCAAGTTAGATCACTGGTAACAGTCTTCCCATGTGGCGCTCCTTGAGCAACTTGGTGGACGCACACCGTCCACCCACAGACAACGGACACCTTTTTCATATAGGGAGCCTGTTCCGTCCTCCAATGGAGGACGGTGGGTGTCCTCCAAGTTGTCCCAAATGTGCCACGTGTCCGATTAATTAACCAAGGTTAAACTATCAATCAAATTAACATGATGCTTTTTTAGTATTGATCTTTCAAAAAAAAAACAGTAAGTACATACTTTCACGAAATAAATGTCTTTTTTCTCCTTCATTCCCACCTAATCCTATCTTCTTTCTTCAGTTCTTCTTCTTCGTTTCTCACCTAGCCCTTGGCCTTCCCCTTATTCACGTCACCATTGGAGCACGGTGATCGTTCGCTAGATTGTTTTACTCTCTCTCTCTCTCCCTACAAACCTTGGAACAGATCCTTGCCTATCACTAAATATTTTTTATTTTTTACTTTCAGGGCATATTTTTGTGGAATCATGATCTTTTATCTCCGTTTTATCATTGAGCCAGTTGTCATTTTTTTGGAATATTTGAACCTGATCTTTGGTCTCTCATTTTTTTTGGTCATTTTGATTCCATGGTTTTAATCAACTATTCATATTTAAAACCATGGGCAAGTGAAATATCTTGTTACACATTTTGATATTAAGGTTATTATTGAAAAACGTTATCAGTTTTAGGATTGGCACTCCAGGGAATCTACCGAGTTCAACTTTTAACATCTGACGTTCTTGAAATATCTAGTTTTGCTCTTTTTTCTTTTGCATTCTGATTACTTAATTAAAATTCCCATCTTCCAAGTTACAAAGAGAGACATTTATTTCGTTGAGAGCTTGATTTCGATTTTGGCGTTTACTGTGCAGGGTAGATAAGGGCCTTATGTGTGTGTGTGAGAGAGAGAGAGGGAAAGAGATTCCAAGTTACAGAGAGTAATTTTCTAGTTGAGAGAGAAAGAGAGAGAGAGAGATGTTTCAAGTTATAGTGTAATTTTCTGGTTGAGAGAAAGAGAGAAGAGAGAAGAGGAAAGCGAAACTTCTGGCTGGATTTATTTTACCCCACTTATTATAAAATATTTTTTAAAAGTTAACTCAAGTTAAATCCCAGATAACAGTTTGTCCTTGTGGCGCTCCTTGAGCAACTTGATGGACGCTCACCGTCCTCCCACAGAGGACGAACACCTTTTTCATATAGGGAGTAGGTTCCGTCCTCTAATGGAGGACGGTGGGCATCCTCCAAGTTGTCCTGAACGTGCCACGTGCCCAATATATTAACCAAGGTTAAACTGCCTGTCAAATTAACATGTTTTTTAGTTTTTATCTTTCCAAAATAAAAATAGGTAAGTACATACTTTCACGAAAAAAACGTCTTTTTTCTCCTTCATTCCAACCTAATCCTATCTTCCTTCTACATACTTTCACGAAAAAAAGCGTCTTTTTTCTCCTTCATTCCCACCTAATCCTATCTTCCTTCTTCAGTTCTTCCTCATTTCTCACCTAGCCCCTGGTCTTCCCCTTATTCACGTCACCATTGGAGCACGATGATTGTTCACTAGATTATCTTTTTATCTCTCTCTCTCTCCCTCTCTCTCTCTCTCTCTCTCTCTACAAACCTTGGAACATATCCTTGCCTATCACTGATCATTTTTTGTTTTTCACTTTCATGGCATATCTGTGGAACCATGATCTTTGATCTTCGTTTTATCTTTGAACTGATTGTCATTTTTTGGGAATATTTGAACCTGATCTTTGGTCTCTCTTTGTCATTTTGATTCAATGATTTTAATCAACTATTCATATTGAATAATGAGATTTAAAATCATAGGCATGTGAAATATCTAGTTATACATTATGATATTAATGTTATTATTGAATAACGTTATCAATTTTGGGATTGGCACTCCAGGGAATCTGTCGAGTTCAACTTTTAACATCTAACATTCTTGAAATATCCAATTTTGTGCTTTTTTATTTTGCACTCTGATTACTTAATTAAAATTCTCATCTTCCAAGTTACAAAGAGAGACTATTGTTTCCTTGACAGCTTGATTTCGATTTCGGCGTTTACTGTGCAGGGTAGATAAGGGCCTTAAGTGAGAGAGAGAGAGAGGGAGAGAGAGATTCCAAGTTACAGAGAGAGTAATTTTATAGTTGAGAGAGAAAGAGAGGAGAGAAGAGAGAGAGAGAGAGAGATGTTTCCAATTATTGAGTAATTTTCTGGTTGAGAGAGAAAGGGGGGTGAGAAAGAGAGAAGAGAGAAGAGGTAAGCGAAACTTCTGGTGGGATTTATTTTATCCCACTTATTATATAATTTTTTTTAAAAGTTAACTCAAGTTAGATCCCGGGTAACAGTTTGTCCACGTGGCGGTCCTTGAGCAATTTGGTAGACGCTCACCGTCCTCCCACAGAGGACGGACACCTTTTCCATATAGGGAGCCGGTTCTGTCTTCCAATAGAGGACTGTTGGCATCCTCCAAGTTGTCTCGAATGTGCCACGTGTCCAATAAATTAACCAAGGTTAAACTGTCAGTCAAATTAACATGTTGCAGTTTTAGTTTTTATCTTTCCAAAAAAAAAGGTAAGTACATACTTTTACGAAGAAAACGTCTTTTTTCTCCTTCATTCCCACCTAATCCTATCTTCCTTCTTCAATTCTTCTTCCTCGTTTCTCACCTAGCCCCTGGTCTTTCCTTTATTCACGTCACCATTGGAGCACAATGATCATTCGCTAGATTGTTTCTCTCTCTCTCTCACTGTCTCTACAAACCTTGGAACAGATCCTTGCCTATCACTAAACATTTTTTATTTTTTACTTTCATGGCATATTTTTGTGGAACCATGATCTTTGATTTCTATTTTATCTTTGAGATGGTTGTCATTTTTTGAGAATATTTGAACCTGATCTTTAGTCTCTCATTTTTTTTTGTCATTTTGATTCCATGATTTTAATCAACTATTCATATTGAATAATGAGATTTAAAATCATGGGCAAGTGAAATATCTGGTCATACATTCTAATATTGAGGTTATTATTGAAAAATGTTATCAATTTTGGGATTGACACTCCAAGGAATCTCCCGAGTTCTACTTTTAACATTTAATGTTCTTGAAATATCCAGTTTTACTCTTTTTTATTTTGCACTCTAATTACTTAATTAAAATTCCCATCTTCCAAGTTACAAAGAGAGACTATTATTTCGTTGAGAGCTTGATTTCGATTTCGGCGTTTACTGTGCAGTGTGGATAAGGGCCTTATGTGAGAGAGAGAGAGAGAGAGATTTTAAGTTACAGAGAGCGTAATTTTCTAGTTGGGAGAGAAAGAGAGGAGAGATGAGAGAGAGAGATGTTTCTAGTTATAGAGTAATTTTCTAGTTGAGAGAGAAAGCGAGAAGAGAAGAGAGAAGAGGAAAGTGTAACTTCTAGCGGGATTTATTTTACCCCACTTATTATATAACTTTTTTTAAAAGTTAACTCAAGTTAGATCCCGAGTAAGAGTAAGAGTTTTTCCACGTGGCACTCCTTGAGCAACTTGGTGGACGTTCATCGTCCTCCCACAAAGGATAGACACCTTTTCCATATAGGGAGACAGTTCCGTCCTCCAATGGAGGACGGTGGGCGTCTTCCAAGTTGTCCCAAGCGTGCCACGTGTCCAATAAATTAACCAAGGTTAAACTGCCTGTCAAATTAACATGTTTTTTTAGTTTTTATCTTTCCAAAATAAAAATAGGTAAGTACATACTTTCACGAAAAAAACGTCTTTTTTCTCCTTCATTCCCACCTAATCCTATCTTCCTTCTTCAGTTCCATTTCCTCGTTTCTCACCTAGCCCCTGGTCTTCCCCTTATTCACATTACCATTGGAACACGGTGATCGTTCGCTAGATTAATTTTTTCTCTCTCTCTCTACAAACCTTGGAACAGATCCTTGCCTATCACTGAACATTTTTGTTTTTCACATTCGTGACATATTTTTGTGGAACCATGATCTTTGATCTCCATTTTATCTTTGAACCGATTGTCATTTTTTGGGAATATTTGAACCTGATCTTTGGTCTCTTATTTTTTTTTGTCATTTTATTTCCATGATTTTAATCAAATATTCATATTGAATAATGAGATTTAAAACCATGGGCAAGTTAAATATCTGGTCATACATTACGATATTAAGGTTATTATTGAAAAACATTATCAGTTTTGGGATTGGCACTCTAAAGAATTTGTCGAGTTCACATTTTAACATCTTATGTTCTTGAAATATCTAGTTTTGCTCTTTTTAATTTTGCCCTCTGATTACTTAATTAAAATTCTCATCTTCAAAGTTACAAAGAGAGACTATTATTTTGTTGAGAGCTTAATTTCGATTTCAGCATTTACTATGCAGGGTAGATAAGGGCCTCATGTGAGAGAGAGAGAGAGAGAGATTCTACGTTACAGAGAGAGTAATTTTCTAGTAGAGAGAGAAAGAGAGGAGAGAAGAGAGAAAGAGAAATGTTTCAAGTTATAAAGTAATTTTTTGGTTGAGAGAGAAAGAGATGAGAGATGAGAGATGAGAGATGAGAGATGAGAGAAGAGAGAAGAGGAAAGCAAAACTTTTGGCGGGATTTATTTTACCCCACTTATTATATAATTTTTTTTAAAAGTTTGCTCAAGGTAGATCCCGGGTAACAGTTTGTCCATGTGGCACTCCTTGAGCAACTTAGTGGACGCTCACCGTCCTCCCACAGAGGACAGACACCTTTTCCATATAGGAAACCGGTGGGCGTCCTCTAAGTTGTCCTGAACATGCCACGTGTCTAATAAATTAACGAAGGTTAAACTGCCGTTCAAATTAACATGTTGCTTTTTTAGTTTTTATCTTTCCAAAAAAAGAAAGGTAAGCACATACTTTCACAAAAAAAATGTTTTTTTTTCTCCTTCCTTTCCACCTAATCCTATCTTCCTTCTTTAGTTCTTCTTCCTCGTTTCTCACCTAGCCTCTAGTCTTCCCCTTATTCATGTCACCATTGGAGCACGGTGATCGTTTGCTAGATTGTTAATTCCTACGGAGAGTATTGTTCTAACCTTATATGGAATGGCCTCATATCTTACAGAGTTGCTTATAAGAAAAAGAATAATGGCTTCGGACCGACATTTAAACAAGAGAATGGTGTTTAAATGACCTTAATACCATTAAAGTTCAGACTTTTAATCTCACACCATTGAAGTGTGATTATCATTAATATTTGTGATCGATCTAAATTGTCCTAGTGGTAATCTATCTCTGGAACATTTCTCGGTCCAAAGAAACATGCCTTTGGTGGATGTGAACCATTCAATTGATGAACTTTAATATCAGCCATTCAAATTGAAAACAATGATTTATATTAAAGTCAACAGTGGGATGGTTGAAATCTCCCAAATGAAAACGCCAATTTTGAGCATGGTGAAGGTCAATCTATAATCTATCACTTTGACATTAGAAGATAGAGTTGGGTGACTGGGGTCTATTAAAAAAGGGATCACTTAAACACCATTTTGAGCTTGCCCACATTTAAAATCCCCCTAATTAAAACACTTATACCATATGGTACACATCTATGATCAATCTAAATTTCCCAAGCAATAATCTATTATTGGAATATGCCTCAGGCCAATAAAATATGGTGATAAGTGAATGTGAACCATTCAATTGACGAACTTGAATCTCGGCCATTAAAACAAAAAACAACAATTGATATTATAGTCAACAGATCGGATGGTTTAAATCTCACTAAAACACCACTTTTGGGCTTGTTGCACTTCAATCTATGATCTATCACTTTAATGGTTTGAGTCACCCACATCTTAAACCATTGATGGTGTAAGATCATTTGAACACCATTTTTTTGTGTTTACATGATGTTCAAGAGAGTCGGTCTCATAAAAAATAAATTTTAGGGGCCATTACTTGCATTCATAAATTTGGTTTGCATTCGTAAAGTTGGCCTTTACACCGAATTTAAAGAAAGACTTAGTATTTTAGGGACATGGGATATGTGAAAACGCACTTTGGGCAATCTAATTTGAGTTCATAATGGGCTAATCTAATTTGAGTTCATAATCCATAAATCTTCAATGTATAAGATGGTAGCAAAACATGATAGTTATCATAGGATCTATTATATATAATCAACTATTGAATCTGATAATAGCCTTTAACTATATTTACTCACATGATGATAGCCTTTGACTATATTTGATCACATGATGAAGATTATAAATCATGCTAATCTTGTGATATTAATATCTTTAAATCATGGTCTTTGCATAAAATAGTTTAGATGGTGTTTCACCTAGTAGAGGTCACCAAACTTATAAGTCTGTTTTTTTAAATTCGATGCAAAGGCCAACCTTTCGAGTGTAAATGATGGCTCCTTAATTTTCCCTAATCTTATAATTAAAAAAATTTTAGTTCATATTATAGGGTACCTCTATTCGTGCTCACTTGTTTACTGAAAGTGCTCACATCCTAGACTCCTCTAAATCCATTGATTGCTTCGGATCAGATGATGGAAATCGTGTTTCGCCCCGATCTTCCACACAGTAGATCTTGAGATCATGACGCACCTATCAAACGACCAATTTGTGATTTCCGGTATCACAGACCCCAAAAAGATATCATAAAATCATGTTTAAGCATGATATGTGCCATATGATTCAAGGTTTGAATGATTCAGACTAAGAGTCGGAGCTCATAAAATGCCTTATACCATTTTTCATTTTGTTTTGTGATTGGCGTTATAGCTCAACTGGAAAGTGGACGATTACTTATATCATTTTGTTTTCTGGTTGGCCTTATAGTTCAACTAGAAGGTGCACGATCACACAACCTTGAGGTTAAAAGCTCAATACGACCTTACCTAACAAGACTGAAGAAAAAAAATAAAAAGTTAGTCTACAATAAGTGTCCATCTATCATCTACATTGAAATAGTCCACACATTAATAGTGCATACAAGTCCGTACATATTACACAATCGCATGGATGTGTGGTCTGTCATGTCCACGCATAATGGGTAACTGGACACTCCTAAGTCCTAAGACGACACTCTAAGTCTCTTTTTTTTTCCATAAGGCTAAAGACTACCTGAAAAATAAATATACATTATCGTATTTAAATTAACGTGGTTCCCGAGCGCTTTCAGTAAAAAGGTGGGCACCTAAGAGAGGTACCCAATGTTATATATTAACAAACGGTTAGTCTACGCTGAGGGCATGTTCACTTCCTTATAATCTCACAATATTACAAGCAATCCTTTTATTTTATCGTAAAAAATTCAAATCTGATTGTTCATTTGGGTATAATTTTTAAAAATTTTACCTGCAATAATTTTAACTTACAAGGCTGGGGCTCGTAATATCAATTTGTTACAAGTATAATGGACAACGATTAAAATTATTGCGCCAGCTCAGAGGGACGAATCACCGAAATATGAGGCCGAGTCGCCAGAAGTTGTCGCTGAGATGCAACCAGTCCACGCTCCTACACTAAAAAATCAAAGCCATCTTCTCCCATTTGTCACCCAACCCCTTCCTCCCATTTTCCGGCACCAGTCATCCGGCGAATCGCCGGAAAAACCCAAGTTGAGCAGTGGTGTTGGGATTTTGACTAGGGCTTCTTCCATGGGGGTTTAGGCTTTGAGATCAAATCAAATCTAATCTAATTAGATCTGATGATAATTTTGGATGGAAGTTGGGAGGCTATTTCTGCTTCAGAAGAGATTTTGGTGTGAAGAGGAAAGTGGAGAGCTGTGAGAGAGAGAAAGTGGAGACGAGGAGTAGAGTCCAGAAATAGAGCAGGGCTAGCAGGTTTTGACTTGTAAGGATATTTTACTAAAATACAGTCAGATTCTTCTATGGGAGAATTTATAATCCGAGGGTATCATTATAATACTTTTTATTAAAAATTAAAATTAAAATCCTACTTAGGGTTACGGGCCAGACACAAAGTGAATAACAGCCCATAAAATAAATTTTACACCTTCATTTACAGTAAACTAAACAACTATATTAGACCAGAAGTGTACCTTTTTAAAATATATATATTTTATTCCATGGCAGGACCTCTATAAAATTCCATGTAGTAAAAGTCCGTGCATGTCATGTGATCTTACATGGAAGTCCCTGCACGTCAGTCGGTCATACGGTCACATATGTGTGCACAAACGAAATCTTCTATTTTCAGTCATTTTTGGCTCCTTTGAAGGCTTCGGCTGAAATTTGGATTTTGATCCCCACCAAAATCGACCAAAACCGAAACGAAATCCAAAATTTATTTAGGTCACTATTCGAGAAAAACTTGAAAATCCAAGATTTCAAACCATGAATCTACCTCCTATTCGGCCAAGACGCTGTCCAGACATTTAAACATTTAAACACCATTTTAAATGATTTTACCATCAAATGTCTATTTGGCGCAAATGTGTGACCGATCCAAATTTTCCAAGTGAATCTATTTCCCATCATCTTAAAGAACATGCCAATAAGTGGGTATAAACTATAAACCATTCGAACATACTATAACATAATTCACAGAACGGATGATCTAAATCTTCCTAAAAAGAGATCGGATGATCTAAATCTTCCTACAATCTATGAACTATCAATTTGACAGTTCAGATAACCCTCTTAAAATCATTTATTGGTGTAAGATCACTTAAACACCATACCATTTTGGTGTTTAAATGACGGTCAAGAGAGTCCGGTCCAATTCGAAATGGACGAATAGAGTTTGTATTAGGTGTTCCAATCATGCAGAACATATATCAGTTATTTTTTATCACTTAAGTGACATTAAGTTTTTTTTTTTTGACTTATTTGATGCTCCAGATATTCGTAAGGTGTACAGTACCCATGGCCAATTCAGCCCCAAAATTTGTGGGCTTTGATTTCCACTGTCTGATGAAAACAATGGACGGCTAAAACGGAGAAAAAGTGCTTCAAATCAATGGCTTAAAAGTTAAAACCAGTAAGCATCCAACATATGGATCTTAATTGGATCTTAATTGGATCTTAATTGATGAGTTAAGTGCGCCAAGCATGTTCAAAGTTTTCGAAATCCGGTGCCTCTCGATCTGGCTCCAAACCGATACATATTGTTTATATAGTTCGGTAGTATGGTACATACTACGTTATTTTTAAGAAAGAAAAATTTAAATAAATAAAAAAAAATCCAAATTATTGGACCGATACAAACGATAATTTAAAATTATCCAGCCGATAATTTGGCCAGTACATGCAATGTATCGGACCGGTCCCTTAAGAAACTGATACCTTAAGCCGGTCAGAAACCGATAAATATCGGTTTCGCCCGAAATTTCGAAATTTTGAACCATAGTGCCAAGCGTATGAAAATAGAAGACCCATCCACCACAGCTTCCGCCCGACCCGGCCCCTCCACCTTCAAGTGCACGACATAATAAGTACGAAATCAACAAAGCAGGATTTGTGGAATCTTACAAGCAGAAGATTGATTACATGTTGCAAAATAAATCAAAAACAAAAACTAAACAAAGGACAATCGTCAGGTCCCACTGGTTGAACCTGATCTTGCGTTCAACACGATCTGCAGCCATTGGAAATGAGAGCATCTTTGACTACATGTCCACTGACCCTTATATACAGATCATCTTCTACATCACCAGCTCACTTACCCAATCAAGATCAGCAAGTAACCAGCTCTCATTTTTCTCCTTCATCATCTCTTCACCCCTAACAAAACCAACATTAAATTCAATCCCGCCTTTCTCTAACATGAACCTATTTCCGCCATTAAAATCTCTCTTATAGCAACTAAAATTTCTGTCGATGGAAGAAGGCGAACCCAGATCCATAGCTTCAAATACGTTCACTAAACTAGGAACCAAATTCAAATAAGAAAGAGAAACTGTTGGAGACGTTGAAGGACAGAAACGAGAGACACCCATTAGAGTAGAAGTTGGAGACGAAACCTGAGAAGCCTCATTAACACAGAAAGAACAATGGCAGGAAGAAACGGCCGATTGATTTGAACCGTTTGATTTCAAAGGGACGATGCGGAGTTGACGAGGGGTGTGTGCAAAGAAACAAACCTTCCTCTTGCAGTCGGTACCGTCTTTACACGGCTGCGTACGGTAACGGGTAGGGTGGAGCCAGCACTCGAACACGCCGTGCGCGAAGTCACAGGTATTGCCGCGGCTGCAGCCGCCGAGTTTGCGGAAGTCGGCACAAATGGTGCCCGAGTAGTTGAATTTGCGTGGGTCCCTGCGCCGGGCTTTTTCGCCCTGGTGGGCAAATGGGCAGTCTGTCCAGTCGTGGCTGCGGGCGCGCATGCAGGGCTGCACCTTGAACTCGTACATGCGGAACTCGTCGGTCGAGTAGATATCGAAGCAGGAGTCCATTTGGTGGTCTCGAGATGAGTTGGTGGAGTAGAGAGAGAATGAGTTGTTAAAGTAGAGAGAGAAAGAGTTGATGAAATTGAGGGAGAAATGTATTTTGTTTTTTTAAATTATAAATGAGAGATAAAGAAAAGTAGGTTTGTTTGATGTAAAGGTAGGTGGCGGAGGGAGATGGTTTGTGTTAAGGATGCAAACAAATGGTGAAGTAGAGAGAGAAAGATCTCTTGCTAAAGTGAGAGAGAGAGAGAGAGATTTCTTGGTGAAGTAGAGAGAGGAAGATTTTCTTTTTCTCGATAATTAGAGAGAGAAACAAATATGTTTCTTGATCGAGGTAGGTGGCGGAGGGAGACTGCGAGAGGGCTTGTGTTAAGGAGACAAAAATGGTTAACTAGAGAGAGAAAGATCTCTTGGTGAAATAGAGAGAGAAAATATTTTTATAATTAGAGAGAGAGAGAGAGAGAAACAAATATGTTTCTTGAATCTTGATATAGAAGTAGGTGGTGGAGGGAGATTGGTTTGCGTTAAGGAGGCAGAGAAATGGTGAGAGAGAGAGAGAGAGAGAGAGACTTGTTGGTGAAGTAGACAGAAAGGGAAGAAGGTTTCTTAGATATAAAGGTGGGTGGGAGACGGGAGATGGTTTGGGTTAAGGAGGCAGAGAAATGGAGAGAGATGGGCGTAGGGATGGAGAGGTGTACGTGGCGGCTTCACATTCGGCGGCAGCATGCAGAGCCCATATGTGTCAACTAGGTGTGCCATGACAAACGAAATATGGACGAGTGGAACTAAGTTCTGACAGATATGACGTTTCATTTAAGTTTCTTTTCAGTATTGACTTTCACGCCTTTCTATGACCCTTGAGATTGTTTTAGTCAGTATTTGATGTGTGAAATGCGTTTATAGCCGTCCAAAGTATCTTCATAAATTTAATAATCTGATGATGCTGGTGACACAATGTGGCTGGTATTGAATCTATTGATCAATTTGTATTTAGAGCTCCGATCAGGCGTTGGAGGAATGTATGGTAGTCCTCAATGAGTTCGACGGTGGTACAAAGCCGAGGCATGATACGTGGCTATGTGCACTAGGATTTATGGATAGTTCTATTTGCACCTATTGAATCACCGAGGGCACCTATACTAAATCATCAACTTTTTTGAATCAGACGATGGAGGTGTTTTTCGTCCCAATTATCGAGACAACATATGATCATTATATAATGTCATATAGTAAAAATTTTATTCTACATGATAGACATCCCCAAAAAAAAATGACTTGAAAATTACATTTGAGTATGATGTGTTGCATATGATTTTAGGGTACCTTTGTCGGCCCACGCATTCACTAAAAGCACATGTTAGACACCTTCAAAATCATTGATTCTTTCTAATCAAATGATGGAGATCTTTTTTCACCTCAATCTTCTACACACTAGATCTTGAGATCATGATACGGTCCATTTGTGATTCCATGTGTCCCAAATTCCCAAAAAATAACCCTTAAAGCATATGACACACATCATGCTCAAATGTGATTTTAGGAGTATTTTTTGAGATTTGTGACACATTTCATCACAAACTGACCATCTGATAGAGGCATCATGATCTCAAGATCTATTGCGTGAAAGATTAGGGTGAAAAACAATCTCAATCATCTGATTTAAAAGAATCAATGACTTTTAAAGAGTCTAGGATGAGAGCCCTTTCGGAAGACACGTGGGCAGAAATAGTAAGGTACACATGAAGAGTTTAGGACGAGGGCACTTTCAGAGGACACGTGGGCGCAAACTGTGAGGTACTCATGATTTTAAAATCAATTGTTAGATGTGTGTCACATGAAATCAATATATTATTTTTTTTTCCCGCCGAATCCCCGATCATGTCTCACGTTAAACGCTATCACCTACATACCCGGCAAGTTCAGACCAATAAAGGCACACGGCTCAGATGTTCTGCTCTGTAATATACTCTGCTCTATGTGCCAGTGCATGGGGAGATGCACTTAGTTGAGATATTGAGTGGCAGGGAGGATCCAAACTTTTGGATAGATCTATTTGCACCTATGAAATTATTAAGTGCACCCACATTGAAACTCAGTGATTGATTTGAATCAAACGATGGAGATCATTTTTTCCCCATCTTCCACACAATATGGGTACCATAAAATAGTCAATTTTTATTTTACGTAGCATATATCTCAAAAGTTGGCCTTAAAATCAAGTTTGAATGTAATGGTTTGCCATATGATATAAAAAATTGGCCGTATAATAATACGCCCTGGTCTCACAATCAATTGTATGAAATGTTTAGATGAAAAATTATTTCCATCATCTGATTCAAAGAAATTAATGACTTTCATCACTAGGCCCTATATATACGGGTATTAGGAGCGGTAGAAGGGGTTGGGCAGAGCTTTTGGTCAGCCCGATTCTTTTCAGGCTCGAACTTTTTATTTAACTAGAAACCCAACCCGAATCGGGTTCATGCTGAGCCGGCCTTTTTCACTTACACTAGTTAGGCCTGGCCGGGCCGCGCTGGATTCGAGCCGAGCTTTGAGCAGCCTGATTATTTTTTCCCTAAAAATAATGCTCGAACCCCGCTTAGATACAAAATCGGCCAGGTTCGAGTGTATTCGGGGTTTTATTTGAGCCCAAATCTGACTCAATCCGAGCCAGGTTTAAGATTAGTCAGGCCCACTAAAAGCCAAGATTTTCAGGGTAGGTACCCTCAATAAATCGGTAGGTGCCATAGATCTACCGAAACTGTTTTTTGGAGTGAGTTATAACCACACAATGACTTAGCTGAACCAATTGGCATCATGAGGATGGTGAGCACGGGGCACAACGGTGCATCATAAATGGGGCATGGGCCACTGCACCTAATATGCCCTTTAATTCTTTTATACCTATGTTCGTGGAAAGGATGCAGAGTTGTCGGGTTATCCCTAGGGATCTCAGACATGGTACAGAGTACCATTCCATGGGTCGGGTAGGGTTAAAATTATAGGTACCTACTTTTCGATCTTTACTGTTGAAGTTTTCACGATTGACCTTGTTGACTCAGACGATGGAGATCGTTTTTCTTCCCAATTTTTCACAAATAGATCTTGAGATCGTGATCCACTTATCAGATGATCAAATATTGATTCCATATGAAACACATCACCAAAAGTGATCCAAGAACTCTTCTCATTATAAGCCATGATCTTAATCACTTTGAGGATGTTTGCCACGTAGAAGCATTATCTGCTTATTTGATATTTGGGCCATCTCAAGATTTAGATCTCCATCATTTTATTTATGGCAGTCAACTGGGTCAATGGTGGAACCATCAATTATAAAGATCGAACCTGTAATCTATTTGAATCCATCTTCTAATTATAAGGCAATCAATTGGGTAATTGTTGGAACCATCACTTGCAAAGATCAAATATTCCGTTGCTAAAAAGCGTACCCTAATAGAAATCTATTATTCTTGGATACCTTTATTTGCACTCATAGAATCTTTGAGGACGCCTGCCTCTGCCATATATAATTGATTGTTTTGAATAAAATGGGAGTGATCATTTCTTGTCCCAATCTTCTACATAATGGATCTTCAGATCATGGGCATACTGTTAGACGAGCAACTTTTTATTCCACTTGATACACATCTTAAAAAAAGTGATTAAAAAATCACGTGCCACAAATCACACTCAAAAGTGAGTTTTGGCTCCCTTTTCGAGATGGGTGTCATGTGGAATGAAAATTTGACGGCCTTGATGGTCCACCTATGAAAATTTGACCGTCTCATGGAGGTCTATTATGTGGAAGAACAAGATGGAAAACCGATCTCCATCATCTAAGTTCAAAGCATTTAGTGAATTTAGGTATAGGCGCCCTGAAAGATTAGCGCAAATGAAGGTACCCTATTTTTTCGATCTTAGATGGATTTGGTGTTTTCTACAACTCCACTTTTTAAGTGGGACTAGATGCACGCTTGGGCATCTAGTACAGTGCAAGGTTGACAATATTGTAACCTCAAGGTCGTAGATTTGAGCCCAATTTAAGTTGGACTAGATGCGGGCTTGGGCTTCTTTCAATGTGAGAGAGAGATTTTCGCCTCAATTTTTTATATTGTTAAGTTTTTGTTTTCATGTGGCACACATCCAAAACACCAAAAAATAAAATTGAAAACTAAAACAACTTTCGATAATCACATGGTAACTTTTCATTTTTTAGCACTTTTAGATCTAATCTCGGGGCTGAATCGATCTAGCCGATGACTCAATACAACCCATTTGCACTCCCACTGGGGGCTCCTAGGCTGCGTTTGGGTTAACTCTTTCAGGGAAAAGAGTATCACTTTTACTGTTTGGCTTCGGCAGAGAACTGCTTTCATGTTTGGTAACACAGCTCCTTGTACAATTTGCTCTGATAGAAAGCTATTTTAAGTGATAAAACTGCTCTCTGTCCGCTCTATGCTAAAGCAAATTTTATCTAATACAGAACCGCTTCTCCTCTTATAAGAGCTAACCCCAACACAGCCATAGAGTCCAGCTCCCAGCTACTGCCAATGAAGAGCACCACCACAACCATCGTAGACATTCTTTGATAGATATAACTTCTCGCTCCTAATTAATTCCACTTTATCAGCTCCCTAAAAATACCACTTAACGCTGAAAATGTGCAAAAGCTAGAAGTGGCTTTTGAGAAAATCCATTTTATGTGAAAGCAGGAAGTTAAGCCACACCAAACAGGGCCTAAGCACTTCCTGCACAACATATGTAGCCCAAAATGCCTACTCTGAACTAGTCTTCAAAACCCTTCATCCTGTCCCAGCCAGTTTTCACGGATTTTCTTGGCAATTAAAACATCAACTCTACTTGAAGATGCATTCCCCTTTCTGATCTGAGCCGTTAACAGCCACTAGCTCACGGGTCATCAATTGTTCGTATATCAGTAGCCGTCATCATCATTAATGTTATACGTACATGGTTGTCATGGGCGTCGCCTGGATTTAGTCCAAAATTACCTCTCATCTGATCTAGATTCTAGAAGAGCCACCATATGGACTATTAAAGGGCTTAGTGGTCCGTGCTCGGATGATTTGTATCGTCCGATGAGCATGTTAGACAAATGCTTTGAAATCTCATAAATGCTTTAAATGATCTTACATCATTAAATATGGTATTTAGTCTTACATTATTAAAGTATACTTCACTGTTATCTCAAATGACACAAAAAGAACTTTAATAATAGCTAAAAAAAAACACAAAGGAGAAACCCAATGCAAAAGGGGTGAACTTGGATAGAAACAAGAATTAAATACCCATCAGGGTCCCAACTATCCCCTTATTTATTCATTGGGGTCCCAAGTTTATGAAACAATCCAACATGGTCTAAGACCCTCAAACTGAAACTTCATGAAATAATCTAACATGGTCTAAGACCCTCAAACTTTTCAGTTTGAGGGTTTTAACTTCAAACCAAATAAATCGAAATGAACACGTACATAATAAAAAGAGAAAAAATGCAAATAAACTTAGAAGCCAAATATGAAACAATGCAAATGAAGATGGAAGCCAAATGTGCAAATAGAATGGAAGTGGACGAAAACCCAACAAATCTATCGGCAGTGATTATGTGCAACCTTATCGAGAACAATGAAAATACTATGTTGGAACTGTCAGAGGCTTCGGAACTCCCAAAAAATCTAAGAACTTTGCCTGTTGGTGAAGAGGGAAGGTCCAAATTTCCTCTAAATGATGGAAACTAAGGTTGCGAATGGCATAGCTCTCTGCTAGCCCTTGATATAGCAGTTTACTTGCTTTAGCAGGTTCTCATCCTCTTTGTTAATATCCTGCTACCTGCTTTATCAGGTACTCATTCTCTTTGATAACTCTTTATATAACAAAATTTTATGCAAGATTTAGTTTTATCCTCCTCTCTACTACTCATTGCCTGTAGATTTTATTTGCTCCGATAGAGAGTTAGTACAGAGTAGGTTACTGCTAGAATAGGTAAATCCTCTTTTATAAGGAGTTAGAAAAGAGAATAGGAACTAACTAAAGCAGGTGAATCAGGCCAGCCTCCAAGCTAGCCCATCAATTTCTATATTAATTGACACAATTGATCGGGGTCGGGCTAGTTATACGGACCAATTTTTAATTTGGCTTTTAAAAGTAGCCCATAGTCGACCCAATTTACTAAGTGGGCTGGTCCAACCCATTTATATATCGGGCTTACATTCCTGACCCCATAACGTGTCCACTAGGGATTGGGTTGGATCGGGCCATGCTCAAGCCCGGCCTGTTGAGACCGCTAGATAGAACATAAAAAGTCCGGAAGGATTTGGGTCAAGAATCTAAGATTTGACAACAAACGGGTCCAGGTTTTGAACTGACCCAACAGAAATTGACGGATATGGATATTGGAACCTAATCAGACCCGTTGGTCAGATCCTCGACCCATTGGATCACACCGACCCGGAATTGCAGCTATAGTTTTGGCCTGCATTCGCGCATCCTATGCATGAGTGTTATCGTCTGACATGCACATGAATTATGAGAGAGAGAGAGAGAGAGAGAGGAGTTTGTCATCTTGTATACGGCTATATTTGCTCTGGACGTTGTTCTAATTTTTGCTCTGGACGTTGTTCTAATTTTATGTTTTCTATTTTTTTCACTTGAATATGATTTTTTTTCATAGGTTCACTGAATATGATTTTGATTAGCTGTACCACCAAAGATTAAAGTTTACCCTAAATACTAACATATTAGACAAGATAAGGCTCCGACGATGATGAGGAATAATTGTAGGGAGCCCTTCCACTCGGAAATGTTACCCTTGCACCAAAGTTAAAGAGACTTTATAGTTTAGGGACATGTGATATGTGAAAATGTGATTTAAGCCTTCTGATTTAAAGTTCATAATCTATAGATCATTTATGAATAAGATTGAAGCAAAACACAATATTTATCATATGATTTATTGTTGTCAACTGTTGAACCACACAATATTTATCATATGATCTTTGACTATATTTAATCACATGATGAAAATTACATTTCAAGTTAATCTTTTACACTTAATATCTTTAAATGATGGGCTCCAAATCAAATGGTTTAGATGCTTTTTTTATATAGCAGTGGTCCCTAAATTTATAAGTCTTTGTCTTAAATTCAGTGCAAGGGCCAAATTTCCCGATGCAAGTAATGGCTACTTTAATTATATTGTATTTTACTTTTCCCTTTGATTACTAAGTTTGGAGGATGCCTGCCCTTAAGATTCCAATCTATGATGAGCTAAAATCGAATCTCCTCTCAATATCATAGTTATTTTAAAATTATAACACTCCAATCAATCGTTAAATCTTGGTGGTTGATAAAAATAGAGATAATGACTCGAGACTGATATTTAAATATCAAATAGTATTTAAATAATCTTACAATATTAAAATTAAACTTTTTATTTCACACCATTAAAGTGTGATGTATCATTATACCATGTGATTCAGATTTATAATCAATCTAAATTGTTTAAGTCATAATCCATCCTTGGAACATATCTCAATCCAACGAAACATACCGATAAGTTGTTATGAACCATCCGATTGATGTAAGACTAAAACAAATGGTTGATAATATATAGTCCACAGATCGGATAGTTTAAATCTTTCTAACACACCATTTTAGGCCTGTTGCACTTCAACCTATGAGCTGTCACTTTGACAGTTCGGATCACCCTCTCTTAAGCGATTGATTGTATAAGAACATTTAAACACTATTTTAATTTTTAAATGATGGTGCGGTCCTACAAAAATACGTACAATACTCAAGAAAGTCCATCGGCGGACGGTTAGGATGGCACAATCAGATACAATATCTGGCCATTGACCCATCGAAGATCCAATTGATAGATTTTGATCATTTTCTAGGTACACCCATTAATTGATAGATGGAACCTATCAAACGCTATCGGAAATATAACAAATTAAATCACTACTACTTGGCACATGACTGAGGAATGCTACTCATCTAGATGCGGTAGTTTATACATTGAACTAATGTTTTTATTTTTTTATTTTTATGAATGATATCATGAACAAAATTATGACCTAAAATCACTCCGTACAAGATCTGAACCATCCGATCAATACATTTGAAAATGAACAATTATTTGTTTTTTTTTTATCTGTTGAAATTAAAGTGTACTGATGGAAGATTAAAAATCCTCTAATTGGCACGATTTTTTTTTATATGACATATATTAATGATGGGCTGTTAGTTGAATTAGTTGAATTAATCATAGAAGTGTGTCACGTAGCCTGAAAGTGGACATCTATGAAATAATATATTGCAATGCGGTCATAGCCAAGGATCAAAATTTCGGTTTTTGTTTAGATTTCGGACCGGATGGAAATTGAAATTTTAAAATTCGGCTGAAATTTTGGTCCCTCAAATTTTTATTTTCTTTTAACAAAAAATACTCTAAAAATGTCATTTTTCGTTTTTTTCTGCTTTTAAGAGACCCAAAGGTCCCAAACTCAATATATATATATATATATAAGTGAGAAGGGTATCAAATTTTAGATCCCTTCCTATCACAAAAAGACAAAATGAGTAAATGCTTAAATAATATTATATATAATAATCTATATAATAATCTTATATTATACAAAAAGACAAAATATTATATATCTATATAATAATCTTTGAAATTGTAAAAACAAAGCTATAAGATAAAATCTCTCCATTTGGTAATTTGGTTTTTGGTTTTGAGTACTTTTAAATCCACCCCCCTAATTCTTGGGTTCACCCACACTGAAACACATGGACTGCGTTGAATCAGACGATTGAGATCGTTTATCCTCTCAATCTTTCACATAATGGATCTTCATATCATGAGCGTAATATCAAACGATCAGTGTTTTATTTCACGTAGCACACATCTCAAAAAAGTGACCTTAACATCATAGGAATACTTAAAATTGATTTTAAGGTCACTTTTTAAGTGTACCAATGATTTTTTTCGGTGTTCAATGATTTTTTTTTTTAACACCCAAAATTATCGGCTGATAATTTGAAGTTATTGGCCGATCATTTGCTAATCATCAAATTATCGGCTGATAACTTATAATTGTCAACCGATAATTTTTGGGTTTTAAAAAAAAAATATTTCGGCACCGAAATTTCGGCCTGGACCACAAGATTTTGGGTAAAATTTCATGGGAGATTTTCGACCGAAATCCCGAAATTTTAGTGGGATTCGAAACCGATTTGTTTCGATCGAAATTTTCATCCATGTTACAAGGTATAACATCCTGTGCGATACCAATACATAACAGCGATAAGTATCGATTTTTCAGCATATCGATCCGTATCATTTCTGATACTTCTCCCTCCTCCACTTCGGTATCGGTATTGCCTGATACAGGTTCGTATCGGTTTGCGCCGAGACCTAGGATTTTTTTTTTCACAAGGGTTGATATGCATCTATATCGGCCAATTCGTGTTGGTCATCCATGGGCCGATACCGATACCGAGTTTCATACCTCGATCCCAAACGATTAACGCTTCATTTAAGTTGAGGTTAAGGATCAAAATTTCGGCTGAAATGCATCAATTACGAATCCCATCAAAACGAAATCCCGAAATTTTCGGTCAAAAATCACGGCCTTCAAATTCTTGACTGATAATTTGAAGTTATCGGCCGATAATTTGCTAATCATCAAATTATCGACCGGGAATTTTGGGTTTTAAAAAAAAAAAATATATATATATATATATATATATATATGGGCACCAAAATATCGGCCAACATTTCTTTCGGTATTTTCGATCGAAATCTTGAAATTTCGGTGAAAATACCATATTCGGTTTCGGTCCCAACCGATATTTCGATGCCCAATGATTCTTTTTTTTTTAACCCAAAATTATCAGTCTTCAAATTATCAGCCGATAATTTGGGTTTTAAAAAATAAAATATTATATATATATATATATGGGCACCGAAAGTTCACCCTGGCCTACAATATTTCGGCCGAAGTTTCGTTCGGGATTTTCGGCCCAAATCCCGAAATTCAGTGGCGTTCGAAACCGATTCGTTCCCGCTGAAATATTAGGATTTCGGCCAAAATTTTGATCCATGTTATGAGGTATGACATCCTTCGCGATACTGATACGTAACAGCGATACGTATCGGTTTTTCAACAAATCAATGCATATCAATTCTGATACTTCCCGATCCTCCAACTCTGTATCGGTATCGGCTGATACGGGCCCGTATTAGCCGATACGTATTAGGTTCGACTGGTACATATCGGGTTTGACCGATATGTATCGGCCGATTCTTATTGGTCCTCCATAGACCGATACCCGATACTAAGTTTGACACCTTGATCCCAAACAATAAAGACTTCATTTTACTTGGAGTCATGGATCAAAATTTCGGCCGAAATGCTTCGGTTTCGAACCCCACCAAAACGAAATCCTGAAATTTTCAGTAAAAAATCACGGCCTTCGACCGATAATTTAAAGTTATCGGCTGAAATTTTGACCTGACCCACAAGATTTTGATCGAAATTTTGGTCCATGCTCTAAGGTATGATATCTTGTGCGATACCAATACATAATGACGATACGTATAAGCTTTTCAGCAAACTGATACGTATCGGTTCTAATACTCCGCGGTTCCCCAATAAGGTATTGGTATTCGTATCGGTCGATGTGTATTGGGTATCGACCGATACATATCGGTCTACGTCGAGACCTTCTGTTTTTTTTTTTTTTTTTAAAGGATCGAATTTCACACCTTTATCCAAAACGATAGACTTCATTTTAGTTGGGGTCTTGGATCAAAATTTCGGCTGAAACTCATCGGTTTCGAACCCTACCGAAATGAAATCCCAAAATTTTTGGTCAAAAATTGTGACCTTCAAATTCTCGACAGAAAATTTAAAGTAATTCGCTAATAATTTGTTAATCACTAATAATTATCGGCCAATATTTTGAAGGCCGATAATTTTGGGTTTTAAAACAAAATAAAAAAATGTATGGGTACCAAAACTTTGACTTGACCCATCACTTTCGTTTAAGATTTTCGGCCGAAATCCCGAAAATTTGGTGAAAATATCGGATTCGGTTCCAACAAAAACCAAAATTTTCATCGAAATATTAGTGCCCAATGATTTTTTTTATTAAATATAAAAACTATTTTAAAATTTTATATTATAACGAGTTATTCTAGAAATAAACGGCTCTCACATACATTGCACAAGGTCCACTAGTATATATATATATATATATATTATCTTTTTGAAGAAAAACTTTGGTTTGGATTCGGTGGATTGTGCAAGAGAAAGGACGTAAGCCAAAAAAATAAAATTGCCGACGAGGGTTTGGATTTTGTGTGAAGGGGGTGCACCAAAACAATGGTTTGAAACTTTGGATTCGGTCAGTTGTGCGATCTGTGCAAGAGAATGGATTTAAGCAAAAAGCAAAAGAGGACCAAAACTTTGGTTTGGCTTTGGCGTGGAGGGGGGAGCATCAAAACAACCGGCTCTGATTCAGTGCGGAGCACCAACAAACTAAAAAAATTCAATTTTTCGTCTAAATTTTTGAAGCATCAAATTATCAGTCGATAATTTCAAAACTTCGGCTGATAATTTAAATTTTCTGATAATTTGGTGATTATGAAATTACCGATCGTTAATTTTAAAATTTCGACTGATAATTAACATTTGGGCGAAAATTGATTTCAGCTCTAACGAAACCCATGCGTTTCGGCTGATAATTAACATTAAGACGCATGAACTGACTTGAAATAAGAGCCATTTCAGAATTATCGATGGAATCAAGCCTCACTTTTATTAACACATCACTCAATCAAGGGCATATATAAATTCACTCCTCTTTAAATGACGTTTAAGTTCAAAAAGTACTCTCTACAAGTACAAATAAGTAACTTTTTTCTCACCTACTGAATTAGGGAGGTCATACATGCTGAAAACCATTTATTACTTTGAATCAAGAGATTGGTTTTAGTCTCAATCTTTCATATCAAAGATCAAAGTAACTGTTTCATTTCCGGTTTTAGTTAAAAATAAAAAATTTTAAATTTTAAACTGAAAATTTTTCCTTCATACATATTTCGATCAAAATTTCAATTTAAATTTTCGACTGATAATTTGAATTATTGGCTGAAATTTAAAATCATATTTCATACAATGGATCTTGAGAGCATAGAAGTACCATCAGACAGTTAGTGTTTATTCCACGTGGCACATGTGCAATAAACCCTAGAAAATTTTTGTACTTCCAATCTTGATAATGGCTTTCAGGTTCGGAGAAGACAATCAATAACTAAATATCAAATAACACAAAAAGAAAGAAAAAGATCACATCATAAACAAGAACAAGATTCACGTGATTTGGCCTAAACTAACGTCCACGGACAATCAAACAAAAAGCGTTTCTACTATCAAGAATAAGATGCACAAAGGCTACAAACAATGAAAATTGTGTTCTCCAATGTTAGCCAAAACAAGATAATCACAAATACCGGTGCCCAAAAAATCGACACTCACATCCAAAACAATACCCCAAGTTCTCTCTCCAATTCCCACGCATAAAAGAGATTCAAATTCTAAAACCAACAACGTCCAAAAAAGACCTCACCTATTTATTCTCTCTCACTTATCAAATATAAATTACCTTTTATTTTTACCTAGTTTCCCACTTAGACTAAGACTCTTCTTTCTCTTTGCTTTCTAATTTTAGAGAAAATTACAAGTTTTTAAAATAAGTGACTTTCCTCAAATAAAAACAAACTAATATTGGATCCTATTGACAATTGATCAAACCAAGTTCCAATAAGTAACTCTAGTTGCAACCATAAATCAAGCTAAAACCCAACAGTCTCCATTTTGGCGAGATTTTGTAAACCAACAGTAATTCTCCACCTTGACACGAAATCGCATGCCATTCAAATATAGAAAACAAAATCCAACATCTTCAATTACAACCTAGGATCAAAATATCGTCCAATACCGATATGTATCGGACGATACGTATCGGTATCGGAGGTGGACGATACGGTACATTAAATGTACCGTATCGCCCTTTTACATGACTAATACTGGACGATACATTCAATGTATCGTCCGGTATGTTACTGTTCCAATACGTATCGTTAGATATGTACCGTTTTCGGTTCGGACGATACATACTGGTTTTTCGGCATTTTGATCCATGATTACAACTTCAAAATCGCCTTCAAACGTGCCCATTGACTCTAATGCACCTCGGAAGTGCCAAACTACTAGTGCACTCAAAAGTTTCAAGCTGCTGATACAAATGCACTCAAAAGTGCCAAAACTGTCAATGTACCTAAATGTGTCAAATTGCCGATGCACTCGAAAATAAGTGTCAAACTGTTAATGCACCAAAAAGTGTCAAAATTGCTAATGCTAATACACTCGAAAGTGTCAAACTGCTTATGAATCCGAAAGTGTCAAACTGTCGATGCACCCGAAAGTAAGTGAAAACTACCAATGCACCCGAAAGTGCCAAAACTTCTAATGTTAATACACTAGAAAGTGTCAAAATTGTTGATACACCTGACAGTACGTGTCAAATTATCAATGCACCCGAAAGTGCCAAACTACTAATGTTAATACACTCGAAAGTGTCAAAACTACGAATACATATAAAAGTGTCAAACTGTCAATGCACTCAAAAGTGTCAAACTACTAATGCACCCGAAAGTATGTGCCACATTGCCAATACCAATCCATCGGAAAGGGCCAAATGTGCCCGTAGGCTCCACTACACTTGAAAGTGTCAAACTGAGAATATATGCGATTATTTGCAGTACAAATCTTCATATCAACAGCGGTGATTGCTCCACCTAGCACAGTGCTTCTTTGCAATTAGTGTCCTTATCGTGAACTATTTCTAATCTTTCGCAAAACACAACTGATTTATCCCACAAATTTACATATTAATCTTGTCTCAACCTTTCTTCGTCACATCCATGGATCAAAATATCGTCCGATACCGATACGTATCGATATTGGACTAGGATGATACGGTACATTCGATGTACCGTATCGTCCAATTTATATGGGAAGGCTCAGACGACACATTCAATGTATCGTCCGATAAGTTACTATTCCGATACGTAACATCCGATACGTATCGGTTTGGAGCTCGGACGATACGTATCGAAAAATCGGCATTTTGACCCAAGGTCACATCTAATACTTCACACAACCAATTGTGAAAAAACCACCAACAACAGTAAAAAATTTCTCATGGAACAAAACGATACCCAAGTCGAAACCTAGGCTCTGATACCAATTATTGTGCAATAAATCTAAGAAAGTTTTTACACTTCCAATCTCATTAATGGCTTTCAGTATAGAGAAGACAATTAATAACCAAATAACAAATAGCACAAGAAGATAGAGAGAGAGAGAAAAAAAAAAAAAGATCACACCACAAAAAAGAACAAGATTTACATTGTTCGACCTAAGCGTATGTTCACGAGTAGTCAAACAAAATGCTTCTACTATCAAAAAGAAGACGCAAAAAGGCTACAAACAATGAAGATCTTATTCTCCAATGTTTCCGAACACAAGAGAAACACAAATGTCGGTGCCAAAAAAACCAAGACTCACATCTAAAACAAAACTCCAAGTTCTCTCCTTGACTCCCCCACACAAAAATGATCCCAATTCTAACACCAACAATGGCCAAAAAGATTTCTCACCTATTTATTCTCTCTCACTTAGCAAATATAACTTACCTTTTATTTTTACTTAATTTCCCACTTAGACTGATACTTTTCTTTCTCTTTACTTTATAATTTTAGAGAATAATACAAGTTTCCAAAATAAGTGACTTTCCTCAAACAAAAGCAAACTAATATGGGATCCTATTGACAATCGACCAAACCGAGTTCTAATAAATAACTCTAGTTGCAACCGTAAATTGAGCCAAAACCCAACAATCTCTACCTTGGCGAGATTTTCAAACCAACAATAATTCTTCACCTTGACATGAAATCTCATGTCATTCAAATATAGAAAACAAAACCAAGCATCTTTAATTTCAACTTCAAAATTGCCTTCAAACGTGCCCACCGACTCGAATGCACCCCGGAAGTGTCAAACTGCTAGTGCACTCAAAAGTGCCAAACTGCAGATACAAATGCACCAAAAAGTGTCAAACTGTCAAAGTACCCAAAAGTGTCAAACTATCGATGCACCCGAAACTAAGTGCTAGGCTATCAATGCGTCCGAAAATGCCAAAATTGCTAATGCTAATACATTCGAAAGTATCAAACTGCCTATGCATTCAAAAGTGCCAAATTGTCGACTGCTAATGCACCGGAAAGTGCCAAAACTGCTAATACTAATACACTCGAAAGTATCAAAACTACCGATGCACCCGAAAGTACGTGTCAAACTACCAATGCATTGAAAAGTGTTAAACTATTAATATTAATACACTCGAAAGTGTCAAAATTGCTAATACACACAAAAGTGTCAAATACTAATGCACCCGAAAGTGCATGCCAAATTGCCAATACTAATACACCTGAAAGGGCCAAATGTGCCCATAGGCTCCACCACACCTGAAAGTGTCAAACTACGAATACATGCGATTATTTGCAATATCAATCTTCATATCAACAATGGTGGTTGCTCCACCTAACATAGTGCTTCTTTGCAACTAGTGTATTTTATCATGAACTATTTTTTATCTTTCGCAAAACACAACTGATTTGTGCTACAAGTCTGTTAATTAATCTTGTCTCAATCTTTCTCCAACACATTTTAACCTTCACATAGCCAATTATAAAAAAACAACTACCAACAACCGAAAATTCTCGCGGAAGCAAAATGATGTCCAAGTCGAAACCTAGGCCCTGTTACCAATTGTTATGCAATAAACCTTAAAAAAAATTTGCACTTCCAATCTTGTTAATGGCTTTCATGTGTGGAGAAGACAATCAATAACTAAATAACAAATAACACAAGAAGATAGAAAGAGAGAAAAAGATCACACAACAAAAAAGAAGATTTACGTGGCTCGGCCTAAACTTACGTCCACGGGCAGTCAAACAAAGTGTTTCCACTATCAAGAAAAATATACACAAAGGCTACAAGTAATGAAGATCGTAGTCTCTAATGTTTCCCAACGCAAGAGACCCACAAATACCGGTGCGACAAAAACAAAGACTCACATCCAAAACAAAACCCCAAGTTCTCTCTCCGATTCTCACGCATAAAAGAGATTCAAATTTTAAAGCCAACAACGTCCAAAAAAGATTTCTCACCTATTTATTCTCTCTCACTTACGAAATATAACTTACCTTTTATTCTTTCCTAGTTTCCCACTTAGACTAAGACTCTTCTCTCTTTGCTTTCTAATTTTAGAGAATAATACAAATTTTCAAACTAAGTGACTTTCCTCAAATAAAAGTAAACTAATATGAGATCCTATTGACAATCAACCAAACCAAATTCTAATAGGTAACTCTAGTTGCAACCGTAAATCGAACCAAAATCTAACAATCTCCACCTTGGCAAGATTTCCAAACCAACAATAATTCTCCACCTTGACACAAAATCTTATACCATTCAAATATAAAAAATAAAACCAAACATCTTCAATTTCAACTTCAAAACCACCTTTAAGGGTGCCCACCGACTCTAATGCACCCCGAAAGTGCCAAACTGCCAGTGCACTTGAAAGTGTCAAGCTGCCGATACAAATGCACCCAAAAGTGTCAAACTATCGATGCACCCGAAAGTAAGTGCTAAACTATCAATACATGCAAAAGTGTCAAACTGCCTATACATCTGAAAGTGTCAAACTGTCAATGCACCTAAAAGTAAGTGTCAAACTGTTAATGCACCCGAAAGTGTCAAAACTTTTAATGCTAATACACTCGAAAGTGTCAGAACTGTCGATGCACCTGAAAGTACGTGCCAAATTGTCAATGCACCCGAAAGTGTTAAACTACTAATGTTAATGTACTCGAATATGTCAAAATTGCTAATGCATACAAAAGTGTCAAACTGTTAATGCACTCAAAAGTGTCAAACTACTAATGCACCCGAAAATGTGTGCCAAATTGTCAATACCAATATACTCGAAAGGGCCAAATGTGCCCCGCTCCACCACACTTGAAAGTGTCAAACTGCGAATGTATGCGATTATTTGCAATAACAATCATCATATCAACAACGTTGACTGTTTCACCTAGCCCAATGCTTCTTTGCAACTAGTGCCCTTTGTCATGAATTATTTCTGATATTTCACAAAACACAACCGATTTGTGCCACGAGTTTGTTGATTAATCTTGTCTCAATCTTTCTCCTTTACATCTAACCTTTCACTCAGCCAATCGTAAAAAACTACCACCAACAACTGAAAATTTCCCGCGGAAGCAAAACGATACCCAAGTCGAAACGTAGACTCTGAACCGATTGTTGTGCAATAAACCCTAGAAAGTGTTTGCACTTCCAATCTCCTTAATGATTTTCACGTGCGAAGAAGACAATCAATAACTAATAACAAATAACACAAGAAGATAGAAAGAGAGAAAAATATTACACCATAAATAAAAACAAGATTTATATGATTCGGCATAAGCCTACGTCCATGGGCAATGAAACAAAATGTTTCCACTATCACTATAAAAATAAGGTGTTTCAGTAGCACTTGCTGTTAAGATAGTTTTTGGTAGCGACAGTTTTTTGTAGCGACGAGACTAATTAATAGCAATAGTTTTTTGTTAAAAAACTGCTGCTAATAGTCTTATTTTTTGTAGTGGATCAAGAAGAAAATGTACAAAGGCTACAAACAACGAAGATCGTATTCTCCAATATTTTCCAACACAAGAGAACCATAAATACCAGTGCCCAAAAAACTAAGACTCGCATCCAAAATAAAACCCTAAGTTCTCCCTATAACTCTCACGCACAAAAGAGGTCCTAATTCTAAAACCGACAACACCTTAGAGAAAGTGACCTGAAAATAATGTTCAAACGTGATGTGTGCCACCTGATTTTTCAGGTCGTCTATGGGCACTATAAAAAATAAGACTATTAGCGATAGGGGTATTAGTGGCAGTTTTTTAATAATAGCGACAATTTATGACTACCGCTAATAATCTTATTTTTTATAGTATACGATGCATGCCATGTAAAATCCAAAATTGATCATTTGATAAGTTTTCCATAATCTTAAGATCAATTTTATGAAATTTTGAACGAAAACGGCCTCCCTCGTGTGATTCAAAGTAATCAATGGTTGTTAAGGTAGGTTCCCTCCCTAACTCGGTAGGAGAGAATATAAGCTACTCATAGAAATAACATTGTGTGATATGACTACGGGGTTTTTCGTCGTTAAAGTTGAAAAAAACTAAAATTAGAAGAATTTGTCTTTTATGTTGTGTTGGAACATTAAATACAAGATGGGTAGTTTCGTTTGATAGTATTTTATAGCACCATGAAAACGAAATCAACCATTGATATAATTTCATCTATATTGATTAATGGATAAAATTTTACTCACTCAAACTCAAATTATAAAATATAATTATAGTCTATTAATCAATCATTTTAATAAATAATTAACACAATAAATTGAACATAACAATTATACTCTACGCTCATCGGAGTCTTACTTTCCCGGTAACCCAGGCCACTCCACGGAGGGCTCAAGGGCATGACATTCTCTGCAAGCTGATAAAAATGAGGTGAAGCATCTCCGCGCGAACCATGATCTTTCGGAAGTTTCCTTCACTTGTCTCTTGAATCTTCCTTCGTCTTGCATCACTGTTTCCAGCTTCTTACAATCACGAAACTCAACCGGTGACTTGAGGGTAGGTGGCTGGGTTATGAATTGTCGCCGTGGATCAGAAGCATGCCCTTGAAATCGAACCTGTTTAGAAACTGAGCTTCTAACTCCGGAACCCGTTGTTTTGACTAATATTCCCGTTGGATCGGCCCTTTTATCGCCACTATTTTGTCGAGAGTTGTTACTGCTGCTGCTGCTACTACTACTGCTATTGTTTCTACTGCTTCTGATACTGCTACTACGTGAAGATGAAATCGAGTCCCTACTACTTTTTGGGCCACTTGTGGGTCCAGAAAAATCAATCGGTTCATTATCCGTCGACGGAGAAGGCAAGCCTTTTGGAGAACCGTCGACGGTGACCGGAGATTCCTTTTTTGTATTGGGACTTGGAGGGTTTCGATGGTCAAATTGAAATACCGAATTAGCGAAGAGACCGTGATCAGGCAGCCATCCATCTGTATCTTTATCTTTGGCAATCACGGCATGGAACGAGAATGTATCGTCGAAATCGTCATGATGGCGATCGCCATCGCAGATGTTGGAAGACTTCTTGACCTGATTTTTCTCCATGAGAGAGAGAGAGAGAGAGAGAGAGAGAGAGAGAGAGAGAGATGTAAGCCGTTTAGCAAGCCACCTTGCTAGTTAACATGGGTTATTTATATGAAAGGAGGAAAAGAACGAGGTGATGGATACAAGGGAAAGGGTTAGCTTAACGTAGAAAATTATGCAAATAAGAAGCGCCTTTGGTCACTTACGGCTCCATTGATTATGGACGGCTCATAGTGCTCTAGTTTTATCATTATCATCGCCCGTGGTGTTCTTTTCGAAAGAAACGTTCAACTTTTTCTGTTCATTTTAATTTCCTTCCATTTTGAAATAGAGAGACCATGGTTTTAAGTATCCACCGATTCCATTCTGACCCGGCCTGTGCTAACTTAGGGTGCGCATATGCTTTTGGAATTAGGCAGGTTTAAATACCCAAATTATAAAAAGAAGGAAAAATATCGGCCGATTCTGATCCAGATCGACTTTGGCCTAAATGATACCAATTTCCTAGGTTGTATAGTTTTGACACGGGTCTTGGCCGAGGATTAGTTGGATCGCTCCAGATTGGCCGATTCCAAGCGAGATTTAACTTAGATCGCTGATCCACGGATAAAAGAGTTCGTATATCGAAGCAATATGGTATGATTTACAATGAATATAAATTTTAAGGGATAATGGCTGGCGACCGATCGATGTTTAAACACCAAGTAGTGTCTAAGCGATCTACCACCATTAAAATAAAATTTTTGATCTTACACCATTGAAAAGTGATGTACTATTATACTACATGGCATTGATTTATGATCAATCTAAATTGTTCATTATTGAGAAAGGTTGTTGCCAAAAAATCATATCCACGAGTGGACCTGAACCATCCGAATGGCAAATTTGACTATCATGCATTAAAATTAAACACAACGGTTGGTATTAGAGTGCTGAGATTGGATGGTTTAAATCTCTCAAAAAATCTAATTTTTGGCCCACTACCTTTCAACTTAAGTTCTATCACTTTGACGGTATGGATTACCTCCATCTTAACCTCATAAATAATATACAATCCTTTAAGAACCATTTTGGTGCCTAATCGGCCATGATCATGATCTGGAGAGTTGTACCCAAATTTTAAAGTACGAAAAATATAACTCAAATCTTCTAAAATCCTAGGCTAATGTCATCTTCTAAATGTTTCAAAGAATTCTGGTTGTAAGTGATTATGGAATTTGTCCAAATATACGGCCAATAGGCTTTCATACATTAAATTAGAATCATTAGCTACTAATTTGAACAACTTATTTAACAGCTTATGCTGAAAAAAGTTAACCCATTTTAATTTTCACCCTCAAACTTTCTTGCATTGGGATTGCCCGATCTGAACCACCGATACCGATCTGGATCAGTTTTGGACTGATCGATATCCGATATTTGAAATCATGAGAGAGACTTTGCTTATGCTTATGGCATTTATAGGAAGGATAACTCTATTCACACCTACTGAATTACTGAGGGCACCTACGTTGAAAACTATTAAATAGCTTTGAATCAGATGATGAAGATTATCTTTCGCCCCAATCTTCTACACAAGGGATTTTGAAAAACTGACCATCTGATGATACACCTCTAGTCGCTAGATCTCTTATGTGGAAGATTGGGGCGAAAAATGATCATCATCCTATTATTCAAAGTTGTCACTGGTTTTCAACATAACTTGTAAAAAAAAATGGTTTTCAACGTAGATGCCCTCATAATCTGGTAGATGTGAATAGAGCTACCCTTGTAGGAATAGGTCATGTAGCGTTGTTAGATCAGTCCAAGTCATTCACTTAGCAACTCATCATTGGCACGGCCATCCTTAAAAAGCATGGCCATTAGCAAGGTATCAACTATCAAATATTGATTCGTATCTATCCAACTTGGTATCGCACTACAAAAAATAAGACTATTAACGGCAACCAAAAATTGCCGCTATTAATAAAATATTGCTACTAATACCCTTGCTGGTAATAGTCTTTAATAGTTTTTTGTCAATACCAATAGTTTTTTACTCTAAAAAATTGCCGTTAATAATTTGTTTTTTTGTAGTATCGGTATCAGCCGATACATATCCGAAATTGGCCTATATATATATATATATATATATATATATATATATATATATATATATATATAGGCTGATTAGTATCAATCTTTCAAGGACTGATACCCGATTTTGATACCCATTTTGTTACCTTGACCATTAGAAGATTAGGACCATCTTATTGGTACCCTTTAATGTCAACTTTGAGCAATGCCTATTTCCTAGGCCCCTAAAATTATGTTTGCGCGAGATGTGTATCATATAATTCCGTCTGACAGGTGTGTCACGATCTCAAGATTTATTTTGTTGAAGATTAAGATGGAAAACGTATCTCTATCATTTGATCCCAAGCAATAAATGGGTTTGAAGTTCCGATGTTGGCGCTCTCAGAAAAGGCGTGCATTTATATACAGGTACCTTTGGATAGATTAAAAGGTGTGCATTAATATATAGGTACCCTTTCGATAGATTAGACCGTTAACAATTTTAATATATAAGGCTTATTTGGATCCTCAATTTTAAATCCGGGAAAGGTACAATTTTTCAGTATTCGGCTCAATGGCTACGTGAAGTGAAATATTCTGAAAGAAAATATATGGAAAAAAAAAAAGAAGATTAAAAAAGTAAAAAAATATTTAAAAATTATGATTTATGGTAAAATTTTGAGAATTATTTGCAAATATTTGCAAACTTTTGAACATTTGCCGAATTTTTCAAAATTTTGAATAATTCCGGATTAATTCAGTTGATCATCCCAAATATGCGAATTATTTGCAAACTTCTAAAAAATTCGGTGAATTTGCTGAGTATGGATTAAACTCCTCCACTGTGCCTCAAGCTTAATAAGGATGCCCCCTCGGCTGGTAATCCGGGCCCAAGTGGTGGTGGTGGTGGTGGTGGTGGTGTGATTTGTGAAGATAAGGGTGATTATTGATGGTTTGAGCTTTATAGGATCATTTGGCCAAAGACGATCAATAGCGTCCGATCGATATGTGTATTAACGTACCTTGGTTACACGCTATCTTTGGATCCAAACTTGCTGCTTGGATGGCACCGATCTTCAGCCCTCTTCTTCACCGTCAACTCTATTGCACGATGGGGATTCGAGCTCCACAAGAGATGACAAGGTTTTGTTGAAGTGAGAATCGGAACCGTGCATCCCTTATATATAGCGTTATGCATATCCTACCCATCAAGGTTTTCTATTCATAATTTGATTGTAAATCACAATCATACTTAAATTAGGAAATTCGATTATAGTTGCTCCTTATAAAAGTTCACCATAAATAACAACTTCTAATTATGATTGATAACTCATCATCTACCGGTCAATGCACTGACAATAGTGAGCGGCCACAATCAAAGAAAAATCTAGCAGTCTCCCAATTGGCCATACTATGTCAGTAAATATTGATTTTCCGAATGTTAGCTAACTTCTTTTAGAATGACAAGCTTTAATCAATCTTAACTAGGGTATCTTACAATCAGTTCGATCTAGTGTGATTACTAACATAGAATCAATGTAATTAGTGCATCAGCTCATCGACACATGATCGTTCATTAGTTACAATATTAGCGCTCATCACTGACATGGATTCTAACCAGCATGATTTCACATAGATTGCGAGTTTACAAATTGAATAGTGATTACATGTAAACTCAATCTATTATTGGTCCTACTTTATTGCCATCTATTGGCATCATATGTTCTAAAATTTTATTTGCATAAAAATAGAGAAATAAATAAATAATTCTTATTTTTGAACCAATTGAACAAATGTATTCACTCTTATACATCCACTCTCAAATGTCATCAAAATTATCCTTTAATCTCATGCGCGCAACGTGCTCCGAAAAGAGCTTGGGAGGTAAGCCTTTAGTGACATGAGCGTAGTACTGATCTTTTCAATATATACAATTTGATTCTGAATTTTCTCTCTTACAACAAGATATTTAATATCAATATATTTGGAACCTCCACTAGTCTTGTTGTTATTGGAGATAGTTATCGCAACGGAATTGTCATATAAGATTCTCAGTAGCCTTGAAATACTATCAACAATTCGAAGCCCTAAGAAAAATTTCTTAACTATATCGCCTCACATGTTGCCTCAAAACATGTAACGAACTCTGCTTCCATAGTAGACGAAGTAGTCTGCGCTTGCTTAACGCTCTTCCAAGAACCCTTAAGCACAAAGGCAACAGTAGCTGAGCAATTATGCATGTTAAACCTTTTGAAAACTTTGTCAATATAAGCTCTTTGAGACAATCCTAATATGCCACGAGCTCTATCTCGGTGAATCTCAATTCCTATCACAAAGGAAGCTTCACCAAGATCTTTCATATCAAAACTCTTTGATAAAAAGTTTTTTGTCTCATAAAACATGCTCAAATTACTACTCGCAAGTAATATATTATCAACATATAAAACAAGAATGATAAATTTACTCTCACTGATTTTAAGATATATGTATTGATCCACAATATTTTTTTTAAAATCAAAGTTTGAAATTACTTCGTGAAATTTTAAGTGCCATTGTCGAGATGTCTGCTTTAAACCATATATAAACCTTTTGAGTCTACAGACTAAATGGCTCCCCCCCTCAACTTAAAAACCATCAGGTTGTGTCATAAAGACATCTTCATGCAAGTCACCGTTCAGAAAAATAATTTTTATATCTATTTGATGTAATTCTAAGTCAAAATGAGCTACTAATATCATGACTATCCGATAGGATTCCTTTCTAGAGACAGGAGAAAATATCTTTTTATATTCTATTCTCTCCTTTTGAGTGAACCCTTTAGCGACTAACCTGGCCTTATATCTTTCTACATGACCTTTGGAGTCTTGTTTAGTTTTATATACTCATTTACAGCTTACAGGCTTAACTCCTTCAGGTAACTCGCAAAGATCCCAGACTGAGTTATGTTTCATTAATTTTAACTCATCTTTCATAGCTTCGAGCCATTGAGTGGATTTATCGCTCTTCGTAGCTTGGTTAAAAGAAACATGATTTGATTCCTTTCCAAAATCATACTCACTCTCATTGAGATAGACGATATAGTCATCAGAAATGATTAGCTTCTTTGTTCTCTCTGATATACGCAATGGTTGATCATTGACGGTTGCCATGGGAGCAAGAGCCTCCTCAATGTGGGGTGTTTCAATAGGTAAGCTACAGGTGCATCAACACTTTCTTGAATAACTAGTGTTGGTGCCACATTTACTTGAATAAAAGAGAGAGAAATTATAACCTGATTCTCCTCAAAAGTGATTTTCTTAGGCTCAACACTCCCACTATTCTCACAATCCTTAAAGAATTTCACATATCTAATCTCACCAATTCAAATACTATGAGTAGGGCAATAAAATTTGTAGCCTTTCGACCTCTCAGGGTAACTAATGAAATGATAATTTATAGTTTTAGGATCCAATTTTTCTAATTATGAATTATACACCTTTGCTTCAGCTAAACAGTCATAAATGTGTAAATATCCTAAAGTCGGTTTTCTTCCTACCCATAGCTCACAAGGAGTTTTGGGATCCGCCTTACTAGGAACCCGATTCAGGATATGCACTGCTATTTTTAAGGCTTCTCCTCACAAGAACATAGATAACTTAGAGTTGCACAACATGCTTCTCACTATATCCATAGGAGTACGATTTCGTCACTCAGCTACACCGTTCTGTTCAGGTGTTCCCAGCATGGTGTATTGACTAACATTGTCATGCTCTTGTAGATACAAGGCGAATGGTCCTAGATTGCGACATGCTTCAGAGTATCTACCATATTACTCTCCGCCTACATCAAATCCCACAATTTTAATCTTTGAATTGAGTTATAACTCAATTTCGGATTTATAGATTTTAAATATATCCAAGGCCTCAGATTTCTCATAAATGAGAAATATATAACCGAAGCGAGAATAATCATCAGTGAAGGTAATAAAATACTTTTGGCCACCAATAGCAGGGGTTAAAAATGGTCCACAAATATCAGTATAAACTATTTCTAGTAAACCCGTGCTCCTGATAGCTTTCTTCTTATTAGTCTTTGTGAGTTTTCTTTTAACGCAATCAACACAAGTATTGAAGTCAGAGAAATTGATCGCATCGATTATATCATCTTTAATTAACCTCTCCATTCTATCTTTAGATATATGGCCTAAACGTTTATGTCATAAAATGGAGGAATTGTCGACTACTCGTTTTCGTTTCTTACTAACTTTATCATCCTCATGCATAGAACTAAAGATTGGGCGTAAGATAAATCCAAGTTCAACTGATAAAGATTGCCCATTAGTGAGTCACTACCCACAATATCATAATTAAAAAATAGAGTTAAAACATTATGTCCAAATTTAAATTCAAAACCTAATGAATCCAATTTAGAAATTGATATAAGATTTCTAGTGATACTCGGAACGTAAATAGTATCAACTAAATTCAAAATGAAACTACTATCTAAAATAAGACTAAAAGTCCCAATGACCTCCACGTCTGCTTCTACTCCATTTTCGAGTTTGATGGTTCGTTCGCCTTTACTTGACTTCCTGCTGGATCGAAATCCCTACATTGAATTACTTATATGAATAGTTACATCAGAATCTATCCACCAACTACTGCGTAGAGCATCAACATAAAGTGATTCAAAATATATAAAGACTAAGTCATTACCTTTCTTAACTAGTCAATCTCTGTATTTCTGATAATTCTTCTAGATGTGTCCCTTCTTCTTACAGAAGTGATACTTAATCTCATAAGTAGATCCACTAGCTTCTCCTTGTTTGGTTTCCTATGGAGAAGCTTTCACGTCATTTCTTTTATATGATCTCTTCTTTCTCTTAAAATTTTCTTTCGATGGTCCAAGAGTGGCGTAATGAGCACTTTCAAGTTTTTCAGCCTGGAGACTTTCTTCTTCTTGAACACAGTGAATGATTAGCTCGTTCATCTTTCATTTCTCTTTCTACGTATTATAATTAATCTTGAACGAGTCAAATTATGTAGGAAGAGAAGTCATGATGAAGTAAAAAAAATAACCTTCAAAAAAACCTATGTCCATTTCTTTCAAGTCGTCATGCCACTCATTCTCATAATGTGCTCCCAGGCGCCACTTTGACCTTCGTATTTTATGGTTCCCATTTTAAAAATAAGACTATTGGCAAGTTCTTTAAAAGTTCCCTGAAATTATTCCTTAATAGCTTGCATGTAGTCCTGTACATTGTGCGAGTTAGGAATACCTCCCCGGATCACATCAGTAAAGAAACTCTTTATGATCATGAGGCTCATATGAATTGATCTATCCCATTTTTCCAAATCCGTATTGTTCACTTTCAGATCCTCAGCTGAGGCATCAACAGTGAGCACATTGAGTTTATCAAATCGTATGCATAGTCAAGATCTATGCATAGTCAAGATCCATGCAACCTAAAATAATTTCAACTTGTTCCTTTGATTTGCCATAGTTTGAGCCACTCAAAGATTCAATCCCACCAATCATAATAGTAATAGAATATAGGTTCAATGCTGCATAATAATTAAAGGCTTTAGTATGTCCAGATACAATTATAGTAACTATTAATTCCACAATGTTATATTTATAGTATTTGACGCAAGTGTTAAATTATGTCAAGGAATATAATAAAAATTAAAACTAATATGATTTTATTGAGAAGCAATTTGTATCATTATGACCCTCCGTTGGGTCGAGTCATAACACACTAGTCGATTCTTCAATCGATATTATTGATTGTGGTACTAATTGCATAATTATGACCCTCTGTTGGATCGAGTCATAACACACTAGTAGTACTCACACACAAAATAATGAATAATAAAATACAACCAGTATACAATATTAAGTGATTCATTACCATTGGGAATAAGTAATCCCTTAAGATGTGACATCAACGTTTACTACACACTAATGTGCAGTAAAATATGGTGATATTTCACCCTTAAAAGTTTATATTTAGTCATCTGATGAAAGCTATCTAACATGATTTATGAAGTTTTCTAAGTTTCAGGTCAAATTGGTCATTAAATGCATTAGGAAGCACAAAAAGATACAAAGTGAACAGAAATTGGATCATTGAAGCAAAGCAGAGATGACACCGAACCATTTGACTAGGTCGATCGATCGACCCTCTTTGGTCGATGCATCGACATAGTCCGAAAGAATTCAAATTTAAAATCCAAACTTTAATATGGTCGATCAATCGACCAAGTTCAAATTCAAATTTGAATTCCGAAATTTGATGATATTTAAAGGAAAATCTGAGGATTTGAGAGCAATCTTCTTCCGCTTGCGTTTTTCTATTTTTCTGCTTTGAGTTTTTGAGGGCATTCGGTTCCAGTTTCTTTGCCAAGTTTTTAGTATTCATCTTCTAGACATAAGATAGATATTAGTTTCTCATTTATGCACTTTCGAGGAGTTGTACGGAACTTGGATTAAAGCTTTTCGTGAATATTGTTAAAGCTTTTTACGGTATTTTAATATTAATGTTGATTTATTTTTCAATCATGCTATTTACTTTTATCATGTGTGGCTAAGTTCATTTAAGGATAGGGATCTAATGAATCTCATCCGAGATATTTATTTATTATAATATAAATTTGTGATGAAGATATCATATCTGTTAGTGGACTCTGATATTTTTATGTTAGGGATATAATCTCCTTGCCATCTGAGATATGGGAGCTAATCATGCCCCGTAACCTCAGATTTGCAATGGAGATGTTATCCTAATCTCTGTTATCTCAGGGTAAATTTTACCACTTTCTGAGGTGTGAATGTTAATCATACACGCATGAGATGTTAATCACACATCTCCTTTATCTCAGATTTGTAGTGTGGAATTGACCTAAAGATTTGATTCTAAGTATCTTCGGATGTGTGAGTGTTAATCATACACTCATGAGATGTTAATCACACATCTCCTTGATCTCAGATCTACACTTTAGAACTCACGGGTGTTCAGATTCCAGGCATCTTTTGTAAATCTCGTATCTTCATCATAAATTTATATTTCATAAATGATAAACCTACGATGGGAGGATTTAACATCTCAATCCGTACCTTTCATTAATTGTTTAAATTTCTAATTTCGTTAGTATTTATTTCATACATCAAAAGCTCTCAAAATCTTAGATTAGTGGTTACTGTGATAAGATCTGTGGTTGTTCTTTTAATTGGTTGTTATTTCTGATTTTAAATTTTCTAACCAATTCTCGTGGGAACGATCTCGTACTCTGCACCCACTATCTGCAAACTGATTCGTGCGCTTGCGAGTATAATACAACTTAATTTTCACAACAAGTTTTTGGCGCCGTTGTCGAAGAATGTGAATAGAGAATTTGAAATTTTTAGGAAATAGAAAATTAATTTTAGAAATTTCTGTAGGTTTAAAAATCAGTAACTTTGCTAATTAAAAAAAAAATTTCAAAATAAAAATTTGAAAACTTTTGAGTTACGATCAATCGACTTGAACAGTCGATCAATCGAACACAAAAATAAAAAATAAAAAATATATAATATATATATTTCATTGAGATCGATCAATCGACTTCAAAAAATCCACAAAATCTTTCGCCATAATCTTTGGATTTTTAAAATTTTAAAATTCAAAATTTTGAATTTCTAACTTCGGGAAAAAAAAAATCAATTTTCAAATTTCAGATTCAAACTCTCGATCGATCGGCCTAAATCCTTGATCAATCGGAGCCTATCTCTTGATCGATCGATCGACCTAAACAGTTGATCAATCAAATATAAAAAAATAAAAAGTAAATTTCAAACTATAACTTTCTCGATCAATTGACCTAAACAGTTGATCAATCAAACAAAAAAAATAGAAATCATAAAACTTGTGCAGCTTGTGTATGCACACGAGGTTTTCTAGAGATAAATCTTTAGAACTTTTCAATTCTGAGATCGAGCAAACTTGTCGTTTGAATCTAAAAGAGATCAGAACAGGGCGAGAAGCTAAAAGTGAAACATTAATTCAATTCGAAATGAATACAAACGGCTGTGGTACTAATTGCATCACGTATCCCGCCACACCTGGTGGCAAATTTGAAATTCGTACCAAGGTGAGTCAAATCCTTCCAATTTTTCATGGTATGGAAAGAGAAGATCCGTACCAACACATCAAAGACTTCATCGAAGTCTGTTCTTCGGTGTATCAAAACTTCAGTGAAGAATCTGTGAGACTATGTCTATTTCCTTTCTCTATAAAGGATAAGGCCAAAGCATGGTTAAACTCTTTACCAGCTCGATCCATAACCACCTGGGATAAGATGGTTAAGAATTTTTTGTGAGTCAACCTGGTTTAGCACAAAATTCCATAACCAACTAGCATAGCAACTTGTGAGTCAACCTGGTTTCGCACAAAATTCCCCACCGCCTGGATTCAATAATCAATAAGGAAATGTTGCACCACGTCAATCTCAAAACAAATATCCTCAGAGTGAGGATATGTAGAAGTTCATCTAATCCAATACCTCTTCAATCTCAAGTATAGAGACGCAAATTGGGTAATTGGCGACGCTCCTCTGCGAGAGAGAGAAAGGATCATTCCCGAGCCAATCAATTCCAAATCCGAGAGGGTAGATGACTATTGAGCATTCCTCAAGCTCATCTCAGGAAGAAAACCAATAACAGATCAAGGCAATCACTACATTGAGATCTGAAAAGCAAATCGACAACAAAGTAGGAATGCCAAAAAAAGATGAGAAACCTGAACCTGAAGACAAAATTGAGATGAACAAGGAAGTTGAAGAAGAGGGGAAACAAGAGAAGTAAGAGAAAAAGATCGAAGAAAAGAGTGAGAGAGAGAAAAGTTTCGTACCCAAAGCCCCATATCCTCAAAGGCTAATGGGACCAAAGAAAAATTACGATCAGGAAGGGATCATTGAAATATTCAAGCAGCTGAAAATAAATATCCCCATCCTAGATGCCATTCAGCAAGTGCTGGTATATACAAAATTTCTAAAGAATTTGGTCACGATCAAGTGGAAGACTAATGTCCCGAAGAAAGCCTTCTTAGCAGAGCAGGTAAGCTCAATTTTGTAAGCGAGACTTTCATTAAATATAAGGACCCTGGATGTCCTACAATTTCAATCATTATAGGGGAGAATTGCATTGATCAAGCACTTCTAGACCTTGGAGCAAGTGTCAATCTATTTTCATACTCTGTGTACAAGGAACTTGAGCTGGGAGAACTTAAGCCCACAGCTATGGCCCTTCAACTTGCAGATAGGTCAATCAAAATTCCTAGGGGAATAGTCGAGGATGTCCTCATCAAAGTAGACACTTTCTACTTCCCAGTTGATTTTATTGCCTTGGCTACAAAACTCATTCATCAATAAAGAAATAATGTTTTGATAATTTTAGGAAGACCATTCCTATCAACATCGAATGCACTAATTAATTACCGAAATGGGATAATAAATCGGTCATTCGGGAACATGACTGTGGAATTGAATATTTTTAACATTACAAGACAACCTGTTGAAGATGAGAAACATGCACAAGTTTGCATGATTGATAATATTATGAAAAATAAATTTTTTGTTTCAGGATATGAGGACCCTTTAGAGGCATGTCTGACACATTTTGGTAGACTTCGATGTGGTTTAGGTGATACACATAGTTAATGAAATGTTAGACTCGACGCCACTCTTGAGAGAAAATGAATGTCGATTCAAAGATGAGAGAAAGGAGGAAGAAAATCAAGAAGAATCAAGAGAAGAGGAGAAATCAAAGCTGGAACTAAAATCTCTCCCTCCAGCTTTGAAATATACATACTTGGGTGCAGATGAAACTGACCCAGTGATTATTTCAGTAAACTTGAATGACAATCAAAAGGAACAACTCATTGAAGTACTCCAAGACTACAAAAGTGCTATCGGATGGTCTATCAAAGACATTAAGAGAATTAGCCCAACGGTGTGTATGCACCGAATTTATTTGGAAGAAAGCACTAAACCCTCTAGAGAACCGCAATACATATTGAATCCAATAATGCAAGACGTTGTGAGAAAAGAGGTTATTAAGCTGCTAGATGCTGGAATTATATATCCAATTTTCGATAGCAAATGGGTGAGTCCGACACAAGTAGTGCTCAAAAGTCTGGAGTGACTATAGTGACAACTAAGGTTCAAATTGGCTGGAGGGTGTGTATTGAATACAGAAAGTTGAATTCGATGATCAGAAAATATCACTTTTCCCTCCCATTCATTGATCAAATGCTCGAGAGATTGGCCAGACATCAATACTATTGTTTCCTCGATGGCTAGTCTGGATTTAATCAGATAGTTATTACACTGGAAGATCAGGAGAAGACGACATTTATATGTTCCTTTGGAACATTCTCCTATCGAAGGATGCCTTTCGGACTTTGCAATGGTCCAGCCACATTCCAAAGATGTATGCTGAGTATATTCTCAGATATGGTGGAGAGGTTCCTAGAGGTCTTCATGGATGACTTCTCTATTTATGGAGATAATTTTAGTGATTGTTTGCACCATTTATCTCTTGTTCTTGCAAGATGTCAAGAGAAGAACCCTATTCTAAATTGAAAAAAGTGTCATTTCATGGTGCAAAATGGTATTATTTTGGGACATATCATATCGTCTCGAGGCATTGAAGTGGACAAGGCAAAGGTAGATCTGATTTCAAACCTTCCACGACCTAAGACAGTCAAAGAAGTAAGGACTTTCCTTGGACACGCCAATTTTTATCGACGTTTTATAAAGGATTTCAGCAAAATTGTGAAACTATTGTGCAGTCTGCTCTCTAAAGATGCCTCATTCATTTTTGATGAAAAATTTCAAAATGCCTTTGAAATTATCAAGACAGAATTGGTCAAAGCTCCTATAATCCAACCCCCAGATTGGACACTCCCATTCGAAATCATGTGTGATACGTCGGATTATGCAATTGGAGCTGTTCTAGGGCAAAGGGTAGAGAGAGTATCGCATGTTATCTACTATGCGAGTCGAACTCTCAATGATGCCCAATTGAACTATTCCACTACAGAAAAGAAACTCCTAGCTGTAGTTTTTACGTTGGATAAATTTCGATCCTATTTATTGGGATCAAAAGTTGTAGTGTTTACTGATCATGCGGCTCTTCGCTACCTCTTTGCAAAGAATGATGCAAAAGCTCATTTAATCCGATGGATTTTACTTCTGCAAGAGTTCGATCTGGAAATCAAAGATAAAAATGGATCAGAAAATGTGGTAGCTGACTATTTATCTCGAATCATTGTTGAAAAGTTTGAGAATTTGGTTTCGATCCTAGAAAATTTCCTGATGAACAATTGTTTGTTGTTGAACATTCGCCATGGTATGCAGATTTGGTCAACTACTTGGTGACGGATCAGATACCTAAGCACTGGAATAAGAATGAGAAAGTTGTTTTTCTAGGACGAGCAAAGCACTATTTTTTCGAGGATTTGTACTTGTTTAAATATTGTGTTGATCAAATTATCAGAAGATGCATTCTGGAACATGAGCAGTCAAAAATTATTTCATTTTGTCATGAGTTGTCCTGTGGAGGACATTTTAGCTCAAGAAAGACTGCTACTACGATTCTCCAATATGGATTTTATTGGCCAACAATTTTTAAAGACTGTCACCAGCACTGCATTTCATGTAGTAACTGTCAAATGTTAGGTAGAATTTCAAGGAGAAATATGATGCCTTTAAATCCAATTCTAGAGGTCGAAATATTCGATGTATGGGGAATAGACTTCATGGGCCCATTCCCGGATTCTTTTGGAAATTCATATATTCTGGTTGCAGTGGATTATGTTTCAAAATAGGTTGAAGCAATGGCCTGCAAAACTAACGACCACAAAGTGATTGTTAAATTTCTTAAAAATAAGATATTTCCAAGATTTGGTACTCCACGCGCTATTATTAGCGATGGCGGAAAGCACATCTGCAACAAAATTTTTGCTCAGCTTATGGGAAAGTATGGGATTACGCACAAAGTGGCTACACCTTACCACCCTCAAACTAGTGGACAAGTTGAGGTTTCGAATCGGGAAATAAAATGCATTTTAGAGAAAACGATAAAGCCTAATCGGAAAGATTGGTCGTTGAAATTGAACGACGCACTCTGGGCATATCGGACAGCGTTCAAGGCTCCCATCGAAATGTCCCCCTATAGGATGGTCTTTGGTAAAGGTTGTCATTTACCTGTTGAATTAGAACACCGGGCCTATTGGGCTATCAAGTTTCTAAATTTTGGCCTGCAAAAAGCTGGTAAGAAGCGAAGTCTAGAAATTACAGAGTTGGAGGAAGTAAGAGCTGATGCAAATGATTGTGCAAAATCTTACAAGGACCATATGAAGCGTGCCCATGACCAACTTATTTTAAGAAAAGCATTCACAGTGGGTCAGAAGGTACTGTTATACAACTCAAGACTCCATCTGTTTCCAGGAAAGCTCAAAACCCGATGGAGCGGTCCATTCCGGGTAAATCGAATATTTTCAAATGGAGCAATTGAACTCTGTAAACCTCGAAATGACAGTAAATTTCGAGTCAATGGGCAACGGGTGAAACCGTTTTTAGAAATTTTCATTGAAATTTTTGATTAAATTTTGTTAAGCAATTCCGATCAACCGGGATGAAATTGAAAGATTTGGAATGTCGGGCTAGCGACATTAAATTTAGCGCTTCTGAGAGGCAACCCAAGTGTATGAAACATGTTAAAAAAAAGAAAAAAGAGAAGGAAAAAGGAATGAAGGTCGATCGATCGACCTTACACTTCGATCAATCGACAAGAGACGAATGGTCGATTGATCGACCAAGCTTTGTCGATTAATCAACATTCATTATGGGCATTTATGAGCATTTTTCTGGCTGGTGTTTTTATTGTCGATCAATCGATGTTTTTACTCAATTGATCGACCTTAAACGTTGCGCATTTTCGAGGCGAATTAAGTGTCACGTCGTTTCATACTCTGCCTGCGCTGTTATCGATCAATCGACATGTAAGGTTGATCAATCGACTTTCTCAAAAGTCAATTTGCACTTGTGAACACACTGTTCCAATGCCTGCATGTCAGTGTCGATTAATCGACCTAGAAAGGTAGATCGATAATATTTGAATGATAGATCACTTTAATGATGCATCTTTTCGATGTCTGGGTCGATTGATCGATATATATATGTCGATCGATCGACATATACATTGCGCCCGAGAGTGAAGTGGTGCCTCTGTGTTTATTTAAAGGATCGAACGTCCTTTCTTTTCCTCATTCTCTCCAACATTCCTAGTCTTGTCCGAACATTCTCTGCGATGGCGTCATCTTCTTCTGCAAGACTTCCTCAGTGATCGAAAAGAGTTTTTCGAGAACGACCCAAAGGCCATTTTGTAACTAAGGAAATTTCATCGGAGTATGTGTATGATCTGCAGGCATTCAATGCGATGCCAGAGTGCGCAATCTCACTTGCGTATATTGCTACTCTCAATCTCCACTTTCTGATGACGCCACCAGAAATCAACGTCTTGGAGCGGGTAGTCCGTTTGTTTTATCATAATATAGAGTGGAAAAGTGTGTCGATTGAGACTCATGAAGATGCCCATTTCACCGTCTCCATTGACGGCTGGAAAAGAAAATTTTATTCGTATACAATAGCAGCTATTTTTAACATTCTTACTGAGCGCCTTTTGAACCACCAACTTGGCAAAGAGCTTGACGTTGACCAAGGACCGATGATTGACAATATGTGCAATGGTATATATGCATCAAGAGGAAATGCTAGTAAACGATCGGCTCTCCCGCGCGACATATTGTTATGGGACATTATCGTTTCTTGTAGTCTTTGCCCACGAGGACATGCGTCCGAAAGAACTGGACCTCTAGTGAAGGCTTTGTATGGTGGCTACAAACGATCATGGCTCAATATTCCGTGGTTTTTGCATGATTCAATGTGGCGATGCTACGATAAGATTGTAAACCCTCCTGCTGGTGATGCCACACTCATTTATTTTTCCCATCTGGTGATGCAACTCCTAAATTATCTTGGTTTTCCTTTTTATCTTGATGATAACATTGGGAACCTTCAATTTTATCACTATGGGCCAACGCAGTGGAATCGAAGTATGCGTATGTTGGGAAATGTTAAGGCACAACCTGCTCCTCTTGCCCGCCAACGCAGTCGAGTGCGCCAAGAAGAAGCCGCCGCCGAGCCAGAGCCAGAACCGGCCCGCAATGAGGGAGTTTCCCTCGAAGTCATGCAAGCTCAAATCAACTCCTTGATCGATGAGCAACAGCGGCAATACAATCATAATCTCCATCGTGGCCGATATGATCGGGCCTTCATGCATCAGTTGGGCCAACGATTGTGGTCCGATGACTATGACGAGATGAGGGCTCGTACAAGGCAGGCAGAAGAAGAAGAAGATGATTAGGATTAGGATTTCTTTTTACATCATTTGTGTTAATTTTTAATTTTAGAATTTTTAATTGTTAATCTTTATTAGGATTAGGATCTCTGTTTTCAGTCTATGTAGGATTAGGATTTGTAAAAAAAAAAAAAAAAATCAATGAAAAATCAAAAGAAAAACTTTCATTTTCGTGTTATGTTCGAGCAGAAATTTTATCAGTTGATCGATCGACTGATTTGGTCGATCAATCAACTTTGTAAAATTTCTTTGCACTAGTGTCTCTGTTTGGTTTAGACACTCGATTAATCGACTCACATTGTCGATTAATCGACTGATACATTTTTTGAAAAAAAAAAAAATCCGCCCAAAATCTTTTAATTTTAATAGTTTAATATTTTAGGACATTTCTTTTTCCTCTATAAGACTCTTTTAGAAACTCTCAAACTCTTTCTCTATTTAAATCAAATAGCCTGAGACTTTTACCTACAATTGTCATCATAAATTCTTCCTCTAAATTTCATAAAACATCAATGGCCGGAAGAACCTATTGTACACGGAAAACTTTGAGGAAGATGAAAGAAACAACAAGGAAAAGGGAAAGGTTTAATGGACCTCAAACTCCATTGGATCTCACCAACATCAATGTGGTAGATCTTGATCCCATGCCTCTTCAAATTTGGGATAAGCCAGCAAGAAAGAAAACCAATAGATCAGCCAAGCTCATGTCGATCCTATCAAGTGATATAGAGATGATTGATCTGGATTCGATACCATCACCGTCCCCAATCACCATCACCCATCATTTCCTCTTCATCATTAACACCACCACCACCAACTCCATGCTGCACTCCATTAGCGGCATTCATTCCTAGATCAATCCCGAAAGAGATCATTGATCTAATCCCTACTGAAACATGGGCAAAGTTGTATCCGGTTCCTAAACTTCAAGATCTAGCTACGAGTATCACGGCCAACCCATCAACCTCGTCGTCCCTTGATGTGACTCTTAATTCCTCGATTCCTGACAGTATCACTGAAGCGATGTGGAATTTTATTTTTCCAAAATCGAAGCCAGGATCGAGAACTAATGCGGATGTTTGAGAGAAGAAATTGAAAGTCTTTAGGATGTTTTAGGAATTTTAGGTTTTATTTTTAGTTCTGCATATTTTATGTTTTTAGGTAGATTTAGGATTTCATATTTTATGTTTTAAATAAGTGTAATTCACATTCTTTACTTAATAAATTTCTTTTTAGTTTTACTAATGCTTGTCACTTCCATTGTCTTTTTGGTCTATGAGCACTCTGATTGCAGGTTTAGGGATATCCCTTAATTTTGGTCCAATGAGGACATTGCACAATTTAGATTTGGGGGTGGTAATGTGTTATTCGTATTTTAATGTCATTTAAAAAAAAAATTAAAAATTAAAAATTTTCATGATTTGGTCGATCAATCGACCAACCTTGTCGATCGATCGACTGTGCACTTTGAAGGTTCTTCTGGGAAAATTTTATTTTATACGGTTGATGTGTGAAATTTAAAATTGATAGTTTGAAATCTCATCGAAAGAATATTGAATGCCATTTTTTTTTATTGCTATTAGGAGAGAAAAGTTAAGGTGGAAATTAACATAAAAATTTAAACCCACTCTTAAAAGTTATGGTGTTTAACTCAGTTCAAAAAGCTAAAATCATGAAAACTTATCTAAAATTGTGAACTGTAGGATCTTAGTGGAGAATAAAACTCGGCGAGCTTTAGAGCTAATTTCACGTCTTTGATGAGAGTTTACATAAATTTGAAGTTATCTTTGAATACAAACTATTTTTATATAATCTCATACATATGATTTTGACTTGTGACTTTGCATGACATTAAATTTATATTATTGTGCTAGAACGTATCATATATTTGCTCAAGACAAATAGGCAAAGTTACTATCTTTTGAGGACGTGATTGGAGGCCATCTTTGGCTCGTTTGTACCTAAAATGTCCCACCACATATAAATTTGTCCTGCTAGTACCCCTTTGAGCCTATTGGAAAATTTACCTTTAAACATTCTTTGATAATCCATATTAACCTCTAATCCTTCACCATTTCTGAAAATTCAACTTTACCCTGCTAATTTATGAGAAATTAGGAATGAGGGATGAGAGTGAACAAAAAGAAAGTAAGTAGAGAGATCTTAAGTTGTGGTGTTTACTGAGAGTGTATGTCAAAGAAAAAGAAAGGGAGAAAAAGAAAAAAGAAATATTTGAAAAAGAATAAAATATATGAGGTGCAAAAATCAAAAGAAGTAAAATGAGTGAGAAAAGAAAAGAGAGTTGAGAAAAATAGAAAAATAGTGAGAAATTAGAAAAGAAAAAGAAGAGAAATTAAAAAGTCAAAAGTTGATCCCTTTTCCAATTTCTCAGAAACTTTGAATCCCAACTTTTCTTTCTTTCTTACCCTTACCTGAGCCCATTACAACCCTATAAAAGACCTTCATGATCCGATCTTACATGGGTAACTGCCTGGTAGAGAGTGAATATGTGATATCTATGGCACTTGATATAACATATTTAGAATATACAAGTATTTGTTCTTATGATATTTATTTTTGTTCATTGACTACATCGTGTTTCTCCTGTCATGTGAGACCTTTTTTATTTGTTTTGTACTGATTCCTCACATGTGTGTGAAAATATATCCATTATCAGAGAATTTCTCTTTTGAGAGTACACTTATTATGAGGTTTGAATCAAAATATAAATCTATACTGTTCACAAATAGGATAAATTTTCAGATAAATATAATTCGATCTGATGATCACACATGACAGATCTAAAGATGGGTGAGAAATTTATCTGTGAATTGAAGCATTAGCTTAACTTAACTAATCATCAATGAGAATGATATGACATGGGTATTATTTATGGGGAAAATGCATAATAAAATCAATTAATAAATTCCACATGAATCAATTATATAAAATGCCTTGAAGTTTGTGGATAACTTCGCTGAAAACCCTCAAGAGACAAAACTCCTCCACTAGGGATCACCTAGCGGTTTAAAGGCTTGTTGCATATGCTAAATGAAATCGTGATCCCTACGAAAGTGGTATTCTTTACTTTTCTTAGGTTGTTAGTTTATTCTTCAGTTTTATTTATCTTTTCCTTTACTCGAGGACTAGCAAAGTGTAGGTTTGGGGGTGTGATGTGCAGTAAAATATGATGATATTTCACCCTTAAAAGTCTATATTTAACCATCCGATGAAAGCTATCTAACATGATTTGTGAAGTTTTCTAAGTTTCAGGACAAATTGGTCATTAAATACATTAGGAAGCACAAAAAGATACAAAGTGAACAGAAATTGGATCATTGAAGCAAAGCAGAGATGAGACTAGATCATTTGACCTGGTCGATCGATCAACCCTCTTTGGTCGATGCATCGACATAGTCCGAAAGAATTCAAATTTAAAATTCAAACTTTAATATGGTCGATCGATCGACCACTTCAGTCGATCAATCGACCAAGTTCAAATTCGAATTTGAATTTCAAAATTGGATGATATTTAAAGGAAAATCTGAGGATTCGAGAGCAATCTTCTTCCGCTTGCATTTTTCTATTTTTCTGCTTTGAGTTTTCGAGGGCATTCGGTCCCAGTTTCTTTGCCAAGTTTTTAGTATTCATCTTCTAGACATAAGATGGATATTGGTTTCTCATTTATGCACTTTCGATGAGGAGTTGTACGGAACTTAGATTAAAGCTTTTCGTATATATTGTTAAAACCCTTTATGGTATTTTGATGTTAATGTTGATTTATTTTTCAATCATACTATTTACTTTTATCATGTGTGGCTAAGTTCATTTAAGGATAGGGATCTAATTAATCACATCCGAGGTATTCGTTTATTATAATATAAATCTGTGATGAAGATATCATATATGTTAGTGGACTCTAATATTTTTATGTTAGGGATATAATCTCCTTACCATATTAGATATGAGAGCTAATTATGCCCCGTAACCTCAAATTTGCAATGGAGATGTTATTCTAATCACTGTTATCTCAGGATAAATTTCACCACTTTCTGAGGTATGAGTGTTAATCATACACTCATGAGATATTAATCACACATCTCCTTGATCTCAGACCGGTAATGTGGAATTGACCTAGAGATCTGATTCTATGTGTTTTCGGATGTGTGAGTGTTAATCATACACTCATGAGATGTTAATCACACATCTCCTTGATCTCAGATATGCACTTTAGAACTCACGGGTATTCATATGTCAGGCATCTTTTGCAAATCTCGTATATTCATCATAAATTTATATTTCATAAATGATAAACTAGGATGGGAGGATCTAGCATCCCAATCCTTACCTTTCATTCATTGTTTAAATTTCTAATTTCGTTAGTATTTATTTCATGCATCAAAAGCTCTCAAAATCTTAGATTAGTGATTACTGTGATAAGATCTGTGATTGTTCTTTTAATTGGTTGTTATTTTTTATTTTAAATTTTCTAATCAATCCTTGTGGGAACGATCTCGTACTCTGCACTCACTATCTGCAAACTGATTTGTGCGCTTTCGAGTATAATACAACTTAATTTTCACAATACACACTTTCACTTAATTTATAATACTGTCTTTTTCACAAATAAATCTCACTATGAAAATCACAACACTAGGAAAGACCATTACTGTTGGGCAGAAGAATCCTTCCAAGCCATATTTTCTATTTGGATTTAATGTCCACATCAAGAGACTTACAAAAATAAATTAAAAGTTATATTTTAGATGGTCACAAAATCATTAAGAAGACAACATAGATCATGATTTATAATTTCAATGAAAAAATATTCTCAACAAAAACAATACCGTATTTCAAGCAAAGTATAATTCCAACGATTAGTTTTATTATTAAAGGAAAAATCAATGGAACCCTTGTGCCGTACTCAGGCGCTAACGGATGCTAAAGCTCAGGCGCTACCGAACCAATGGGTAGAATGGCCCAAGTCCATTTAACATTTAAACCTGTCATAATCGGGGCAAAGTTCAATATGCAGCCGTTGCTTTTGCTATCGTAATAGTATATATTAGATTAATATAATATATGCATATGTACTTTTCAGAAGGAAAAAACAGCCTAATATTAATACAAAGTGGTTGCTTTTGTCATATCATTATCATTATTATATAATATAATAACTTTAGCCTCTTTTCCTTTTTCGTTTGAAAGAGAGTTGACAGGTATTATATAATATGTATAGTAGAAGTGAAACAGAGCGCCATCATGCATCAGCGGTTCCACAGGAAAGGCGCCTTGATCACGGTGAGTTGTGATATTTTTAATAGGGTAAGCAGTGCAAACCCGACGGTCCAGCACACCGGTCAACAGCCCCGACGCCAGGAAATGTCTAATATCGGTCCCGTGACCATCCGGTCCGGGCCGGCTCTGATATTTTGGGGGTCCAAGGCGAGTTCCTAAATTGGAGCCCCTGTTTCATATTATTTTATAATATATAAAAAATTCGTCATATATTTTTTTTAAGAAATAAAATAAAGTAATCATTATTTGCACACATTTTTCAGGTGATTGCACCGAATTTAAAGGAAGACTTGGTATTTTAGGGACATGTGATATGTAAAATTGCAAAATGGGCCGTCTGATTTGAAGCTCATGATCAATAGATCTCTGGGGCATAAAATTGGAGCAAAACACGATACTTGTCATATGATCTATTGTAGTCAACTGTTGAATTATATAATAGCCTTTGATTCCATTTAATCAAATGATGGAAATTATATTTTGTTCTAATCTTTTGCAATTGATATCTTTAAATCATAGCTTCCAAATCAAACGGCTTAGATGGTGTTTTCACATAGTAGAGGTCGCCAAACTTGCAAGTTTTTCTTTTAAATTTGATGCAATATGGTACAATCACTTGAAAAGCGTGTGCAAGTAATGGCTCCCATAAAATAGTACTCATATTCTAGTTTATTATATATATAATTTGAAAATGTAACTAAAAATTTAATATAAGTAAATATTAAAGGAAAATGCAATAAAAAAAGAAATTTAATACTAAAAAAAAATCAGATTGTGTAAGAAATTTTAGAAGAAAATGTTGAAGGAAGCCATCTATCATAGGCCTTCTCCTCTCAAATCAAATAGCCTTTAAACAATTTTATGAGGCAATTGTCGATCCCAATCCCGAATGAGAAAAGAGGGGGTTGGTGTCAAGTTGACAAGCGGTTGTAAAAAGACCCTGTTAAGTCCCTAAAAGCCGACTCTAAATAGATGGAAAGACTATTATGATGGTGATGATGATAATGATGAAATTATAAATGCAACAAATGGTCCTAGATTGATCATAATACCTATTGTCTTTTATAGATCCTACGGAACAAGGCTCACTTGATTTATATAGGTTCCAATCTAATAGATCAGTTAGTATTTGGTCAAATCTTCACTTTTTAAATAAAAGTCAATAGAACAAGACTTATACATATGACCATTTGAGTAGTCAAATCTTCATGGAGATTTTGATCTGAACTCACATAGAAAAAAGATTTTCCTAATCCTCTTAAAACTTATTGATTGGGTCGAATCAGACAATGCAGATCGTGTTTCACCTCGATCTTCCACACAATGGATCTTAGGACCATGTCTCCCACCTATCATATGGTTACTTTTATTCAACATGTCACATCCCCAAAACATGACCCTAAAACCACGTTTGAGTGTGATATGTGCCATTGCACACAAGATGCACTTTTTGGGGAAATGTCATATGTGACATGTGGAATCAAAAATTGAACGTCTGATAGTTGGTATATGGTCTCAAGATCCCCTATGTGGAAGATCGGGGTTAAAAAAATCTCCATCGAACTCTGATCTGACCCAATCAACGAGTTTTATGGGGTCACACACGTGAGAGCTTTTAGAAAACGTGTGAGTCCAAACAGTCAAATAGACTTTTAAAGAAAATAATTAACTACTATGATGAAAGTGATGGAAATTCTAAACAAAATTTTAGCTCGAAAAGACACAAAATTGGTATCGGGTAAGAGTAAGGTAACCAAATTCGAGGCCCTTTAGCTAGCTTTATAGATTTTTTTTTAATAAAAAAACCTTATTTTTTAATAGGCAAATAAGATTTGGGGGCCCCTAAAAATCAGGGGCCCAAGGCTCTTGCCTAGCTGGCCTTGGTCCAGGGCCGGCCCTGCATCCGGTAAACAAAAAAAACATACCGGCGACGATAAGGTGAGATAAACTCACCTTCATCTTGTACACCAAGCTGGTTCTTATAAACAAAACAGAGGAAAACATCGAGGAAAAAGGTGCACTATTATTCACGGGTTGTCGGCGACAGTAAGAGTCATGGTTTATTCCAGCCAATATCAGAAACACTTATTTGGCATCTTACCATCGCTGACGGCACCAATAAACCAGTGTGCCGACCTTGGAAAGAATAACAAAGGGTTTTGTATTATTGAAGATCTGAGCCATTCAACGTTTGATCATCTTTAGCCTCAACAAGATCTGATACCAATTGATGGTTTGAACTTTATAAGATCTTTTGGCTGAAGACGATCAATAGTGTCCGATCGATATGTCTATTAACGTACCTTGGTTACACGCCATCTTTGGATCCGAACCTGCTTGGATGGCAACGATCTTCAGCCCTCTTCTTCACCGTCAACTCTATAGCACGATGGGGATGCGAGCTCCACAAGAGACGACAAGGTTTTGTTGAAGCGAGAATCGGGACCGTGCATCACTTATATACAGCGTTATGCATATCCTACCTATCAAGGATTTCTATTCATAATGTGATTCTAAATCACAATCATACTTAAATTAGGAGATCCGATTATAGTTGCTCCTTATAAAAGTTCATCATAAATAGCAACTTCTAATTAGGATTTATAACTCGTCATCTACCGGTCAATGCACTGACAATAGTGAACGGCCACGATCAGAGAAAAATCTAACAATTTTGTCACGGGTTTCAGTAACTTCTATGGGTATTGTTCGATCAAGGCATGGCCATTCTGGATGGTATCAATATGGCAAAATTTTTTGGAAAGCATCTTATCATTGAATCAGATTCTGCTTTGATGGTCAAAGCCATTTCCACTAATCAGTTTGATTAAATGGAGTCAAAGGTTATTATATAATTCAATAGTTGACTTCAATAGATCATATGACAAACATGGTGTTTTGCTCCAATTTTATGTACCGGAGATCTATTGATCATGAACTTCAAATAAGACGTCCCATACTGCATTTTTACATATCACATGTCCAGTGGCGGAGCCACGTTGTTCAATGAGGGGTCTCAGGATCCCCCATCGCAAGTTTTTTTTCTTTAAAATCTTTTATGTTCCATCTTGTTAGGGGCAAGATCTTTTAATAAGGATCTCCCAAATCTCAAAACTTCTTAAGATATTTTAAAATTTTATTTTTTTATCCACAAATTTTTTAACAGAAATAAACTCCTAGAAATTTTGATCTCACACCATTGAAGTATTCTTTACCATTATTACTATTTTATGACTATAAGGGATCCCCCATCAGAAAAATCTTGGCTCCACCACTGCACATGTCCCTAAAATACCAAATCTTTCTTTAAATTCGGTGCAATCACTTGAAAAGCGTGTGCAAATAATGGCTCCCCTACTTTATTTATAAACTACTTTACTTATTGTTTGAGTAAAATATGGGACTTCCCAGTAACTAATAAGCATGTTGGTTGAGTTACATGTGAAAACTTTCCAACAAGTCACACTTCAAAAATTAAGGCTCTTAGCGGCAATTTATAACTAGCACTATTAACAAAAAAATCGCCATTAATACTCTTGCCGCTAATAGTGGTAATAGTTTTTTGGTTAATAGCAGCAATTTTTTACTGCAAAAAACTGCCGCTAATAGTCTTATTTTTTGTAGTGTCATCTGTCTACTATTGATGGTAGTAATTTGGTAGTGGTGGAGGTGTGGAGAAGGTAGCGTTTTGGTAGTAGTGGAGGAGATCAGGTGGTGGTGATCAGGGTGGACGAGATGTGGCGAAGGGGGAGGTGGTGTGGTAGTGGTGGTCATGGTGGATGAGATGTGATGAAGGTAGGGGTGGTGTAGCGATTGTGTTGTGGTGGTGGAGGAGGTTCTTGAGGTGGTGGTGTTCATAGTCACTTTGAAAACGTCACTCCGAAAAGATTGCCCAATAATCATTCTAAGTTGAGACAATATAGCGGAGTGTTCAAAATCTTGACAACATAGCGGAGTGTTCAAAATCTTTTTCTCGGGGTTGCTTGCAACTTTTTTTTAGGTTGTTTTGGCATAGCTCTCTGCTAGCTCCCTACTAGAGCAAGGTTTACCTACTTTAGCAGGTTCCCTTTCTCTTTGCTAAATCTCTCCTACCTGCTTTAGCAGGTCCCCCTTCTCCTTATTAACTTTTTGTAGAGCATGATTTACTTGCTCCAACAATTCTCCCCTACTCTTTGCTCACTCCTTGTTGAAGCAGATTTTATTTGCTCTGGCAAGGAATTAGCAAAAAGTAGGGAGGTAGCTGTTAGAGCAAGTAAATCATACTTTGCACGGAGGAAGTGGCCTCCTAAAACAAGGTTATCCAGCTCTAGCAGGGAACTAATAAAGTGCTATGCCAAACGCAGCCTTAGTGATCGTCTAGGGCAGGATTCGTCTAGAAAAGGGGGGAGAAACTGGCTTTCCTTACCTGGGCTCCAACGCTTAGGTTTTCATGATATTCTGGATGGATAAAGAGTGGGTCGAACATTCTAAGCGAAGCTCACTAACCTTACTACCTCTTTTAGCGAAACTTTCTGTATAGACTACAATTTCTTATCTAAGGTTTCCTTGCCTTGATTTTTTAATGAGCCCTAATTGAAAGAGAATTTTATAAGTGAAGGAAGTTGAGTTGAGTGGAAGATAGAGCCGTCACTTGAACTAATACAGGAGCTAGAGGAGGAGTTAATGAAGGCTCGCAAAAGAGAAAACAAACAAGCAACTACTGAAAAGTTGCGAGTGGAGCAGCCAGCAATGGCTGAAAAGTTTTACTTCACTCGTTACGTAAGTGCTCTTTTATGCATTTAACTTGGGAAATGTTTATGTTAGAATGATGGAAGAAATGAAACTAAAATTTAGATGTGTAAGTTTGCTTTTGTGATTGCCACTTATAAGGGTTTTCTGTTGTTTGTAGACTCGTCCTTTGATCATAGCTCTTTCGGGATTGCAGGGAAACTCTTTTACTCAGCACTGCCCAGCCGGTTTTAGCAGCTGGCTCCATATATTTTGAAAACAATAAAGAAAAGATTAGATGTTCTGAGGAGCCCTAAGGCCGCTTAAGATATTAGCAGAGGGATTTTAGGCCCAATCATAATTTTGTAAACGAAGCTCAATGTTTGACCATATGAGTTGGATTATTTCTAGCGTGCGATAAGTGAGATTTTAGGCCCATTCACAGTTCCTCTTCTAAAAAAAAATAAGAATAATAGCGGCAGTCAAAAACTACCGTTATTAATAAAAAATTGATGCTATTAGTTACGTCGCCATCAAAAACTGCCTTGACAGCAAGCACGCTGAAAAACCATATTTTTATAGTGTAAGGGTCTAATCATCTCAATCATTGTGATAAAGGGTGTAAAGTTTAACTTTTTTTTTTGTAAAGTTAACCTTATATTCATAAAAAAATATATCATTATTATTTAGTGGGGAAGCACCAACTTTGGTTCTTTCATAATCATTAAACAATGAGCGTCCATAAGACTGGGTCCATATTAGGGAACAAGAAAAAAATAAGTATGTAATTAAATAGGTATCGGTATTTGCAATTCATGATGATTTGGTCTTTGCAGCCTCGGAGTTTCCATTGTTAAAATCGTTGATTGTCTTGAACCAGGCGATAGAGATTAGTTTTTGTCTCAATCTTTCACACAATAAGATCTTTAGTTTAACTGGTCAGGTGTTGATTCCACCACAAAATTGATTGTGATGATAGGCAAACCATGAGAAGGGTTCTCGGGTCAACGGTGGGCCATAATCTAAAGATCTATTGTATGGAAGATTGGTACGACCATTTGAAACTCAAAGGTGTTTTCCTCTGGCCTCTTGGAGATTGCACTTGTGGATTCAAGCGTGTTTGCACTCGAGGATTTGATTTCTAATTTTCGCTTGTGGATTCGAACGTGGCGCAAGTGGTTTCAAATGATTGTTGTTGCTTGTAAAAACAAGAGCGGTGATATCGTTGAGTGTAAGGTAAATGATCTGAACACTGAAGGAATGGATCCAGGGAGATTCATTTTAGCGAAAGGGCTTGATCAAGGATCAAAATTTCGGGTAAAATTTCAGTTTCGGGCTTGACCGAAACCGAAAATTTGAACCGAAATTTCGGCCGAAAACTGGAAATTTGGCCAAAATTTTGGATTCCATTCAAATTTGGACCGAAATTTCGGTCCAAATTATCATTTTGGTGGGGACCAAAACCGATAATTTTGGCCAAAATTTCGGTCATTTCGGCCGAAATTTTGATCCTTGGGCTTGATAGAAGATCTGGTATCGACTGTCAGCATATAGGTCTACATATCACTCGATACCTTTGTAAATCTTGTTTAACTTTCATAGTGGATTTTTTTGCGTATAGGTTCTCTTTCCTTGAGATATGGTTTTACCAAGTTGAAAAATCTTGTCTTGTGGATGTGATTTTGCACTTCATATTTTTATCATATTGTTTTTATTTTTTATTTGATAGTAGATGAGGACTAGCATGTGATTAATTTCTATTAACATTTTTCTTTTTTGATTTGATTAATCTAGGCTTAAAGGGAAATTATATATATATATATATATATATATATATATATATATATATATATATATATATATATGAAAGGGGGTAGAATCCAACAAGGTGCTACCGAGAGCATGGGTCAAAATTTTGGCCGAGACGTCTCGGTTTCGATCAAAACCGAGACGAAAAAATGTATTTTATCGCCCACCCCCAAAAATTTGAAAATATCGGCCGATAATTTCGAATTTTGGGCCGAGACCTATTTTTGGAAATTTGAATTTTTTTTAAGGTTTTAAAACCCATTTTTTGCAAAATAAAAACACCCATTTCTTTTCTTCCTTTGGTATAAAACCCATGGAGGAGAAGAAAAAAATAAATAATAATAATAAGGGAAAGAAGAAGAAGAAGAAGAATTTGTGAGCTGCTTTCTCTTTGGAATTTTGAAATTTTTTTAGGGTTTTAAAAATCATTTTTTGCAAAAAAGAAAACACTCTGTTTCTTTTCTTCCTTTAGTATAAACCCCGTGGAGAAGAAGTAGAAGAAAAAGAATCTATGAGCTGTTTTCTCCATCGTCCTCCTTGCCGACCCCCATTTCTCCTTCCATACAAATATGGTTCAAATATCCTTTGCAAACAATTTATAGGCAAGGGAGTATGAGACCGACTCTCCCGCCAGTTACATACACACCAGAATGGTGTTTAAGTAATCTTAGACCATAAGGGTTTACGATGTAGGTGAACTAAACTGTCAAAATTGTTTTTTAGGATTTGGTGTGGACTATAATATCAATCATTATTTTTAATTTTAAGGGTTGATATTAAAGTTCATCAATCAGATGGTTCACATTCACTGCCAAGCCTTCAATTTATAATCAATTAGACGATGTTTAAATAATCTCACAACATTAAAATATTACTTTTTATTTCACACCATTAAAGTGTGATTTTTCATTATGTCATGTGGCACACACCCATGATTTGTCAAATGGTGTTTAAATGATCTTACGCTATTAAAACTCACTTTTTATTTTACACTGTGAAAGTAACTCACTTCTTATTTTACACTGTGAAAGTGTGATTTATCATTTACGATTGCTTCAGATTAGATGCTGGAGATCTTGTCTCATCCCAATCTTTCAAAGACGGTAATTACTTTATTTCAAATGTCATATATCCGTCAAATATGGCCCGAAAATCACGTTTGAATGAGTGTGTCATAAGACAAGAGAAATTTTTTGAGGCTCTGTGACATATGGAATTAAAAATTGACCATGATAGGTGCGACATGATCTCAAGATCCATTGTGTAGAAGATAAGGGTGAAACACGATCTCCATCATCTGTTTCGAAGCAATCAATGGGTTTAAAGGGATTGCACATATGGGCACTTTCAAAGATTGCGTGAGCAATAATAGAGGTACCCATATATATAGAGGTACCCAATATTTCGCACAATAGATCTTGAGATCATAGCCCAACTAGCATATGGTCAGATTTTGATTCCACGTGGCATACATCCCCAAAGTGACCTTGATCATGGGCGTATCATGAGAAGGGTTCTCGGGTGACTTTTGAGATTTTTTCAATGTGGAATTAAAATCTGACCGTTTGATATGTTTTGCATGAGCTCAAGATCCATTGTGTTATCGTAAATTAGCTTTACTAGTGTAAATATGTATTCTAACAATGTTAAAGAGTTTAAAAAAAAAAACCAATAAAATAAAGTTCAGTAAAATTCGGTAAAGTTTGGAGCATATTTTAAAAAAATTCGAAAATTATCGAGATTTTGACCAATTTATGGTTCGGGTCATAAATGAAACCGAAACCAAAACCGAGAATTCGATCTATGACGCAGACTACCATATTACCTCCCATTTTTCTCTTTTAATCTTGCAACTCTTTATGCGCAAAATAGAGAAGAAAAAGAGTAACAGGGGCATCGACATGTAGTTTACAAAAATAAAACTCTCACAGTAGTAGGTTTACAGATTAGAGAATCTACTTTTATATGCTCTGATACCACTATTGTTCTCGAATGTTGATGAATGTGAAAACTTCTTGGGATTGATAAGTCAATTTCACATGATCAAGCCTCGGGGCATAGTTAGGAATTTTTGTTGGTGGGGGCTACAAATGATAAAGAACCATACTTAATAGAATTCTAGAGTTAAATGGGGGCTTCAGCTGATTTGAGAGACTTCTACATCATAAATTTGGGGATTTATATGCAAAGAAAAGTCGTATAAGAATTATACTTAATAAAATCTCTAGAGTTAAATGAGGGCTTGAGCCCCGACACCCTTTTATATGGCTACGCCATTGATCAAGCCCTTCATGAAAAATCAAAATAAAGCGCTCGGTGGCGGTGGTAGTCTCCCAACTCCTAGAGGAGAAGACCTCTAATTTTGCAGCTACATGATCCAATGGGATCAATGGCGACATTGATCAAAGAGATCTCAATCCAATGGTCAAGGTCGGCTCGAGATTTCTTTTCTTCTCTTGCTTACTCTTTTCATGATCCCTAGTATTTGGGAGACAACTCTATATAATTTATTTGAAGAGAAGAGAAATTTGAAGTTCCCCTATGAGGAGGATAAAGAAGAGAAAGAGGTCACAGTGGATCTTTAAGGACATACAAATTTGGTCTTGAGCTTGGATCAGACCCAAAAACTAACAATAAATAAAGAATTTTTCATTCTTTTCTCAACACAAATATTATAGCTATTTTATGTGTGATTATGAGATTCTTCTCTAACCTAAAGTCCATCTAACTCAGAGGGCTAGCTTAGTTGGTCAGGCCTTAGGTTTATTTTTAATGATTATCAGTTCGAGTCCCCTCAGGGTCACTGGAGGTTTATCTGGCTGTTAACTTCAAGGCCCCGTGGGATTCGTCGAGGTGCGCGCAAGCTGGCTCGAATACCCAGGGATATATAAAAATAAAATAAAATTAATTAATTAAAAAAAAAAAAAAAAACCTAAAGTCGATCTCAAACCTAGCTAAAACCTATGTGCAATAGCGAGTACAACAAACTTATAACCCGTCTCCTATGTTCACTAGCTTCCCCTCTATGGTCCTTATTCTCCTCGTCACAATTTTATTTTATTTTATTTTTTTATAATTTTTTTTTGGTTTATTTGAGAAATCCTCGTCAATTAATATACCTAGTTTTCTTCAATAATAATCATCATCATTATTAATGCCTTGGCAAATTTATTTGGGTTGACTTTCCAAGTTTAATTTCTATAAGAGTACTTTAGTTTGCACCCACTGAATCTTGAAAAGCACCCACCTTTACTTGCACCCACTTATTTTTTGGGATTTGTAAATGCACTCACTTATATTTTCATAAAATATGCATCATTTTTTGTTTTTCTTCTTTCTTAACTTCGGCAAGTCATAATAATGATGATGACAATGACTTCTTTTTCTTCCTTTACTTTGGTAATTTGCAACGACGATATCTTCAAAAGGGCAATTTCAGGTTTTAGGTGGGGCCCAAGATGGATTCACGCGGGTTTTGAGAGGGTTTCAACATTGAATTTCAAGTAGGCTTTAATGAGGGGGTTTCAAGAGAATTCAATGGGTTTCATTGCATTCAATTCCCTGGGCTTTGGTTTTATGGGTTTTTATTCTTGTGAGGTTTTCATCAAACTCTCGTTAGTATGAGGTGTCATTCAACTCTAGAGGGGTAATGTTATGACCCAGGTTTTTAAAATTCAAATATTATGGCCTTAGATGAGGTGAGCCACACAAAAACGGTGTACAAGCTCCAAACCCTATCACAACCCAATCATCTATATTGAATTAGAGTCCAAATAAGACTCTTGCAACTAATAATCAATCAACATGCCCTTTCGGGCCTTATCTAGTTGCCTCACACCGAATCCCCTTCCCTTCTTTTTCTCTCTCTACATAGCAAGTATTAGAGTCCCTTTAGACTCTTGCTATTTTACTCAAAACAACCATCTCTCTCTCTCTATATCTCCACTAACCCAACCAGCCAAGAAGACCCAAGCAGCCAATTTTGCTTCTCTCTCAAGATCCCTCTTTCTCTCTCTCTCCTTTCTCTCTCACTGACCCAAGCAACAACAGCAAACAATTAAACCCAACCGTCCCTCCCTCTTCGTCTCCCTCTTTCTCTCTCCCAACTCCTTATTCTCTCTCTCTCTCTCTCTCTCTCTCTATATATATATATATATATATATATATATATAACCCTGTAGCCCCTTTCCCAATCGTTCTCTTCTCTTTCTCTCTGTAACCCGAATAGCCCAAGCATAATAACAACCCACCATTGTCATTAAAATCCCTTCCATCATCACTTTACCTTATCATCCTCATCTTCTACGAAGACTCATCATAAGAGCGACTCCCCAGGCGCCATTAACATCATCAAAATGTTCGCTAATACCACCGTTACACACGGAGCCACGCCACCACCAAACACACGATCGAATCGACACACGCAAGCAACAATACTTACGTAGCGAATCTGAAGAGAAGAACAGAAGAGCCTTGGTTCAACTCAATCCAACGCGTTGGAGTCGATCTACACTAGCCCGAGCCCATTGATTCGAATCAATCGAATCTTTGCGAAATTGACACGATCACGCTACAATAGGTGGGTTTCCTTTCGATTCCACTCCGATCTATTTTGTGGCCTCTATATAGTTAATCAACCCTATTCGATTGATAAAAACCTTAAAAATAAGATTTTTATGAGTTTGGACACACTTCAAGAGGCCATAAAAGTCAAAGGGCTGACCCGATGATCAAATCTTCTGACCCCGATGTAGGGTACTCAGTACCCTTCTTTTTTTGTTTGAAAGTGATTCGGCGAATAAGCAGATATGGGCCTCGAAACTGGGGTCAAAGACCCCCAGCCGCAGTAGTGTACAATACTGCACACATGCAACAACACACATGTTTTGGACCAGGGTAAAGGTCAAGGTTTGACCTTCCCAATCTCAGACCCATGGACCTAGTTGGTAAAATATCAGTAGGGAGACCCTCTATACTCTCTGATGTACTACCCATCTAACGGTTCAAATCACCTTTTATCACGCTTAATCTACTATTTTCAAAGCCCCCAAAATCAGTGCAAATTTCTAACAGTCAGCAGAAATTTTATTCCCGTTATTTGTTAACTACCTACATATGATAAAGGAGGCCACTTTGACCGCACAAATTACTTTAATAGAGACTGTTTCGGATTCGACTCAATAGGATAACCCCCTCTAATTTTATACCTACTTTACATCGGACGACCATTTTAATCATAAAATAATTGTCTGCCTCAGTTTACGTGTAATATTACATCAAGAAAAGAAAAATTATAAACACTCAACTATTGCCGAGTGATCACTTTGACCCCCTATTGCACCCAAACTATTGACTATTGGTCCAACGTCGTAGGCTAAATCTTGTACCATCTGACCATCTATAAAATGGATGGTCAGATCCTCTTGAAAATAAATATACCTCGGCCTTAGTGCCACTTCAAAAATAGAAAAAAAAAAAGAAGTCCTATGACTGTTATATGTGTGCCACTTGGAATGTTAAGTTTGAGTCATCTTTGACTCCTTGAATTTTTAAAAATCGGGCCGAATCAGCCTACGTACTCAGGTTTATAACGATCTTAACAAAAACTTAGTCAAGTTTGTCAGATCAAAATATTCTCATCGTGTCTATCGGCACGCTTTTCAAAGCATGAAAGTTAAGGGATTTGAACTGTGTACAATTAGGATAAAGGGGTCTGATAACCCCCTACTTGATTAGTTTTTGGTCAAACCATTGCATTAGCCAAATGCGGATCCAACCTAATGTTTGAGAAATTTTAATGTCGTTGGGCCTAATCGCTCATGATGAAATCCGATGGCTTAGAAAAGTTGCATAAATTTACACATGAACTCTTCTTATTATAGATCACCTTGGGTGTCATTTCATATGGAATCTCTTATAATCGACAAAAGTTTAGTGCGCAGAAAAGTCTTCTTTTTCACTGATTTAGGTCCATCAAAAAATTTTGATTTAAAATCTTCACGGATCTCAAGATTCATAAAATGTAAGATTTATGGTCATTGAGTGTCATAAGTAAATTTTGGGTTTATGACTTTAGTAAAATTGGGCCATCACCCATACACATAAAGTCTGATCCACCGATAATATCGGTCATTCAAGACCCCCAATCAGTACAAAAGACCATGGGTCTTGTGGGCCCGTCTAGTCTATGGATCCTTAACGGGCTCGTATACTCAATATAGTTAAACGAGCGTTTTGAGAAATCGCGAGTCAATCTTCAAGGAATGACTCAAACCCAACTCCTAAACTTAGAATAACTTGTTAGGTGTATATTTTGCGCACACCATGAGAGTGTAGACACCTCGATAATCGTGTTTGGCATGATCTTGACCCGTATTGATAACTTTCTAGATAAGGGTCTAAATGACCAAATCAAGGGTCGAAACTTTAAGAGACCCAAATATCCTATACCATGAATATATCTATAAGTTTAGATCGATCTAAATTGGGTTATATATGCCATGAAAACCGTGTAACAAGGAATATGATGGTCAAAACTTACGTGAGTCACACGGGAGTCAATCCTTAGCCAAATTTTACAAATGACTAGTTTATTTTCATCAAATCGATAAGACCTATCTGATGAGATCAATCTAGCATCACCTTGTAAGGCGTATTTTAGTACTCATGTACATTCCTTATAGGTCACCGTCTTCTCTCTCTTAAAGATGTGTCAAGCGCCCGAAGTGAATCATAAACCACACTCTAACCCTATAAGGTTTTAAGATTTAATTTAATATATGGGAGTTAAAGTCTAACTTACCTTTTTTTAGATACTGATTTGATATCAGTATTTCTAACATCTCCCTACGATTGATTTATTTGCTTGAATTATAATTCGAAATATTACGAGTAATATTAGATTCCTTATGATTGGTTGCATTCTTATTTTATGCTTTATTTATATTGTGTAATCATCATCACTTAGATGATACATTAGGACATATATATGATAGGTTAAAAAGGAATAACACACGACTTTTAAGCCTTCGTCACGGTAGGATTTCTTTTACGGTCACATGAAACTTGGTATGTAGGCGTCTATGTACAGATATAACTCCTCTATGGTAGTATGTGATATCACATGAAGTACATCCAAGATACTACGGAGCCCGTCCCTTAGAAAACGTGGTTTGTGAAGTCTACCGTATCGTAGCCCATTCTAATTAAGTTTAAGAAAAGATGAAATATGAATATATTAAGCTACGAGATGTTAAAAAAGTAGGAACCTAAGCCCACACAAATATGAAATCGGGGCGGGGACCTAAGTCCAGAACCGAATAATGTTATGATATGTTAAGATACGCTGTGAAGGCTAACTAAACATTAATTAAGTTTTTACACGTGTCATGTCTTGTGTGCCACCGCAAGATTTAACGTCTGCAGCCGAGATGTGTCTTAAGGACAATATGATACGACAGTGTCTTGACTTAAGGGGACACTGATTTTTATGCGCGCAACCTCATTGGGCTGGATGGTGGTTTATGTTATAATATGAAAGTTAGGTAATTATCTACACCTGGACCTCGCGTGATAGGTTTGAGTAGCGATCCTAGCATAGATCGTTTAAATAAGATAAGTAAGATAAGAAGTACAATGTGTAGGCATATGGAGTGATAATAAGACTTCTGATATAAGACGTAAGTTAAGTTGACAAGAAAAGTAATAAGCATTAGAAGCATCATATGCACTGAAATATGTTATGTTATTTTAATTTTATAGTTTTATAATTATGAAAGGCTTATGAGAATAGTTATTATATTGTTTACATGAAATTGTAAAGGATTCACTTTCACTCACAAGGTTGTACCCCCGATCACCTGGATAGATTGTGGTGGATCGGTTGTGCAACCCATTGAGTTTACGTGACTGAATAAACTCATCTCACCAAAAATTAACAGCTGCAGGTGAAGATATGCACTATACTGCCCGGTGGACTTGATACATTAGAAGATGATACTGATTATGAGGGTGACGACCTGGATGACCAATTAGACGACATCGGGTATATATTAAATATTTGGAAAAACTTTCTAGTAATTGATCATACTTTTATATATGGCCATTTTGTATTATGGACTTCAAATTCAATGTAAACATAATGAAAGGAATTTTTAATGTAGAAGAAATTTTGCTTTACGATTTTTGGGAACCCCTATATTTATGATCTAGTAAGATATATATATCCGCTTATCGCCTTAACAAATGTGCGGTGTCATAATACGAAATTTTAAGCTCTTGTAATCGACTAGGATTCTGGGTCGTGACAATTAAACTCTTCTTTCAACTAACACCCCTTTAACCCTCTTTATTACCCTTTAAGTATCCAAGCTGTTTTTGAAAGGGATTAGGCAAAATAGTTAAAAAAGAGGGCCCCTACACAGGCCACTTTTTCTTTCCACACAACCAAAAAGAAAATTAGAGTAGTGTGCAAGGGAGCAAGAGTTGATGTGCGCATAAAAAAATGTGCTTTTTAAACAAAAAAACCACAAAATTTCGGAATGTTTATTTTCCTTCAAATGAACACACCTTTTGATAAATGTTTATTTTCCTTCAAATGAACACACCTTTTGATAAATGTTATATGATTTTGATCTTTATTGGCAACATTAAAGCAAAATTAATCATCATTATTATTTTCACTAAATGGTGTGCAACCCTCATTTTTTTCATTCTACATGTCAGAGATCCCACCAAAATGACTCAAAAATAATACTTGAGTGTGATATGTATCATAAGATTTAAGGAGCATTTTTGGGGATTGCTGAAATGTGGAAATAAATATTGACTGTGGGATAGGTGATAAACGATCTCAAGATCTATTTTGAGGAAGATCGTGGTGAAAAATGATCTCCATCTCAATGAGTTTCCAACATGGGCACTTTCAAAGAATGCGTGGGCGCTACTAAAAGTACGGTTCATTCTCATTATAATAATCTGGAACCTAATACTTGCACACGATATTTGTATCGTAGCACATGATTAAAAAGAAAGACTTGATTATTTTTGGGATCTGTGTCATGTGGAACACCATTTAATCCGTCTGATTCAAAGACTGTGATTTAAAAATCTTTAAAGTCAAAAGTTGACATGAAATGCAATCTCATCATTTGATTCAATACAGTCAAAACCCACCATCAGATTTAATGGTTGACTCTAGAAATTCAGATGATAGAGATTACATTTCGTGCCAATTTTTAGTGTCAAAAATCTTCAAATCATGGTCTTCCAATCAAACGTCTTAAATGATGTTTCATGTGGCACGGATTCCAAAAATACCAAACTCTTTCTTTTTAATCATGTGTGAAGGTATAAATCTCGTGTGTACAAGTTGTAAGTCCCTAATAATATATATAAGAGACAATTGTCATGTCCAATTACCTAAATATAAGGTAAATATTCACTTTCATTGCTGTCACTTTTATAGATTAGCCTGGAAAGCACTTGAATATCATATACTATTCAAGGGGAATGGTCAGGTCCAACCAAGTTAAATCAGATTTTGAGTTCAACTTGACGTGCAGTCCTTGAAAATAGGAGAATCTTGACTGCACGTCATCCTATAAGAAATAAAATTCGTAAAAGTCAATATTTTCCCATATCCAACGAACTGCAGATGCGGTTGAACTTGAAATACAGTTCAACCTAATTGGACCTGACCATTCCGCTAAGGTTCAGTCCTTTGACCTTGTTTTAGGACCCTTATATACATGGCAATCTCAACTTTCACAACTTTCACTTTTATTGATTGACTCGAAAAGTACTCTCCATGCTGCAATCCATCAAAAAATTTCAATCCAAGGGTTCAAAAACCAGTTGAATACCTTACAAATTTTAACCAGTTGGACTAGCTAGATTGGACCATTATCTTAAGGAAAATTATAAATGGTGAGCATTTTGTAAACAATTCTGTAGATAACTTATATGGCGTGACATGACTAGCTACAGTACTTGGGCCCCATTATGCGTTTAGTTAGTCACGTCACGCCACACAAGGTGCTTGCAAAATTGTCTCTTGTATAACACTGTCATTATCTTAATGTAAAACGTTATCACCCTCCAATTATCGACTGAACCCACGATGAGGGACTGAGGCTCGCTGATTCAATTTAAAAATTATTTAGGGTCCCAAGGGGTGAACTTGAGCCGGCCGACCTATTGAATAATAAAATGGTATTGATAATGGCTTTGAGGCACGTAGTTCACTATGTTGTCTTAAAGATAATAGATGCTCCAACTCCGTCGGATAAACGAAGATGCAATAGAGTTTCCAGCGAATCTGCCTTCAGGATACAACAAAGTTCGGTCTTGTCAAGAACCGTATGTTTTTTTCTAGATTGCACTTTCTAGAGAAATAACCTGTTACACAAATTTTCTGATACACAAAAAAATTCTTAAAAATAAGAACGTAAGAGAAGAGGAGAAATAGATGTTAGTATAGTTTGTGTTGTATCTTATATGTCTTATGTTATTTTAACGGAGATTATGAATCATTGTGTCTTTTCAGATTAAGGAGAAGAGGAGAAATAAATGTTATTATAATTTGTGTTGTATCTTATATGCCTTATGTTATTTTAACGGAAATCTTATAACTATTTATAGAGAAATTATGAATCATTGTATCTTTTCAGATTAAGGTGAAAAGATTTTAGACCTATGTTTTTTCAAAGAGTTGTATCTTGTCGGTAAAAAAAAGATAATTGATTTCACTTGTGTCCTTTTAGAGAGTTGTGCCCTTTCAGATAATAGTAAAAGATAAATCGATTAAAGTTGTGTTTTTTCATATTTACGGTAAAGAGATGTGTCATTTCAAATTTACGGTGAAGAGATAAATCCAAATCCGAAAGGATTTTTTGCAAATGCACCCATATGTTATGCTAAAATTGCATAAAAACACCTAAGTTATGTCTATTTACACTGCACCCCCTACGTTTATGTTTCTTTTACAAATACTCTACCGTTAAATGGCAGTTAACTAGGCGTCATTTCTTCAATTAAATGACGCATTTGCCCTTACTTAATATTATATACAAAATAACCATTATATTTTTTTCAACTTTGACCGCATTTTAAACGGTGGATAAGTATCAGATCCTACCCAAATTTTTTGGATGGAACATGATTGATCTCTTCTAAGCTACTGTATTACCCGATTTTTGATTTGGGTGTCCATGATACTCAGTTAGTTTGTAACGATGGTAGGGTTGGGATGGTACCAATGGGGGTAGCATTTTAACGCTATCCACGAGTCAAGTGAGCGTAATGGACACCCAAAACAAAAATTGGGTAACACGGCAACTTATACGAGATCAATCATGTTTCACTCAAAAAATTTGGGCAGAATCCGATGCTTATCCACCGTTTAAAATGTGATCAAAGTTGAAAAAAATATAATGGTCATTTTGTATATAATGTTAAGTAAGGACAAATGTGTCATTTAATTAAAGAAATGATGTCTAGTTAACTGTCATTTAACCACAGAGGTATTTATAAAAGAAACATAAAAGTAGGGGTGATGTGTAAATATGCATAACTCAAGGGGTTTTATGCAATTTCAGCATAACATAAGGGGATATTTGCAAAAAATCAATCTAAAAAGAAACTTCTTTAGAGTGAAAATGATTTTGCCAAGTTTATCATTAAATTATTATCAAGATATATAAGGATAAGTATTATTTTTATTTTGAAATACTAAAATATATATTACTACACTAATATATATATAACACGACCTTGCCCCACTATGGCTAGGTATGGGCTAACATAAGTAGGCTTGATATATAAATGAGTGGCCCGATACGGGGGATTGATAGGTCACGTTGGGTATGGGCTAGTTTCAAAAGCTTGATCTCAGCCTGATGCAACCAAGTGAGATTTGGGATTGGTGTATATAAAAAATATTGGGTTGATCGGACCCACGGCCAGGTATGGGGATAAGAGTAAGTTTAAATCCACCCACTGAATCTTTGATAACCAATGTTGAAACACATTGGTTACATTGAATCAGACAACGGAGATCGTTTATTCTCCTAATATTTCACACGATGGATCTTGAGATCATCGGTGTACCATCAGACGGTCAATTTTTTATTCCACGTGACATACATCTCATAAAAGTGACCTTAGCATCACGTGTATGTTCAAAATTAATTTTAAGGTCATTTTTTTGAGGGTGTATCACATGAAATAAAAAATTGACCGTTTGATGCTACGCCCATGATCTCAAGATCCATCGTGCGAAAAATTGGGACAATAAACAATCTTTATCATCTGATTCAATGCAGTTAATGTGTTTTAGTCTGGGTCAACTCAAAGATTTGGTGCGTGGATTTAAGGGTACTCTATGGCCAAATGGTATGGCTCAGCCGGCCTAATTATTAAGCCGGGCAAGATATAGGCTAATTGTAAAAACATCAATGATAAATCGGGTCGACTAACGGCCGAGCCAGCCCGGTTCACTGAGACCCTGAAGATTCTTGCTTTGTTCAGGACTCCGGGGTATTTTGGTTCTAAAGTCAGATTATAAAAGCAAGTATGGTTATTGGTTAGGGCCGCTTGATCGACAGCCCAAGAAACCGAGAGAGAGAGAGAGAGAGAGAGGGGGAGAGAGGTTTCTTCCGCAAGAACGGAGCCGACGGTAGCCATATCATTTAATCTGTTTCAATTCCATTTTAGATTTAACTCCTTTTTCTGTTCTTGATTTTTGTTGCAGGCTGCCATGAAAGGTCTCGATTCTTCAAGATCTTCGTCTCACAACCATCGAAAGAATTCTTCTGAGGTCTCTCTCTCTCTCTCTCTCTCTCTCTCTCTCTCTCTCTCTCTTCTTTCTCTCTCTTAAATCAATCTATCTATCTTTCTATTTACAAAATCTTGTTCTAGGGTTTTCTATATTAGATGCTTCTTTTAATTGATGAAATTATGCAAGAATTAGTATACTCTACGTGGTCCCAAACACAGATTACGATGTTTTTTTTTCCATTTTAACTGTACACGTGGCTCATGTGACATCGATCTTAGCCATCCAGACTGCAGTCAGCACATCATATAGATGTGATGATGCCGATCGGACAACCCCGATCCTTGGATCGGCTAGTCACTCAGTGCTTCACATCTGTTGTGTAGGACCCATTTGATCGGACGGTTAGAATACTCCGATCAGCACAAATTTTGCGTTGTGTTGATGTTGAGGTTTTTGATATTTGATCACATGTGCCACTTGTTGATTCTTGATTGGTGCATCTAATTTTTATGATTCATACATGGGAAGAATAATCTGTTGAAGAGTCAATTGGGGGTCTAAATTTGTGTTCCCTGTACCACCGGTTGGTTCGTTTAGGTTCGTCGTCATCAGAAGAGGAATAAATCCAAGAAGCGTCGTCGCCGCGATGCTTCCCTTTCCTATTCGGATGACGATAAAATGAAAATTGCTTCAAAATCTGCTTCATCCTTTGATTCGTCCGAGGACTGCAGTAGGAGTAGAAAGAAGATTAGGAAGAAGGTTCGGGGATCTTCAAGCCGTGGTGAGAGACCATCATCATTACGGCGGAGGAGAAAAAGTGAGACAGAGGCATTCAAGAAATCGAAGAAGAAGCGTGGGGGTTCTCGTTTACGCTCTCGTAGAGATGCGAGTGTTAGTTCTCTAAGTAGCGATTCATCTCGGAGTTGTTCGACGTGTCGGGAACGGAGTCGTAGCAGTGAAGATAGCGAGGTTGAAAGATCACGGAGAAGGGATTTCGGAAGCAGTAGAGATAAGTCTGGTGCGAGGGGTAGGTCTGATGGAGGGAGAAAGATGAGTAGAATTTCACGTAAAACGAGTCGTGAGAAACACGGGAAAAGGCATAGGTTTAGGAGTTATTCTTCATGTAGTGGATGTAGCAGCAGAAGTCATCAGAGCGAGGAGGCGAGATGGATGGAAGAGAGTAGTTCTAAACGTCGTAAAATGGAGGAAGTGGGAAGACGAGAAAGAAATCAAAGTAAGGATGAGAATGAGGCTGAGATTATACAGGCTGATGACGATTTCCCTTCTTCGAGAAGCAATGATAGTAATGATGGAGGGAGAAATAGAGAAAGCGAAAAGGTTGTATCACATAACCACCACATTGTATCAGAGAAAAAAAGAAGGATCGAGGTGGGTGCAAGCCCGAGTTTAAATGGAAAAGAAATGTTTTCGCCTAAAATTATTACCCGAATTATTGATGATGAGAGTGGTATTGATGGCCGATTTGGTCAGAATGAACCTCCCGAGCAGAGTAAATTTCCTGCCAGTGTTGGTTTTTCGGAGGTTGATGATTTGGAGTCGCTGTTAAGACAGAAAGCACTGGAAAATTTTAGAAAATTTCGTGGCGGGTCTTCCCCAAATGCAAAATCGATTGGTGGTCAAAACGATGAGGGCAGAGAACGCGAATCTATCCCAATTGAATCACATGAGGAATCTGGTTGTAAAGTAGGAGCAATAAAAGAAACCCAAATTACAAAAACTCTTTCTACATCTATAAAAAGGATTCCTAATCCATTATCAGATCCTGGTTTTTCGGCATCAACTTTCAGAGCCATTCCAAATAAATCCATCGAAAAAATCAGTGGCAATGTTCGTAAGAATAAAGCTATGCAAGGTACTTTGACTAGTACGCCTAATTCTCTAGTTGACCATGTGAAACCTGAGAAGGTTGTTAAGGGTACCTTGGATATTGTAAAGCAAGTGCCTGCAGTACAAGAATCTTCTAACAAAATGGGGTTTTTGAAGCAAACCTCAGTGACCAAAATTGTTCCTGATAAAAGAATTCATGAAACTCTGAATGCTGCACCCAGGAGTAGTGGTGTGCATGGTTCAGAAACAAATAATGTTGATAGTTCTGTTGCTAAGCCTTCGCCTTCACCTTCTACCATACCTTCTACTAAAGACAGTGACTCGACTGAACCAAAGGATGAGGCTAAGGGCGGCTCGCAATTTGAGCAAAAGACAATGTCTGTGATGCGTGGTGGAGAAAGAGTGCAAGTGAGTTTTGTCTTTTCATTATTTTGATCTCTAGATTATGTAATTTTGTAAAGGGTTAATGAACTATCACTGACTTCAATATATCTAGATCTATTGGAATTGAGCTCTCACTGCCAATAGCAGACATGTACAGCTTTCAGTGGCACTGAAATCTGTAAGTGTCAGCTTTTGACATGTTATAGCCTCGAAAAAGCTATTACATTTTGGTTTAATAAGATGGAGCTGGTGATGGGAGTTGGTCTCCTTCGTAGCCTGTACATGTGGGTTTCATTGTTTATCAACTTTTTGGAGGAATGCTGATTGGTTCTTTTGTTTTTGTTTCAAGTCTGAGAAGCAGTGACCAACTCTCACATAGGGCTGTCAAGGGGTCTGGTTTTTGAACCAGGTCAGGCACGTAAAGTTGACCCGTCGAGTCAGCTTGGCTTGAAGCATCTGAATTGACCTTCAAGTCAGGTCGACGTAGAGGTTGGGTTGTGTTGGACATAAATGTGCCTGCCTGGTCGACATATAGTCTTTGCTCGTTAGGTCGTGTTGGGTCAGGGTATGGTGCATCGTTCGGGTCAGATCGGGCAAAGTACCCCAAGCTTAGGCAGCCAAACTTTTGGCAATCCCTAACCTGACCTATTAACAGTCCAAGCTTTGGTTATTAACGAATTGGTTTATACAAAGAAAACTAAAATTTGGGTTTGCTCGCCACATTGATATCAGTATATGTTTCCCAGGTGAGTTACAAGGTTTACATACCGAAGAAAGCTCCAGCCTTGGCAAGGAGGCACCTCCAGCGGTGAAATGTGCTATAATATTGGTTCTTGTAGGCATCTGGAAAAAGGTTTTGTGACAGTTCTGCAACCACAGATAGCAATTGTATTTGCTTCATTGCTATTAAAATCAATTTGAAATTGATCTTAGTGTAATGACATGTTTTAGTTCAGTTTAAGCAATATGAAATCCATTTACATTTTTAACATAGCCTTTCCTTTGTTGGAAAACTGTAATGGGCAGTATGGTCTAATCTGAACTTATTGCCTATTGTTGTCTATTGTGAAATTAGGAGGTAGTATAGTCTAATCTGAACTTAATGCCTTCAACCCACTTTTCATCAATCTTTATACTATTACATGAAGAGCAATTTGGTTAAATGTCTCACTGTGGACTGGGAAATGAGTTTTTTTTCTTTGAATGAACAATTGTTATTTTTTTTGCCTATCTTTTTTTCTGTGCTGGTTTTCATATATTTTAATCAAATAACAATACAGTTCATATTGAGATCTTTTAGGCTGGCCCAGCAAAAGTTTACAAGTTAAAGAAGACTATTGATTATGTAGCATTTGTTGATTATTTGATTATATTATGTAGCTTTTGTTTATGACATTATATTCTTATATTCCCTATTTCCCTTCTTTGCTTATCCATTATTTCTCAGAAATGAATGAATGAGGTTCTTTCTTCTGTTATTATTTGTTGTTTTTCAAAGCAGGGATTTTGTTCTCAATGCAATTTACTTAAAATATAAACATGTTTACTACCTTTAGAGGATTTAAGTTAGCTTTAATGTCCCATCACCATGATCTTCACATGGTATCCATATTTCAAAATCTCGGTGTCGGCTATTTACCCACTTGAAATTGAGTATCCATTTTCCCCCTTTTCCTGCTAGGATTGGAAATCCTTTATTTTACACATCCATACGATCAAGTCCTTGGGATTCCGAAATAATGTCAAAAAAAGTGCTTCAAATCATTGCTATTTGACTCGGAGCTGTTCTGAAAAAGTCGAGGTGTTTCGAATTGTTTGTTGACACGGACAAAGTCAGGGAAACGCCCCTACTAACCTACAGAAGGGAGTGGAAGATTTCTTGTATAATCCAGAGCATTCGGAGACTTCAATTCTCCGAAAGGGAGCGAATTGGTCTCGATTGGATGTATCTGGCCCAAGGGGACGATCTCTTGCTCCAACTGAGACATCTTGCGTATCGGCGATATGCTGTTTCTTGGTGCTATATATCTTGAGAATTTAAAAAATACAAAAAAAAATAAAAGGTAGGAAATAAGAAAATGCAAAAAAAAATAAAATGGATACAACAAGATATAAAAAAAATATTTTGAGCATTAATATATATATCTTGGTGCGATATATCTTGAGAATTTAAAAAATACAAAAAAAAAAAGTAAAAGGTAGGAAATAAGAAAATACAAAAAAAAAAATGAATACAACAAGATATAAAAAAAATATTTTGAGCTATATATATAGTCTAGTCCTAAGATATTCCCGGCAAGGCATTCGGATGCATAACCATGTTTAAAAAAACCGGATTCCGGCAATGTTCCACTCAGACCCCAAAACTGAAAATTCCAAAATTTTGGGTGAATTTATGAATTTTCCAACATAGCATTGACCAAAATTCGGGCAATAATCCGGCGGTACGATTTTATTTTTTATTTTTTAAGGAAAAAATCTGAAAAAATTACTGAAATTCAGAAAAGTCTAATTTTTATGTTTTAATTATTTCAAATTTATTTGGAAGATGGTGACCTCTTTTTGTAGCTAAGTTCTAGGCTTTTATACAATATTTATATGACAATTCAGTATTTTATTAATTATTTGTATACATTGACTTCTATAGTCATAAATACAATGCATAGGAAGATAAAATTATATAAGAGGAACTAGTTTACCTTACAACAATTTGTGGTTTCTTTAAGTTTGATTAACTGGAGGACTAGACTCAGAAAGAGATATTTTCGGCCTTTTCTATGGTGCCACTTTAAGTGGCACTGATTTCAACAAAATTACTAAAAAACCGGGCGAAAATTTCAAAATTCCGTCCAGAATTTAGTATTGGGGCAGAGTTTTGTATCGGTAAGCAACAGGGAATCTGGTATTTAATATTATCCGGCACCGGTCCATGCTGAAATCGAAACATTCCGGCCAGAATTTTGAAAAATCCGTTGGAATTTTGAACCATGTGCGTAACAGTAATTGTCTATTTCTTCAATAATAAGATCATTTATATTAATTTATTTTTACAATAACTGTTGTATTTTTATAAAATTTAAGTTTTTTACTGTCGTACTCTAGTAAGATCTATAATGAAATGTGGTCAATTCCTTACAATAGAGATGGTATCTTCCACAGGTTACTCAAATCCCTAGTCAACAAAAGAAGTGTATCAGTAACTATCTCAGTATGATATAGTTATTACTCTATTGGCAAGATCTAAAAATTTATATAAGTATACTGTATCATTTTCAAATTGAAAAAATTATTGTTACTCTATCCGCAAGATATAAATTTTCTTTTTGCTCATGTGTAAACGGTAACTGGCTCGGTGAAACATTCAATTTCTCACCAAGACAGTGAATTTACTTAGCAATACACGAGCAGTCCTGTTTATCATTAATAAATTCAGGTTTTGATTTGTTATTATATTATATTGTTTTTTTGGGAGGGGGAGGGGGAGGGGGAGGGGGAGGGGAGAGGTGACTCAGCTCCTTAGGGTTGAGCAAGTAGTGGCAGCTTATAGTTCTGCAGGTAATTTAAATTAAATTTTAGGTCAATTTTAATCATTAATTGAAAGCAAAGGCCCTTGTCAGTTTTATTATATTGTTTTTTTGGGAGGGGGAGGGGGTGGGGAGAGGTGACTCAGCTCCTTAGGGTTGAGCAAGTAGTGGCAGCTTATAGTGCTGCAGGTAATTTAAATTAAATTTTAGGTCAATTTTAATCATTAATTGAAAGCAAAGGCCCTTGTCAGTTTTTGTCTATGCATAAAAAATAAAGTTTTTTGTATGTCACTTGCAACTCTTTTCTTAGATATGTCTTTACATCTTTTTAGAAAGGGATCATGTTATTTTCCCATGTCTCTTTCTTTTGTTCCTTTTAGATTTATAATATTTTTTATCTAATAAGTTCTTGTACGACTTTTAATTTTGTAGGTTTATTGACCCAATTTTCCTTATCCTCAACTACGAATAGTGTGTATTTCGGTTTTGAGATTATGGAATAAAGGATTTTTCTTGAATTGTACCCATCTTCTCCTTTTTCTTAATCTATCGGGTATTTTGATCACCGTTCTTTTGGAACAAATGGGGAACCCATTATCTTTTTTTTTCTTCTTTTATTCTCTACTAGTTATTTTACTGTCATTGTATTGCCCTTTTCTTTTCCTTTCTTCCTTCTAATAATCCTAGTTTTAATGTGCTTCAGAAAAATATTTTTCCCTTTTTCTCCACCACGATCCATTCTTTTTATCAAATTCATCTCACTTTTTAATTGTTTTATAATCCTTTATCCTATCTGGTCCATTCGTCATTTTCATCATTTCATTTGCTCGCAGCCTTGTTGCACAACTGGCCTATTCCCATCAACTGTTAGGACCATGATTGTATAATTGATAGGCTTTGTTTCTTCTTTTCATCATTGTTTCCTAGGATTTGACGAATTAGAAAGACTGGTCATAGTGCATGTTCGCAAAGAAGACCATCCCTATAACTTGTTTTTGTATTTCACTTTACTTCCTTGAAAATTAAGACATAGTTAGATGTGTTTGGAGATGTGGCAGTGGAGCCTTTGGAATTTACAAGGTCAGTGGCCCAAGAAAAAGCCCCTTTGGATTCAATTTCCCCACATCTAGTAATATAATTATTTCTTCATTTATGAAATAGTCGAGCACTATAAATGTCAAATTATATACACTAGAGCTCCATGCTTGCAACTTTATAGGACAACTTATCCAATGTTTGAGGCCAGCTCCAAAGAACAAATTATCTTCCAATGTTTGGTCATGATTCTTACATCTGAGACATTCACTCATAATAAAAGGCCACATTTTTATTATCTCCATCAAATTTGATTAAATCTATCCTGAATGAACAACTCTTAATTGGTATGATAAGTAGATTATACCGGTATGGAGGGTGTCATTGGATCATTACCAAAACCTACTGTGCCTAGTTTCTAGATCAATAAAATGGCAGAACAATGACCACACAAAGTGTCATTCTCTTTTACATTAACTGATTTCTACTCGCTTCAAATTTATGCCCCGGAAAGTTTAATGACTGTTTAAATTTACAGCCGAATAAGGACACCTGTACCACACAAGCAATCTCCTCCTGATGTTTACTTGGAAATTTAACCAAATTAGATTATTATATATCTACGGGAGTATGTGATATGTTCATATGTAGCTACACTCAAAGGCAGACTAAATGATACTGCTCGACTCTGTGAATCTTTCTGATATTGGTTATCTCAGAACTGGTCTTAGTGGTCATGAAAGCAAATAATTAACTCAATGCTTAAATGCATGTCATATTTTATGATGCCCACGAGCAACTTTCTTTCACTCACACCATAATGTCTAACCCCAACATGTCTTCTCCTCCCTGATTTGGATTTATGGGCATGCATGTCATTTTTTCTCATGTCCTTGGGGGGAGAGGCAGAAAATGGCGATTTCAAGAAAGTGATGCAGTAACGAAGGCCCATTGCAAAGCAGAGAGATAAAATTTCGGTTAAAAGTCAAGGAAGGTGAAAAAATGGACAGAAGCTACCAGTTAGAGGCAGAAAGGGCAATGGGCTTGAATATCGATGAGACCCAATAATTGGCCCAATACTCTTGTCTATGGGGCCAGGAATCAAGAGGGAGCAAACAGCGACACATAGTGGAAGCCCGATATAAGGCCCAGATGGTGGTCCCATATGAGGACCCATTTGAGGCCCGTTACGAAACCAATGGAAGAAAAATATAGGATCCATCTGGAGGCCGAAAGGGTGGCACATATGGTGTGTCGCAATTCCTCATCCTCCAATAAGAGGATGGTATAGAGGTCAAATGGTTGACTTCCTAACTTTTAAGAACAATATTTAAAGAAGAGTCTATAGTACAATAAGAGGAATTGTGGTTGAAGGGAGGTTGAGGGAGGAAAAGAAGACATGGAGAGGAGAGGATTTGGAAGGATAGCAATAGAAAGAGAAGAAAAAGACAAGGAATGATAAGGTATGTTAGGAGACGCATGGAGAGAAAATAAAAAGAGAGAAGTTGGGGTAAGAGTTATGGAAGACGGAAAGAAGGAAATAAAAGAGGAGAGGAGAGATATTGAGGAAGGGAAAGAAAATATTAAATTTGAAAGAGAGGAATTAGGAGGAAAAGGCAAAGAAAATATTTAAAGAGAGGAATTAGGAGGAAAGGTGGGGCTCACAAGAAAGCTTGATGTGATCTCGAAGATCACATGTCAAAAAGGGGCGAGAATCCCATTGTGTGTCTTTATCTTAAATTAGTTTTTAGGACTTTTTTGAGTCATTAGGTTGGTGTTTATTTAAATAAGTTGGCTTGTTTGCTTATGTTAATCTTGTAATTTCCTTTCTAAGAGTTATTAGAGTTGGGACTTGGGATAGATTTAGTTGTTTTAGGACTCTATGTTTAGTATGTGGAAAGGCTATATAAAGCCCTCATGAGATGTAAAATTCTGTTTTTGGCTATGAAAGGGTCTCGGTTGACAGTGATAGTCAATGGCTATAGATCTAGCCCTATTGTGCTGGTTTTTTTAGACAAAATCTCCCCCTTTGAAACCGGCAATCTTTTGTTACCTTAATTGATACTTATATGGTAACATTGAGAAGTATATGGGCAAGATGATGATGATGATTTGATGAGAAGTATGCTGTTATTTAGAAAATTTATTTTTAAGATACAGAAAATGGGTATAGCGACATAAGAAAACATGAAAATTAATAAGTAATGGCTTTTCTATTATGGTCATGTTTGTCATGCAGGACATTTTTTTCTACTAAAGAGAGAAACGAGGTTGCATAGGCCTTCTCCTTCAGTGGAATTTTTTCCTTATTTCGTTGTCCTGTTGTGCTTGTCCTTGATCTCATGCGTTGTAGATATATTTGTACGGATTGCATCTTAGCTTGGCTGGAAAATAGCCATGGAAAATGAAATTCCAATACTTCTGCGTATTTCTGTCGGGGGTTCTTCCTTAACTGTAATAAAGTTGGGGCTGAAAGTGAGTACCAAAGGGTAAGTACCCTTTTAACAGACTGTTAGTTGCACAATTGCACAAAGCGTGAGGGAATGGGTGCAAAAGCAAGGAAGATGAAAACTTAAAAAAATCAAAAACTTGTAGCCCGGAAAGCGTCTGTTTTTAACTATGTTAAAAAAATTAAAATATGTATGTTTTTTACTAACTTATTTGTTATAGTTGCCGGAACATATAATATATAAAAGGGGAAAACTACATATGATACAAAATGAATGGGGTTAACATGGTATTTGTGGCCATTTGGTGCCTTGATCGAATCACAGTAGCAGTTATGGCCATTTGATATCTTGATGTGAAGTGGAAAGACAAGGCTAGGAAGTGGGACTAAGATGAAGCTACTAATATTGGAATGTCAGGAAACTTGAGGGGTCGATCTGTTGAAAAAGGCTTCACACAAGGATCATGATACTGATTTTGAAGGGGCATGTTGTTCAGGTAACAGTGATAACATGAAATAATAAGTCGTCATTGATTAGTTTAGTAAGTCTATGAGAAGGGGAACAGGTTGTCCTTGGACTCTGGAGACTTTATGTTATTGGCTACGGAGATGCGATAAAGACTTGATAGTAATCCAGGCACAAGCCTCGTATAGGCTAGTATGGTGATCAATGCAACACAGATCCAATTTCTCTGATACCTCTATCAATATGGACTTATAGATGAGGAACATGATCTTATTGAATGGAGACAATTTGGTGGTACGAGCCTGTTGTGTGGTTGTTTGGTGTACTTAGTGGCTGGTAGTCTGTTCACTTCGTAATGTATTGCTGCTGCAATAGGATCATACACTCTACGTCATTTTCACTCTTCTATCCGTATAAGCTACTTAATTTCGGTAACAATGATTTGCTGCATCTTTCAATGCAATAAGACGGGCTGCTCGGCCATGTTTGCTCTCGTTTTCCATATGCATAACTGGATGACTTTAAAAAGATGACTTTTTTTAAAGTTTACCCAGCATGACCGAACAGTTTTGCTTTCCATTCTCCATAAGCTAGGTGATTATATGCCAATTGGTCATAATAAAGTATAAGTTGAACTGGAGATGTGATAGCGCCTTATTAGTGGATTTACTTTATTTATAGCTTATTTTTACGAATACAACTTATATATGGGCGAAAACTGACTTAAAATTTCAGTGATGATTCTTAAAATGATTGCTATTTCTGTGTCTCCGATGAAGCGGATTCAAGATCATATGGAGATAGGGCTGCTATTTCGACTTTCTGGCCAAGATTAACTTTAAAAATAAAAAATTAACTTGAAGTATGTTACAATCTGTTATAGCATCGCATGCACAACCACCACTAAGAAAAAGGGTAGTGACTTGGACATAAAGAAACTTAAAAAAATCTCCTTCATTAGTAGTCAATTGGATATTGAATATTGATTCATACGTAATTTGATCAGATAGTAGTCAATTGAGTATTAAATATTGATTCATAGTTTCATACGTAATATGATCAAATACCACATGAAAACGGTTCTGCTGAGAAAGAAACGTTCCTAGAAATTCTTGCTCCCATTGAACTATGCATATCTATATACATCAGGATTGAAATAAACTATGGGGTTCAATGATCTCTGTTGAAGCTGAGTAGACTGCAATTGCTCTGTAATCTGGATTTGGTAAAACCTATCGATCAAACAAATCTAACCATCTGTGAAGGTTGGTGATGAAGGATCAATCTCCTTCTGCCAACTTAGGGAGGTGCATAGATTTTTTTTTCTTCAAAATGTGTGAGGTCAAAACTCAAAAGCATACTTTCAATGTTAATGTGTTCATAAATATTGGTAAATTTCTCCAGGTTTGACCCAGTTTGATGGAGGGAGATTGATTCATGCACTACCCCTTGGTGCACAGGCCGGACACCTAATTCCAATTCATATGATATATATATATATATATATATATATATATATATATATATATATATATATATATATATATATATATGAGAGATGCTACTTCCACAACAAATTTTACTAATTTCAGCTAAAAAAAACACGTTTTGTCGGTTGAGTATGTGAAATTGAAACCTGGGAAATGAATTTGCAATTCCATTTAATTTTATTAGATTTGACTTTCCTCTTGAAATGACAATTTTCTTGTTAGATTTGTTTTATTTAGGACTAGGAAATGACTTTTCGCAGTTCTATTGCTTGATTAGTTTATTTAGAAAATAATTTCTGCGGGAGGTGGAAAAGGGTATTTTAAGTCAAACAGAATAATTATAAAACCCATTATCTACTAATTCCTAAAAGATAAGTACCAACTAGGTTACCTTTAAAATCTCATACATAAATAATATATTCGTAAAAAAAATTTCTATTACTATTCCAACTATTAGAATAACTAAATAAGATAAAATTTTGTACAGCCACATGATGAATAAAGACTCACATATAGAGAACATTGATTTTTTGAAAGGTTAAATCGAAGAAAGAAAGAAAATCTTATAAAATAACTCCATAGAATCCGTCAAAACTGCAATATGATAAGGATAAAAAAATAAAAGTTGAAAATCTCAACTTATCCATGAACCAAGCTTTAACATTATGCATCACTGTTACCTTGCTTTTTAAAGATAAATATTACCACAGGAATCAATCTTAGATTTGTAATTTTCACTGTCAAACATAACCTTAGGTTGTGTTTGGATAGAGGAATTTGCATTTGAGTATTTCAAATTCAAGCATTTCAAATCGAAACATTTTAAATTCAGAATTTGAAATATTTGGATATGAAAATCTCTTGTTTGGATTCTTAAGGAGTGTATTTGGATTTATCGTTAGCATTTATAAGATTTATAAATGATGCATTAGGCAAGTTTAAAAATAAAAATAGATTGAGATTCTAATAACCCCAATTTTAATATATAGCAAATTGCGAACCCGAATTCAAAACCAACGAACTAGTGAACTAAGTAACTTTGTTGCCATTGGCTCTCTAGTCGATCTCGCACAACCCCACCGGCACCGAAATACTGATGAACACATAGATCAGTGACACTAATTTGAATGACATCTTTAGTTTAGTACAAAGCATGTTCACCAATCTAACTCCAGCACCATGCATGTCGGTGTTGGCCCCTATGGAATTACTGAGGGCGTCGAGGAAAATTCATTGGTTTTCATCCCAATCTTCCATAGAATGGATCTCTAGACCATGCACATACCATCAAACGTACGGTCAATTTTTGTTTCCATGTGGCATAGATCTCATAAAGTGTACCAAAATGATGTTTAAGTGTGATGTGTGATGTGTGCCGCGTGTTTTTAAAATCACTTTTAATTTTAAGGATCCATTGTGTGGAAGATTGGGATGAAAACAGATCTGCATGGCCTGATTCAATGCGGTTTGTGGTTTTCAGTGTGGGTCCCTCAATAATTTAATAGGTGCAAATGGAGCTAGCCTTGGTATTATGTAAGGTGCCCTCGTACTTGGGCCACTTTTTGTGATGCACGTGCCGCTCGGGAACGCATGTCATAACTTCCATATGATTTGAAGGCCATGACATAATATTTTTTGGTGCAAAATTTGGCACGAAAAATTATCTATCATTTGATTGAAGGCCATACAAATAAATATTTTATGTAAATCTAACATACCAGCCATTTTTTTATGGATTTGATTGTTGAATTAGATGATAGAAATTTTGTTTCTTATCAAATTTTTGCACTAAAACCCTTCATATCATAGGCTTCAAATTAGACAGAACACACAAGGTGTTTCCACGTGGCATTCATCCCAAAAATGGCTTGAGTATTAAGTCATCGGGCACTCGGGCCATTAGGGTTACAACTTGCTCACTCTTTTTCTTCATATATCAATTCAAATTTTAAAATGGAGAGCCATGGAAGGTCATCATCATTAAAAGTATGTTAAGAATGACAGCTAAATTTTGACTTGGAGCTCCTCTGCAACACCACCATTAAAACAACTTCAGAAATTAAACAATGGGTTTCGTCTTTGGTTTGATTTTTCATACGTATAGGCAACTAGAAATATTTTTAAAAATAAAAGTTACTGATTTTTGCATTAAAACTTATAAATCAATGGCTAGATTTTCAGATGAACAAGTAACCATAGTGATCAACAGAGTCTTGATCTCATTTTCCAAAAAAAAAATACCATAAAAGATCCAAGGAAAATACCAACAATTGAAAAACAAATCAAACTCAAGTACTCATCAAGTGACAATATGCAAATTTTGATACACACATAGGCTATTTAAGGTGAGATCAATTGTCCAATTCTTTATCCTCACACTACACATTTCAAGAAGTGCGTCAGGGAAGTTCAAAACAGTCATCTCGAATATGATAAAGAAAATCATAAAAACAAGCTTTTCCACATGTTTCAATGATTTGTTGTGAGAGACGCCCAACTGCTTTAAGTCACTAACGAGCTCATCCTTGTTAGGTAAATAATTTGCTGTGAGCAAAAAAAAAATTGAAAGGTTCATAAGCTTGCAATGAACAAGATATGCGAGCTGCATCAAGAGATTGTAAATATGAAGACAATTTTATTTAAAAACTAAGCATTATTATGGTCACACAACAAAAGAATGTATGCATCAAGAGCTGATCCAAATCGTCGTAGTCAACGTTGACTATGACAATGTATGGTCTCACACTCGGCTTAGTCGAGGTGCTTAAGACGCCCGAACACCCAAGTTATAAAAATAAATAAATAAATAAATTTTCATTATCCAAACTTGGGTAGCTAAGTGAAAACCCTCTTAGATCACATGAAACCTGACAAACAAACAAGCAAACAAAGTCACACTCCTTTTTATAACAACTTTGATCTCAATCCAACCAATCAAAAGTTGTCACAGGCAAAAAGAGGGAGTTTCGTTTGCTCCAGTAAACAAAGATGAGGAATTCTGTTGCAAATGCCCATATAAGGAGCCGCCAAAAAAAGAAGGAAACATGAGGTTTCATTGAAAGATTAAGATATCATGCACACAAATTACACATGGAAACTCTGTGGTGGATAGAAACTCTGCCCACAATTAACAAACACCCAGTGATGTATATTTAGGGCTGTCAACTGATCGGGTCGGGCCAAAATTTTGGCATATGCCCGATCTAACCTGACCCGTTGCTGCAACCAACCTGAAAATTCAACCCGGTAAAAACCTCCATTTTCCATTATATATATATAGGTAATGGTCCTCTCACTCGAGTCATAGTGTGACGCGAGCTGTGAGACCATACATTGTCGTGGTCAACGTTGACTGCGACGATTTGCACCAATAAATCCTAGCAAAAGAATCACACAATGACAAGAGATGTGAGCTGCATCAAGAGATTGTAAATATGAAGACAATTTTATTTAAAAACTAAGCCGGGGAACACATCGAACCCACTTCGGTCTAGAGTGACTCCAGTAAATGTGGCTCAGATAGCAGGACTCAACACTTTGGGCATCTCATTGGCTTGCATAGACTATGCACCCTATGGTCTCAACCCTCCCCACACCCATCCAAGAGCTTCAAAGATATTGGTGGTCTTGGAGGGCACCCTCTACATCGGCTTTGTCACATCTAATCCTGAAAATCGGTTGGTCACTAAGACTCTTCAGAAGGGAGATGTTTTTGTGTTCCCAATAAACCTCATTCACTTCCAATTGAATGTGGGTCATGATAATGTGGTTGCAATAGCTGGTCTAAACAGCCAGAACCCTAGCATCATCACGATTGCTAATGCGGTCTTCAGATCAAAGCTGCCCATCTCTTACGATGTTTTGATCAGGGCCTTCCAAGTGGACAAGAACGTGGTTGATTATCTCCATTTCCAGTTTTGGATGGACAACAATAAGATTGCTCTCTACCTATAGACACCTAATGAGGCTTCGTCACCTCTTACACTGTTGTTTTCAATACAAAACAGAATAAACAGGATAACATGTACTTGTTTCCATGTCACATTATTTACGTTACCAAAGAGATCACTCTGCTTCTTTTGTTTAAAATTAAAGGTCAATGGATAAGCGATTCTAATGACTCTTAAAAAATTAAGAATTCAAAGCCAATGCAGGTGAAGTCTAGTTCCTCTTTTGAATGAGAATTGGCGATACATATTGATTGTAGCAATTGATTCTTGAAGCCATCAGCCAACACCTGCCAATCATAGGTGACCATCCAGATTGATACACGACTATATGTAAGTATAGTCCTATCCAATGACCCTAAAGTACCAGTAATGGTATTGGTTGAAAATGAATATACAAGTTTGACAAGCAAGGATACAAGTATTGGTTAATATGGGAACATTTCGATTCCTAGCAAAACTGACACCAATACTGGTATTGTATCGATGGTATCGGTTGATATCATGACAATCAACTGATGAAATATACTTGCATCCATAGCAAAAACATGCAAAAAAAATGACAGCACCTCTTTTGGGCATTTTATCAAACAGTTGATTCCAAAACAAATTATAATTAAATTTTAACAAGCTCAGAAAATAAATCGATATTTAAAAAATGACCAACAACTGTATTGCCTAATATAATCAGAGATTCATTGTTTGAAGAAGAAAACAACCCTAAAAAAGATAAAATTCTATCTTCTCCAACAAATCTCATATAAAACCCCAAAAAATAGACTTCATCCGTTCTCCATGTTAATTTCTTCACAAAAAAAAATTGTAAACACACATGCAATCGAATGGTCTAAAAAAGTATAAATATATGGATTAAAAGATCTACAAAGGCTTAAATTAAGAAAAAAACGAAAGAAACAATGGAAACTAAACCATGGAGCTGAGAATTCGTATCACCAAACAAAACCCTATCAAAGATTCGAATCACCGGACCCTAATCATCGAAAACGCATAGAAAGCTATCGCTAACCATCTCGATTTTGAAAATAGAGCATACCTTTTGTTGATCGGACAGAGTTGCTGCCGGCATCTGACGATCGAACAGAGCTTCCCTTCTTAAGCAGAGGTGAACCAAGGATAAGAAGAGAGAACAAAGAGAAGAGAAGACTAGAAGTACCAACCCGACTCTAAACTCCAACTTTATGGGGTTTCAAATAACACCTAGGAGGAGTCATTCTAAATGCCCCTTTTTTTCGTTAGAGGTGTTATTTCAAATGACGGTGGATTTGAGCAAATCCACACGGAAAAAAGGGTTTCGAAACGGTGGATTTGAAATCCAGCAACCCAAATCCAAATCCAAATCCAAAATCTCAAATCCCTGTTCCCAAACCCAGCCTTAGAGAAGAGGGTGCTACATACCTCTCCACACTGCTTTTTCATCTTAATTCCCATACAAAGAAAGAAATATATTCACTTTCATGCAAAACATCAGAAATCGATAAGTCACTCTCTCTTCTGTTTCCTTTGTCGATAGGTTGTCATCTTAAATCGGTTTCTTTTGGTGACTTGTGCAATGGCTATGGACGATAACGAGAACTGTAGCAAGAGAACGATGGATTTGTTGCCTACGCGCCCTTACTAGCAGCGTAGTAGCATCACAAGCTCAACATGTGAAACGAGGTTCTCCATCACTTTACGGAATCCACCAATGAAGAAGTGAACTTCCCTTAGCTTTCATTGAGATTTTCTATATTTGTTGCTGCTATTGTTTGTTGTTTGCAATAGCATACCCAAGAATAGAAACAGAGAGCTGGCGTTTCGAAACTCGGTTGGGAGGCGATTGAAATGGGCTTGGAGATCTTTGTTTAAGCCAAGGTGGTTCACTTCTTCATTGGAGGATCCTGTAAGGTAACAGAGCATCTCATTGCACACCTTGGGCTTGTGAGAATGCTAGCAAGGGTGATTGGGCGACAAATGCCCAGCTCTATTGTTAGACTTCTCGCTGCCGCCGATCGCCAGGAAACCAAAAGAAACAAATTTAAGATCGTAAACCTATCAGTGTGAAAATGATTTCTGTCACTAATACCCCAACTGTACCCAATCTAATTAGCTTTGAAATCAGGCCAAATCTTACATATATTTCGCCACTAAGCTGAAGTTCTGCCACCTCTCCACATAAATTGATCCACCCATATTTGTCAGCCTAGGCTTGAAGCCAAAGTTTATCTTTTCTTCCATTTCGTTTATGGCCCTCCACAACCGTTTCCCTAACTGAGCCTTTTTTTCGTATTCTTCAAACCCATGATGTCTAGTCCTCCTTATTCTCCACCTTATCAATCATCGCCACAGGACAATCAAAGATCAACATATAAAGGGAAATTTACCTGACATGCTCTGTGAGATGCGTCTTTTACGTCAGAACCCCATTAGTTTCACTTTTACCCAAACAAACCAGCTCCAAGCCTAGCCAACCCTAAGGAGAGTAAAAGGTCTAAATTACCCCCTTCTATGACCTTCTTTAACTAACAAAACATCCTCTTCTTCCTCATTTTATCCTGCAAAAAAGTTAGAGGTGCAAAACCCTAGACGACATCTCCTTACTTAGTATGATCTGCTCCGATCTGTTATTTCTCCGATCTTCTATTTCGAAGAAGAAAACAGAGGCTTGGGAGAAGAAGCCCCTGCATTTCTTCATTGTGGCAAAAAGACCCTAAAGTTTGTCCTTGTGACGCGAGGTATCCTACTTAAACCCATTTTCAGTTTATTAGTGTCTCTTAGTGATGCAGTATCTCCTATTCGTGTAGTATAAGAAAGGTCTTTGTATCTTTCGATCCGTTTTTTTAAAAATATATATCGATTGCAAATACAATCGTCATCGACTCCATATACAATCGGCTAAGATTTATAGTCATCTTTTCTCTTTTGTTTCATCAGTCTTATGACCCCTTCCTTCTCATTCTTAAACAGACGATGACGGACGTAAGGATTCCTCTTCTTTGTCACTATGATGGTCTTCTTGTAAACGATGATGGCTTGTATCAAGGTGGCCGACGGAGGCTTATTAACATTTCAACTGAAATTTCTTATGAACAATTCATAAGGCGAATGTCTGTCCGCTTTTGGCTTATGGCGGATGAAACAGTTTTCACAAAGTTTCATATGAAGATAGTGAATACGCCTGTGGTTGCCGACATTTTGGACTCTGATGATTTGGCTACCTTATTTACGTTTTATAAATCCACTGTGGACGTTATAAAAGTATTCATCATTAAGGAACCGTCATCCTTCCCAGTTGAAGCTGAACAAGTAAATCTCGGCGGGACTGATTTTGTGACTCATTCATTTCAGCCATGTAAGTTTGAGGATGAAACTGTATACAATACCATCCCGTTAGGCGATGACGGTTATATTGCGGCGAACGATGGCAGAGGGAAAGCAACATTTGATTTAAATGATACTTCGATTGAATCGTATGATGACCCAGTAAAATACATGCATGGGTCACAACAATGTAGTCAATGGTTAGACTATACTTTAGAAATGGTGGTGGATACCGACGATTTCAGTCATATCTTCCCCGGTGGATGGACAACTTAGTTTACTCAAGACTTATGTTCTACCATGCCATCGATGGGAATTACCGGAGTAACTCAACCCCATGTCCATACACATGAGCACCCCTTCGGTGAAGGGCCTAGCCAACCATGCCATTATCCATTCGGTAAAGGATCCGATCAATCACATCAGAACTCCTTCAATGAAGAATCTAGTCAACCACCCGAGAACACCGCTAGTGAATGGCGTAGTCATCCTCAAGCCATGAATGAAGATACCTTAGAAGAAGAATATGAAGGCGAACCGGATGGGTTTATCAAAGAGGATCCGAAATTTTTTGTGAGAGATATTGACAATCCCCTAGTAGACGGAGATTACGAAATGTTAGAGACATCGGACGACTCCTCCGATGAAGAGGTGGAAACTGAATATCAGAATTGGACGTTTAAAATTGGAGAGATCTTCTGAGACAAACAAACATTTCAAAGAACATTGAAAGAGCACGCGGTGGAGAAAAACTTTCAAATTCGGCCTTTAAGGACCGCTAGTTATCGAGTGACAGTCAGATGCTACGAACCCGATTGTTCGTGGCGAATACATGCTTCTAAATTGACTGGGCTCGATTCTTTTCAAATCAATACATTCAATAGTACTCATACATACGGAGCCGCTAAGATTGGACCGCACGGTCACCGTAATGCAACAATCTCCTTCGTAGCGAATTATGTACGGGATAAACTTATGAAAGGATTCGACTACACACCGACGTCGATAATGTTTGATATTGCAAAAGCTTATAATGTGCAAATCTCATATGCAAAGGCTTGGAGGGGAAAAGAACTTGCCCTTAATGATATTAGAGGCAGTTGGGAAGAATAATTTGTTGATCTACCGGCCTACGTGAAGGAGATGGAGAGGGTAGATCCTAATGTACAAACATCCTTTTAACTTACTCTTGACGATAAGTTTCAAAGATTTTTTTGGAGTTTTGGCCCATGCATCGGAAGCTACCGTAATACACTTCGTCGCATATTGCTTGTAGACGGCACACACCTACGAGGACGTTTCGAAGGGATCCTAGACGCTGGTAATGGTCATATATTTCCGTTAGCATTTGTCGTGGTCGAGTTAGAAGAAGAGGATACGTGGATGTGGTTTCTTGAACGGGTAGGTGCGTTCGTGATCGGTGGGTTTAACGAAGATTTCGTATTTATCACGGACAGGTCGAATGGTTTAATAAATGCGGTGAAACGTATTTTCTTTAACACATATCACAACTACTGCATGCGGCATATGACACAAAATTTACAGCACAAGTATCCCAGGAACAATGTGAAGGGTCTATAGTGGTGCGTTGCGCGTGCATATTCGAAAGAGAAATTTGATTATTTTATTAACGAAATGAAGAAAGATCCTGCTGATTCTCAAGCCGTAGAATATATTTTGAAAATAGATCCGAAGCATTAGGCACGCGCACATATGGAAGGAAGGCAGTACGATTCCCTGACTACGAATATTGCCGAAAGTTTAAACAACGTGCTAAAGATAGCTCGAGAGAGACCAATTATCGACTTAATTAGAACTACTAGAGATAAAGTCGCCGATCATTTTCAAAAATGTAGAGAGATATCTGAGAAATGGACCACCCTTCTCTGCCCGAAAGCAGATGCGCACATGAAGAATGTGCTGCAATGGGCCGGTAGAAAGAGAGCTCAACCATACGGGCACGATCAATTCTAAGTTAATTCCGAAAATTTCATTCATCACGTCGACTTGGAATACAAGACCTGTAGTTGCCGCCGTTGGCACATTCATGGTTTACCTTGCTCCCATGTCGTGGCGGTCATCAATCGAAGAAGTTACGACTACCATAACTTTTATGAGAAATAGTTTTTCACCGCTTGCTTTAGACAAACATACGACGAGTAATGGGTTCCCACTCTCGATAAAAGTCAATGGGAGTTTCAAGCAGAGCAACTCCCTGAAAATATGAAAGTGAGACCACCCAATTATTGCCGAAAGCAAATCGACCGTCTGAGGAAGAGAAGGATAAGGTCTAAGGGTGAGGTTAGGGCACTACAGTGTAGCAAGTGCAGTGAATATGGTCACAACCGCAGGAGCTGAACGGCAGTGGGACCGATGGGTTGACAGTGTATATTTTTAATAATGATAAATTGAATGTAAACGAGAAATTAGAATCCATATTTTTTTACTGTAATATAGTCTTTACCAATGAATCATAAAGTCGTCATCGACTGTATCCATAATCGATATCAACTCTATATAGAGTCGCCATCGACTATTTATAAAGTCGATATCGATTCATTTAAGAATCGGTATCGATTATGGATACAGTCGATGACGACTCTATATATAGTCGATAGCGATTACATAAAGAGTCGTTACTGATTAGTTATATAGTCGATGACGACTCTATATATAGTCTATAATGATTACATACAGAGTCATTACCGATTAGTTATATAGTCGATGACGACTCTATATGTAGTTGATGATGGCTGCGATTTCTACTTTTTAACCACAGCTACATAAAAATAGTGTAATTATATTTAAAATAATTCATTAAGAAAAAATATTTCATTTACATTTATAAAAATATTAAAATACAATCACACTACTGCTGCTCCCCCTCCTTTTTGTCATCCTTCACTAGTACTCCGCCATCGCCTGTGTATGTAGCCAGTATATGGCTAATTTCTGTCCTGATCTTATCCATATCTGATTGCGCGAAGTCAAATTTCTTTCCGATCATGAAGTACTCGACATATTTCACAACAAACACTCCACAATCACACAAGTTGGTCTGTCGGAGGAGGGCTTTGATCCGGCAATCACTAGATGGCCAAGGATAGTTCTTCTTGATCAGTGCAGCGGAGTCACCATACGAATATAAAATCACGGGATGGTATTGGGTCTGTTTCGAAATAATAGAGAAGAGTGTCAGATATGCTAAGCTAACAATGATAAAAGATATGCTAAGCAAAATATCTTACCAGCGCCTGCAATTGGGACACATATCTTTCCTTAGAGGGCCTATTAAATATAAGGTCGATGATCATTATCGATCGTTCGACTACCTTCACGATCGCAAGCGCCCAGTGTAGTGGTTGTTATGAATGTATTGGCATAAATATCTACAAAAAAGTAATATAATCTCAAAGGGTATGATAGAAAAATTAAAAAGAATAATTATAAAGAGGATAAAAGCATACTATGCTGCATTCATGAGCCCACAAATTTCAAAGCTCATTGAAGAAGAAAGTTTTCATCAGCTTCTTCCCTCCGGTCTCTTTTTGTCTATAGACAGCCCACCGTTGAACTTGAACCTCGATCGATTGGTCGTATAATTTTTCAGCAAGCAGGAACTTGTTGAAATCTCTCAGTTCATAGCCCATGTAGGTCAGCGCGGCAGGGTCCATAAGAAAGTTTTTGAGATTTTTATCAGGATGAATTTTATCATCAATTACTTCCAAATGTCTCAGGTAGGTGCCCATAACCTGAAACCAATGCAGTTAGATTTAAATATGCAGTTAGAGTGAAATATATAATCGTTATCGACTCTATAAGTCATCGATGACGATATCTTAAGTCATCGATGATGATATCTTAAGTCATCGTTATTGACTCTATAATGAATCGATATCGATTAGTTAACGAGTCGATAACGATTACCTAAGTCATCGTTATCGACTCTAAAAGCCATCGATATCGATTAATTTGAGAGTCGATAACGATTATGTAAGTCATCGTTATTGACTCTATAATGAATCGATATCGACTCTTTCTCGAGTCGTCGACAACTTTAACCATTCTTGATTTTGCCTACAGTATGTTAAACTTACAAAGTTATCCAGGTACTGTGTGGCCGCCAGACATCTGAAGGATTGCACCACCAGCTTATACTTGCCGACAGTGTTTACATATTCTCTGCATAAAAAATGGCCAACTTAACTAATCTTCATGATAAATATATAATAATAAAGTTAAGTATTCAGGGAAGAATAACTTACTCGTCCTCATTTAGAGGCTTGTTCCATATGTCTAGCATATATTTTTTGTGACAGCCCGGATTTCTGTGCTCAGAAATCCGTGCCATCAGGATCATGCTCTGGATGATCCCTAGGACAAATCACACAATATCTGTATATAAAGCGGAAATATACAGATAAAATCCCACAGCGGTAAGTAGAGTCATCTAATGAATCAATCTAAAAGTAAGAACAATAGATAAACCTTCATTGATAAATGTAAAAAATATACATCCTCAAAAAGGAACCAAAAAGAACCATCGGTGACAGACATCCATCACCCAAACAATGGTTCCCAATGATGGTTCCGATAGAATGTATAATAACACTATAAAAGAAATAAAATATCTACAAAAATTAATACAAAAGTGGCCACCAGGCACACATAATCCACAATCTCCAAACAAACATAAAACCCCAAAAATGTCTAAGCTATACCTTCTATGGGTAAAGTCGTCACCGACGTCTGTCTCCTCGTTCTCAACCTCACCTCGTGATCAGCCGATAGTCCGGTCGCCTCAAGATCGGGAGTTACCGCCGTAACCTAAATGTTTACAAAAATAGGGTGAGCTACATCCTAGCTCAATAGAAGAATTCCAAATAAATTTGCATTCTAATTGCATAACATGGTCATCAAAGAACAAAACTGAAAATATGCAACAGATGTATAAAACATGAGACATTTATCCAAAACAGTACAGAATTGATGAATACAACATATAATGACTTAGTGTAGTATACTTAAGTAACTCCCGTGAGTATAGCACGTGGTAGCCAGATTTGGTCCGATGGATAATCCCAACCATCGTCGTTCACATGAACAATTTCGGAATTGCAACAATGCCCCACACATGGAGTGCAATTGTGCCGAGGATTACAAAGCAAATGCACAAGTGTGCCTGAAACGGATGTACCGCTGAGTCGGTGGAATTTTTTACGGAATATCAAACCTCAAATCACATGCATACTTATCATACTTAATAATTTAGATTTGACACGGATATCAAATGTCGGATCAAGTACATAATAGAATACTCATACATATGCTAAACATGCTTTTAAAATGTAATTAAACTATGCCGAGATATGTATGATGATATATAATCCATGAGATCAAAATAAATGCAATTTCGGTTGAATTCCCTACCTCGGATCAAGCTCCTTCTAAGCAAATCCAAAGCTTTTTCAAGGCATCTTAGGATCCTAGACCATAAATATGTTACTCTAGGTGTTAGAGTGACAGATTGTGAACGCACAATGTCCGATGGTTCTTACATATAAATTTTCTAACTGCGAAAGCAGTTTATTGATCGATCAATACCTTGTTGATCGATCAATGAACTTTATTGATCGATCAACACCCTTGTTGATCGATCACCAAAGCACAAACTTGTTTAACCAACTCTCGCTTGTATATATTGTACACAATTGATCGATCACCATGTTGGTTGATCGATCAATGCTCAGATTGATCGATCACTACCACCGCTGATCGATCATCATACGATCAATTGATCGATCAATACCACCATTGATCGATCACTAATATTAACCCAAAATTCACCAACTCTCTGCCAGTACTGTTCATATACTATATATATATAAATTGATCGATCACCACCACTGTTGATCGATCAATTCCACACTCAGTGATCGATCAACACCTTGTTGATCGATCAATAATGACAGAATTTCTGTCATTAATGGAGTTCACCAAACAATATTTTTCTAACTTATTTTTCTTCCAAAAATTTATTATAATCTTAAATATTCATACAGAACCTATATTTAGGGCATCCAACTGCCCATTTTAAACAAGAGAGCTCACCTCTATGTGGGCCCTTTTGGGGTTTCGGCAAGTAGATCCAATCCAAGGTTTTGGATCCGGTTCTTGGTGTTCACAGCTGATGTAAATTTAACCGCGAGTTCTTCTCGGTTAGCGCGTAAGATCTCACTTGCAGTGCGAGATAATACTTAGGTTGGTTTTATTAAGTCTCTTACTTAAACTCGATCTACTCTAGATCCATTGGTCATGCTTTTCTCGAATTCTCTTAGATGGAAACTTAAGCTGAGACTTAGTTGAGAATCGGGAAGAAGAAGAGATCTACTCTGGGTCTCGTCCTTCCTTTATAGACTTTAAATCAGAAATATCTAGATATTTCTGACCCAACCTTCTCTTACAAGTTACCAACTGAAATATCTTAGATATTTCAGTTGTTTCTCTAATTTTTACTTCGGTGTGAAACACCAACATGTCGATGCGGCGTAGTGTACCGTCTCGACATCGTACTCGACTCGGATCGAAACGAGTTTTCATACGTGAACTAACCTACTTATAGGCTAATATTATTTCTATTAATATTATTTTCAAAATTTTAAATTTTCGATTCACGCAACATCGATCGATTGTTAGTTTCTCGTTCAAATTTTCGGTCATTACATTTTACTCATGTCATTTCGGTGGAAGCTCGTAGAGCATCTTCACCAGAGACCGGGACTGGTAATGATCGCCATCGGTCCAGCTCGTTAGCTTGGTCCTTCGCTGGCCTTCTCGATAGGCTTCTTTTCAGCCGCTACTCTTCGCTGTGCCTTAAGTTTGACGGCAATTACTTTGCTGAGTTTTGCTTGCCTAGGTCTTAAGCGAGGCTCAGCTTGTTGGTGAAGCAATTGGAAAGAGGTTTCCTCTTCACCAGTAGGACCCTTATCAGTTTGAGTCTCAGGTTGCTCGTCAGCAGCTGCCGTCACCTCATCAACGAGAGGAGGAGGAACCTGATGCGCAGGAGCTGATGGTTCCTTATCGACGGCTGTGTCGCACACCTTCGATATCAGCTCCTCCATAGCCGCATCCTGTACATCAAAATAATGGTACAAAATAAGAATTAATTTTTGGTCCACATTTTAAAAAGTCCAAATCGATTTTAAATATAATTATTATCGACTGTACATATAGTCGTTATCGATTTTATATATGATTGTTATCGATTATATATATAGTCGCTATCGATTGTAAATATAATCGATATCGACTGTATATATAATCGATAACGATTGCATATATTATCGGTATCGACTCTATATAAAGTCGATAACGATTGTGTATATAATCGTTATCGACTCTATATACAGTCGATATCGATTTATGTTAACAAAACTGAACATATAAAATCAGATTTCAACACATGCCTTAGGTCTCACCTCCAATAAATTTTCAAGGAGTTATTTTATATTCGACTGGCCTTTTCTGACCAAATAGTTATAGTAATTTAACTTCTGTCACTCCGCATCCCTTGAATTCAGCCTCTCTTTGAAGGAGTTGCATAATTTCTCTACAGAAGCGCAACGTTTAGCCAGGACCTTATTCTCTCCCTTCAAATCGCTCACTCTTTTGGTGAGCTTCAAGTTCTCCATCGTCAAATAATCGACCCTCCTCATCAAAGGATCATTAGAAGTGGATGGTTTAGCTGGGCTATCTTTCACTGCCAGGCTCTCCTTGGTGGCTCCCCTAGTTCTTGGCCGACCCTCTCCGACATGGACGGGGCCCTCTTTCGATGGGGGCTCTTCTTCTGACGTCGATGCGTCATCCCATTCTTCCTCATCAATATTCTCGACCGGAATATAATTTCTTTTCTTCTTCGGCCGCATCTCTTTCACAGCTTTCTTGACCGGTTCTTTCCTCTTACCCCAACCTCCTTTTGAACCCGTAGATATTCACTTAACACGGGTATCTCTAATTCAAAGCCCTGAGGCACGAGGGGAGCGCAGACCTTTTGAAAGAAAAGGAAACATGGTGAATAACCGAATAAAATGATCGTATATATAAATCATTCTCGATTATGTAAAGAATCGGTACCGACTATTTAAAAAATCGATATCGATTCGTTACTGAATCACTATCGATTATTTAATGAATCGTTATCGACTATTTAGTAAGTCGTTATCGATTCCTAAATGAATCGCTATCGACGTCCTAAGTAGTCGATAACGATTCTGTAATGAATCGTTATCGATTCTAGAATGAATCGGTAAGTTGTTTTTTGAATTGGCAATAGACCTCATACCTTGCTGTCTAACATCTATCCGCGAGTGTAACCTTTGATCCTTGACTGCGCCCTATCCGACCATTTCAGCAGTCGTGGGAAAGGGTCCTTGAGGCCTAGCTGGGATGGCGATATATCGGGCAGGATCTCATAAGCCCACCATTGAAGTATACATATGCATCCATATGTGTTGTACGTCTTCAGGGCTTTATCCATCTCGACAGTCTTTCTATTCGCCGCGCCCTTCATTATATACTCGATCAAGTCTTGGTAGACGTGCATACCCCAAGGAGTTCAGTTAAAGTTCTCCACATCATTGATGAGGTCGATGTGGTCTTTCGAAAGCTGATGGTGGGACCCGGGGAAGAGAAATATGCACAACACAAATAGAAGGAACAACTTTACGAAGTCCTCATCACTTTCCGCTCTACAAATTGCAGTATCTATATGAGACCGGAGAATTTTTTCAAGAGGCATTCCACGAAAGTATTTGTATCGAATGGTTTGTTCTTCCGATGGTTTAAAGGATGGGATATACTTTTCTGGGCCAACTACGGCAAGGCCCAGTATCAATGCAATGTCTATCTTCCGAAGATAGATATCAGTCTTCCCAATTCGAAAGTGATTTTTTTCAACCCAAAATGTCAACATCGCATCCACCACACCGGAAAGAAATCTCACACCCTTAGGCATTTGAAATATTCCACCAAAAACAGAATCTCTCAGCAACTTCTTTCGAGCTGGGGTAGCATTTTTGTAGAGATTCGAAATTGCACTGGGCGAACACTTGGCAACAGCTCGGTGTACAACCATCTTGACAGCCTTTTGAAATGAACTGTAATAAAAAAGAAAGGACTGAGCCCCATACTAACAAGGATAGTTTAAATGTTGAATGAAATGTATATAGAAAACCTGTATCGATTGCATTTAGAGTCGTTATCGATTACATATGTAATCGATATCGACCCTATATGTAATCGATACCGACTCTAGATGTAATCAATATCGAGTCTATATATAATCGATACCGATTCTATATGTAATCGATATCGAGTCTAGATGTAATCGATATCGATTACATATGAAATCGCCATCGATTTGTTATAGAGTTGTCATCGACTATTTATATAGTCAATTACGACTACATATATAATCGTTATCGACTCTAAATGTAATTGATAGCGACTCTACATATAATCGATAGCGACTCAATATGTAATCGGTAACGATTGCATATAAGATCGATATCGATTACATATGGGAAAACCTAAAAAAATTATGTCAAAATGTGCACCAAAGAGAGGAGAAAAAAAATCTATAGCGATGGAAGGTAATTTTAATTCTAACTTACAGATTTGGTAGCTTGAAGGTTGTAGATTTGAACGCGAGCGTCCACGAAGTGACAACGACTCTCCACCGACTTCGAACGAAAAAGTAAAAAGTAAACAGTAAATGATTTGAAAAGATGACGGCTATTTATTACATTGGGGGTAGTTTGGGCATTTCCTACAGGCGTGCGTCAGCTCGGCCCGCATCGGGTTTGTTTGGGTAAAAGTGAAACTACAGGGCTTCTGACGTAAAAGGCGCATCTGACAGGCCCTGTCAGGTAAATTTCCCACATATAAAAGATGGAGCCAAAATAAGGACTATCAAATCCTCATTTCGTCGCCAAAGATTAAAAAAAATTCATCGGTAAAAAAACAAAAAAAACAAATAAGAGTTGGCGACATAAAAAAAGAAACAAATATGATTGATATTTGGCGACGAATCTATCTTGTTGCTACAAAATATTTTGTCACTAAAAAAAATTGTCTCCGAAAAATATTAAAAAGAACACATATCACGCTTTGACGACGAAATAAGGATTTCCTCGCCAAAGATCCTCCCAAAAAAAAATTGGCAAAGAAATCAAGCTTCATCACCAAATAACACCCTTATTTCATCACAACAAATACCATTTGGAGACGAAATAAGGGATTTCGTAGCAGAAAATCACCATTTGGCGATGAAATCCATTATTTCATTGTTAAATATGTTATAAAAATTAGGAACAGAAATTTGAAAATGATGAAATGGGCAAGTGAAATTGAACTCGAGGCATGTAGTAGCTATCTTTAAAACGCTATTCGCTTCCTGTTAGATAAATCAATGAACAGAAATCCGAAAATGATGAAAAAGGGCAAGAGAATTGGACTCGAGGCACGTAATCGTTTTCATTAAAACGCTATTTGCTCCCTACTCGAGTAAATCTTCGAGTTTGCAAAAGGGTTCCAGCGAGACGTTTCCAGGATACAACGAGCCCAATCTCTTGGATGCGATCCGTTACTTTGCAACAGTAGAGGATCGCCCCTGAAAACTCAATCCGATGGAGTACCACCAAAAGAAGAAAGCAAGAGGAATTCTCAAGTTTTATGCAAGGATTCCAATGGATTTCAGAGTGTTTGAATCTGTGTCATAAGGCCTCCTTTTATAGAAATTTCAATATGACTGTTGGACCAACAGTCATATTTTGGACGGCTCAGATCTTTCAAAGATCTCAACCGCCACATCCAACGGCTGCATGAAAGGTTGTAACTTTTTGAATTCAAATTCGAACGGTTGTACAACTTTATAAGCGGTTATAAAACGGTTGTATCCAACGGTCAATATTTGACCAATCCGTTTGGCCCAATAAAATCGAATTGACCCGCTGAATAGTGGCCCATTAGGCCCGACTCAACCCATGAATAATCTGACCGTTGGATCTGCTTGGTCAAAAAGTCAAACCTCTCCTTGCGACGATGCGAAGTGCAAAGTGCAAAGTGCAAAGTGCGTGCACGCCTAAAATGCCAATGCGCCTAAACGCCAATCGCCACGCACACTCGCACGCACGTGCGCGAACGCGGCGGCTCGCCGCTAGGCACACTCTTCTCTTATTATTGTTAAACAATAATAGAACGTGAAAGGTTCTATATATAGCCTAGGCACTTTTTTATTTTTACCAATGTGGGACTATTCATTTGCATATAAAACTTGAGAATTTCTGTTGCCAAAAATCCAATTGAAAACTAAAAAATCAAATAAAGTTTTATTTTCTTTAAATTATTAAAATATTTATTATATTAATAATAAATATAACACTTCCTACTCGAGTAAATCCTCGAATTTGTAAAAGGGTTCCAGTGAGACGTTTCCAGGATACAACGAGCTCAATCTCTTAGATGCGATCCTTTACTTTGCAACAGTAGATGATCGCCTCAATCTGATGAAGTACCAACAAAAGAAGAAAGCAAGAAGAATTCTTAAGTTGTATGCAAGGATTTTGATGGATTTCAGAGTGTCTGAAATTTTATCCAAGGAGATCTTAAGTGCCTTTTCAATATGACTGTTGGACCAACAGTTATATGTTATATTTTGGACGACTCAAATCTCTCATAGATCTTAACCGCTTCATCCAACGGCTGTATGAAAGGTTGCACATTTTCGAATTCAAATTTGAACAGTTGCACATCTTTATAAGCGATTATTAAACGGTTAGGTCCAACGGTCAACATTTGACTAATTCGTTTGGCCCAATAGAATTGAATTGACCCACTGATTAGTGGCCCGATATAGTTCATGAATAATCTGACTGTTGGATCTATCTGGTCAAAAAGTCAAACCTCTCCTTAAGACGATGCAAAGTACGCGCATGCCTAACGCCCTAATAGCCAGCGCGCGTGCGTAGTAGCTTGCCGCTGAGTCCACTATTCTCTTCTTATTGTCAAATAATAATAGAAGGTAAAATATTCTATATATAGCATAAACCACTTTGACATTTACCAATGTGAAACTATTTATTTACATACAAAAATTGAGAACATCTATTACCTAAAAAACTAACTCACAAAACTAAAAAATGAAAAAAAAAATTAATTTTCTTTAAAATTATTTAAAATATTTATTACATAATAAATAAATATAACAAAATATCGTCCCAAAATGATATATTGTTTTCTGTATTTTTAGTGACGAAATATTTCATCACTAAATATAATGATTTTCACCAACGAAAATATTTTATCGCCAAATAGTTTTTTGATCATTTTTTTTATGAACATTTCGTTGCTAAATTTTTAGAATTATTTCACGACCAAATATTTATGCTACAAAAAGTTTTTATTTGTTTTTCCGAAGAGAGACATGCCGATTTTATAAACCTGTTTAACATACTAAACACATCCATCCCTTCCAAAATGCTCAATATGACAACCCGTTCAATATACCGGGCACCATTCCAAAAGCTCAATATAATAACATGTTTAATATACAAACATATCTATTACAAATTGTTCAATGTATATAACAGCCTGTTTAATATTATCTAGCCATTTTATAAACAAATTTAATTGAAATTCACATCATCATTATTAAGGGAGTAAAATTGTAAAAACATCCAATATCAATCACCACCATCTATAAAATTGATGTTAACAATGATGTCACCAAAATCAAATGTCGAGATCTCCATGCCATTGATATTGACCATCTCTAATCTACGAAAAAACAAAAATGAAAGAAAGGCAACATTTTGAAAGGCATATAATAAAAGTGAAATATGTGATTGCGACTCAAATGAGACATAAATTAAAGTAACCTGAGATCCAGTACCAATGATAATAGATCTATAATAATAAGGGTGGCATTATTGGCACACGTTCTTGTGAAGAGCATATGCTTTTCCAACATAAAAAATCATTGACTACCTTAAATCGGACAATGGAGATTATTTTTTGTCCCAATCTTTCAAATCTTGAGAATATGACACACTTATTAGATGGTCAAAATATTGATTTTATGTGGCACACATTCTCAAAAGTGACAATGATCATAGGCATAGCCAAGATATAAAAAATCGGCCAATACCGATTCCTATCGGTATCCCAACTCGGGTATCGGATACCGTATTGGCCGAAACGTATTAGGCATTGGTCGATAACCAAGACGTGGATTTTTTTCTTTTTAAAAAAACACCGATATGTATCGGTATCCCAACTCGGGTATCAGATACCGTATCGGCTGAAACGTATTAGGTATCGGTCGATAACTTAGACGTGGATTTTTTTTTTAAACAGATATGTATTGTTGTCAGCCAAGTCGTATCGGTCCTCCGCAAACCAATACCGATTTTGTAACCTTGGCCATAGCTATTAGACTATTTATATCATATACTATATATAAAATGATATTTATATATGTGACTAGGCCAAGCCCGGCCGGATCGTTCGACCTATAGCCATGCCCGACCTTGCTCTGCTCTGCTGAGTCTAGGCTCCAAGCCAGGTTTTAAGGTAAATCAAAGCAAAAAATTGAGTCGGGTGACTGCTTCGGATTAGATGATGGAGATTGTTTTTCACCCCAAACTTCCACACAACGAATCTTGAGACTATAAATGTACTATCAGACTGTTTGTTTTTCATTTCACGTGGTACAAATCCCTAAAATATCTCGTTTGAACATGAAGTGTGCCATGTGAAATCTCGTCTCATGTGCAAGTAGTTTCTCTCTAGTATGCAGGAAGAAAAAAGTGTGTGCGTGTAACAACTCTCTAAAATAAAATTACTGCTCGTTGTATAGTCATAAAATTCGACGAAGTTTTGCAAAATTTGGATATCACGAATTTAAGGTTCTACGAATTAATCACGAATTATTCAAGAATCGAATGTTTTTAAAAAATTCACACATTTTCCTCGAATAAATCCTGAACTTTTCACTAACTCCTTATTTTTAATATTTTTTCAAAGTTTTCATACTTATAAATCTTATTTTTTTCGTTTTGTATTTTTTCTCTTACGAATATTTCCCCGAACTTGCCAAATTGTTTTAAATTTTAATCTCGCCAAATTATTGCCGAAGCCCGCCTCGGTGACCATGATGGTCGTCAGTCTTCTAGTAAGTTCCAAAACAAATTTTTTTCTAGTGGAGACTTGATCACCCAACCTTCAAAGTGGGAGTCAAACGTGTTCCCATTGCGCCATTGATGGTTGATACAAATAGAGTTTGAACGTTGAGAAGTATAAGGCTACGTTTGGGTTAGCTTTTTTGGGACAAAGAGCAACTTTTTCACTTTTTAGCTCTGACGAAGAACTGTTTTAAGTGATAAAATTGCTCTCTGTCTGCTCTTTTTCAGAACTGATTTTATCTACTCTGATAGAGAGCAGCTTATGCTCTTATAAGAGCTAATCCAAACACAACCTAAATAATCTGGTTGAGCGCTCCCAACCATGGATTTAAATGTCAGCCACATCCGAGATTGGGTTAGATCCCACCCACTACCGATATACACCCACAATTTTATATGGAGTCATATGGCCAAAAAAATTATATATCAGACCATATGTACAAAAATAAAGAGGTCAGGGGAATCCATGCATTCAGACGCATACATCCTTTTCCCCTTAAAAGAATTTACACATTATAAATAAAAGGGAGCCATTACGTGTACATGTATTTTAAGTGATTGCATGGAATTAATTAAAATTTGCCCTTGTACACATTTTATGTGATTGCACCTTAATTAGATTAGATTTAGCTCCCTTTTTCTCTCTCTCTCTACAAAAATTCTCTCACTAAAAAACTGCACTCACCATCCACCAGAAATGTGCCAGTAACCACCCAAAAATATTTTGATTGATGAGTTGTCATATATGATCATAAAATTCAAACCTCAAAACCTCTCAACCTCAAGGACTCTTCCGTCTGGTTCTTTCTTTTCTTTCTCCTCTTCAAAGTAAGATCAAACTTTTCATCATCTTCCCAAAAATTTCATCTTCAATCCCATGAAACACTATCAATGGTTCTTTCTTTTCTTTCTCCTCTTCAAAGCAAGATCAAACTTTTCACCATCTTTCCAAAAATTTCATCTTCAATCCCATGAAACACTATCAATAAACCCCATTCAACCAAAACCTGTCACATTTCAAAATGTTCTAGTAACGGCCAACTCTCCGAAAACACGTCTTTAAAGCAATTTAGGACTCGCGATAAATGGGTTTTCCCGTAAACAATACCCAAATGACAACTCTATTTTTCACATATTCAAATGGGATACTAACCTCTCTCTTCCATTCTCATTCTAAAAAACCTTCATATCTCTTTTTTTGCAACACCATCAGAGCCCATCTCGAGTTGAGATGTGCCGATCTAGAAAACTAATCTCGATTTGCAATAAACTTTTGGAGACTGGGCCAATAAACAAAGAATATCCTTTATCGGAGCTAATTTGATCTTCGAAAATTTACTGGAGCATAGCCTCGTCAGTCGTCACCGACCTCAAGATGACGTCATAACCACCACCGCCTCCTCTAAGATTATAATCGTAACTCCCCTCCAACAATGCATCACTCAGCACCACCATAACCGCTGCCACCACCTTTGCTATAACCTCGAAAGCCTCCACCTCTAGACTGGGCCTCATTGACAATGATGCTCCTCTCATCAAGGTTCTATCAGTCCCTCATCCCCTGCTTGTTGTTGAGAGTCACGAATCTAAAATCCCTGAATCTACCTCTCTGGTTGGCTTATATTTTAGATTCGACAACTTCACCGAAAGAATTAAAAACCCTCTCAAGTGATCTATCAAAAGTGGCCCAAGCCAATCCTCCAACGAAGTAACAATATTTGACATCTATTGAGGCCATCTCTCTCTCTCTCTCTCTCTCCTGTGCTACTATCTCTCGGTGAGGAAACAAAATAGTGATATTTTGAAAAAATTAGCCTTTATACCTAAGGTGCAATCACTAGGGTAATTTAGTCATTAAAAAAATAAAAATACACCAACTTTTTTACTTAATTTGGTGCAATTACTTGAAAAGTGTGTGCAAGTAATGGCTCCATAAACAAATTCTACCACCTCTAACGGACCGTATCTTATGGCAAATCTCCATCATCTAATTCAAGGCAGTTATTAACGTTGGAAACTTGAGGTGTGGAAACCAAATTTTCACTTGAAAATGCTGATACCTAAGGTCGCGTCATAACCAGCCAATTTTCAACCAAATGGATCTAAAAATTATGAGTGTGCCATCACACGTTCAAGATTATGATTCCACGTGGCACAGATATCAAATGTGGCCCTAAAATCACGTTTCAATGTGATGTGTGTCATATAATTTTAGGGTCATCATTCCACGTGGAATAAAAAAACCTGACCATCTAATGGCGCCTACCACTATCGTCTAACGATCTATTGTGCAGAAGATTGCAATGAAAAATGATCACAATTGTCGAATTCCATATAGTCAATGGGTTTTAGTGTTGGTGTCCACTAGTAATCTAGTACATGCGAATAGGGTACCCTATTCCAATTTTCTAGGAAATAAATCTGTCATTTATTGATTCCATGAGGCACACATCCCCCCAAAAATTGATCATGATCTTAGCCTACCATGATAAGTGTTCTCGGGCCACTTTTGTGATGTTTTACATGTAGAATCAAGAGGGAAGAAAAATGATCTCCATCATCTGACTCAAGGCAGTCAACAGTTTTAACGTTGTTACGGTAACAATGGGCACGTTTGACTGCCTTTTAAAACGCGATTCACAATTATAACTGTAGCATTGCCCGTGAAATGTTGTTTGATAAAGCAAAGATAATGCGTTTGGTTGCCTTTTTAACTTACCGTTACCGAAATGGGATACGAGGGTAATCCCCTCGTCGCGACGACGCATAACGACGAATGCCCATCAAACATGCCCAATGAGACAACCAGACGTCAAGTTATCGCTAAGATAGACTGCCAGAAGTCTGGTTATCGCGTGACGAGTTTACCAGAAGTCGAAGTTATCGCTGAATGAGACTACCGGAATTGTAGACTGCCAGAAGTCTAACTTCACGCTGGACGAGACAGTGATAATGCTACTGACAAAAATGCCCCTGTACATTTCAAAAAACAATAGGCACGGCATCCGAACCCATACATAAAATGAAATCTTACCGCCACTCAATTGTCGAACTGCAACAACTCTTCCAAACCCCTAAAAAAGGTAGCCGTTTCCACGCGAACAAGTGAACTTTCGATTTCTGGTACTCTCCTCTCCTTATCTATGATGTTGAATTTGTGCCCTAGGTTAATTTTGTTCCTCTAATTTGAGTTAGGGTTATTTTTATTTATTAAGTTTCCATTTGATTTATAGGTTGTCACGTAGACCGACTGAAATTCAATGTGTATTTTTAAGGCACGCTTGATTGATTGATTGATTATTATCCATATATTTATGGATGCGATTCTTATTGATCGTATAATTTTCACAAAATCTGGTATGATTTTCTCCACTCTTGGGTCGCGGTAATCATAAAAACCTATTTTCAACACAACTTAATATGCTCAAAAGTGCAAAAGTAATGATCTGAAAATGGTTCATCATCTTCATTGTTATACTGTAGATTGCTCCATTGAACAAACCATTAAATGGATGCATATAATTTATAGGCCTGAACTATTTGAATTTTGTTAGGCTGCGTTGGGGAACAAGCATTTGCATTTGAAAATTTTAAATCCAAGCATTTGAAATCTAGGATTTGAAATATTTGGTTTTGAAATATTTGGTTTTGAAAATCTCTTGTTTGGATGTTTAAGGAGTGTCTTTGGATTTATTCCTAGGTTTTAAATGCTTCATCAGGTAAATTTTAAAAAATAAAATTTAAATTCTAGTATCCCAAATTTTAGTATACATGAATCACAATTAGGAATTTAGATGGGTAGGGTCAACCCGATCCCCAACCCACCCGAGCCGAATGTTTTACCGAGTCGGCCACATAAACTTCACTCATCCAGATGGGTCGGGTCAAGTCAACTATGAGGTTAAGTCGAGTCGGGCAAAAACCGGGAACGGTTGGGTCAGGTCAGCTAAGATTAGGTAGGGTCATGAGTCGAGTCCACCCAACCGAATATTTTAGATATAAAGATAATGAAAATTTGTGTTTTTTTATTGAGATGGGTCGGGTTTTTTGAGTTAGGCGACGAGTGGACGAGCATGATCACGATCACTTTTGGTCATGTATGCCACGTAGAATAAATATCTAATTGTTTCATCCCAATTAACGCGATCTGCAGCCATTAAAAATCGTGGAAGTTAAAATTTTCTCATTTCCAATGTCTGCAGATCTGGTTGAACACGATTTCAGGTTCAACCAGTTGGACATGATCATTGCCCATCTTGGTATCCATATGTAAAAATAATAATAATAAAAATGAAAAAAGATCTCTGTGGTCTGATTCAATGCAGTTTGTGGCTTTCAGTGTGGGTCCCTCAATAGTTCAATAGGCGCAAATGGAGCTAGCCTTGGTATTATGTCAAGTGCCCTCGTACTTGGGCCACTTTTTGGGATGCACTTGCCACTCGGGAACACATGCCATGGCTTCCATATGATTTGAAGGCCATGACATAACCATTTTTTGGTGCAAAAATTTGGCACGAAAAACTATCTCTATCATTTGATTCAACGCCAAGGCCATAAATAATTTACGTAAATCTAACATATCATCCATTTTTTTAGGGATCTTTGACTGTTGAATTAGATGATAGAAATTTTGTTTCTTATCAAATTTTTGCACTAAAATCCTTCATATCATAGCCTTCAAATAAGATGGAACACACAAAGTGTTTCTACGTGGCATACATCCCAAAAATGGCCCGAGTATTAGGTCACTGGGCACTCGGGCCGAGTGCCCACATACCAACTCTAGATAGGTCACCGGGCGCTCAGGCCGAGTGCCCACATACCAACTTTAGATCTTGACATGTTGAACAGTCATTAGGGTTACAACTTGCTCACTCTTTCTTGTCATATATCAATCCAAATATTGAAATGGAGAGCCATGGAAGGTCATCATCATTAAATAATGCATAAAATCTGGTCTAAAATATAGCAATTGCTGCAACAAAAATACTAGCACTGTGAACTCCAATAAAACAAAAGGCCAACATGGGCTTTTTAATCTATAAAAGACTCCTATGTTGCACCAACTTCAATCAAATCAATGAAGGACAATTTGGTAGTGATCTTTGTCCCTTGATCAATCTCAGCATACAAATATAGACTTGGGTTTCTATTGTTCTCCATCACCACTGATTCAGTTGCTGAAACTTCAGAATTTGAATCCGAACGAACTCGTTGGTCAAGACCCCATAGCCATCATCAAGGGATCATTACGATAGAAACCACTCTAGACTTACTCATAAGCCTGTAACAAAAACCAATCAAAATAAAAAAAGGGAAAGACCAAAGAGTACTGTGGTAGAAAACCCTCTGTCATGGGATGAATATTCCCAAACACAACTTTATTTCATAGCTTGCAGTTCATGATAAACTCATGACTATCGAAAATCTAATGAAAAGAGGATTCAATATCCCTTCCTGATATGCTCTTTGTTGGGAAGATATGGAAATGAATGAATATTTTTCAAATGTAGGTATACCCAATGGATTTGGCAATATGTGAAAAGTAGGTTGGGAATGCCAGCTAAATTCTAACTTGGAGCTCCTCTGCAACACCACCATTAAAACAACTTCAGAAACTAAACAATGGGTTTCGTGGTTTGATTTTTCACATGTATTGCCAACTAGAAATATTTTTTAAAAACAAAAGTTACTGATTTTTGCATTAAAACTTACAAACCAGTGACTACATTTTCAGATGAACAGGTAAACATGGTGATCAATAGAGTCTTAATCCCAATTTTCTAAAAAAAGCACCATGAAAGATCCAAGGAAAATACCAACAATTGAAAAACAAATCAAACTCAATTACTCATCAAGTGACAATATGCAAATTTTGATACACACGTAGGCTATTTAAGGTGGGATCAATTGTCCAATTGTTTATCCTCACAATACGCATTTCAAGAAGTGTGCCAGGGAAGTTCAAAACAGAGTCATCTCCATTGAATATAATAAAGAAAACTGTGCGACTATCAATTATCCTTCATAAGTAGTATTGGAAATCAACAAGCTTCCACACCCTTATAGAAAAAAACAAGCTTCTCCACATGTTCAAATGATTTGTTGTGAGAGGCGCCCAACCGCTTTAAGTCACTAACGAGCTCACCTTTTTTACTGTGAGCAAAAAAGAAAAATTGAAAGGGTCATAAGCTTGCAAGAAGACAATTCATAAGAAACGAGTCTTTTCTTTATAAAAAAAAGTATCAATTCATAAGAAACGAGTCTTTTCTTTACCTTTTCAATTAGGTGGATTAGAGAGGAATAATTGTATCCACCGCTTCTTTTTATCATTGCCAAAAGTAGACAACATCTCGATAGTCCTAGGATCGGCTTTTAGGAGCCTGCCGTGTGCTTTGAATTCCTCGTCATCAGAGAGGCCTGACATAGTTGAGATCAAATCTAACACTTGAGTCACGGTAGGTTGTGTCGGTTTCCTTGCTGCCAAGAAGTCTTTGGTTGAATTAGCCACCTCGTAAACTGCATTTGCCATATGATCTTTCCTAGCCTTCCTTTGCTTTGGGCCACATTGAGTAGAGTGTGTTGATGATCGTGGTCGTGCTCGTGATGATGTGGTGCTGTCGTTATTATCATCACTCAAATCTTGAAGCCCAATCGATCTCCTTATTTCATCAATCTCATCTAAATTTTCGTTTCTCATAACTTCATTAGCATCATCGTAGTGTTTTGCACCCGCCTCAGTAACTCTATCATTCCTGAACAACACCACAAAGTCATCCCAATATTCTATCTGTCTGTTTCTGTAAGTAGCTGCCTTTTCATATGCCTATAAAAAGAAAGCAAACATATATTTCATATTAGTACTAAACTCATATCAATAAGCATCCTAAAAAATAAAACTTTCTTACCTCACAATAAGTCTGCCATTGAAATTCATCTTCCACTATTATCATATGTTTCTCATTATCCCATGTAAAGCCACTCTGGGAGATAATATCAGTTACAATTGAGTACTGGGTCTTCCAATTTTTTATTTTATTTCGGGCATGTTTTTCTTCTACCTTATTGTTGAATTGCCCGTATATCGCATCAATTGTAGCTTGGATTGCTTGAGGTTTAAAACCATTGTCCCCCCTCATACCCAAATTTAATTGGTCGTGCAGGATATTTATTAATGTTTTCTCCATAGAGAGATTCCATTTAAAATATCCCCTTCCTTTGTTTCCATCCGAGTCGGCCTGCGACTGTTTGTCTTTTCTAATCATGTTCAATCAAATATATCTGTTTCAAAATGTAATTAATAAATCTATTAATTTAAGAGACATAATATGATAACATCTACCAACACATCCATCAATTTCCATAATATAATAACATCTACCAACACATCCATCAATTATCATAAGTATCTAAGAGATAGAATATGATAACATCTACCAACACATCTATCAATTTTTATAAGCATCAAAGAGACACAATATGATAACATCTACCAACACATCCATCGATTTTCATAAGCATCAAAGAGACAATATTTTAACATTTACATCTAAATAAAATTTAAACATGTATAGTCTAAGATAGTGATCGACGAGCCTGATACTCATCAAACATATCCCTTGGTAAAGTTTCTCGAAATGCCATCCATTCAGGTGTGGCTTGTATGACTGTGATACGTTCGTGATCCTCATTCTGATCCTCCACTGGAGCGGATTCTAACTCGTGATCAACATCATGCAACAATGACTCATTTGGAATGTCATCTCGTATAAAGTTATGATGGGTGAAACAAGCGTTAATGATCCTAACTTGTGTTTTGACACTATAGAAACTCGTGGTCTGCAGTATAGCCCATCTCTTCTTCAATAATCCAAACGCTCTTTCAATCGAATTCCTTGCAGATGAGTGTCGAAGATTAAATAACTCCTTATAGTTGGTTGGAGTGTTACCCTTCCACTCCTTAAGATGGTATCGAGTTCCTCTATAAGGAGCTAAAAATCCTTGTGCATTACTATACCCTGTGTCAACAAGATAATATTTACCTACAATAATTAAAATAGTAATAATTCAGTTGCATTATTTAAACTCTAATGATATAAAGTAAATAATAATATAAAAAAATTGAGGTCATACCCAATGGGATCGTCAGGCAATTGCGCCTGAATAAAGCATCTTGCAACACCCGAGAGTCAGAACAGGATCCCTCCCAATCGGGTAATACATATATAAATTTTAAATTGGCATCACATACTCCTAAGACATTCGTGGTTATGTCATTCTTTCGATTTCGATATCTAGGTTGGTCTACCAATGGAACTGTTAATTCTATGTGTGTCCCATCAAGTGCTCCAAGGGCGTTTTATAAAACAAATCATTAAATTATTATTAGTTTGATGGAACAACAAGTAAAATATATAAACATGATGTTGTAGTTGAATTAGTACCTGGAACCATCCCCATTTCTTTGCCTCTCGCTCATCAAGAGTTGTTTCATGTAACCTAAGAAAATCTTTGCCTAATCGAAGAACTGCTTGCAACACAATATGAAATTGTCTACTTATTGTTTCCACCTGAACGACCAAAACAAGTTTTGAAAATATGTAAAAAAAGGGCAACAATTTCTTTAATTGTAACATTTCTCGAGGCCACCAACTCACCCTTATCTCGCAAAATGGTGCACAATCTTCTAAACCCTGATTGGGTAACACACAACTGTTGGATGCATGTAAATTCATTACCATTGATTAAGGTGTTCAACCAAGCTGTCCTAAAATCATCTCTACTGGTTGATGGTTCTTTAAGTAGGTGCTTTTGATGATACCATGCTCCTACAGCTAATATAAGGAAACCTACAAGAATTACTATAATTTCGGTTTCCTCTTCCTCGAGCCTCTCCTCTTCCTCTCTTGCCCGCTTTAGTTGTAAAAGCAAAGTAAGCTCGTCACTAGACATTGCTATTAAAAATAATATATATAATGAATTAGTTGTGGTTTTTTTAAAAAAATATAATATATAAAAAAAGATACATGAACGTATCAATATATGTATTATGCATAATATGAACATATCAAGGGTCTTAAAAAAATAAAGAAAAACAGACTTGGTAGTTGTGGTGGATAGTGAAAGCTAGTGTGGGATAGTAGCTATGGGAAATTGAGCAGGTCAATGGAAAAATTATAGCACAAAAAAAAAAAAAAAAAAGTATAAGGACCCATGATCTGTTGTCTACTAAATCCAATATTGAAAATACTATGCAATTTTAAAATCATGCTTAGCGCACAAATCAGTCTGCTTATCTGGGCTTACTGTGATTATTGCAGCCTACTCAACATCCTGAAACTAATTGCAGCTTACTGGTTATATTTTGTTTCTTCATTCGAAATGCTACTGTTAAGGAAAATAAACCAGAGTATAGGTCACTAGCCAATGGTTCATTTGGAGATACACTAATAATTGGGAACTGAATCTGCATACTCACCTGTAAAGCAAACAATACTGTTTACACATTAATTTCTTCTAATGGATTATAGATACAGAAAAATTAATTAAATTTCTTGCATAGTAAAATACTGCTCTCACCTTATATACAAGTTAACTTTTGAATTGTGGGGACTTTCTTGCTAACAACACATATTTTACAAATACAGGGTTCTTGTTAAATATACTAAATTAGTCAAATCTCATTTTCTTTAGCCAACTAGAATTATAATGGATTAACAAACAAACCTTTTTGGGGGCTGATTGTATTTAGACCCTGTTTGGAGCATGAATCTTGGACCTGTTTGGGGTCTCTTTTAGATTGTATAGAGAAAATATGTTTCTCCTTGATTCAAATCAATAAATGGTTTCCCAAACTAAACAGGTACTAAAATTATGGTGAGTAACTGTCTCCAAATATTGATAAGGAATGCATTTTTTTTGGAGGAACAAAACATAAAACAAAAATAAAATTTGTAAATAATGATCTTCTGTTCTTGATGATTTTGCTAATAACCTTAAGTATTTGGGGCTGGGAAAATCTTTTGAAAAGGATTCCTCATTGTGTCAGTTCTCAAAGCCATTGATGGACTGCTAAGCATGCATAGATATACGCATGAATGATTACTAACATGGATGGACTTCTTGTAAGGCTTGAGACAAACAACTTCCATTTAGAAGCACTAGACTCTAATCTCTCATAGTGAAACTAAAGACAACTAGCATCAAATAATAAGATGGCCACCAAAGTACATATTGGTTTAATAAATGAGCAAGTCATTTTATATCATATTGGTTTCTTAGTTGGCCCCTGAACTCCTGGAGGAACCTATGGGGCAGTGAGCTCCTAGATTCCTGTTGAAATCCAGGAGATATAATATATATACACGCACACACACACACACACACACACATACACACACACACACACACATGTATATATATAAGACCCTTGTAAGATGGAGAACATTCATAAGGTTCGCATGTCTAACGTTTGCTAGAAACTCCTGTCGAAGATGCGCTTTGGTCCAAGTTCATCCAAGTAATACTTATCATCTGAGATTGCTTGGTTGGCGAAAATGAAGTTTGGTGATTCATCCATTTGGAGGGCTTTACTCCCATAGCTCAAACCAACAAATTCTTGAAAGGTGACATTTAAAACTTGCATACATGCAAAAAGCGGAACAGATTGGGTCAGGTCAACTGAGATTGATTAATCTGTTTAGTCACTCTTTACAATGGATAAAAATCAGATGAAAACCTCATCCATTTTCTATATATGGATCACAAACCTATATAAATCAAAAGCAGCTTGAATAAATCTATTCTAACTATGACACTCTTGCTATCTTGACATTCATTAGGAATTAGCAAGACAATATGCTACCCAAAACAACAGGTGATCAGGTTGCACTATGACGGCATTTGTGAAACCAAGAGACACTACTGAACCACATATTGCTCCTAAAATATTGAATAGGTCCTGTTCACTGGTTCTGGTTCTGTTTGTTGTAGCATAAGCAGAAAAATCAAATCAAAAGGGAACTTAAAAAGACTTTGTATGACTTACATCTTGGAACAAGTTCCATAACATATGGAACTAAGTAGAAGTCAAGTTATGATTGTAATGACAAAGTGAACATCATTATATTCTTGGGTAAAAAAATTTCCCAATTTTAATACTAATTACTTTGAGGCACTCGTTATGTGTAATGGGGGTTTCTCCACTTGAGTTCCGGGATATCCTGTGAGGAGTCAGTTTTAGAAAATCTAATTACCAAGATTGTAGGAAGTGATAAAACTAGAGGAATGTGTCTAGGATGAATGATCCAAAGCTATATGGACAAGGACCTAAATAAATATGAGGATGTTTAAGGTTAATATTGAAATGCACAAATCAGATGGTTCAAATTGCCCAAAAAGTATAATTTTCGAGATCAGTGCCATCGAATGTATAAGCTATCACTTTGACAACTTAAATTATTCTCATCTTAGACCTTTAATAGTGTATTATGAATTAAATACCAAATGGTGTTTAAATGATAGTTGGGAGTCAAGTCCATAAATCAATAGATTTTCAAGGGGTGAGGGTCTATCCGGCTTTTAAGTATTAGATGGACTCCACAGACCAGTTGTACACAAATAAGGTCATGATAGCCAAATGTTATGCTACACAACACACATCTTTGATCAATCCCAGTAGACTAACTAGCAGCCCATCATTAGCTACCACATGAGCTACCACATTCTTGACTTGAATTGCTCAAAAGATATGCCATGTGGCTTACGTGGGACAGAGAGAATATTTTGATGCAAACTTGGGGCTGAATCTAATCTAGAAGATGGACCCATGAACTGCATGCATGCATGGTACCACCAGCCACCAAAATGGTGCCACCAGCCACCAAAATGGTGCCATGCTCATGCAAGATGACCTGGTCACGACTGTTAATTACCAGCCATTCATCTACATATCAAGCCCATCATTCTCCCAACAAGAAATCAAATTTAATCGAAAAAATCATGGGAAACATGTTTTAGACAAGGGAATTAGAAAGGCAACCTAGTATTTCTCCCCCACAAAATCAAAATTTATCATATTATGGGGTAATTCACTGGAAATATAATGATACAAATATAAGAAATTTTATAACAAATACAAAAAATGATTTTAGTTTTGTCAACAAACCATAACCATAGCCTGATGGATAGTTTCAACAGTAAGGCACTTGTGAGTTGTGATTGATCACTGCCACAATGTTTCGTCTGTCCCTTCAGCAAAGCATGGAAGTTTGATAGTCCAAAAAGGCAGTCTTGTTTGATAGTCCGAAAATGAGAGCACCTCTTTTGGGCATTTTATCAAACAGTTGATTCTAAATCAAATTATAATTAAATTTTAACAAGCTCAAAAAATAAATCAATATTTAAAAAATGACCAACAAATGCCTAATATAATCAGAGATTCATTGTTTGAAGAAGAAAACAACCTTAAAAAAGATAAAATTCTTTCTTCTCTAACAAATCTCATATAAAACCCCAAAAAATAGACTTCATTCGTTCTCCATGTTAATTTCTTCAAAAAAAAAATTGTAAACACACATGCAATCGAATGGTCTAAAAAAGTATAAATATGGATTAAAAGATCTACAAAGGCTTAAATTAAGGAAAAAACGAAAGAAACAATGGAAACTAAACCATGGAGCTGAGAATTCGAATCACCAGACCCTAATCATCGAAAACGCATAGAAAGCTATTGCTAACCATCCCGATTTTGAAAATGGAGCATACCTTTTGTTGATCGGACAGAGTGGGTGCCGGCACCTGACGATCGAACAGAGCTTCCCTTCTTTGGCAGAGGTGAACCAAGGATAAGAAGAGAGAACAAAGAGAAGAGAAGACCAGAAGTACCAACCCGACTCTAAACTCCAACTTTATGGGGTTTCAAATAACACCTAGGAGGAGTCATTCTAAATGCCCCTTTTTTTCGTTAGAGGTGTTATTTCAAATGACGGTGGATTTGAGCAAATCCACATGGAAAAAAGGGTTTCGAAACGGTGGATTTGAAATCCAGCAACCCAAATCCAAATCCAAAATCTCAAATCCCTGTTCCCAAACGCAGCCTTACAGTTAAAGAAAAAAGGTAGTGAAATTTATTTTTTCCATCAACTTTGCATGTGCTTTGCTTTACCAACTTTGCTTGTGCTTTGCTTATCTCATTGTTTATCTGCATGTAGGTATCTCAATTTGTGATGATTAGCTATAATAAAATTTGTATATGTAATAGGTTTTGGTGTATCTTTGTCTGCTCCAGATTTGAAATGCCTCAAACTTCTACCCACTTTGTTTTTTCTCAATTTCGTCGTTACTATGATAGTGTATTTCTTTAATGAGACAAGGTGTGGCACACATAAGGTTACAGCTTGCCACATAAGATTACAGCTTGGTTCTATTCGAGGATTGAACTATTTAATGTTGGTTTTTTGGTGTTTTAAAGAGGGATAGTCTCACATCGAGTAATTTTTTTTTGGGTTTTGGCTCTTAACTGCAAGAGTTTGCAGAAAGGCTTGTGGCTTTTCAAAGGGCATTCAACTTTGTGGTTGGCATTTCAAGGGGCATTCCTCTTCACCTTGAGCAAGACTATGGACAATATCACACACGTGCCGAGCCGGGCCGGTTCGGGTCCGGGTCGGATCTTGAAATAACTTTTTGGTAAAAATTTCTTTTAATTATTTTCTTAGCCCTTAATTAAATCCGATTTTCGAGGGATTTAATGTCTGTTGTGCACACGATTTTTACCGTTCTCCTATCTTATTAAAACGTCTTCACGCAAAAACGTATTTTTTTCTCTCGATCTCTGCCAAAAATGCAGTCTTCTTCTCTTGTTTGATTTATTTTGGGCAAAGAACGGTGTGGTGTACGATCCTGATCAGTGCGTGATCGAGGATCAGGTTTGTTTGCGTTATTTGTGAATTGTTGTATCCTGGGGGTGTCGGGAATCCCTGTGCACCGTCATATTGATCGATAGTGGGGGTGCGAATCGTCTTAAAGAGAGCGTCCTAGTCCGTGCCTCATCTCATGGATTCGTCTCCTTGGAGTTATTCTTCTTTGCACAGCAATTCACGGGGTAACAATTATTTTGCGGCACAAAAGGTACTCCTACGGTTCAGATTTATTGTATAACTTCATTTATTTCCTACAATTTTAAAACGAATCGATGGCTTCCGCTCATGGAAAATCTGAACCCACTGTTTGGATCGATTTGTTTGATGGGAACAATTTTAAGCGCTAGCAACAAAAGATGTACTTTTTGTTGACCACGTTAAATATTGCATACGTTCCCATGGACAAACCGAACAATGACGAGGAGGAACCTGCAAGATTTGCCACTAGGGCCAAATGGGAAAAGGATGATTTTTTATGTAAAGGATATATACTGAATGGTCTAAACAATTAGTTATATGACCTTTATTTTGAGGAACCAAATTCAAAAACTCTATGAACGGCCCTAGAAAACAAATATCGAAATGAAGAAGCCGAGTCCAAAAAATATGAGTTAGTAGGTTTTTTAGATTCAAGATGGAGGATGACAAATCCGTGGTTTCACAAGCTCATGAACTCCAATTAGTGTTGCATGAGATTATATCCGAAGGTATGACCATGTGTGAACAGTTTCAAGTGGCCGCAGTTTTAGAAAAATTGCCGCCATCATGGAAAGATTTTCGGAATTCACTTCGATACAAAACTTAGGAGTTCTCTATGGAACGTCTAATTGTGCGTCTTTGAATTGAAGAAGAAGCTAGGCTTCAAGATAAGAAAGAGGAGCACATGGCACATGCCACAGAAGTTCATGCCGTGGATTCTAATGCTTCTAAAGCCTTTAAAAATAAAAATCCTACACACTTGAAGGCTAAGAAGAAGCCCATGAAAAATAAGAAACCATATAAGGACCATACCAGAAATCGTGATGACAGCGTGAGTTGCTATGTTTGTGGAAAACCTGGCCACTTTGCTAAGGATTGTAGGTTTCATAAAAAGAAATCAGGACCTCAAGCAAATAACGTGGAAGAACCTTTAGTGGCAATGATCACTGAGGTTAAACTCGTGGGTGTAGTATGCGATGAGGCACGTCTCCTATGATGGAAACTGGTTCAAGTTATACGAACCAGTGATGGTCGGGCAAGATGTTCAAATGGGCAACTCATCTACCTCGAAAGTTATTGACATCGGGGATGTTATGTTACATTTCACTTCTGGCCGAGATGTGACTCTGAAGGATGTGTTACACATTCCTGATCTTAGAAAGAATTTAGTGTCTGGTTTTCTTTTGAATAAGGCTGGGTTTAAACAAGTTATCAAGTCTGGTCAATATGTAATTTCCAAGAATGGAAAATTTGTTGATACTGATTGTGATAGTTGCATTTACTGTAGCCAATCTAAAATTGTGAAAAAATAATTCCCTAGTGTAGAAAGAAATTCTACTTTAGTTGGTCTTATCCACTCTGACATATGTGACTTGAAAGACACCCTAACTAGAGGTGGTAAAAAATATTTCATCACTTTTATAGAGGATCACTCTAGATTTTTCTCTGTGTATCTAATTAGATCTAAGGATGAGGCCTTTAATATGTTTAAGACTTTCAAATTTGAGGTGAAAAATTAATTTAACACTAAAATAAATATGTTTAGATCTGATAAGGGAGGTGAATATACCTAACATTTTTTATTCCTTTTGTGAATCCAATGGGATTATTCATCAAGTTATGACAGTATATACTCCACAACAAAATGAAGTAGCCGAACATAAAAATCGTACTCTAATCGAAATGGTTAATACTATGTTAATTAGTTCAGGACTGCCCTTAAGTTTTTGGGGAGAAGCCCTTATTACTGCCTGCTACTTACTCAATCGAGTACCCAGTAAGAAGTCCTCCATAACTCCTTACGAATTTTGGAGAGGAAATCCACCTAAGTTAAACTATTTTAGAACCTGGGGATGCCTAGCTAATGTTAGACTAACTGATCCTAAGAGACCAAAATTAGGACCCAAAACCACTTCATGTGTTTTTGTTGGATATGCGCTTAAGTCTTAACAGTAAGGCATATCGATTTCTAGATTTAGAAATTAATATTATCATAGAATCTCGAGATGCTGACTTCTTCGAAAACATCTTTCCCTATAAATCGAGGAATAATGGGGGTTCATGTAGAGGTGATGAACATAACTCTAATTCTTCTGAGCCTAGATCCCGTCAATCAGAGGATTCACTTCAAACTGATATTGAACCTAGAAGAAAAAGAGCTAAAGTCTCTAAAGACTATGGCTCTGACATTTTTACTTATGCTATTGAAGGTGATCTCACTTCTTACAAGGGGGCTATGCTATCACATGATGCCACCTTTTGGAGAGAAGTCGTTGTGAATGAAATGGATTCTATTTTATAAAATCACACTTGGGAACTTGTTGATCCACCTCCTGGGACCAAGACTATAGGGTGTAAATGGATTTTTAAAAAGAAACTTTGAGCTGATGGTTCAATTGAAAAATATAAGGCTAGGCTTGCAACTAAGGGATATAGATCAAAAGAAGGGAGAGACTTCTTTGACACATACTCTCCGGTTTCTAGAATCACGTCTATACGTGTTCTATTTGTTATTGCATCCATTCATGACTTGGTAGTCCATCAAATGGATGTTAAAACTGCATTTCTTCATGGCAATCTAGAAGAGGAAATCTATATGGATCAGCTTGAAGGGTACATAGTTTTGAGAAATGCTCATAAAGTTTGTAAGCTTGTCAAGTCCCTATATGGACTAAAGCAAGCACCTAAACAGTGGCATGAGAAATATGATAACTTACTAATTTCTAATGGGTATGATGTAAATGAAGGTGACAAATGCATATATTCTAAATTTACAAATGCATCTGGTGTGATTATTTGCTTGTATGTGGATGACTTACTCATCTTTGGGACGAATTTAGAAATTATAAATTCTACCAAACAATTCCTATCGTCTCATTTTGATATGAAAAACTTAGGAGAAGCTAATGTAATAGTATGGCGAGAAGTTGGCCATCTTCACTAACCACAAGAGCTTGAAAAACCTCTTCACCCAAAAGTAGTTGAATTTGCGATAGAGACGTTGGATAGAAACCCTTAAAGACTTTGATTGCATGACACAATATCATGAAGGAAAAGCCATTTTAGTTGCACGCCTTAAGCAGGAAAGCTGAGCATGTTTCCACACTTGCTCACCTTTCCTGTAGTCAGAACCCTCCAAATAATAAGAATAATACCGGTCCAAAGCTCCTAGTAGCCAGTTTGACGCTGAAACCCCTAATCATGAATAAGGTGATGAAAGTGCAAAACTTAGACCCTCAACTAGAGACCTACCAATAGAATAGACGACATACTCCCTGACTTCTTCATTTCGTCTGACTGAGCTTTATGTTTCCGAAAAAGATTGTGTGTCCCGAATGATGCAGAGTTGAGAAAAGAAATCTTGACAAAAGCACATCATTCGAAATATGCCATCCGCCCAGGCGGTATCAAGATGTATCACGATCTAAAACAAAATTATTGGTGGTCTGGAATGAAGAGAGACATTGTCGAATTCATTCGTTGATGCTTGGTGTGTCAACGAGGGAAAGGAGAACATCAGAGACCTGCAGGACCGTTACAACCCCTTGATATTCCTCAGTGGAAATGGGAGCACATTACCATGGACTTCATATCAGGACTCCCCAAGATCAGCAAAGGTTATGATAAGATCTGGGTAATCATTGATCACCTCACGAAATCAACTCACTTCTTAGCTACCAAGTTGACTGCTCCGCTAGAGTAATTAGCTAACTTGTACGTTTCCGAAATCGTAAAACTCCATGGCGTTCCATTGTCCATCGTGTCAGATCGGGACTCCCATTTTAACTCAGAGTTTTGGCGATCATTCCATAAAGCAATGGGAACTAAGGTTAAGATGAGTACGAAATATAACCCCCACACGGACAGACAGTCTGAATGGACAATTCAGATACTGGAATACATGCCAAGAGCCTGTATTCTAGAATTCCAACAAAGTTGAAACCGGTACTTACCCGTGTGTGAGTTTGCCTACAATAATAGTTATCAGAGTAGCATTAAGATGGGGACTCCAATGACTCATGGGTAAGTGACTTGATCGACTCGTGTACTGGTGACTCGGTTGGGTTTTGTATGGGAGACTCAATATCATCACTCACAAGGGAAATAGAAGTTTCTTTAACACAAGTTAGACTTTCTTCAACTTCTTCTATCTCCTCTTCACTCATCATGGTACTAGGGTCATACTCCCCCACTTTCGCATCTTTCGGCTCATTAGAATCCTCTCTTTTAATCAATAAATTTTGAGCGGGAAATTTTGTGGGGTATTGAGCCATAAATAAGTGTGCATATATATATATATATATATATATATATATATATATATATATTTATATATATTGAGGGCTGTGGGGTTTTGTAGAAATCCAAAAAAGAAGAAGAGGAGCTGCCAGCTGTGAAAAAAAAACATAGGGTAGAAGAGGGCTGGAGAGAAAAAAACTAGAAGGAGGAGCTACTAGTTGTGTAAAACAAAAAACAGAGAAAAAAATTGAGAAGAAAAAAAGGAAAGAAGAAGAAAAAGAAGGAAAAAAGAGAAGAAAAAAAAAAATCACTCACCGGTAGCCGAGGCTGCTGGGGTCGGAGCTTGGCGCTGGAGAGAGCTGAGCCTGCTAGGGTTTAAAGACAAAAAAAAAAACCAAAACTGTAAGAAGAAGAAAATTTGATTAAAAAAAAGATTAGAGGAAGAAGAAGACGGAAAAAAAAGACACTCACCGGTGGTTGGAAGCTCGCCGATTGTCGCCAGTGGTCGCTGGTGCTGCTGGGGGCTTGGGCCGTAGCTTGGGGTGTCACCGGTGAGTGAGAGGGAGTTGAGTCGAAGAGGAAGAGGGTTAGGGTTTAAAGAAGAAGTAATAAAAACAAATATATATATATATATATATATATATATATATATATAGGGGCCCGACCCGCCCCAATCAGCCATACCCGAATACTGGGCCACCTGAATACCGGGCCGGCACCCTAGGGCCGGTCCTCCTAGACCGACGCCCCGCGCTAAATCGGGGGCCCGGGTGCCCGAACTGCCCGGGCGGCTGCCCTAGCCGACTTTAGGAATAGATCACTGCTAATGTAATTGGTAGTTTGATGTATGCAATTAACTGCACTCGTCCTGATATTGCATTTGCATTAGCAAAACTGTGTAGATATACTCATAATCCTAATGTAGAACATTGGGAAGCAATTAGAAGAGAGTTCTTAGATATTTAAAACGAACTATTAACTATGGTCTGCATTATGGGAGATACCCTGCTGTGCTAGAAGGGTATACTGATGCTGATTGGAACTCTGCTTCTGATGAATGAAAAGCCACAAGTGGCTACATCTTCATCAGGGCTGGTGGAGCCATATCGTGGAAATCGAAAAAACAAACAATAATATCAAATTCCACTATGGAATCTGAACTTATTGCTTTCGCCTTAGCAGGAGAAGAGGTCGAGTGGCTTAAAAATCTTTTATTTGATGTTCCTTTATGGTCTAAGCCTGTTCCTGCTACTGTATTAAATTGTGATAACAATGCCGCTATTGGAAGAGCCAATAGTAACCAGTATAATGGTAAGTCCCGACAAATTCGTCGGAAACATCGAAATATAAGAGAATTACTCATGCATGGAGTAATTTCAATTAATGAGATTAGATCTCCAGATAATTTGGCCGACCCTTTTACAAAGGGCCTTGCAAGGGAAAAAATCTGGAGCACATCGAAGGGGATGGGACTTAAGCCAATTGAAAAATAAATCACTAGTAATGGGAATCCAACCTGAGGACTGGAGATCCCAAGAATCAGGTTCAATGGGATAAACAAGTTACTAAGTGATTTGATGAGATGCACTATAGATATTTAGGATAATATAATTCTCCGAGTCCCTTCCTATGGTGTGGATAGTGCATGGATTATGCGATTATAGAGGTTGAGGGTTTCCTCTTGATGAGTTCTATAGAAAGAAGGGACCTACGTTGACGGCTACTAGCCGTCAGCATAGGGTAGGGGCCCAGTGCCAACGGCTATAGCCATCGGCATAGGTGTTTTAAAAAAAAAAAAAAAAAAAATTAATTTTTTATCCCCAGCTATGCTGACGGCTGCAGCCATCGGCGTAGGTTTATTTTTAAAACACCTATGCCAAGAATCAGGTTCAATGGGAGATCCAAAGAATCAGGTTCAATGGGATAAACAAGTTACTAAGTGATTTGATGAGATGCACTATAGATATTTAGGATAATATAATTTTCCGAGCCCCTTCCTATGATGTGGATAATGCATGGATTATGTGATTATAGAGGTTGAGGGTTTCCTCTTAATGAGTTCATAGGGTAGGGGCCCAACGCCGACGGCTATAGCCATCGGCGTAGGTGTTTTAAAAAAAAACAAAAACAAAATTAATTTTTTTATCCCCACGTATGCTGACGGCTTCGGCATAGGTTTATTATTATTATTATTATTAATCTATATTTTTTAAATTTATTTCCCCACCTACACCGACGGTTGCAGCTGCTGGCGTAGGTATTTGAAAAAAAAAAAAAAAAAGAAAAAAAAATTTCCCCACCTCACGATTAGTGTCTAAAGTAGCCTGCAATTCCATAATATGTATTTAGTGGTGCTGTTGGGCAATGATTAATTGGTCCACTGCAGCACTATATAACATGGTAATCATGGTATAAAAAGTCGGCTGATACCGATTCGTATCGGTATCTCAACTTGGTATCGGTATTGGTATCAGCCAATACGTATCGGGTTTCGGCCGATACCTCTATTTTCTTTTTCTTTTTATTTAAAAAAAAATAGGTTGATACATATCGGTATTGGCCGATACGTATCAGCCGAGTTGTATCGGTCCTTGGAGGACCGATACCCGATACCGAATCCGATTTTGTAACCTTGATGGTAATAACCAAATCTCAATTTAGATATGCGTAGCAGCATCAATACCTGCAAGATTTTATCACAACAGCAACAAAAACTAGGTTAAAAATCCAGCAACAATAACACATGTTTCATAGTAGAACCAATACACTATTGGATGTTGAATGGCTACAGATATCGACTATACTTATGATCAAAGAGTGTATCAAAACCAAATATCAGAAATTACAAATCAGCTTTAAAAGACTGTTTTTGCAGCAGTATAAGAGGATGAGAACCCTCTAAATACCTCAGACCTGAAACTCAGAAGTCTCTACAAAACCAGAGTTAGAACTCCCATTGAAGTGGTGAACCCCAACTTTTGCTAACATTGCATAGTACTCCATCTCAGATTTCCGAAGGGGAGGGCAGTTATTTGCAATTATTATTAACTTGCCTGTATAAATGAAATGAAAGGAGCACCATAGTTTCCAAGTTCACAGTAAGAAATCAGTAGCCTAATTTGTTAAGTAGTTTGCTTAAATCAATTTGTAGTTGGTGAGTTATTAGAGTGAACTCGGAAACAAGTCATTAGAGTAAACTCGGAAACAATGAAAGGAACACCATTCTATTCTGATGACTACTTAAAATCTTACCACAAACATAGAAATTTGAGTTGCAAACCCCAAAGTGACGCCTCAAATTATATCCTGAAAATGTATGCATAATTGAACTAATTAGGAAACTCGTAATAATATTAATAAAAAAGCCGAAGAATGCTCGGGCTGCTTACCAAATTGTTCTTGAAGGCAAATATGATTGCTCCTGCATGTTCAGCAGCATTTCCGACGATTGGTAGCACAATTATGCTAATGAAGCTGACAAAAATGCCCCAAGACTTCGATGCATCCTGATTTATTAGGTGACATTTCGCCGTTAGTAGCAGCATAAATTATACTGTTTTTCCAACAAAACCACAATGCACAGTAACAAAAAAAATTATGAAAGTTAGAAGCCAATTACCACTTCAGGCCCTGCTTGTACTAAAAAGAGTTCCCTGATACTCCATATGGCACAAATCCCAAAAAATAACCTTAAACTCACATTTAGACATGATGTGGGTCACTTTTTTGGACCAATGGCAGGAGAATAAAAACTGACAATATGATCGTACACTCATTGTCTCAAGATCCCTTGAGAGGAAAATTGGTACGAAAAAGGATCTCCATTAGTTGTATTTCCTTTACTTATTACCTCCTATAGGATTATTAGAATTAAAAAAGAGAGGGAAAAGAGTATCATGCATTAATTTTCTTGAGCAGATTCATTCTCTAGTGAGGTTGCTTTGTCAATTATTGTTTTTATTAAGTTTGTCTTAATCTATACTACTATTAAAAGTCAAAGTAGTAGTTATTTTTGTCAATATCTGATTTTCACACCTTTAGGAACAAAATGACTTTACCCTACCTTATCTAGTCCTAAATCACCCTAATTGTCCCTATATTTTGGATTTAGGTTCCTATCACATTTTATATATAGTCCTATTCCATTTATGGTTACAGATAAAGCAATCAAAATAGATAGAGATTCTGCACCCAATTATAAAAGGCTTCACACATGATTCGTGACCGTTGTTTACAGGTTTTTTTAGATAGCTTACCAAATATATCATCACCTTAGCTACTATTCCTAACACTCTAAGGTTTCCTTCGTGTGTTGTAAATCTACAAGCCTCTATGTCAATGTTACTGGGCACTTTTACTTTTGCGATTTTTTCTGTGCCAACACTTGGTGGCACTTGGACACTTTCCAACACTTGGTGCCCACTTGGATACACTCAACACAGCATGATACTTCTCAACATGTAAGAAAGTACCATATAATACCATCAAAGTGTTCCTTGTTTTGGCACATAAAATGAACAGTCGTTTTATAATATAAAAAAATTGTAAAGTTTAGTAACTGGTAACATAAAAAGCTTGGGTCTTTGAAAACGATTTGTATATATTATAGTATACTTCAGTTAGCTTTGTGACATAATTATCTTTCGATATATATCTCAATTGGTTCTCTAAGATGTCCCTTCAATTCTTTTCTCTAAGATGTTCCTTCAAATAAATATCGGGCGTTTCTGTTAGCCTTTCATGTGACAAAAGCTGAATTAATTAGTTTATTTCATAAAACATTTTTGTTGTGAAATTTTCATTCATCATGGCAGCATTTTATGTACTGATTATTACGGCTACATAGCTCATAGTATCAGTTATTAGAAAGTAAAATAAGATATATATATATGCTAAGATATATGTAAGATCCATTCTTCTATTCAAGAAAATGATTTAAATGAAACCTATAGAAAACACCATCTCTTTCAACTGAACTATGTTCTCACGATGCAACTTTTTCAAAGCATCTACTTCTCGTTTGACTCGTTATCTGCAAAAACCAAAGTGGAATTGATTGAACTTAAATATTGGAGACGATTGAAGTGGAATTGATTGAAATTCTTTTTTGGTGGCTCCGTAATCTAATTATAAATGTTGAAAATTTTACAATCTCCAATTCAAGGTAAACATCAAGAATCGAAACTTTTCAATCACAAGAAAAATTTTACATCCATACATTACAGCAATCTGGATCAGTCATTTCATCTTAATAGGATCATAGGAGGCCAAAAGATCTAACTTATTTTACTGCATTCATCATGACTCCAAAAAGAAAAAGACAAAAAAAAATTGCATGACATATAAGCCTACAATCACATGTACTGCAATGGATTCAAAGAGAATGGGAAAGATTGAAAGATGGTCCCAAAAATATGTACTGCTCCAACGGAGTACCTTCACCGTACACCCAGGTCCACATGGAGATCCGCGTGGCACCAAGGTCCCAGAAATATACTAAAATGCTAAAATGCCCCTACAGCCCGGATATATGTCAACCCGTCAAAACAAATAATTAATGGGTAAGCTGGGATTAAACTTCTGAACCCACGGTTGCATGAAAAACGTGGCCATAAAAAGTGACCTTGTCAGTTCTGAGGTTTAGCCCGTACTTTGGAGGAGCACCTGAGAGTGTCGCCCTCCTGATTTCTTCTAGTGGCACAGAGTGTTGATGCTCATATATCCTATGAGGATGCACTTGTGTTGCCTTAATCCAACTAGTGGGCGGCTGCAGGAAATGATATATATCTTTTACTTCGTTGGCACGCACACGCACGCACGCACACATGCACGCACAGACATTTGAAAAACCATCCCAGACATCGGTTTTTGTCCAAGAACCCAAAAGGCACTCTTCAAACCTTTAAGAGCGCCACAATCCTAGGCAGCAATGAGTTCTCGATACGATCTAGGGGCCACCCAACTTCCTCAGAGATCTTAAACACCATCCCCAAATATTTCCTAGTAAACCAGTAGTGAATGATCACGCTCTTGAAAACACATGATACAATGGTTATGCAAGGACTTGACCCTCTTCACTAGTTGATCTTAAACACCATCCCCAAACATGTTGAAGTGGAGTGGTGGAATAGTTTATTTAGGGATATGTTAGTCAGATATATGGTTAGTTGTCATTCTATTAAGTGGTTAGTTGTCATTCTATTATATGGTTAGTTGTCATTCTAGTGCAGGAAAATTTTAGACTAATTTCAAAGCATAAAAGCCAAGATAAAGCAAAGAAAGGGCATAGTACCTGATGCCCCATTTCAGGAAATAAAAAATCGTGATTCACAGCAAAACCAAATCCATAGGAGAAAAGGCTTCTTACTAGATGTCTGCTAAGGAAAATGTACCTCCATCACTCTCTTTAGGGCATCTTAGGGAACTCAACCTGTACTTGAAATTACTCCTGGGCTCACTGTTGGGTTCTAGTTATTCTTGTAGAGCTTCCATTTCCTTCACTTGAAGTTATTAAACAAGAAACAGTGGGTAGAAGGCTATATTAGAAACAGTGAAATACTTCTTCAAGACAAGTAATAGAGAAAGTGGATCTAGAAAATTTTTGAGGACCATTTTCAGAGGGTTTGAGATAAAGACTGCTATTCTCTCAATGAAGTTTTATGTTTGATTAGCCTTATAAGCACGTAAATACATAGTATATTAAAGGCCGAGTCTATTTCCTACTGTATGCATGGGAAACCCAATTTGAATTTAGTATGCCTTCCAAGTATTTCGTACTATGACAGGGAGATTCCATAGGATGATTCTAGCATGGTCCTCTCTCTCTCTCTCTCTCTCTATATATATATATATATATATATATATATATATATATATATATATATATATATATATATATTATGGTCTTCCAACTGATCAACTGTAAAGAAACATGTTATTGGAATATGTTCATTTGGCAGAGTTAAGCATTGAGCTGATAAACTGATAAATCATATATATATCAGTAATAGAAGAGAAATGATGTCACCAGAAACAGCCATCAAATTCATCCAATCAAGAACGAATGGTTGATTTTTTCATGTCAGAATTTAGATAAAAGGGAAGTACAATGGAATTATCCTAAGCATATGGTTCAAGATTCTGTCTGATACTGATGCGTATCGTACCATACATATCGGTTTCGGACCAGATCGGGTCGATACATTGAATATATTGACCCATAGATTTTGGTATGTATCGGCCGATACATACTAATCTTTTGTCTGGAACCAATACGTATCGGTTTTGGTGCAAAAAATCACTTTAATGGACTACATACTTTCCAAGTCTGCATTTAGACCGTCATTATATAACTTAGAGCTAGGAAGATATATAATTTTCTACGACTATAAACATGCTACTTATAGTCAAAAGGCCATATTGGTGCAAGTGGAACCCATTTGGTCATGAGGGTGGATTCCACTTGGTGGTTTTTTCCCCAAAATGAGGGTCACTAAAACTTCTACAGAGCAATTTCCAGTACATGCCTAAGAGTTAGGAGAGTATGTTGGGCCTAAAACCCGGCTTGAAACGAGCTAGGGAGTGCCCCTACTGACCACTTGCAGACAATTAGGGCCACCCCAATTTATGCCAGGTGACACACACCTTTGATCAATCCTTGTAGCCCAACTAATAACCCATTGGCACAATGTATTAGCGAATGAATCACATCTATATGGGACGACTAAAACCATCCGATTGTTGTACTTTACATCAATCGGATACAAAATATATGCACAACCATCCATAGTAGAGTGCATAGATCGGATAGTTTAAATCCCCAATAGTAATTTTTGGGTCCATTTCAATTCAGTACATGAGCTACCACTCGGATTCGGCACTAAAGAGGCAAGTAGAATTGGCATGAGGAGTCTAGCAGCCCGCGCTAAGTTAGTGCGCCTTTTGTTCAAGATTTTTTTGGTCACTATGGAGTTCTTACCAGCTTGTGTTTTTGTTTGGTGGCTGATGATTGAGTGAGAGATTTTATATCGGTCCAACCATTCCTCCGCTTGAATTCTCCTCAGACTTATTAAGCGTCATGTGACGGCCTCATTAATCTGTGCGCCAGCATGAAGGCATGACGACCTTGGAACTGGGCACTTAGCTAGCAAGAAGGCAAGCGGACCTTGTAAGCTAGCCGTGTAGCGCATGGACGCAGAGGCACGTGGCCCTGCGATGCGTGCATGAGTCCCTGATGCATGATGCGACGGTGACCCGAACTAAGCTGCGGTCTAGTATGGTGGCTAGACGGGTGAAGGGCTTAGAATGCGGTGCTCCGCGATAGAGCACGCGACGTGGTGCCAAGAGGGCACGCGACGTCTTGGTGTCATAAGGCACGCAATGCGGTGCTCCGCGTAGGGGCACGTGACGTGGTGCCAAGAGGGCACGCGACGTCCAAGTACCATAAGGCACGTAGTGCGGTGCTCTGCGTTGGGGCACGCGACGTGGTGCCAAGAGGGCACGCGACGTCTAGGTGCTAGGAAGCACGCGAGGCGGTGCCGTGAAGGCACGCGACGTGGTGCCAAGAGGGCACGCGACGTCTGTGTGCTATAAGGCACGCGAGGCGGTGCCATGAAGGCACGCGATGTGGTGTCAAGAGGACACGCGACATCTGGCTTGTACGGCAAGCGATGCGGTGCCAAGAGGGCACGTGATGCGGTGCCAAGGGCGCGCGGCATCCGGGTGCAACGACAGACCCGATATGGTGTCGAGTGGACACAAGACACAGTCACGACTTAGATGTGATGCAGTGCCATGAGGGTATGCCATGTAGTGCCATGAGGGCACGCAACATGAGGCCATGAAGGCCTTGCGACATAGTCATGACACGGACGTGACATGGTCGCGACACAGCGCTATGTTGGACATGAGGGCCTCGTGACGTGGTCGCGATGCGGACACGACACGGTCGCAAGGGACGCTGATGCGTGACCTCTCAAGCCATGTGGGCTTGGAGGATGGCACTGGGTGCCACGGTCAGAGGATCGTGTGCCATGTTTAATGGCAAGACACCACCTTTGCAGGTGTGTGCTACGGGCAGGAGATCGCGTGCCATGGTGGTATGTCAAACCAAGGGGTTTGAGGGTTTTCTGCTACTTTGCCTAAGTTGGTCTTTGAACCATATATAGGGGGAAGGGAGCTGTGGAGCTATTCTCCCACACATGAGGCCTTGTGTTGCGGGATGAGCGCATGTGCTTTCTAGGTTAGGGGTGGGCCTAGAACATCGCTGCAGCAATGCCATGTGTCACCTGGGGTGAGGCCCTGTGCCGGCGTCGCGGTGCACATGGGTTGGTGACCTCACGTGGGCACTCAAGGGCTACGTGGGACGCAGTGGTCACACTAGCTGAGGGCCTGGAGTGGAAGTGTGCTGGTCGTGCGTACCACACACGATGCTTGGTTTGGAGAGCATGAAGAGCTGCATGCTACTCCAAGTGTGCTGGTCGCCTGGACCACACACGTTGGTTGGCTTGAATGGCATGATGAGATTCATGCCACTGTCTGAAGCGAGGGACTAGTGCATTGCACAGGGTGAAGCTAGACAGGCCAAGGGGCACTGAGGTGCTGGCATGTGTGTCGCAAGAAGACACGATGCATTGAGTGGGTTCGCCTCGAGTGAAGGCAACCACGACGCGGGAGTTCCTGTCCTCTAGGCGGGTGGTATCAGAGTGATGGTTGGATAAGAGGTCTCGCTGTGCGCGGTAGCGAGATGTTGCACGAGCGTGATAACCAATGTTAGGTTAAGCTTCGTGAGAAAACTGGTATCTGAGTTAGGCTGGCCTCGCTGTAGCGGCAGCGAGGCGCCGCACGGGCGTCGAAAAATGTTATCCCGTGACAGTCAACCCTTCCCAACAACATTTATTATCGTATGTCCTCATCAAGTAAGAGTAGGTGCAAATTCCTCACTTTTATTTTCAAAATGAAACTAATAAAGTTAACTATGCACACATCAATTAAAATTAAATCTACATGACTTGTTTTTTAATTTTTTTTGAAGATGTGGTTCCAAACCAAGCCTCTCAACATTTACCATCTTTTGGCTTCCCAAAATAGGCAGTTAGATTGCATTGGTCAATCTGGGCATAATAAGAAGGAAGTTAGTGGGTTGGCCAAGGTGTAAATAATGTTAGATCCCATTGAGGTATTTCCTCAAGCAGTTGGAATGCATGTTGTTTGGATTGCAATTGAAACTTCAAATGCAAACTAAAAACTCGATATGGTGAGAGCTTGAGACATCAAAGAAAGAAAATATTTTAACAAAATAAGATTATTATAAAGAAGACATTAATGACCACACAATCTATGCCATAAGAAACCTAAGAATCCAACTCCAAAAAGTGTAAAAAATTTCAATCCAACCAAATAACTTCAATCAAAGCCATAAAACAACTAAATCAAAACCAGGTCCGAAATGGTAATACCTAGATGGTGGAGGGAGACGCTTCCATGTCATCTGGCGTCTTAGATATGCGATCAGATCAAATGCTTATTCTCTCCAGCGTCTGAAGCATATTTTAGTATGCGATTGAACTCCGAAAATGCCCAAATCTCCTTTGTTTCACTCGATTCTGCCATTAAAGAACTGATCTAGGTCAAAATTTGTAAGAAAAGGAGGTGGGATTGAGAGCAGCAACATAAAAGTAAAAGATAAGCAATTTCTGGCCTAAAACATCTTAAAATTTGCAAGACTGAAGAAAAAGTGGAACTCTTAGTAAACAAACTATGAAACCATAATGGAAAAGATGAGCATCATGCCTCACCATTGATGTTAAACAACATGAAAGCAACAACGAATCCCCACAGCGGCACATTGCATAGGAAAAATAAGTCAATTGTGCATATTAGCCGAGTCTCAATGTCATTGATGCGTTTAGAGCAGCTAGGGTTTGAAGAGAGAGAGAGGGAGCCCTAATAAAGAAAAATAAAAATAAAAACCCTAAGTCAAATCAGAGGAACAAAAAGAAAATCAGAGATTGGAAACGCAGGGCACAAATTCAACATCTTAGATAAGGAGAGGAGAGTACCTGAAAATTGAAATCGAAAGTTGATGAAGTTGTAGATGCCTTGATCAAACGGAGTCGCTTGTTGATTGCCTCAAAAATCGAAGATGAAGACCTCCGAAAGTTGTAGCAGACTTGATCGAATGGAAGCCTCAGAAATCGCATCAGATCTGATGAATTTAAGCAGCTAGGGTTTGAAGGGAGAGAGGGAGAGATAGAGAAGGGGGAGGCGGTTTCAAAAATAAAAGTGGGGATGGGAGATACCCTCATTTGGCTGCCACAACAAGTTGACGTACTCTGTTTTTTTTGTAGTGTCTTATGAGTGAGGCGTATGGTCACTTGGCACTTTTGATAGACTCACCTATATGAGTGTGGAGGTGCCTCTTATGAGAATATGGTTGATTCTCTAGAGCGCTCATGAAACTGGGATAAAGCACAAGGCCGAAATGTGCTAGCTTGATACACCTGTAGACACTATGGATGACTATGTGTGTTGTGTAAATGGCTTATTAATAAAGAACTTAGTTTTGTAAGACTACGGTCACTAAGCTTCTGATAAGATGTATGCTCAATGCTATGCAAAGGTTTAAGTCTATGTACACCTTTGCTTATGCATATGCATATGAATCCAGCTTTGCCTATTCTATTTACTTATTTATTTTATAATTTGTGATTTGAAACAAGTGGGGGATTGTTGGTTTTTTGGTGTTTCAAAGTGGGATAGTCCCACATCGAGTAAAATGTTTTTTGGGATTTGGCTCTTAAGTGCAAGAGTTTCCACAAAGGCTTGAGGCCTTTCAGAGGGCACTCAACTTTGTGGTTGACCCTCCCTATGCATCTTGAGAAAGACTATGCACAATATCACACACGCGCTGTGACGAGCCGGTCCGGGCCATTATATAACACACGCTGAGCCGAGCCGGGTCCGATCTTGAAATAATTTTTTGGTCAAAAACTATTTTAATTTTTTTCTTAGCCTGTAATTAACTAAAATCCGATTTTGGGATCTCCGTTGTGCGCATGATTTTTACCGTTCTCCTATCTTATCTTATTAAAACGTCTTCACGTAAAAAAAAAAAAAAAAAACCCTAACGTATTTTTCTCTCTAGTTTTCTCCTCTGCCAAAAACGGAGTCTTCTTCTCTTGTTTGATTTATTTTGGGCAAAGCAACGGTGTGGTGTACTATCCTGATCAGTGCGTGATCGAGGATCTGGTTTGTTTGCATTATCTGTGAGCTATTGTATCCTGGGGGCGACTCGTCGGGAATCCTTGTGCACCGTCGGATTGATCGATAGTGGGGGCGCTAATCGTCTTAAAGAGAGTGACCTAGTACGTGCCTCATCTTACGTATTCGTCTCTTCAAAGTTATTCTTCTTTGCACAACAATTCATGGGTAACAATTATTTTGCGGCTCAAAAGGTACTCCTACGGTTCAGATTTATTGTATAACTTTATTTAATTCCTACATTTAATTCTTAGGATTGGTTGGTGTTGATGTGTTAGCTTTATCTGATTTTTTAAATGGAGAAAATGGTGATGTATAGTTCATATCATTTGCACCTCAGCTGGGACCCAAAATCAAATTGATTTATAAAGGATTATGGTTGAGTACAGTTTTTTCTTTATACATAGACCCACAAGTCACAATCTAATTGAATTTTGGTGATTGAGAATGGTAAGTGGGAAAATTTGTTAGCTCAAAGACGTAATTTAGATTTTTGTATTGGCGTTTCAATTGATGGTAGATTCAAACTTCACATTTCTCAACATAGGGAGGTTTTTTTAACAAATTAATTTTATATATGAATTGACTTAGGTTTCAAATACATCTCGACAGTAATTTCAGTGCATCACTTTTTCCCATTTTTTAACTGGGAATTATCAAACATTGTGGCACATAGCGTGCTAGTGGACGGTCATGGGCTAATCTGTTTAAAGGCCGTCATAGGAGTCAACCACATCTTAATTTTGTGTAAATCACTTGTAATTTTAGATTTCTCACAATTGTTGTGTTTGGAAGTCTTAAAGCATGGTCACTTCTTAAGGAAGGAGTTTTGATTTGGTAACGACTGCCATTTTTGTTTATGCAGTTAATTTATGATCCATTATCTCAGAAGACAGACTGACAGAGTGTTTATATCAAACAAACGCCACTTAAAAGGCAGCCAAACATCCAAAAAGAGCGATGGCCTGATTAGGGGTGTATTTGGTTCGGTTTGGTCGGTTTTGGACCAAAACCACAAACCAAACAGGTCCTAATTGGTTTCTAGATTTTCAAACCAAACCAAACCGACCAAACCAACCCGATTTGATTCGGTTTGGTTTGGTTTGGTCAGTTTCGGTTTTCCTATAAGTTCTACTTGCACATAAAAATTTTCTCAACTTCTCAACCGGTTTTCCTATGAGTTCTACTTTACCGCTTTAGGATTTAGGAATAGGCTAAAGACAAGGGTAGGGTTTTATATAAAAATATGCATTTTACTTAAATGCCCTTTAAAATTAATCAAAACCCCCGCCTATATATACTTTCAAACTACATTCGGTTCGGTTCGGTCGGTTTCGGCTTGGGGAGACCTGGAACCGAAACCAAACCAAACTTTTCGTTTTTCCTTTTTTCCAAACCAAACCCAAACTGGTACCCGTCCAAACCCGACCAAACCTGGCGGTTTGGTCGGTTCGGTCCAAAAAATGCACAGCCCTAGACCTGATAGAAGGCAAGGGCTCAGTAATTGCTTCGCTTCCAAAATTTCCTGTAAAGCATTCCTCTCTTTTGGGTGGCGCCGAAGAATAGAGTTTAGCTGTAGCTATGTCCTTGTTGCTAACCAATGGAGAAATCACATACTTAAACAACAAATTGCTTTGTAAAGAATAAACTTTCATTTGATCTTGATCCTTGTGGAGCAAAAAAGGGTACTATACTAGATCTGGACGGATTTCCTAATAATATCCATAAATGACTTGTGTTGGGTAAGAGATGAAAATTATCGTATGAATCTATAGTACACAAAATTAAAAAAATTGAAAATATGAAAATTAATTAAAGCTTCAGTAAATCACCCCTAACCTATTTAGTGCCTCTCTCAAATTAGATGTATCAAGTGGTATTATAGGTAGTTTGCTAAGTAAAAATTGTAAATATGCTATAATGTGAGGCATCTTAGAAGAATCCACAAGGTGAATCTTAGATGAACCTATGAGAGATTAAGTGAATTGGGGAGGTTGCTATATAAAAATTGAAAGTATGTTTGTACTGGGAGGCATCTTGAAGAAGTGAACCACATTATCAAATCTTTATCTTATTTGTTCTCGGCTTTTAGGCAGGGGAACAGGATCAAATCGACCCTTTGGCTGTGGAATTTGGCTCATTTTCAATATCCAAGGTATTGCTTTTATTCTTTTGTTAGTTTCTTTATATGGCTTAGTTTTTGTGAGTACTCTTTAAGATGATCAGATATGTATGGCTCAGTTCTTGTGTTTCAACTTTCAAGTATTGCAACATGGACGCTGAGATCACCTCCTAGCTTTCTATTAAAAACTTGCTCATTAAATTGCTTTAGCAAACTGATTGTGCCTTCAACTGCTAGAAACACAACTGAAGTCTGCCCATTCTCAAGCTGTGTTCATTTATAACTTTTTGGTTGTTGGAAATGAATGCAACACCATTAGGCAAGTTTCCACTTGTTATGGTTGTACAATTCAGAGAAATTCATTTCTGGGTCTAGAATCTTGGCTGAGTACTCAATTTAGAAGGGTCCAAGTTCCAATTTTTAGGCAATCTTTCAAAAGCTTAGCCCATGTAGTCTGATTTTTTTTAATTTTTTATTTAAAGGACTGTGTTAAATCAGATCTCTTGCTTGCAGATTTCCATGTTTAAGTTTGAGTTCTAAAATTGTCAGATGAATACTTCATTGCGTACTTTTATATTTCAAACTTTTTTGTATATATGATGATTTTTGAAAGTACTCTTTAATATTATTTCTATCTTTATTTTTTAACTAGCTACACTAGGCTACTTCCTCAAGTGACTTAAGGCTCATTAAAATGTAAGCTCTTGAAAAAAAATTCATTCTTTGTGATTTATCTTATACAATAATTGGGAAAAGCTCCTCACTACGGAAGTACGGATCAATTGACATCTAGAGGGCAATTCCTCTTCAATCGATGCTACCTTTTTCGAAGATGTTGCAAATCTGTCAACCACTTTTTCCTCCATCATATATTTGGCGTAGTGGGATGCTTTCCAGAGAAGGTTAAACATCTCTAATTCAGGTAATCGGGTTTGGAGGTTGGTTCCATATGCAGTCCTATGTGGTATCTGGAAAGAAAGAAATTCATGGACCTTCAAATGTAAATCCTCTGGTTGTGATGCTTGTCTAAAAGAACTTCTTATGGTCCTGTGCAAGGATCAAAATTTCGGCCGAAATGACCGAAATTATCGGTTTTGGTCCCCACCGAAACGATAATATAGGACTGAAATTTTGGTCATTGTTTATATGGGATTGAAATTATCGGCCGAAATTCAAATTTTCGGCCGAAATTTCGGTTCAAATTTTCGGTTTCGGTCCCCTCCGAAACCGAAATGAAACCCGAAATTTTGATCCTTGGTCCTATGCGAATAGGCTCTTACGGATGGTTCAATTTATGTGTCTCTCTCACAGCTGTTGTCTCTCACAGCTGTGGGGCTTAACGGTTCAAGACATATGTCGCGGAATCTCCTCCATTTTGTAATCACGTTCTCTGGGGGGACCTAGTAGAGGTTGGATCCTCCTCTTAGGTTGCCAGTGGATTTTATTTTTTTATTTCTTTTTTAGTTTCAAGTGTCCTCTTCCTATTTTCTTCAATAAAATTAACCTTCTTCAAAAATATTTCTTAGTAAATATTCAGAAGAAAACCAATAAAGTTGTAAAGCTTCTATAATAACCCAATGAGACATGACATTATATGTTTTCGCGTAGGTGAATTTTTTTTTACAATGGATTGGTAAGAGTACGAGAAAATTTTCCTTTGATGGGTTATTGAGAGAGTTTGAATCTTCTTTCAGGTGTGTTGGGATCATTTTTGCATTTCTATTGCTGGGTGAGCTTTTCATTGGAAGTTGGACCCCTTCTAAATTGAGTTCACTATGCATAGATGAGTTCACTATCCACCCTGGGCTCTTTAGCTTTTTGCCTAGCCATCAGAAGGTATTTGAAATCATGGTATACATTAGCATCCTCAGCAGCACGAATAACATCTAAGAATTGAGTAGCATCATCAGCACAAATGAAAGACTCGATTGCATCACTCACAAGCCCCAACCTGAGTTGGGCTTTTGCTACCGGGCTCCAAACAGCATTCTCTTCAACACGGAAAGCAAACTCCACAGCTCGGTCTATACTTTGAATGTCATCCAAGAGGACATTCACTGCTTGCACATTCAGGTTAAACTTTTTGAAGATGGCAAAGGCTTCTTCATACTATTGTGCCTCTACAGCAACCTCTCCAACTGCAGGTCCATCAAAGTTGTCTAACCTATTGATGTAATCCATAACCCTTGATGCATCTGCCTTAATAGCTCTTAGGATCAGCAAGTTTTGTAGATTGAAATTGCCGCTGAAGGCAGAATTTTGGAGAACAATCTTTTCAAGAAGCTCAATTAGTTCAGCAGTCATGAAAGTTTTCACAGCTGCAGAAACTTGCTCTGGGCTCTTGCTTTCAGGCAATGCAGTAGACACAACTTGATCGATAAGTTGTCTTCTATACTCATGCTCGGGGGTGAGAACTTTCTCCCAGAGATCTGGTTCCATCGTGAATCATAGTAAGGATTCATTGTGAGAAAATGCTCTGGATTGTTGTTGCTGTCTATGATGATTTAACCAAGAGTATTGAACATGCACATCTTGACTGCCCTCGCTCACAAGATGCTCTAAGAACTGTGAGTAAACGAAGACGATTCCTGTCGTAAACAAAGTAGAGCATGAGAGCATGGAAAAGAGAGACATGAATAGGTGAGGAGGGAGATGCCACACCTCTTTTCACATTCATCCACATGTGGCTCCACTGGAAGGAGAGAACGGACTGAAAGCATAAGTCCTTTGATGAAATCTTCAGGGCACTCATCATCTAGCAACTGCCCAACAACTAAGGGAGCATTTCCTGGGTTCACCTGTTGAAAAACTATAAAGGAGTCCATAGGTAATTTACTGTTCTTTTTCAATAAAAAATTGATTACTAATTAATGCAGCCATAACAAGATCTAGTTGTTGTCATTCCATATGACTGAACACTTACTTTTTGAACGTAACCCTCAATATATCGAAGCATGTTGTTTGCATACAAGTAGTGTGTAAGATCCAGAACAAAACCAAAACGATCACAAACATTTATCAAAGGCCGTGCATCAGGAAGCTTGGCTTCCATTAGAAAGTTCTTTGTCTTCTCAGTGTCATAGAAATTTGATTCCCTTGTCACACGTTCGACCTCTTTAATTTGCCCAGTTTTAGCAGCCTCAATGTACTTGAAGTGTATATCTGGATCTTCGCTGTACCAATTATTAAAATGTTATGAGAATCGGTTTGATACAATTCCAGAGAAAACCAAACTAAATGCCATTATTACTTTTTAAACAGAAAATACCTGGAGCTCAAATATGATCTCAAGAAAAAGTAAAGTCCTTCATAGGACTTGAACTGCTCGATGAGTTTTATGCATGAATCAACACCTAATTGCTCAGAGTATTCTTTTGCAGCCTGCAGAGAAGTGTTAGAAGTTTTCACTATAGGATCACGTAAGCAAATATTAGCACAAAGAGACAGATACTTACCTGCACAATTATCTGAAGATTTCCTCTCAGATTGACCAATAGAAGCTCTTTCATGCACTCTAGTTCCCATTCTTTGGAAAGGGTCCCGATGAACTCCACAAGCAGACTAGAAAACAAATTTATTTAGCACCAATCTACAAGATTTCTTGTACAATTAGAAGTAAATATATAGAGAAAAAAAACCTGTGGCTCAATTGCATGAGTATTCACAATCACACGTTTAATGTCGGACAACTCACTATAATGCTGCACGAGAAACATGATAATCAGTATGGGATATAATATAAGGTGAAAACATTGGGGTTGGGGGGGGTGGTAAGGGGGCCATTCTACAGTTGATAACAAAGCATCTGAATTGGATACGACACAACTACTTATTCCAGTACTTGAGAATCAGAGTTCACTAGTTAAAAATTTCCATCACAGATTTTGTGAAGCCATTCTACCTGAAGGGCACACATATACAAGCCAGATTTTTCACAGAGTTGTGCGATACGAGGACGGTCGTAATGACTGAACATTCCATTCACTAAGATAGCATCCGCCACATTTGGAAATGTAACTAGATTAATCTCCAAGACCTGTATAAAGGGCAATCATTATCGTTAAGGAGCTGAATAAAAAATTGACAAACACAAGCACGGTTATACCTTTGATTAAAGGTAAGCATGCTCTGGTAAATTTGGTTTCAGAACATCTAACAAAAAGGCTGTGGCCTGTCGAATCATGTTCCTCTGCAATACACAACACGAGGAAGCAAAAAGTCTCAAGTGACATTTTTAAGAAACAAAATACATACACGTGTGTGTGTGTGTGTGTGTGTGTGTGTGCATGTGCGTGCGCGGGCGGGCGGGCGGGCGGGCGGGCGGGTGTGTGTGTGTTATATCGCAATAATCTTTAACTCTGCTTCTGTTGCTATTTGTCAATGTTCAATTTTAAAATCCCTAGTTGCAGCTGTGGGGTATTCAGCAAATCACTCTCAACCATCTTTTCATAGCTACGACAAACATTATAATAATGGCAGAGGAAACCATGTCAAGCTGAAGCTATCCAACTTTGAAAATCAGGTGCCAATGTTATAGAAAACCTTTGTGACTCCCTTCTTCACCCGGATCTGAGGGACCTGAAGAAGAAAAGAATAGAGAGAATCAATGTCAAGAGTACAAACACTGGGTCACACTGAAACCAATGAAAATATCCAACCCAATACATGAGTGAAACTTTTAGAGGGGAAAAAGTAATAATTTTTGGTTCACTTTTCCAACTCCATCTTAAAGAAATCAATTGCTAGCTATTAGGTGGCTTTGAATTCAGTATTCATGGCAATAAGAATATTGTCATTTCGTTTGAGAAAGTTTTCAGCGTGGTGATGAGTCTTCTATTTCCCACATCTCTGGGCAAAGATTAGAATTCTTTTAATTTTATACGAGTAAAATGCAATGGAGATAGGATTGTCCATAGGTCGGATTGGCTCATTACCCAACAGGCTTAAAACCTGAATCAGGCACATAAACTTGACACATCGGGTCGGGTAAGGCTTGACCTTTAGGTCAATATCTTATATATAATTGTTAAGGGGTTTAAAGGATTTTGAACAGAGTCAGCCACCGGTGGCCCAGTTTTTCAGCTTGGGTCATGCATATACCCTTGACCCATCAGATCACATTGGCTTGGGCATAGACCTTTGACGAGTAGGGAAGCCAAAATTTTGGCCCAACCAGTTGACTGGGGGTAGATTACAACATTATTTACTTCTAGAATCATGGGTACCAAAATTTTCTAGTACTAGTTTAAGCAGATGCTTTATAGTGATATCACACATGGATCAAAATATCGTCCGATACCGATACGTATCGGACGATACGTATCGGTATTGGACTCGAACGATACATTGAATGGTTTTCTTTTCCGGTGGATTAACGGAAGCAGTATATTGTTGTGGTTCCACCACGATAAGCCCCAGTATTAAGGCAATGTTCATCTTTCGAAGATAAACATTTCTTTACCCGATTCGGGAGTAGTTCTTCTCAACCCAAAAACTCAACATCGCATCTACGGCATCTACGACATCTCCAACAAAACTCACGCCCTTTGACATTTGAAATATTCCACCGAAAATTGATGCTCTCAGCAACTCCTTACGCTCGGGGCTAGAGTTCTCGTAGAGCTTCAAAATACCAGTAGGTGAATATTTGACAATAGCCCGCTGTACAACCATCTTGACGGCTTCTGTAAATGAACTGTAATAAACTTGAAGTGTATAGTAAGGCTAAGATAACAATCGATATCAACTAAAAACACAATCGATATCGATTGTGTTTTTAGAATCGCAACAAAATGATTTCAATATAAAGAATGTCGAAAGAAGAAAAAAAAAATCTACAGCAATGGAAGATAATTTAATTTCTAACTTACAAATGAAATCGAGTGTCTTAACAATCGATTCGAGTGTCTGTATAGTCAATATCGATCGTTAATATAGTCGATATTATAGGGAAAAAAAATTACATCCAAATATACACCGTCTAAAGAAGAAGAAAAAATTCTACAACATTGAAAGATGATTTGATTTATAACTTACACAATATTGAAAGATGATTTGATTTATAACTTACAGATTTGGTAGCTTGAAGATTGAAGGATCGAGCGTCACCGACTTCGCCTTCCACCGACTTCGAACGAAAAAGTAAAAAGTAAAAAAGGTAAACAGTAATAATTTGAAAAGTCAGACGACTATTTATTACCTTGGGAGTAGTTTCGGCATTTCCTAATGGTGGGCGACGGTTCGGCGCACAGCTAGTCGATTTGGGTGAAGGTGAAAATTTAGGGTCTCTAACGTAAAAGGTGTATCTGACAGAGTCGATCAAGTAAATTTCCCTTTATTGGTACATCCTGCAAGCGTGGACCCCAATCCTCGAATCAGTGAGAATCCTCTCTAGCTTAATATTTCATAAATAGTATAACAATCCAAAAAATTTCGATTTCCAATCTTTTGTGGGTACAAAGTACCCCATTTCACTAATAAGCGGGTGGTTCAGGACTACCAAGTAGACAGGAGTCATGACCCTATACCAAGTTACCAACTCAATTATGGGGTATAAGGTTAAGTGCACCAAGTAGACAAGAGTAAATGAGTAATGACCCTTTTCATGTTTACTAGGAGTCTAGGAGTAGTGACCCTATCCTATATTTACACCCACCGAATCTTTGAAGTCATCTACACCCAAAACCAGATCATTTTTCAGCCTAGGTCTTTTTGGGCTTGAGTTTTTTTATTTAAATCCAAACTTGTCCTGGTTGGGATTTGAACTAGGCTCAATTCGTGTCAAGCCCTCCTTTTCCCTTAAAATAATCGGGCGTGGTAGGGGTTCTGGCCAATTTGAGCGGCTTGATTATTTTTACCCTAAAAATAAATCTCGAACCAGGCTTGGATACAAAATCGGGTTAGGCTTGGCCTAGGTGCATTCGGGCTCAGGCTTTTATTGGAGCTCAAATTCAACGAAAGATGGCCCGGGTTCGGGCTGATCTTGGCCCATTGACAGCCCTTTATTGCATTAGGAAGTTTAGGATTTGATCTGCATCATAAATTCATCAATCTTTTAGACATAGGATTTTGTCTAAAACTGGTTCTCACATAATTGAGGCCTTGACACTGACAAGGGCTGCGCATGGCATAGCTCTCTGCTAGCCCCTACCATAGCAGAGTTCACTTGCTTTAGCAGGTTCCTATCCTCTTTGTTAACATCTTGCTACCTGCTTTAGTAGGTACACCTTCTCCTTAATAACTCCTTGCATAGCAAGATTTACTTGTTCAACAATTCTACCCTTCTCTCTACTCACTCCTTGTCAGAGCTGATTTTATTTGCTCTGATAGGGAGCTAGTAGAGAGCAGGGAGGTTACTGCTAGAGCAGGTAAATTCTCCTTTGCAGGGAGTTAGAAGAGAGAACTCCTTGCAAAAGCTGCAAACCCTACTAGCCATATCGACCTGTCCCCAACCATGACAACTGCGAAACCTAGTAAGGCGTCTCCTCTGACTTCCCCCCCCCCCCCCCCCCCCCCCAAAACCCTCAAATATCCTCCAATGACCCTACCCTATTGAGCAAGGATGAAAATAATCTAACTGATCTTATTTCTGCATTCATCAAGAAAAGAAAGAGGACTGATATGGTCGAACACAACTGTGTTTCCAAAAAGAGTTCAACTTTGGCCTCGAACAAGCCACAATCTGAGAGTGTAGTGAGTGGGGGGAAACTGCCATCGGCGAGTGTTGCTATGAAACCTCGCCATTCAAAATGAAAACCCTCAGTTGGAACAGTCGGGGACTTGGAAACCCCCGGACAGTTCGAGCTCTCCGGCTTCTGATAAGGAGAGAAGCCCCTGATTTCGTGTTCCTTATGGAAACGAAACTTTGCTCTCAGCGTATGGACAAGATAAAAGTACAGATTGGATTTCAAAATGGTATTTTTGTGGATGTTATTGGTCAGTCAAGTGGTTTGGCCCTTCTATGGAAACACTGTAGTTCTGTTTCACTTCAATCAATGTCAAAAAATATATAGATGTTGTGATCGAGACTGATGATGTTTGTGGTGATTGGCGTTTAATGGGATTCTATGGGGCTTCGACTTCTCAAAATCACGCAGGGTGTTGGGATTTACTGAGATGAATCGCTAGCAATTTTAATCTCCCTTGGATTTGTGTTGGTGACTTTAACGAAATAATGTTCTTTAATGAGAAACGAGGGGCCTCCCAAAAAATCGTGCTCAGATGGACCTTTTCAGACAGGCGATGGACCGACGCGATTTAAGAGATCTTGGTTATGCGGGACTAAAGTTCATGTGGTCCAACAAAAAAGAAGGGGTTGATCTTATTGAAGAACGCTTAGATAGAGTGTTTGCTTCTGACTCTTGGGGGGGCATATTCCAAAATGTAAAAGTTAACCATCTCTTCTCATCTCGGTCTGACCACACTCCTATTGTGTTTCTGATACTCCGATTTCTGATGAATGGAAACATGGTATAAGGCCATTCAAGTTCGAGTCCATGTGGACGACATCAGATCAATGTGAAAATGTGATCAGGGAGGGTTGGGATACCCCTAGCTACCGAAATGGCTTAACGGAGGTTTGTACCAAAATTATGAGTACCACAGTCAAACTCAAGCATTGGAATACTCATTCCTTTAGTAACATCCATCACCGAATTAGGCAGGCTCATGATCGACTCACAGCTATCTCTAAAGGAGGAATATCGAAGCACACTAGACAAGAAGAATACATGCTGAAAAGAACTATTGATGATCTATTGGAACAAGAGGAAATGTTCTGGCTACAGAGATCTAAAGACTTGTGGCTCAAACATGGAGATAAAAATTCAAAGTTCTTTCATTCTAATGCATCATACAGGAAAAAGTTGAATCGAATTGTTGGTCTGATGGACGAGCATGGCACGTGGTGTACCACAAAAGATATTGAAAGGGTGGCCACAGAACACTATTTCGAGCTCTTCCAAACAATGAACCCTTCTAGAATCGATGAGGCCTTAGAAAACCTACCTGCAAAAGTCTCACAGGAGCAGAATGATGGCTTGGTGACAGCCTTCACTATGGAGGAAGTTAGAAAGGCGCTCTTCCAAATGCACCCTACAAAATCTCCAGGCTCCCCCACCCCCCCCCCCCCCCTCTCTCTTCAAAGATATTGGAATGTCGGTAATTCTATTATTCGATTTGCTCGAGTATTTGAATGGTCATGTTGATATTACTGAGTGCAATAAGACTCATATTGTCCTTATCCCCAAAATAAAAAATCCCAAAAAATTATCAGATTTCAGGCCTATTAGTCTTTGCAATGTCACTTACAAAATAGTTTCAAATGTTTTGGCGAATCGTTTTAAACTCATTTTATCTACGATCATTTCCGAGTCACAAAGTGCTTTTATTCCGAGGAGATTAATCACAAACAACTCTATTGTTGCTTTTGAGATCTCTCATTTTTTAAACAATAAAAGAAAAGGGAAAGAGGGTTGGTGCTCTTTAAAACTTGATATAAGAAAGGCCTATGACCGCGTAGAATGGGTTTTCCTTGAAAAAACTTTGATCAAACTAGGGTTCTGTGATAGATGGGTCTCTCTTATTATGGGTTGCATCCGCACTCTCTCCTTCAAGTTCCTCATCAATGGTCAAATCTTGGGTAATGTCACTCCTAGTAGGGGCCTCCGACAAGGTGACCCTTTTCCCCCTTACTTGTTTATTGTGCGTGCGGAAGTCTTCTCAAATCTTGTTAGTCGTGTGGTCAGTCAAGGAAAAATTTTTGGTATTCGTATTTGTAGAGGTGCCCCTATCATATCCCACTTATTATTCGCCAATGATAGCATTATCTATCATAAGGCGGATGAATCCGAGTATGGGAAAATTGTGAACATCCTTAAACTCTATGAGGATGCGTCGGGTCAAGTTATAAATTTTGACAAATAGGCATTGTCCTTTAGTAGTAATGTTCAACACGGGCTTCGTACTAGTTTACACAATTTCCTTTAGATTAAAAAATCGGTGCCGAATGTTAAATATTTGGGACTACCAAGTGTGGTGGGAAGATCAAAGAAAAACGCCTTTGAATACATTAAAGAAAAGGTGTGGCGTAAGCTGAAAAGTTGTAAAGGTAATTTGCTATCTAAGGCTGGAAAGGAGGTTTTAATTAAAGCGGTGGCGCAAGCAATCCCCACGTATATCATGAGTTGTTTCAAGCTTCCGGTTTCTATCATTCAAGAATTATCATCCATCATTGCTAGGTTTTGGTGGGGCAAAAATGACATAGAAAGGAGTATTCATTGGAAGGCATGGAAGGATGTTTCTATTTCAAAACCCTTTGGGGGAATAGGTTTCAACGATCTTTCCACTTTTTACTCGGCCATGCTGGCAAAACAATTTTGGCGAAGTATGTCCGCCGCTCAAACACTCTCAAGTCGACTACTGAAAGCCAAATATTTCCCTAAGTCTTCTATTTTTTAGGTTAAAAGTAGTGCAATGCTTCATTTACTTGGAAAAGTAATATGTTTGCAATGAATGTCACTAATAATAGAAGGATTTGGAGAATTGGGAATGGCTCCTCTGTCGATATTTGGAAAGACCGTTGGATTCCAAAAGAGACAACTTTTCAGGTTATTTCACCAAAGATACACGGAGGGCTGAAGATAGTCGCTGATCTTATGCTAGATAATGGGAACGCGTGGAATACTAAACTAATCAACAATTATTTTCTTCAAGATGATGCGGATGTGATTCTTAGTATTCAACTGCCGAGAAACAAAAGGAATGATAAAATCGTGTGGGCATTTGATAAAAAAGGGAAATTCACAGTCCGAAGTGCATATAAAGTGGCGTTGGATTCACTTCGTCACCCCGGCGATCTGGCGTCCGACAGTTCTATAGTAGAACAAAATTTTTGGAGGAATCTATGGTCTTTGCGGTTACCCAATAAGGTGAAGTTATTTGCTTGGAGAGCGTGCCAAAATATTCTTCCCTTAAAAAACTTTCTTCATAAAAGGGGTGGAAATATTTCCCCGATTTGTGACCTATGTGGGGAAAGATTGGAAAGTGTATCTCATGCACTACGTGACTGCAATATGGCCAACTATTGCTGGTTTCTCTCTTCATTAGGTGTGCGTGGAGCTGCGCATCAAAATTTATCCTTCAAAGAGTGGGCCAAAGTGTTTCACCAAGGTGGTGGAAAAGCAGTTATTGACAAATTCTTTATCATCGCTTTGGCTGTTTGGAACGAAAGGAACTTGATTGTCCATGGTGCTAAAGCGAAAGACCTGATCTATATTGTTCAAAGTGCGGAAAAGTACCTTAATGACTATCAAAAGACGATTGATAAAACTATAGCTGCCTCACCGTCGATTCTTTCAATTGCGGATGGAAAATGGTCACCACCTCCCACTGACAGATTTAAGGTTAATTTTGATGGAGTGTGGTCTTCATCGTCAAAGACTGCAGGCTTGGGTGTCATCATTCGTGATCACAAAGGACTCATCATGGTCTCCATGGCAAAACATCTAAAGCACATATCCTCGGTTGACCAGTGTGAAGCTCAAGCTTTCTTGCACGCTGTTCAGTTAGCCTTTGAATGCGGTTTCCAAAATGTCCATTTTGAAGGGGACTCCCTCCGTGTTCTAAATGGTGTAGGTGACCTATCTGATGAATCCGAGCTCTCCTTTATTTTTGAGGATATCATAGACGGCCTTAATATGCTTGATACTAGACTGTATTCTCATGTCAAGCGCTCGGCCAATTGTGCCGCTGATGCGTTAGCTAAGTTAGGATTACTGGGTGACTGTGATGAGATCTGGATGAAGGATGCTCCACCTCAAATTCATGATGTCGTTATGTTGGATTGATCTATTTAATAAAAAGTTGTTTCTATAAAATAAAAAAATAAAAAATAAAAAAATAATAAAAAAAAAAATAAAAAAATAAAAAAATCAACTAAAGCAGCTAAATTCTATCGTGACAGGGGGCTGAACTCTATCGTGGCAGGGGCTAACAAAGAGCTATGCCATACACAGCCAAAGTCAATTTTAAGTCAGATTTGATTGGATTACAAGGTGCTTTATAACATTCGTAAACTTATGAGTCAAGACTATGGTTTTAAATATCGGCCATATCCGAAACCTATCGGCCGATATGGATCAGATTAAGCACCATCCGATGTAGATACACTCTCTGATTCTATGTAAGGTCAACATATTGGATCATATGGCCAAAATCGGTTCATAGCGGCCGGATATGTAATAGATATGATACGGACAAAATACAAAACTGTCTTTTTTTTTTCTTAATTTTTTAATCTAGTTATGCATTTTATTATTTAAAATTTTTTATAAAAAAAGGACCTTAAATATCTGGCGATTTTTTTTTTTTGATAGCCTAAATATTTGACGACTTAATTGATACTTATCGGTCGGATACGTATCGGATAGCCCAATCGTTATGCGGATGCATATTGAACTTTAAATCCCTGATCATGACTTACGATCCGGCTGATGAGAGTCAATGTCATATAGAAAAAGTTGCCGACAATGTTAGCCTTAACAAATGTGGGTCCTCGTCTAACCGATTTGCTTTTTGAAAATTAGGGCTCTCGGCTAAATTATTGGCCCACATACTTTGGCTTTACAAGAGGACAAAGGCAGTATGGACCTATGTACTACTTAAGTAATATACTCAGCCCTACCTTCATTTGCTGTCACATGGCACTTGAGAATATGATCATATGTCTCTTGACGTATAGTAGCCCAATGTTCAATGATTATTAACCAAAAATTAAAATAGTAAAAATTAAAAAATTTGTCCGATTAATGGTGTCAAACGAACATATAAAAAATGAACAGTAAAATCACTTATAGATTTCAGTGACACCATTGATTGTATAAATATATAATTGTTTTAGAAATTTTCTTCTCATTGATCTTGGGCATTAGCCAGCTCATCCAAATTAACATCATATTATATAATCAAGTGCCACCTGATGGCCAACGAGCATAAGCGAAGTAACTTGCCTGGTCCAGTGAACAAGGAAACTTTTATCCTTTATATAAGGGAAGTGTCCTTAATTGATTACCATAGTTTCATCTTTTCCAGTTAAGGATCAAAATTTCAGGTTTTGTTTCGGTTTTGGAGGGGACCGAAACCAAAATTTTAGACTGAAATTTCGGCCGAAAATCAAAATTTGAGCCGATAATTTGACCGTAAATTTCATTCCCATATATTCTATGACCGAAATTTCGGTCCCAAATTATCGTTTCGGTAGGGACCAAAATCGATAATTTCGGCCGAAATTTTGATCCTTGTTTCCAACAATGGACTTATATTTTCTCTTTTTCCGCAACCGATCAGCTCGAAGTCGAGCAAATACTCTCAAACCTAAAATGCCGAAAATACCCCCAAGGTCTATAAAAGGTTCTAAAATCAAGTTTATCGGCTTAGGCAATTCTAATCACCTTAACAACATTGACTGCCGATGGAGATTATTTTCCATCATCATCTTTCACAAGATTGATCTTGAAATTATAGGCATACTATCAGATGGACAATTTTACTCAATAACGTAGAGCCCCCTCTAAAGGAGCGTTGACACCCTTTTAGAGAAGCGCGCTGACACCCCACCTTAGGAGAGCTAATACCCCTTTAGAGGAGCGCTAATACCTCACTATAAGAGTGTTGATGCTCCTATAGAGGAACGCTGACACCCCACTACAGGAACATTGTCACCTTTTTAGAGGAGCGCTGACACCCCTTTAAAGGAGCATTGACACCCCACTAGGGGAGCGTCAACACTCCTTTAGGGGAACATCAACGCTCATCTATAATGACTCTATATTTTTCGTAAAATAGACTATCTGATGGTACGCCCATGATCATGAGATCAATCCTGTCAAAGATAGGGATGAAAAATGATCTCCGTCATAGGATTCAAATGATGCTAAGGCGTTGAGAATCGTCTAAGACAAAACGCCTAATTTTATCACCTTTTATAGACTTCAAGGTATTTACAACTTTAATTTTAACTTAGCTTGACTTCATCTGATCAGTTATGGAAAGGATAAATTACAAGTCCACTCCTCGAAATGTGAAACTATGGTGGTCGAGAATATGGTCATGATCACATATACTAGGTAAGTTACCTAATCTTCAGTTGATATGGTGCCATATGGCACTCGAGAATATGATCGCATGTCTCATGATGTAGTATCCCAATGATCTTTGATCATTAGAAAAAAAATTAAAATAATAAAAAATAAGAAATATGTGCGATTAATGTTGTCAAACAAACCTATAAAAAATGAAGGGTAAAGTCACATATAGATTTCATTGACACCATCGATGTATAAATATATAATTATTTTAGAATTTTTTTTTTTCAATGTTGATTATTAGCCAGCTCATCCAATAACATCAGATTATATAATCAAGTGCCACCTGGCAGCCAACGAGTATAAGCCGAATAACTTGTCTAGACCATTGTACAAGGAAACTTTTAACGTTTATACAATTGTACAAAGCTAATAAGGCAAAGATCAACGGCTAAGATTAGGGAAGCTTCAACCCGACATATGCGTGAGGGCCATGTGGCTGCTTCAGAAAAAGCAGCGAGCTCCAGCTAGTGGCGTACGGATCATTTGTGGCCACTTAAAATTCTATGCAATTTATGAAAGATTTCCATATTTGCAACCTAATAAAATCTCCAATAGGTATCCCAAAAGTGGTATCCGTTTTTTAGAAATATATTTAAAAGGAAAATTTAACAGATCGACCCATACACCTTTTCCGTCAAAGACCCTATATTTTCACCTTTTCCGTAGAGACCCTTCTTACACTTTGTTTTGTTATACATAGTTTAAAATTTTAAATATTTATATTTTTTTATATTTACGCGATGTGAAAGGAGATCTATGCCATCTGATTTGAAGGCCACAATATAAAATCAATGGTGTCAAAGATACAAAAAAAAGGCGATATCACCTCTAATTATTATTATTATTATTTTTTTTTTAAACAGTCGATGGCGACTCTTAACATAGTTGGTATCGACTGTTTTAAGAGACGACATCGACTGTTTTAAGAGGCGACATCGACCGTTTACATAGTCGATATTGACTGTAAAAATAAATAATTACTTCATTAATACAGTCGACATCAACTGTTTACATAGTCTACACAATCGCCAACTCGCCATCGATTGTATATATATATATCTTTTAAAAGGTGATATCGCTTTTTTCGTATCTATTTTTGGCATCATCGATTTTATATTGTGACCTTCAAATAAGACAACATAGATCATGTTTCACATTGTGTAAATATGGAAAATTATAAATATTTAAAACTATATAGAGTGAAAAAAAAAAAAAAAAAAAAGTGTGAGAAGGGATATTTCTAACTTTTTGTACTAACTGAAAATGGTTCGGCTAAAAGTTTGTCGGTTTGGGTAAAAGTAAAAATATAGGGTCTGACAAAAAAGGTGTATCTGTCAGGGTAAATTTCCCTATTTAAACAAATTTGGGATACAAAGTTCACATGTCGTCAAAGGGCTGAATTTGGGATATCTCTAAGAGATGCTCTAAGATTCTTTTTGTGGGACTGATAATTTTACCACTATCATTGTTGACTGCCTTGAATCAAATAGTGGATATGTTTTTCTTTCCAATCTTTTACAGAAGGGATCTTGAGATTGTGGCCCACGTATAAGACGGTTAGGTATGAATTCCACATATAACACAACATTGATAATGTTGTACTATAAGATGGTCAGGCATGGATTCCACGTGGAATCAATGCCTAACCCTTTGATAAGTCGGCTACAACCTCAAGATTTGTGGTGTGGAAGATTAGGATGAAAAACGGTCTCGATCATCTGATTCAAGGAATCAACGGTGGAACTAGGGCTTAGGCATGTAACAAAAGGGAAGGTTGAGAATATTACAACCTCAAGGTCACCCGTTACCCTATTATCTTTAATTAACAATCCAAAATAACAGCTATCTTTATTCAAACACAGTAGTCTTTCGCTTTTCAGTTACTTTAATTGTTTCACATAAAAATTAAAAAAAAATTAGAGAAAAGAGTTGCTTTACTTTAAGGCCTTCGTTGATTGAGCCTTCTCTCAGTTATCATTTGCTTGTCATCCGATCGAGGTAGCTTCTAAACCTGATTCATAACTTACAAATGCCTTCTTTACTTTATTATGTATTGATCTTAGGCATGTCATATAGTCTTTTATTAAAGAATATTAAAGGAGGATTGCTTATTCTATATTATAGATTGTTGAATATATTTCACTTCATGTTGGTTTTTGTCGGTGTATATGTTAAACTCTTTTCCATCCAAGGTGTCGGAATTGGGCTTTCGACCACACTAGATAGATCCATTATCCTCAGCCGGAGCTCTTACATCCGGGCTAGATTATGTTTGTTTCTTGGATGTGGGCGGCTGGGTAAGAGTGTCATGTAGAACACCATCTAAGTTATCTGATTTGAAGACCTTAATGTAAAGATCTTTGATGCACAAAATTGGTACAAAACACAATCTATATCATTCGATTTAATACAATCAAAGGCTATCATCTGATTCAATAAAAAATCTTTTTTCTAACCCTATTCCATGGGACACATCTCGTGTGACAAGTTTTATCTCCCTTTTTAACGGGGAGCTAGAACCCGCACACAAGATTTGTATCGTGGTACAAGATTTTGTATCGTGGTACATGATTAGCAGCAATTTTTTGCTGCAAAAAATTGCCGCTATTAAAATAAACTTCTAAAGGAAAAAACTGCCGCTATTTAAAAAAACTACTAAAGGCTATTAAGACTATTAGCGGCAAGGGTATTAACGGCAATTTTTTTGTTAATAGCGGGAGTTTTTGGTGGCCGCTATTAGTCTTAATTTTTGTAGTGCACGTGGGAAAACTATCCACACCATTTGATTTGAAGATTATAATGTAAAGATCTTTAAGGCCAAAATTTGGCACAAAATATGATCTCTATCATATGATTTGTTAGAGTCAACCATTGAATCAGATGATACATATCACTTTTAGTGCCAATCTAAAATTACTAAGGTGATTATCCTAAGTTATATAGGATGTACTCCTTATATAGAGGAGCAACCTAATTACATACTACAAAGGGAAAGGTGAAGGTCCTCCACGTGGAGTACCCTCACCATATTCCAATATCCACGTGAAGGTCCACGTGGCCCCCTAAATACTATTTTGGTCCACATGGAACTCTACCAGCATGTATAGATCAATTTAAAGAAAGATGAATTCAAAATTAAGTTTTAAAATTAAAAGTCAAAGTTTGACTATAATTCAAGGATCTAGATTTTATGACCCAAAAATACATGGTGGATATTATTTTTTATTTTTCTTTTTCATAAATAATTTAAATTCTAAACAATGATACCTTGTTCCATGTGGCATCCAAAATATACTTTGATTGCCACGTGGACCTTTATGTGAATATTGGAGTACGGTGAGCATGGGTCAAAATTTCGACCGATACCGATACGTATCGAACGATACGTATCGGTTTTGGACTGGGATGATACGGTACATTCAATGTACCGTATCGCCATTTTGTATGTATATGCCCGGACAATACATTTAATGTATCGTCCGATATTTTACTATTCGGATACGTATCGTCCGATACGTATCGGTTTTAAGCTTGGATGATACGTATCGGATGCCCGGTATTTTGACCCATGACGGTGAGGTTACTCTATGGTTGTGCAGAAACAGGCCAAACCGACCCGAATTTCGGTTCGGTTTCGATTTTGGGACATATCGGTTCGATTTCGATTTCAAAAAATGGAAACCGATAAGAAACCGATAGTGGTGCATGTCTGAGATTAGAGTTCTGTGAAGTTATTGGGATCTCGATATGATTTTTCTATTAACTGCATGTATGTATTTAGATGGATTTTATTCATGCATTGCCTTCTGAATTTGTTTGTGAAAAATATACTTCAATCATTTAGGTTCTTTGTTTTGATTTCTGTTTTCTCTCTTTATGCAAAAAATATGAATATATATACAAGTTGTAATGTAATGAAAATATGAAATAGCTATGAAGAGTCATGTGTAATGAATCTGATCGATTTGGACAATACATGTTAGCAACCAATATCATGCATTTGAAAAATGCTCAACATTTCACAGATCAGAGAATTGCTAAATGGATGGTTGAAAATTTTATGATCAACTGTCTAAAATTTGACATGCACTTAGATGGTTAGGATTGGTTGACATTCTACTTTTGGGCAGTCTTCTATCGAATGACGGCCTACCTGTGGATGATTGGACTGTAATACTGTATGGATTTATGTTGTCGAGACCTACCAGTGTGTACTAATAATCGGTGCATCTGCCCATCGATCTAGATTGTCCGATAGGTGGATTAATTTCTTGGAAATGTTCTTGGTCATTTGATCAATCACCTACTTTTGGATGGTTAATAGCGAATTAGCGATATAGGCAACAACCTACAAAGTCTTCAGTGATATGACTCTTATGAATTGACAATGACTTCCTAATATAAAAAATTAAAAATTGAGGTTTAGAAACCGAAAACCGACCGAAATGACCAAACCAATAGTTATCGGTTCGGTTCGATTTTGAACCTTATTGGTTTTATTTCGGTTTCATGAAATAGAAACTGATAGTTATTTGTTCGGTTTCGATTTTGCCCCAAAACCGACCCGAACCAACCTGATAACACCCCTAGGTTACTCCACCTGGAGTACCTTCTCGGCTCCCTACCACAAATACTAATAACACCCATTTATTAACATATAGACTCTACAGACCACACTTACTACTAGTACTTCCTGTACACCACATATGGTTATAATCTCTAAGAAATTTATATTTTAAAGTTAATAATTAATATTTTTAGACTCATCCTTTCTCTAGTGAATCGAGTACGCTTGATGGTAGTGAATTATAAATTGCAAACCCAAATTTGAACCGAGAACCATGCCTGATTCATCATTATTTATGAATGATTTCTTTACTTTATTATATGTTGATGTTAGGCATATCATATAGTCTTTTATTAAAGAATATTAAAATTTAGAAGAGAATTTGTTCTTCTAAATCATACATTGTTGAATATTTCACTTTATGGAGGTTTTTTTAAAATTTTGTTAAACTCTTTTTCATATTTTTGTAATTTTGTGAGTTCTTTTCATTATAATGGCTTCATAAGGAAGAAGATGAAGGAGAAAAATTGATACAAAGGACAAATTTAGAGCAGCATTACTGTCACACACATTTTTGTTACTGCCACACCACTTAAACAAACAAAATATCATTGACAGTTTTGAATTAGACGATGGCGATCTTTTTTGGTCCATCTTCCACACAATAAATCTTGTGATCAAGGGTCTATCATCAGACGGTCACATGTTAATTTTATGTGGCACACAGCCCTAAAAGTGGACGATCACAACATACCCTAAAAAATGATTCATGTTCACTTTTTGGGATATGTACCATCTAAAATTAATATATGACCATTTGATCGTATGCCCAGGTTCTCGAGATCTATTGTGTGGAAGATTGGGACCAAAAACGATCTATATCGTCTGATTTAAAGCAGTCAACAGTATTTTCTTTGTTTAAGTGGTGTGACAGCAACAATGCTCTAAAATTATAGTAACGGAGCCATTATATGCACATGAGAAATTAGTCTTGGCACATGATTTAAAAGAAAGACTTGATATTATGGGGTCGTGCGCCATTTGAAAACACCATATAAACTGCCATGATCTAAAGATCTTAGGAGAAAAAAGAGCGGTAAAAAATTATCTTTATTGGCACCAAAATGATTTTATTTTATTTCTGTTCCGTAAGTAGTTCTTAACCAAGGTGTCAAAATCGGTAACAGACTCAGGTATCAGTCTATCCAGGACTGAAACGACTCGACCAATACTATTTCGTATATTTAAAAAAAAGAAAGAGTAGGCGAGTGGTTCTTATTCTGTTAGTAGGAAGACTAACCCTTTAGTCTGTGTAGCATTGAAGTCGGCGTTCAAATCCCGTGCTTTAACAAAAAAACGAGTGAAAAAAAAAAAAAAAAAAAAACACAGAGGAGCCATACTACCATTCTGTATTCTCATTTGTGAACCTCAGATCGATTTGATTGTGGTTTTCACTTTTCTCAATTCCTTGAATTCTGGTTTTGTAGAAGATAGATAGTGTTTTTTGGTTTTGTAGAAGGTAGATAGTGGTTTTCTGTTGCTGGAGCTACAACTTGCACAGGGGATTTGTATGGCGTGGAAAAAAGAAACGGTACCTCTGTTCACGCCAACGCGTTTGCTAAAAGCGCCCACGTCGAAAACCTCTTAAAACCCATTTTTTGGGTTGAATCAGATGATGAAAATCATGTTTCACCTAGATCTTCCACAAAAAGGATCTTGAGATCATGTCACATCTATCAAACGGTCAGTTTTTTAATCCATGAGTCACGGTTCCCAAAAAAATGGCCCTTGAATCTTATAGTACACATTACGCTCAAACGCGATTTTAGCGCCATTTTGTTGGGATCTGTGACCCATGGAATAAAATAATTACCGTCTGATAGGTGCTACATGATCTCAAGATCCTTTGTGTGGAAGATCTGGGTAAAACACGATCTCCATTGATTTGACCCAATCAATGGGTTTTAAGGGGTTTCTGACGTGGGCGCTTTCAGTCGATGTGGGAGTGCAAACAGAGGTACCCAAAAAGAAAAACTTGATATTTTTTGGGACCCATGACATGTGGAACACCGTCTAAGCCTTCTGATTTGAAGGTCATGATGCAAGATTGGCATGAAACACAATCTCTATCATCTGATTTAGCACAATCAACCCTTAAATCAAATGATGGGCTTTGACTATGTTTAATCGGATGATAGAGATCGTGTTTTGTGTCAATCTTTGGTATCAAAGATCCATAAAATATGACCTTCAAATCAACAGCTTAGATGGTATTCCATGTAGTACAGGTCCAAAAAATCTCAACTCATGTGTCACTTTACAAATCTCATAAGTGGTAACTCTCTTTGAGTTAGGATATGAATTCTTGGTAGGTGGTTTTGGTGGGTTTCTAATTTTTTTCAATTGAAGAAGTTATAAAGAAAAAAAAATGAGAACATAGTTTATAATAATTTTAAGGGTACCTACCAAAGAGGCATTAGCCTAGTTGGTACGCTCCCTCCAATGTGAGGGAGTAGGTCATGGATTCGATTCTCGTCCTCCACGTTGGGTTCTATTAGTTAATCCTCACCATTATAGTTGATGCTCCCTCACACTGCACCACAACTGTCATATGTGTATGCGTGCCTGCTCCTTGTGTGCAACCCTTTCAAAACCATATATTGCTTTGGATAAGATGATGGAGATATTATTCCGTCCCGACGGTCAATTTTTTATTCCACATGTCACAGATCGACATAATCTCAAGATTCATTGTGCGGAAGATTGGGATGAAACACTATCTCCATCATCTGATCTGACACAATCAATGATTTTAATAGGGTTTGTACACGTGGGCGCTTTCAGAGATTGCGTGAGTGCTAATAATGGTACACCTAATTTTAATCGAGACACATTTTACATTTTGGTCATTGACTCTTTAACTTTTATAATTATGATGGCTTTGGTTGATGTTGTTCAACATATTAAATGTTGAGTTAATATGGAACTTTTCTATGTTTATTCAAATAGTTGAAACTTATTTTTGTGAAACATGGCTTATAATTTACATTATAGTATAAAAAATATAAATAAATATTGAAATAACGAACAAATCGTGAAGTATTCACAAACTTTGCAAAATTTAAAAAAATGCACGATTTAAAAAAAAAATGAATTGTTCATTATTAATTTGTAGAATCTTAAATTTGAAAATTATTTGTGAAATTTTTTAACATTCAGGGAATTTCATGACTATAGTATACATCACTTAATGCATATGTATTTATCGACTAGTCCCTTGGGGATTAGTCCATGTGTAAACTTGGGATACCCTAAGTTATAAAAAAAAAAGTTAAACCTTTACTCATGTTATTTTAAAAACTTCTATAATTAATTTTCTAATAATTCTCAATTTCTTTTTATAATATTTTTCTATTTTTTCTTGATTTTGTTAATATTTGTAAAAAAAATCCCTTGTCTCTTCATTCCTAACAGCACAAAACTTGGTAGTTGTACACTATTATCTTTCATACATCAAAGAACTTGTCATATTATCCACCAAGAATTGTCGTAGTGGTTGACAACTTGGGTTTGCTCCCCAAAGTTGGGAGTTCAAGTTGCAACTCCTCTTCTACTATGACAAGATGCCCTCCGTGAAATACTGGTGGCATGATGGAAGCGAGGGCGTCCTTTGGGGATTAGTCCAACCATAAGCTTGAGATTTCCAAAGCTTTAAAAACAAATTAAAAAAATTTCATATTATGTCTGAGGGCCTGTTTGCCACCACCATTAGCCCTTCTTGCTCCAGTCCACCCTATTATAAACTCTTTAGATCTCCATCACTAGCAAACTAACCCATTAAACACTAGCAATCGGCCCTGAAGCAAGGCCCAAGAGGCAGCCGCCTCGGGCCCCTAGTTTTTTGGGCCCCCAAATCTTGTAAGTCATTATGGGTTGGTTAACATAGACAATATTCTCCTCTTTCACCTCCCTCTCAAAATCGGAGGGGCTCTCTCTCAAAATGTGAGGGTCTCACTAGGCTAACCAACATGGACTTGCTTTCTTGTCCCTTGTTGGTTTTCTCCTTCTTTCCTGTTGGTGTTTTAGGAGGCAAAGGGTGTAGCTTAATTCTCTTACCCTCATAAACGAATGCACACATATTCGATCGCCCAAATAGCATAACATCAATGTCATATAACCACGGCCTTCCTAAGATGATGTGTCCGACATTCATTGGAATTACATCACACCACAAAGTTTCTTTGTAAGATGAAAACTGAATCAGAACTTGACATCTTTGAGTTTTGAAAATTGATGACGTATCTACCCATGCCACTCGATAGGGTTGAAGGTGGGATTCGGGTGAGAGTCCTAATCATTGAAAGGTGTTGGTAGAGACTACATTAGTGCAGTTTCCACTGTCAACTATGACTCGACAGCTCTTCTCACCACTTTTGGTATAAGTATAGAAAATACTTTCCCTGTGCCAGTCATCACACTCTTTTGGTTGTGCTAGGGTACATCTAACCACTAATGTTGATGAGGTATTACCCTCCTCACTAGCATTGGAGATGCTCCATACACACACAAGCTTTTTGCCTAAATCTTCATTCTCTTCATCACTAGTTCCTATTCCTGGCTCATACTCTTCATCCTCCAAATCCCTTTGTTGCTCGTTATCTTCATCAAGGAATAAAACTCTCGCGGGATCTCTACTAGGACATTAGGCGGCAAAATGCACAAGTTTACGACACTTGAAACACTTTTGTTGGTTTATGGTTTTAGAACCTTCAACCATTGCTCCTTGCTCAACTTTAGGATTTTGAGGTGTGCTTTGAGTGGGTTTCATAAACTGACCCCCTCCGCTAGACATAGACTCGGGGTAACACTTGTTTCCAAATCCGGTAGTTTCAAATCACTTTCCCTGGGGTCTTTTAAGATATCTCTCTAACTCTATCACCCTAGCGTAGCATTCTTCAAGATCATTCACAAGGTATGAAATTAGCTCTCCTCTGCAATTTTGAGCATAGGCTCGTCCTAAACCTAGATAGGGTGACGTCCTCAAGTTCACACATCAATGCACACTAAGTCTTCTTCAAGCTAATTGACGGATTTTGAGGCTGGCATACTCCCTTGTCAGAAACCATGCCATTGGTCCACGGGGTGGTGGTTGTAAGCTATGGGAACATACTTTTCATGCAATTGATGTTTCATGTCCTCCCATGTGGTGATGGGACTGCTACCGAGGATATAGCGGCGACGTTCCACATTGGTCCAATAAAGCCTTGCCATACCGACAAGTTTCATCTTAGCAAATAGGACCTTTCACTCCTCCGACATTATATAGCATTTGAAATAGATATCCATACCGGATACCCAATCGTGGAAGGTTTTTGAGTCTCGCCTTCTGTCATAGGTGGAGCGTTGATCTTAAGAGATTTCACAATTTTGTTTTCCGAGTCGACTTGGGCATTATGTTGTGGAGGGTTTCTACTAAGAACCCTACCATTATGTCCCATATCCCTATTTTGAACTTCACCAGCCAAAGTTTGTAACCGGGCATTTAGGGCATCAAATTGGGTTTGGACACTTTGCATAAAAGTATCCATCCATTCTGAATTCATGGTGATCACAATGCAAAAACAAAAATAAAATAACAAAACTATATGAGATGAAAAAGATTGTACCAAAAACCTAGAATGAACACAAACCCTAGACTGACTGTGCTCTAATACTAAGTTGATGAAAGACCACAATCTAAAACCCTAATATGAGACTTGCTGAAATTAAGGTGTGATTAAAAAAGCAATAATAAATAAAAATTTGGATTAGACTCGCCTAGAACAATCGCAAAATTCAAGGAAGGAGAATGTTAACGTTCGAATAAAGTGTTAGGTCTGGCATGAAATCCCTATGGAATCCAATCGGGGTTCTCAAGATAGAACTTGACTTCCCTCTAGCTTTGGGCATCGAACGACTAACCATGACGGTGTCTTTCGATTCCATTCTAGGGTTTTAAAAATTTAAGGCAGAAATAAGGATGTATAATTAGAGGAAATAATTTTATGGGTTTTCAAAGAATTCTAACAACCAAACAAATAAAATTAATTAACTAAATACCTTTTCAATGATTGATAAGAAGATAGAAGATTGGAGATGAAAAGATAGAAGTTTTGATCATTGAAAATTCGCCGGCGAAAATATTGGCCTCGCACCAAACCCTAAACTTGAGGAAGAAGAATTCTCAACGAATTTCAGAGATAACACAAAACAATCAATATTCAAATAGCATAGATTAAAACCTCATAAGAGATTTACAATGTATATTTATAAGTAAGGAAATCCTTAGAATAAATCTCTTAAAACTTTATAATCTAATAGTCACAATTAATTTCACCACTAATCTCATTTTTTTATTACCAAATTACTTTTAAATGGTCAAACGATGTCTGATTGACGTGAATTTAGTCATGTGTGAAAGTTTATGAAAGTAGCTTTCCAATAAGACAAGAGTCGCGCAGTTTCGATATTTATTCAAGGAGTTATAACCACTTTTCAAATTGTTGCACTTAAAGTGACAACATTAATGTGTTTGACCCTAAAATTTTCAAATAAGGAAACTAATCTTAAATTAAATGATTCTTAATTGAAAAGGAAACTAACCCAAGACACAATTGCAAAACTAGCAAAAGTTGGGCCGATCTCGTGCGCATATCTTATATGTTAAATCTTCACGTGTGTAGCACGCACGTGCATATTGGTCTTCAACCGCCTATCCCCAGGCTTTTGAGCATCTTCATGTGCTTCTTTCGCCTTCGGTACACCTTATGAGCTTGGGCGAGCGCAATTTTCCCATCAGTTGATTAGAATTTTGAAAATAAGCAAATTTTATGCATTTATGTGGAGACGAGCATGAAGACCAAGTTTTGTAACAATTGACAAGAACAAAAATTTGCAATACATTTTCTTTTACAATTCTACATAAAGTGAAAAGCAGAGCCTTCTTATATTTGGAACTATTATGCCAGTGCAAGGATTGAGTCTATGGACTTATTTATGGTATCTTCCCATTTCAATCACTATGAAGCATAGAAACAATTTTTGTTTTCGTCAATATTTTGGTTGGGAGTCATTTCTGTTCATGTCAGATAAATTTTAGAATAAATTTGGAACACTTTTAAAAAAAATTTGAAGAATACAAAAAAGTATATTTAATATTCATAAAAATAATAATAATATTTTTTAAATAGTAGTCAAAATGTAAAAAATTTCATTAATCTCAGCGAAATGAATGACCTTTCACCTAGATTAATTAAATTTCATCGAAAATTTTGTTTAACACATGTTCCGACGAATTTTGGAGAAATTTCGGAACTTCTCGTCGAAATTTATCACTATGCTACGAAGTGCAGTAGGACTGATGCGAACTTTAGATCCGCCTGTTTGAATCGTGGTTGGATAAAGAGGAGACATTAAAAGAAAAAGTGGACCCGCGATGGATTTTAGAAAAAAAAAGCCCGTTAAAAACTCATTTGATTAGAAAGAAGAAAATCTAAAATTTATTAGGGTCTTCAACTTTCAATTCCGTAACTTTTATGTTTGGCCTATTTTAAAGTATCAAACAAATTCAGATTGATACCATATTTGAAAGTTTATCGAAGTAGCTTTTCAACGAGCTAAAAAACGTGAAATTCCAACAAGTATTAAAGAAGTTATGGTCAATTTTCGAAAGCTGCACAGAAAGTGACTAATTTCAAGGCTCCTAATTGAATTAAGATTGGTCTCTTTTATTATTTTATTTTAGAAAATATGATTTATTTCTTTTATTAGAAATAAGATTGGTTTTCTTATTATTTTAAGACTTTATTTTATTATTTTAGAAGAATTAGGATATTTCTTTTATTTGAACTAAGAATTAGAGTTATACTAGGATTTCTAGTTTTATGCATTGGTTAGCCTATTTAAAGGCTTGTAAATACTTTTATTAAAACTTTTTGGTTAATAAAAACTGCTTAGATAAAATTGAAAGTTCTAAACTTTCGTGAGGGTGAGATTCTCTCAAAACAGAAAGCGATTCTTCGATTCTCGCTTGCGGTTTGGTGCGAAGCCAACTCTTCTTCCATCTCTATTTTCTTTAGATTTACGGTTTACTTAAGTAGCATAACCCTAATTATTTATTTATTCATTAAATCTCATATCTGGCCTACTGATCTCATAAAAGCTCAAAATCAACATTTTATTCATCATTAATTTTATTAGCTTTTTATTTTCGTTTGGTATCGAGAGAACTCGCTTGCGAGTTCGTTCGACGCTCTAAAACTATCGGAGATCTAGTCGTTCATAAGAACCCTAGTCTTCTAGATCCATGATAGGGAACGTACACGAAAGTAACGCTATTTTGGGTCAGAATTAAAGCATCAAATTAGATTTCTAAAATTTTTCGTGATAATTTGTTATGAGAAATTGCTATTTATTAATTTTTTAAATTAATTTTATTCCTAATCTTAGCCCTACTATTACATTTAGTAAGTTCCCGCATCAAATTGATATCAGAGAATCAGTTTAGTTTTAGGGCTTTAGTGTTCATATAAGTTTTAAAGTTTATTTTGTTATTAATTTAGAATTGCATCATTTCATATTTGTTTAGGGTCTGTCTAGCTCGTGTCTGGTTTTTGTCTTATTTTTTTCACCTGACTTTTGTCTTATTTTTTCGTTTGATTTAGTTTGGCTTTTGTTTAGGTTTTTTATCTGATTTTTTTCGCCTAACTTTTTATCTATTTTTTTATCTAACTTCTGTCTTGCATCACTTAGTTTCATAATTGCATGTCATTTCAATCTTATTGCATTTTATTTTATTAGTGTTCACGTCTAGTGTTTGACAAAAGTCATCATCCATTGTTGGTTCATAGTGTGCCTTTTTTAGTATTGTGTCCACGTCACCGTGAATTTCTTATCTGTCATGAAAGGGTATTAGCCAAATAAGAAAACTGGTACACTCCAAATTCACGTCACTTGCCTATGAGTTATTGGTATCCGTAGAGTTGGGTACACACGACTTGTTGGTGCCCCTTGAATCGAGTACACATGAGTCCATCGAACATGGTACACAAGAATCATTAGGATCAATTGAATCGAGTACATGTGAGCCCAACGAACTGGGTACACAAGAACCATTAGGGTCAATTGAATTGAGTACCCAAGAGTCTTTGATTTTGGTTGAAGCGAGTACACACGAGCTTATCGAGTCAAGTGTACATGAGCCATTAATGCTCCTTACATTATTCACACATGAGTCGTTAGTGTCATTGTGTCACTTACAAATGAGCCTATAGAGTTTGTAGATGCATGTTTTTTAGGCCCAGTAATAAAACCTTCAGACCCATTCCTTGATGCCCATCCACCTGAGCCCAATCTTATCTACTCATTGATTTCCAAATATCTGTCTGAACAATATGTGAAGAGGTTAGATGGAAAAGTTTTGAGAGATCCATATTTTATTACCAAGGTAAAGACACACCAAGCATATCGAAAGTATCTTCTTAAGTGGAAAGGTAAACTGAAAATTGACAACACTTGGACTACAAAGAGAACGCAATCTGAGAAACATCAGACACACCTCATCCAGTGGAAGGGTAAGCCGAATACTAGAACACACATAGATTTTCTCCCAGTGTCCATTCATCGAAGGTCATCAGAGTCTGCATCCACTTTTGCATATTGCATTCATGAGTTACATGCTGAGATTAAGAAAAGAATTAATACAAGCAATGAAAAATATAAGTTTTCTGTAAATTCTCATAGATGGTTCAAAGAATTTCAAGAGGGTGATCTTGTGATGGTTTGAAGTAGACCCGAGCGATTCCCGCAAGGAGTTGCAAAGAAGTTATAAGCTCGTGGTGTTGGACCCTATTAGATTTTGAAGTGTGTTGGTTCTAATGCTTACATCTTAAGATCTTTCGCTGAATTTGGAGATTAGCACGACTTTCAATGTGAAGGATCTTATTCCATTCCATGGCCTTTCAACCATCCCTGCCAACCCCTTTGAACCTTCTATATCTGATGAACTAATAATTTCTCTACCCACATTGCTACCCCCACCTACTTGGCAAACTCGTGAGATCATCGAAGATGTGTTGGACGATCAGATTGTGTCCACCAACCACGGGAGACTTTAGAAGTACTTGGTCAAGTGAAAGAACAAGAGCGATTCAGAGAATACTTGGATTACGCAAGAGTTTCAGCAGATTGACTCGGATCTCTTGAACCTCTATCACAACCAGTATTCATTGAGAATGAATCCTTCTAACCCGGGGAGAGTTGATGCGGACGTCTGATTCAAGTCACTTCTGATCGAGGTTCCCTATATATTGTCTGTAATCGCAACCGTGAATATCTATGCCAACCAAAGTTCGAGGTCAAAATTTTTCAAAGTAGAGGGGATTGATGCGAACTTTAGATTCGCCTGTTTGAATCGTGGTCGGATAGAGAGGAGACGTCAAAAGAGAAAGTAGGCCCGCGAATAGGTTTTTAAAAAAGGCCCGTTAAAAACCCGTTTGATCAGAAAGAAGAAAATCTAAAATTTATTAGGGTCTTCAACTTTCAATCCCGTTACTTTTATTTTTTACCTATTTTAAAGTATCAAATAAAGTCGGATTAATGCGAAATTAGTCATACTTAAAAGTTTATCGAAGTAGCTTTCCAACGAGTCAAAAAATATGCAATTCCGACAAGTATTGAAGAAGTTATGATTAGTTTTTGAAAGCTGCACAGAAAGTGACGAATTTCAAGAATCCTAATTGAATTAGGATTAGTTTCTTTTATTATTTTATTTTAGAAAATATAATTTGTTTCTTTTATTAGAAATATGATTAGTTTCTTTATTATTTTAGGACTTTATTTTATTGTTTTAGAAGAATTAGGATGTTTCTTTTATTTGAACTATGAATTAGAGTTACACTAGGATTTCTAGTTTTATGCTTTGGTTTGTCTATTTAAAGGCTTGTAAAAAATTTTATTATTAGTTTTTGATTAATGAAAATTGTTTAAGCAAAATTGAGAGTTCTAAACTTTCGTGAGGGTATGATTCTCTCAAACGGAGAGCGATTCTTCGATTCCCGTTTGCGGTTTGATGCGAGGCCAATTCTTCTTCCATCTCTATCTTCTTTAGATCTATGGTTTGCGTAAGTAGCATAACTCTAGTTATTTTATTTATTTTATAAAATCTAAAATCAACCTATTTGTTCATCATAAATCATTATTAATCTTTTAATTTTGTTTGGTATCGAGAGAACCCGCTTGCAAGTTCGTTCGACGCCCTAAAACTATCGGAGATTGAACTATTCATAAGAACCTTAGTCTTCTAGATCTGCGATAGAGAACGTACACGAAAGTAATGCTAATCTCAGCCCTAGCATTGCATTTAATAAGTTCTCGCATCAAGGACTTTGACAACCTATAACATGTGTAATCCACCAAGTGTTCCACCATATGTAGGGTCTAAGATTAAACGGTGCCTCAAGTGTGTTTGCTCACTCACACTCACAATCACATAGATGCCCTTTCTAAGGGTGGCAATGAGCTAGGTAGCCCACTCAGTCAGCTAGGCCCAACCTATTTTTAGGAGGGTTTGGACTTTAGCACAAATCCCTTAGACCGGACATGGGCTAGCACTTAAAGCCCACAATTGAAATAGGTTGTGCTTGAGCTTAATCTCTTAGACCCGTTGAACTCTCATCTATAATAGGTATATTAGATTTTTTAAAACCCTTATAAAGAATTATGGATCTAAAACCCCCAAAATTTTGGTAATTTAGAAACCATCCCGACTAAATTTTGGTAATTTTGAAACCGTCTCCCCTCTAAAGAAAGTTTTGGGGTTCCTCTAATCACAACCTCATATTTGGACCGTCTCATCTATTGATCATAAATTATAAAACAGAAGGTTCCAAACCTAATGGTATGTGTCACACATTTAAAAAATTAACATCTTTCTTTACATGATAGGTTTCTTTACTTTGCTTAATTTTTTTTGCCTATAAAAAAAAATTTACATAATTTTTTATATAAATATAGATAGTCGAGATAAGATTTAGAGGCAATTTTCAGCCTTCTCTTTTTGCTAAATATAAGATGGAATTTAGAGATAATTTGCAGCTGTTTTGTTTTATTCAATTAACGTAGGTAAAAGATGTCCTTAATTTCCTCCCATTGTGAAAATGAGAGCTGCCTTTTTTTCACGGAAAAGGACGGTCATAAACCGTCTTATAAAGATGGTTTTATAGCCGTTCTTTTTCTTGTCCTATTTTGAAGTTTTCGACGCAGTGTTCTAGGCAAGATTATTTGGTAAGACATGTTCCAATGATGGATGGCGACTTAACTTAGCCAATTTAGATTCATCACATATGTGCGCGATATGACATAATAGTAAATCACATTTTATAGTGGAAGATATAAAAATCTAAATTAGTGTTGTAAAATCATTTAAACACCATTTTGGTGGTTAAATGTTGGTTAGACATTAAAGTAAAACGATGGTGATTATACTAACGTGATTGCAGAGTTGTAAGCGTAATAAGATGATCAAACTTTATTACTAGTCCATGGTTCGGAGCTAGATGTAGAAAGGGATCGGACTCTTCTCACCCTCCTCTAAACACTAAAATGGTATGGTGTTTAATTAAATGATCTTACACCACAAGGCTAAAATAAGTAATTGCTACCCTGAAATTAAAGCGAGTACGTCAAGACAAGCAAGGGAAATAGCAACATTTTTTTTTCTTTTTTAATACAGAGATATCCATGATTTTAAATATAATATACAGACCGGCCACTATGTATTGGGTACACCCCCATTAGGACTGGCGGTCAAATATCAAGTCAAACTAGTCATATCAGCCAGTACTGGATCATATCGACTGATATGGGAGCCGATTCCATCCACAATGGGTGACCGTCCTCCAATGTCCACGTAGAGGTACACATGACACCCTAAACACTCTTTGGTTGCTACGTGGAGCACGGGTGGATGGTTTAAATCAATTTAAAAAAAAGAGATTTCAAAAAATCTTTTTAAAAGCATAAGTCAATGTTTGACAAGTTTCAATGGTCTACATTTTACAGCTCAAAAAACACATGGTGAAGATGAGTTTTCAAAATTATTTATAAAAAGAAAATGATCTAAGCACTGCACCCGAGGCAGGGCCGGCCCTAAGAATTTGGGGGCCCAAGGCGAGATCCTAAAATGGGGCCCCTCTTTCATATTAATCTTTAAAAAAAAAAAAATTGCTACAAATTTTTTTTTTGACAAATAAAATAATATTCATAGCTTTTAGATTACAAATATCTCCATATTCGATCTATTGTTATAATTTGAAAATACAACTAACAAATTAACGAAAGTCTATATTAAAAAAAATGCAACACAAAAAGAGAAAAATTAAATAGTAGAACATATTCGACAGATAGAGTAACCCAACCAATAACATTTTAACATTTTTTTATTATGTTAACTGCCATTGAATATTTCACTGTCATATTTTAGCATTTTATTAGTCTTAAAAAATTCTAAAACTATGTTCATTGGATAAGTCTCGTTGAATAGATCAAAATTGATAAGTCATTTACAAAAAATGGAATTGTAACAAGCCTAAAGTCTCTATTTTAAGTTAGGGTCATTTAATAAGAAAATTTTGTATATATATATGGGTACCTCTAAACGTGCCCATTATCTCGAATCCTTCGAATCATATGATGGAGATTGTTTTTCATCCATATCTTTCACTCAATAGATCTTGAGATCATGGTGCACCTATCAAATAGTCGGTTTGTGATTTGATGTATCATAGATCCCCAAAAAAAGGGCCATAAAATCATATTTGAGCGTGATGTGTGTCACATGGAATAAAAATTGACCGTCTGATAGGTGGGCCATGACCTAAAGATATAGTTTGAGAAAGATAAGTCTAATAAGTGCTCTCCATCATCACATTCTAATGAATCAATGGTTTTCAAGAGATAGGGGACATGGGCGCTTTCGGAGAACGCATGAGCGCGCTTTCGGAGAACGCATGAGCGCGCTTAGAGGTACCCTAAATATAAAGGATTTGGTCAAAAAAATCTAGTCCGATAAAAAATTGGGCTAGAGAATCTACTATATGGTCGGCCTGACCCAACCAATGACTTGCACCGACCTGGCCGAGACCCGATCCATGACCTATTTTTAAAAAAATGTAAATATGGGACCTGAGAAGAGTTGAACTCACAACCTGTCACTTAACCAACTAAACAATGAGATCACTTCAATATATTTATATATTAAAAATTATATTAAGCAACTAGATGACTAAATATTAAGGGCCCCTAAATATTTAGGGAGGGGGCCGCCTCTTGGGCCTTGGCCTATAGGGCCAGCCCTGAATACAGTCCTACACCCATCTAGGTAAGTATTGCATGTGAAGTTGTGGACAATTGGGCATCCTTAGAACGTTTGTCAGCTCCTAAATTCTTGTGCGTTAGCATGGGAAACGTTTCTCAATGCCATGGGCAGTTCATAAACTAATTTCTAGGGGCACAAAATCCGTGCAAGTCCAATTCTCCTCTAAAAACGACTTAGATTAGCATTGTAATAGGAACGTTTCTGACAACATATATATATATATATATATCTCTTTTTCTGAGACTAAGACTCACTTACCGAGGCAGTTACTACTTTGCCACGTGTACATAAGTTAAAACGGCTCTAATATTTTTCATACAACATTCGACCTAGACCGTTAAAATCGTTTTTTAATGAATAAAGATGGAACACCATGGTGTTTAGTGCTAGCATGAAATATTCTATATAAAGTTCTCTTTATGCATATCAGTAGTTTTGTACAAGAGGTTAATGGAAAATGACGACAGTAATTTTTTTAACTTGCTTTTTAAAAGGCTAGATTTGGGGGCCTTTGTATATATATAATTTATTTTTTTTTAACTTGTTTTTTAAAAGGCATTTTTTATTTGGGGGCCCCTAGAAATCGGGGGCCCAAGGCAGCCGCCTGGCTCACCTTGGTCCAAGGCCGGCCCTGACCCGAGGTCTATGTGGTATTGAAACAATGTTTTGGATGCCACACGGACCTCTACCTGGAACCTTGGAGGACAGTGATCGTCTCTTTTATATATATATATAGGAAAAGGGTTCCGTCCTCCATTGGAGGGCGGTGAGCGTCCTCCAAGATCTCACGTGGAGCTCCACGTGAGACTCTTAATACTGTTTTAATGCCACATGGAGCATATGAGCATTGCTTAGATTATCTTAAATATCTCCTAATTTGATCAATATGTATCTTATATATTCGAACGTATTAGCCTGGACCCACCCGATATGCTAATATATATCAGTCTTGAAATCCCTGCAAGTATCCGTACATATACAATATATATATTGATCTAATGGTGGTAAGTCTTAGGTCTACCGAGTGAGCATTAGCTCAACCTTTGTGGGCATGAGGTCGTGGGTTCTAAACTTAAGTTTACTTCCTCCCTTTGTATTAACAAAGGTGAGTAAATCTCACCCCTCCCAAAAAAAAAATGGTTTCAGGTCCCGTTCTTATTATTTGTATGTCTTAATGCTACTAGCTAGATTGGGAGCCTAACTAAGTCTACATTATATATGGAAGACATTAATTCCCAATATTTCTAAGAATCTTTGAGCTCTTGACTAGATTTTTATTTTTTTTTTTCAATTTTTTCTTGATTAATTGAAGAAGTTAATGATCAAGAACAAAATAGAGATGATAATATAATTCATAGCGATCTTGATTGAGATGCTTTCTAAATTATGATTGACTAAGTGTTTAACTATTACCATTTTGATTGATGTTCATTAACCTATGATGGTTTTTAATTCTTATTCCTGTGATGTGTTTGATCTTCCAATGCCTTTATGAAGTTGAAACTTTGAAACATATGTTTGTGAAATATAACTTAATAATAAATATACATCTTTACGAGAGTATATGTGATTATAGATTTGTAAATGGTGACTTTGATATAATATGTAGATGTTTGGTATACTCTATCTTGTTGTCTAATGTAGATATTCTAGCTTAGAACTTTTTCTCATCAAATTTTTAAAAAGGTATCTTTATTTTATGCCTACTGAGTTACTGTTGGTGCCTTTCGCTCAAAACTGTTGACTATGTTGAATCGGGCGATAGAGATCGTTTTTTCTCCCAATCTTCTACGTGATAAATCTTGAGATCGTGGGCGTGCCATCAGACGATCAGTTTTTTATTATATGTGACCACATACCAAAAAGTGACTCTAAAATCATATTTCAGCATGATGTCTGTCACATGATTTTAGGTTCACATTTTTGGGATGTGTGCCATATGGAATACAAAATTTGACTGTCTGATGGTACGCCCGTCATCTCAAGATTCATCGTTGGAAGATTGGGACAAAATATGATATCCATCATTTGATTCAAAGCAGTCATTAGTTTCGCGCGATAGACGCCTCCAGTAATTTGGTAGGCACCAATAGAAGTATCATTTTTAAAAGTATAGCGGCATTCACAACCAAAGTTTTCTTTAGCGCAACTAATGATTCTACTGTCAACACCTTTGACTCCCTTGAATCAGATGATGGAGATTTTTTTTTGTCCCAATCTTTCACATAAGAGATCTTGAGATCATGGCCCACTGACCAGATGTTGATTCCACATGGAGCACATCCCCAAACGTTACTCAAAAACCCTTCTCATTGTACACTGGGATCATGTATGTATGCCACGTCGAATCAACAGTTGGCTGTTTGATAGGTGGGTCATGATCTCCAGATCTATTGTCTGAAATATTGGGAAGAACGGACTCCATCATCTAATTCAAGGCAGTCAACGGTGAAACCACCACTGGCATCGAAAGAATCTTCGGTTGTAAAGTAAATGTCGTTATACTTTTTAAAATTTCTTATAATTTTCATAATTCTCAAAAAAATTTAAATCATTTTAACTATTTATTGACTTTTTTTTAATTTTCTTTTAGGACTTTCCCTCTTGCGGATTCACTCTAGTTGGTGACTTGTCCATATGCAAAGAGCTTGAGCAGTCGTGCACTGTTATCTTTTGTGATGCATCAAAGAACTTGGTCATATTGTGTCTAATGCCCTGTTTGGCTGCACATAATATCAATTTTTTTTTTAATGAAATACATCTTGCATAGAAAAAAGGAAAATTTTAAATGATTGACAGTTTTTGATAGACAATTTATGCGGCCGAACGTGACTGGCTGCAGTGCTTGGGCCCCACAAGCACCGCAGCCAATCACACAAGCACCGCAGCCAATCACCTAGCGCCACATGAGTTGTCTACAAAATTGTCAATAAAAAATTGTTCACTGTATAACTCTGTCCTAGAAAAAATTCAATTTGCACTATTTAAAGCCTACCCAATAACTGAGGACTCGCCTACACTGAAAACCTGTTGGCCACATTGAATATGGCATGGAGATGCATTTTCATCCCAATCTTCCACAGGATTGATCATGAGACCATGGGCGGACCATCCGACCGTCACTTTTTTATCCTATGAAGTGATCCTAAAATCATTTTTGAGCGTTATGTGTGACACATGATTTTTGAGTCACTTTTTCGGGATTTGTCCCACATGGAATAAAATATTGTCTGTTTGATTGTACAAATATGATACTATGATCAATCGAGTGAAAGATTGGAATGAAAAATGGATCTTCATCGTTTGATTCAATGTAGTCAAAGGGTTTTCAGCATAGGCGCCCCCAGTAATTGAGTTTAAATGTTATCTCTGTTCACGCCTATAGGCTTATTGAAAGCGCCTACATAAACCTATTGATTGTTTGGAATCAGACAATAGAGAACGTTTTTTCACCCTAATGTTCCAGAGAATGGATCTTGAGACAATGATGTTACCTATTAGATTGTCATTTTTTATTTCACATGGTATAGATCCCAAAATAATCGCCCTAAAATCATATTTGAGCATGACACGTGCCATGCGATTTTAGGGCCACTTTTTAGGGGTCCGTGCCACATGGAATAAAAAATTATAGTTGAATGTGCACCAACGGTCTCAAGATCCGTTGTGTGGAAGGTAGGGGTTTCCGATGTAAGTGCTTTCAAGAAACTTGTAGGCGTGATGGGAGGAACCGTTTGAAAATTTATTTAGAAGTTATTTTGGGAACAGCTACTTGCACGTGAGATTTGTGCCTTTGCACACCTTTAAAAAATAGGGTCTTGGTATTTATGGGACTTGTGCCACCTAGAATAGGGTACCAAAGCTTTGGTAGTCAATATTAGCTACCCAATTTTTTATTTTTTTTTATAACTTGGGTATTCGGGCCTCTTAGAGCACCCGCTTAATCCCAGGGGCACATGTGCACCTCAAATTCAGCACATGCCGAGTCAGCACATGATATAAATCCCTAGGGTGGCCTCAAGGGAGGGAGGGGATTCGAACTCAGGTCTCCGAAAATTCTAGGCTATAAATTCAAATATACTATATTTTATATAGAAAATGTCTCATTTTGCTCATTTCTTTGTTCCAAAAGGCTATTTTTGGCATCCCAGTTAGAGCTCTCAAGATTAGAAGCCTAAAATCAAGGAGTCAAATGGGCATTTTATCCTCCAATAGCGATTTTGACTACTTTCCATTGGAGATGCTTTAAGCCACTTGATTTGAAGACCATGACGGAAAGATCTTTGCTGCCAGCGAACGACACGAAAAACTATCTCTATCATCTGATTCAATACAATCAAAGCCCTTCACTTGATTCAATGGTTGACTGTGTTCAATGAGACGATGGTGCCAATCTTTGGCAACAAAGATCTTTACATCATAGCCTTCAAATCAGACGGCTCAGGTGCTGTTCCATGTGACACAGCCCAAAAAATACTAGTTTACACAGGACGTACCTCAAATGTGAGTTTGGAGGAAGTACTGAACATACTCTTACCACTGAGTACGTGGCCTAATTGTGACCAGAAATTAAGATTATGAAGTGCTCATTCGCAGTTGAAATGGGGTGCCATCATAAACTAAAAGCTAAACAATTTCTCATGTAACAATTCATACCTTACCAATTGTTGAAAAAACTATGGAGGCGGTTATTGGGCCAATTGTTGAAAAAACTGTGAGCTGCTTATGGGATCCCATTGCGTATCTTAGAAGCCTAAAGAACAATGTAGAGAGTTTGAGAGGCAAAATGGAAGAGCTGAGTGCCAAAGAGAGAGTCGTGGTGGAGAAACTAGAAACAGGAAAGGTGAGGCATTCAAAAAAACCAAACGCGGTCGCTGAATTATGGTTAAAAAATGTTAGAGAGATCACCAGCAAAGTAAACAACATAGTGAAGGAATTTGAACAAACAAATATTATGGGCGTGTGAAGTTAAGCAAGCTTGCTGAAGACACAATCCAAGAAGTTGATGAACTTAAGAAAAAAGATTTGAACGAATTATTTGCTGATCCAAAGCCTTCTATTGGACTGGAACTTTCCACAACAACTCTTGTGGGTAAAACAACTGCTGAAATTACTTTGGAAAGAGTTTGGGAATCTATAATGGATGCTGAGACAGGAATTATCGGTCTATATGGCATGGGGGGATCTGGCAAGAGGACCATCATGAAGAAAATCAATGACAGACTTATAAATGAATGCAAACTCTTCGATAAAATTATCTGGGTGACTTTCAAATGTTCTTAATTTAGAGAAATTGCAAAATGTGATCGCAAACGCTTTGGAACTCAGAGGTACGACGGAAACTGATGAAGAAACGACAAGAGTAGGCATGTTGTTAGCCAGGCTGAAAGAACTTAAGTTTGTGCACATTTTAGATGATGTATGGGAAGAAGTTTCTTTGGGAAAGGTAGGAATTCCTCGTCCTAGCAAAGAAAATGGGTGTAAGATATTATTGACCACTAGGAAATCAGATGTCTGTGATCGCATGAATTGTCAAAAATCAATCAAAATGGAGGAGGCCCTTTCAGAGGAAGAAGAAGCATGGGAATTGTTCAAACAAAATATTGGGAATGGCGTGGCATTTACTCCAGAAGTAGAAAAAACTGCAAGGATGTAGCTCGAAAATGTGCTCGCTTACCACTAGCAATTATTACAGTCGGTAGTGCCATGAGGAAAAAGAATGGTTTAAGCGCATGGAGGGTTGCATTGTATGAATTGCAAAGCTCAATAGATAAAGGCATGAATGATGGGGTTCTTGGAGAATTGAAATTCAGTTATGATTGTTTGAGTGACAATAGGGTACGGGAGTGCTTCTTGTATTGCGCATTGTATCCTGAAGATGGTTGGATCCCTTGTAAGGAACTAGTAAATTGTTGGATTGCAGAGGGATTGATAGATGGTTACCAGGATTGGGATGTCAAGATGGACAAGGGATATGTGGTGTTGGAAGAACTGAAAAATTCATGTATGTTAGAAAATGTCAAAGGGGACGAATATGTGAAGATGCACGATCTAATCAGGGACATGGCCATCAATATGACTAGTCAAAACAATCGTTTTATAGTGAAGGCAGGTTTTTGGTTAACGGGATCATTAGAGAAGGAAAAATGGACCGAGGGTGTAGAAAGGATCTCATTGATGAATAACTGGATAGATGCTCTTCCGGATCAACCAAATTGCCCCAACCTTTCAACCTTGTTATTGCAAGGCAACCCGCTCTCACGTAATATTTCAGATTCATTCTTTGAGCAGCTGCATAACCTTAGGGTTTTGAATCAATCATATACTAAAATTATGTATTTGCCAGAGTCATTATCAAGTCTCACAAAATTAAGGGTGTTAAATGTCAGAGGATCAGAGATTGAAGCATTGCCACAAGGTATAGAAGGGGCAGTAAACCTCACTGACATTGATCTGAGTTATACTAGAATAAAAACGCTACCTTCTCTGTCAAGGCTCACAGAAGTAAGGGTCTTAGATCTTGGGTGGTCAAACATTGAAGCATTGCCAGAATCACTTTCAGACTTAATAAACCTCCAGGAATTGGTGTTAAACGGATGTCAGAATTTAAAAAGGATACCGTCACTATCAAGGCTCACCGAATTAAAGGTGTTAAAACTCGAACAAACAGGGATTGAAGCATTGCCACAAGGTATAGAAGGGGCACTTAACCTCACTGACATGGATCTGAGTGAAACTAGAATAAAAACGCTACCTTCGCTGTCAAGGCTCACGGAACTAAGGCGGTTAAATCTTAAGGGGTCAAGCATTGAAGCGTTGCCAGAAGGTTTGAAAGGGGCAGTTAATCTGAGGTACCTTAATCTCAAGAAGACAAGATATTTGCAGTTGTTTCCAGCTGGGATATTACCCAATCTAACCCGCCTTGAAGAGTTATTGATGAAGAGAAGTGGGTGGAAATGGAGAGAGAGCAGCTTAAGAGGTGGTGCAGGGATTGAGGATATCATAAGCTTGTCAAATTTGGGTCGCCTTGAGATTGATTTTGAGGACTTGAAGGGATGGACTCCTTATTTCACAAGTGACAAGTGGAAATCACTGAAATGTTTCCATTTTAATATAGGAGACGCACAAGAAGATACTTACCTGAGGAGAGTCGACCATCAGATTAAAATCAGAGGCTGCGATATTGTTAACCAAGAAAGATCAGGTATGTTCCCTGACAACACAGAATATTTATGCATGGAGGATTGCATATGTCGGGTATCTCTATTCTCAAATTTGAAAGATTTGAAACAATTAGTGATACGGGGATGCAATGAGATGAAGACTGTATTTCCGCTTGGGCTGTTTCAGCACCTATCAAACCTTCAAGAGATTATAGTCTCCGATTGCAAGGAGATTGAGGAGATAGAAGTAGGGGAAGAAGAAGGAGAGATAATAGCTGAAGCAACTAATAGTGCCATCACACTACTCCCTCGGTTATACAATCTATGGTTGATATTTTTGCCTAAACTGAGGAGAGTTTGTAAGAGGGAGCTAGTTTGCGAATCACTGGTGTATATAGAAGTAGAGAATTGCCCACTGTTGAAGAAGCTTCCTTTCTCTGTGGATAACATACCACCCTCTCTCTATAAGATTAGAGGAGAGAAAGAATGGTGGGATGCGTTGGAGTGGGATGATCCCAACCCCATTTCACAGAACGATTTGTACGTTAGAAGAGGACAGAGGCGAAGCAGACACGGAAGAATGAAATGACGTTTAGAAGCTGCCAAAACAACCATAAGTAAGTTTTATAAAACTATTTTTTACTTCCAGGAATGAATTTCTTTTGCTATTTATTGCTTTCTTTCTTTTTGCTTAGTAGCTTAAATTCACTGACCTCTCGTGGCTGTGGGTTGTGGGTGGGGCTTTTGCTTTTTTTTAAAGCTATAATTATAAATTATAATTAGATGTAGATGACTAGATGTAAGCTATTTTTAAAGTTATAAATTCTAGCTCGTCAGTAGTTCTTGGATTTGGGGAAGAAACATCTCCTGCGACTCGGCATAATTGGGTACCATTATTTACACTCCACCGCACTGCTTTCTCACCCCACTTCCTCCAGCCCGGATGCATTGATCGCCTTTGAATCAGATGATGGAGATTGTTTTTATCACGACCCGAAATTCTACCCCATCCCGAGGGCCTAGAATTCCGAGTTATAACCTGCACATATCCTGGATATGCTAAGCGGACATATGATGAGTAGTGAAATATGATGATATTTCACCCCTAAATACCTATATTTAGCCGTCCGATGAAGGCTATCTGATGAGATTTGCTAGATTTGAAGTGTTTCAGGTAAATACAGTCCAAGTTTCTAAAACAGCCCAAGAATCCCGAAAATAATGTCAAAACACTGCTATTTTGGGTCATTGAGAACTTAGTGCGACTTGCAGCTCAATTTGGACCTTCAAGACGTCAGATTCAGGAAATTGCTAAAACATAAAAGTTGTAGAGCTCGTCGTCAGCTTTCCAACGCCTCAAGAATCACCTCAATCCGAGTTCGGTACAGAAAGTTATGAGCAAAATACCGAGGCGATTCTCGATGCAAAGTAGGCGAATTAAAAAATTACTCTTAGATGTCAAGCGAGAGAGCTATTAGTCTTAGGGTATTATAAAAAGGGAAGCCGCGAGTTTCTTAGGGGATTATTATTTTTGCAATTAGAATATTATTCATTCTTTCTTTTTAGTTTTAGGGCTCTTCACTTTGGGGAATATTTTCTTCATCTTTTCAAGTCTTCTCTCTCCTTCTTACAGGGTTTATTCAGAATTAGATTATTTTAGGATTTGCGTTATTTTTCTCGAGAAATTCATAGATTGTATTTAGGAAAAACAATTGCAAATATCTTTTGGAAGAAATAAAAGAGGAATGACTTTGAAAGAAAAGGAGATCAAACACCAAAGATGGTATTCATCGATGAGATCGGGAAGATCGATCCCCGATAAGTACCTATGTTTATGATTAATACCATCTATTATTGTTATCATGGAATCGTTTTGCTCAAAGTTTGTGTGATTGAAAATATTTTAAATGCTTTGTTATGACCGTTGATTACGCGTATCAGCGGTAGTAATCGCTAGATCTGGACTGCGGTGATCTGATAGAAGCGATTATGTCTTGATTATGCGTGATCTAAATATCATGAGATCGCTATGCTTTTACATGACTCATACCGCAATGTTAAATTTGAGTCATTGTTTTTAGATAGGGTATCTTGGGATTGATGATCATATTTTATTTCAAGTCATTTTCTAGATGAATGATGGTGTGAATGATGATTTAATGGCTATGGGTTTAATGATAGAAAAGTGCGAATGCAGGGTAGCATATTCTTGATCTCATTTTAATATTGTTAAGAGATTTATCGGTAATTAATTGTTTAGATTAATTTATTTTTCGCATTTAGGAAAAGTCGTTAAGTTTTTGGTAAAATTGAATCGCCCTTTGGTACTTCCTTAGGGGCGTTTTAAAATCTCTAAAGAATTAATTAAAATTCACGTTTCCTGTGGGTTCGACACTTTTATTCTTGCCATACTGATAGATCTTGTGCACTTACAAGGGTTACATTCTAAATCGATCAAGTTTTTGCGTATTCTTGAAATTTTGATTAATTCGGATAGGGATTTTTCTGTTTTGAGTGTTTAAAAAAAATAAAAATAAAAAAAAATAATAATTATTAAAATTTATTTCCCTTATTTTTCTCTCTTTGATAAGATTTTGTGGAGTCTTTTTAGGAAGTTTAGATTTTTAGGATACCTTCCTTAGGAAATTTAGGAAGTAGAGATTTTTAGGACTTCTTATTTTAGATTTGGTAGGACTCTTTTTCCTTATTTTCCTCTTTTAGATATTTTTAGGATTTTCTAAATTTAGTCATTAACTTTTGTGGGACTTTTGTTTTAGGATTTTTAGGAATCTTTCATTCTTCTCCTTATTTTTCTCTTTTAGGAAAGATTTTATAGGATTTTCAATTTTAATTTTTAATTTTCGAATTTAATAAAAAAAAAAAATTAAAATTAAAAAAAAAAATTTTAAAATTTAATTCGAATTTAAAAAAAAAAAAAAAAAAAAAAAAAAAAAGAAAAAATTTAATTAATTTAAATTCGAATTTTAATTTTAATTTGAATTTAAAAAAAAAAAAAAAAAAAAAAAAAAATTTTTTTAATTTAAATTCGAATTTTAATTTTAATTTGAATTTAAAAAAAAAAAAAAAATTTAATTAATTAATTAATTAATTTAAATTTTAATTTTAATTTTAATTTGAATAAAAAAAAATTAATTTAAATTTGAATTTTAATTAAAAAAAAAAAAAAAAAAAAAAAAAAGAAGAAATCTTTCCTGCTGATATTGGCTACTGTTTATCATCTTTATTTAAATCGTTTGAAGCAGAATTTTGTGGGTTTGTTGTGGATTCTTCAACCGTTTGTGAGTGTTGGTGTATGAGCTTTACTCGTTCTCATCACCCATACCTTCTCTGGTTAATCTTGAGATCGAAGAGCTTGTAGAGAGAATCGAAGAGTCAGGAGGAATCAATATCAACAAATGAGACCATGGCGGACCAAAGGCAAGAGAGAGATGAGAATAACAACAATGGGAATGTCAATAATGGAAATAATAGGAACAATAATTTTGATGAGGGCCTAGAACCTGGAGTATTATAACGATCCTGGTTTTACGAGGATCGGGGAATGTATTATGCATGCTCCCATTCCGAGAACCACTATGAATTCAAATCGGAATGATTCAAATGCTACCAATTTTCCATGGGTTAGCAAATGAAAATCCGCACGTTCACTTAAATGAATTCACCTGGGGTATGCAAAATGTTGAGTCCACAATGTCATCCGATGAGATAGCGAAGCTCAGAGCTCTTTCCGTTCTCTTTAAGAGATAAGGCAAAAACATGGTTCTATTCCTTAGAACCACAATCTATTCGAGTTGGGCGGTATATCGCGATTCAGCAAAAATATTTTCCCATGACTAAGGCCATTGAATTGCGTCGGAAGATCCAGTTCTTTTTCCCAACAACCTCTGAAACATTCCATGAATGTTGAGCGTTTAAGGAATTGATCGAAGTTGCCCAAATCATCAAGTTCCAAGGTGGCAACAAGTCCAAAGTTTTACAATGGGTGATTCACGAAGAGGCATGGTTGATGCATCTTGTGGTGGATCTTGTGCCACGAAAGAAGCGCGAATTGTGGGCATTGTTTGAAAAGTTATATCAAACTTGATACAAAGTGAGACCTGGTGAACCAACTTGAACTGGCACCTAAATCTCATGTGTTGACAAAAGGCGGATTTATGCGATGTCAACAATAATGCCTCGAGATCTCTCAACAAAGTTTGACATCTTTGTCCAAGCAGATGAACATGTTGTTAGGCTACCAAGCAAGCTAAAGCTCTGTCACCCCACGGTGTTCAATTTGTGACCACCGGTCATATGGCTAATAGTGCCCTACTACCTTGTCATTCTTCACGATGAACCTAATCCTCGAAGCGGGTAAATGTGACTCAATCTTATCGTGGCGGGGTAGAAACATGTACTCCAATACCTACAATCCAGGAATGGAAAAATCACCCCAACTTAGGATGGGGTGAATCGAATAAGCGGCGAGTAAACCCGACAACATAGAGCCAACACAATGGGTGGACAACAACCTTTTCAACCAAATTTTCAACACAATTTTAGTCCTAGCGAAATTTCAGTAATTCTAATTTCCAGCAATTCCAATTTCCAGCAGAATGCTCCGTATTATCATCCAAATTACGACTCTGAAAAATCGAATTTCAATCGAATCTTAATCAATCTCATGCGATTACTTGAAAGATTACGATGGAAGAAAAAACTTATCTGAAGCATGCAATCTTCGGAGATGATAATGGACCAAGTCGATCAATTGGCCAATCAAGCTGAGTCGGCGAGAGGAAGGTAGGCTCTGACCAACCCATCAATAATCCTCGAGGCCAAGCACCATCTGAGCGGGACCATCGAATAGTCAAGCAGGTTGAAAAAATTACGGTCTTTGAGAAGTGGGCGAGAGGTTCATAATCAAGTGGAAATGCACAGCAAGAAGGCGATGAAAGAGAAGCAATAGAGGAAAAAGAATCGAGGAGAAAAAGAAAGGAGAGAAAGGAAAAGGAAAGAGAAAGAAAGAGACAAAAGAAGCGGAGATAAGAAAGAAATCTGAAAAGGAAGAGAGAAAGGAAAAGAAAAAGTATTAGAGGAAGAGTTTCCTTCAACCGTCCAACAAGGACGTGAAAAGAATCGGAAATGGAATCGCACCTTATGTCCCAAAGGCACCATTCCTCAATGCCTAACTCCTCCATCTAGAATGGGAAAGGGACCGAGCAAAAATGGAAGAAATTTTGAAACATTCAAGCAAGTAAAGATAAATCTTCCATTACTTGAAACAATCAAACAAGTCCTGAGTCATAAGTTTTTCAAAGATTTGTGCACTCGGAAGAGAAAGGCACGTACTCACGTTTCAAAGAAAGTGTTCCTAACAAATCAAGTCGATTCGATATTATGATTGGAAACCCCACGAAACCGAAAGACCACGAGTCCCAATCTGTTCCATGTGTCATTGGTGGGCAACCAATTGGAAAGGCGTTATTGGATTTGGGAGCAAGTGTTAATCGATCCCATACTCAATGTACGAAACTTCGGATTGGATGAATTGAAACGGTCACACTCCAATGGCGGATAGATCGAAAAGAAGACCGGGGGTGTTATCGAGGATGTTTTGGTTGGAATAGACAAGTTTGTCTTTCCGGTGGACTTCGTTGTCTTAGACATGGAACCACCAAATCAATCAATCAAGTCCCAATTATTCTTGGACGTCTTTCGCCATCGCCAACGCTTGCATTAATTGTCGCAGTGAGAGTCATGGACGCTTTCTTTTGGAAACATGAAAGTCGCTTAACATATTCCATGCGATGAACCATTTCCTAATGAGGATGAGGTCGAATGTTTTTACATCGATCGGATGGACGAAGTGGTGGATGAAGCATTACCATCAATGCTCACCAAAGAGGAATTTGAAGTTAGCCATCTATGAGGACAAAGGGCTTGAAAGGAAGCGAAGAGAAAAGTCAAATTCATCATGTCAAGATGATAACTTATGTGAAGTTGTGACTAAGGTAGAACCACTACCTCGAGGTAAAGGATGTCGACTCCATCAATTGAGCGACCACCAACCGTGGAATTGAAACAATTGCCTAAGTCCCTCAAATATGCTTTTCGGGACCTCGAGAAACACTTCCGGTGATAATTTCATCCACATTATCGGAAGAACAAGAGAATGATTTGTTGAAGGTCTTTGAAAGAGCACAAGGAGGCCATCGGATGGACCTTAGGCGATCTCAAGGGATTGACCCATCGGTATGTATGCATAAAATACATCCGGAGGATGAGAGTAAACCATCGAGGAACCACAGAGGCGACTTAATCCGAACATGCAAGAAGTCGTTTTAAAGGAAATCATTAAACTCCTCGATCTTTGGAATCATCTATCCGATCTCGATAGTGAATGGGTTAGTCCAAGACAAAATCGTTCAAAAAGTCCGGAATTACGATGAAAGAAACTACGGAGGAGAATTGGTGCCCATCGTGAAACTCTTGGATGGCGTGTGCATTGATTATCGAAAATTGAACACTGACCACCGTAAAAGATCATTTTCCTTCCGTTCATTGATCAAATTCTTGAGAAGTTAATGGGCAAGAGTTTTATTGCTTTCTTGATGGTTATTCGGGATACAATCAAGTGCCCGCTTTTTCGGTGATCAAGAGAAGACAACATTCACGTGTCCATATGGTGCGCTTTGCATATCGAAGGATGCCATTCGCTTATGTAATGCTCGCCACGTTTCAACGATGTATGTTGGCCATATTCTGGACATGATCGACAAATTCATGAAGTCTTCATGGACGACTTCTGGTTTTGGAAAAACATTTAATTCTTGTTTGAATCATCTTTCACGGTGTTGCAACGTTGTGTAGATTCCAAACTTGTTCTCACCGAAAAGAGCCATTTTATGGTTCAACAAGGAATTGTGTTGGGGCATATTGTTCCAACGAAAGGAATTGAAGTTGATAAGGCGAAGGTCGACTTAATTGCAAATTTACCACCTCCTAAAAGTGTTCGACAAATTCGATCATTTTTGGGGCATCGATTTTATAGAAGATTCATTAAGGATTTTAGCAAGGTGGCTAAACCATTGTGCACTTTTTGGCAAAGATGTTCCTTTTGATTTTGATGAGGATTGCATAAAGGCATTCCTAAAATTGCGTGAACTCTTATCAAATGCACCAATAATCCAACCACGGATTATTCTTTACCATTCGAACTCATGTGTGATGCATCCGATTATGCGATCGGAGTCTTAGGGCAAAAGGGTGAATAAATTACCTCACGTAATTTATTATGCTAGCAAGACATTAATTGATGCCCAATCAATTACACCACCACCGAGAAGGAATTATTATGTGGTGTATGCTCGACAAATTCCGTTCCTATTTGCTTGATCGAAAATAGTGGTCTTTTCGGACCACTGCGCTTTGAAATATCTTTTAGCAAAGAAGGATGCGAAACCAAGGCTGATCCGTTGGATCACGCTTCTCGTGAATTCAACTTTGAGATTAAAGATAAAAGGGGTTGAGAACGTTGTGGTCGATCATCCGTCTAGAATTCTCTCAAGAATCATCTATACCGAGACCATCCGTGACACATTTCGGATGAACATTTGATGGCAATTGATGTAGCCGGTGCAAAAGTTCCGTGGTTTGCTAACATCGTGAATTATCTGGTCATGGCGAATTCCTTGAGTGGGGTAAGAATGATAAGAATCTCTTTTCTCCAAATAAAATACTATTTCAGGATGAACCATATTTGTTTAAATTCGCCGGATCGGATCATTAGGAGATGTGCGGAAAGACGAGCAACTAAGCGTCCTAAATTTTTGCCATCTTTGGGGCCTGTGGAGGCCATTTTGAGGACGAAGACCGCGAAAATCCTTCAAAGCGGATTCTCGGCCCTCAATCTTCGTGTTTGCTCAATCGCAAGGAATGCCAGCGGTGTCAATGACTTGGCAATATTTCCTGACGAAATATGATGCCCTTAATCCAATTCGATTGTTGAAATTTTCGATGTTTGGGGATTGACTTTATGGGTCCTTTTCCACCATCCTTTGGGTATTCATATATTACGGTGGTATTGACTATGTCTCCAAATGGATTGAAGTCAGGCAACCCGATCAAATGATCACAAGGTTGTGGTCAAATTTCGAGAGAACATGTGTTTAACCGATTCGGGGATCCCAAGAGCAATCATCGGTGATGGCGGTTCGCATTTTGCAATAGCCATTTTGCCACTTTAATGAAGAAATGTACGACGTCACTCACAAAGTCGCTTCTGCGTACCATCCACGGACTAGTGGTCGTGGAAGTGTCTAACCGGAAATCGCGAATTCTAGAAAAGGCAGTGCGACCAGGATAGAAGAGATTGGTCAAACCGCTATCCGATGCTTTAGGGCCTATCGTCGCATTCAAGACACCGATCGGAATGTCTCCCTTCGTAATTGTCTACGGAAGGCATGTCATCTTCTGTCCGAATTGGAGCATAAGGCATTCGGCGATCAAACGATTTAATTTCGATATGCAAGCAGGGTCGAATCGAAGGTTCTGATTGAGTGAATTAGAAGAGTTACGCCACGATGCGTATGAAAATTCAAAGATGTACAAGGAAAGGTACAAAAGTTGCACGATCAATTAATTTCTAAGGAGTTTCATGTTGGCCAAAAAGTTTGGTTATTCAATTCGACTTAAGCTTCATCTGGGAAATTGAAATCTAGATGGGAAGGCCCGTTTGGGTTGTTTCCATTAGTGAGCACGGTGCAATTGAAATTCAAAGCCTTGAGGACAATCGAGTTTTCAAAGTGAATGGGCAAAGACTCAAACCAATGTTTGAGCCGATGACCCGCTTTAAGATTGAGGCGATGCACCTTAGTGATCCAGATTCTTGATCAATGAAGGGGTCGTGCTGTCGACACTTAAACTCAGCGCTTCCTGGGAGGCAACCCAGTGTGATTTATTTAGGAGTTGGACACTGCTTTAGTTTAGGATTTAGGATTTATTTCTCTTTCGTATGTTTAGTTCTAGAATATTAGTTTTAGTTTAGTTTAGGTTATTTTTAATTTCCAAATTAGTGTAGCCACATTACCTTCAATCTATTTTTGGTCATGTTCTAATTTGATGCCCATATTCTGACCGATCTTTGTGTTGAGGTACTTTTCAACAGTTTGGGGTACCTACTTATTTCAAACAATGAGGACATTGTCATTTTAGGGGTATGTATGATTATCTATCTTTCATCACTTATTTTGATTTTCTTTGAAAAAAAAAAAAAAAATTTTTGGAACCATCATACATGATTTACTTTGCAATAGTTTTCAAACTTTAGTTGATGATGCATGAGAATTTAATTTTGAGAATATTGATGTCATATTTTGTATACTTGTATCTAGGATGATGAAGCTTAATGTGATAATTTGTGGATGACTCTGAAATTCGTGTTTAGAATTTTTGCACTTATACCAAGCTAAGACTTAGAAATCGATGAACTATTTTGAACGTTGAATCTTAGGTTCTTAGTGGAGACTAAACCCATGAAGCTTTAGAGCTAATTTCCGTCATTGATGAGTGAATATATAAACTGGAGTTTTCTTTGAATACTAATTATTTTGCATAATCTCATACATTTTATTTTGGCTTGTGACTTTGCATGATATCAAATTCATATTAGTGTTAGAACGCATCGTATATCTACTCAAGACAAATAGGCAAGGTTACCATCTTTTAAGGAAATGATTGAAGGCCATCTTTGGCTCGTTTGTGCTTAAAATGCCCCACCTCATATAAATTTATCCTTCTAGTACCCTTTGAGCCTATAGAAAAATTTACCCTTATACATTCTTTGATAAGCCACGTTAACTTTAACCCTTCACAATTTCGAAAATTTAGCTTTACCTTCTTATTTAGAGAAATTAGAACGAGGGATGAAAATGAGCGAAAAGAGAGTAAGTGGAGAGATAATGAGTTATGGTGTTTCGAGAGTGTATGGCAAATATAAAAAGAAAAAAGGAGAGAAAAAAAAAAAAAAAAAAGGAATGAAAAATGAGGTGCTTCAAGAAAAGGAAATTCAAAAGAGAAGAAAGAATGAGAAAAGAAAATATTGAAAAAAAAAATGGTGAGAAATTAGAAAAGAAAAAAAGAAAAGAAGAGAAATAAAAAAAATAAAATAAAAAAAATCGGGTTAGTTCCTTTTCCAATTTCTCGGAAATTTTGAATCACAATTCCTTTCTTTCTTACCCTTACGAGCCCCATTACAACCCTACAAAAGACCTTCATGATCCGATCTTGCATTAGTAGCTCTTGTGGAGAGTCATATATAATACTTATGACACTTGATATGACATGCTTAGGATATACAAGTATCCGTTCTTATGAGATTTATTTTTGTTCATTGATTGCATCGTGTTTCATTTATCATGTGAGACCTTTTTATTTGCTTTGTATTGATCTCTCACATGTGATAAAAACTTACCAATCATCGGAGTGATTTTATTTTGAGAGTATACCTAAAGTGAGGATTGAGTCAAGACAACAGATCCGATGATTTCCGTTTGGACTAGTTACGAGATGGATGAATCTTGGTTTTGGTATGCACACACTACACGTTTAAGCATGAATGGATGAGTTATCTAACGATTTGGAGCATTAGACTAATTTGAATGGATATTGGTATGATTAGTGTAACATTGTTATTTAAAATTGAGAATTTGCATGTTGAATTGATTATTGATATTGTGCTTTGAAGTTAAATATATGTTATAAAAATCGATTTTGAAAACTCAATTTCTGATGGTTTGAAATTTTTGGAAGTTTGTGGGTAACTTCCCTGCAAACCCTCAGGAGACACAACTCCTCCACTAGGGATCACCTAGGGGTTTAAAGGCTTGTTGCACATGCTAAGTGCAATCGTGTTCCCTACGAAAGTGGCATTTAAATTTTAGGATGTTAGTTTGATTTGCTTTATATATTCTATCATTCTCTTTGCTCGAGGACTAGCAAAGTGTAGGTTTGGGGTGTGATGAGTAGTGAAATATGATGATATTTCACCCCTAAATACCTATATTTAGCCGTCCGATGAAGGCTATCGATGAGATTGCTAGATTTGAAGTGTTTGTAAATACGGTCAAGTTTCTAAAACAGCCCAAGAATCGAAAATAATGTCAAAACACCGCTATTTTGGGTCATTGAGAACTTAGTGCGACTTGCAGCTCAATTTGGACCTTCAAGACGTCAGATTCAGGAAATTGCTAAAACATAAAAGTTGTAGAGCTCGTCGTCAGCTTTCCAACGCCTCAAGAATCACCTCAATCCGAGTTCAGTACAGAAAGTTATGAGCAAAATACCGAGGCAGTATCTGATGCAAAGCTAGGCGGAATTCACGAAAATTACTCTTAGATGTCAATCGAGAGAGGTATTAGGAGTTAGGCTATTATAAAAAGGAAGCCACGAGTTTCTTAGGGATTATTATTTTTGCAATTAGAATATTATTCATTCTTTCTTTTAGTTTTTAGGGCTCTTCACTTTGGGGAATATTTTCTTCATCTTTTCAAGTCTTCTTCTCTCCTTCTTCTAGGGTTTATTCGTAGATTGTACCTAGGATTTGCATTATTTTCTGAGAAATTCATAGATTGTATTTAGGAAAACAATTGCAAATATCTTTTGGAAGAAATAAAGAGGAATGACTTTGAAAGAAAAGGAGATCAAACACCAAAGATGAGCGGCTAAATCAAGAGATCGGGAAGATCGATCCCCGAGATAAGTACCTATGTTTATGATTAATACCTCTATTATTGTTATCATGGAATCGTTTTGCTCAAAGTTTGTGTGATTGAAAATATTTTAAATGCTTTGTTATGACCGTTGATTGTATCAGGTAATCGCTAGATCTGGACTGCGGTGATCTAGGCTGTAGAGCGATTATGTGCTGATTGTCGTGATCTAAATATCATGAGATACGCTATGCTTTTTACATGACTCATACCGCAATGTTAGGCTGAGTCATTGTTTTTAGATAGGGTATGCCGGATTGATGATCATATTTTATTTCAAGTCATTTTTCTAGATAAATGATGGTGTGAATGATGATTTAATGAAACTGTGGGTTTTAATGATAGAAAAGGGGTACGAATCTGGGGTAGCATATTCCTTGATCTCATTTTAATATTGTTCGTAGATTTATCAGTAATTAATTGTTTAGATTAATTTATTTTTCTGCATTTAGGAAAAGTGCGTTAAGTTTTTGGTAAAATTGAATCTGCCCTTTGGTACTTCCTTAGGGACGTTTTTAAAATCTCTAAAAGAATTAATTAAAAATTCACGTTTCCCTGTGGGTTCGACACCCCTGTTCTTGCCATACTGCAATAGATCTTGTGCACTTGCAAGGGTTACATTCTAAATCGATCAACATATACCTAATCAGAGTTCTCACGCAATAATGGTTCCACGAAATCCGTGAAAGCCAACATACCATAGTGGAATATAAAATAATCATAAATGCTGAATAAATCTGATAAAATGCGATAAAATGCTATTAATCCACAGGTAACATGTAAGTCAAATCGGAGACAAATCCGATAAAAATGAAAGCATAGAGTCAATGATAATGATATAAGGCAAAATCCAATACCGAGTCTACTAAATCAATATCCGGTGCTCGGATCAAAATCAACACTATAGTCCTCCTGATAACCGGTAATGTCACCCTCCAAAGGCTCTTGGTAATCAACGTCCACTGGGTCGACGTTCTCAGTACTAATCAGATCAGAGAAACCCACGTCCACACCGTCGGTATAGTCACCCAAAAATTATCGTGGGATGAGTTTACTCAGTCACGTAAACTCAGTGGGATACACCACCAATCCACCCCATACTACTCAGGTGCATTGTGGGTGCATCTTGTGAGTGATAAACAGAATATCTCAAAGCAGATAGCAAAAGAATAACAAAATCACATGCATATCGTAAAGCTCATATCATAAATGCAAGACCATGATCTAGACACTCATATCCTAACGTACCTTACCATATCTCATAACATATCCTACCATGTCTTATTATCATTCTCGCACATACGTCTGTACATCGCATGAGCGTAACTAACATACTCGTGAAATCCTAAACGACCTGTGCCAGAGTCGCTGCTCGAGCTACCATGGGAGGGTCAACATAGTATCATACCACTATATCATAACGCCCTCGTGTCATACTCATACTCCACCATCCAGCCAATGGGGAGACATAATGGCCAAACTCACTCATAACATACTCATACTCATAATCTCTCTCAGAGATCCGTCTTGACTGAAAGACGTTATTGCCCTTACGGTGGCTACGTAAGGAACGGCACGTACAGAGACTTAAGTTCTTTATCTTTTGCTGGCCTACACAGCGATGTCTTATTATCGTACTCATATCATAACTTATCTTATTTCATACTCATATCTTATCATACTCTTATACTTAATCCTAGGACAAACTATAGTGAGGCAACTTTTCTAATTTACGCTTCCCAAGAAAAAGGTTCCGTAGTAACCTGGATGTACTTCGTGTGACAGCCCATACTATCATAGAGGCGTTGCATCCGTACATGGACGCCAATATTTCGAGTTTCACGTGATCGTAGAAGAAACTTCACCACAGCCAAAGCCTATGGTCGAACCTCATAACTTAACTCATAACTCATACTATCATATTTGAACTCGGGGTGATCGGGTCGCCGTATATGCTACCGTATACGAGGTTACACTGAATTCACACTCACCCGACTCGTCATGGGTCCCATTCCACCATGAGTTGTAAGGCATGTGAATACGGTGTATTTCTCGCTTCGATACCATCTCAGCGAATCACCACGCCCAAGCATAGGCATGATCTCATACACTCTCGTACTCATGATCTAACATATCCCTAACTCATATAAATTAATTAAGTTGCAAATACAAAAGTATCACACATACAGAACGATTTACACTTAGATTTGGATTATATTTATATTTATATTTATTTACATAATACACCAATATAATTATATAATAGGGTTATAAGTGTAATTTCGATAATCGTAAAGGTCAGAGTTCGATTTCATAGAGGCATCGAAGTTCTAACACTTTGTGTTATCGAAGTGGTCGCATTGAAGCGATAAAATTATATATATATATATATAGTATACTATAATTAAATGCTCAAATAAAAAGGGGCAGTGCAATTTAAAGTGGAGTACATCACGACCATCGATCGAAAATGCAAGTGATTTCAGTGCACTTAGTTTTGGTCGTGCAAAGGTGGAATTATAAATAAGGTCATCTGTTCGGACGAGAATCAATTGATTGATTTTGAAATCAATCAGTCGGGAGTATATTATTTGAATTATTTAATTCGGGTCAGAATCAATTTAAAGTGAACAATGGTTCAATTTTGTTTAGGATCAACAAATCAATTTGATGTGTCAATGGATCGATAAAAGTACAACACAATGAATCAAATTGCTGTCAAGAAGAAATTTCTCAAATAAATAATAATACTATATAGGTATAGTGTGAGGCGGGTTATTATAGGTTAAAATATTACAAAATCTAAACTATATAATATAGTATACTAATTATAATAATATTATAATTAAAAAAAAAAAAAAAGGGGCACAGGAAGGATTCGATATAATGAAATCTAGGCAATTTGAGTTATTAAGTAAGGTGTGGTACTTGTTTTAAAGCATGGGTCTCACTAGTCCATGTGGAATCGGTTTCAATTTGGGTACATGCATAGGTTTGTGTGTTGGCTTTATGGCCTTATTTATTCACGTAATTTCTTTCTCAAAAAATAAACCTTCTTTAATAGCAACAAGTCTACAACATGTGTAGAAGGTTTCAATATTGGGTGCCGAGTCATATTTATCAATTGGTGGTGAATGGGCATTTTAGAATCGCCCAACCTTGCTTTCACCCCATTGATATTTATATAATATTTTATATAAGTAAAGTTATACATATTACTTTACTTGATATATATATAGGTAAAGATAATATATAAATGATATAATTATAATATTCTTTTAAGTAGCATTCCATATATAACAATCATTACTTTACATGTACAATATAGTATGTTTAAGCCAATTCCTATCAAACCATATAAATATAAAACATTCTAATTTAATAATTATTTTATTAGTTCCCAAAATAATATATTGGAAACCCACATAGCAGCCTCAAAAGTGGTCACGTGCTATGCAGATGAAGTGCCATAATGTATACTTTTACCTGATGCTAATGGCAATAAACGAATGTACATGAATTTGTACTTGTCTTAGTTATTTTAATTCGACTGGGGTCTGATCTCCAAGTTCTAGAAAATCGTAGTTGGTTGCTTTAGGAACAATATGCCAAGCAGATCATTAATCTGATTTTCTACTTACAAAACGAACATGATAATTATTTCAATACATTAACCAATTGTTTTAAAGGTGGAATTTGAATGTGCAGTTTTTAGGCACTCGTTATCTTTTGTTTCCTTGCAATTGATTCTTAACACTTTTTAAACAAATCTCATCTTAATCGTTTTTCATCTATTTTGGATCGACTTTCGGGTCTTATTAATATTATACTTGGAGCATATGATGACTATGCATCCAATGAACCGAGCGGCTATATATTAATTTATTGGGTATAAGGCAATGATAAATCTCAATATATAACAAAATAATTAAATAATATAAAAATGAGGATTAGTCATATTTTCAATCCTAAAGTGATATTGCATAGAAAACAAATATATGATTCATTTTATAGTCCGTCGATACGCGATCGAATCGTATCCTACGCGACGGAATTTGAGTAGAATGAGATGGATGGATACCCATCTCTTGAAGCGTGCTCGGCGAATCGACGGCGGTTAGGGCGATAGAGATCAGCGTCCACATGATTGGGCCGTCCACGATTACGCCGTCTTCACCTCGATTTGATGATAGAAAAATACCACAGAGATTTAAAAGAGATTAGGGTGTTTTTAGAAAAGGGTGGCTATAGAAGAAGATGGAGTGACGGCTAGGGTTTTTAAGAAGAATTCTTATAATAATGGTTTAGAGTTCTCCGAGGTATAAGCAAAGTCTTTCAACCACTAGGCCACCACACAACTTGTGTCAAATAAGGATAATTTTAAATATAAAACCTTTTTTTGAAAAGCCAAAATGTGTACTTTTTCAACTAGGATAGGTTCCGGTATGGAGCACTAACACCACTGTCACGGAGTTACTCTTTAGCGACGTGAACTCTCGTGCGGCAACTAGCTTTTCTCAATCTAGCTCAGCCTACTCGTGTCTCAAACCTGCACGGTAGCGCATTAGGGTAGAAACTATGCGGATTCCTGAAAGCAACACATATAGCTATACGCAGCGATAGTCCGAGGGGCAACCCCACTTAGAGTTTAGGTCCGCACCATGAGGGTGGTCGTGGACCACCAACATGATGGCTCCAGCGCACGACGCGACAGGAGCGACCTAACACCTATGCGAGGCCCGGATGCGCGAAGTCAAGCCCACAAGGCTATCATACGCGTTCCGTAGGGGATGGTTTTGCATACCGCAACGCCCTCCCGCATCGCTAGGCTTAGTTGGCTCAGTCGCGTCCGCATCATGTGCCCTGCTGGCACTGCATTACGACCAACTGCAACCATGTCGCGTGCCCTCCTGGCCCACGACCGAAGCTCTTGGAGTATCAACGGCGAAGCCCTCATGGCTTGGTGATGCTCTGACGATGCTCCAGCTTCAACCCACCAATGCCTGATGCACCAGTGGCACAAGTGGCCCTGCGGCTGGCCCGGGTGGCCACGCCGCGAGCCCACGTCACACCACGCTCTGTGCAAAACAAATCTAACACCACAAATTCAGTTTTAAATTTTTAGGGTCGTTACAGTTTTTCATCTCAAATCTTCTATACAAGGGATCTTTAGATTATGTGCGTACCATCATACGGTCAGTTTTTTATTTCATGTAGCACACATCCCAAAAAGTTACCCTAAAATCATGCATCAGCATGGTGTATGGCATGATTTTAGGGTCACATTTTGAAATGTGTCATGTGAAATAAAAAGCTGACCGGCCGAAAGAATGCCTGAATAATGGTTCCCTGCAGAATTTGCAGCTATAAGATTAGGCTTTGGGTAAAAACTTCAGTGTGTCTTATACAAGCAAAATGATCTCTATAAACTTAGGTCGTCTAATGGCTTCACGGTTGTCTGTGACCTTGATGAGAATTCTCAACCGTTGGATCAATAATGACAGGTTTATATGATCCTTGTTAGTTTACTTTTAAGACTCCCATTAGATTCAACTCATATGCAACTAACTAATTGGCTTCCAAGTCTATCACAGGTTTTATTTGACTATGAAACACCTTTTGGCCAAAGCTCATTTTCGAGGATTTAAAAGCACCAAAAGTATGAGACAGGCAGCTTTTGATGTGGTCAAGAGGCTAAAATATGCTTCATAATCTATGAATTGATTCCTCCTACGGCCCATTAATCCATGTAATATATAAGCGATTTGCAATTAATTCTCGCCAAAGGCATCAGAAAGTTATGAAGTCCCCTCCAGCCATCAAAACTTGTTCAAAGCTGATTATCAGATTTTGACTGAATTTGGTTGCTAAAAGGGTGCCTCGTAAGCGATGATGCCTTAAGACGCCCCACTAATATTATAAAATAATTAGATGGTTGAAAGAGTGCATGTTTGGCGTACTAGACTGATTTGCTTTAAAAATTGTTGTGTATTTTAGTAGGTAGCCATCATATTCATTAGAAGAGGCTTTTGTATCGATGGAGGCAGTAGTAGATTCAACAATAATGGACAAAATTTTCTAGAGCAATTGTTATGTGGAGTAGCAGCCAGTCATCAATGTAGACGATCAGGTAAACACAATTCTATTGTGCAGACTGTTTATGTATTTGTTATGCAAAATTGTTATGTTGAATTGTTTTTAGGGCCCTCGCATGTCACCTTCATAACCTTAAAATTATCTAGCGTAAAAATTAACGTTTTATCCACATAATCTCTTGTTTTTCTTATATATATATATATATGTATGTATGTATGTATTATTATCTATACCTAAGAGTTTACTTAGTTTGCTGGTTCGTTCGGTACAAATTCGGGTTCACAATTTGCAGTTCGCTGCTATCAAGCAAACCCGATTCACTTGGGACAGGCTGAGTTTTGAAAGTAGTTATTAATTTTGTAATATAAATTTTCCCTCTTTCAAAAAGAAAAGCAAATTACCACTTGGTTAGGTATAGAACTTGAAACTATAGTCTTAGGTTCACATCCCGTCTTTATGCTTTTAAAATTTTGTTTAAAGCAAAATTATTAAGATTAACCAGTCAATTCACTTGTTCACTTGTCATGCCAAATCAGATTGAAGTGACCTTCAAACTGGTTAGCTGTACTCAATTCGCGAGTCGCTAGGTGAATGAGCAAATTAAGCAACATAGCCTGAGACACTCTTCTCAGCATTTTAATCTGGCCAATTTACTTTTTGATCTTCTGAATGATATAAGATAGTAAACAGTCCACTTTAACAGATTTTGAAGCTCTTAAAAATCTGCAGGAGTACCAACTTTTCACTAGTAAGAAATTGGAATAGGAAAATTTTCATAGGTACTAGTCCTGAGTTTTTGAACATTAGTTTACCTTATAATTAATTTTTGTGTTTTATCATATGATATGGATAGATATCAAGGAGATTGGAGAGAAAGAATGGCGGGATGCAATGGAGTGGGAGGATCCTCCAACCTCGTTTCAAAGAAAGATCATAAGAAGAAAATAAGTATTCAAAAACAGGAAGAAGAGGCAGAGGCGGGAGGCCTGAAGGGGAGATAGAAGCCGAAGTGAAAGAGGCGAAACAGACAAGAATAAAATGACCTTCAAAAGCTGCACAAAACAAGTAAGCATATAAGCTTCTCTTTCTTCTCCCTTTCTTCAATAAATGACTTTCTATTATTTACTTCACCACATTGCTTATCTTGCCTTCTTTCCCTAAATAACCTTAAATTCACTTAACCATTATAATTTGCCTCTCGTGGCTTGGGCTTTCTTGGTGACCGTTTACTGCATATATAATTTATTTTTATAGCTCCTAAATTATAGTTAGATATAAGCAAAATTCTCTGTATGAGCCTGCCTCTTGTCTAATGGTTTTCCCTGTATGAAGGTCATTGACTTTGATGAGAATGTTCAAACTTCAACCGTTGGATAGTGATAGTTTTATATATTATCCTTGGTAATTTGAATTTATGTGCAACTGTCTAACTGAGATTGGATCTCAAGTCTCCATTGACAGGCTTTACAAGGTGATGAAGCACCTTGTAACCACTTAATCTCATCAAAAGTTTACTTCCAAGGATTTCAGGGTGCCAAAAAATAAGTGACAGTCGGCATTTGATGGGATCAAGTGGCTAAAAATGTGCTTCATGCTTGATGATTCCTCCTATCCTATGGCCCACTTATCCATATTAAAAACAAGTGATTTTCAATTGATTCTCCCAAAGGCTTCATAAGGTTATGAGGTGCCCTTCACCATCAAAACTCATTCAAAGCTGAATTCCACAGATTTCAAGTTGAATCTCTTCAATCTGTGATTGTCAGCTTTTGACTGAATTAGGTGTGGCTAAAAGGGGCTTATTAATAAGTGATATTGCCTTTGACAAGGTACTAGATTAATTATCCTTAAAAAGTTGCTATGTTTTTTTTGGTAGGTCACTATCATATTCATTAGAAGAGGAGACTTCTGTATCGATCAAGGTAGTTGTAGGTTCAACAATATTACACAATTTTGTGGAGTGATTTCTATACCGAGTAGCAGCCACCCACATAAATGTAGATGATCAGGTAAGCTGAAGGTATATAACTATTTTTTTGTGATTTAAGATTATTCTTTTTTTATGCTCATTATTGAAAAGTTATAGTTATTCTCCTTGGAGGCTTCTATTTACTCCCAATTATTCTGACAAGTGTGACAGCCATATATATATATATATATATATATATATATATATAGTTATAGTTATAGTTATCTGATCAATAGACTATCAAGCTTGCAAATAACTTTTTAGTGACCTAATCCTACCAAAGGGTGACTTTTGCAGATTTTTAGGGTCTGGACATATATAAGCTTGATAATCTTAAGATGCTAACGATGAAGTGTGATTAATTTCTTTTTTTTTTCCTTTTCGGAGATATACTCTTCTCTGAATTTTAATCTGGCCAATGCAGTTTTGAGCTTCAGAATGATGTAAAAGAAAACAGTTCTCTTTAACGAATTTTGAAGCTGTTAAAAATCTACAACAGTATGAACTTTTCACTAGATTTAGTGGCTAAGAAGTTTTTCATCCAAGATTAAAGCATTTCATTTGGAAGAGGGTATTCCACCTCCATAGATTTATTTTACCATGAATTGTTCAATATAATTTTTAGATGAACTACTTTTTGTGTTTCAAATAGAGGTAAGCTTACAATATTTGATTATAATTCAATTTTTTCAGTAATGAAAACTGCTATTTGAACTTTAAATCTATCACTCATGAAAGCAACAGAACAATGGATAATGTTAGGTCGACACCATTAGTAGGGAGATTCTCACCAATTATATAGAAATCTGCAGCAGCCATAAATAGTGCTACAGTGAGGTTCTTTATAGAGTTCATTGGTGCTGCATATTTTTTTGTATTAACGTACACATTGCCAACAAATTATTAACCGGTCCTACATTGAATAGAATTCTTAAACAAAGGTATCAGCATTCTTAAACAAAGGTATAGCTATCACAGTAAAATTTATGTCTCCGTTCTCATTCTTAATTAATACTGTAAAGAGTTGGCTTTAATGGATTTTTTAGGCTCCCAAAAATCTACCACAGTAAACTTTTCATTGGATTCAGTGGTTAAGAAGTCTTTCATCCAAGATCAAAGCACTTTATTCAGCGTTATTTCAAGTTGAAGATTTATTTTACTATGATTTTTATAGAAGGATCAAAATGAAATGGCCCATACAAGCCTTCCCTTAATAATATGGTAGAGATAATTTTTGGATGCAGTTCATTACTTCATTCAACAAATTTCACCTCCAAAGATTGGTTTTGCTATGAATTTTTTAATGCTATTTTATAAAAGGATCAAAATGAAAAGGGCCATATAAGTCTGCTCCTTAATAACAAAATTTTGGTTAGATTCCAAACTAAGTTTTCTACATATTTTGGTAGCACTTATCAAAAAACCCTCGGGCTTCAATGTGTTTGGATGCTCATGGAATACATAACTAAAATTGCTGGTGGGTAATATCCGTGAGTTGATGGCCAACTATTTTTTTTGTTTTTCTTTGGTGCAATTATATAAGTTGATGAGTATATCAATAAGTTTGAGGAGTACTTATATCGGGCTAACGCTTATGAGAGTCCACATGTCACCTTGTCAAGGTTTCGCACTGGTCTACGTCCGGAGTTGCGAAAAGTACTCATCCCAACTCCTCACCCTCTGGCTAATTAAGTACTTTTTCAATTGATCGATCGACCCCCAGAATCAATCGATCGACTAGTTGTGCGAATTTTGACAGAATTTAGGTTTTAGGGTCAAACTTGTCTATTTAGTTTATTTGTTTTAGTGTTTTCTTTTTGTTAGGCCTCCTATATAAGGTCTTTAAACATAAACAGTTGATTATTGAATGAAAATTTGAGAGCTTGTTTTGGTGCATACCCTAGAGAACTTGTGAAGAGTTTTCGATCGAAGAAGCAAATCTTTTGAAACTTGAGAAGTGTTCATTCATTTCTCGTACGACTTGGTGTGAAGCCGACGTACTGCCTTGGTGTGAAGCTTTGAAATCCTTGGTGTGAAGCCTTGGACCTCTATCCCTCTATTCTATCCCTTTTTCTATTTATTATTTGGTAATATCTTCCCTTGTTTGATAAAGTCTCTAAGCCCAAATTTAAAATTTTTGATCTACCCCTTTTGAATTAATTCCTTAAGCATTCGTTTTCCCAAACCTTTGAGGAGTCAAGAGACAACACCATAATTGTCGTTTGATTCCCTAAACTAGATCGAAACTCGAATCCTTCATCGGATCCGTTCTTCTAGATCGGGAATATCGATGCATGTGACGCGCTAAAATTGAATTAGCCTAGTTGTTTTATTGAATTCATTAAATTTACTTCATGTGTTGGGTGATTTTGACTATTTTCGTTATTCAATTGAATCTAAGGTTAATCCCAACCTTGCATAATTAGGGTTTTAGCCTTCGTTCCGCTTCAGATTTGGTATCAAAGCCTGTGTTCTAGGTCAGGGCATATGAGCATGTCATTTTAATTTTATTGAATTTTATTTCATTTGCGTTCATTAGTGTGCACATCTAGTGTTTGTTAACAGTCCTCATTCATTGTTGGGTCGTTATTGCATGTCATTTTAGAGCCCGTGCCAGTAAGCCGCGATCACAATGAATCCGGAATAACTAGCCGCTTTCATGGAAAGCTTTAACACCCAGATGGCTGCCATACAAACCCAATTGCAAAATCAGCAAGCCCAACAGGTTGATTTAGCGACACAACTCCAAGAGTTGTTTAGATCGACTCATGGTGAACATCATAGGGTTAATTTTGATGAGCGAAGGAGGGATCCTCCTAGGCGTGAAAATCGTCCCGACCAGGATGATAAAGTCATAAAGTCGGTTAAGGTTGATGCTCCCACTTTCGAAGGAAAGATGGATCCCAAAATCTATATAGATTGAGCAGCCGCCATGGACCATTATTTCGAATGGTATGAAATGTCAGATGAGCGAAAAGTGTGGTTTGCCAAGATGAAACTCGTGGGACAAGCCAAACTTTATTGGGCAAGTGTGGAACGACGTCGAAAAACTCTCGATCGTGAACCCATCGCCACATGGGTGGACATGAAGGAGAAACTTCATGATAAATATGTTCCCCTGTCCTACAACTAGCGACTCATGGATCAACGACATGGTTTGAAATAGGGAAGTATGCATGTTGATGAGTATATCAGTAAGTTTGAGGAGTACTTATATCGGGCTAACGCTTACGAGAGTCCACGTGTCACCTTGTCTAGGTTTCGCATTGGTCTACGTCCGAAGTTGCAAAAGGAACTCATCCCTCACCCTGTTGAAGATGTAGAAGAGTGTTGCGCTAGAGTGCAAGAATTAGAGAAGTATTTTGACGCTTCAGTCAGCGATCGTTCTAAATCCTCTAATCCTGGTTTTCGATCTAGTCCTAATGAAAAGACAAATAATACCCATAGTCAATCCATGAAACTCGTGAACCATCAGATTGACAAGGGTAAAGGGCAACTAATCGAGAGTTCTAAGCGAGCACCACGGCAATGTTATGTGTCAAGGTTTTGGTCACTTCGCATCTCAATGTCCTAGCAAAACCCAAATTTTGATTACTCAGGAGTATCCCGAGAAAGAGGACAATGAGTTAAAAGAAGTGTATGAACCTGTTGAAATTGCAAGTGATGAAGAGGACGAAATTCCCGTGAAAACTGTAGGGTGTATTAGGAAAGTGTCTAATCCTGAAAAAATTGGTGATAGTGTGTCAATACCGCACGAGTTGTTAGAGTCGATAGGGACGCATCAGCATACTAACTTGCATGGGATTGACCATCGGATTTTATTGAATGCTGGAACTACACTAAATGTCACTAACACAACAAATTTATTTAATGATTTTAATAATATCAATTGTGTGTTAGTTCATGATAGCCCCAAACACGTGGGAGTTCTCCCGACCTTGGAAAGAGGTCATGATGAAAGGCTATAATTTCCTCTAGCCAAGGGCATTCATCTAATAGTTGCGGTAAAGGATCTTACACCTATTCCAAGTTCTGCAACTATCTCTTTTGATCCATTCCTTGCTACCAGAACCAACGAGCCAAGCCCATTTAACCCAAAGTCACAAAAATCGCCGAATAGTTTAAAAATTCGCGAATTTAAAGTCCCCTGAATTATTCGCAAATTTTTCAAAAATTCGCCAAATCCCCGAACTTCGCGAATAATTCGCGAATTATTCCCGAATAATTTTCGAATTTTTCAAAAAGATTAATTTTTTCAAATTTTTTTTTTCTCACCGATTTTTCCTCCAAATATTTCCTTGAACTTCCCGATTTTGCTGGATTTTTCCGAAATTTAACCTCGTCGAACTATTGTCGAACCCCGATTTTGTAACTATGATTTAACCAATTCATTACTCGTACCCTACCTGAGCCTTATGAGAAAAAGTTGAATGAGGAGGTTTTATAGTATCCGAACTTCACCACCAGCGTGGATAAAAATCAGGCATACCTCACAACATGGAAGGGCAAGCCGGGAGACAAGCATCCAAAGTGTACCATACGTGGGTTCTATAAGTCAATGGGATGAGTTCTCCCACCCACCCGGGGAGTGGAGACATCAAGATCGAGGGCATTGGATTTGGGCCGAGAAATTGTAAGCTGGAGAAGAAACGGAAAAGGAGCCTGAACGGAAGAGCCGAAAAGAAAAAGAACAAAAACGTGGTTAAGAGCTCAAAATCAAAGGGGCTGAAGACTGGGTTAGTCGATCGATCGAGCCCGAAGAGTCGATCAATCGATGGTGGACAATAAACAAATTAATGAGGTGATTTATGTTTGTCAGTCGATCGATCGAATATGAATTTTCAATCGATTGATTTAAGTCTGGCCTCTAGCGAATTAGTACTTTTTCAATCGATCGATCGACTATTTGCGCGAATTTTGATGGAATTTAGGTTTTAGGGTCAAACTTGTCTTTTTAATTTATTTGTTTTAGGGTTTTCATTTTGTGAGGCCTCCTATATAAGGTTTTTAAACAGTGAAATAAATAATTGATTATTGAATGAAAATTTGAGAGCTTGCTTTTGTGCAAACCCTAGAGAACTTGTAAAGAGTTTTCGATCGAATGAGCGAATCTTTCGAAACCTATAGAGTGTTCATTCATTTCTCGTGGGACTTGGTGTGAAGTCGACGTACAGCCTTTGTGTGAAGCCTTGAAATCCTTAGTGTGAAGCCTTGCACCTCTATCCTTCTATTCTATCTTTTTTTTTCTCTATTTATTATCTGGTAATATCTTCCCTTGTTTGATAAAATCCCTAAACACCAAATCTAAAATTTTTGAATCTTTTGATCTACTCCTTTTGAATTAATTCCTTAAGCCTTCGTTTTCCCAAACCTTTGAGGAGTCAAGAGACGACCCCATAATTATTGCTTGATGGCCTAAACTAGATCGAAACTCGAATCCTTCATCGGATCCCTTTTTCTAGATCGGGAATATCGATGCATGTGACACGGTAAAATTGAATTAGCCTAGTTGTTTTATTGAATTCCTTAAATTTACTTCATGTGTTGGGTGATTTCGACTATTTTCGTTATTCAACTGAATCTAAGGTTAATCTCAAACTTGCATAATTAGGGTTTTAGCGTTCATCCCACATCAGGGTAGGTTCAAGCATGGTATCAAAAATCGGTCAATACCGATACGTATCAGCGATACGTATCGGTTTTCGGCCAAACCGATACGTGTCGGTATCTAACTAAGTATCGGCCAATACGTCTCAGTTTCAACCGAGACAATTTTTTTCCTTGCTTTTGTTTTTTTACAAAATTGGCCGATACGTATCGGTATCGGCCAATTCGTATCAGCCCCGGGCAAACCGATGCCCGATTTGACACCTTGGGTCCAAGTGCCACATCCAAACTCAGATCTTTTATCAAATTGGTGATGTTTCCTTTAGTTTCCTAGTCACTTTGCCTGGGTCCAAAAAACTCTGTAAAGCTCTATTTATTATGAGATTGCTGAATTCTTTGGCTTGGGAGTAAGTCCAATGAAGACGCTATGAGTTTCTAAAAACTAATAAGCTTTATTGTTATTGTTATATATTTACTGTTTCCTTATTTTAAATATTCTATCAGTCCAACAAGGTATCAATATATTGATTATATACCATCCATCAGCATGTCAGCAACTCTGTATCAGACTCCTGAAGCAGTCTCTGCTCATGACTACTACAGCTAAATTTGGTGGTAGGCTTCTATAGCAAAACTGTCAAAACCTTGTCATAAAAATCTAAGGGATAACATATGAATAGAGATACCATCAACTAGACAAAATGAGCTACAGAAACTTGTGGAATCACAACTTCTCTGAAGCTTTCTTTCTTTCAAATTCATCAAAATGAATATGTATCTTATTCTATGCAGATTTTTATGTATTTTTTGTATGAATTGTTATGTTGAAAAGTTTTTCTTATTCCCTTCAGATTCTTCTACTTACTGCAAAATATTCTGAAATGTGTGATGGCCATATAATTTTCTTGGGCTTTCTTTTAATCAATAGATTATTGAGCTTATAACCTTTTAGCCATCGAATCCTACCAAAATCTAACTGTCATATTTTGTTTGGGCGGTGACATTTATAAGTTTGATAACCTTAAGATGCTAGTGACATTGCCCCATTAATCTCTGTTATGTATGTAGTTATTTATTTTCTTTATACCTGAGACTGACTCTTTCAGCATTTTAATCTGGCCAATGCACATAGCTTCTGATCAGTGAAAAATAGTCAAGAGATTGCTTTAACGGATTATGAAGCTTTTAAAATCTGCAGCAGTATTAAGTTTCCACTAAATTTAGTAGCTAAGAAGTGTTTCATCCTAGATTAAACCCTTTAATTGATTAATTCAACATTGGCTATTCCACCTATCATAGATCCTAGTGAAATGACAAATGAGTCAATGATCTGAGTGAAATTGTCATCTTTATCAAAATTTCAATTTGTATTAATAGCCTAGTCAGTCAGAGTCAGTTTGGCTGCATTAATGGAATCCTGTAAAACTCTGTTTATTATGAGAATTGACTAGTTTTTCAGCTTGGCCTGGTAATAATTGTAACATGACCAATTTTATAGTTAATAGTCTTAAGTTTAGAACCTAATCATGATTTTCTATGTTTCTCATATGAAATATTCTATCATATGTGTTGTATTTGGCCATCCAGCATGGCATCAATATTTTCTATCATCAAGTTGGAAACTCTTTTCATGGCTGTTGCAATTAAGCGTAGTCACTAAGTCGCATATGGGAATAATTGGTCAATTCGGGAAAATTGTTTGCAAGCAGAGCGGTTTCTTTCTACGTCATATCGTTCTAGTATCATATGCCACCATTCTCTACTGCAATCTCCATGGATGAAGGTATTGAATTAGGGAGCCATTACTTGCACATGCTTTTCAAGTGATTGCACCAGATTGCACCAAATTTAAAAGAAAGACTTGCAGGTTTTGGCCACTTCTATTATGTGAAAACACCATCTAAGCCGTTTGATTTGAAGGCCATGATTTAAAGATATTAATTGCCAAAGATTAGGACAAAATATAATTTTCATCATTTGATTAAATGGAGTCAAAGGCTATTATATAATTCAACAGTTGACTATAATAGATCATATGAAAAGTATCGTGTTTTGCTCCAATTTTATGTACCAAAGATCTATTGATTATGAACTTCAAATCAGACGGCTCATATTGCATTTTTACATATCAAACTTCCCCAAAATATCAAGTCTTTCTTTAATATCGGTGCAATCACTTGAAAAACGTGTGCAAGTAATGGCTCCCATTGATTTATTATGTGCTATCCAATTTGATATGCATTCTTCATATCATCCAAATTGCTGATATATATCAACAATACATCTCGTTGAGATAAACCCCACCATCCTACTTTTAAGCCATGTGGCGACATATGGTGCACATTTCAAACCAATCCAAGTTGTTCAAATGATAGGGCATCATTTGAACTGAAATCAGCCTGAAAATACTACCAACAGAAGATTCATATCTTTCAATTGTAGCACTTTTATATGTCATATTAAGGTAGAAGGATCAGTGATTCGATTCCTTTAATAGTTGTGCTTTGGTCTGAGTTTAGGTCAAAATCCAAATGATGGTCTGCCATGTTCAAATGATAGTATGCAATTTAGAAAACTTGGACTGGTACGTGGCCAAAAAAGTGAGTGTTTTCTCAACTAGAATTGTGCTCCCATTAATCCGATTATTATTACCCATGAATGATGATGGTCATCATCATTATCAATTTTTATTGTATTTTATTTTGTTCCTTTAGGCAGATGGAAAAAAAAATCAAATAAATGCTTCCGTGGGGGAAATCGGCTCCTTTTCAGTACCCAACGTGTTGCTTTCATTCTTTTATAAGGCTGCGTATGGCATTGCTCGTTGGTAGTCCCTGCCATAGCAGAGCTCACCTGCTTTAGCAGGTTACCATCCTCTTTGTTAACATCCCGGTACCTGTTTTAGCAGGTACCCCTTCTCCTTCATAACTCCTTGCATAGCAAGATTTTATGCATGATTTACCTGCACTAGCAGTTCTACTCTCCTCTCTACTAGCTCCCTATTAGAGCAAATAGAATCAGCTCTGACAAGGAGTGAGTAGAGAGGAGGGTAAAACTGCTAAACAGGTAAATCATGCATAAAATCTTGCTATGCAAGGAGTTATCAAGGAGAAGGGGTAACTTACTAAAGCAGGTGAGCTCTGATATGGCAGGGGCTATCAAAGAGCAATGCCATACGCAGCCTAAGTTTCTTTACGTCCCAGGACACATGGTTTCCTAGTTGAGAGATTTCGTTATATGTCATATTATGGTGACAGAGAATATTTGGCTTAATTGTTGTGAGGACTCTTTAAAGATGATCAGATATGTATGGCTCAGTTGTTGTGTTTCACGTATTGCAGCATGGAAGCTGAGATCACTTCCTAGATTCAACACTAATGCACAAATTTTTTTGGAGCAATTGCTATGTGGAGTAGCATCCGACCATCTAAATGTAGATGATCAGGTAAGCTAGAAGATATCATAACTGCGAAATTGTTATGTTGAATTGCTTTTAGGGCGTCACATGTATAAGCTTCAGAACCTTAAGATTATCAAGATTACACAACCTTTTAGCCACAAATCTCTTTTTTTATTTTTTATTTTAATTCTCTATAACTTGGAGTTTACTTATTTCGCTGGTTTGTTTGGCACAAATTCGGGTTCACAATTCGCAGTTCACTGCTATCAAACAAACCTGATTCACTTGGGATAGGATGAGTTTTGAAAGTATTTTTTAATTAAGTAATATAAATTTTCCCTCTTTAATAAAAGAGATGCAAATTTCCACTTGGTTGGGCATAAAACTTGAAAATTATGCTCTTTGGTTCAAATCTCGTCTTTATTTTAAAAAAATTTATTTGAAACAAAATAATTAGTATTAACTAGTCAATTCACTTTTCATGCTTATCGGATTCAGTTGAACTACGAATTGGTTCGATGTACTAAATTCGTGATTCACTAGGTGAATGAGCGAATAAAGCTACATAGCCTGAGTGATGGGGACATCCGATTCAAGCAACCGCCCATAACATATCGGAGGTGAAAGAAGAACATCAAAGTAATCAGAAAGAAGAAAAGTAACTTATCGATAGAAGAATAACTTTTAATCCCGTCACTTTTATGTTTGGCTTATTTTAAAGTGTCAAACGAAGTCGGATTGATGCGAAATTGGTCATATTTGAAGGCTTATCGAAGTAGCTTTCCAACGAGCCAAAATTTGAGCAATTCCGATAAGTATTGAAGAAGTTATGGTCAGTTTTCGGAGGCTGCACATAAAGTGACGAATTTCAAGAATCCTAATTGAATTAGGATTAGTATCTTTTATTATTTTATTTTAGAAAGTAAGAGTTGTTTCTTTTATTAGAAATATGATTAGTTTCCTTATTGTTTTAGGATTTTATTGTTTTAGAAGAATTATGATATTTCTTTTATTTGAATTAGGAATTAGAGTTATAATAGGATTTCTAATTTTATGCATTGGTTAGCTTATTTAAAGGTTTGTAAACACTTTTATTATAACTTTTTGGTTAATGAAAATTGCTTATGCAAAATTGAGAGTTCTAAACTTTTGTGAGGGTGTGATTCTCTCAAAACGGAGAGCGATTCTTCGATTCCTGCTTGCGGTTTGGTGCGAGGCCAACTCTTCTTCCATCTCTATCTTCTTTAGATTTACGGTCTGTGAAAGTGGCGTGATCCTAATTATTTTATTGATTTCATAAAAGCTCTAAATCAATATTTTGTTCATTATTAATTTTATTAACCTTTTATTTTCGTTTGGTATCGAGAGAACCCGCTTGCGAGTTGGTTCGGCGCCCTAAAACTATCAAAGATCTAGTCGTTCATAAGAACCCTAGTCTTCTAGATCCGCGATAGGGAACGTACACGAAAGTAACGCTATTTTGGGCCGAAATTAAATCACCTAATTGAATTTCTAAAATTTTTCGTGGTAATTTGTTATAAGAAATTATTATTTTTAATTGATTAAATTAATTTTAATCCTAATCTCAGCCCTAGCATTGCATTTAATAAGTTCCCGCATCAAATTGGTATCAGAGCGTCAGTTTAGTTTTAGGGTTTTAGTGCTAATATAAGTTTTAGCGTTTATTTTTATTTTATTTTTTTAGTTTTTTAAAAAAATAAAAAATAAAAAAAATCAGAAAATGTCTAGCTTTTGTCTGAAAATTTTCGTATGCTCTTTTGTCTGAAATTTTTTTTCTGATTTTTTGTCTGCAATTTCCGTCTAGCTTTTGTTTGTTTGTTTTTTTGTTTTTTGTTTTGGAAAGCTTTGTCTGAATTTTTTTTTAGTCTAGTCTTTGTCTAAATTTCCTTGCATCATCATGGATCCCAATAAGTTAGAAGCCCTGATTAAGAGACCTGACCGCCCGGATGGATGAACACCACAATCAGGTGCAACAACAGTTGCGAGACCTACAAATCTGGCATGAAACTTTAGAAACCCGCATGGAAGAAATCAATGAGCTCATCGCCGAAAACCCCAATTGAGTCCACACCCATAAACGTAGGAGGGAAGTTCCTCATCGTCGCGAAATCCACACCGAAGAAATCAGTAAAAATGGATGCCCCTAATTTTGATGGGAAAAGACAACCTAAAGTCTTTCTCGAGTGGGTCACCGGTATGGAAAACTACTTCGAGTGGTACGCCATGTCCGAAGAGCGAAAGGTCCGCTTTGCAAAGGTCAAACTTACAGGCCAAGCTCGACTTTATTGGATGGGTCTAGAGTGCCGAAGACAGTCCAACAGTCTTACTCCCATTTCCACTTGGGAAGAGATGAAGGACCAATTGAGCGATAAATATGTTCCTCTATCCTACGAGGAACGCATTCTTGATCAGTGGCATTCATTGCGTCAAGGAAATTCATCGGTCATTGAATACATCGATAAGTTCGAAGAACTAAAGACCCAGGCCGATGTGACTGAACCGGAAAAGGTTACCCTATCCCATTTCGAATGGGCCTTCTCCCAGAACTGCAAAGGGAACTTATTCCGTACCCTGTTGATAATCTAGACGAATGTTTCTCTAGAGTCGAAGAGCTAGAGCAATACCTCAAAACTAGTACTCCATCTAGTTATAAGTTTAGTTATCGGTCCAATGCACCTGAGTCAAAGCCCAACATTAGTGCCCCGTTTGCTAGGTCCAACCCCGTTACTACACCGGTAACTCGAGTCCATAAGGGTAAGAGTCCAATGCTCGAAGGCCCTAAGAGTGGTGGTCAAAATAAATGTTATAAGTGTCACGACATCGGGCATGTTGTAGCACAATGCCCATCTCGAAATTTGTTCATAGTTGAGGACACCGAAAATGAGCATGATGAAGGTACTGTTGAAGTTTACGAGCCTGAGTCGTTCTCTAGTGATGAAGAAGATTGTGTAGGGGAACGAACAATGGCGTGCCTTAGGGATGTCTCCTATCCCGTTGGGGAGGATAATACCTTGCGGGTTCTTGTGGTTAGATGTGCTCTAGCCCAATCAAAGGAGAGTGTTGATTGGTGACGGGATAATATCTTTTATACCATAGCCACATGTGGGATGAAAGCTTGTCGAGTCCTTGTTGACAGTGGAAGTTGTACCAATGTGATTTCTGAAAGTACAGTTTCTCGTTTGGGGCTCACGCCCATAGCTCACCCACGACCCTATAAGATTGCTTGGGTTAATTCATCATCCATCCCTGTTTCACAAAGGTGTCTGGTTCCTATACAATTCGGATCGTATGAGGACACCTTGTGGTGCGATGTTGTGCCCATGGATGTGGGGCATATTATCCTCGGGAGGCCTTGGTTGTATGACATCGATGTTACACTATTCGGTCGATCGAACGTGTGTTCCTTTACTCACAAAGGTCAGAAAATACAACTTAATCTGTTACCTCCAAAGGCACCCATAGTGAAGTCAACAAAGTCGAGTGATAAAGGCTTATTAGAGAGAGAGAAGACATCTAAGGCCGTTCACATCGTTAGCTCTCTTGAGTTTGAACGAGGCGCTAAGACAGAGGACATCGTCTATGTCCTTATCAGAGTTGAAAAGTCTAAAGAATCAGGCGTTGAGGTTCCAAAAGAGGTCAAACCAATCTTGAGTGAGTTTGCGGATGTCTTTCCCGAAGACCTTCCAAATGAATTAGCACCTCTACGGGACATCCAACACACCATCGATTTAGTCTTTGGAGCTACCCAACTTGCCCCACTATCGTATGAATCCATCCGAACACTCGGAGTTAAAAAGGCAAGTTGATGAGCTTCTCCAAAAGGGGTTCATAAAGAAAAGCTTAAGTCTCTATGTCGTGTCAGCGCTGCTCACACCCAAGAAAGACGGAACTTGGAGGATGTGTGTGGATAGTCGCGCGATTAACAAGATCACGGTCAAGTATCGGTTCTCGATACCAAGATGGATGATATGTTAGACATGATGGTAGGTGCCACAATCTTTTCGAAAATCGATTTGAAGAGTGGGTACCATCAAATCCGAGTTCGTTCCGGGGACGAATGGAAAACTGCCTTCAAAACCAAAGATAGTTTGTACGAATGGTTTGTCATGCCTTTTGGGCTTTCGAACGCCCCGAGTATATTTATGCGTATCATGATGCAAGTGTTACGGCCTTTCATCGGCAAGTTCCTTGTAGTTTATTTTGACGACATCCTCATCTACAGCCACAACAAAGAACAACACTTGGACCATTTAAGGCAAGTTTGTGTGACTCTCCGAGGAGAGAAGTTGTACGCGAACCTGAAGAAGTGCATGTTCATGTCACATCGCGTCGTGACTTTGATGGAATGACTACAGACCCCGAAAAGGTCAAAGCTATCGTTGAATGGTCCGAACCTTGGAACATTCGCAAAGCCCGTAGCTTCCATGGGTTAGCCACATTTTATAGGCGGTTCATCTGTAACTTCAGTACGGTAACTTCCCCTATCACCGATTGCATCAGAAAGGGGGAGTTTAAATGAACACCTACTGCGGCTAAGGCTTTCAAGGAGATTAAGTCTCGAATGACGGAAGCTCCTGTCATGCACCTTCCTGACTTCTCTAAGGTCTTTGAAGTTGCGTGTGATGCGTCAGGCATAGGTATCAGAGGAGTATTAAGCCAAGAGGGCCATCCGATAGCTTATTTCAGTGAAAGGCTAAATGAGGCCAGGCAGAAGTGCTCAACCTACGACAAAGAATTCTACGCGGTAGTTCAATCCCTTAAATATTGGAAACACTATCTACTACCACATGAATTCGTCTTGTTTTCGGACCGCGAAGCCCTGCGATTTTTGAATTCTCAAAAGAAGTTAAACCCATGACATGCGAAATGGGTTGAACAACTTCAAGGGCTTAAGTGAACTTAAAGCTCGCTCGCGCGAGGCCTCGCGTGCCTAGCTTTAGTAAGCTAAAATCCAATCACTCGTGCAGGATTGGAGGTGTCTGTGAGCTCGCACGCCCGAGCTTCAGAGCTTGCTCGCGCGAGAAACATTGTCAGACTTGTTTGGTTTCTGTTTGTGTGAATTCTTTGAAAATAGGTATCTTAAGTTTTCTTAAGATTCTCCTAAGGAGTGTTTGGACACTTGCAATGTTGGACCAAGGTGTGGAGCTTCCGCGTGAGTCCCCAAGAGGTTTTGTGTGTTTTGCGTGAAATCATACCGAGGTAGGAGAATCTCAAAATCACTTACATTCTATTTTAATTCATATGGATATTTTGAAATCAATTGGAACACTATCAATCTGAGTTTTGCTTTTAAACATGATCTTCGAAACTGTGCATAAGACATCTGAACTTTGCATCTGCAAACTTGAACATGATTAAGAACTCTGAAAATCTGAATCTGCCTGGAATATGAAATTTGAATCCTGAATCCTAAATCCTGAGCTCTGCATCTGACTTATATATTAGAATTTGAATCTGAATTATGTATTAGAATCTGCATTTGATTTGAGGTTCACTTGAACGAACCCCTGTATTCCTGTACAATATCCTGGCGCAAGTTACCCTCATAATGCACGGGCTTGTTGCAATTCCTGAAAAAGGATTCATTGAACGATGATGGTTAGTAGGGTTTCCCATCGGCATTACTCCTGCTCTCATGATATATTAACTTGAGAGATAAATTAAGTTAAGATTTAAGTCATTGAATTCAATAAGTTTGCATGCATAAGTTAAGACTGAATAGGAATCTGAAATAATATAAAAGTCCGATCTGTTTGCATCTGATTTAGGAATCTACTTTGAAACTTCAAATATGAAACTACTTCTAATCCTTGTATTTAAACGTAGTCATTCAATCTTTTTTAAATACCTATTTTGAAACTAATGTGCTAAGAACTGTTTTTGAAACCATATTTATTAAGATATGATGTGATTGAGTTTAGTTTCTTCTACTGAGCTTAGTTGTTAGCTTACTCCGACTATACGTCACAGGTATGGCTTTAGACACTGCAGCTCGGGGCTACGAGAGTGACCCTGACTATATTCCGGAGGACGAATCTGAGATTCCTCCTGAGGAATTCTTTCCCTTTTAAGAGTCTGATTTATCTTTTGTGCGCTTTTTGAGAGATTAGACTTAGGCTTGGTATGTCCGGCCTAGAATTTCATGTAATTATATACTTTTGTTTTTGTGAACCATCTTTCGGTGATGGTCAGCCATCACCGGTGGTTCGTTTCGATTTTTTTGCCCGTAGTTTTTCACCTGGGATTAGAACCGTTATTTTTTCATACTTGCTGCATAGAAATGGAGATTTCTTTTAGTATTACTCTAATCTTTTGCTTAAGTTCTGTCCGGCTTATCGATTTATCGATAGGTTGGCGAACCGGCCTTCCTGGTATTTCTGATACAGGAAAGTCTGGTCATCATAATTATTGTTATGAGATTGACTCTCCTCGCCATCTCGTTGAGATAACAGCCCTACCATCCTACTTTTAAGCAGTGTCATGACATATGGTGCGCATTATTCATTTGAACTGAACTCAGCAAAAAAATCCCAACCAACAGAGGATTCATACCTCTCGATTGCAGCAGTTTAATATGGCCTCCTATGGTAGACATAAGCAGCGGTCCATATTAAGTATAATGATTAGATGGTTCGAATCCTCTAATAGTCAGTGATTTTTGCTGAGTTTAGTTCGTATTATGGTCTGCCGTTTGGAAAAGTTGGTTTGGTAATAATTTGTTGCCTGTTGCCTGAAAAGAGGTATGAGTGTTATCTCAACTAGACAGTGTGCTCCCATTAATCTGATTACTACTATCCGTGAATAATTATATCCTTTTTGATACCCAAGATGTTCCTATCTTTCTTTTATAAGCTTCTTTATATTTTCTGTTGTAATGTTGGGGTAAATTGTTTCCAAGCTGAAAGATGTTCTTATATCTCTTATCATGGTGAAAGAATATATTTGGCTTAGTTGTTGTGTGTACTCTTTAAAGATGATCAGAGATAGCTCAGTTATTAGGTTTCAGGTATTGCAGCATGGAAGCTGAGAGTGCCTTAGATATCAATTCAGAAGTTGCTCACTAAATTATTTTAGCCAAAGCTAGAGTTCATGGGCGTGTTTGGATGCTATGAGATGAAGACTGTATTTCCGTTTGCGCTGTTTCAACACCTATCAAACCTTTCCAATTTTTATGTGTATGGGTGCAGGGAGATTGAGGAGATAGCAGCAGGAGAAGGAGAGATAGCCGAAGCAAGTAATAATACCATCACACTCCCTAGATTATACAGTCTACATTTGATGTCTTTGCCTAAACTGAGGAGAGTCTGCAAGGGGGAGCTGGTTTGCAAATCACTTGTGTCTATAACAATATTGAATTTCCCACTGTTGAAGAAGCTTCCTCTTTTAGAAAGATTGAAGCAGAGAAAGAATGGTGGGACGCATTGGAGTGGGATGATCCTAACACCAAGATACTCCTCCAACCTCGTTTCAAAGAAAGATCATAAGAAGAAGAAGAATATTTCAGAAAACAGGAAAAAGAAGAGGCAGAGACGAGAGGCGGGAGATAGAAGCCGAATTGAAAGTGGTGAGACACACAAGGATAAAATGACCTTCAAAAGCTGCACAAAACAAGTAAGCTTGTAAGTTTCTCTTTCTTCTCCCTTTCATCAACAAATGACTTTTGCTGTTATTTACTTCTCCTCATTCCTTATCTTGCTTTCTTGCCCTAAAATAACCGTAAATTCACTGAACCATTATAAACTGACCTCTCATGGCTTGGCTTTCTTGTTGACTGTTTACTGCATATATTTCAGGCATAGATATAACGTATTTTATAGCTCAGAAATTCTAGCTGGATACAAGTAAAATGATCTGTATGAACCTCTTGTCTAACGGTTTTCCCTGCATGAAGATCTCTGACTTTGATGAGAGTGTTCAACATCAACCAATGGATAGTGATAGGTTTATATATGATCATTGTTAATTTGAATCTATATACAACTGTCTAACTGAGATTGGATCTCAAGTCTCCATTCACAGGCTTTATAAGGGTTATGAAGCAGCTTTTCGCCACTTAATCTCATCAAAAGTTCACTTCTAAGGATTTCAGGGCACCAAAAACTAAGTGACCGTTGGCATTTGATGGGATCAAGTGGCTAAAAATGGGCTTCATACTAAGTGACCGTTGGCATTTGATGGGATCAAGTGGCTAAAAATGGGCTTCAAACTTGATGATTTCTCCTATTCTATGGGCCATTAATCCAAATTAAAAACAAGGGATTTGCAATTGATTCTCCCCAATGGCTTCATAAGGCTTTGAAGAGCCCTTGAGCCTTCAAAAGTCGTTCAAAGCGGAATTCCACAGATTTCAAGTGGTATCTCTTGCAATCTGTGATTGTCAGCTTTTGACTGAGTTAGGTGGCTAAAAGGCGGTTATTAATAAGCAATGATGCCTTGGACAAGGTACTAGATTGATTATCCATAAAAAATTATTATGTTTTGTTTGGTAGGTCTCCATCATATTCATTAGAAGAGGAGGCTTCTATATGATAGTCGTAGGTTCAACAACATTGCACAAAATTTTGTGGCGCAATTTTATACGGAGTACTAGCCACCCATCTAAATGTAGATTATTAGGTAAGCCGGAGGTATAGAACTCTGTTTTGCAGATTTTTTTGTGATTTAAGATTATTCATTTTTTTATATTCTTTGTTGAAAAATTATAATTATTCTTCTCACAACATTTTATTTACGCCCAATTATTTTAAAAAGTGTGCCAGCCATATAATTTTTTTTGTTTTTTTTGCTATTTTATCAATAGATTATCAAGCTTACAAATAATTTTTTAGGCTCCTAATCCTACCAAATGCTGACTTTCACAAATCTTTGGGGACCTGACAATATAAACTTGATAATCTTAAGATGCTAATGATCATGCCCCATTAATTTTTTTATTTTATTTCGGAGATTGACTCTTCTCAGCATTTTAATCTGGCCAATGCAGTTTTTTAGCTTCTGAATGATATAACAGTAACCAGTTCTTTCAAACGAATTTTGATGATCTTAAAAATATGTTGATTTGGTGGCTACGAAGTTTTTCCTCCAAGATTAAAGCATTTCTGTGAAGACCCAAACCAGGCTAACCCGACCCATCTCTTGGCCTAGACCAGACCCAACCTAAAACCCTTATAACCCTTCTCTCCTATTGCTGCTCAACACCCAAAACCTTCTCCCACCTACCTCCATCAGTCGAACTAGACACTGAGGCTGAAGCGAGAACCCCGCTACGGAGGCATGGTGCTCGGAATGGGCCGGTCGTCCGGCGCCGTTCGACGGCAGGCTCGCCTGCACACGCCACCACCAACCCTCCTCCTTTTCTAGCTATAAATAAGGATCGACCCCCTCTTCTCCAACCCACTATTCAACTGGTAAGGTCCTCTTCTTCTTCTTCTTCTTCTTCTTCTTCTTCTTCTTCTTCTTCTCTCTCTGCTATCCCTCATCTTCTTTTCTTTTATCCTGGGGCTGGCTCAACCTCCAGCCACGATCATCGGAGCGATCGTTATCGCCCATCTGATGCCCCTGCGGCCATCACGATCATTTAATCCCACCCCTTTTCTTCCTCCCGTGCCATACGCAGCCCTCAACCATTTTTATTTTTCTTCTCTGTGCTATCACAGCCGGTAGCCTTAAGCCTCCCATTTCATTTCTCATTTTCTGTTTATATATATATATATATGTATGGTATAAGGTATAAAAATATATTTATTTATATGCATAGTATAATTATCATTTTAAAAACCTAGCCATTTACTCATTTATGTTAATTTTGCCATTAAAATATATGATGGTTTATAACCCATAGGCAGTCAAGGACGTTTCCAAATTCCTAACCCATTTTATAAAACATTTTTTTTGAATATGTTTATTTACCAGGCTTAAAATCAGTCAATTATTATAGAATATGTCCTTAAGTGTTTACAAAAATATGTCCCTATCATGGATTTCAAAAGGATTTTAAGGTGGTTGCATTTCGTAATATCCCCAGTGTTATGGCCCTACTCGATCGTCATACCCTATCGGCGTGTCAAGACCCATTCGATCTTGAAACTCAACCTATCCCAATCGGTACCCTATCGGCTGACCCTTCCGTGAACTGATTCAACCCCTAACTCATAATCCCCACGTAGTTATTCAACTCTTTGGTCGAGACATCGCTTAGTGCTAACACACTGCTGTTCTCATGCAGGCAACACAGCGAGCGACCCGAACTTCAACCACCCCCATCGCGATCATCAAGGAAGCGCGCATCAAGGCAAGTGGCCTACCCTTATCACATGATTTTGATTAAGTAAATTAGTACTAAGTAAATAGTATATATATATATATATATACGCGATTACGCGCAACCCTATAATTATGAACTGAAACCCTTAGGTAGTGTGATACATCTGTGAAACATTATTTGGTAATGATATTATAAGTATGCTAGAATAACCGGGTAAGGATTTGTTCATTTATCTCTACATAATTGTGATTGTTAATTCAAGTTCTGACATAAAGTAAATCGTAGTTGATTCTTGATGGCATGTCATGTATTTGAACATATGGGTAAGCATGGTTATTGCATGAATTATCATGAACTGGTAGGAAGAGGAAATGATTAGGAAAATGGATGGACGATAGTATTCACATCTTTTTGAAAAGCATCATGAATACCATTTGGATTATGAAAGGCATCAATTATTGAACACATGATTTTCCATCGCATACGTTGTGCATTGATATAAATATATGATATTTCTTGTGTGGATCCCCCCATCGGGCAGGCATGGGTTTCGGACGAATGTCCGTGTTATTGCTTTCATTTATGAAGTACGTATTGCCTACCTACCTGCCATGGTAAGGCGTGAAAGTTAGACATGTAATGTGATGTGGTAAGGACCACCTGGACGGAGGTGAAGTCCAAAGGGGTCACATGTGGCTGTACCATGGATCCGGTACTATAGTAGTAGAACCTACACTCATAAATGTGTAGCCGCTGATGTTAAGTTATTTTCCCTTGTTTTCCTTTTAAAGAAAAACTTCATGTTTTTGACATATACACCTCATTCATACTTGATGATAGTGCACATGCAATGTATTGAGAACAATCGGTGAAACTGTTTACATATATACAACTCCTGCTGAAATCGGTAGAATGATCAACTATGAATTGTTTTCATCTTGTTATTAAGACGTAGCCTACTAGATATATCAGGGGGTCACTTGTTGAGTTTGTCTCACTCCCGTTGTTAACATTGTAGCGACGAACCAAGTTAAGCACCAAACTCCGCGAGAAGAGACGTTAGAAGACCTCCTAAATTAGAGCCAAGGAGTCAGCCAGGTCTTGTGTCGGTTGTAAGGGCTTTCGGAATTGTAATTGTATTCACGATAAACAATGGATTGTAACAATGATGTACTCTTATTTTGTGATCATGAATGAAATAGTGGATGAAGTGTTTTGGTTAACCTTTAGTTCTGTTTTGATTATTGAATTTGCTCACGCTCCGAAGTTCGCGGTATATAGAATTTTGGGGCGTGACAGTTTGGTAATAACTGTCACGAACATAGCATAGTAATAATAATATTCTCGTAAGGAAAGTGATTAGACTATATTTTATTTTATATAGATGGTACGAGGACGAGGCATCAGGACGCCACGCACTAGGAGACCCGTAACACCTGCAAACAACCCACCTGTTCCACCTGCATCTGATGCTACCGCTCGGGCTCTGGAAGCCATTGCTGTTGCCCTAACCCACCTGGTCCCTAACGGGAATGGTTCGACATCAACGGGCACGAATCACACTGACTGTGGAGGCGATTTGGAAAGATTCAAGAAATTGAACCCCCCAACCTTTAGAGGCACCACCGACCCTTTGGTGGCAGAGCGATGGATTGAAGATGTTGAGAAGATACTCGAGGCAATGAGATGCACGGAAGAGCAAAAGGCTAGATTTGCCATCTTCCTGTTGGCTGGAGAGGCACATCGTTGGTGGCAATTGGTGGAAAGATCAGAGTTAGCAACAGGAGAAGTCGTTGTTTGGGATAGATTCGTAGGGATATTCTTTGAAAAGTATTTTCCCCGACATGTCCGAGAGCATAAAGGAGCTGAATTTGCTAAACTTGAGCAAGGCAACATGACTGTGGCTGAGTATGAAGCCAAGTTCGTCGACCTAGAACGATTCTATAGACACCAACTCACAGATGGAGAAAGGGCGCAGAAATTCGAGTATGGCCTTAGACCTGACATCCGCGAACGCCTCTCCGTGCTATTCTCTGAAGACTACAAGCTATCGGTTAGAAGAGCCTTGAAGGCGGAAGAAGATATCAAACGAAACCGCCCAACTCACGAGAAGCGTAAGGACCTGGTAGGCGGAGACTGGCGAGTACCTTCCTTCCAACACGCAGCACCTAAACGGACCCGATTCGAAGACACACGAGTTGGATTTACGAGGCCGTCATGCACGGTATGTGGGAAGAACCATGGCAATGCACCATGTCGGTACGCGCAGGCTACCTGTTATAATTGTGGAGAACCAGGACATGTGTCACGAGCTTGCTCCAAGCCGCCGAAACACTGCTTTGGGTGCGGAAGGACAGGACACGTGAGGAAAGACTGCCAAGCATCAAGAAATCCCCAACAGTTTAGACAACCATTTTCATCTCATCAGCAACAACAACGTGCACGACCAGTTCAGTTTCATGCAGGACGACCCAACCAGCAGCAATCCCAGCAAGGACAACAACCACGCCAGAATGCGCAAGGGCGAGTGTTCGCCATGACCCAACGTGATGCCGAAACCTCGGAAGCTGTAATCCAAGGTAATGCCCCAATCTTCGAAACCACAGCCAAAATTTTATTTGACTCCGGAGCCACACACTCCTTTGTATCACCATCTTTTGCACAATCCTTGAAATCCAAACCTCACCCTTTAGACCTTGCACTCACCTTCACTAACCCGATTGGAGATTCCCTAATTACTAATACTATGTACAAAGATTGCGCCGTAGAAATAGATGGTCGGCAATTGGCCGCCAATTTGATTCTGCTAGACATGGTAGATTTCGATGTTATTTTAGGTATGGACTGGCTTACCTCTCACCACGCAAGTATTGATTGCTTTCGAAAGCGAGTTAGTTTTCGTATCCCGGGTCAACGGAGATTCTCATTTTAGGGTATTGTTAGGACTCCTAATTCGCCCATCATTTCAGCCATTAAAGCTAGACGATTTCTTTCAAAAGGTTGTCAGGGTTACCTAGCGTACGTCATTAGCAAGGATAAGAGTGAGCCCGAAATAGAATCAATCCCCATTGTCAATGAATTTGCTGACGTTTTTCCTGACGACTTACCTGGACTACCTCCCATCCGAGAGATTGAGTTCGCGATAGACTTATTCCCAGAAACACATCCCATCTCGAAGGCTCCTTATCGCATGGCACCAACGGAACTCCAGGAGCTCAAGAAGCAGTTGGAAGAACTACTAGAGAAAGGACTCATCCGCCCAAGTGTCTCACCCTGGGGCGCACCGGTCTTGTTCGTAAAGAAGAAGGACGGATCCATGAGGCTATGCATCGATTACCGGCAGCTGAACCAAGCCACCGTCAAGAACAAGTATCCATTACCTAGAGTCGATGATCTCTTCGATCAACTTCAAGGTGCGACGGTTTTCTCAAAGATTGACTTGAGGACGGGCTACCACCAACTAAGGATCAAGGAAGGCGACGTAGCGAAGACGGCATTTCGAACCCGTTATGGGCACTACGAGTTTCTAGTGATGCCCTTTGGCTGATTTAACGCCCAAAGAAAGACATTCATGGACATGATGAATAGAATTTTCAAGCCCTTCTTAGATAAGTTTGTAGTGGTGTTCAAGTGATTTATATTTTAATCTACTCCAAGAACCGTGTAACACGAGGACCATTTAAGGATAGTTCTGCAAATCTTAAGGGAGCACCAACGTATGGGAAGTCGAAAAGTGTGAGTTCGGCTGACAAGTATCTTTCCTAGGACACATAATCTGAAAGGAGTTTGCTGATCCAACCAAGTAGTAAATCGGGAGAAACCAAAGAATGCAACGGAGGTTAGAAGCTTCTTAGACTAGTTGGTTATTATCGACGCTGTGAAGGATTTCTCCAGTGATAGCAACTCAATGACGAAGCTCATGAGGAAAGGTGCTAAGTTTGAGTGGGGAGACGACTGCGAGCAAAGCTTTCAAGAGTTGAAGGAAAAGTTGACAACAGCGTCTTGTGATCCCATCTGAAGTGGAGGATTCAAGTCTGATGATGCTCGGAAGAGGATTAGGTGTACTTATGCAAAGACAAGAAAGTCGCCGCCACGCTCCCGCATAACTAAAGCCTCACGAGGAGAATTACCCCACCCACGATTTGGAACTAGGTCATCTTCGCATTAAAGATTTGGAGACACCAGACGGGGAAAAGTTCACATCTTCACCGATCCCAAAAGCTTGAAGTGCATTACTACACAGGAGCTGAACATGCGACAAAGGCGTTGGATAGAAGTGTCCAAGGACTACGATTGTACCATTCAATACCATCCGGGTAAAGCAAATACCAGAGTCGACACATTGAGTCGAAGTCGCAGGAACCTCGCCGCACTAATGATGAAGAAGTGGAAGTTACATGAAGATTTTGGAAATTTGAGCACGCCCATTCAAGAAGTAGAACCCAAGTTCGTGTGTGCAAATCGAGCATGCAACCCACAATAGTCGAAGGATAAAGGAGGGACAACGCTAAGACCCGTAAATCTTAAAGTCTAGAGGAAGTCAAGAAAGGAGAAAGACTAGAGTTCACGGACCTCGATGGCTTGCTGAGGTATCGAGATCGATCATGTGTACCAGCCATCGAAGTGAAGAAAGAGTCGCTAGACGAGGCGACAAGTCTCGTCGTAGTGCATCCGCAAAGACAAAGATGTACCATGATCTAAAGCGTCACTTCGTGGAATAACATGAAAAGGAGATCGCCGAGTACGTCTCAAGATGCCTCACATGTCAACAGACTAAAGCCGAGCATATGAAACCTTCAGGATTGTTACAGCCATTGCCGATACCAGTGTGGAAGTGGGAGCGCATCAACATGGACTTCATCACCGGACTACCAAAGACGAGGAACGGCTACGATTCAATCTGGGTGATAATAGACGGACTCACCAAGCATGCACACTTTCTACCCGTCAAGGTTACTCAGACGACGGAGAGTCTTGCGAAACTATACATCAAGGAGATTGTTCGATTACATGGTGTACCTGTGATAACTGTATCTGATCGAGACTCCAAGTTCACCTCAGGAATTTGGAAGAAAGTTCAAGATAAATTGGGCACGAAGTTACGTTTCAGCACCGCTTTCCACCCTCAGACGGATGGGCAAGCAGAAAGGACGATTCAGACGTTGGAGGATATGCTACGAGCATGTGTATTGGACTTCAAAGGAAGCTGGGATGATCACTTACCCCTAATCGAGTTCGCCTACAACAATAGCTACCAAGCAAGTATACAGATGGCACCTTCAAGGCTCCCCACGGAGGCCTTGTCGATCGCCGCAGATGTTGGAGCCAAGTGAGAACTAAGTCTACTTGACCAGAGCTAGTGCAACAAACCACGAGAATATCAAGCTCATTCGCTAACGCCTACTCCCGCTCGAGTCGAGAAAGCTTCGCTGATCATAAACGAAAGGAATGCGAGTTCGACGTCGGAGATCGTGTACTTCTCAAGGTGTCACCAACCAAGGGTGTGTTTAGATTTCGGAAGAAAGGAAAGCTTAGTCCTAGATTCATCGGACCATTCGAAATCCTATGGAGAGTCGGAAAAGTTGCATACCAATTAGCCCTACCCCCAGCCCTCTCCAGTGTACACGATGTATTTCACGTATCCATGTTGCGACAATATAAGTTCGATCCCTCACATGTACTGGACCCCACTCGCGTGTTAGACCTCGAGCAGCTGAACATTCAAGAAGACCTATCATACGTCGAATCACCTGTGAAAATCCGCGACTGGTAAACTCATCGCGTGAGATCGAAGCGAATGCCGCGGGTAAAAGTCCTTTGAAAGCATCACACCGGAGATGAGACGACATGGGAGCGCGAGGATGAGATGCGTCAACAGCACCCACACTTGTTTAACGACAATAGGTAAATTTCGAGGACGAAATTTTTATAAGGAGGGGAGAATGTGAAGACCCAAACCGGCTAACCCGACCCATCTCTTGGCCTGCACTGGACCCAACCTAAAACCCTTCTAACCCTTCTCTCCTATTGCTGCCCAACACCCAAAACCTTCTCCCACCTACCTCCATCAGTCGAACTAGACACTGAGGCTGAAGCGAGAACCCCGCTACGGAGGCATGGTGCTCGGAATGGGCCGGTCGTCCGTGGATTCGACAGCAGGCCTGCCTGCACCCACCACCAACCCTCCTCCTTTTCTAGCTATAAATAAGGATCGACCCCTCTTCTCCAACCCACTATTCAATTGGTAAGGTCCTCTTCTTCTTCTTCTTCTTCTTCTTCTTCTCTTCTGCTATCCCTCATCTTCTTTTCTTTTATCCTGGGCTGGCTCAACCTCCGTACCACGATCATCGGAGCGATCGTTATCGCCCATCGATGCCCTCGCGACCATCACGATCATTTAATCCCACCCCTTTTCTTCCTCCCGTGCCATACGCAACCCTCAACCATTTTTATTTTTCTTCTCTGTGCTATCACAGCCGGTAGCCTTAAGCCTCCCATTTCATTTCTCATTTTCTGTTTATATATATATATATATATATATATGTATGGTATAAGGTATAAAAATATATTTATTTATATGCATAGTATAATTATCATTTTAAAAACCTAGCCATTTACTCATTTATGTTAATTTTGCCATTAAAATATATGATGGTTTATAACCCATAGGCAGTCAAGGACGTTTCCAAATTCCTAACCCATTTTATAAAACATTTTTTTTGAATATGTTTATTTACCAGGCTTAAAATCAGTCAATTATTATAGAATATGTCCTTAAGTATTTACAAAAATATGTCCCTATCATGGATTTCAAAAGGATTTTAAGGTGGTTGCATTTCATAATATCCCCAGTGTTATGGCCCTACTCGATCGTCATACCCTATCGGCGTGTCAAGACCCATTCGATCTTGAAACTCGACCCATCCCAATCGGTACCCTATCGGCTGACCCTTCCGTGAACTGATTCAACCCCTAACTCATAATCCCCACGTAGTTATTCAACTCTTTGGTCGAGACATCGCTTAGTGCTAACACACTGCTGTTCTCATGCAGGCAACACGGCGAGCGAACTTCAACCACCCCCATCGCGATCATCAAGGAAGCGCGCATCAAGGCAAGTGGCCTACCCTTATCACATGATTTTGATTAAGTAAATTAGTACTAAGTAAATAGTATATATATATATATACGCGATTACGCGCGACCCTATAATTATGAACTGAAACCCTTAGGTAGTGTGATACATCTGTGAAACATTATTTGGTAATGATATTATAAGTATGCTAGAATAACCAGGTAAGGATTTGTTCATTTATCTCTACATAATTGTGATTGTTAATTCAAGTTCTGACATAAAGTAAATCGTAGTTGATTCTTGATGGCATGTCATGTATTTGAACATATGGGTAAGCATGGTTATTGCATGAATTATCATGAACTGGTAGGAAGAGGAAATGATTAGGAAAATGGATGGACGATAGTATTCACATCTTTTTGAAAAGCATCATGAATACCATTTGGATTATGAAAGGCATCAATTATTGAACACATGATTTTCCATCGCATACGTTGTGCATTGATATAAATATATGATATTTCTTGTGTGGATCCCCCCATCGGGCAGGCATGGGTTTCGGACGAATGTCCGTGTTATTGCTTTCATTTATGAAGTACGTATTGCCTACCTACCTGCCATGGTAAGGCGTGAAAGTTAGACATGTAATGTGATGTGGTAAGGACCACCTGGACGGAGGTGAAGTCCAAAGGGGTCACATGTGGCTGTACCATGGATCCGGTACTATAGTAGTAGAACCTACATTTATAAATGTGTAGCCGCTGATGTTAAGTTATTTTCCCTTGTTTTCCTTTTAAAGAAAAACTTCATGTTTTTGACATATACACCTCATTCATACTTGATGATAGTGCACATGCAATGTATTGAGAACAATCGGTGAAACTGTTTACGTATATACAACTCCTGCTGAAATCGGTAGAATGATCAACTATGAATTGTTTTCATCTTGTTATTAAGACGTAGCCTACTAGATATATCAGGGGGTCACTTGTTGAGTTTATCTCACTCCCGTTGTTAACATTGCAGCGACGAACCAAGTTAAGCACCAAACTCCGCGAGAAGAGACGTTAGAAGACCTCCTAAATTAGAGCCAAGGAGTCAGCCAGGTCTTATGTCGGTTGTAAGGGCTTTCGGAATTGTAATTGTATTCACGATAAACAATGGATTGTAACAATGATGTACTCTTATTTTGTGATCATGAATGAAATAGTGGATGAAGTGTTTTGGTTAACCTTTAGTTCTGTTTTGATTATTGAATTTGCTCACGCTCCGAAGTTCGCGGTATATAGAATTTTGGGGCGTGACAATTTCATTTGGCATAGGGTATTACACATCCGAAGATTTATTTTACCATGAATTGTTCAATGAAATTTTTAGATGAACTACTTTTTTGGTTCCAAATAGAGGTACCCTTAACAGTATTTGATTATGATTCAGTTTTTTGGGTAATGAAAACTTCTATTTGAACCTTAAATCAATCACTCATGAAGGCAACAGGACAATGATTTGGTCGACGCCATTATTAGTCAGATTCTCGCCAATTATATAGAAATCCGCAGCAGCCATAAATAGTGCTACAGTGTGCTTCTTTATAAAGTTAAATAGTGCTGCATATTTTTTTATATTAATGTACACGTATCCTACACATTGAATACAATTCTGAAACAAAAGAATTGTATTCTCACCATTATTAGTCAGATTCTAGCCAATTATATAGAAATCCGCAGCAGCCATAAATAGTGCTACAGTGTGCTTCTTTATAAAGTTAAATAGTGCTGCATATTTTTTTATATTAACGTACACGTATCCTACACATTGAATACAATTCTGAAACAAACAAGAACTACTTGCTTTTTATCATTGTTCATTAAACCTTCTATCAACTAAAAGTTAGGAAAAAATCAACCTAGTTAGACCGAGACGAAGTACCATGTCCAAAGTTTGATCTTTTATCAACATGTCAAATTTTAATAGCCTAGTTAATCAGTTTGGCTGGGTTAAAACAACCCTGTCAAAATCTATTTATTGGGAAATTGACTAGCTTTCGGCTTGGACTAATAAAAATGGGAATAACACAAATTTCAGAGTAATCAATCTACTTTATCATTATTTTTTGGGTTTTCTAACATAAAAATATTCTGTCTGATATGTGATATTTGGTAGTCCAATATGGTATCAAATATTGTCTATCCATCAGCAACAAGTTGGCAACTCACTATCATATTCCTGCAGCAGGCTATTTTCATGGATATTGCAACTAAATTTTGTGGTAAGCTTCAAATGTTTCCCAAAAATTCTTATCATCCCAGTTCTATTTATGCCTACATTTTTGGTAGCAAGTCAATGGAGAAATCATGGTGCAATCTTGACATTCAAATTTAACAGGTGGACAAAATGAGCTACAAACTTATGGAATAAGTGCACAAGTGCGATTTGCTAAACCTAAAAACCCTTTGCTTCTTTCAAATTTATCAGAGGACTGTGTAAGGCATTGTGTATGACATCAAACCATTGCTCTAGTTGGAGAATCAGCTCCTTTTCGACACCCAAGTTTTCCTTTCATGTTTCTTTATATGTCTTCTACTGATGCTGGGGCAAGTCATGTCTAGGCAGAGTTATTTTACGTAATATCATAGTGACAAAGTAGTGTAACATAATCACCATTGTTTATAGCAATCTTTATGGGTGAAGGCATTGGAAATGGGCATATGCATTCAAACACATAGATGGATCGATGTGTTTGATCAGGTGCCACATGATCTGAAAAGATAGTTATTAGGACCTTTTTTCCTTTCAAAACCTGGATCGAACGCCCTCATCAACTTCAAACAGTGAGGAGAGTCAATCATTCTGAAATCCGTGAGGGACCTTGTCTCATGTTTAATTTTTTTCATGTGGAGGTACCTTGCCTGATCACCTCCCTCTTCATTCTCTGGAAGAACTCCCTGCAAATACCTGAGGAGAAACTGTTGGCCTGGATGCTTTATGTCCAAAACCTGGCACTGAACTAAACTAGGTCAGTTTGAAACTTGTTTGTCTTCTTGCTCTTTCATTGGTAATGGTATAAATTACTGCTTCTCAGAAAATGGAGGATCTACTATAAGCTGATACCTGCTCTTTAACCCTTATTCATCATGTTCACTATTACCCACGTGTAGTTTATACGCTCACATGCAGTCTCTATACTAATGCTAGGTGAAAATACACATTGCGGATTACAGATCACAATCTTCGTACAAAAAAAGTGTGTTTTTGTTTTGTCACTCAAGGACTTTGTTGATATATTGTGCTAATGAATGATCTTTTATTTCATTCTTTTTTTTTTGCTTCATCTTGATGGTGTTTCCGAACCAGAACTGTACCAAATTGTTAACCTACTTTAATTGTAAGAGGAATCAGATCATGCTTTATCGTCTTGTCTCACTAAATCGATGATGATGAGTAAATTTACTAGTATATTATATCTGGATGCCAAACAAAGAAATATTATATGTTGATGGTGAAAAAGGAGGAAAGACTTTAACATCTGTAGTAAATTGGTGAACCATCGTCCAAATAGATTTGTGGTATATTTTAACTTTAAAATATGTTCATATTCTCTTAAAATTGGAAAACTATTTCATGTAGATATTTTGATAGTTTCAGCCAGCTTCCAAAATATATAGGAAAGTTCTATACAAGTTTATCTCTTTCTATTGCCCTACACACTTGTCTTGATTGGACTACTAGAATTTTTTTGAAAGAAAAGATGTTGGGACTGTGTTTCTGAACCATAATTGAAAAAAAATACTAAGGTTTGCCATATATCTTTTCTCTTTTGGCATATGTATGCTCCCTTGGCGTCAATTCGTTCTCCATACTTTTTCTTTGCCCTCTGTATAGTATGGAGGTACTAATTTTAACTAATTTGTGTGCATGGAGTTACTAATTTGATCAATTATGATCTAATGTGATCTGATTTTAAAAAAAAAATTTAACTGAAATGATAGAATTATTGAAAACTGTATATGCTTGAGTTTGACATTGATTTACGCCCATCCTCCAAGGTATGTGCTGATTGCATTTGTTTGTTGTCTAATTAGGAGAAATTCTCCACAGGACTGGTAGTCAGTGGAAATCTTCCAACTGAAGTCCCCGATGTACGGGAAATGTCCCAAGTGCTGCTAGTGAGAAGATTGCTATTGTTGGTGAAACATATCATGGCAAAATCCTAGAAAAGCACCTTCAATTTTTAATTTTTTTTTGTGGGTTTGTCTATAATATATATGACGTAGGACGGTACCCTAAACTACGTGAATGATATGATTGATTTTGCCAAAATTAAATTGGAATTAAATTAAACAATAAAACTTGCAAAATATAACGAATACCTCAGATTTTCGTAGTATTCCATGGGAGAATCACGCATAATTCAGGCAGGGTTCAGTCTAGGCGTTAGATCCGTTAGGCTGCAGTGCAGATCGATCCTAGAGATAGAACTCTAGGTTTTTCCAGATTAGGGCACTCATAATTCAATGATGGGATCACTGATTTTCTCTGAGTATTTGGTGTGGAAGGGTTTAATAAACTCTACTGGGATCTACAGTTGTTGAATCGGGTCGATTCAATGGCTTAGGGGAAACTAGGGTTTAGGAGTTCAAAAGGTTGATGGTCGATTTAGGGTTATAGGATCACACAAGTAAAGAAAATAAGATAGATAGATAGATAGATTGCAGGCTTCACACCCTTGGCTTCGCACCAAACCGTTCTCGGGAAGAAGAATCACTCTTTGAAGAAACTCATCTCAAGTCTCAAAGCAAAACGCTCATTCATTTAATAATCAATAATTAATTACATGGTTCAACTTAAGGACCTTATATAGGAGTCCTTTCAATAAAAGAAAACCCTAAAACAATTAATAAATAAAAGATAAATAAACCCTCAAAACAGAAGTTTGAACTTAGACTTCAAAATTAACTAAACAACCCGATGCGATTTCGATCAATCGAAATTGAAATTTGATCGATCGAAAGTAAAAATCGATCAATCGAAATTTTTACATATAAAATATCGCAGTCGACATTCGATCGATCGAATTAAAAATTTTGATCCATCGAATAGTCCATTCGATTGGTCGAAATTTCACTCCATAACTCTATACTCTGTCGATGCCATTCAATCGATTGAAATGGGACTTCGATCGATCAAAATTGCTGTTTCCCTCCAATTTTCTCCAGTATTTCGTCTTTCGCCTAATTTTGATGATTTCCATTCCGCTTCTTCCGACGCCGGTATACACGAAACGATTCATATCCAATATCTACGATGTCGGCGTCCCTATCAATTCTCCCTGGCAGAAAAGGCTTCATCACCGATGAAGCGGCGTCGTGATAGCGCTCGAGCATGTCAGGGTCCAAACGTCGGACTTCGTCTTCAGCTAACCATGAGTTCTTGAAGTTCGACTTTCGCAACCACTTGACCAAGTACTTTTGAATTCCGCCCCCATGGGTGGATATCGCCAAATCATCTAATATCCCTTCGATCTCATCTTTGCGTTGCTTGCATGGGGAAGGGAAGGGTAGGGGTTGTAGGGTTGGGCTGGTATTCGGGCTCGGGGCTACTTGGAAGGGGTTGTGAGGGGGTGGGGCAGGGGCCAAAGAAGGAATCAGGTCCTCCACATTGAATGTAGAGTTGACCCCTATATCTAGTGGAAGCTCGAGAACATATGCATTAGGGCTGCTCCTTGCCACAATTCTAAAAGGTCCAGCACCGCAGGCTTGAAGTTTCTTTGCGGCTCCCAATGGGAACCGCTCAGACCTAACCCGAACCATGACGTAATCTCCAACCTGGAATTCCTTGAAGCGCCTGTGCGCATCTGCAAATATTTTGTATTGTTCATTGCTAGCATTAATTCTTTTTCTAATTTCGACATGCAATTCATGTATATGTTGTGCAAATGAATCGGCTGACTCGGAAACTCGATGGGATGCAGACATAGGAATTAGATCAATGGGTGTTCTAGGCCTATGACCAAGGACGACCTCAAAAGGACTCATACCTAGGGACCTATTGACTGAATTGTTGTATGCAAACTCGGCTAAAGGCAAAATAGAATCCCAAGTCCTAGGGTGATCACCAATAAGACAATGGAGGAGATTACCTAAACTCCTATTGGTGGACTCCGTTTGGCCATCTGTTTGAGAATGATAGGCCAAAGAAAATTGGAGCATGGTACCCATCATGTACCATAAAGTTTTTCAGAAATAACTGGTAAATTTCACATCTCGATCCGACACAATCGTCTAGGGTAAACTATGTAGACGCACAGCCTCTCCGAAAAATAATTTGGCTATGTGAGCCACATCAGAGGTTCTAGAGCAGGGTATGAAGTGGGCCATCTTGAAAAAGCGGTTCACTACCACAAAAACGAAATCGTGCTTCCTTGGGTCTTTGAAAGTCTGAGCAAAAAATCCGTAGAGACGTCTTGCTACGAGGTGTGCGGCACGGGTAAAGGGTGTACAAGCCGGTATTCTGTTTGATATGCTTCGCAACTTGGCATGTATGACACTGTTTTACGACCTTAGAGACATCTCTCACAAGGCTAGGTCAATAGAACCTATCATCAACAAGCGCATTGGTTTTATCACGCCCAAAATGTCCAGCAATCCTAGATGAGGAAGTCACACAATGAATTACGAGGGATGCACAAACGATTCCCTTTAAACAAATACCCGTCCAGCAGGGTATACTCGGAGTTAATGTTGTTTGGATTTTCAAGGAAAGCAGTATATTCTGCCCCGAAATCTAGGCAATCAGGATAATCTTGTTTCAACTGCTCAAATCCGATGACCTCGGTGCTCATAGACTGCAAAGTCGCCACACGACGACTAAGCGCATCAGTAGCCTTGTTCTCAGCACCAGCCTTATGTTTCAATACGAATGTGAACCCCTGAAGGTACTCGACCCACTTCGCGTGCCTCGGGTTCAACTTTTTCTGGAAAGCAAGGAAACGTAAGGCCTCGTGGTCAGAAAACAACACAAATTCCTGCGGTCTCAGGTAATGTTTCCAATACCATAAAGATCGAACGACCGCATAAAACTCCTTGTCATAGGTAGAGTATTTCTGCTTTGCCTCATTGAGTTTCTCGCTAAAATAAGCTACAGAGTGACCTTGGCTCAGCACTCCGCCTATGCCTACACCCGACGCGTCACATGCTACTTCGAAGACTTTAGAAAAGTTTGGTAGGCGCATGATGGGTGCAGTAACCATTTTCTCTTTTATCTCGGCAAAGGCCCTGTCGCGGCTTTGCTCCACAAGAACTCCCTTTTTTTCATGCAATCGGTAATGGGAGCCATGATGGTGTTAAAGTTCCGAATGAAGCAACGATAAAACGTGGCCAAACCGTGGAAGCTACGGACTTCATGAATATTCCGAGGTTCGGGCTACTCCACAATGGCCTTAACCTTCGCAGGGTCCACAACCATCCCGTCTACCGAGACAATGAATCCCAAGAATACAATAGAGTGTTGCATAAAGGTGCACTTCTTGAGATTTGCGTATAGCCTTTCTCCCCTCAAGGTTTCGCAAACCAACCTCAGGTGGATGATGTGTTGTTCCTTGTCTGGGCTGTAAATCAGGATGTCATCAAAGTATACACCAAGGAATTTGCCAAGGAATGGCCTCAACACTTGGGTCATGAGCCTCATAAATGCGCTCGGGGCATTGGAAAGCCCAAAAGGCATGACCATCCACTCATAAAGACCGTCTTTGGTATTGAAGGCGGTTTTTCATTCGTTACCAGGGCAAATACGAACCTGATGGTAGCCACTTTTAAGGTCTATCTTGGAAAAGATAGTGGCTCCAACCATCATGTCAAGTATGTCATCAAGCCGTGGTATGGAAAACCGATATTTAACAGTGATCTTATTAATTGCTCGGCTATCCACACACATGCGTCATATGCCATCTTTCTTAGGCGTGAGTAATGCGGGTACGGCGCACGAGCTCAGACTCTCTTGTATGAACCCCTTTTGAAGGAGCCCACTGACTTGCCGAGTCAACTCGGCGTGCTCAATCGGATTCAACCTGTAGTGGGGCAGGTTCGATAATGTTGATCCGAGAACTAAGTCAATTGCGTGTTGAATGTCACGCATAGGAGGGAGCTCATTAGGTAAGTCTTCGGGGAAGACATCCGCAAATTTATTCAGGATGGGCTCTACCTCCTTGGGGTACTCACATACCGACTGAGAAGTACTCTCAACAGTAACAATGACATACACGACACTCTCATCTTTCGGTGCTCTCTCGAACTCTGAAGGGGTCACAATGTTGATGGCCTTGGATTGACCTCCCTTCTTCTCAACTCTATTGACCGATGGTGCTTTGGGAGCCAAAGGGTAAAGAGTAATTTTCTTGCCCTTATAATTGAACGTACAAACGTTAGATTGCCCAAAAATAGTCACATTCAAGTCATAGAGCCATGGCCTTCCTAAGATAAGGTGGCCCACATCCATTGGTACCACATCGCACCATAAGGTGTCAGAGTATGAACCCAACTGTATGGGTACACGACACCTCTGAGATACGGGAATGGATGAGGAGTCAACCCATGCGACTTTGTAAGGTCTCGGGTGGGCTTCAGGTGTAAGCCCTAAGCGGGTGACGATATGTTCTGACACCACATTGGTGCAGCTTCCGCTATCCACCATTACTCTACAACTCTTCGCCCCACATGTGGCATAGGTGTGGAAAATATTCTCCCTTCGCCAATCCTCCTTTTCATCCCGTTGAGGCTGTACAAAGGCACACCTCATTGCTAGAGCGCGACCCATGTCATCACCTTCCTCGTCACTAGGTGTGGCATTCGGCTCAAAGACCTCTTCCTCATAAACTCCTTCGCTTTCTTCTCCTTCTCCATCGATGAAGAAATTCCTTTGTGGGTCCCTTGTGGGGCATTGGGCAGCAAAGTGACCCAATCCTTGACATTTATAGCATTTGACATGAGACCTACTCTTCGAGGATTCTCCGGCTACACCCTTACCTTTGTCAAACCTCACATTGGTAGATGTGGGTTGCGTGGGTTTGGCAGGCGGGTTTTCAGCACTAGATCTCACTTCTCCGGTATGGAATTGACCGGGGTGAAAATCAGATCACTTAGTCACCGCCATTTTTAAATATCGTTCAAGGTCTTGAACGACAGTGTAACACTCGGTGAGAGTCTCAACAGGGTGGGAGACTAACTCTTTTTGCAAGTCAAGTCTCAATCCGGTACGAAATCTGGATAAAATGACTTGAGGGTCTTCGGATACCTTGGCTCTCATCATGAATTTTTCAAATTTGCCAATGTAATCCGATACGAGCATACTACTTTGGCGCAAATTTTGCCATTGGCCAAGGAGACAATGGTAGTATGAAGAAGGGACGTACTTCTCTGTAAGTCGTTCCTTCATGTCCTCCTAACGGGTAATGGAAGTACAACCCGCATTCGTCCTGATGTGTTCAACTTTGACCTAAAAGAGTCGGGCTTGGCCATGAGCTTCATTTTAACAAGTCTAACACATCTTTCATCGCTCATGCCAAACCACTCAAAGTGCTAGTCCATATCGGATAACCAATCGAGGAAGACCTGAGGGTCTAGTCTTCCATCGAAAGTTGGAAACTCAACTCGGACATTTTTGAGGAGTCTCCCCTCCGGGTCGTAGTCATCTCCATGATGATCTAACCTATGGTTCCGATTCCGATTATGTTGGTAGTCGTTTCGTTCGAATCGAGGACCATTACGCTCACGGTGTGGTTCAAAGTACTCATCACCCTCGTCTAACCGATTGACTCGGTCTAAGAACTTCTCATTGGATGTTTCGAGAGTCCTTTGGGCTGTCTCCAAGGCAGTCATTCGATCATTGATCGATTTTAGATCAACCCTCATGCCGTTAAGAGCCTCGGCAATCTCACTCATGTCCATGGTGATACGGGTCACTACTGACGGGTTCTAGAATGGAACGCAAGATGAACACTTTGGCCAAAACAGAAATAATATGTGATGAAAATTAAAGTGCAATGAATGCAATGTCACACAGTATGCCCTAACCTAGAACCTAGGCTCTGATACCAAAACTGACGCAGGACGGTACCCTATACTACGTGAATGATATGATTGATTTTGCGGAAATTAAATTGAAATTAAATTAAACAATAAAACTTTCAAAATATAATGATACCTTAGGTTTTCGTAGTATTTTATGGGAGAATCACGCATAATTCAGGCAAGGTTCAGTCCGGGCATTAGATCCGTTAGGTTGCAGCGCAGATCGATCCTAGAGATAGAACTCTAGGTTTTTCCAGATCAGGGCGCTCACAATTCAATGATGGGATCACTGATTTTCTCTGAGTATTTGGTGCGGAAGGGTTTAATAACTCTACTGGGATCTACGGTTGTTGAATCGGGTCGATTCAATGGCTTAGGGGAAATTAGGGTTTAGGAGTTCAAAAGGATGATGGTCGATTTAGGGTTGTAGGATCACACAAGCAAAGAAAATAAGATAGATAGATTGACAGGCTTCACACCCTTGGCTTTGCACCAAACCGTTCTTGGGAAGAAGAATCACTCTTCAAAGAAACTCATCTCAAGTCTCAAAGCAAAATGCTCATTCATTCAATAATCAATAATTAATTACATTGTTCAACTTAAGGACCTTATATCGAAGTCCTTTCAATAAAAGAAAACCCTAAAACAATTAATAAATAACAGACAAATAAACCCTTAAAAAACAGAAGTTTGAACTTTGATTTCAAAATCAACTAAACAACCCGGTGTGATTTCGATCGATCGAAAGTTTTACATATAAAATATCGCTGTCAACATTTGATCGATCGAATTGAAAATTTCGATCGATCTAATAGTCCATTCGATCGGTCAAAATTTCACTACATAACTCTATACTCTGTTGATGCCATTCGATCGATCGAAATGGGACTTCGATCGATCGAAATTGCTGTTTCCCTCCAATTTTCTCCAGTATTTCGTCTTTCGCCTAGTTCTGATGATTTCCATTATGCTTCTTCCGACGCCGGTATACAAGAAACGGTCCATATCCAATATCTACGATGTCGGCGTCCCCGTCAATATATCTTTGCCAGAGACACAAGTGATTGGTGTTTCTGTTCAAAGAATATTGAAACATAGCCCCTAAAAATTTTATCTATCAAAGACCTCAATCTATTTGTCTAAAGCTTGTATCAACTTCCCAGGGGCATCTACAGTGAAACAGGCCTGTTGTTGGGACCTATATAGAGCCTATCTGTTGGGTGATTTTTTATTCCTTGGTTTTTGTCGTTTCCTAGAAATTTGGTTATCTTTGGGAACCTATATAGTGTTAGAGATGTAATCTATGGTAAAATATGTGTAAGAGAGCAACACTTGTATGAGAGAAATGCATAGTGGGTTTTAGTCCCACATTGGGTAGAAAGGTAATAGTTCTCTATGTAGTCCTATATAGAAAGGGCCTTGCTCTTGTAACACAAATTACTTTATTAAGAAACAATGTAGTCTTTTATTGTCTAATCTCACTATTTGTTCTTCCTCTTCTAATCCTAACCCTAGAATCAAGTTGGTATCAGAGCCCAAACTTGGGCTAGTTTATTTTCTACTTTTTGATCTCCAGATTTTTTTGCTGCAACCTTTTTTGTTTCAGCTCCAGCAACATCAATTTGTTTATGAAACAGTTCCAACATCTCCAAGTAGCAGACTGCCTCATCTTTTTCATTAAATTGGGCTAGCTAGTATACTCCAGCTGCAGGGTATCCAACAATGCCTTTCTATTTCTACACATCTATTATTTACCTCCAGCAGTTAGCTTTGCTTCTTTTTCATCATTTAAATTTTCAGCAGTCATTAATGGTTTATCTCTAGAGTAGCATCATCATTACATTGCTTTTTCATCTCAGACTTGTTTTTTTGAACACCTGTTTCAACACCACCTTATTTCTCATGCCATTTATAGTATCTACAACAACAATTTTTTCATCACCAGTGAATCTTTTCATTCCTCTTTTTTCAGCTACAACAAAATCTCTTCATTTTTTCTACCTTCCATTTCTTGTTTCTGTTTAGTTTTCTTTTTGGCTCAGAAGCATCAATAAGTTTTTCAGCAACAACAAACGCCATCATCTTTCCATTACTCATTTTCTTTTACACAATGTGGTAGTGGGTACTGTTTGATGAAATGCCAAGCTGGCCATGCAACAACAAACACATTTTAATGGGCAACAAGGGTCAAAATACCGGTTTTCCGGTACGTATCGTCCGGACCTCTCGGACGATACGTACCGGGTATCGTCCGATACATTCAATGTATCGGCGATACATTGAATGTATCGGTTTGATACATTGAAAAATCCGGTTTTTTCCCCGAAAAATCCAAAAAAATCCCCAAAAAATCCCAAAAATTATATTTATTTATTTTAACTATTTTTGCTTTTATTTTTGACTTATTTGATGCATTATTTAGAGGAAAACCGGTATGTATCGGACGATACGTACCGGAACAGTAACATACCGGACGATACATTGAATTTCGTGGGGTATTAGGCATATAAATGGGCGATATGGTACATTTAATGTACCGTATCGTCCACCTCCGATACCGATACGTATTGTCCGATACGTATCGGTATCGGACGATAATTTGATCCATCAGTAAGATGCCTATTTTGTAATTTATTTTGTCTTAAGATCACATTTGTAACAATATTTCAAAAATAATAGCTATATTGATAAAAATAAATTTTAATTGTACATGAAAAATTTACTTTAGAGCCACATTGAATTTCGTGGTGGTTCTTGGCCCTCATCATCATGCGCTGAGGTTCCGGCCTTTGCCTATAATGTTGCCCATCCGATACCCATGATTATATGTGCCCCTTTGAACCGAGGATCGATGTAGTAATCGTAAAGGACGGACCTCCAAAAATCTGACCAACGAAGTCATATGGCACCGAATAGGTTTGGTGTGGCTGGTAGTATGGGTTACTAGTTGCTGAGTCTTCGGTATTTTGCAAACTGAATCCCCCGAAGCTAGAAGTCATATAACCCATATCTGTATCATCTTGTGGTGGTGGTGGTGGTGTTTGATATGATCCCGACGCTCCTCTTCCTTCAACCCCTCCCATTCTAAATGTAGGAGTGTCGAACTGTGTTAATGGCGTCGAGTTATCGTCCCATGCCGCCATATCTCTATTAGGATCAGAGGTACCAGCTTCCTCCCCTCCACCACTAGTGCCAACGTCCCCTCCACCATCATGTCCTCCACCATCATCCCCACCACTCCCATCATCACTACCGGGCTGCGTTTCGTCATTAAATAAGGTAGATCTACACCTATTTAGTGTAGATCTACACTTTTTTAGTGTAGATCTACAGTAAAAAAGTGTAGATCTACACTTTTTTAGTGTAGATCTACCCTTAAATAAGGTAGATCTACACCTATTTAGTGTAGATCTACACTAATTTAGTGTAGATCTACACTAAAAAAGTGTAGATCTACACTAAATTAGTGTAGATCTACCGTTAAATAAGGTAGATCTACACTAATTTAGTGTAGATCTACCCTTAAATAAGGTAGATCTACCTTATTTTCTAATTTAAAATGAAATAAAACGGTATAAAATGATAAAAACGAACCTTACACGTAGATGGCGTGAATTTTTGTGCGATTTGGCGCGGATTTGCGGTGTAGATCTCCCAAAACGAAGGAAGGAAGAAGAAGAAAGAAGAAGGAAGAAGAAGGAAGAAGAAAGAAAGAAGAAAGGAAGAAGAAAGGGGTTTTTTTCGAAATTGGGGGGTGGGACCCACGGAATATTCAAAATACCGGACGATATTTTGAAAATATCGTCCGGTATTTTGGTATTATCGTCCGAATCGGGCGGTATTTTCAAAATATAAAATCCGTCTGACGATAATTTGACCTACCGGGGTTTTGGGGTTTTCAAATTATCGGCGATAACTGAAATTATCGCCCGATAATTTGAATTATCATCGATACGGACGACAGACGATAATATGTCCGTGTCGGACGATAAATAAACAATTTTTGAAGTGCGATACATACCCTATGTATCGCATCGCCACCCTCCGACTCGAGTCGTATGTCGTCCGTCGACGGTATCGGTATCGGACGATATTTTGACCCATGATGGGCAAGTTACCAAAACGTCTTTTGCGCCTATATTAAACAGTAAAAAAGTAGGGTTATTTTATGACGAAAAGGCGCAACACGGGCTGAATATGGGTTACTTCGAGGGCAGCCTACCAAAGCGTGTTTAGCCTTGTCAATTCATTCCCTCCCTATTAAGAATTCTCCAGACTACTTCTGTGGGACTGCATCGATATTATAGTACATGATTCGGGGCCAACCCAGCGACAATAGTTTTTATGGTTTGAGGCCAGCTTATCGAAGCTGGTTTTCCGTTTAGACCCTTATCATGGGACCTTTTTGTCATAAATAATAACCCTACTTTTTTGGTGATTAAGATACGGGTAAATTACCTTTTGGTAAAAAATCTTATGAAAGCTGTGGGCTGGCCCTTCTTGGGTTGGAGGACTGTTTACGGCTGATATGAAAGCTGGATTTGGAGGAGTGTTTATGGATATTCTTGCCTTGCCATTTGAGTTGTTGTTGCCTGATGATCAGATTGTTGATGGTGCTACTTACTCATGCATCTCTTCTCCTCTTCTATTTTATTTATTGCTGATATATGAATGTGTTTATGGTGTTTTTAGACTCTTTTTGCTGCGTGTTGTCCCTCCTACACTGATGTTGAGTTGCCTTTGCTATTGTGATATGCAGCTTTTGATGTGGGTGTCTTTCCCACATCATTGATTGATTAGTGGATGCATTTCTCACTGTCGGTTTTGTGTTTATGGTCTTTCTTTATGCCCTATCGATGTAAGGGGGAGATAGTTCATGGGCTCCTTTCTTTTTATTATTGGCCAGTTGAGCATCAATGATACTCAACTTGAGGGAGTGTTAGAGATGTAAATATGTGTAATTAACACTTGTATGAGAGACATGCATAGTGGGTTTTAGTCTCACATTGGGTAGAAATGTAATAGGTCTCTATGTAACCCTCTATATGAAGGGCCTTTCACTTGTAACACAAATTACCTTAATGAGTAACAATGTAGTCTTCTTTTATTTACTCTCTCTCTTTTTCTTTTTCCTCTTCTAAACCCTAACCATAAAATCAAGTTATAGAACCTTTATAGAGCCTATTTTGGAAGAACTTTACACCCAAATCAGATAGTAATGAAAAGGGCTAATGGGAGCTACCTTAGCTCAATGGTAAAGTTCACACTGTCCCACATTTCGGGATATGTGACTTATTTTTTTGAGTAATGCATATTGTCTAAGGGGCTAAATATCATATCATGACCACTAAGGTAAAAAAAAATATATGCTCATCAGAGAGTTCAAAATGAATTATTAGATCTAAACCAATGTTCATATCTATCATAGGTTTCACATTAAAATGTTCAGATTTAATGATATGATTCTTGCATATCTTTTAGGCTGCAAAAGGGGATAAGATGATGTTCTGCCATAAGTGAGATGGTAAGGGTGAGGGAAGCCGATCCCTAGATAAAAACATTGCATCAACTACCGTCTCCTTAACGGTAGTGGGTGCAAAATTGAAATGGATGATCAAAGAATGAAAAAAATTTAATCATAACTTATGGAAAAATTATAATTAAAGTTGGCTCAAAGAATGAAAAAATAATGTTACTAAAGCTATTACCTTTTGGACAAAGATATCCTGGTCCAGTGCTCATATTGACTAGTTATATTACTGCGTCCTGCCTAGGTTGGCTAACAGTTGGAATTTTTATTACATGATTGAGTGCTTTGGAAAACAGCGATCCAATGATCGAAACTGTTGGGTTTATTTTAAAAAATAATGTATTACTGAACAACCAATGATGTCAACAGAGCGGAAAATAAAAGGTGAATTGTAGTGTCAACCATTGACCTTCGATCTTATAACATATTTTTTCAATCGCTATGATAATTGGGCCGCTGCATTATGTGGCACCTAATCATGTGATCAAGTGCAAGAAGACAGCTAAATGACATGTGACCAGGAATCACCCTAGCGTCATGTAATAAAAAAAATGTACATTTCGAGGAATAAGATTTGACCACCTTTCATATAAAGCATGACTTTTTTTTCTCTTTGCAAAGGGGTAGAGTCGGGTGGTGGTTACTTTGGGGTGCAAATGAAATGGGCACTGCAGCTTCGGATGGATACAATTTAAATTTATATGATGACACTATTAACCAGATGAACCTGTAGTTACAGATCAATAAGCTTGGGACGAGGTAGGTCTCTCTATAGTTAAAGCAGCGAGTTGATAATAAGTAAGCAACTCAAGAATTAGGTGACTTAGTTCCCAACCCACTTTATGGGGCTAAATGAGAATATTATATATTCGCTGTTTGATTTGAAGATCATTATTTTAAGATCTAAGATCTCAAAGGTTAGGAGGAAAGGTCATTCCTATCATGCTATCTGACCGCTATGAATCACAAGTTGGAGATTTTCTATCAGTTTTTCGATGGGTTATGGAACAAAAATATCATTCAAAACAGTCAACAGTTGCAGACTGCTATGAATCACAAGTTGGAGATTTTCTATCCGTTTGATGGTACAACTATGATCTCAAGATCTATTGGGAGAAAGATTGGAACAAAAATTGATTTCCATTGTGGGATTCACAACTGTCAACAGATTTTTTTTCCTGTGTAAATTAGGTGGTTGTAACATGAAGTGGTTTGGCAGTAACAACAGCCTGGAATTTATCAAGGCAATTTGTGTCGATGTGGCGAAATTTGCACCTATTTTTCCTGTGAACAACACATGCATATCCATCATAAAAAAGCCGTTGACTTCCCTGAATCAGACGATGGAGATCGAAAATCGTCCCAATCTTCCACACAAAAGATCTTTAGATCATGGCACACCTATCAGACGGTCAGATATTTTCCATTTGGCACACATGCCCAAACGTGTTTGAGAACCCTTGCTCATGGTATACCCATGGCCACGATTACTTTTGGGGATGCGTGATATATGTAATCAAGATTTAACCGTCTGATAGGTGCACCATATTCTCAAGATCTATTTTGTGGAATACTGGGACGTATGTCGATCTCTAACATCTGATTCAAGGCAGTCAACGTTTTATTTATGGTGGCAATCCATGTTTTCTTCACAAGAAAAATGGGTGCAAATAAGACGTATTGTTGTACATTTCATCAATAAGTTAAAAACTATTTTTTCTTATGAACTCATCGATGGACCATTCCATGATCAGTTCAAAAAACAATCCTCCTTGTTAATGATTTATTGTTGTACGATTCCATGAGAAGGCCAAAACTTTTTCTTATCGATGAACAATTCCACAATAAGTTCAAAGGCAGCTTTAAACGTACATACCGAGTCTTATTGGGCACCTACGCTAAAAACCATTGGTTGTTTAAACAGACCATGGAGATCATTTTTCGCTTCAATTTCTAACACGAGGAATCTTGAGATCGTGGCACACCTATTAGACGGTTAGTTTTCTATTTCACATGGCACTGATCCCAAAAAAGTATCCCTAAAATCACATGGCACACATTATGCTCAAACGTGACTTTAAGGCTATGTTTTTGAGATCTGTTCCATGTGAAATCTAAAACTGACTGTCTGATAGGTGCGCCATAATCTCAAGATCACCTGTGTAGAAGATTGGATCCAAATAATCATGTGATTTAGAGCAATCAATGATTTTTAATGTAGGTGCTCATCAAGATTCGGTGGTGCATTTAAAGCTACTCTACGTTCAAAACTTTTTTATGAACTTGCCATGGACCATCCAGCAATATGCTTGTATTTAATTAAAGGGACAAACTCTCCGGACCATCATTTAAAGACCAAATGGTGTTTAAACGATCTCACACCATTTAATTATTAGCTTAAGATCTTGAAACTCCATACTGTTAAAGTGAATCAAAAAGTGATATCATCAATTGAAGCGCTATAGGTCCAAAAATTACATGTATTGGGAGATTTGAGCCATCTGATTCTTGCACTCTAATATCAAGGGTTGTTCTCAATTTTGATGGCTGATATTAAAGTTTCCCGATCGGATGATTTACATCCACTTAGAAGCATAATTCTTTGGCTGGGACATGCTCTAATGATGGATTGCTACTTTGGCAATTTAGATTGAACATAAATGTGTGCCACACTGCACAGCCCGTTAGACCCAAACCGATTTAAGGACGGTTCGGGCTTAACCTAAAGCCCCCAAGCCAGGCTTGGGTTTACCTAGCCCGGCCCATTGCCACCCCCTACGAGGAGGTGTACATTATTTTTTATTTTTCCAACTAAACATCTGGTGTACTAGCTCCACCTGATATGATAATATGCTTCTATTCAATAATCATTATCGTTATTACAGATTTGTTCCATCTAATTATCCTCCCATTTAATAAATAATTAAATATTGAGTAATATTTGCCCATATCGCCCGATATTATCCAACATAAAGTATAATCAATTAGAAGTGGCCAGGACCATACCTCAATAAGCAAAGGTCATGAGTTTGAATCCCACCCCTTATTAATCACTCGTAGGGATTTATCCCCACTAACCGTTACTGAACAGTGGAATTGTGAAAATCCAGTGTGCTTAAATATATGAGCGTCTTGACCTTTTGAATAGAAGGATATTTTTGGGTCACGTACCTAGAACCGTCTCTTTAATTTTTATGGCTCTGACTAATGGGTGTTGCCAGCATTTCATTACTTGATCTTACAACATTAAACTGTAACTTTAATCTTAAACTATTAAAATATGCTTCATTATGGGCAAACTGGTTGAATCAGATGTTAGGTTCAACTAATTTTCCAATCATTGGATAGAAGATAAATCTTGACTACAGGTAATCTTATAAAAATGAAAATCATGAAAGTCAAGACTCTCTTCTATCCAATGGTTGGAAAATTAGTCGAACTTGACATCTATGGTCCAACCAGTTGGATCCTTTTGGCCCTGTTCATTATTACAGCACATAAGATGCTTGTGTTCAATCTAATTAGTCCAGGTGCAGTTCATCACTAGAACATGTCTCGCTCAATGCTACCTAGCTATAATACCAATATACAAAAAATCTACCTTGTGAAATTTAATATCAGCCTTCAGAAAGTTAAAACTGTCTGTTGATATTAAGATTGCACGGACTAGGTCTAACATCCCAAAATGTGATTTTTAGAACCACATCAGCTCAATTCAATGGATGAGCTATCACTTTGAATTTTTTTTATTTTTATTTTTATTTTTATTTTTAAAATGAATTAAGCTCACTTTGACACGTAGCTTGAGTTTCTCACATCTTAAACTTTTGATGGTCTTAGATGATTTAGAGTCACTCCCTGATGCTCTCCATTCCCTTGATAATTTATTTGAGATAATGGCTCGTTTAGTAAATTACATGAACCAAATAAAGACAATTATAACAACGGGATAGAGGATCCATATAAGTTAGAGATAGACTCTGCTAACTGCATGTACACAGGTTAGGTTCAGGACAGCCAACTTTAGGCCATATGGCACAAATCTTTGGTCAATCCAGATAATCACCTGGCAGCCCATTATTGGAACATGTACTTGCTAAAGAATCAAGCCTATAAGACCTTTGGAACCATCCGATCAGTGCAGTTTAACATTCAACATTGAAAATATGCAAAACCATGAATATTAGAGCGCATACATAGGATGGTAGCTTCCAATATGAGCTATCGCTTCGACGAATTGGATTCTAAGAGGATATGCCCCTTGGCCTTAAATTGATCATGCCCTACTCTGTAAAGAGGCGGTCATTTGCCATTAATCCATAAGTTAAATATAAAATGACCTGGAAAATAAATAGCCCTATGCACAATAATAACCAAAGGGCGTATTCCTACTCAAACCATCTCCACACTCACTTGGCAACAAGCTCTAAGCTGTTCTTAATCCTGCTGCCTTCAGTGCCATGTTTCTGATTGTCTTCTTGAATTTTTCTTGCTCTTGATCTCAATGGTGCATCATTTGAAACCCGGATCTCTGTCAACACATGAATTGCAACTTCACCATATACACAAAAGAAGAAAAAGCTCTGATTTGTCTCCTTCAAACAGGAGTCCTCACTACCCTGGAGCAAGCTAACGCTTTCATCAAGCACACCGATTAAAATTTTGCACAGGCCCTTAGAAAAACTATTCATAGTGGAACTCTCACAATCCGAGGCACAATTTGCAGAATCAAACAGTGACTTCCACATTTCAACTATGAGTTCAAAATCAAGTTCTCGCTGTAAGGAAATGAGACACAATTCTGAACAACTACTAGTCTTCACTGAGGTCAATAACTTATCTTGAGAATAGCATGTAACAAAGGGGTAGCACAAGAGCCAATAAACTACTACGTAACCAGTAGCATCGCTCTCGGCCTTCAAAAATGCAAGATCCTTGACCTCATCAATGTGATCCTTCAAGCCCTTGACAATAAGTTTCCATATCTCCATCCAACAGAATTCACCGTGCATGAGTTTGTGCCTATGCATGTGCAATAAACAAATAATGGCATGCAAATTTTCCGAGGGGTTTTTCATGGATAATATAGACTTAACATACTTCTGCATTGCATATATAACTGTTTCCGACTCTGGTAGACATAAAATAGACTGGCCCGCCGTGCAGAGGTACAATATGGTTAAGTAAATCACTGGAGAAACCATATCCATATGAGTGATACAGCTGATGCCCGGTATCTTCGGGTGCTGAATACCATTGGCAGATTGCAAGTCTTCAATATATTTGAGATCTATAGAAACTCTGTACAGAGGAGATGCTAGAATGGATGGTTCTAACTCCTCGCTGACAGCCTCCAAGAATTGAAGGACAGAACACAGAAAGTCAGAAGTTCTGATAGAAGAGAGTTTTGAAATCACATTTTCACATGCTGCCTTTGTGAAGCTCAGAATTTTGTTTATACACGACAGCATCTCACTGCAATTATTGGATCAGATCTTCAACTCATCTTGAACTCCCTTCAAAACAGATCTAAAGATCCTCAAACCAGCATTTAAAGCCAAATTTCTGTTTTCAGGAGTCGTAGTATCATCCACCCTTGATTGATGATCATATCAATCATCTTAAGATGGAAATCCAACATGGTTTGATCCCAGGGCAACCATTTAATAGGGTATTCCTGCAATGACTTTTTACCACCCATGGGGATTTCAAGGTTGTTTGTTTTAGTTGCTCTATTACAGGAAATTAACTGGTCATTAGTGTCACCATCTCCTTTCTTAAATTTTGAAGACGTGATATCCTCAAGCAGAGTTCCACATGCAGATGCTCTTATTCTTGGGTCCCAATTTGAAAATTACTTCAAACATAGGCTCCAAGACGGCCTTTACAACTGAAGAAAAGTTCACTGAGAGACCAAGTTTGTGCAGCAGATAATGCCAAGTGTTCAGGCAACATGAGCGAACAGATATGTCACATTTGATAGACATAACTCCTACCAAAGGTATCATTATCAGCTTTAGGCTTTTCGAAAGACCATTTGCTTGGTTTTCACAATTTTCTGTGGATTCATTGGATGGTACAGTAAGAATCTGCTGAGTACCATGTCCTAGGGATATATTTGTCTGCCATGCTAGAACTGAAGGCTGAATCAGTGCATCAACCAAACCTTCCCAGGCAACCTGCATGATTCAGGACCATAATCATTATTTTCTGGGAAAGGAACTAATAAAAGTAGCAGCTTTAGAAAGAGCTGGTGTATGGTACCGACACATTCCCAATCTAGATTGAGAATGGGTCACTCTGATTTAGGACACATGGCACTATTTGTCATCAATTGTGCATCGTGATGCAAAGGACCCAATGTGAGGATCTGGTGGGTCGAAGTTTGCATCGAAAAAACATCTCCATTATGTGATTCCAAACATTCAAAGGCTTGTAAAATGAATAGCTAAAGCTGATTTTTGAAATACGTGGTAACTGTTCACTTAACAGCCTTTGACCACTTTGAATCACATGGTGAAGATGCATTTTCATGAACAATGAATACCACATGTCCTATATGACCCATTCTCAATCTAGAATGGTGACGAATTAGTTACCATATATCAGCTCCTTCAGAAAATATTAAGAATAATAATTCAATAAGATGCATATGAGTTTAACTGGAGTACCAGTGATGCAATCTGGACTTGGGGGTCAGGATCAGAAAACGTTTTCTCAGGGATTCTCAGCATATCATTAACCAAATGCCTATTTTTCATGGCATTAGATCCAAGTAAGCGGATATACCATCCCCAGGCTTGGATGGTATAAACTTTCTTCCCGTGGTCCTGTATCATATCCTTCATCCTTGGGAGCAATCTTTTCTTAATGTCTTCTGCAACTGCCTGTTCAAGCATGATGAAAGCATGTTTAGAAATTTAAATAACAAATCAAAACATGCTGCAAGAAAACGTAAGAGTAGCTAACAATTAAATACTAATAATATTGCAGAAAAATTCAGATAACATTTTCAGCAGTTTTTTTTTTAAGATAATAATAATCATCGGGCAAAGCTAGATTGTGAATGTAACGCTTAAAAATAACCACTTTCTACCCTAAGTTGAAGCCGGTTTTTACCGGATGCACAATTCCACCTCTTTTTGAAAAAAATGTGTAAAGTTTAGTGACTTATAAAATAAAAAGCTTGGGTCCTTGAAAAGGAATTGTATAATATAGTACACTTTTAGTTAGGTTCATGCATACATATGTATCTTTCATTACATATCTCAATTGGCTCTCTAAGATTTCCCTTCCTTTTTTTTCAACATGTGTTATATTTTTATTTTTATTTTCTTCTTCTTATGGTCGTGCCGCCGTATTGGAATCTTCAGAAATTGGCGTGCCAAACATCTATGACACCTTGACACTTGGCACCCGTGCCACGTGCCCAGGTAACACTAAATGCCACACCCAAGCAATTCACCTAGGGATTGCTCTACATTAAGGACATCAGATAACATAAGTTGATGATCCCCGTCAGATATCTGGCCGCATAATTTAAAATTAGAAGTTGAATATAATACCACTGATAGGATCGCACAAGCTCTAACATACCTTATGAATTACACTTACGTCAAGACCCAACCTCATAATTTAATTCTTACAAGTGTAATCCCAAACTAGCCGTCACACTGTAGTTGCACATTGATAACAATGCCGTAACCAGTGCACCGAATCAAAGCAACATCTTAAATTCCTAGTCAAACTCTCATACCAAATGTTGTATTGTTGTTAGTGTTAGCAGTAGAATGAGCAAGACCGCATGCCCACTATAGATGCAAAATGCGAAAAATACCTAATAGAGTTGCAGTTTTCCCTTGTCAAAAAGGCACTCTCTTCTTGAGAGAGAACCTATGTCAAGCAAAATGAAGTTGTACACGGACTACAGCTGAGGGATTAACTAGCAAGCTTGTTCAGATGATTTTGGCATGATCAGTGGTTATTACATAATTGGATGAAATCCATTCTCTCCTATGGGTCATGGTACTATTCCATCAGAGTACCATGACCTTCTTGTTGCCGAACACAACCTTAGGGTGTGAGATGGTATGTTACGCTTTTGTTGGTATTGTGGGGTTCTTTGAGGAGGCTTACCTCTGTGAACGATCAAGAGAAGAAAAAATGAGGGTGATCAATAAAACAAAATTAATTAGGAGCCTTTAAATAACTATTTTTACTAACTTACTTGGATCTCACAGAAATAAGCATACAAGTCAACCTATAAACTTGAGAAGAAGGAAGTTTAACTACACTTTAAAAACAATCTGTTCCTCATAAAAAAAATCATTCTATTTTATTGGAGCACGTCTAGACCTTGAGGCTTTTGTTGCTCATATAATTTCAGTCTTACATTAGTTACATCAAATCTTGCCTCTTATGTCGAACTAAACTTTCTCTATATTGTACTTTTTATCCCATATGAAATAACTGTTTGGAAAAGCTACAACTACGAACCCCTCTGTAGCGTTTACTTGCTCCATGTAAGCTCCCCGTCCACTCCCCGATCGATTACCAAATGTGCTCCAGGCAGACGCTACGCTCGAGAGTGACTGGGAGTTGGCAAGTTTTGCCCAACACAGCCTTAATTTTCTAAATAGCCAACTATAGTGTTAATAATCAATATCTACATCAACTTTAAAATATTAGAGCAGAGGGTATAATTATCTATTGAAACTTTAAGGAGGGTATAATTATCTAGATCAACTTTAAGGTGGGGCAATAATTGATAGAGATGGAGTAATAATTGTACAGCCTATTGATTTGATGGAGAGGACGGAGAAACCATTGTACAGCACTTTCTTAGATTTGAAGTCAAGTGACACTGGGAACCTGCCAATTCACACTAATGCAGTGAAAAAGTGTGATGAACAAGGGACATAAATATGAACAATAGAAGAACTTGAACCATACAAATGAACTCCGTGACCATTTCTGCTAAAAAATAAAATAAAATAAAATCAAACATTATTGAGCAAGGAACAAATCTATGGGAGTACTCACTTGAACAAACTGCAGAAAATGAGTGTTGAAAACCCTAAGAGTTTCGGTTACTCGTGCATATGCTCGAGCACCTTCTAAATCTTCTGAATCACAACCGCTAGTCAACCATTTTTCATCATCATCCGATTTTCCATCACGTTTGACAGCATCACCAGATTCCAAAATGCAAGGCTCCGAAGGAACTTTAGACACAATTTTTTTCGGGAAAACCCTAGCTCTTTTTTTACTTATCTTTGCTTCAGGACTTGCTTTCCGACGTCCATAGAAAGTCTTCTCATTTTCCGGTCGTTTCTTCAGCCTAGCGCTTTCTCTTCTCGCTAGTGGATTCATCAGCAGAAATTGAACCAACAAATCTGGAACCAAACTATCCTCTATGTCTGATGACACTTGTAGAACTTGAACGAACGAAATCGATGGAGAGAAAAACCAGCAGAAACTACGATTTCAATCTCGACAAAAAGACAATAAGAAATCGGACAAAGGGAGTATAAAGTAGGGTTTTAGAGAGAAATGCAGTAAGATCGGTGATGGAAGAAGAGGTAGAAACTAGGGTTGCAGGAGCTAAGGCTTCAAGAACTAGGGTTTGGTGATGAAGAGAGAAGAGATGGTTGAAAGAGGGATGAACTGGGGAGGCAAAATGGCCTCTCTCTCGTTCTCTCTCTCTCTCTCTCTCTCTCTCTCTCTCTCTCTCTCCTCTCCCATAGGATCAGTCATGGAAGCCAAAGACTCCAAAGTCCAAATCACAACAGTGAAACTTAATGAATAAAAAATTTCTTGGATGGTCCAGATCAGTCAAATTGTTTTTAAGTGTCAGAAGGAAGATGGGATATGGGACAGTAGTCACAGTACCATTCACAAACCAAACATATCAAACACACGTATCTTGAGTGGCAGTCAGACAATATGACATCATGAATCACTATTGTTATTACTACCTTAAACTAATGTTATTATTATTACCATTATTTACTTTTATTATTTTTATCACTATCTCATATTTTCTACCATTATTATTGTTACAACTATCATATAAGTATGGCTATCCATGTTACTTCCTATTACTATTTTTAACATTATTGACACAATTATTAATAAACTAATCGTATACGTTTTTTGACTTGTCATGGATATTGTCCTTATGTATCCCCACTATTGAAACATTGCTCATGAGGCCTTGCCCGACTAGCCAACTCACAATACCCAACTAGCAATCCAAATCTCTATTGCACATTCCTTCTCTTTCTAACACACTCATTCTCTCTCATCTCCCTCTCTCTAGAAATCTCTCTAAGTTACATGCTACTAATGCACCTCCATCCAGGTGCAAGTAGCACATCAAGTGACCAGGATATCAACTCCTCTTTCCTTCATTAGAAAGGATCCATGTTTTGAGACAAGTAACATGACTTATCACTAAGCTCGTATATACGTGTGTTTTTCAATATTATATTGATATAACAACGTAAAAACTGGAAGCCTGGTAATGATTAAGGATATGTGTTACCATGAGAATCCTTTGGTCACTCTATTATAATATGGATGCATGTTGGCAGTGTGTTAGTTCCATTATATAAAATGGTGACTACTTGCATAACTATCCTGCAATTCTATGATAGCATGAGCATATTAAGGTTGTATGGAATCATGGATTTTAAACTGCATCATCGTTGGATTCCTCTCCTTCAAAAGCATGTGCATATATGATGGTTAGCAACTATAATTCAGAGACAAGAGTAACGGTAGTAGTAATAGCAATATTTTGAAAGGATTCCCCATGAGGGCAGATAGTAGGGCTTAGTCAAAATCTTTACTTCTTTAACCAGAAGTAAACCAGAATGATACTTTGGTTGGGATCAAGTACGAGTTGAGGCTTTAGCTTGGGTGCTTTAACACGTATATTTGGACCCGCCTGAGCAATAGGACTGGGGTCGTTGGGAGCTTAGCTTGTGCTCAGATGACGGAATGATTGGAATCAGATCTGCAGATGTGGGTGCTATATTGTCACCAACGTGTTACCTTAAATAACTTAACATAAGGTATGGTATAAATCTTTGATTTCTTTGAGATTCATTGTCCATTTGTATCAATCATTCTCCCCTTACAGCTCATAACTACAAAGAATAGAACTCTCCTGAAGAGGGCACTGTCGAGGACGATAGAATGGGACACATCACTCAAAGGCTATGATCGATCCAATTCACAATCACTAGTCGTATGATATATGTCAAGCACCACACAGTAAGCAAGTCACATGGCCTTAATAAAAAAAGCTAATTAAAAATAGCAAATAATATGATTCACATTCTTATCGATCAAAATCATACATATATAATAATTTAGTGGCTAAAATACCCCATATGTAATTTAAATTATTTCTAATATTTTCTATTTCTTCTAAGTTTCATATTTTTTATTTAAAAAGAATAAAACATGGACCAAATCGAGCCATTGATTACGAATGCAAGGTATATAAATTTTGTAGCATAGCCCATAAGTTTGACCAATACACCCAAACATACATTTTTTTTTAATCGGTAACGGCACGACTATGTATTGAAAAATAGCGAGGCGCTGAGAAAGATACAAACCACGCTGATCAAAGGTAGCTCACGACAACAAAGGTCGACAAGAATCTAAAAAAACTGAAAAAACAAAACATATAAAAAAGCGGGGGATGACAACCCCATAGAATCTAACCCGGGTCCCCTGTGAGAGTTACCCCCCCCCCCCGCGGGGCCTCGCCTTATCCAAAGCCACCCAACTGCACATAAGGTCCCGGATACACTTCAAAACCATCCCAATCGGGCGACGTCCCCGATAAAAAAATGCGGGTATTTCTCTCGAGCCAAATGCTCCATACGACAACAAAGAAGTTGATTTTCCAGAAGACCCCCCTCTCTCCCTCCAAACAGACATTGGACCAAGCCAAAAACTGTTGAGCAACGCTTCCAGAGGTAACCCACATCATATCGAAAGACTTGAGGATAACCCCCCAGAATTTGACGGTTGAACAGTAGTGTAAGAATAGGTGCGGCGACAATTCTTCCGCTTAAAAGCATATGACGCATTCATTAGGGAGAACTTTCCCCCTCCTAATCAAGTGGTCAATCGTGGGGGTCCTCTCTCTCATCATGGCCCACGCGAAGAATCGAACTTTGGGGGGCACCAACGCCTTTCATAACCCATCCCAACTCCATTTAATTAGAGGGTGACTCACTAAAACCCGGATGTACGACTTGACCGTATAAACACCCTTTTGACTAGGGATCCAAATACGGTCATCAACCAAACACAGTCTTCTCATCACACCATAGAGCAAACTCCTCATCTCTGAGAAGCCTACGAGTAGCCATGTTCCACACTAACCACCCTTCCCCCTTCGAGACGAAGCCGACCACTAAATTGTGGGGCAGAGCTGCGATTCGGAAGATCTCCGGGAAAATCTCCTTGAGAGGCCTCACCTCCACCCAAGGGTCTTCTCAAAAACAAATTCGAGACTCGTCTCCCCAAGAATATTGAATCCATCTCGAAAATAGGCACCAAGTCCTACAAATGTCCCTCCACCAAGGCGAGAACGTCATTGTTATGTTCACATTAATACCCTAGCAGCCCTCCATCCATCCATATTTTTCCACCAAAACAGCCAACCATAGGCTATCTCTTTCGCTCTCCAACCCAGCACGCCAAAACCATTTTCCTAGCATGACGGTGTTCATAGTACTCAGGCTACGGATTCCCAAACCGCCACACCTCAAAGGCAGATAACAGGTTTCCCAATTAACAAGGTGCAACTTTTTGTTCAAACCTGATCCCTCCCACAAAAAGTTTCGTTGAATTTGCGCGAGTCTCCGGACGACCCCATGGGGCACTTGAACAAAGACATTAAAAAATGCAGTGAGAGGAAAGGACAGTTTTGACTAGGAGAAGGCGACCCCCACTACTCAGAAACTTCCCTTTCTACGCAGCTAATCTTCATTCAAACATCATAATAACAGGGTCACATGCCCTCGCGGATGGTTGAGTGATGCCTAACGGTAGGCCCAAGTAGGAGATGGGAAGCTCCATCGTCTCCCCCTGAACCTCCTCTACTAACCGATTCAAAAGCTTCTCCTCCACCCCAATCCCCGATACCGTCGATTTATGTAGATTGATACGCTGCCCAGAAGCTGCTTCGAATATGGAGAGGACCCCCTGCTAGAAGCCTAAACTCAAGCACACCCGCTTTATTGAAAAGAATAGTGTCGTCTGTATATTGAAGATGAGTGATGTGTTGCGGCCCCACTTGAATACCAGAGATAAAGTTAAGTTGATGGGCCCAGGAAAAAAGGTCGTGGAGGGCTTCTCCGACAATGTTGAAGAGTAGCACCGAGAACCACATGGACAAGTAGCACGCTCTCATCCAGTTCCTCCATCTCTCCCCAAACCCAAACCCAAACCTGCTCATCATGTATTCTAAGCAGCCCCAGTCAACTCAATCATACGCCTTTTCCATGTCAATCTTCCACAGTGCAACGGGATAGCGGGAGCAATGCGTAGAATGGATCACCGCCTAAGCCATTACAACCGTATCGACCAATTGTCTCCCTTGCACAAAAGCTCCCTGATTAGCCGAGATGACAAAGGCCATCAAGGGCTTGATGCGATTGGTCAACACCTTGGATATGATCTTGTAAACACAGTTGAGTAAGCAGATGGGCCGAAAACCCATGAGGTCCATTGCTTCTTCCGTCTTCGGAATGAACGAAATAAATGTAGAATGCATGTTGCAACCTATGTAGATGTTATAAAAAAACTCGTAGACGACAACCATAAGCTCAGCCTTAAGCAGATCCTAGAAGCTACGGTAGACCACCATTGTAAATCCGTCACCGGGGCTTTATTCTTTCCACTACCCTTAATAGTTTGCCAACCCTCATCTTCCTCAAACGGTCGCTCAGTTGTCACTTGATCTTCAACCGAGATGGAATGAAACGAAACACCATCTACATACAGCCGAGATCCCCCATCCTCAATAAAGAGGCTTTTATAAAACTCAACAACCTGAAGTTTGATTTGCTCCGGCTCAGTGACGATCAAACCATGCACAGAAATTTGACCACAAAATTTGCTTTTGTCTCTAGCGTTAGCAACAGAGTGAACGTACTTGGTGTTATTGTCCCCTTCCTTGAGCCAATGGACCTTAGATTTTTGCTTCCAACAAATCTCTTCAGCCAAACATTTGTCATTGAAGTCGACTCTCAACTTGCGCCAATCTTTTATCTCCGAAACAGTCAAAACTCGAAGCTCCTCAGTTGCATCCAAGGCACTCAGTTGCTTTAGTATCGCTTCTTTAGTAGCATGCACCAAACCGAACACCTCCCGATTCCACATCTTAATGTGAATCTTGACATGACTTAGCTTGCAAATGAATCTATAATTTGTTGTCTTAGCAGGTTCGCACTCGTTTCACCAAACAGGAACAAAATTTCAGAACTCCTCATTGAGGAGCCACATGTTCTCGAAGCGAAAAGGAGAGGGACCTTTCCTCTTGATTCATAATAGAACAGCAGTAGCCTATGGTCGGAGCTTGCCCAATCCAAACCGTGGAGGGTGGAGGTTGGGAACAGGTCAAGCCTCTCTTAAGAGCAATGAACACAATTCAGGAGGCAGAGCGTGGTGCATCTTGGAAGCTGGACCAAGTGTATCGCGCCCCCGACAAGGGAATATCAATAAATTCCCATTCCAGAATGAGTGTAGAAGTTCTGCATAACCCTTATGTCTAGGCCCCCTCCAATCTACTCGTGCAGCCACCTGATAACATTAAAAGCCCCGCCAAAACAGATAGGAAATTCCCATCATGGCGCCGTTTCTATTAACTCGAATCAGAAATCCAACCGACTAGTGTCATTTATTGGCCCATAAACCCCACAGAAAGTCTATTTTTTCCCATTGTCCTTATTCCAGAGCACCACCGACGCCGAATAAATACCCACCTCTTCATCCATCCTCTCGAACAAGACAGAATTCCAAGCAGCAATAATACCCCCGGACCAGACGCTCCCACGGAATCAACCCCAATCCAACTCCACCGGCTGTCGCCTAACACGAAAGCAACCTTACCCTGATCACAGCTGCCCCACTTAGTCTCTTGTAGGGAAACAACCACAACGTTATGCATAGCGATGATTTTGTTAACACCAGCCTGCTTTTTAGGGTTGCAAATATTGCTTACATTCCAAGAAAACAGCTTCATGTTGGAAACCAAAGAAACTCCCACTCAATCAAACCACCCCCGCAATTAGACTTCCAAAGAGCCTTTACCATCCGACATCCCCCATTGCAATCTTGCTAGCTCCCTGGATTTGGAGCATTTCTTTCGCTTTCCGGATGCCTCGCTTCGGTTGAGAAAAGAGGACATAAACACCTTCCAGAGTGCCTCATTGGAGCCTTGGAATGACATTCTAAGGTCACGGCCAAAGCAAATGAGTCTATCCACGACATCAGCGTCAAGGATCCTACCCCTCAAGCTATTATCCCCGGAGTCATCGGTAGAATGAGAGGAATTGAAGGAACACTAGACCCATTCCCATGAATTGTCGCATCTGAGAGATCTCATGGGCAACACCTCGTCCGATACTGATGCCAAGGAAGACAAAGAGTCAGACAGCAACAAGTCAGCAGGAAGTAGGTTGTCGGTGTCTGATGAGGCCTTGCGGATCGTAGTGGAAGTGGACGTGGCTCCAATGGGGTTACTCCATGGGCCATCATCAATAAGCGTGTAAGGATTAGATATCATTCGTTCATCCTCGGTCCCAGAACTTCTCCCTTCTTCAATTCTCGAACCCGTGTGGGCCATCCGTTGATGGGCCCGTCGCCCATTGAAGACTAAACGGATGGGGCAAACCTCCCAGCCCACTGAGGAGGTCCACCAAACATACATATTGGTAGTATCTTATACAAGTTCTTACAAGACGATACAATGTTAAGATGTACCCTACATATTATATCTCCAAATACACACCGATATTAGTCAGTATATATCACCAAGGTCCAATACCAAGACACATCAAGCTTTAAGGTTCAAATCATTTGGCTTTTGACAAGGTATACAACTTGGTTAGCCTTTAATGCTTAGAGGGATTATTTACTAGAGGAGGAATTCTTTCTTATCCTTGCATCTCCTTCTTGCACAAACTTTTTTCTTGTATGATTGCAACCGTTAAAACAAAATCCAGTTGTGCTTTGATAGTCAGCCTACGGTATTTTGCTAACCCCTGCTGGTTCCGTACAAATCTCACGATGATATGTATAGTCAGAAATTTAAAATTATGTTGTGAACAGATAAAAAGAAATCATAGAGAATTCTGATAACTTTCCAAAATGTGTAAATGTGCAAATGAACCATATATCAGGATGCATCATGCACCAATACAAGGTGATGCAAGACGGTACCCTAAACTACGTGAATGATATGATGGATTTTGCTGAAATTAAATTGGAATTAAATTAAACAACAAAACTTGCAAAATATAACGAATACCTAAGGTTTTCGTAGCATTTCTTGGGAGAATCATGCATAATTCAGACAGGGTTCAGTCCGGGCACTAGATCTGTTAGATTGCAGCGCAGATCGATCCTAAAGATAGAACTCTAGGTTTTCCCAGATTATAGCACTCTCAATTCAATGATGGGATCACTGATTTCTTCTGATTATTTGATGCAGAAGGTTTAATAACTCTACTGGGATCTACGGTTGTTGAATCGGATCGATTCAAGGGTTCAGGGAAAATCAGGGTTTAGGATCTCACAAGAATGATTGTCAATTTGGGGTTGTAGAATCACACAAGCACAAAAAATAAGATAGATAGATTGGCAGGCTTCACACCCTTGGCTTCGCGCTAAACCCTTCTTGGGAAGAAGATTCACTCTTCGTAGAGGCTCATCTCAAGCACACACAAGCAAAAACTCTTTTCATTCATAATCAATAATCAATCCTTAATAGAGTGTTTACAATGCCTTTATATAGGCTAAACGACATAAACTTGCAATAAAAGTCCTAAAATAATAAAAGACAAAAGGTTAAAAAAAAAAAAATCCGTCACTGTACCTCACTCGAGCGAGGATTTTAACCACTCGAGCGAGGGCTTGCTCGACATTGTTCTCCTCGCGGTTTGTGTCCGTTTCTCCTCTGAGGCTACGGTACTCGGGCCTCTACATTTCCAGAATTTCCTCTTTCGCCTAGTTTTGATTTCCATTCCGCTTCTTCCGACATCGGTACACGTGAAAAGGTCCATATCCGATGTCTACGATGTCGGCGTCCCCGTCAAAGGGTTTACTAATTACAAGATGTGTGGAAATTATAAAACACACCTCATTATAAGACAGTTTTACCAAAATGAACATTCCAGACAAGCTCATTTATGAAACTAAATGGCATTGAAAGGAAAGGTTGGCTAGGGCGGAGGATATTGTTAAACAACAACCATTGCGGTCAGAACATTTAAACAGATCCTCCACATTGCCTCAATATCATATTTTCACACAACATATACTGCATTATGATTTAAGATGTATAACAACAAACTGGCAATTACTATTAAAAAAGAATACAGCATATGCCAATAGCCTTTAAAAGGAAAATTAATATTCAATTGTCAACAATATATAGCACATCTGGTAGCCACTTGCCTTGGTAATTGCTTTAGATCAGGTCTCTTGGAAAATCGCTTATTTTCCTCAACAGACGCACTTCCATTCTGCAGAATTTTGCAGCATTAATAATTTAATGATTATATAGTAAAGTAGAGATACAACACTAAGAACCACACTAACAGTTTTGACTTGAATCTTGGTTTACAATATTAACAGAAATAAAAGTAACATCACTCCAGTCAATCTAGATGATCTACATGATGGTTCACTCTGTGGATTTCTACACCGCAAAAATTGGCCTGATTGGATGGCCATAAGTAACCATTCAATCATTAAGTTTTTTCTTCTCAAATGTGGACCAATAGTCCCGTTTGCAAGTTCTCGATCTTAAGGTTCCTCCATTTAGTGAGGCATTTGGACTTTCACCACTCACCAATCTGTGAAATGGCTGATGGACTTTTGTTTGGCCTTTCTGTTGTTGTGCACATTTTATTTGAGTACTGATGTTATTTGCTGCGACTAATGATCATTTTTATAAGAACTAAGTATACATATTTATATGATTTGCTTTTGCTATGAGCGTTCCTTCTGTACGCCAGCAGGCGAATCTGCTACTCACACAATATAGACCACCCCTTAATGTTGAGACACAAATTGAGGATATTGCAAACGGTAAGGTATGTGCATTCCCTTGTGAAACATGAAAGATGAAACATCTAGCACAATCGCTTGCATCCATTTCCCTACCCGAATATAAATACATAAAATGTACACAAAAATACAGTCACCAAAAATCTTTGCAAGAACATACCATCTTTGTAATGGTGGAACCTAGTCCTATCTTTTACAACAATATCCCTCTCAAATACCTTAGAAACCAATTTCATGAAACCATGGCAATCTTCACATACCCTTAGATTCTACATTATGCGTATGCAAGACACCTTTCCCAAACTTATGAGTCCAAAAGAGAGCTAACTTCTCACTATGCAAGAGAATCGCCTCTCTCTTCTCTTCATCCTCTAGATCAACCAACACACTACAAATGCTTGGAACATAGCCCACCAACTTCAATTTACCCACAATTTCGTCTAATTTTTCATAGATTTTTTCAGCTTGTGAATGTGATTTATCCCCCCATCACAAATTCATGAACCTCACCGTTGAATTCAATCCAACTACACCCTCTTTCTTTAGCCTACCCTCTATATTTCATCAGTTGTCTCACTTCACCAACATTTTCCTACTGATTAGCCTTTGCGTAGATGTTTGATAGAAGTACATAAGCCCCGTAGTGATCCGGGTCTAGCTCTAACAACCACTTTGCAGCGAATTCACCCAGTTCGATGTTGTTGTGGACTCTACAAGCACCTAGCAGCGAACCCAGACAACAATGTTGGGGTCAAACGGAATTGTTTCTATAAGCTCGAAAGCTTCATGAAGAAGATTTGCACGGCCGAGGAGATCACCCATGCAACCATAGTGCTCGATCTTGTGTTCATCAATCATTGAGGCAAAGATCTGACGACCTTCATCGACCAAGCCTGCATGGCTACAAACATAAAGCACCCCTACAAACTTCACTCCATTGGCCTCAATTCTCCCTATCTTCATCCGATCAAAGAGACTTAAAGCAGAATTTGCATCCCCATGCATTGCGAATGTAGTTATCATGCTCGTCCAGGTAATCACGTTCCTTTGATGCATTTTATCGAACACTCGATGGGCACTTTCTAGACTCCCACATTTTGCATACATGTCAATGAGTGCATTGCTTACAGACAAAACATAACTAAACCCATTCTTATTGACAAATATATGTATCCATTTCGCTTGCTCAAGAGCGCTCAAGTGAGCACAAACCAAAATAACACTCAACATAGTAATTTGATCGGGTTTTATACCGGAAGCCTGCATTTCATTGAACAATTTAAGAGCCTCATTGGCCTCATCACTCTCGGCATTGCCGGAAATCATGGCACTCCAAGAAACCAGATCCTTTTCGGGCATTCCATCGAAAATTTTGCGGGCAATTTCAACATATCCGAGCTTCGAGTAGCCACAGACCATGGCAATTGACGCGACCATGTTCTTTGGAGACATTTCTTCAAACAGTTGGTGAGCGTAGTCCATTGATTCACAATTCGCATACATGTTGATGAGGGAACTCTGCAAATGAGGATCCATTGCAACACCGTTTTCAGAGATGTAATCGTGAATTGCTTTTCTGGAATTCAAATTTCCGGTGCGACCACATGCTGAAAGAACGTTGGCAAGAACTACATGGTCAAGTTCTGCATTGGAGCACTTCATCTCTTCAAACAGTAATAAGACTTCATCATAGAGGCCAGTCCGAGAATAACTGCCAGTTATTCATAAAATTAAACAAAAGTGTTAAAAAAATAAAGAGAATAGCAGCCATTTTAAATTTAGAAGAACCTAACGGTAAAATCTTCTCATTTGACAAATTTACCCTTATTTAAAGGAGTTTGTGTATAGTGCACGACCTGTCCACCAGCGCCTCGAATGCATGTTGTTTGTTGTGTGGACCTTTAGATACCCACAGATTCGTGCACAAATATTTAAGGCCTCTAAATCGCTGAAAGTATGCATTTTATCAGGTTGGCTGTGCCGATTGATCTGTGTAGATACACAACCCGTGTACCTATTACAAATTAACATTATGGATTCTAACCTTAAATCTATAATCAGCTGTCTTAACTCACTCGATAATAGCATAGAATAGCTTTTGGTGACAGGATCCGGTTAAAATTGACTTTTAAATATATCTAAGAGACCAGATGAACCATCTGTAAATGTCAACTTTTGACTTGCACCCAAAAGCTATTCTAAACCAATGTTATCCAATTCGCCAACTTTTGACAGGGTAACCTAATTCGCTCAACCCCCACCAAACTGCGAATTGAATCAAGGTTTGATGCGAACTGATTCATGCTTTCATAAAAATAGATAGCAAGGTGATTTGAATCCCAACCAATTTTTCCTACCCCTCAACATAATCGGCTGCTCACTTTCATTTTTGCATATTAACTCCTCAATTAACCATCCAATCCGTATTTATTTCGTAACAAATTGGTAGTACGTACACGGTCCGTGAACTAATGGTGCACAGATCAATCTCTTTCCATCTAACTAGTCAATCTTAAGAAATATAAAAATATTCATAAGCACACAAACTAGTGAAAGTGTGGTTGGCATTCACTACTTAGCTTTAAAACTTTGGGTACAGGTAGCCTGGTACTATGGACCAGGTAACTTACCTGGCCTACACTAATTTTAGTAATTTGCAGCCACATGCCAGCCAATCTCATGATCGGGTGTCATGGATCAGAGTGGCTCATTGATCACAATTATTTTATGGAAAAAAATTTATATATATATATATATATATATATATATATATATATATATATATATATATATATAAATGCACAGTCAATGGCGCCAACCGTGGAGAGAAATGAATGGCAAAATAAAATGTGATTTTACGGTTCATTTTACGGGCCATTGACTCTTTTCACTGCATAATTTTATATTTATTATTAATAATTGTGATCATCGAGTCGCTTCTATCCATGGCATCCGATCATGTGATTGGTGCACCATGGCTGCAAATTAGTGTGGGACCAGGTAAGTTACCTAGTCCACGGTACTAAGCTACCTTTCCCTTAAAAAATTATCATTGAAAGTCCCAAAATTTGCTGCGGAGATTGACTTGTGCACTCACCCTGGTGCATAGGTAGGGTAACTAATAATGAAGGAGTCTCGTTCTCTCTCATTGTAGTCAAATGACATATGCAACCCTATGCGATGGCATAGGGCCATCGCATATGCGATTCTCATATGCCATTATGCCATGACATAACTTTTTTTTTTTTCAAAAAATTTTCAAAGTTCCCCATATTGATCAATAATATGTTTTGTGTTAAGTTTGGGCTATATTAATATTGTAGTGTATAGAATGCAAAATAAAAGTATATAACCCATAAGTTAGAAGGAAAAACATAAATTTCGTTAATGTTAAACAAAATAGTACAAAAATGAACATCAGAACATACAAAAAAGAAGGAAGCGAGTACATTCTAAGTTCTAACCCACAATCGTACATCTCCATAAGGTTGAAGGGAAAATATAAATTTCGTTATAAAAATAAGTTAAAATAGTACAAAAATATAGTGGACTATACAAAAGAGAAGGAAAAGACTAAAGAAAAAAAATATTATAGAATGAGGAGCATTAGGAAAAGAAACCCCCTATTTATAGGGTTTAGGGAAGCTTGAAAAGCAAAGACAAAAAATAAAAATTTAAATTTAAATTTAAAAAAAAAAACTTCCAATGGAGAAGTATGCCATGGCATACACTGTATGCGATGGCATACAGTCGCATATGCGACGGTATGCCACGGCATACTATTGTATGAGATGGCATACTTACCTGTATCGCACATGCCATCATGGCATATGCAATACAGTCGTCCAAGATGGCATATGCGATCGCATATGACATTAATGTTCTCTCTCCTCAAGTGTAACCGAAGGTCTATTTCCATACATACATGTCCCCAGTTTAGATTACATTCAGGCCAAAGATTGCTTGATGTAATCATTTCTACCTCTAATCAAAAGCCTACTTCGCCTTTGATAAACAATATATTTGCCACAGATGTTAAAGCATAAATAGTGTTTTAATTAGATGGTTGCCTCTCTTTCTTTAGGGGGAGTTATGGTAGAAAATGAGATAATATTAGTAGGTAAGTGCGTGCCTAATGACTCGTGCTTTAGTCGCTCTTTGAGATGCGTGGCATGTGAACTTTTTGTGTGTATTATCGGATAGGTGCATCATTATCTAAAGATATTTGGTGTAAGAGATTGGGATAAAAATAATCGCATACTTTGATTCACAGCCTTCGAAGGCCTTTTAAAATAAATAGCTACCATGTAAATCCAACATACAATTAAATTTGGATGGCGTTTGACTCCATTGAATAAGATAACAGAAATAATTTCCACTATCAATTTTAGAAAATAAATCTTAAGATCATGTATCTCACATGAAACACATCCCAAAAAGTAAAGGTAACCCATGGTATTGTTTGACTGGCAATGATCAAGTTTAACTGGTATTGTTGAACAGTGTATCGTGTTTAACCAATTTTACAACCATTGAATAGGGGAGAATTTTGGCTGCATGTCATCCTATATATAATTGTAAACCATGGAAGTCAAGATTCGTCTCTATCCAATGGCTGCAAATCTGGTTTAACCCTTTGTTGACTAGGGATAACAAACGAAAATCTGGGTGATCTAAATGGGCCAATTGTATCAAATGGATGACTCCTGCACCACAGCTGCTGCACAACTCGTGCACCCTACACCGAAATTGGGGGTGAGTGGGTTTAGGGGTTGGGTAGAGAGGGAAGGAGATGAGTTCTTGAGTGATGGTTCCCATGGCAGACGCGGTGTAGTCAACATGTGTGATTAGGGACTTGGGAAATTTTTTGGGGAAAAATCTTTGGGACTTTTCAGAGTTTTAATTGTTTGCTTCTTAAAAATAAGAAAACAAAGATGTTGCTTGGTCCTACGTTAGTTTGTTGCCCAATGGGTCCGAAGTACAAATATAAAAATAACGAGCATCTTTGTAAGATGCCTAACCTAACTTTTGGAATTTGTGAGATCCCTTACCTATTTGGCCTTGTTCCGCAGTTTCCGAACTCTCCCGAGAAAACCTCAGAAAATGAGCTCCTCCGATTCTTTGAAGAAACTTCAAATTCGTAAAAAATCATTTTCCTTACGATCGTTCTTGAGTTGCCTAGAAAATCATTTTCCTATTGTTTCTAACGTTTTCTTCTATTCTTCACTTTCTGAAGAAAATATTAGAAACTATCATATCTTCTTATGCCGCTATAGTCGTACGTATTTACGTAGTTAATCGAAGCGGTTGTAGCGATCGGATGATCGTCAAATTTTATATATTGCCAATCGCTAATATGTTGAAGACATTTGTCAGGCAAATTTACAAAATACAATTTCAAATGTTGATTTTTTTAATACAATTATTAGTGTGTTATATGTACATTAGAATTAGGGGAAAAAGTAGTGTTCAAGTAGTCTACTAAATATTATAAATACTAAACCATATTACCATATTTGATTAGACGCAAAATTATGGCCTAATATAAGCCATCCTTGTAATCAAGATTTTACTAAACGAGAAAACAAATATGCTAGAGGAGAAGAGACATCGTTGTCATCGTCACCATCGAACCAGTGGGTGGAAGTCACGCTGCACTTCGGAGACTTGATCGCAACATCAAACTTGTCGAACAAATCACGACGTCGAGGCATCAGCAACTCTACCTCAAAAGAAGAAGAGTCCAAGCTCACTAAAATGGGGTTACGCTGCACTCCCCGCGGATGTTTTCTGGCTGTAAAGGGTCAATGGGGGAGTACGGCGTATTCGGGTCGATAAGGTGGTACCACAAGTGCAGGTTGGGTCTCGCCTCTGCCTGCTAGTGGAGGATGGGTGGGAACTACTGTTCAACCGGGCTCACGGACTGGTGGTGGTGCAGGAGCCCTTTGTTGAGCGGGGGCATAAAAGCCTGGGGGCAAAAGTGGGGGTTGAGGTTGGGGCGGCTGTTGAGGTTGGGGTCATGGCATAGGTGGGTCCATTACTACAAGCTTGATCCTACGTCGGGCTTACGGCACAGCTCTCGATGAAGACGAACTTGTCCTGGAATGGGAAGATCCCGGTGTCCCAGACTATCCAAGATTAATCAATTTTTATGAAAAGAACTATCCAAATAATTGCTGAGAAAAGGAAAAAACATATCGGCCTTAATCACTTTATTTTAAAGATAAAATAAAATAACAAAGATGCAATGAGGATAACAACTCGCGCAAACGTTTAACACATATAATTTACATGTGCACGAGCATCTGATTCTAATCCTACCACGCTACTTATAACATCGTCACGTTGCATGACGGGAGAAAATGGGTATTATGAGACGCGTTTATATTATAGTTGTGCAACGCAATTATTGTTTCTTCGTATGAATTGAACGAGCGATAATATGCTCCTCGAAAGCTAATTACTTCTCTCGCGTATTTTTTCCAACTTTTATAAATTTTAAGTCTCCTGTCTATGAAGGCGACATATTATTTGGTCATGATATCTTCAAATATATTGAGTAGCATATGATGTTAGTTCTACTCCATTCACAATTTATAATATCATTTAATGTCGTCATTACACATACTGATTACGCTTAATATGTAGCACTAATTTATTCATCCATAAATCTCTGTGTAGCTGTCAACGAGATTATGCACCCTACATTCTGTAAGCTCTGTCATTACGAAATGCATTCATCCATTCATGATTCCATCTCGATTGTGAGCATTCAACATCTAAATCTTCTTCTTCCACTGAATCATCGTTTGGTAGCTCCACGCGATCCTCTAGCCATTCATTGAAAAAAAAAAAAAAATTCGGGGTGTCGGCACCTCTATATCGAGGTGTCGACGCTTCATTAAAAAAATATTTATTTTCTTGGTGAAGTGTTGACACCTCGATATAGAGGCGCCGATGCCCCTAAAACGAGGTGTCGACACCCTTTTTTTGCTATTTTAATTTTAAATTTTTAAATTGAAATGCCGACACCTCGATATAGAGGCGTCGACGCCTCATTTTTTTTTTTTTTTAAAGCTAAGCGCCGGCACCCCAACGTTGGCACCGGGATGCTAGCGCTTCGCCGCCGGGGTGCCAATACCTCGCTATCGGGGTGTCAACGCCTCGTTTTTGGGGAGCCAGCTGTGACGGGGCCAATACTCGAGCTTGCAGCATGGTGCGTGTGGCACGACATGTGGTGCCAGGAGGGCACGCGACATGGGGCCAAGTCGGCCTGGCGACGTGGTCTCACTGCGAGGACGCGACACGGTCGCATGGGGGTAGGATGCGGGAACGTCACGGTCGCAACACATACGCGACATAGCCAAGGTGGGCTAGCGATGCAAGAGGCGTTGCGGTATGTCAAACCAATAGGTTTGAGGTTCTCTTGCCCATCTGGCTGAATGACTGTTTTACCCTTATATAGGGGAAGAGAGCTTGAGAGCTATTCCCCCGCACACGGGGCCTTGCGTTGCCAGAGGAGGCGCAAGTGTCTCCTAGGCCTGAAAGGGTGGGCCTAGGACGTCGACGCAGCGATGCCGTGTGGCACCCAAGGGAGGTTGAAGTATGGCTCTGGACTACGCGTCGCGGTGCATACGGCTGGGCAACCTCGTGAGAACACTAGCGCTACGTGGGACTCAGTTGGGCACGACAGCACATGGAACGCACACGAAGGCAGGCTGCGTGGGACTCGGTTGAGCACGCGAGCGCGAGGCACAAGGCTGTGGGCTTGGTACGGTATGTGAGCATGACATGGTGGCATGGGGAGCTGCATGCCAAGACTGTTGTGAAGCGAGGTACTAGTGCAGTGCACAAGGTGAAGCTTGAGCAGGCCAAGTTTAGCGCAGCGGTGCAGATGGCGTGTCGTAAGGGGCACGATAAGTTGGATGGTAGGTCGTGAAATAGAGGTAACCTTGTTGGGGGAGTTCCCGTCCTCTAGGCGGGTGGTATCAGAGCTGATGTGTAGATGGGTTGGCTTCGTTGCACGCGGTAGCGAAGCACCGCGCGGGTTGAAAGCGCGTCGAAGGACGCCCCGCGACAGTTGGTATCAGAAGTAGGCTGACCTAGCGAAGCGTGCGTTAGGTGCCGCACGGGACTGAGGTTACGGAAGTGCGACCTCGTGACATTTTGGTATCAGAGCCAAGTTCGATCCAGAAGCGATGATGCTATCGAGCAAAGTGGTGCGGAGGCACGCGATGTGGTGTCAAGAGGGCACGCGACATCCTTGAACAATTGGTGCGGAGGCACGCGATGTGGTGTCAAGAGGGCACGCGACATCCCTGAGTTAGTTAACAGGTGAGGGCCTTGTGTGGCCAGAACCAAGTTGACGGTAGGTGACAATGGGGAGCTAGTGGGAAGGTGCGGAACTAAGAATTAGAAATGTGTTGCTAACAACGGGGAGGAGTTGGCGGGTGATTCAACGCTGCGATAATGCGTCAACGAGGACGTTGACATTTTATGGAGTGGTGGAGGATGTGACGGGGCCAATACTCGAGCTTGCAGCATGGTGCGTGTGGCACGATATGTGGTGCCAGGAGGGCACGCGACATGGGGCCAAGTCGACCTGGCGACGTGGTCGCAGGCGAGACGCGCACACAGGTGGGCTAGCGATGCAAGAGGCGCTGCGGTATGTCAAACCAATAGGTTTGAGGTTCTCCTACCATTCTGGCTGAATGACTGTTTTACCCTTATATAGGGGAAGGGAGCTTGAGAGCTATTCCCCCGCACACGGGACCTTGCGTTGCGGAGGGCAAGTGTTTCCCACGAAAGGGTGGGCCTAGGACGTCGACGCAGCGATGCCGTGTGGCACCCAAGGGAGGTTGAAGTATGGCTCTGGACTACGCGTCGCGGTGCATACGGTTGGGCAACCTCGTGAGAACACTAGCGCTGCGTGGGACTCAGTTGGGCATGACAGTACGTGGAACGCACACGAAGGCAGGCTGCGTGGGACTCGGTTGAGGCGAGGCACAATGGGCTTGCATGACATGGTGGCATGGGGAGCTGCATGCCAAGACTGTTGTGAAGCGAGGTACTAGTGCAGTGCACAGGGTGAAGCTTGAGCAGGCCAAGTTTAGCGTAGCGGTGCAGATAGCGTGTCGTAAGGGGCACGATAAGTTGGATGGTAGGCCGTGAAATAGAGGTAACCTTGTTGGGGGAGTTCCCGTCCTCTAGGCGGGTGGTATCAGAGCTGATGTGTAGATGGGTTGGCTTCGTTGCACGCGGTAGAGAAGCACCGCAGGTTAAAGCGTCGAAGGGCGCCCATGACGATTAGTATCGAGTAAGTGACCTAGCGAAGCGTCGTTAGTCTTACGGGGCGAGGTTGCGGAAGTGTGACCCCGTGACACGGCGCTTCGCTACAGGGTGATCACATTTTTTGAGTAAAATATACTTGAAAAAGTAAGTCTGAACACTTTCTTGAAAAAATAGAGAGAAGAAAGAGAAAAGAAACTTTAAAAAGTCAAGACTGACGGCTGGAAGGGTATTTAACTTTTAAAATATTTTAGAAGTGTAACACTAATTAGTAGCGTGGTTCCCATCACTTCACAAAAAGGCGCTATGTGTCGCGCCCATATCAATAAGCGTAGAGATATCTCTACACTTGGGCACATATCCCCGACCCTCTGATTGTTTTTGGGGGACTAATGGAACCAAAGCAAATATAGGTTTCAATGTGCCAGGGCCAGGCCAGACTTTAACAAGGAAAATGAATTTCTACGAATTTAAAGTTTCTCTAAAGAATCGGAGGAGCTCATTTTCTGAGGTTTTCTGAGGAGAGTTCGGAAACTGCAGAACAAGGCCTAATACTAGGTAAGGTAATACTAGGTAAGGGATCTCGCAAAATCCAAAAGTTAGGTAAGGCATCTTAATAAGATGCTTGTTATTTTTATATTTGTACTTCGGAACCATTGGGCAACAAACTAACATAGGACCAAGCAATATCTTTATTTTCTTATTTTTAAGAAGCAAACAATTAAAACTCTGAAAACTGCCAAAGATTTTTTACCAAAAAATTTCTCAAGTCCCTAATCACACATGCTGACTACACCACGTTTGCCATGGAAATCATCACTCAAGAACTCATCTCCTTCCCTCTCTACCCAACCCCAAAACCCACTCACCCCCACCACCAACTACTCTCCTTCATCAACTCCTCCCCCACTCTCCCCCAACTCAAGTAAATCCACACCCAAATGGTCCGCACAGGCCTCGACCGTTCCACCTCTCTCCTCCTCAAACTCGTCTCCTCCAGCCTCCACTACCCCCTCTCCGTCTTCCACCAAACCCCATAGCCCAAACCACATTTCTGCAACCAAATTCTGAGGCAACTCTCCAGGAGTGGTGAATCCGACAAGACCTTTTTGGTTTACAATGCGATGAGGAGAAAGGGAGTTTTGGTGGATAGGTTTAGCTTTCCGCCACTTTTGAAGGCGTTGGCTCGAGCGAATGCATTGGATGAAGGCAGGTAGATCCATTGGCCCTGGCACATTGAAATCTCTATTTGCTTTGGTTCCACTAGTCACCCAAAAACAATCAGAGGGTCGGGGATATGCACCCAAGTGTAGAGATATCTCTACGCCTATTGATATGGGCGCAACACAGCGCCTTTTTGTGAAGTGATGGGTGGCATGAGAACCACTTTACTAATTAGGGTTACACTTTTAAAATATTTTAAAAGTTAAATACCCTTCCAGCGTCATTCTTGACTTTTTTAAAGTCTCTTTTCTCTTTCTTCTCTCTATTTTTTTAAGAAAGTGTTAAACATATTTTTTCAAGTATATTTTACTTAAAAAATGGGGCCCTTGATGTGAGCGTAAACAACCCGCAGGTGTGTCGACACCTCGATAGCGGTATGATGTCAGGTCACTCTTCTTGATGACAACGGCGGCACTCAACGCTCTTGCTAAGTCGACTAATTCTCTCAAATCCGACACGCGATGCGGATTCCCAGATGCTAAGAAGGGTGGAAGGCTTGTCCTACTCAAGCTTCACCGCAACCTCTCGTTTAGGACTTAGCCTGCAACGGCGAGTTAGGCAACGACGGCGTCAAGGCAACATGCAACAACGAGTGATATAGCGATGGCGTGACGAACATACATAAAGCCCCTTTGGGCTAGAACGCACCTCGAAGGTGGTTGGGAACCACCTGTGCGATGGCCCTAGTACCTGACGTAGCTAGGGCGACCACGCCCTAAGCGTGGCAGGATACTGCACATAAGCCCACGAGGCTAGTGCGCGTGTGGTCGGGGACCCCAACTCACCAACTCATGTCCCCTATATGGTTCAAACATCAGCGATTGCCCAAATGGCGAGGATGACCTCAAGCGTATTGGTTTAGCATACCGCAACGCCCTCCCGCATCGCTAGGCCAACTTGAGTCAGTCCCGTCCATGTCGCGACCGTGTCTTCCCCCTCCCCCCCCAACATGCTTCGGCGCCATCGTGGCTCATTTCGATTACATACGGTGCGCCCTCGTGGCCTTGCGCAAACACTTGGAGAGGAAAAGTGGCCCTACGGCTGCCGGATAGCCACGCAGCGTGTGCCGTCACATCCTCCTCCACTCAAAATCGTCAACGTCCTCGTTGGCCTTGAAAACGATACGAAATTCAGTCCTGTATGTCACTTGCCACGGTTCCTCGACAGCACCCTGCCTTCACTCTCTGTAGCCAAACTGTACATGACCAAAACTGCACATTTCAAAATCTGTACAATGTTGGTGTCTGAGTCTTCCCACGGCCCACACCAACAAAACCGCGGTGCTCTTCTTTCTCAACAGTCAATTAGTCGGCGCCAACTCTAGCAATGGGCGCCTCATCATCAGCCTTCTTCTTGCCTTTCTCGCGACCATCGCGTTCAAGTGACCTTCTCTGGACAATCGCGCACCATATGTGGCCCATTACGAGAAGCACCTTCTTGCTTTCGGCCTTTTCGTCTTTCTTCTTTTCAAACCTCGCCTTTGTCTGACGGCCGGATCGCACATATCTGTATCGTTACGCTTCTTTCCACCTTGTCGGCATTGTCGATGGATGTTTGAATTTGTCTTCTCTTTCTCAAAGCGGGTTAGATTAGCGCTCGCTGACAAATTCTCATCTAGGGTCTTCAACCCTCTATAAGTCAACTCATTGTGCTTGCGGGGCCATCTATAAAGTAGAAGATCCGATCCTTCTCACTCATTTCATCAATGTCCAACATCGGTGGTGAAAGTCTTAATGTACTCGACAGCAGTCCGTATGCTTCAACGTCGATAATGCCTTCGTGATGACCATCCGGCGTTGGTAGGTAGGAATTGAGCATGACTCTTTCTTGAGATCGGCCCGAATCATGCACCATTCTCCATGCGCACCTCGACACTCGGTGCCTCCACCATAACTTGGCATCCGCAGGCCAAGTATCTCGATGCAATTCTTAGCTTAACTTTAGATCGAGGTCCCCAACGTTCGAGTACTCCTCCGTCCCATATGAAGTTCTCGCGGAGCCCTTGAGCGTCTCGGCTCGGGAACTTAAATCGAGGTGTCGGCGTCCTGCAGGATGATGAGCTTTGACGCTCATCTTGTCACGTACCTCCTCCAACGTGACCTTGATTTCTCGTACCTTTGCTGTCAATTGCTCTACGGTCTCAGTCACATCCGCATTGATCCTTTCATGCCTATTCGATTCGTTCACCATGTAGTGTCATTCTTGATACCACCGCAGGCTCGATCCGCGAGCTTCCAAGCTATCTAATCGTTCCTTGTTGATCGTTCTCTTGTCGTCGTCTTGCATCCTCCCTGGTACCTTCCATCTCAGCCATCAAAGTTGCTTTGATACCAAATGTCACGGGGTCACTCTTCTAGCGGTGACAACGAAGCCTCAACGCTCACGCGCTAAGTCCCTAATTCTCTCTCAAATGCGACACGATCTGATTCGAGATGCTAAGAAGGGTGGAAGGCTTGTCCTACTCAAGCTTCACCTCAACCTCTACGGACTTCGCCTGCACTGGCAACGCGTGAAAGTTAGAGCCAACGAAAGCGACCGGCCAAGGCAACATGCAACAACGAGTGATATAGCGATGGCGATGACGAGCATACATAAAGCCCCTTTGGGCTAGAACCGCACCTCGAAGGTGGTTGGGAACCACCAGCGATGGCCCCAGTACAGACGTAGCTAGGGCGACCACGCCTGGCGCGTGGCGGGATACTGCACATAAGCCCGAGGCTAGGTGCGTGTGAGGTCGGGGACCCTGACTCACCAACTCATGTCCCCCTATATGGTTCAAACATCAGCGATTGCCCAAATGGCGGGATGACCTCAAGCGTATTGGTTTAGCATCTGCGCGCCTCCGCATCGCTAGGCCAACAGGTCGGTCGGCGTCCATGTCGCAACCGTGTCTTCACCCTCCACCCCCAACATGCTTCGACGCCATCGTGGCTCAGCTCAGTACATACGGTGCCGCCCTCGTGGCCTTGACGCACCAGTCAAACTCAACACTTGGAGAGGAAAAGTGGCCCTACGGCTGCGGATAGCCTGTGTGCCAAATCACCGGCAGCACCAGTGGCGAAGCACTAGTACTCACAGTGTAGGGTCTTGGTGCTTAGCTTAAAAAAAAAACAAAACAGGGCGTCGGCACCTCTTTATCAAGGTGTCGGCATTTCGATTTAAAAATTAAAAATAAAAATAACAAAAAAATGGTGTCGGCACCTCGTTTAGGGGCATCGACGCCTCTATATCGAGGTGTCGGCGCTTCGCTAAAAAAATGAAGATTTTTTTAGTGAAGCATCAGCACCTCGATATAGAGGCGCCGACACCCCGATTTTTTATTTTTTTTAAAGGAGCACTGGCACCTCGATTTAGAAGAGCCGACACCTCGGCGTTGGCACCACAACTCCGGGGTGCAAATGCGTTGTTATTGGGGTGCTAGCGTTTCGCTACCGAGCGCTGATTTTTTTACACTTACTTAGAAAAAGAGAGAAAAGAGAGAAGAGAAAGAGTGACGCGGGACAGGAACCCTAAAATGCGTGAATATGATTTTAATGCAAATTTTGCCGAAATTAAATAAATTAACTCAAATTTAATCTCAAAATTATCTTTAATACCTTAGGGTTTGGAGAATTGTGATGGGTAGATCACACGAGATCCGGATAGGGTTTAGTCTGATGCGCAAGTACTTTTAGAGTTGAGGCGAGATCGGCCTAGAGATAAAACTCCGACTTTTTCAGACTTAGGCGCTCGTCTTCAGTCCGATGTAGATTAACGGATTCCAAATAGGGTTGTGAAAGGAATTTGCGGTTTGTAAAAGGCTTTGGTTTTGTAACAGGTTTATGGTTTTCGGATCGGTTTATGGTTTGGAAAAGGGTGTTGGCTTTGTTTGATTTAGGGTTTCAAAAGGTTTAGGGTTTTGGAATCGAAAGGAAACAATTAGACTAAGGTTTAGGGAAGCAAACACAAATCGAGAGATAGCAAACATAATAGATCAAAGCAAACTGATGACAAAGATAAATAAGAAGATCTATGAGAATCACTCCTTTGGTCTCACACCAAACCCATCACGGGGAAGAAGACTCTCTTCATAAAGCAAAAGCTCTCATTTAATAATCAATCAACTAAATAAAAAGTGTTTACAAGCCTCTATATATAGGCCACCAATAATTAAACTCGAAATAAAAATCCTAATACTAGTAAAACACTGAAAAGGCAACTTTTCGCATTAAAAATAGAAATCCGTCTTTGGAAGATCGATGCGATGCAGTAGCGGATTTGTATGGCGTATGAGTCATGACGACCTTCTTGTGACAGAGATATACTATGACTGTTTCTCAGGCGGTTTCGATGCCTTTTCTTCTCCTTTGAAGCTACGGTACTCGGGCTTCCTCTAAGCTTCTTCCAACACCGAAAATCTGTTGTGGCCCCAAATCCAAGGCTCCAAAACTTGGCGTTCCCCATCAAAGAGACTTTAAAAAGACTTCTAAAAAAGTCTAGAATGACGACGGAAAGAAAATATAACTTTTAGGGCTTGTTTGGTTTCAAGGGAAATAAGGGAAAATAAGGAAAACTTATATGCAGCAAATAAATTACTGAGATTCCTGTTGTTTAGCGGGTCCTTCGGTTTTCTATCTTCTGAACCTACGGACTTTTCCTTCACTCAAACAGTCTTTCGTTTTCTATCTTCTGAGCCTTCAGACTTTTCCTTCTCTCAAACAATCTTATTAGAGTGTACTTATTTGATAACTACCACACAACAGTTATTTCAACCATTGTAGTTATCTAAACCAATTGTAATCGCTGACAATTTATATTTATAATCTTATTTATACACTTTCTTATCGGATTATTAAAAAGTAAAGAATGTAATCGATTGGGGAAATTTGTCTATTCTATCTTTCTATCTTCTTCTCTTCTCTCGTTTATCTTCTTATTTTTTTTCTTTATTTTATAATTTTAACATGGTATTAGAGACGGGATCGGCTCCGTGTTCAAGCCGGTCATGGTCTTCAATGGCCTTTTATATTCCGTATGGAGATCATTTTTATGATATTGCAGCTGTTTTTTTAATTTGGATGATCTTTTGTGGTATTATGGCTATTTTTTTGTTAGAAAATATTATTTTCCTACAATTTCTTGTATCAAAACACAAGATTTTGTTAATCCTGCGTTTTCCCAACTAGCAATGTGGTTATCCAAATAGCGGAAACCAAAGGGAAACAAAAGAACCTCATGGTTTCTTACAACTTAGGTATCCATGGGAAAATCTGAGAATATTATTTTACTTTCTCACGTTTCCCGTGTTTTTATCCAAACAACCCTTAAAATATTATTTTACTTTCTCACATTTCCTGTGTTTTCATTTCCCATGATTTCTTTTTCATTCCCTCTATCCAAACAGACCCTAAAAATATTTTGAAGTAAAGTGAGTCTCATGCCACCCATTACTTCACAAAAAAGGCGCTACGTATTGCACCCATATCAATTGGGGCAGAGATATCTCTATGCCCCCTATGCATTTTCCCCTTTGCCGAACAATTATCATCCCATTAAATATAATGTTAGATAGGAAGAAAAGGCTTATGATATTGACCTCTGCACTGTTTCAGCTGTGTGCAATTCTTCGTTAGGAAAGAGAGGAGCTGCTCCCTACATGCTAAAGCCAGCCAATTAGGATTTGGACAGTGATGGAGATTGCATATAGTCATATAGATGATTTTTATATGAGGCCACTAGCTAATTTCTCTTTGAAGACTAACTCAATTACCGTGCAAGTCACTCAGTCACAAGAAATAGTGGACTGTGATGTCCACTCATGGTCACCCATTGTAGAGTAACTCTCTCTTTAGAATAAACAATAAAAAAAAAACTAATAAAAAAAAAGGCACCCTAATTTGCACCCACCGAATCTTAACAACCACGTTCAGTTGCAAATACAAAAAGTCCCTATTTGTACTAATTATTTAGAGAATTTTCAAGGGCACTCACTTCTACTTCTTCCTTATCCCCGGCTAGTCAATACAAACCCACCGATTTGTACGACTCATGAAAAACCGTTGGATAAACCTTCTCAAAACCCACATGAAATCCACACAAATTGAACTCATAAAACCATCTTGAAACTCATCTGAAACCTCCTCTTGAAATCCACCTGAAACCCTCTTGAAACAAAAAACTTCTATTAAAAATGTTGTCATCATTGCAACTTGCTAGAGCTAAGGAACGAAAAAGAACAAGTCACCATCGTCACGAATTGTCGGAGCTAAGGAAGCCTAAATTTTCATCATGATGTGCCACTTACTTTGAGTTACTTTTTGGGATGTGTGCCACAAGCAATAAAAAATTTACCATCATATGATGGTACGTCCATCTTCTTAAGATCGATTGTGTGGAAGATTGACCTGACCTGACTTGACCCAACTCTGTACCTAATATTTTAACCTAAGCTAACGTAAACCGACCCAATGAACTGGTTGGGTCAGCTCGGGCTGACCCTGACCCGACAGACACATTTGCTGCAACATCTTATGGTACTTCAAATACCCCCAATCAATGCCATCCATCCATGCTGACCACTGACTAGTGACTAGTAAGATGTGGTAACAAAAAAAAAAAAAGACCAAACCTGAGACCTCTCTCTTTCATCATGATTATAGATCACCACCAAAATTACAAAAAAGACTCTCAGAGTCAACAGAGACAGATGGATCCATCACATGAATCTGATCCAAGAAAACTCACCCTCACCCAGATGCTTAAAATCTCTCACACATCCCAACCACATGAATCAGATCCTCTCTCAAATGATCACAACCAATACCCCCATCAACCCTTCTTCACTAACCATATTCATAGACAGCTCTCTTTCACCATCCTCTCCCTTTTCTCATCCTACTCATCTCTTCACCCAATTTCAACATTCCATCAACCTTCATCTCCGCACCTCTATTATCAGATCTCACACTCAATCAAACAAGCACCTACATTCCATTTTTGTCTACACCCAGATGCATAAAAGGGGAATTTCCCCTGATTCTTTCAATTTCACATCTGTGCTCAACTCAGCCGCTCACTTATCACATTTTGTTCTCGGAAAATCAATCCACGGATGTGTAATTCATATTGGCTTCCAATCAGATGTCTTCATCAATACAGCTCTAGTGCATATGTATTCTACTTCCACTTGTATAGAGGAAGCGCGTAGATTGTTTGATGATATGCCTGAGAGGAATTATGTTTCGTGGAATGCAATGTTAACGGGTTATGCCCATAACAGGAAATTCAGAGAAGCTCTTAGCATGTTCTCTGAAATGCAGCGTTGGGGGATTGAACCAAATGAGGTTACAATGGTTAGCATGCTTTCTGCTTGTGCCCATTTGGGAGTTCTGAATCAGGGGAAGTGGATTCATAATTATATTAATCAGAACAGTGTTAGAGTTAATGTGTCTGTGGGTACTGCTCTTATAGATATATATGTGAAATGTGGGATCGTTGATGAGCTAGAAAAGGTCTTTCGAGGGATGAGGATGAAGAGTGTTTTCACATGGAATACACTGATTTCAGGGTATGCCATGAATGGCCAAGGGGAAGCTGCATTACAGGCATTTTCGGAAATGATCAATGAGAGTTTTAAGCCTGATGGGGTCACTTACTTGGCGGTCTTATGTGCTTGTTGTCATCAAGGTCTTGTTGATGAAGGCAAACAGTATTTTATTAGCATGGAGAAGGAATTTGGAGTGCAACCTATGATTGAGCATTATGGGTGCATGGTAGATCTCCTCGGTCGAGCTGGGTTCATAGATGAAGCCCACGAACTCATCAAAACCACGCCACTAAAGCCGGATGCTGTTGTTTGGAGGGCATTACTTGGTGCTTGTAGAATCCATGGAAATACCAGCTTGCTATTGGGAACCTCCTTGAATTAGAGCCTGAGAATGGGGAGAATTATGTTTTACTGTCAAATTTATATGCCCGAGATAGAAGGTGGAATGAGGTAGGAAAAGTAAGAGAAATAATGAACCATAGAGGGATTCAAAAGGTTCCTGGGTGCAGTTTGATTGAAATTGACGATGTCGTTTATGAGTTTATAGTTACAAGTAGGTTCGAAAAGATTGGGTCGGATGAGATATATAAGATGTTGGCTGACATGAACAAGGAATTGAAATCAGTTGGTTACCTGGCAGAAACTCACATGGTTTCTTACAATGTCGAGGAAGAGGAGAAGGAAGGCACTTTAATGAATCACAGTGAGAAGCTTGCTCTCGCTTTTGGGATGCTAAAAACATCGCCTGGGTCAAGTATAAGGATTGTGAAGAATTTAAGAGTTTGTAGGGACTGCCATATCTTTTTCAAACTTGTTTCAAAAGTCTATGGAAGGGTTATTACTGTTAGAGATCGGAATCGATTCCACCATTTTGGGGGAGGTGTTTGTTCCTGCAGAGATTACTGGTGATAGACATAGAACGTACTACTTTGAGAAACTTGTTTTTGCTTTCGAAATAGGCTTCACGTTCCAGTTGGGAAGTACTACATTGTTAATGAGGGATATTCGAATATGCGAGAGTTTCTTACTTTGTACTGTGGAGTACAATATCATCTTCAGGAGTTCAACAACTCCAATCCCCCAATAACTCCTGAAGAATAATTCAAAAAGCAACATGCATCACTGTGTAACGTCGTAGAACGGACCTTTGGGGTCCTTAAACACTGCTTTCTAATTCTCCAAATCCGCACAATGTTTCCACTGAAAACCCAAGTGAGGAAAGTGCCTACATGTTGCATTATACACAATTACATAAGGATATATGCTCGGAAAGTTTCATTCTTCAATGAATGGCCAGAGGAACGCGTGGAGCTACCAAACAATGATTCAGTGGAAGAAGAAGATTCGGATGTTGAATGCTCACAATCAAGATGGAATCATGAATGGATGAAAGCATTTTGTAATGACATAGCTCACAAAATGTGGGGTGCATACTCCCGTTGGCAGATACACAAAGATTTATAGACGAATAAATTAGTGCTACATATTAAGCGTAATCAATATGTGTAATGACGACATTAAATGATATTATAAATTGTAAATGGAGTAGAACTAATATCATATGTTGCTTAATATATTTGCAGATATCATGGCCAAATATTATGTCACCTTCATAGCCAGGAGACTTAAAATTTATAAAAGTTGGAAAAAATATGCGAGAGAAGTAATTAGCTTTCGAGGAGCATATTATCGCTCGTTCAATTCATATAAAGAAGCAATAGCTGCATTGCACAACCATAATATAAACGCGTCTCATAGTGAAACCCACTTTCCTCATGTATCTCCCATCATGCAACATGACAACATTATAGGTAGCGTGATAGGATTCAAACCAGATGCTCGTGTGCATGTAAATTGTATGTGTGAAACGTTTGCGCGAGTTGTTATCATCCTCATTGCATCTTTGTTATTTTATTCTATCTTTAAAATAAAGTGATTAAGGACGATATGTTTTTTCCTTTTCTCAGCAATTATTTGGATAGTTCTTTTCATAAAAATTGATTAATCTTAGATAGTCTGGGACACCGGGATCTTCCCATTCCAGGACAAGTTCATCTTCATCAAGAGTTGCGCCATAAGCCCGACGTAGGATCAAGCTTGTAGTAATAGACCCACCAGTGCCACAACCCCAACCGCAACAGTAGCCCCAACCCCGACCATCTCAACTCCCACTTGTGCCCCCAGGCTTTCATGCCCTCGCCCAACAAAGGGCTCTTGCACCACCACCAATCCGTGAGCCCAGTCCAAGAGTAGTTCCCGCCCATCCTCCACTAGCACGCAGAGACGACACCCAACCTGCACTTGTGGTACCACCTTATCGACCTGAATACGCCGTACTCCCATCGACCCTTTACAGACAGAAAACATATGCGGGGAGTGCAGCATAATCCCGTCTTAGTGAGCTTGGACAATTCTTCTTTAGAGGTAGAGCTGCTGATGCCTCGACGTCGTGATTGGTTCAACATTTTTGATGTTGTGATCAAATCCCCGAAGCGCAGCGCGACTTCCACCCACTCGTTCGATGGTGACGACAACGATGATGTCTCTTCTCCTCTATCATATTAGTTTTCTCGTTTAATAAGAACTTGGTTTTAAGGATGGCTTATGTTAGGCCATAATTTTGCATCTAATCGAATATGGTAATATGGTTTAGTATTTATAATATTTAATAGACTACATAAACACTACTTTTTCCCCTAATTCTAATGTACATATAACACACTAATAATTGTATTAAAAAATTCAACATTTGAAATTATTCAGAATTTGCCTAACAAATGTCTTGAACATATTAGCGGTCGGCAATATATAAAATTTGACGATTATCCGATCGCTACAACTGCTTCGATGAAAGACGTAAATAAATACGACTATAGCGGCACAAGAAAATATACAGTTTCTAATATTTTCTTCAGAAAGTGAAGAACAGAAGAAAACGTTATAAACAGTAGGAAAATGATTTTCTAGGCAACTCAAGAACGATCGCAAGGAAAATTATTTTCTACGAATTTGAAGTTTCTCTAAAGAATTGGAGGACCCCATTTTATGAGGTTTTCTAGGGAGAGTTCGGAAACTGCAGAACGAGGCCTAATACTAGGTAAGGTAATACTAGATAAGGGATCTCGCAAATTCCAAAACTTAGGTAAGGCATCTTATAAAGATGTTTGTTATTTTTATATTTGTACTTCGGAACCATTGGGCAACAAACTAACGTATGACCAAGCAACATCTTTGTTTTCTTATTTTTAAGAAGCAAACAATTAAAACTCTGAAAACTCCCAAAGATTTTTTACCAAAAAATTTCCCAAGTCCCTAATCACACATGTAGACAACACCGCCTCTACCATGAAAACCAACACTCAAGAACTCATCTCCTTCCCTCTCTACCCAACCCCAAAACCCACTCACCCCCACCATCAACTCCTCCCCCACTCTCCCCCAACTCAAGCAAATCCACGCCTAAATGCTCCGCACGGTCCTCGACCGTTCCACCTCTCACCTCCTCAAACTCGTCTACTCCAGCCTCGACTACGCCCTCTCCGTCTTCCACCAAACCCCAAACCCAGACCAACGTTGCTGCAACAAAATTCTGAGGAAACTCTCCAGGAGTGGTGAACCCGACAAGACCCTTTTTGTCTACGACGCGATGAGGAGAAAGGGAGTTTTGGTGGATAGGTTTAGCTTTCCGCCGTTTTGAAGGCGCCAGCTCGGGCGAATGCGTTGGATGAAGACAGGGAGATCCATGGGCTTGCGACGAAGATGGGGTTTGATACGGACTCGTTTGTTCATACGGCTTTGGTTGGTGCTTATGCTGCTTGCGGACGTGTTTGGGAAGTGCGACTCTTGTTTGATAAGATGTCGTACCGAGATGCGGTTATGTGGAGCGTCATGATGGACGGGTATGTTGGAATTACTTAAACATCCCCCAATTTTGGTGTAGGGTGCACGAGTTGTGCAGCAGCTATGGTGCAGGAGTCATCCATTTTGATACAGTTGGCACATTTAGATCACCCAGATTTTTGTTTGTTATCCCTAGTCAAACAACGGTTTAAACCAGATTTGCAGCCATTGGATAGAGACGAATCTTGACTTCCATGGTTTACATTTATATATAGGATGACATGCAGTCAAAATTCTCCCCTATTCAATGGTTGTAAAACTGGTTAAACACGATACACTGTTCAACAATACCAGTTAAAATTGATCATTGCCAATCAAACAAGACCACGGGTTACCTTTATTTTTTAGGATGTGTGTCATGTAAGACATGATCTTAAGATTTATTTTCTAAATCTGAGAATGGAAATTATCTCCGTTATCTTATTCAATGGAGTCAAACGCCATCCAAATTTAATTGTATGTTGGATTTACAAGGTAGCTATTTATTTTAGAAGGCATTCAAAGGCTTTGAATCAAATTATGAGATTATTTTTATCCCAATCTCTTACACCAAATATCTGTAGATAATGATGCACCTATCTGATAATACACACAAAAAATTCACATGCCACGCATCTCAAAGAGTGACTAAAGCACAAGTCATTTGGCACGCACTTACCTACTAATACTATCTCATTTTCTACCATAACTCCCCCTATAGAAAGAGAGGCAACATGCATATAAATGAGAGGTTTTCAACCATCTAATTAAAACACTATTTATGCTTTAACATCTGTGGCAAATATATTGTTTATCAAAGGCTACGTAGACTTTTGATTAGAGGTAGAAATGATTACATCAAGCAATCTTTGGCCTGAATGTAATCTAAACTGGGGACATGTATGTATGGAAATAGACCTCCGGTTATACTCGAGGAGAGAGAAAGAGACACTTTCATCATTAGCTATCCTACCTATGCACGAGGGTGTGCGCACAGGTCAATCTCCGCAGCAAATCTTGGGATTTTCAATAATAATTTTTTAGGGGAAAGGTAGCCTGGTACCATGGACTAGGTAACTTACCTAGTCCGACACTAATTTGCAGCCACGGCGCACCAATCGCAAAATCGGATGCCATGGATAGAAGCGACTCGATGATCACAATTATTAATAATAATTATAAAATTATGCAGTGAAAAGAGTCAATTGCACGTAAAATGAACCGTATAATCACATTTTATTTTGCCGTTCATTTCTCACCACGGTTGATGACATTGACTGTGCATTTTTACATATATTTTTTTTTATTTTAATTTTTTCCATAAAATAATTGTGATCGATGAGCCACTCTGATCCATGACACCCGATCATGAGATTGGCTGGCATGTGGCTGCAAATTACTGAAATTAGTGTAGGCCAGGTAAGTTACCTGGTCCATGGTACCAGGCTACCTATACCCTAAGTTTTAAAGCTAAGTAGGGAATGTCAACCACACTTTCACTAGTTTGTGTGCTTATGAATATTTTTATATTTCTTAAGATTGACCAGTTAGATGGAAAGAGATTGATCTGTGCACCATTAGTTCACGGGCCGTGTACGTACTACCAATTTGTTACGAAATTAATTAAATACGGATTGGATGGTTAATTGAGGAGTTAATAAGCAAAAACGAAAGTGAGCAGCCGATTATCTATGAGGGGTAGGAAAAGATTGGTTGGGATTCAAATTCCCTTGCTATCTATTTTTATGAAAGCATGAATCAGTTCGCATCAAACCCTGATTCAATTCGCAATTTGGTGGGGGTTGAGCAAATTAGGTAACCCTGTCAAAAGTTGGCGAATTGGATAACCTTGATTTAGAATAGCTTTTGGGTGCAAGTCAAAAGTTGACATTTACAGATGGTTCATCTGGTCTCTTGGACATATTTAAAGTCAATTTTTAACCGGATCCTGTCACCAAAAGCTATTCTATGCTCTAACTAAATTTTCGAGTTAGTTAAGACAGCTGATTATAGATTTATGGGTAGAATCCATAATTTTAATTTGTAATAGGTACACAGGTTGTGTATCTACACGGATCAATAGGCACAGCCAACCTGATCAAATGCGTACTTTCAGCGATTTAGAGGCCTCAAATATTTGTGCATGAATCTGTGGGTATCTAAAGGTCCACACAATGAACAACATGCATTTGAGGCGCTGGTGGACAGGTCCTGCACTATACACAAACTCCTTTAAATAAGGGTAAATTTGTCAAATGAGAAGATTTTACCATTAGGTTCTGCTAAATTTAAAATGGTAGTTATTCTCTTTATGTTTTTAGAACTTTTGTTTAATTTTATGAATAATTGCCGGTTATTCTCGGACCGGCCTCTATGATGAAGTCTTATTACTGTCATAAGAGATGAAGAAGTGCCCCAATGCAGAACCTGACCATGTAGTTCTTGCCACCGTTCTTTCAGCATGCGGTCGCACTGGCAATTTGAATTCTGGAAAAGCAATTCACGATTACATCTCTGAAAAAGGTTTTGCAATGGATCCTTATTTGCAGAGTTCCCTCATCAACATGTACACGAATTGTGGATCAATTGACTACGCTCACCAACTGTTTGAAGAAATGTCTCCAAAGAACATGGTCACGTCAACTGCCATGGTCTGTGGCTACTTGAAGCTCAGATATGTTGAAATTGCCCGCAAGATTTTCGTTGGAATGCCTGAAATGGATCTGGTTTCTTGGAGTGCCATGATTTCCGGCCATGCAGAGAGTGATGAGGCCAATGAGGCTCTTAAATTGTTCAATGAAATGCAGGCTTCCGGTATAAAACCTGATCAAATTACTATGTTGAGTGTTATTTCGGCTTGTGCTCACTTGGGTTCTCTCGATCAAGCGAAATGGATACATATATTTAAGTCTCTTTGATCGGATGAAGATAGAGAGAATTGAGGCCAATGGAGTGACGTTCGTAGGGGTGCTTTATGCTTGTAGCCATGCAAGCTTGGTTGATGAAGGCAGTCAGATCTTTGCCTCGATGATTGATGAACACAGGATCGAGCACTATGGCTGCATGGTTGATCTCCTTGGCCGTGCAAATTTTCTTCATGAAGCTTTCGAGCTTATAGAAACAATGCCGTTTGACCCCAACAATGTTGTTTGAGGTTCGGAGCTTGTAGGGTCCACAACAACATCGAACTGGGTGAATTTGCTGCAAAGAGGTTGTTAGAGCTAGACCCGGATCACTACGGGGCTTATGTACTTCTACCAAACATCTACGCAAAGGCTAATCGGTGGGAAGATGTTGGTGAAGTGAGACAATTGATGAAATATAGAGGGGTAGCTAAAGAAAGAGGGTGTAGTTGGATTGAATTCAACAGTGAAGTTCATGAATTTGTGATGGGGGATAAATCACATTCACAAGCTGAAAAAATCTATGAATAGTTAGACGAAATTGTGGGTAAATTGAAGTTGGTAGGCTATGTTCCAAGCATTTGCAGTGTGTTGGTTGATCTAGAGGATGAAGAGAAGAGAGGCGATTCTCTTGCATAGTGAGAAGTTAGCTCTCTCTTTTGGACTCATAAGTTTGGGAAAGGGGTCTTGCATACGCATAGTGAAGAATCTAAGGGTATGTGAAGATTGCCATGGTTTCATGAAATTGATTTCTAAGGCGTTTGAGAGGGAGATTGTTGTAAGAGATAAGACAAGGTTCCACAATTACAAAGATGGTGTGTGTTCTTGTAAAGATTTTTGGTGAATGTATTTTTGTGTACATTTTATGTATTTCTATTCGGATAGGGAAATGGATGCAAGCGATTGTGCTAGACCTTTCATCTTTCATCATTTGTTATCAAAAATTTTCAAGATGCAAGATGTTTGATTTCGACTGAGAATATATATATATTAAGGTAAGCCTGGGATATGAAACCTTAACCTCAATGCTACACGCTTGAAGGCATGATCCCTGGTGTGTTTTTTGACACATGGAAATGACATTTTTCGCTTTCCAAATTCAAAAAGAGATCATTTAGTAGATTGAATATTAATAGTGCACTAGAAGCTAAATCTGAGGCCTTGAAAGGAGATATATTTTAGACTCAGTGACTTGTAAACCTACTAATTAGTGACCAATTAGTTCTTCCATTGCCAGCACTAGTTAAGAGTCATACTGACCACTAAAGGAAACAACCAACTGAATGAAGTGATCTTAGCAACTTGGCGTCGTGCCCCTGGACATGTCACTAGTCTAAGTGATCCCCGATCCACACGTACGATAGCCTCGTGAGCTTGAGTTCGTGCATTCGGGCCTTGCTTAGTTCTTGGCCACTCTAGTTACGTCGAGTACTAGGATCATCGTGTTTGGGGTGGTTTACAATCACCCCCGCGGTGCGGTCTAACCCCAAAGCGGGGCTGCCCCTCTATTCGTCGTTGCCTATCGCATTCTTAATTGCATTCGAGAATCCGCACATGACATCTCTAACCTGCGGCGTTGCTTCGCATGGTTGTGAGATGAATTAGGTTGACTCAAGGCATCGGGCATTAAGTGTCGCACGGGCAGACACTGTTGGACGAGTGACCCAATGACAGCGGAAAATTCGAAATAGAGGCGCCACCGCCCCTAAAACGAGGAATCAGCACCCCAACGCCAGGGTGTCAGCGCCTCGCTATCGAGGTGTTGATGCCTCTCTACCGAGGTGCCGGCTCTTCGCTACCGAACGCCCATATTTTCTTATTAAATATACTTGAAAAAGTAGTGTGACACTTTCTTGAAAAATTGGAGGGAAGAGAGAGAAATGAAAAAGCCTTCTAAAAAAGTTAAGAATGACGACTAAAATGGAATATAACTTTTAAAATATTTTAAAAGTTTAACCCTAATTAATAAAGTGGGCCCTATGTCACCCATCATTTAACAAAAAAGGAGCTACGTGTCATGTCCATATCGAAAGGCGCAAAGATATCTCTACGCCGAGGCACATTTTCTCCTCTGCCATATATAACATTTACTTACTACTGAGGAGTGCATCAAGGTTACATAATGGGCCACCACCAAGTTGCAAAAATTTTGAACTTGTTTAACCATTTGTTGGAGATTAATTAGTGCTTTGGCCTAAGCAGTCTAACAAATCATGTTATGATGGTGATGGTGATGTTGATGGTGATGACAAAAGTGAGAACACGGGATGAAGTTGGTGATAGAGAAGGTGGGAAGTGGGAACAATGATATGGTTATGGGTCTGACTCTCATGACCCTCATTAAAGCATCAAATGTTGTTTATACGATCTTACACCATTTATTGGCTTATGATCTTTGAAATCCGTACCGTCAAAGTGATATATCATCAATAGAATGGCTATAAGCAAAAAAATAACACTTTTTGAAAGATTCAAACCATCTGATTTGTACACTCTAGTATCAATGGTTCTTAATTTTGATGACTGATATTAAAGTTCACCGATCCGATGATTTACATCCACTTGTAAGCATGATCCTTTGGCTAGGACATGTTCCAACCATGGATTGCTACTTGGGCAATTTAGATTGATCATGGATGTGTGCCACATGGCACAATGATAGATCACACTTCAATGATGTGAGATAAAAAGTGACATTTTAATTGTGGGAGATTATCCCGCAAGAATAAATTTAAACCTTCCAACTTGACTGTCATAAAATAAACAATGGAGAGACTACTTATATTGAGTGTCTATTTTCTCCATTATTCTCAGATATATAGTTATGAAGAGTTTCTAATAGAGGCAATTGCTAAAAAACAGAGAGAGATTGACCTCCAGGGATGGCGATAAAAAGGGCAAGAGAGAGCGAAGAACTAGAAAATATAAGGGACATGGAAACATAGGGCATGTGATTATCATTGAAAACATAAAAATTGCAAGAATGTGTCCAGTATTCATAAGAAACAAGAGTATCTCACATTGCAGTCATGGACTATCTCCTAGGGAGAGGTACCTTGCTAGGGCCAATTTGGACACAAAAGTTTATTAGAGTACATAAATGGTGCTGCCACTATGTGAAAAATATCCTTAAGTAAGGGCATCTTAAGTTATTTGTAGCGAACAATTTGCCCCGCATCACGATCTCGAATCCTACTCGAAACAATAATGATCATACTGTGGGACAAATTGTTCACTATATATTACATAGGATAACATTATTTTGGACATTTTCACTTAGTGACAGCACCAATTATCTAATATTATTACAATTTATGTCCAAACTGGCCCCTAGGCATTACCTCACTTAGATCACTTAGCGACAGCACCAATTATCTAATATAATTACAATTTATGTCCAAATTGGCCCCTAGGCTTTACCTCACTTAGCTATCATCTAAGTTGGTAAGCAAGTGCCTAAATGAACACCTGCTACCTAAGGCTGTAATTGCTGCCTTAGGTTAGATAAAAGGTCATTTTTCCATTATGTATAAAAGAGTAGAATTAATTATCTAAAACTCATACAAAATATTGTTTCTCCAATTCTCACTTTTTACACCCACTTACACTACTATAGGCAAGATTTTCAAATGAAACTCATACAAGAGTTCTCTCAGGCAAACAAAAATTTGTGAAGCTAGATAGGTATAAATAACACCTAAAAGAAGAATAGTAAAAAAAATTATATGTTTAAGATTTTTTACTAGTAATACATCTTAATAAATTTATTTTGCTATTTTCATCTCATGTTCTAAATAAAAAATTTAAAAAGTGCCCCTCCCAAATATACATATGCGTGCATTATATATATATATATATATATATATATATATATATATATATATACAGACACACACACACACACACACACACACATATATTATATATATATCATAAAAATAGCATGAGATGCTAATTTTTTGGGTTCATTCGCAGGATAGGAATTTATCAACATCAACCATGATTCGAAAACACAACTCGACTCGACTAAAAAATCATTCGAGAAGAAAAGATACGCGAAATTTATCACTGTTGTGTTACCGTATTCCAAAGATCATGGACATGAAGAAGAAGAAAATGACATGAAGTTGCATGAAGAGGGAGTGGTACAAAAAAGAGAAGTAACTACCTTTGATAAGTTTAGGAAAGGAAAAGTTTCCAAGTCTCTCTTACTGTCACATTTATCCTCTATTACCTCATTAGATTCTACTCTTGCTCCTATATGTGTTTCAAATGTCATGTCTCAGCCTTAGCCACAGTCAAAGGAGGCTATAATCAGGAGAGGAAAGCACCAAAAAGACACTTCGAAAGTGGTGAAACTCCTTGAAAGAAAAAAGACAGTTGAATGCAAATGGGTCTACACCATCAAATACAGACTGGATGGTTCAACTGAAAATATAAGGTTGGGATAGTCGCAGATGGGTTCATGACAATACAGAGTGTGGACTATCAGGAGACATTTACACTGGAAGCAAAGTCAAATATGATCAGGGTACTTCTCTCAATGGCAGCATACAAAGATTGGTTACTGTACCAGTTACATATAAAAAATGCCTTCTTACATGGGATTTGAAGGAGGAAGTTACATGACTATTCCTCCAGGTTTCTCCCTTCATGGGGAGAAACGAAAAGTGTGAAGGTTAAAGAAGGTCGCTTACAAGTTGAAACCATCTGTAGAGCATGGTTTAATATATTTAGTGATGTCGTGATGAGGTTTGGTTATCAAACGACACACCTCATTCGTAAAGAAAGGAGCCCATCTCATGATCTAGTTGTACCTGTAGAAGATATTATTGTTACCGGAAATGACAATGAGGAGATACTCAAACTGAAATGGTAACTAAGCAGAGTGCTTGATATTAAAGATTTTGGTCCGCTGAAGTTTTATTTTGGGCATTGAAATAGTCAAATCTGAAAAGGGATAGCCCTATCCTAGAGAAAGTATACCTTTGATGGATTGAAGTAGACTGATGTATTGGGTTGTAAGCATTTTGTAACTCCAACGGAAAACAATGATAAGAGTAATGAAGAAGGTGAACTTCTCAAGGATGTCAAACCTACCAGAGGATATTTATCTCACCATGACTCTCCCCGACATTGCTTATGTTGTGAAGGTGGTGAGCCAATATATGCATGCACCTAAGACTATACATCTACATGCGATTTACAGAATTCTAAGGTATTTGAAGGGGAGCCCAGGGAATGGACTACTTTACAACAACTGTGGACACTTTACATTTGAGATATCCACTAATGTTGACTGGGTTAGATCTCTGAGTGACAGAAGATCTACTTCAAGTTACCACACCTTCCTTGATGGCAACTTGATCACATGGAAAAGTAAGAAGCAACATGTGGTTTCAAACTTGGGTGTTGAAGGAGACTACAGAGATATGTATTAGGGTGCCCGTGAGGAGAAGTGCCTTTATTTCATTTTGGTCGACTTTGGAATTATGTGAAACTCCCCATGGCGCTCTATGGAGGCAATGAAGTTGCGCTACACATAGCTGAAAATCTTGTATACCATGAGCGGACTAAGCATTTCGATGTAAATTGTCATTTCATAAGGGAGAAGGATGAATCCAAGGAGTTTGTATACCTCAAGTTAGCACCAAAGATCAGCTTCAACAGGTAGTCACCAAGGCAATAGGAAAGAATAGATTGTAGGAGATCACCTCTAAGTTGGTCATGATTGACATCTATTCCTCAACTTGAGGAGTGTTAGTGTGTCCATAGCTTTCACTGGTGAGTAGTTTGGTTTACTTATGTTAGTGAGTGTGTGGATTAGTGCTTCACACATGACCTACTATTTGAAAAGAGTACATATACTAATGATAAAGGGTATGAGATAGACTAACTCATAACTTTAATTCCTTTTTCCCTCTCATCTTTTTCCTCTCTAACCTAAACTTCACAAACCCTAGTTGCATCACATCAAAATGGGATTTTTGTAAGATGCCTTACCTAAGTTCTTGAATTGGTGAGATCCCTTACCTAGTTTGGGATTTGGCAAGATCCCTTACCCAACCGTTTAAACCTACACTAACTGACAAATATTGAAATACCAACATTACCCTTGCCCTTTCGTTTAGCAATTAATGGTTAATTTTTCATTTGACCAGCTGATTTCTCATCGATCAAAGTCAATTGGCCGGCGAAAATTAATCATATGGCTATCCACTCAGCCAAATAGTTAATCGCGTGGTAACCAGGCGGTCAAATATTGATTAACGCGCAGTAAGTAGACGTTTGCCACACAGTTATCATACGGTTACCAAGCGGGTACCGTGAGGTTACCGCATGATAACGGTGTGGTTACGGCATGGTATCCGTGATCTTTTAAATACAACTAAATTCTGCCCATCATACGTGGCATACTCCTATAATCTTATTTTGCAGTTTGAGAGAAAATAGGAAAAAAAAATTCCTACCTATCTTAAACTTATTAAAGGAGTAAGAAAAAATAGCAAATTTTTATTTAGTAAGAGGGTGTGAGAGAAAATAGGAAAAAGTCCATGTGTTTCGATTTCTCGCGAATCAAAATCATAGGACAGTTCAAGTTAACCGTGTGTAAACCGTGCAGTCATAGCACGGTAAAAGGTGAAAACCGAAATAGACTCCAAATTAAGATTAAAAGACATTTTTTTCCTATTTTCTCTCACAACCTCTTAATAAATTTAAGATAAGCATGAACTTTTTTTACTATTTTCACTTGCACCTCTTAATAAGTTTAAGATAAGCATGGACTTTTTTTTTCTATTTTCTCTCAAACCACAAAATAAGTGTATAGGAGTGTGCCACTGATGATGGGCACAATTAAGTAAGAATTTAAAGATCACGGTTCTTATTAAAAAAAAAAATCACAGTCACCATACAAAAACCGCACTGTTACCATCCGGTTACGATGCGGTTACTGATAGGGTAAGAACTGGTAATCGATTTTTGCGCGGTTACCGACTGGATACCCATCGGGTATTTGTTTTATACAAATTTCAATTCAAAAAGAAAAATTGTGACATGTACTTTTGACTGAATTCGGGAGCAAGCGATCGGATTCCGTCTTTTACTGATCTTCATGATCCTTTCTGTCATTTTCTCCCTATGCTACTGGTTGTGTAGGTGGGCAAAAGGAAGGGTATTACAGTCTTTTGGTGACAGTTGAGGTGGTTAGAACGGTTGGGTAAGGATCTTGCCAAATCCCAAACTAGGTAAGGGATCTAGACAATTCAGGAACTTAGGTAAGGCATCTTACAAAAATCCCCCTCAAAAATCCATCAAATAGAAGCCAATTAGTGCTTCCCTCCTCACTTCCCTTCATGGGGACCAAACCAATCCTCCAACAATCGAAATGTGCCCCTTTTATGAATCACCTTTACAAATTTGATGGTAATAATATCCTGACCTGATGTCAAATGGTGAAGATGTCGGGGAACACATGAAGCTTTGGTACCTTACTGCGCGAATTATGGTGCCAAGTGAGAGAGATTCCAAATATGAAAATTTGGGAAATTGGGAATTGAGATGCAACCAAATATAGTTAACAATTACAAATTCTTTTCTTTGTTTATCAGTAAAAAGCATTTTATTGAGACACAGCAAGGCGTTGAGAACCCAATACGCGAGACACCACAACATGATCAAAAGGAAAACAGGGGAACCCGACAACAAGAAAAAAGAAAAAAGAAAAGAGAGAAAACTCATCCCCAGGCAGCACCTAGCCCGGATCCCACACCATAGAAGTGTGCCCACTCCCCTCCGCAACTCCCCCCTCCCAAAAAGCAACTAGATCCATGACAGATTTCACTATGAACCCCGTGGACCTGCTACTATTCTCAAAAACTCTGGAGTTGCGCTCAAGCCACAGACACCAATAAACTGCGAAGACCACAAATCTAGACTGCCCCCGTCTGTCAGCGTCCCCCATCCCAGGAATCCAACTCAGAAGATGCTGGTTTGGGGTCGCCGCCATTGCCCAGCTTAGGCCCAAATATTTGAGGACCACATTCCAAACCGCACAGGCCATCCGACAATGAAGGAAAAGGTGTGCCGCAGTCTCCTCCCCGGCAGTGCACATAACACAAGAGGCCGCAACATCTTTTCCCCTACGTATTAGCTGGTCCCTCGTGAGTATTCTATCTTTGCAAAACAACCACATGAAAACCTGATCTTATAAGGAATAGGAACCCTCCACAGCCATCGCCCCTCGAACATAATAAGCGGGCGGCGCATCTCCAACTTATATAAGGTTTTGACCGTAAAGCTGCACCGCATATAGCAGCTGAAGCAGATTAAAGAACTCCACCATCTCGCAATCAGTCAACGATCTACGGGTATGAACAGTACAATTACAAATTCTACAAGAACATTTGCACGGTTTGGAGAGGAATCACGTCAGACTTATGACTTCAAGGATGATAATATCAGAATATATCAGCTTAAGAGAAACAGTCAAATTTCAACAAGTTGACAAGTCTTGCAATGAATATTTTGATCCTTCAATCGAGAAGAGCATAGTGATTATGAACCCCTTACTGATTTCGATGTTGAGGCGATCCAAAAAAGAGTTGACCACAACAAGATCTATGACATCCTCAACGGTCTAAAACCAACTAAGAGCAATTGCGGTTTCAAATCATTGCCACCAAGCCTCTTCCATCTCTTCAGGTAGTACTTGCCACCTTCCACAGCGAGGAATGGCATAAATCCATTATGTCTATCCTTCAGGCTCCAATACAAAAGCTCTTTGCTTCTATCTGTAACTCTCATGAAGCCCATTACTTTTGAATCTCGTGAGAGCGGGAAGTTCATTTGGGTCTAGCATTGGCAGAAGTTGTATTAGTTACACGTAACTGGTACAATGGCCAATCTTTGTATGATGCTATGTGAGAAGGATTAAGAGTTGTCGCAGGTTCCTCAGCCTTTCATGCCTCCTTGTCCTCATCAACTCTAACTTGGCTTATTGATCCAAGGGCTCTGATTACATGAAGGGTATGTCTCATTTATTCTCCTCATCATTACAATCCTCACCTGCTGCTAACTTTTCCTACTCATTGTACTTTTCAGGACTTGAGTTTCAGGAAGGTTTTTGGTATAACGCGTGAGAGTGGTGGTTCAACTGCTTCAATGGGGAAAACCCTTCAGATACTTCCACCTAAAGTTTATCCAATGGCATTAGTGTCTACTCAAGAGATCATTGTTTAATGGCATGCTCGTTTAGAGTGTCCATTTGAAAACATAGTCAAATATGTCCTTATCTTGACTTTATCTCTATTAAGATGAAATTGAAGTGTTTCCTTGTTTGTCGACTATTAAAACATGTTCGGACCACATATCCATCCAATAGCATAATGGATACTCACCGTTTGAAATGTGGAGTCATGCCCATATCACTTCCGTCGATAGAACATTGTTTCATTACGCTTAGTGATTATAATCTCTTTGTGTGGGTGTAATTTCGTGAAATCTCGTGATGAAACGACTCAAGTGTTTACTATATTTCATATTATAGTTCAAACTCAATTTGAACATGAAGACCGAAAAAGTTCAATAAAGGGAGATACATGCATGGTTCAAAATATCGTACAGAATTGACATGTATCATCTAATACAAATTGGTTGGACTTGACCAGGCGAATACATTGAATGTATCGACCTATATATATTGGAATGCATCACCAGACACTTACCAATGTATTATCAAATACCGATACATATCAATTTTGGAGTTGGGCGATACATGCCAAAAACCGAGATTTTGAACCTTGGATATATTATATGTCATAAATTGTCTTTCATATTAAAATCTAGACTCAATTCGGGTATAAAGTCTGAACTCTTAAGTTCGATATGTCACAAACCTTCACAAACTATCTTCAAAAGCATTGTATTGCACATCAATAATCATGCCCGTATAGGCCTCAACAAAATGGCATTTGCAAACATAAGAATATGAAACATTTGGAGGTTATACATCCTTATTTAGAGGTATAAATGTCCCTAATTCATATTGACCTATGAATGTTTATACTGTGTGCTTTCTTCGTTACATTGCATAAGAATTCTCAGAACAAAGTCTCCTTGACCTATGAATGTTTATATTGTGTGCTTTCTTCATTTCATGCCCTAAAAATTCTTGGAACAAAGTCTCCTTGTCATGTTTTGAATATAATGAACCAATATTCCATGTTGATCCTAAAACTTATTGTCAAACTTGCCTGGTTCAAGATTTATGGCGTCACTGTCACAAGCTTGATGACAAATTTGTCTGATGCGTTTTTGCTAGGATATTCGATCGCACTCACACCAATATCCACAAGTTCAGGTTTCAAAGTGGGGGTGGCGTGTCACGTTTATTATAAAGGGTCCTTTAATTCATTATAAGACAAATTTTTAAATGAATTGCGAATAGACTTCCATTTTCGAAACATAAGAAAAGTATTCTCTTTCATCGTAGAGCTATGTTATTCTTGCCTATAGTTTCTCTCCATTTTGACTTAAAAGTTGTTTCAATTGTCTTGAACATGAGATTCTCCCGACTATCCAAAAGTTTTCACAGTTTTTTTATTTATCCAATGAATCTGCAATGATTGTTAGCTCCAATAATTTCAAGGTTAAAATATGCGCGTGCTCTAGGGAAGAGCCAAACAAACATGTCAAATTATTATTCATGAAAAGGTAGGGTACAAAAAAATTGAGGTAGCATATTGATCAATAAAGATAAATTCATCCATGCAGTAACATGAAATGTGAAAAGGTGGCAAGCAAACCATCCTACAACCCATTCATGAAGCTCATTCAGGAGCATGCAAAAAATGAACTACAATATTGTAACGCAACCATACTAAATCTCCAGGAAACAATGAAACCAAGCACAAAGCACTATAGTCAATATGATCAATATATCTCTTGTGGTAACCTAACAAAGGCACAAATCCAAGGATGCATATAACTTCAATGAAAAAAAATTGTAATGCTTACCTTGGAATTTGAAGTTTTACCATTTTTCAATTTCTTCTCTACTATCTTTTTAAGCTTTTTCTCCTCCAACATACAATGAACATAGAAAAAAATAAAGCCTTTTACTCTGGCTCAAACTGAAGAGAGAAACAAAATATTAATAAGAATAATAACAAAACTTCATAAAGTGGTTCTCACCTTAGATTTTGAAACTTTAACAGTTTAACCACCTTCACGCCATTTGCTTCAACCTTTTTGCATCTTATTTCCTCTTCCTATGTACCATGGTCAATAAAATAAATAAATAAAAATAAGAAACACATGGTTGTCTATCAAAAAAATTAATTTTTGTATGACAGAAAAATATTAATTGGCAAAAAGTTGACATGCATGATATTCTTATCACCAAAATAAACAAATAGTAAAAAGTGCATACTTAAGCAGTTGAGTTACTAGATTCATACACTCAAGATGCAATCTCATGATTCATGATTTGTGTTGCATGGCAAAAACCAGAAACCAAAGCAATGTTGGCAATGTGCTATAACAATAGTTACAAAAAAACACTAATTTATTGACAAAGTTGTAATTAAATCAGGAATTTTCTCTAAAAGTAAAAAATGTGAGTAATTCACAAAGTATTGAGAGTCACATCTTAACCTATAAGTTAAAAACGAGGAAGTCAACCTTTTTTCTCTCTTGGCTTTCAACTCCTAAAGCCCGTTTCTGTGAAACCCTACCCACTTATCTATGTGTGAAATCCAAACTCTTCACTCCTTGCAATTCACGAAACCTTCTCATCTCCATCAAACTAATGCAACCACAAGTATGGAGGAAAATGAGGAAGCCTTACACGTGACAAAGAAGAGCACTTGGCCATAAATTATCATCATAACCATGGGGATTTGGGGGGAAAGCATAAACATTAAAAATGAGAAATTAAGAGGGGATCCATAATAGGATGCATGAACATGTTAATTTGGACTCTAAGTTGCTATTTGGTGGAGATGGAGGTGGATGGAATTAGAAGAATTGCAAAGACTAATTTTTATTTTGGGTTTTATTAGTAATTTAGTAATTGCTTCCTGTATTTTTTTTCTATTAATTACTATTTATGTTACAAGCCTCCATTCACTAGTAAGTCAAAGTTTTTATTTGAAATGTAAGGTGTGGGTGAGAAAAATAAATACTAAGCCAACATTAGCTAATTTTAGACTAGAAAGTAACAAGGTATTGTAAAGTTAAGTTTGACATAAGAGGCAAGATTTGATGTAATTAATGTAAGACTGAAATTATATGAGCAACAAAAGCCTCAAGGTCTAGACGTGCTCCCATAAAAGAGAATGATTTTTTTATGAGGAACAGATTGTTTTTAGAGAGTAGTTAAACCTCCTTCTCAAGTTTATAGGTTGACTTGTATGCTTATTTCCGTGAGATCCAAGTAAGTTAATTAGTAAAAATAGTATTTTAAAGGCTCCTAATTAATTTTGTTTTATTGACCACCCTCATTTCTTCTTCTCTTGATCGTTCATAGAGGTAAAGCCTCCTCAAAGAACCCCCACAATACCAACAAAAACATAACATATCATCTCACACCCTAAGGTTGTGTTTGGCAACGAGAAGGACGAGCGCACGCCAACCCCATATTCTATCCCAACCCGCTCCCCGCCAGAGCCGGTTTCAACTGTTTGGCAAAGCTACAACTACGAACCCCCCTGTAGTGTTTACGTGCTCCATGTAAGCTCCCCGTCCGCTCCCTGATCAATTACCAAATGTGCTCCAGGCAGACGCTACGCTCGAGAGTGATTGGGAGTTGGCAAGTTTTGCCAAACACAGCCTTAATTTTCTAAATAGCCAACTATAGTGTTAATAATCAATATCTACATCAACTTTAAAATATTAAAGCAGAGGGTATAATTATCTATTGAAACTTTAAGGAGGGTGTAATTATCTAGATCAACTTTAAGGTGGGGCAATAGTTGATAGAGATGATGGAGTAATAATTGTACAGCCTATTGATTATATTTGATGGAGAGGACAGAGAAACCACTGTACAGCATTTTCTTAGATTTGAAGTTATGTGACATTGGGAACCTGCCAATTCACACTAATGCAGTGTAAAAAACAAGGTTATAACTATGTACATGTATAAGCATCCTCGGTGTTGAATCCACTGTGCCAACAAACAAACGGAAGGAATCCAATAGGATAAGTTATCACTTGTTTCGCACATGTTTCCCCACCCTAAGAAGAGTAAAAAAGCAGTGAGGGCAACATTCATCTTCGAAGAATATGCAAGAAGCCCATAATTGAAGAAGGTGAATAGCATTAAAGTGTGCAACACTACTTTAGCCTGTTGGCTGGAAATCAAGCCTTGCACTAATTGTATATCTCATTAATTAATATCTCACAACTAGTTGATTCAGATTCAAAGCCTGCCATTGAATAGCAGTAGGAAATTATGATAATTAAAATTCAAAAAATAAAATAATATTAAAGTAACATTGTAAAGAGTTACAAAAAAAGTATAGATATTGGAGAAAAATTGTAACCAGGATAAGCAACAAAATTAACTCTGCCTATTGCAGTCACAAGCAGTAGACAACCAGCTGTAAAATTCCTGTAAAATCTGAATGAGGCAGCATCAAGGTTTTAAATATCAGCCATATCCCAAACATATCGGCCGACATGTATCAGGTTAGGACCCATCAGATACAATATATACCCCCAATTTTATATGGGGTCAAATATTAGGTCAAACTCAGTCAATATCAATAAATATTGGCGCATATCAGGTCATATCGGCCAGTATGTATCCCATATGTACCAAGTAAAATACCAAAAATGCTCTTTGGGCAAAAATTTAATAGTTTTAATTATTTATACATTTTTTAATATTTCTTTTTTTAAAAGGTCTTTTGATATTGGCCTGTTTGGCTGATACATATTGGCTAGAAACCCAGCAGATATGCTGAAAAATATCGGGCTTTAAATCCCTGGGCAACGGGCCTCAAATAGATCGAAAAGGCAATGATGATGATGTGATGAACAAGGGACATAAATATGCACAATAGAAGAACTTGAACCATACAAATGAACTCCGTGACCATTTCTGCTAAAAAATAAAATAAAATAAAATAAAACATTATTGAACAAGGAACAAATCTATGGGAGTACTCACTTGAACAAACTGCAGAAAATGAGTGTTAAAAACCCTAAGAGTTTCGGTTACTCATGCATATGCTCGAGCACCTTCTAAATCTTCTGAATCACAACCGCTAGTCAACCATTTTTCATCATCATCTGATTTTCCATCACGTTTGACCGCATCACCAGATTCCAAAATGCAAGGTTCCGAAGGAACTTTAGACAGTTTTTTTCGGGAAAACCCTAGCTCTTTTTTTACTTATCTTTGCTTCAGGGCTTGCTTTCCGACGTCCATAGAAAGGCCTCTCATTTTCCTGTCGATTCTTCAGCCAAGCGCTTTCTCTTCTCACTGATTCATCAGCAGAGATTGAACCAACGAATCTGGAACCAAACTATCTTCTATGTCTGATGAATCTTATAGAACTTGAACGAACAAAGTCGATGGAGAGAAAAACCAGCAGAAACTACGATTTCAATCTCGACAAAAAGACAATGAGAATCGGACAAAGGGAGTATAAACTAGGGTTTTAGAGAGAAATGCAGTAAGATCGGTGATGGAAGAAGAGGGAGAAACTAGGGTTGCAGGAGCTAGGGCTTCAAGAACTAGGGTTTGCTGATGAAGAGAGAAGAGATGGTTGAAAGAGGGACAAACTGGGGAGGCAAAATGGCATGCTTTGGTGATGGACTCTCTCTCTCTCTCTCTCTCTCTCTCTCTCTCTCTCTCTCTCTCTCTCTCTCTCTCTCTCCCCCATAGGATCAGTCATGGAAGCCAAAGACTCCAAAGTCCAAATCACAACAGTGAAACTTAATGAATAAAAAATTTCTTCGATGGTCCAGATCAGTCAAATTGTTTTTAAATGCCAGAAGGAAGATGGGATATGGGACAGTACCATTCACAAACCAAACATATCAAACCAACGTATCTTGAGTGGCGGTCAGACAATGTGACGTCATGAATCACTATTGTTATTACTAATGTTATTATTATTACCATTATTTACTTTTATTATTTTTATCACTATCTCATCTTTTCTACTATTATTATTGTTACAACTATCATATAAGTATGGCTATCCATGTTACTTCCTATTACTATTTTTAACATTATTGACATAGTTATTAATAAACTAATCGTATACGTTTTTGGCCTTGTCATTGATATTGTCCTTATGTATCCCCACTATTGAAACATCGCTCATGAGACCTTGCCCGACTAGCCAACTCACAATACCCAACCAGCAATCCAAATCTCAATTGCACATTCCTTCTCTTTCTAACACACTCATTCTCTCTCATCTCCCTCTCTCTAGAAATCTCTCTAAGTTACATGTTACTAATGCACCTCCATCCAGGTGCAAGACCAGGATATCAACTCCTCTTTCCTTCATCAGTAAGGATCCATGTTTTGAGACAAGTAACATGACTTATCACTAAGCTCGTATATACGTGTGTTTTTCAATATTATATTGATATAACAACATAAAAACTGGAAGCCTGGTAATGATTAAGGATATGTGTTACCGTGAGAACCCTTTGGTCACTCTATTATAATATGAATGCATGTTGGTATTGTGTTAGTTCCATTATATAAAATGGTGGCTGCTTGCGTAACTATCCTGCAATTCCATGATAGCATGAGCATATTAAGGTTGTATGCAATCATGGATTTTAAACTGCATCATCGTTGGATTCCTCTCCTTCAAAAGCATGTGCATATATGATGGTTAGCAAATATAATTCAGGGACAAGAGTAACTGTAGTAGTAATATTTTGAAAGGATTCCCCATGAGGGCAGATAGTAGGGCTTAGTCAAAATCTTTACTTCTTTAACAAGAAAAAACCCAGAATGATACTTTGGTTGGGATCAAGTATGAGTTGAGGCTTTAGCTTGGGTGCTTTAACACGCATATTTGGACCTGCCTGAGCAATAGGACTGGGGTCATTGGGAGCTTAGCTTGTGCTCAGATGACGGAATGATTGGAATCAGATCTGCAGATGTGGGTGCTATATTGTCACCAACGTGTTACCTTAAATAACTTAACATAAGGTATGGTATAAATCTTTGATTTCTTTGAGATTCATTGTCCATTTGTATCATTCTCCCCTTACAGCTCATAACTACAAAGAATAGAACTCACCTGAAGAGGGCACTGTCGAGGACGATAGAATGGGACACGTCACTCAAAGGCTATGAACGATCCAATTCACAATCACTAGTCGCATGATACATGTCACACACCACACAGTAAGCAAGTCACATGGTCTTAATAAAAAAAGCTAATTAAAAATAGTAAATAATATGATTCAACTTCTTATCGATCAAAATCATACATATATAAGAATTTAGGGGCTAAAATACACCCATATGTAATTTAAATTATTTCTAATATTTTCTATTTCTTCGAAGTTTCATATTTTTTATTTAAAAAGAATAAAACATGGACCAAATCGAGCCATTGATTACAAATGCAAGGTATATAAATTTTGTAGCATAGCCCATAAGTTTGACCAATACGCCCAAACATACATTTTTTTTTAATCAGTAACGGCACGACTATGTATTGACAAACAGCGGGGCGCTGAGAAAGATAGATACAAACCACGCCGATCAAAGGTAGCTCACGACAACAAAGGTAGACAAGCATCTACCGCTAGTGGAAAAACTGAAAAAACAAAACATATAAAAAAGGGGAGAGATGGCAACCCCATAGAATCTAACCTGGGTCCCATGTGAGAGTTACCCCCCCCCCCCCCGGGGCCCCGCCTTATCCAAAGCCACCCAACTGCACATAAGGTCCCGGATACTCTTGAAAACCATCCCGGATACTCTTGAAAACCATCCCAATCGGGCGACATCCCCGATTAAAAATGCTGGTATTTCTCTCAAGACAAATGCTCCATACGACTGCAAAGAAGCTGATTTTCCAGAAGACCTCCCTCTCTCCCTCCAAACAGACATTGAACTAAGCCAAAAACTGTTGAGCAACGCTTCCAGAGGTTACCCACATCATATCGAAAGACTTGAGGATAAACCCCTTTGACGGTTGAACAGTAGCGTAAGAATAGGTGCGCAAACGATTCTTCCGCTTAAAAGCATATGACGCATTCATTAGGGAGAACTTTCCCCCTCCTAATCAATTGGTCAATCGTGAGGGTCCTCTCTCTCTCTCATCAAGGTCCACGCGAAGAATCGAACTTTGGGGGGCACCGACGCCTTCCATAACCCATCCCAACTCCATTTAATTAGAGGGTGACTCGCTAAAACCCGGATGTACGACTTGACAGTATAAACACCCTTTTGACTAGGGATCCAAATCCGGTCATCAACCAAACACAATCTTCTGATCGCACCACAGAGCAAACTCATCATCCGGAAGTACGGGCCAAACTCCTCATCTATGAGAAGCCTACGAGTAGCCATGTTCCACACCAACCACCCTTCCCCCTTCGAGACGAAGCCGACCACTAAATTGTGCGGCAGAGCTGCGATTCGGAAGATCTCTAGGAAAACCTCCTTCAAAGGCCTCACCTCCACCAAAGGGTCTTCTCAAAAACAAATTCAAGACTCGTCTCCCCAAGAATACTGAATCCATCTCGAAAACAGGCGCCCAGTCGCACAAATGTCCCTCCACCAAGGCAAGAGCGTCGTTGTTATGTTCACATTAATACTGAATCCATCTCGAAAACAAATTCAAGACTTGTCTCCCCAAGAATACTGAATCCATCTCGAAAACAGGCGCCCAGTCCCACAAATGTCCCTCCACCAAGACGAGAGCGTTGTTGTTATGTTCACATTAATACCCTAGCAGCCCTCCATTCATCCATATTTTTCAACCAAAACAGCCAACCATAGGCTATCTCTTTCACTCTCCAACCCAGCACGCCAAAACCATTTTCCTAGCATGACGGTGTTCATTGTACTCAGGCTACAGATTCCCAAACCGCCACACCTCAAAGGCAGCTGACAGGTTTCCCAATTAACAAGGTGCAACTTTTTGTTCAAACCTGATCCCTCCCACAAGAAGTTTCGTTGAATTTACACGAGTCTCCAGATGACCCCCATGGGGCACTTGAGCAAAGACATAAAAAAGATGGAGAGAGTATAGGACAGTTTTGACTAGGAGAAGACGACCCCCACTACTCAGAAACTTCCCTTTCCACGCAGCCAATCATCGTTCAAACCTCATAATAACAGGGTCACATGCCCTCGCAGATGGTTGAGTGATGCCTAACGATAGGCCCAAGTAGGAGATGGGGAGCTCCACCGTCTCCCACTGAACCGTCTCTGCTAACCGATTCAGAAGCTTCTCCTCCACCCCAATCCCCGATACCGCCAATTTATGTAGATTGATACGCTGCCCCGAAGTTGCTTCACATATGGAGAGGACCCCCGCCAGAAGCCTAAACTCAAGCACACCCGCCTTACCGAAAAGAATAGTGTCGTCCACCTATTGAAGATGAGTGATGTGCTGCGGCCCCACTTGAATACCGGAGATAAAGTTAACTTGATGGGCCCGGGATAAAAGGTCGTGGACGGCTTTTCTGACAATGTTGAACAGGAACGGGGACAAAGGATCTCCCTGACGAACTCCTCTGGAGCTTTTGAAATATCCAATCGACGAGCCATTAACCATCACCGAGAACCACATGGACGAGTAGCACGCTCTCATCCAGTTCCTCCATCTCTCCCCAAACCCAAACCTGCTAATCATGTAATCTAAGCAGCCCCAGTCAACTCAATCATACGCCTTTTCCATGTCAATCTTCCACAGTGCAGCAGAACAGCGGGAGCGGTGCGTAGAATGGATCACCTCTTGAGCCATTGCCACTGTATCAACCAATTGTCTCCCTTGCACAAAAGCTCCCTAATTAGCCGAGTTGACAAAGGCCATCAAGGGCTTGATGCGATTGGTCAGCACCTGGGATATGATCTTGTAAACACAGTTGAGTAAGCAGATGGGCCGAAAATCCTTGAGATCCACTGCTCCTTCAATCTTCGGAATGAGCGAAATATATGTAGAATTCATGTTGCAACCTATGTAGATGTTATAAAAAAAACTCATGGAAGACAACCAAAAGCTCAGCCTTAAGCAAATCCTAGAAGCTATGGTAGAACTCCATTGTAAATCCGTCACCGGGGCTTTATTCTTTCCACTACCCTTAATTGCCTGCCAACCCTCATCCTCCTCAAACGGCCGCTCAGTTATCACTTGATCTTCAACCGAGATGGAATGAAACGAAGCACCATCTACATACAGCCGAGATCCCCCCTCCTCAGTAAAGAGGCTTTTATAAAACTCAGCAACCTGAAGTTTGATCTGCTCTGGCTCAGTGACGATCAAACCATGCACAGAAATTTGATGCAAAAAAATTTGCTTTTGTCTCTAGCGTTAGCCACAGAATGAAAGTGCTTTGTGTTATTATCCCCTTCCTTGAGCCAATGGACCTTAGATTTTTGCTTCCAACAAATCTCTTCAGTCAAACATTTGTCATTGAAGTCGACCCTCAACTTACGCCAATCTTTTATCTCCGAAATAGTCAAAACTCGAAGCTCCTCAGTCGCATCCAAGGCCCTCAGTTACTCTAGTATCGCTTCTTTGGTAGCATGCACCAAACCGAACACCTCCCGATTCCACACCTTAATGCGAATCTTGACATGACTTAGCGTGGAGATGAATCTATAGGTCGTTGTCCCAACAGGCTCACACTCGTTTCACCAAACGGGTACAAAATTTCAAAACTTCTCGTTGAGGAGCCACATGCTCTCGAAGTGGAAAGGAGAGGGACCTCTAGAATCACAATAGAACAGCAGTCGCTAATGGTTGGAGCTTGCCCGAGCCAATCCGTGGAGGGTGACGGCTGGGAATAGGTCAAGCCACTCCGATGAGCAAAGAACACGATCCAGGCGGCAGGGCGTGGGTGCATCTTGGAAGCTGGACCACATGTATCACGCGCCCGACAAGGGAATATCAATAAATTCTCATTCCTGTATGAGTGTTGAAGTTCTGCATAGTCCTTATGTCTGGGGCCCCTACAATCTTGTTGTGCAGCCACCTGATAGCGTTAAAATCTCTGTCAAAACAGATCGGATATTCCCATCATGCCGCTGCATCTGCTAACTCGAACCAGAAATCCAACCGACTAGCGTCATTTGTTGGCCCATACACCCCACAAAAAGTTTATTTTTTCCCATTGTCCTTCTTCCAGAGCACCATTGATGCCGAATAAATACCCACCTCTTCATCCATCCTCTCGAACAAGAGAGAATTCCAAGCAAAAATAATACCCCCGGACCAGACGCTCCCACAGAATCAACCTCAATCCAATTCCACCGGTTGTCGCCTAACACGGAAGCAACCTTACCTTGATCACAGCTGCCCCATTCTGCCCCATTTAGTCTCTTGTAGGGAAACAACCACAACGTTATGCATAGCGATGATTTTCTTAACACCAGCCTGCTTTTTAGGGTTGCAAATACCGCTTACATTCCAAGAAAGCAGCTTCATGTTGGAAACCAAAGAAACTCCCACCCAATCAAGCCACCCCGCAATTAGACTTCCGAAGAGCCTTTACCATCCGACATCCCCCATTGCAATCTTGTCAGCTCGTTTCTTCTGCTTTCCGGACGCCTCACTTCGGTTGAGAAAAGAGGGCATAAACACCTTCCGGAGTGCCTCATCGGAGCCTTGGAATGACATCCTAAGGTCACGGCCAAAGCGAATGAGTCTATCCACGGCATCAGCGTCAAGGATCCTACCCCTCAAGTTATTATCCCCGAAGTCATCGGCAGAGCGAGAGGAATTGAAGGAACACTGGACCCATTCCCTTGAATCTTCGTATCTGAGAGATCTCATGGGCAACAACTCGTCCAATACCGATGCCAAGGAAGACAAAGAGTCAAACAGCAACAGGTCAGCAGGAAGTAAGTTGTCGGTGTCTGATGAGGCCTCGCGGATCGTAGTGGAAGTGGACGTGGCTCCCATGGGCCATCATCAATAAGCGTGGAAGGATTAGATATCATTCGTTCATCCTCGGACCCAGAACTTCTCCCTTCTTCAATTCTCGAACCCATCTGGACCCAGAAGTGTGGGGCATCCGTTGATGGGCCCGTCGCCCACCGAGGAGGTCCACCAAACATACATATTGGTAGTATCTCATACAAGTTCTTACAAGGCGATAAAATGTTAAGATGTACCCTACATATTATATCTCCAAATACACAATGATATTAGTCAGTATATATCACCAAGGTCCAATACCAAGACACATCAATCGTTTGACTTTTGACAAGGTCTACAACTTGGTTAGCCTTTAATGCTTAGAGGGATTATTTACCAGAGGAGGAATTCTTTCTTATCCTTGCATCTCCTTCTTGCACAGACTTTTTTCTTGTATGATTGCAACCGTTAAAACAAAATCCAGTTGTGCTTTGATAGTCAGCCTACGGTATTTTGCTAACCCCTGCTAGTTCCGTACAAATCTCACGATGATATGTATAGTCAGAAATTTAAAATTATGTTGTGAGCAGATAAAAAGAAATCATAGAGAATTCTGATAACTTTCCAAAATGTGTAAATGTGCAAACGAACCATATATCAGGATGCATCATGCACCAATACAAGGTTTACTAATTACAAGCTTATTTTCCTCAACAGACGCACTTCCATTCTGCAGAATTTTGCAGCATTAATAATTTAATGATTATATAGTAAAGTAGAGATACAACACTAAGAACCACACTAACAGTTTTGACTTGAATCTTGGTTTACAATATTAACATAAATAAAAGTAACATCACTCCAGTCAATTTAGATGATCTACATGATGGTTCACTCTCTGGATTTCGACACTGCAAAAATTGGCCTGATTGGATGGCCATAAGTAACCATTCAATCATTAAGTTTTTTCTTCTCAAATGTGGACCAATAGTCCCGTTTGCGAGTTCTCAATCGTAAGGTTCCTCCATTTAGTGAGGCTTTTGGAATTTCACCACTCACCAATCTGTGATATGGCTGATGGACTTTTGTTTGGCCTTTCTGTTGTTGTGCATATTTTATTTGAGTACTGATGTTATTTGCTGCGATTAATGATCATGTTTATAAGAACTAAGTATATATATTTATATATGTATATGATTTGCTTTTGCTATGAGCGTTCCTTCTATACGCTAGCAGGCGAATCTGCTACTCACACAACATAGACCACCCCTTAATGTTGAGACACAAAGTGATGATATTGCACAGGGTAAGGTGTGTACGTTCCCTTGTGAAACATGAAAGATGAAAGGTCTAGCACAATTGCTTGCATCCATTTCCCTACCCGAATATAAATACATAAAATGTACACAAAAATACGTCACCAAAAATCTTTACAAGAACACACACCATCTTTGTAATGGTGGAACCTAGTCCTATCTCTTACAACAATCTCCCTCTCAAACACCTTAGAAACCAATTTCATGAAACCATGGCAATCTTCACATACCCTTAGATTCTTCACTATGCGTATGCAAGACCCCTTTCCCAAACTTATGAGTCCAAAAGAGAGAGCTAACTTCTCACTATGCAAGAGAATCGCCTCTCTCTTCTCTTCATCCTCTAGATCAACCAACACACTGCAAATGCTTGGAACATAGCCCACCAACTTCAATTTACCCACAATTTCGTCTAATTTTTCATAGATTTTTTCAGCTTGTGAATGTGATTTATCCCCCATCACAAATTCATGAACCTCACTGTTGAATTCAATCCAACTACACCCTCTTTCTTTAGCTACCCCTCTATATTTCATCAGTTGTCTCACTTCACCAACATCTTCCCACCGATTAGCCTTTGCGTAGATGTTTGATAGAAGTACATAAGCCCCGTCGTGATCCGGGTCTAGCTCTAACAGCCTCTTTGCAGCGAATTCACCCAGTTCAATGTTGTTGTGGACCCTACAAGCACCTAGCAGTGAACCCCAGACAACAATGTTGGGGTCAAACGGCATTGTTTCTATAAGCTCGAAAGCTTCATGAAGAAGATTTGCACGGCCGAGGAGATCAACCATGCAACCATAGTGCTCGATCTTGGGCTCGATCTTGTGATCATCAATCATCGAGGCAAAGATCCGACGGCCTTCATCAACCAAGCCTGCATGGCTACAAGCATAAAGCACCCCTACAAACGTCACTCCATTGGCCTCAATTCTCTCTATCTTCATCCGACCAAAGAGACTTAAAGCAGAATTTGCATCCCCATGCATTGCGAATGTAGTTATCATGCTCGTCCAGGTAATCACGTTCCTTTGATGCATTTTATCAAACACTCGATGGGCACTTTCTAGACTCCCACATTTTGCATACATGTCAATCAGTGCATTGCTTACAGACAAAACAGAACTAAACCCATTCTTATTGACAAATATATGTATCCATTTCGCTTGATCGAGAGCGCCCAAGTGAGCACAAGCCGAAATAACACTCAACATAGTAATTTGATCGGGTTTTATACCGGAAGCCTGCATTTCATTGAACAATTTAAGAGCCTCATTGGCCTCATCACTCTCAGCATAGCCGGAAATCATGGCACTCCATGAAACCAGATCCTTTTCGGGCATTCGATCGAAAATCTTGCGGGCAATTTCAACATATCCGAGCTTCGAGTAGCCACAGACCATGGCAGTTGACGCGACCTTGTTCTTTGGAGACATTTCTTCAAACAGTTGGTGAGCGTAGTCCATTGATCCACAATTCGCGTACATGTTGATGAGGGAACTCTGCAAATGAGGATCCATTGCAAAACCATTTTCAGATATGTAATCGTGAATTGCGTTTCCGGAATTCAAATTGCCGGTGCGACCGCATGCTGAAAGAACGGTGGCAAGAACTACATGGTCAGGTTCTGCATTGGAGCACTTCTTCATCTCTTCAAACAGTAATAAGATTTCATCATAGAGGCCGGTCCGAGAATAACTGCCAGTTATTCATAAAATTAAACAAAAGTGTTAAAAAAATAAAGAGAATAACTGCCATTTTAAATTTAGAAGAACCTAACAGTAATATCTTCTCATTTGACAAATTTACTCTTATTTAAAGGAGTTTGTGTATAGTGCACGACCTATCCACCAGCGCCCCGAATGCATGTTGTTCGCTGTGTGGACCTTTAGATACCCACAGATTCGTGCACAGATATTTAAGGCCTCTAAATCGCTGAAAGTATGCATTTGATCAGGTTGGCTGTGCCGATTGATCCGTGTAGATACACAACCCGTGTACCTATTACAAATTAACATTATAGATTATATCCTTAAATCCATAATCAGTTGTCTTAACTCACTCAAAAAGAGCATAGAATAGCCTTTGGTGACAGGATCCGGTTAAAAATTGACTTTTAAATATATCCAAGAGACCAGATGAACCATCTGTAAATGTCAACTTTTGACTTGCACCCAAAAGCTATTCTAAACCAATGTTATCCAATTCACCAACTTTTGATAGGGTAACCTAATTTGCTCAACCCCCACCGAACTGCGAACTGAATCAGGGTTTGATGCGAACTGACTCATGCTTTCATAAAAATAGATAGCAAGGGGATTTGAATCCCAACCAATCTTTTCCTACCCCTCATGGATAATCGGCTGCTCACTTTCATTTTTGCATATTAACTCCTAAATTAACCATCCAATCCGTATTTAATTTCGTAACAAATTGGTAGTGCGTACACGGCCCGTGAACTAATGGTGCACAAATCAATCTCTTTCCATCTAACTGGTCAATCTTAAGAAATATAAAAATATTCATAAGCACACAAACTAGTGAAAGTGTGGTTGACATTCACTACTTAGCTTTAAAACTTAGGGTACAGGTACCATGGACCAGGTAACTTACCTGGCCTACACTAATTTCAGTAATTTGCAGCCACATGCCAGCCAATCTCATGATCAGGTGTCATGGATCGGAGTGGCTCATTGATCACAATTATTTTATGGAAAAAAATTAAAATAAAAAACTATATATGTAAAAAATGCACAGTCAATGGCGTCAACCATGGAGAGAAATGAATGGCAAAATAAAATGTGATTTTACGGTTAATTTTACGTGCAATTGACTCTTTTCACCACATAATTTGATATTTATTATTAATAATTGTGATCATCGAGTCGCTTCTATCCATGGCATCCGATCATGTGATTGGTGCACCGTGGCTGCAAATTAGTGTGGGACCAGGTAAGTTACCTAACCCCGGTACCAGGCTACCTCTCCCCTAAAAAATTATCATTGAAAATCCAAAGATTTGTTGCGGAGATTGACCTATGCACTCACCCTGGTGCATAGGTAGGGTAACTAATAATGAAAGAGTCTCTTTTTCTCTCCTCGAGTGTAACCGAAGGTCTATTTCCATACATACATGTCCCCAGTTAAGATTACATTCAGGCCAAATATTGCTTGATGTAATCATTTCTACCTCTAATCAAAAGCCTACTTAGCCTTTGATAAACAATATATCTGCCACAGATGTTAAAGCATAAATATTGTTTTAATTAGATGGTTGAAAACCTCTCATTTATATGCATGTTGCCTCTCTTTCTTTAGGGGCGTTTATGGTAGAAAATGAGATAATATTAGTAGGTAAGTGTGTGCCTAATGACTTGTGCTTTAGTCACTCTTTGAGATGTGTGGCATGCGAACTTTTTGTGTGTATTATATGATAGGTGCATCATTATCTAAAGATATTTGGAGTAAGAGATTGGGATAAAAATAATCTCATAATTTGATTCAAAGCCTTCGAATGCCTTCTAAATAAACAATTACTATGTAAATCCAACATACAATTAAATTTGGATGGCATTTGACTCCATTGAATAAAATAACGAAGATAATTTCCATTATCAATTTTAGAAAATAAATCTTAAAATCATGTGTCTCACATGACACACATCTTAAAAAGTAAAGGTAACCCATAGTATTGTTTGACTGGCAATGATCAAGTTTAACTGGTATTGTTGAACAGTGTATCGTGTTTAACTAGTTTTACAACCATTGAATAGGGGAGAATTTTGACTGCATGTCATCCTATATATAAATGTAAACCATGGAAGTTAAGATTCGTCTCTATCCAATGGCTGCAAATCTGCTTTAACCCTTTGTTTGACTAGGGATAACAAACGAAAATCTGGGTGATCTAAATGGGTCAACTATATCAAAATGGATGACTCCTGCACCACAGCTGCTGCACGAGTACAACTCGTGCACCCTACACCAAAATTGGGGGATGTTTAAGTAATTCCAACATACCCGTCCATCATGACGCTCCACGTAACCGTATCTCGGTACGACATTTTATCAAACAAGAGCCGCGCATCCCAAACACGTCCACAAGCAGCATAAGCACCAACCAAAGCCGTCTGAACAAACGGGTCTGTATCAAACCCCATCTTCGCCGCAAGCCCATGGATCTCCCTGCCTTCATCCAACGCATTCGCCCGAGCCGACGCCTTCAAAAGCGGCGGAAAGCTAAACCTATCCACCAAAACTCCCTTTCTCCTCATCGCGTCGTAAACAAAAAGGGTCTTGTCGGGTTCACCACTCCTGGAGAGTTGCCTCAGAATTTGGTTGCAGAAACGTGGGTCGGGATCTGGGGTTTGGTGAAAGACGGAGAGGGCGTAGTCGAGGCTGGAGGAGACGAGTTTGAGGAGGAGAGAGGTGGAACGGTCGAGGCCCGTGCGGAGCATTTGGGCGTGGATTTGCTTGAGTTGGGGGAAAGTGGAGGAGGAGTTGATGAAGGAGAGTAGTTGGTGGTGGGGGTGAGTGGGTTTTGGGGTTTGGTAGAGAGGGAAGGAGATAAGTTGTTGAGTGACGGTTTCCATGGCAGACGCAGATTAGGGACTTCGAAATTTTTGGTAAAAAATCTTTTCAGAGTTTTAATTGGTAGCAGACAGAGATGTTGCTTTGCTCTACCGAGCTGTCAACGGGCCGGGCCGGGTTTTCCACCCGGCCCATTTGTTTCTAAAGATAAATTTTGGGCCAGGGCCAATAGCTAATCGGGCCAGGCCGAGCCAAGCCCGATTTTGAAATGTTGCGGCCCCAACTCTGCCTAATTAACTATTCGAGACGGGTTCGGGCCGGGTTTCTAATAACTTTTTAAGATTTTTTTTTAAAAAGACTTAATTTTTCGGGGCCGAGCCTTTCACTTTGCAACTCGAACTCGGCCCGGTATCTTATCCGGGCAGGGACTGGCCCGACTCATTTATTAAATGAAAAAAATGGGCCCAAACCCGACCCATTTGGGGCAGGCCCAGGCTGAAAACCGACCCGTTGATAGCCCTAGTCCTACGTTAGTTTGTTGCCCAATGATTCCGAAGTATAAATATAAAAATAATAAACATCTTTATAAAATGTCTTACCTAACTTTTGGAATTTTCATGATCCTTATCTAGTATTACCTTACCTAGCATTAGGTCTCGTTCCGCAATTTCCGAGCTCTCCCCAGAAAACCTTAGAAAATGAGCTCCTCTGATTCTTTGGAGAAACTTCAAATTCGTAGAAAATCATTTTCCTTCCGATCGTGCTTGAGTTGGCTAGAAATTTATTTTCCTACTGTTTCTAGCGTTTTCTTCTATTCTTCATTTTCTGAAGAAAATATTAGAAACGGTCATATCTTTTTGTGCCGCTATAGTCGTACATATTTACATCTTTCATCGAAGCGGTTGTAGCGATCGGATGATCGTCAAATTTTATATATTGCCGATTGCTAATATGTTAAAGACATTTGTCAGGTAAATTCTGAAAATACAATTTCAAATGTTGATTTTTTAATACAATTATTAGTGTGTTATATGTACATTAGAATTAGAGAAAAAAGTAGTGTTCAAGTAGTCTACTAAATATTATAAATACTAAACCATATTACCATATTGGATTAGATGCAAAATTATGGCCTAATATAAGTCATCCTTAAAACCAAGTTCTTACTAAACGAGAAAACTAATATGCTAGAAGAGAAGAGACATCGCCGTCGTCATCACCATCGAACGAGTGAGTGGAAGTCGCACTGCAACATCAAAACTATCGAACAAATCACGCTGTCGAGGCATCAACAGCTCTACCTCGAAAGAAGAGTCCAAGCTCACCAAGACCGGGTTATGCTGCACTCCTCGTAGATGTTTTCTGCCTGTAAAGGGTGGATGGGGGAGTACGGTGTATTCGGGTCGATAAGGTGGTACCATAAGTACAAGTTGGGTGTTGCCTCTGCCTGCTAGTGGATGATGGGCAGGAACTACTGTTGGACCAGGCTCACGGACTAGTGGTGGTGTAGGAGCCCTTTGTTGGGCGGGGCCATGAAAGCCTGGGGGCACAAGTGAGAATTAAGGTGGCCGAGGTTGGGGCTGCTGTTGCGGTTGGGGTCGTGGCATAGGTGGGTTCATTACTACAAGCTTGATCATACGTCCAGCTTACGGCACAACTCTTGATGAAGATGAACTTGTCCTGGAATGGGAAGATCCCGGTGTTCCAGACTATCCAAGATTAATCAATTTTTATGAAAAAAATTATCCAGATAATTGCTAAGAAAAAGAAAAAACATATCATCCTTAATCACTTTATGTTAAATATAGAATAAAATAACAAAGATGCAATGAGGATGATAACAACTCGCGCAAACGCTTCACACATACAATTTACATGCACACGAGCATCTGGTTTGGATCCTATCACGCTACCTATAACGTCATCACTTTGCATGACGGGAGATACATGGGGAAAGTGGTTTCACTTTGAAACACGTTTATATTATAGTTGTGCAACGCAATTATTGCTTCTTCGTATGAATTGAACAAGCGATAATATGTTCCTCGAAAGCTAATAACTTCTCTCACGTATTTTTTTCAGCATTTATAAATTTTAAGTCTTCTGGCTATGAAGGCGATATATATTTGGCTATGATATCTGCAAATATATTAAGCAGCATATGATGTTAGTTCTACTCCATTCACAATTTATAATATCATTTAATGTCGTCATTATACATACTGATTACGCTTAATATATACCACTAATTTATTCGTCTATAAATCTCTGTATAGCTGTCAACGAGATTATGCACCCCATATTCTGTGAGCTATGTCATTACGAAATACATTTATCCATTCACGATTCGATCTCGATTGTGAACATTCAACATCTGAATCTTCTTCTTCCACTAAATCATCGTTTGGTAGCTCCATGCATTCCTCTGGCCATTTATTGAAGAATGGAACTTTTCGGGCAGATATCCTTATGTAATTGTGTACAATGCAACATTTAGAGACTATCCTCACTTGGGTTTTCAGTGAAAACATTATGCATAATTGGAGAATTAGAAAGCATTGTTTAAGGACCCCAAAGGTCCGTTCTACTACGTTACATAGTGACGCATGTTGCTTATTGAATGATTCTTCGGGAGTTATTGGGGGATTGGAGTTGTTAAACTCATGAAGATGATATTGTACTCCATAGTACGGAGTAAGAAACTCTCGCATATTTGAATATCCCTCATCATTATACGTTTGACTATAAGTCGTTGATAGTGTTGTTTCACTATCACAATGTATAGAGATTAGTGGCAAATGTTTATTCATGAATAGAATTTCTATGAGAAAATTCTTTAACCATTCTCCTTCTTTTCCACTTGTGGTTTGGTGACTAATCTAGAATTGCAATCATAGTCAAGTCTTGAGCATAAAAAGCATTGATGACTATCCATCCACTACAAAAAGTTATTATTAGAATTGACAATAACTAAATTCTCCTCATCTTTTGTTCAATACATAGCGGCAGTAGCACAAAAAGCATGCAATTGATTAGAGATATTGGTAGTCAGTTGTCATAAAGTGATAATTAGTTTCATTATTCGTTGCTCAATGTCGTGGATGGGACAGTGTTATATGCAGGACAAATTTTATGTAGACTAAGTGCAGGCAGCTGATGTGGCGCAACCCAATTGGTTGCAAGTGCGGTGTGACTCAATTAATGCAGGTCGGTACAGCCAATCAAGTCGTACCACGTCAACCGCCTGCACTTTGTCTTCAACAAATTTGTCCTCCGTTTATAATTTTCCGTCGTGGATAATGCATTCATGTAGGAACTGTCCCCTCCCTTCTTAGGGTTGTATGTCGTATCGAGTGGCGCATGAGCTCCAAGGCTCCCAAGGTATTACCTTGATTATCCCTCGCTTCTTCAATCTCCCAACTATTTTGTCCTTCTTCTAGCGTTGCTCTATTCGCCAAGGATGAAGAGGTTCTCTATTCTCCAAGGATGAGGAGGTATCCGTTCTCCCAACTCGGCCCATAGTCCCCATTGTAACCTTCTAACGGTCGAAAGGATTTTGCTGAGAAAAGCGAGAAGACTAGTTTAAACTATACATCTTCTGTCATACAGAGATCTATCACCCATTAACAATTATTTGAAATGAGTGTTATGGAGTATAGATGTATTAAATTTTATTCATTATTTTGCTTTGTTCGAGTTGTCGTTTGTAGTTTGAAGTTGGCTACATCCAAGAGTACCCAATTCACTAGTGGTAGTAAGATAAGTTTTAAATAAAGTATAAGAATATTTTAATGATTTAAATTTGATTTTAAATTGCATGTAAATTTTACAATATATATAATTAGATTTGCATATTGGACATTAAGTGTGATGACGGAGCGTTGGCCATCCGTTGTGAATCTAGTGCCTACAGTGAATTTCCCTTGAATCTTGCCCAAAGATAAGGTTTTTTGACAATTACTTAGTTGCTCTGATTGATTGGCCTTGTCTTATAGGGATCTACTGCATAATTTAAAGCTTATAATCGAGAGAACTCTGACGCTTCTATCAAAGAAACTCTACGACTCTGAGGATAGAATTTCAAACTCTTAGCACTTCAAAACAACAAGACTTCAATTGAAGATATGACTCTCAAGTGAGTTGAAATGAGAGTGAATGAGGGTATTTATAGGTTTAAGTGTTTATAACCCACATTTTTATGGTTGTTAGAATTGAGATAGACAAACTTCTCTTAATTCTATAACTATTTTTAAATAAACAAAATTCGCAGATGTCGTCGATCTGCTTAGATGTAGGTAATCCAAGTTTGTTAAGGTGGTTGGTCACCAAAGAAGTTAGCGACCATTCAGTTGGTTGTTTCCCTTAGTGGTCAGTATGAATCTTAACTAGTGCTGGCAATGGAAGAACTAATTGGTCACTGATTAGTAGGCTTACAAGTCACTGACTCAAAAATATATCTCCTTTCAAGGCCTCAAATTTAGCTTTTGGTGTACTATTAATATTCAATCTACTAAATGATCTCCTTTTGAATTTGGGAAGCGAAAAATGTCATTTCCATGTGTCAAAAAACACATCAGGGATCATGCCTTCAAGCGTGTAGCGTTGAGGTTAAGGTTTCAAATCCCAGGCTTACCTGAATATATATATATATATATATATATATATATATATATATATATATATATATATATATATATATATATATATGTCAGAATCAAACATCTTGCATCTTGAAAATTTTCGATAACAAATGATGAAAGATGAAAGGTCTAGCACAATTGCTTGCATCCATTTCCCTACTCGAATATAAATACATAAAATGTACACAAAAATACAATCACCAAAAATCTTTACAAGAACACACGCCATCTTTATAATGGTGGAACCTAGTCCTATCTCTTACAACAATCTCCCTCTCAAACACCTTAGAAACCAAAAATTTCGTAGAGTTGATGTATAAATACATAAAATGTACTCTACAATATGGAGTAAGAAACTCTCGCATATTTGAATATCCCTCATCAACAATGTAGTACTTTAAAATGCAAATATTTGAAAATAATTTTTTTATTGTTTCTAACGTAGGAAAATCATTGTTGATGAGGGATATTCGAATATGTGAGAGGGATATTCGAAATTGTGGGTAAATTGAAATTGGTGGGCAATGTACCAAGCATTTGCAGTGTATTTACATGAATATAAATACATAAAATATACTCCACAGTACGGAGTAAGAAACTCTCGTATATTCGAATATCCCTCATCAACAATGTAGTACTTCAAGATGCAAATATTAGAAAATCATTTATCTACCGTTTCTAATGTAGGAAAATCATTGTTGACGAGGGATATTCAAATATGCGAGAGGGATATTCGAAATTGTGGGTAAATTGAAGTTGGTGGGCTATGTACCAAGCATTTGCAGTGTGTTGGTTGATCTAGAGGATGAAGAGAAGAGAGAGGCGATTCTCTTGCATAGTGATAAGTTAGTTCTCTCTTTTGGACTCATAAGTTTAGAAAAAGGGTCTTGCATATGCATAGTGAAGAATCTAAGGGTATGTGAAGATTGCCATGGTTTCATGAAATTGGTCTCTAAGGTGTTTGAGGGGGAGATTGTTGTAAGAGATAGAACTAGGTTCCACCATTACAAAGATGATGTGTGTTCTTGTAAAGATTTTGGGTGACTGTATTTTTATGTACATTTTATGTATTTATATTTGGATAGGGAAATGGTTGCAAGCAATTGTGCTAGACCTTTAATCTTTCATCATTTATTATCAAAAAATTTCAAGATGCAAGATGTCTTCTTGAGTGATGGTTTCATCAATGGAGTAAGAAACTCTCGCGATGGAGTAAGAAACTCTCGCATATTCGAATATCCCTCATCAACAATCATTTTCTTAAGAAACTCCATTTAAGTAATTCCAACATACATGTCCATCATGATGCTCCATGTAACCGCATCTCGGTACGACATTTTATCAAACAAGACCTGCGCTTCCCAAACACGTCCCATCTCCGCCGCAAGCCCATGGATCTCCCTGCCTTCATCCAACGCATTCGTCCAAGCCAACGCCTTCAAAAGCGGCGGAAAGCTAAACCTATCCACCAAAACTCCCTTTCTCCTCATCACGTCGTAAACAAAAAGGGTCTTGTTGGGTTCACCACTCCAGGAGAGTTGCCTAAGAATTTGGTTGCAGAAATGTAGGTCTGGGTTTGGGGTTTGGTGGAAGATGGAGAGGGCGTAGTCGAGGCTGGAGGAGACGAGTTTGAGGAGGAGAGAGGTGGAACGGTCGAGGCCCGTGCGGAGAATTTAGGCGTGGATTTGCTTGTGTGGGGGGAGATTGGGGGAGGTGTTGATGAAGGAGAGTAGTTGGTGGTGGGGGTGAGTGGGTTTTGGGGTTGCATAGAGAGAGAAGGAGATGAGTTCTTGAGTGATAGTTTCCATGGTAGACGCGGTGTTGTCAACCTGTGTGATTAGGGACTTGGGAAATTTTTTGGTAAAAAATATTTGGGAGTTTTCAGAGTTTTAATTGTTTGCTCATTGAAAATAAGAAAACAAAGATGTTGCTTGGCCCTACGTTAGTTAGTTGCACAATGGTTCCGAAGTATAAATATAAAAATAACAAGCATCTTTGTAAGATGACTTACCTAACTTTTGGAATTTGCGAGATCTCTTACCTAGTATTACCTTACCTAGTATTAGGCCTCGTTCCGCAGTTTCCGAGCTCTCCCTAGAAAACCTCATAAAATGAGCTCTTCCGATTCTTTGGAGAAACTTCAAATTCGTAGAAAATCATTTTCCTTGCGATCGTTCTTGAGTTGCCTAGAAAATCATTTCCCTACTTTTTCTAACTTTTTTTTTCTGTTCTTCACTTTCGGAAGGAAAATATTAAAAACGGTCATATCTTCTCGTGCTGCTATAGTCATACGTATTTACATCTTTCATCGAAGCGGTTGTAGCGATCGGATAATCGCTAAATTTTATATATCGCCAATCGCTAATATGTTGAAGCCATATGTCAGGCAAATTCTAAAAAATACAATTTCAAATGTTGATTTTTTTAATACAATTATTAGTGTGTTATATGTACATTAGAATTAGGAAAAAAAGTAGTATTCAAGTAGTCTACTAAATATTATAAATACTAAACCATATTACCATATTCGAGTAGACGCAAAATTATGGCGTAATATAAGCCATCCTTAAAACCAATGGCTCTATCCAATGGCTTTTATGTGAACCATCATGTAGATCATCTAGATTGACTGGAGTTATGTTACATGAATACAAATACATAAAATGTAGATCATCTAGATTGACTGGAGTCATACTGACCACTAAGGGAACAACCATCATGAAAGATGAAAGGTCTAGCACAATTGCTTGCATCCATTTTCCTACCCGAATATAAATACATAAAATGTACACAAAAATACAGTCACAAAAAATCTTTACAAGAACACACACCATCTTTGTAATGGTGGAACCTAGTCCTATCTCTTACAACAATCTCCCTCTCAAACACCTTAGAAACCAATTGGCAATCTGCACCATGCGTATGCAAGACCCCTTTCCCAAACTTATAAGTCTAAAAGAGAAAGCTAACTTCTCACTATGCAAGAGAATAGCCCGTCTCTTCTCTTCATCCTCTAGATCAAGCAACACACTGCAAATGCTTGGAACATAGCCCACCAACTTCAATTTACCCACAATTTCGTCTAATTTTTCATAGATTTTTTCAGCTTGTGCATGTGATTTATCCCCCATCACAAATTCATGAACCTCACTGTTGAATTTAATCCAACATCACCCTCTTTCTTTAGCTACACCTCCATATTTCATCAGTTGTCTCACTACAACAACATCTTCCCACCGATTAGCCTTTGCGTAGATGTTTGATAGAAGTGCATAAGCCCCGTCGTGGTCTGGGTCTAGCTCTAACAACCTCTTTGTAGCAAATTCACCCAGTTTGATGTTGTTGTAGACCCTACAAGCACCTAGCAACGAACCCTAGACAACAATGTTGGGGTCAAACGACATTGTTTCTATAAGCTCCAAAGCTTCATGAAGAAGATTTGCACGGCCAAGGAGGTCAACCTTGCAACCATAGTGCTCGATCTTGTGTTCATCAATCATCGAGGCAAAGATCTGACGACCTTCATCGACCAAGCCTGCATGGCTACAAGCATAAAGCACCCCTACAAATGTCACTACATTGGCCTCAATTCTCTCTATCTTCATTCGATCAAAGAGACTTAAAGCAGAATTTGCATCCCCATGCATTGCGAATGTAGTTATCATGCTTGTCCAGGTAATCACGTTCCTTCGATGCATTTTATCAAACATTCAATGGGCACTTTCTAGACTCTCACATTTTGCATACATGTCAATGAGTGCATTGCTTACAGACAAAACAAAACTAAACCCATTCTTATTGACAAATATATGTATCCATTTCACTTGATCGAGAGCGCCCAAGTGAGCACAAGCCGAAATAACACTCAACATAGTAATTTGATCGGGTTTTATACTGGAAGCCTGTATTTCATTGGCAAATTTAAGAGCCTCATTGGCCTCATCACTCTCGACATAGACGAAAATCATGGCACTCCAAGAAACCAGATCCTTTTCGGGCATTCGATCGAAAATCTTGCGGGCAATTTCAACATATCCGAGCTTCGAGTAGCCACATACCATGGCAGTTGATACGACCATGTTCTTTGGAGACATTTCTTCAAACAGTTGGTGAGCGTAGTCTATTGATCCACAATTCCCGTACATGTTGATGAGGGAACTCTGCAAATGAGGATCCATTGCAAAACCGATTTCAGAGATGTAATCGTGAATTGCTTTTCCGGAATTCAAATTGTCAGTGCGACCGCATGTTGAAAGAACTGTGGCAAGAACTACATGGTCAGGTTTTGCATTGGAGCACTTCTTCATCTCTTCAAACAATAATAAGACTTCATCATAGAAGCCGGTCCGAGAATAACTACCAATTATTCCTAAAATTAAACAAAAGTTTAAGAAAAATAAAGAGAATAACTGCCATTTTAAATTTAGAAGAACCTAATGGTAAAATCTTCTCATATGACAAATTTACCATTATTTAAAGGAGTTTGTGTATAGTGCACGACCTGTCCCCCAGCACCCCAAATGCATGTTGTTCGCTGTGTGGACCTTTAGATACCCACAGATTCGTGCACAAATATTTCAGGCCTCTAAATCGCTAAAAGTATGCATTTGATCAGGGTGGCTGTGCCGATTGATCCGTGTAGATACGTAACCCGTGTACCTATTACAAATTAACATTACGGATTCTACCCTTAAATCTATAACCAATTGTCTTAACTCACTCGAAAATTTAGTTAGACCGTAGAATAGCCTTTGGTGGCAGGATCCGGTTAAAAATTGACTTTTAAATATCCAAGAGACCAAATAAACCATCTATAAATGTCAACTTTTGACTTGCACCCAAAAGCTATTCTAAAGCAAGGTTATCCAATTCACCAACTTTTGACATGGTAACCTAATTCGCTCAACCCCCACCGAACTGTGAACTGAATCAGGGTTTGATGCGAACTGATTCATGCTTTCAAAAAAATAGATAGCAAGGGGATTTGAATCCCAACCAATCTCTACTGCTCACTTTCGTTGCTGCATATTAACTTCTCAATTAACCATCTAATCCGTATTTAATTTCATAACAAATTGGTAGTACGTACACGGCCTATGAACTAATGGTGCACAGATCAATATCTTTCCATCTAACTGGTCAATCTTAAGAAATATAAAAATATTCATAAGCACACAAACTAGTGAAAGTGTGGTTGACATTCACTACTTAGCTTTAAAACTTAGGGTATATGAAGCCTAGTACCATGGACCAGGTAACTTACCTGGCGTACACTAATTTCGGTAATTTCCTGCCACATGCCAGCCAATCTCATGATCGGGTGTCATGGATCGGAGTGGCTCATTGATCACAATTATTTTATGGAAAAAATTAAAATAAATAATATATATATATATATATATATAAATGCGCAGTAATGGCGTCAACCGTGGTGAGAAATGAATGGCAAAATAAAATGTGATTTTACGGTTCATTTTACATGCAATTGACTCTTTTCACTGCATAATTTTATATTTATTACTAGTAATTGCAATCATCGAGTCGCTTCTATCCATGGCATCCGATCATGTGAATGGTGCTCCGTGGCTGCAAATTAGTGTGAGACCAGGTAAGTTACCTAGTCCGCAGTACCAGACTACTTTTCCCTAAAAAATTATCATTGAAAATCCCAAGATTTGCTACGGAGATTGACCTGTGCACTCACCCTGGTGCATGATGAGTACTGAAATATGATGATATTTCACTCCTAAATACTTACATTTAGCCGTCCGATGAAGGCTATCTAATGAGAATTACTAGATTTAAAGCGTTTCAGGTAAATAAAATCCAAGTGCATAAAATAGTTCAAGAATTCTGAAAATAATGTCAAACACTGCAACCTTGAGTCATCGAGAACTTAGTGTGATTTGCAGCTCAATTTGGACATTCAAGAAGTCAGATTCGTGAAATTACTAAAACATAAATGTTGTAGAGCTTTTCGTCATCTTTCTAATGTCATAAGAATCATGTTAATCCAAGTTCGGAGTAGAAAGTTATGGCCGAAATACCGAGGCAGTATCTAATACAAAGTTGGGCTGGAATTCACGGAAATCTGGGAAGGTCGATGCATTGACCTTGCACTCGATTAATCGAGGTATAGGATAGAGTTTGAGATGGAAAAGACTTCTTAATGCATATTTTTAGGAGAGTCGATCCATCGACTCTAGGAGGTCAATTAATCGACCTTGGCAGTTCGGGCTAGAAAAGCTGCGAGACTTGGATAGTATTTAAAGCCAAAACAATAACTCGAGAAGGGGGATTTTTATTTTTTTCACACACATAGAGAAAGATATTTTTATTTTTCAGAGCTTTGTTCCGTTTACATTTATTTTTAGCATTCCTTTCTTGAGAGAATATTATCTTTGTTCAATTAATTCCTAGTTTAAATTTAGATATTAGTAGAGAGTATTTTTAATTTCGTTTCTAAAGATTATTACACTCGTAGATTAAGCTTGGATCAAAGAATTGCTATTGAAGGTTGATGTATTTTTAATTAATTAGATCAATGTTATTTTTCATTTATTAATTTTTTATGTCATTTAATTATAACATGTGTGGCTAATTTCTTAGAAATGGGGATCTAATGATTCCCATCCGAGAGATGTTCTTCCAATAGTATAGATTTAGAATTAAACTTTGAGATTCTATTTTATGGTTGTTATGCTATTACGAACGGATAAAATCCCCGCCACTAACAGAGATCGAGTGTGCCGAGTCATGCCCTGGATCTCAGATCTGTGACGATAATTTTACCCCAATCATTGTTATATAATATTTTTATTTTTATCGTGTGGATCTACTTACGATTACGATCTGGGATCGAGTGTGTCGAGTCATTGATGAGTAGTGAAATATGATGATATTTCACCCCTAGATACCTATATTTAGCTATCCGATGAAGGCTATCTGATAAGAATTATTAGATTTGAAGTGTTTCAGGTAAATACAAGCCAAGTGCAAAAATGAGAGCAAGAATGAGAGCAAAAATTAGAGATAGGAATTAAAGAAAGGAAATTAGGCAAGAATTAGAGATAGGAATTAGAGGAAATAATTAGAGATTTTTTAGAGAGAGTTTTTTTTAGAGGATTGTTTATTCATTATTATTTTTTATTTTAGACTCCTCTGAGCATCTTTTCAAGAGTTCTTCTTTCTCCTTCTTCTAGGGATTGATTTGGGTAGATTGTACTTAGGATTTGCACTGTCTTTCTTTTATATTCATAGATTGTATTTAGGAAAAGGCATTGTAACCAAAGATTTTTTGGAAGAAATAAAAAGAGGAATGACTTTGAATGAATAAGGAGATCATACACCAAAGATGAGCGGCTAAATCAATAGATCGGGAAAGATGCGATCCCCAGATAAGTACCCATATTTATGATTAATACCATAGTCTAATGTTTTTATTGTTTTGATCTACACATCACGAGATATGCTATGCTTCTTACATGGCTCATACCGCAATGATAGGCTGAGTCATTGTTTTTAGATAGGGTATGCCGGATTGATGATCATACTTTATTTCAAATCATTTTTATGAATGAATGATGGTGATGGTGTGAATGATTCTTTAATGAAAGGGGGGTACAAATCTGGGGTAGCATATTTCTTGATCTTATTTAAATATTGTTCTTATATTCATCAGTAATTAGTTGTTTAGATTAATTTATTTTTCTTGCTTGTAGAAAAAGTGATAAATTTTTGGTTAAATTGAATCTGCCCTTTGGTACTTCCTTGGGGACGTTTTTAAATCTCTGAAAGAATTAATTAAAATTCAAGATTTCCCTGTGGGTTCGACACCTTTGTTCTTGCCATACTGCAATAGATCTTGTGCACTTGCAAAGGTTACACTTAAAATACACCAAGTTTTTGGCGTCGTTGCCGGGGAGATCGACAAAATTTTGATTAATTCGGTTAGGGATTTTTTGTGTTTTGATTAAAAAAAAAAAAAAAAAAAATCAATATTTGGATTTCTGCTTTACAAAATCTTCTTTCCCTTATTTTTCTCTTTTAGGTAAGTTTGTATAGGACTCTTTTAGGAAGTTTAGGTTTTTAGGACTTCTTATTTTAGTAGGATTCTTTTTCCTTATTTTCCTCTTTTAGATATTCTAGGATTTTCTAAAATTAGTTATTAATTTTTTAGGAAGTTTATAAATTTAGGATACCTTCCTTAGGAAATTTAGGAATCTTTTATTTTTTTCTCCTTATTTTTCTCTTTTAGATAAGATTTTGTAGGATTGCCATTAGGTTTAAAATTTAATTTTTTTAATTTTAATTTTTGAAATTCGGATTTAAAAAAAAAAAAAAAAATAATAAATAAATAAATTAATTTAATTTAATTTAAATTCGAATTTTAATTTAAAAAAAATAAAAAAATAAAAAATAAAAATTGTGCGCTTGTGTCAATCGATTGAAAATCTTTGCTTTAATCGATTGAAGCTGAATATTTTGAGTTTGTTGTGGATTCATCAATCTTTGTTTGTGAGCGTGGTGTATGAGCTTTACTCGTTCTCATCACCCACGTCTGCTACCATTTAATCTTGAGATCGAACGATCTTGTAGAGAGAATCGCAAAATTCAAAGGAATCAGTATCATCATACTGATACCATGGCTGATCAAAGGCAAGAAATGAATAGGAACAACCAGAATATCAATAATGGCAATAATGGAAATAATGGAAATGATGGGAATAACAATTACAATGAGGGCCCTAGAACACTCGAATATTATAATGATCCTGGTTTTTACGAGGATCAGGAATGTATAATGCATGATCCCATTCCAGGAAACCACTATGAATTCAAATCAGCGATGATCCAAATGCTACCAATTTTCCATGGGTTAGTAAATGAAAATCCGTACGTTCATCTAAATGAATTCACTGGGGTATGCAAAATGTTCAGAGTCCACAATGTCACTGATGAGATAACTAAACTCCGACTCTTCCCTTTCTCTTTAAGGGACAAGGCAAAAACATGGTTTTATTCCTTATAACCGCAATCTATTCAGAGTTGGGCAGAGCTACACCGCCGCTTCTTAAAAATATTTTCCCATGACCAAAGCCATTGAGTTGCGTCGAAGATTCAATTCTTTTCCAACAACCCTCAAACATTCCATGAATGTTGGGAACGTTTAAGGAATTGATTAAGAGTTGTCCAAATCATCAAGTTCCAAGGTGGCAACAGGTCCAAAGTTTTTATAATGGGCTGATTCCTGAAGAGAGACGCATGGTTGATGCATCATGTGGTGGATCATGTGCCACAAAAGAAGCTGATGAATTGTGGGCATTGTTTGAGAAGTTATACCAAACTTCGATACAAAGTGAAACTCAAGAACTAACTTGGATTTGGCATCTAAATCTCATGTGTTGACAAGAGATGGATTGTATAATGTAAAAAATAATACCTCTGATCTATCGACAAAGGTTGATATGTTGTCCAAGCAAATGAATATGTTGTTAGCTGCGACTAAGCAAGCTAAAGCTCCTGTCACCCCCACTGTGTGTTCAATTTGTGACCACCCAGGTCACATGGCTAATGAGTGCCCCACTACCTTGTCATTATTCCCTGATGAACCTACTCCTCAAGAGGAGGTGAATCTGACTCAATCTTATCAACGGCAGGGTAGAAACATATACTCCAATACCTATAACCCGGAATGGAAAAATCACCCCAACTTAGGATGGGGTGGTTCAAACCAAACCGGTCGTAAACCGAAAGACGGAGCCAACACAATGGGTGGACAACAAAGTTTGCGCACACAACAGAAGCCCAGTACCCAACAGAGTTCTAATTTCCAGCAGAACCCTCCTTATTATCGTCCAATTTCGATTCAAAAAATTAGAATTTTAATCAACCTCGTGCTACCGCTTCTAGAGATTCGATTTGGAGGAAAAGGTGATGCTAAGCATGCATGCTTTCCAACAGATGATGATAGATCAATTCGGTCAACCGACAAATCACCGAAAGTCAACGAGAGGAAGGTAGGCTCCTAGCCAACCCGTCAACAATCCTCGAGGTCAAGCACCACCGATGCAGACCATCAAATAGTCAACAGCTGAAAGTCATTACGGTCTTTGAGAAGTGGAAGAGAAGTTGATAATCAAGTGAAAATGCACATGGAATCGATCAGAAAAGATGAAGCAAGAGAAGCGACAAAGAGAAAGAAAACAAATCGGAGAAAAGAACAGAGAAAGAGAAAAGAAAGAGAAAGAAAGAGAAAGAGCAAAGAAGAGAGAAGGGAAAGAAAAAGTAATCGAGATGAGTCTCCCTCAACTGTCCAACTAGGACATGAACAAGAATAAAAAATGGAACCTGCACCTTATGTCCCAAGGGCACCATTCCCTCAATGCCTAACTCCTCCATCTAGAATGGGAAAGGGACCAGCAAAAATGGAAGAAATTTTCGAAACATTCAAGCAAGTAAAGATAAATCTTCCATTGCTTGAAACAATCAAACAAGTGCCTGAGTATGCAAAATTTTTCAAAGATTTATGCACTGTAGTAAAGGCGCGTACTCATATTTCCAAGAAAGTGTTCCTGACTAATCAAGTCAGTTCAATATTACAATTGGAAACCCCACGAAAATTGAAAGACCCTGGAGTTCCAACTATTCCATGTGTCATTGGTGGGCAACCAATTAGAAAAGCGCTATTGGATTTGGGAGCAAGTGTGAATCTAATCCCATACTCAATATACGAGAAACTCGGATTGGGTGAATTGCAACCCACGACGGTCACTCTCCAACTGGCTGATAGGTCAGAAAGAAGACCTAGGGGAATTATCGAGGATGTTTTGGTTGGAATAGACAAGTTTGTCTTTCCAGTGGACTTTATTGTTTTAGACATGGAACCATTAAATCAATTAATCAAGTCCCCATCATCCTTGGACGTCTGCTTCTCGCCATCGCAAACGCTTGCATTAATTGTCGAACGAGTCATGGCGTTTCTTTTGGGAACATGAAGGTCGATTGAACATATTTCATGCGATGAACCATTTCCCGAGGATGAGGTCGAATGTTTTACATCGATCGGATGGACAAAGTGGTGGATGAAGCATTACCATCAATGCTCACCAAAGAAGAATTTGAAACCGCTTTGTTGGCCATCTATGAAGAAAAAGGATCCGAAGGAAGCAAATCAAGAGACGAGGTTGAGTTTATCATGTCCATATGATAACTTATGTGAAGTTGTGACTAAGATAGAACCGTTACCCATTGAAGTAAAAGCTGAACCGACTCCATCAATTGAGGAGCCACCAATGGAATTGAAGCATTGTGAATCGCTCAAATACGCTTTTACGGGGCCACGAGAAAGCGTTTCGGTGATAATTTCATCCACGTTGTCCGAAGAACAAGAGCATGACCTGTTGAAAGTGCTTCTAGATCACGAGCTATCGGATGGACTCTAGGCGATTTAAAAGGATTGACCCATCGGTATGTATGCACAAAATACATCGGAAGATGAGTAAACCATCGAGAACCGCGCAGAGGCGACTTAATCCGAACATGCAAGAAATCGTTTTAAAGGAAATCATTAAATTACTCGATGCTGGAATCATCTATCCGATTTCTGATAGTGAATGGGTTAGTCCAGTCCAAATTGTCCCAAAAAAGTCCGGAATCACTGTGAAAGAAACTGCGAAAGGAGAATTGTTGCCTACTCGTGAAACTACTGGGTGGCGTATCTGCATTGATTATAGAAAATTGAACACAGCTACCAGAAAGGATCATTTTCTCCTTCCGTTCATCGATCAAATCCTCGAGAAGTTAGCAGGGCAAGAGTTTTATTGCTTTCTTGATGGTTATTCGGGATACAATCAAGTGCCCGTTTTTCCACCTGATCAAGAGAAAACGACATTCACATGCCCTTACGGTACTTTTGCATATCGAAGGATACCGTTCGGCTTATGTAATGCACCTGCTACTTTCCAACGATGTATGCTGGCCATATTTTCGGATATGATTGACAAGTTCATCGAGGTGTTCATGGACGACTTCTCGATTTTTGGGAAAATGTTTGGTTCTTGTTTGAATCATCTCGCACAAGTTTTACAACGTTGTGTGGATTCTAAACTTGTTCTTAGCTGGGAGAAGAGCCATTTCATGGTTCAACAAGGAATTGTTCTGGGGCATATTGTTTCCAAGAAAGGAATTGAAGTGGATAAGGCCAAAGTCGACCTAATTGCCAATTTGCCCCCACCAAAGAGTGTTCGCCAAATTCGATCATTTTTGGGGCATGCTGGATTTTATAGGCGATTCATTAAGGGTTTCAGCAAGGTGGCTAAACCTTTATGTACCTTGCTTGGTAAAGATGTCCCTTTTGAATTTGATGAGCATTGCATGAAATCATTTCTGAAGCTGTGTAAACTCTTATCAATTGCACTAATAATCTAACCACCGGATTATTCTCTCCCATTCGAACTCATGTGTGATGCATCTGATTACGCTATCGGAGCTGTTTTAGGGCAAAGGGTGAACAAATTATCTCACGTAATTTATTATGCCAGTAAGACGTTGATCGATGCACAGCTTAACTACACCACCACTGAGAAAGAACTATTAGCTGTGGTGTATGCTCTGGATAAATTTTGTTCTTATCTGCTTGGATAAAAAATAGTGGTCTTTTCAGACCACTCTGCATTGAAATATTTGTTAGCAAAGAAGGATGCCAAACCACGATTGATTCGATGGATTCTGCTACTTCAAGAGTTTAATTTCGAAATCAAGGATAAAAAGGGAGTCGAGAATGTTGTGGCTGATCACTTGTCTCGTATTTTGCTTGAAGAATTGGTTACACCTGAACCTATCCGGGACACTTTTCCGGATGAGAAATTAATGGCAATTGATGCGACTGCTACGAAAGTTCCTCGGTTTGCCAATATCGTGAATTATTTGGTCACGGGCAAAATCCCTACTGAATGGGGAAAGAATGATAAGAACCTCTTCTTCTCCCAGATCAAATACTATTTTTGGGATGAACCACATTTGTTCAAGATCTGTTCATATCAAATCATCAGGAGATGTGTACCAGCAGAAGAGCAACTTAGAGTTCTCGATTTCTGCCATGCTGGAGCCTGTGGAGGCCATTTTGGAGGACTGTAAGACCGCATGTAAAATTCTTCAAAGCGGATTCTACTCGCCTCCATCTTCGTGATGTCTTTGCTCAATTTTGCAAAGAATGCCAAAGATGTCGAGCTTGGAAATATTTCAAACGGAATATGATGCCCTTAACCCGATTTTGATTGTTGAAATTTTTGATGTTTGGGGATTGACTTCATGGGTCCTTTTCCCCATCTTTGGGTATTCATACATTCTCGTAGTCATGACTACGCTTTCCAAATGGATTGAAGCTGGCAACCTGCTCAAATGACCACAAAGTGGTGGTCAAATTTCAAGGAAAATGTCTTTAATAGATTCGGGTTTCCACGCGATCATTAGTGATGGCGGGTCGCACTTCTGCAACCGTCATTTTGCTACTTTAATGAAGAAATACTGCGTCACCCACAAGGTTGCAATGCCGTATCACCCGCAAACTAGTGGTCAGGTTGAAGTGTCGAACCGAGAGATTAAACGAATTTTAGAAAAGACGGTACGATCGGATAGAAGAGACCGGGTCAAACCGCTCGATGCTCAGGGCCTATCGCACCGCCTTCAAGACACCAATTGGAATGACTCCGTACAGAACTGTCTATGGGAAAGCATGCCATCTTCCTGTTGAATTGAAGCATAAAGCATGTTGGGCCATCAAAAGATTAAATTTCGATATGCAAGCAGCAGGATCAAATCGAAGGCTACTAAGTGAATTGGAAGAGCTACGCTATGTATGAAAACTCAAAGATGTACAAAGAAAGGTATAAGAAGTGCATGATGAGTCAATTTCTGGAAAGAGTTTCACATTGGGCAAAAGGTTTGGCTATTTAATTCCGGACTAAAGCTTTACCCGGAAAAGCGAAATCGAGATGGGAAGGCCCAGTTTGTTTCTATTAGTGTGCATGGTGCGATTGAGATCCGCAGCCTCACGGACAATCGAGTTTTAAAGTGAATGGGCAACGCCTTAAACCGGTGTTTGAGCCCATGACCCGATGAGAATTGAGGCAATGCACCTTAGTGACCCGATTCTTGATCAATGAAGAGGTCGATTCGACACTTAAACTCGGCGCTTCGAGGCAACCCAGTGTGTTTTATTTATTTTCGTTTTCATTTTTGTTTTTGTTAGTTCTAGAATATTAGTTTTTAGTTTAGTTTAGGTTGTTTTTAATTTCCAAATTAGTGTAGCCACATTACCTTCAACCTATTTTTGATCATGTTCTAATTTTATGCACATATTCTCTGCACCTGATCTTTATGTTGAGGTACTTTTCAACAGGTTTGGGGGTGTGCTACTTATTTCAATCAATGAGGACATTGTCATTTTTAGGTTTGGGGGTATGATTCTCTATCTTGCGTCACTTTCTTATTTTTCTTCATATAAAAAAATAAATTTTGAAGCATCATATATGAATTATTTTTCGATAGTTTTCAAACTTTAGTTGATGATGCATGTGAATTTAATTTTTAGAATATCGATATCAGATTTTGAATGCTTGTATCTAGGATAATGAAGCTTAATGTGATATTTTGTGGGTAATTTTGATATTCATGCTTAGAATTTTTACACTTATACCAAGCTAAGATTTAGAAATCGATGAACTGTTTTGAACGGTGAATCTTAGGTTCTTAGTGGAGACTAAACCCAGGAAGCTTTAGAGCCAAATATCCGTTGTTGATGAGTGAATACATAAACTTCGAGTTTTCTTTGAATCTGAATTATCTTGCATAATCTCATATATTTTATTTTGACTTGTGACTTTGCATGATATCAAATTGATATTATTGTGTTAGAACGTACTGTATATCTACTCAAGACAAATAGACAAGGTTACCATCTTTTAAGGACATGATTGAAGGCCATCTTTGGCTCGTTTGTGCTTAAATGCCCCACCTCATATAAATTTATCCTTCTAGTACCGCTTTGAGCCTATTGGAAAATTTACCTTTATACATTCTTTGATAAGCCACGTTAACCTTTAACCCTTCACAATTTCTGAAAATCCAGGTTTACCTTCTTATTTCTGAGAAATTAGGAACGAGAGATGAAAATGAACGAAAAGAGAGTAAGTGGAGAGATACTGAGTTGTGGTGTTTACTGAGAGTGTATGGCAAAAATATAAAAGAAAAAGGGGGGAGAAAAAAAAAAAAATTATGAAAGATATGAGGTGCTTCAAAAGAAAAGAAAGTTGAGAAAATAGAAAATATTGTGAAACATAGTGAGAGATTAGAAAAGAAAAAGAAGAGAAATAGAAAAATCAGAAGTTTGTTTCTTTTTCGATTTCTCAGAAATTTTGAATCTCAATTCCCTTTCTTTCTTACCCTTTCCTGAGCCCCATTACAACCCTACAAAAGACCTTCATGATCTGATCTTGCATTGGTAACTGCCTTGTGGAGAGTAAATATATGATACTTATGACACTTGATATGACATGCTTAGGATATACAAGTATCTGTTCTTATGAGATTTGATTTTGTTCATTAATTACATCGTGTTTCAGTTATCATGTGAGACCTTTTTATTTGTTTTGTATTGATCTCTCACATATGTGCTAAAGCTTACCCATCATCGGAGTGATTTTATTTTGAGAGTATACCTAAAGTGAGGATTGAGTCGAGATAACAGATTCGATGGTTTTCCGTTTGGACTAGTTCTGAGATGGATGAATCTTGGTTTGGGTATGCACACACTTTACGTTTAGGCATGAATGGATGAGTTGTCTAATAATTTGAGCATTAGATTAATTTGAATGGATACTAGCATGATTGACATGACATTAATATTTAAGATTGATGATTCACATATTGAAACAATTAATATTTTTATTTTTGAATAATATATATGTTAAAAAAAATCATGTTTTGAAAACTCAATTTTGCCGATGGTTTGGAATTTATTGAAGTTTGTGGGTAACTTCACTGTAAACCCTCAGGAGACACAACTCCTCCACTAGGGATCACCTAGGGGTTTAAAGGCTTGTTGCACACGCTAAGTGCAATCGTGTTCCCTACGAAAGTGGCATTTATTTTCTTTAGTTTGCTTTGCTCGAGGACTAGCAAAGTGTAAGTTTGGGGGTGTGATGAGTAGTGAAATATGATGATATTTCACCCCTAGATACCTATACTTAGTTATCCGATGAAGGCTATCTGATAAGAATTATTAGATTTGAAGTGTTTCAGGTAAATACAAGCCAAGTGCACAAAACAGCCCAAGAATTCTGAAAATAATGTCAAAACACTGCAACTTTGAGTCATCGAGAACTTGGTGCGACTTGTAGCTCAATTTGGACATTTAAGACGGCCGAATTATGAAATTGTTAAAACACAAAAGTTATAGATCTTTCTATCAGCTTTCCAACGGCGTAAGAATCGCCTAAATCTGAGTTCGAGACAGAAAGTTATGGCCAAACTACGAAATCAGTGTCTGATGTAAAGTTCGGCGGGAATTCACGAAAATCTGGGAGGTCGATGCATCGACCCTATTGGGTCAATTAATCGACCCTAAATTTTCGAGTTGGAACACCTCTGCGGCTGGGAAACTTCGGCTCTATTTAAAGCGGATCAAACACTTCGAAAAGGAGAGCAAAAATGAGAGCAAGAATTAGAGATAGGAATTAAAGAAAGGAAATTAGGCAAGAATTAGAGATAGGAATTAGAGGGAGGAATTAGAGGAAATAATTAGAGATTTTTTAGAGAGAGTTTTTTTTAGAGGATTGTTTATTAATTATTATTTTTGGTTTTAGACTCCTCTGAGCATCTTTTCAAGAGTTCTTCTTTCTCCTTCTTCTAGGGATTGATTTGGATAGATTGTACTTAGGATTTGCACTGTCTTTCTTTTATATTCATAGATTGTATTTAGGAAAAGACATTGTAATCAAAGATTTTTTGGAAGAAATAAAAAGAGGAATGGCTTTGAATGAACAAGGAGATCATACACCAAAGATGAGCGGCTAAATCAGTAGATCGGGAAAGATGCGATCCCCAGATAAGTACCCATATTTATGATTAATACCATAGTCTAATGTTTTTATTATTTTGATCTACACATCACGAGATACGTTATGCTTCTTACATGACTCATACCTCAATGATAGGCTGAGTCATTATTTTTAGATAGGGTATGCCGGATTGATGATCATACTTTATTTCAAATCATTTTTATGAATGAATGATGGTGATGGTGTGAATGATTCTTTAATGAAAGGGGGGTACAAATCTGGGATAGCATATTTCTTGATCTTATTTAAATATTGTTCTTAGATTCATCAGTAATTAGTTGTTTAGATTAATTTATTTTTCTTGCTTGTAGAAAAAGTGATAAATTTTTGGTTAAATTGAATCTGCCCTTTGGTACTTCCTTGGGGACGTTTTTAAATCTCTGAAAGAATTAATTAAAATTCAAGATTTCCCTGTGGGTTCGACACCTTTGTTCTTGCCATACTGCAATAGATCTTGTGCACTTACAAGGGTTACACTTAAAATACACCAGTCATGCCCTGGATCTTGGATCTGTAATGGTAATTTTATCTTAATTACTCCATAATCTGAAATCAAGTGTGCCGAGTCATGCCCTTGATCTCAGATCTATGGTGGTATTCTTGTTGGAATTTTTTACCCACTTTTGAGATGATTTTTATTTGTGTCTGAGATCAAGTGTACCGAGTCATGCCCTTGATCCCAGATCTATATATGGACATCATCTATGAAATTAAGTTCTGATTGCAGGGATGCAATATGGAACCTATCCGGGTTTTGATCATTTATCTTCCATAAAAGATATTTTTCAATGGTATATCTCATAGTTTAATCCTTAGATTTGTATTATGAGAAGAACAAACCAAAGATGGGAGGATTTAGTATCTTCATCTTCACCTTTATTTTTTGAATTATCAATTAAACTTTATTTTATAGTTAGTAATTATCATCTTACAAAACTGCCTAAATCATAATATTGGTAGGGTACTGTTAAATCTTGGTAGATTTCTTAAGTTACTGTTTCATCTTTTTAGATCTTCTAAAATAGTCCTCGTGGGAACGATCTCGTACTCTGCACCCACTATTTATAATCTGATTCGTGCGCTTGTGAGTAAAATATCACAATTAAAAATCACATCAAGTTTTTGGCGCCGTTGCCAGGGATTAAAACAGTATCTCTGTAAAAAAAAAAAAAAATCTTTGTCCTGTCTCGATTAATCGAGCCCACCACTCGATTAATCGAGCTTCTTACTCGATCAATCGAGATTCAAAAATAAAATTTAAAAAAAAAAAAAGAAAAAAAAAAGAAGAGGGAAATATCTCTCTTGAGGTTTCCTTTCCTGAAACCTCCACTTTGTGTGTCATTTGCATGCACACTAGGTCTTGTAAAGAAAAAACTTTAGCCTTTAAATTCTGAGATCGAACGTGCTTGTCGGTCAAATCGTAAGGACGCTAGATCAAAGCGATAATTTTTGAGTGAATCATTCACTGAAGTCATTATGACTGACAACATGAATGGACAAATCGAACAAGGACAAGAGGAAGAACCAATATTGAGAGAACTGTTTTCTCCAATCACTACGAACACTCCGTCATGCATTGTATACCCCGCCACACTTGGCGGCTGGTTATAAATCCGTACAAATGTCATCCAAATCCTTCTAATCTTTCATGGCATGGAGAGAGAAGATCCATACCAGCACATTAAAGACTTCGTCGAAGTCTGCTCATCTGTATACCAAAACTTTAACGAAGAATCTGTTAGGCTACGCTTGTTTCCTTTCTCTATAAAGGATAAAGTAAAAGCCTGGTTAAATTCTCTACCATCAGGATCTATAACCACCTAGGATCAGATGGTCAAAAAGTTTCTGTCAAAGTTCTTCCCCATGGCGAAGACGAATGCCCTCAGACCTGAAATCATGAATTTCACGCAAGAGGAAGATGAGAGATTATATGAAGCTTGGGATAGATTCATGGATCTCCTACTCAAATGTCCACACCATGGATACTTAAAGTGGAGATTGGTCCAGTGTCTCTACTATGGACTAAGTCAACCGAATAGACATCTGGTGGAGTCAATGAATGGCGAAGGATTTCTGAGTCTCAAGGAAAATGAATCTTATTCTTTTCTAGAAAAGCTGGCCGAGGATTCCCAGCACTGGGATTTCATAATGACTCAGGAACAACCAGTCAAAGCTCGTGATCAAGCCGAAAGTTCAACCAAGAAGGGAAGACTATACGTAGTAAAGGATTCTCCGGATCTGATGGCTAAAATTGATTTCCTCACTCAACAAGTGGAAGAATTGAAATTGAAGAAGAATGTGCATATGATAAATCCACAACCCGAGCCATGTTCAATTTGTGCAAGTCCAATGCATATAGCAGATGACTGTCCTTCAATGCAGAACTACCATGAAGACACATCTGAACAGCTAAATGTTGTGAATAACTATGGGCGGAATCAAGGAAACGTTTTCAATGAAAATAACCCAAATAGTTGGAGAGCCCACCTAAATTTCTCGTGGAAACAAGATAATCAAAGAACGCAGCCCAGGAAACAGGGGACGAACTTCTATTCTCAATAAAATTTCAACCAAGGACCGCAGCAAAACTATGGTCAAGGACAATTTCAACAGTAAGGGTTCAATAATCCAAATCAATTTCAATACAATTAAAATTAGGTTGGGCAGCCACGACAATTAAACCAGAATTTTCAGTTTGCACAACCAATGGGAGGTTATCAAAACCAACCACAACAAAATTTTGTGCCAACACTTCCACCACCCAGATTTAACAATCCACTGGGAAATGCTACCCAATGTCCTCCTACACAAACTCCTTCTACTGAGGACCTGTTGAAACTTATCCATTCTCACACATCCTCAATCTCTAAAATAGAGACCCAAATTGGACAATTGGCAACTTTTCTCTATGAAAGAAAAAAAGGATTATTTTCTAGCCAACCAGTCTCTAACCCAAGAGGTCAGATGATTGTTGAACAAACACCAACTTCATAACAAGATGACAATCAACAATAAATTCGGGCGATCACAACGTTGAGATTTGGAAAGTAGGTCAATAACAAAGTAGTGTTGCAAGAGGAGGGAAAGTCTGATGGAGAGAAGAAATTTAAAGAGAAAGAAGAAATTGAAGAAAAACTACAAGCAAAAGAAATAACAGAAGAAAAGAGTGAACAGAAGAAAAGTTTTGTTCCTAAAGCACCGTACCCGCAAAGATTAATGACACCACGAAAAAATCGCGATGTGAAAGGAATAAATGAGATTTTCAAGCAATTAAAAATTAATATTCCCTTCCTGGATGTCATTCGACAAGTGTCTGCTTATGTAAAATTTTTGAAGGAATTGGTCACAATCAAGAGAAAGACTAATATTTCGAAAAAGACTTTCTTAGCCGAGCAAGTTAGTTCAGTGTTGCAAGTGAAACTCCCAATTAAATACAAGGACCCGGGTTGTCCTACAATCTCAATCGTCATCGGTGATAACCGTATTGGTCAGGCCCTTTTAGATTTAGGAGCAAGTATCAATTTATTGCCTTACTCTGTTTACAAGGAGCTCGAATTGGGAGAGCTTAAGACCACTGCGATGACCCTTGAGTTAGTTGATCGGTCAGTAAAAATCTCTCGCGGAATTGTGGAAGATGTCCTCATCAAGGTGGATTCTTTCTACTTTCCAGTAGATTTTGTTATTTTAGACACTGAACCGGTACCAAATTTGAAGAATAACATTCCAGTGATTCTAGGAAGACCATTCCTAGCAACCTCCAATGCGCTAATCAATTGTCGAAACGGAATCATGAATTTGTCATTTAGGAATATGACAGTGGAACTCAACATCTTTAATATTGCCAAGCAACCCATGGGAGATGATGAACATGTACAAGCCTGTCTAATCGATGAAATCGTAGAAGAAATATTTCATGCATCCGAAATTGAAGATCCTTTAGCATCTTGTCTTGCGCATTTTGGAGAAAATTTTGATGTGGATCAGCTGATCCAAGAAGTGAATCACATGTTGGACTCCACACTGCTTCTGAGAGAAGAAAAGAAAATAGATTTTGGAGTTCAAATTGAATTAATCAAGGAAAAGCCGAAAGAGGAGGAGAAGGTGTTATTAGAACTTAAACTCTTCCGAAAAATCTTAAGTATACCTACCTAGGGGAGAATGAAACTCAACTTTCCATAATCTCATCAAAATTGGATGCGGATCAGGAAGGCCAACTCATGAATGTGCTCAAAGATAAAAAAAGTGTCATCGGATGATCGATAAAAGATATCAAAGGCATTAGTCCGACGGTGTGTATGCACCGAATTCATTTGGAAGACAATGCTAAGCCTTCTAGGGAACCACAGAGGAGACTGAACCCTATAATGCAAGATGTGGTCCGAAATGAGGTAATAAAACTTTTAGATGTTGGAATCATATACCCCATCTCTGACAGTAAATGGGTTAGCCCCACCCAAGTGGTCCCTAAGAAGTCGGGAGTCACAGTGATGAAGAATGAGGACAACGAATTAATTCCTACAAAAATTCAAACAGGTTGGAGAGTGTGTATCGATTATCGAAAGTTAAATTTGATAACAAGGAAAGATCACTTTCCACTTTCGTTTATCGATCAGATGTTAGAAAGACTGGTCGGACATGATTACTATTGCTTCCTCGATGGCTATTCCGATTATAACCAAATAGTAATTGCACCTGAGGATCAAGAGAAAACTACGTTCACATGCCCTTTTGGTACTTTATCCTACCAACGAATGCTGTTTGGCCTTTGTAATGCACCAGCTACATTCCAAAGATGTATGCTGAGTATTTTTTCGGATATGGTCGAACGATTCCTCGAAGTTTTCATGAACGACTTCTCGATCCATGGAAATAGTTTTGCTGACTGCTTGAATCATTTGTCGCTAGTGCTTGCACGATGCCAGGAGAAGAACCTTATTCTTAACTGGAAAAAATGTCACTTCATGGTTAGAGATGGCATTGTTTTGGGACACATCATATCGTCCCAGGGTATCGAGGTCGATAAGGCCAAAGTTGATTTAATTGTTAATCTCCCACCACCGAGAATAGTTAAGGAAATAAGATCTTTTCTGGGACACGCCGATTTTTATCGGTGTTTTATTAAAGATTTCAGCAAGATAGCGCAACAACTATGCAACTTACTTTCAAAGGATGTCCCATTCCACTTTGACGATAAATATTTGTAAGCCTTTGAAACCATTAAGGCTGAATTGATATAAGCCCCGATAATTCAATCTCCGAACTGGGACTTCTCGTTTGAAATCATGTGCGACGCCTCTGATTATGCAATTGGAGATGTTCTGGGACAACGCATAGAAAAATTACCGCATGTAATCTACTATGCGAGTCACATTCTCAACGATGCCCAGTTGAACTACTCGACAACTGAAAAGGAACTTTTGGTAGTAGTTTTCGCGTTGGATAAATTTCGATCCTATTTCTTAGGGTCTAAAGTCGTGGTATTTACAGATCACGCTGTCCTGCGTTATCTATTCGCTAAGAAAGATGCTAAAGTACGCTTAATCAGATGGATCTTATTGTTGCAAGAGTTTGATTTGGAAATCAAAAACAAGAATGGCTCATAAAATGTGGTGGCAGATCACTTGTCACGAATTATTATTGAGAAATATGACGATCCTGTTTAGATCTTAGAGCACTTCCCGGATGAACAGTTGTTCGGGATTGACTGCCCACCTTGGTATGCGGATCTTGTCAATTACCTAGTCACCGAGCAATTACCTCACCATTGGTCTAAGAATGAGAAATCCATTTTCTTAGCTCAGGTGAAACACTACTTTTTCAAAGATCTGTATTTATTCAAATACTGTCCCAATCAAATCATATGACGGTTCCTGAATCTGAGCAACCATAGATCATCTCGTTCAGTCATGAGTTAGCATGTGGAGGTCACTTTAGTTCTAAGAAGACTGCAGTAAAGATCCTCCAAAGTGGTTTTTACTGGCCGACGATCTTTAAAGATTATCATCAGCATTACAAATCTTGTCACAACTGTCAAATGCTAGGCGGGATCTCAAAGCGCAACATGATGCCGCTCAATCCAATCTTAGAAGTTGAATTGTTTGATGTTTGGGGGATCAATTATATGGGTCCTTTCCTGAATTCATTTGAAAATACGTTCATCCTTGTCGGGGTTGATTATGTCTCGAAATGGGTTGAGGCTGTGGCATGTAAGACAAATGATCACAAAGTAGTAATCAAATTCCTAAAGGATCAAGTGTTTTCACGTTTTTATATTTCAAAGGCGATAATCAGCGATAGTGCAAAGCACTTTTACAATAAAGTGTTCACTCAATTAATAAAGAAATATGGTGTCACACACAAAGTTGCTACACCATACCGTCCTTGGCGGGGTTGATTATGTCTCGAAATGGGTTGAGGCTGTGGCATGTAAGACAAACGATCACAAAGTAGTAATCAAATTCCTAAAAGATCAAGTATTTTCACATCTTGGTATTCCAAAGGCGATAATCAGCGATGGTGCAAAGCACTTTTGCAATAAAGTGTTCATCCAATTAATAAAGAAATATGGTGTCACACACAAAGTTTCTACACCATATCATCCCCAGACAAGTGGTCAAGTTGAAGTATCTAATCGGGAACTTAAGCGGATTTTAGAGAAGACAATCCATCCGAACCGTAAAGACTGGTCGCTAAAACTGAGTGACGCTCTGTGGGCGTATCGAACTGCGTTTAAAACTCCAATTGGCATGTCGCCTTATCGGTTGGTCTTTGGTAAAGGTTGTCACCTCCCGGTTGAACTGGAACATCGAGCATTTTGGGCCACTAAGTCATTGAATTTCAATCTCCTGAAATCTGGTACCCAGAGGAGTTTGCAAATAAATGAATTGGAAGAAATCCGTGCTGACGCATATGACTGTGCTAAATCTTACAAGGATCGTATGAAACAGGTTCATGATCAATCTATTTTACGTAAATCTTTCGTTATTGGTCAACAGATTCTACTATACAATTCCCGACTTCACCTATTTCCAGGGAAACTAAAAATCCGTTAGAGTGGTCCATTCAAAATCTCTCGAATACTCCCCAATGGGGCAGTTGATGTCATCAACCCGAGACACGGGAATATTTTTTGAGTTAATGGTGAAAGTTTAAAACCTTTCCTAGAGGATGCAATTGCATTCTTTGACACTTTTTCCTTGGGTAATCCAATGGATCATTCTGACTGAGCAATTCATATGGTCGAGCTATGGACATTGAACTAGCGCTCATTGGGAGGCAGTCCAATTTTCTTTAAAATAAAAAGTAATAATAAAATAAATAAATAAATTTACTTTTTCTCGATTAATCGACAATTCACCCTCTATTAATCAACTTCTTCGAGTCGATTGATCGACAGTAATACTACGTGGCCCTTTTCCAAGGTAGTCTGTGTTTATTGATGGCTGACTTTTATGCAAGTCGATTAATCGACTTACAGAGTCGATGCATCGACTAATCAGTGTTGAAGACCGTGCTGCCTTTTCAGATTCTGTCAGGTTTTTTTTAATGGAGTCATTTCATCGACTCTGGGAGTCGATGAATCGACTTAAATTCTGTGCATGCATTTTTTTGTCTTTTCACTGCCTCGATTAGAGTCGATGCATCGACTTCGCGTGTCGATTAATCGACTTTTCTATTTCCGACCGTTGCGTCTTTTCATTCGAAGCCATTGCGAGTTTCCATGCGATGCAGTTAAAGCTGCACCTTTTCATACTAAAGTCGATTAATCGACCCTATAAGGTCGCTTAATCGACTATATACGGTGTGACCGTCCAGAAAGGACGCCTTCGCCTCTACTTAAGGGAAGCACTCTCTCTTCCCTTTCATTCGATCTTGATCCTGTCTTTTCCCTGACAGTCTCCGACATTTCGACAGTGCTTTCATGGCTTCATCATCTTCTACACCACAACGGCTTTCCCAACGTCCTGCAGGTCATCCACGTGAGCAGCCACGTGGTCTCTTTGCGTCCCGCGATCTTTCTTCTGAATATCTTTTCGATCTTGCGGCATTTCAGACCATGCCAGTCCGCGCCATCTCCATTGCTTATGCAATGGCTCTTAACGTCCATTTCCTTCTCACGCCGCCCGTGATCAAAGTGTCCGAATGTCGTTCGGCTATTCTATCAAAACATGGCATGGATGGACGCCTCCGTTGAACATCATGTCGACGCCTATTTTACTATTTTAATCGATGGGTGGTCGCACCGCATTTATCCGCAAACCATCACGGAGGTTTTTAACATTTCGTGCGAGCGCCCTCTCAATCATACTCTGGGTGAAGAGTTCGACAGTTCTCAGGAAGATATAATCAATGATATGTGTCGTGGCGTATTTTCTTCGGGGATCGCCACTAGGCGATCGACGTTACCGCATCTGATTTTATTTTGGGATATTGTGGTCAGTAGTAACCTCTGCCCCCATGGTGACGTCTCTAAGTGCACCGGTGATTGGGTTACCGCACTCTATGGTGCCTACCGAAATACATGGATCAACGTGCCCGAAATTCTTCATGATGGCATGTGGAGATGCCATGAAGATGTCTCCAACCCTGCGACTGGTGATGCCACCATGATCTACTTTCCTCATTTGGGAATGAAGCTGCTTAATTTTTTACGTTTCCCGTTTTATCGAGATGACGATCTCGGGGACCTCGCATTCTATCATTATGGTGCGACCCAATGGAACCGCAGTATGCATCTCCTGGGTAATATCCCTGATGCCCCTGCTGATGCACCGGCCCAACCTGCTCCACCACGCCAGCGCCGTCGCGTACGCCAGGAAAACCCGTCTGCACCTGATTAGGGACCCGATGAGGGTGTGTCCCTTGATATGCTCCAAGCCCAAATCAATTCCTTAATAGAGGAGCAGCAGCGACAACATAGTGCGACTTTGCGTCGAAGCCACTATGATCGTTCCTTCCTCCATCAGATCGGGCAGTGCATGTGGCCTGATAATTATGATGAAATGCGCGCTAGGGCCCGCTAGGCCGAAGAGGAGGGGGATGATTAGTTTGTTTAGTTTAGGTTTAGAATTAGTTTGTTTTTCTTTGTTTAGTTTAGGTTGTTTAGGAGTACAATCAAAAGTGTCCTTGCAATCACTGTGTTTCTCAATGAAAAAGTGTGTTTCTAATCTGCTTAGGATTGCTGATTTTTTTTTTTTATGGATTTCATGTTGCAAGTAGAGAGTAGCGGTCAAGGATATATAAAAAAATTAGCGAGAAAACATTGGACTGCTTGTCACAACTCTCAGTCAATTAATCGAGGTTCATATTCAATTAATTGACGACCAAATTTGGGAGTCGATGCATCAACCTCCCAGAGTCGATCAATCGACCCCCACTTTTCATTTTTTTTTTGGAACGGACTCCTATTAGAACTCTACTTTTCTACTTTCCTTTAGTCTTTGGGATCCCTCAAGCGTACTGCACACACTTTTCCTTATTTCTTTTTTGCGGGACACCTCTTTCAACTCCTTCTCCTACTACAACTCTACCGATCTTCTCCTTATATTCACCCTTAGGCTCACTTTCCATCACATCTTGTATAACCTTCTTATGGCCCGAAGATTCTATCTCACCAGAGCACGATTTTCGAAGATGGGGGAGACTGCCAAAAAGCGGGAGCGCTGCCCTACTTTGACGGTCCCTTTTGAGCCAAACACTGTTGAAATCATCGACCTTGATCCGATGATCATTCCTTCCTAGGGTGAACTATCTAGAAAGAAGGTAAATCGTTCTAAATCTCTTACACCGTGCATCACTACTGATATCGAGATGATTGATGTGATTCCTCCTCCACCACCACCCCCATCTCCATCTCCTACCGTCGCCTCCACGCCTCCATCCATACCATCGGAGGTGACTCATCAATTTTCGCTTGAACTCTAGGAGAAATTGTTCCCTGTGCCAAAGAACATCGATTTAAGTGAACCAAGGTGGATAGGCCCACCTAACGATGGTTAAAGGAGTTCGATCCATGTTTTAGTTTTGCTTTAGGATTTAGGATTTCTTTATTTCGTATGTTTAGTTCTAGAATATTAGTTTTTAGTTTAGTTTAGGTTGTTTTTAATTCCTTAATTGGTGTAGCCACATTACCTTCAATAATTTTTCTTCTCGCTGGTTGGTCATGTTTCAATTTGATGCACCTATTCTCTGTACTTGATTTTTGTGTTGAGGTACTTTTCACCAGGTTTGAGGGTGCGCTATCTATTTCAATCAATGAGGACATTGTCATTTTTAGGTTTGGGGGTATGTATGATTATCTATCTTTCAACACTTATTTTTGATTTTTTCTAAAAAAAAATAATAATAATAAATAAATAAATAATAATAAATATATATATATATATAATATTTCATTTTGTCTCGATTGATCGACAATGAAGGTCGATCAATCGATCATCCACTCTCGATCAATCGACTTCTTCGAGTCGATTAATCGACAGTAGTAAAAAAATAAAAATAAAAAATAAATTTTAATTTGAAATCATCATACATGAATTATTTTGTGATAGTTTTAAAACTTTAATTGATGATCGGTGAATTTAATTTTAATAATATCAATGTCAGATCTTGAATGCTTGTATCTAAAATAATGACGTTTAATGTGATATTTTGTGGGTAATTTTGATATTCATGCTTAGAATTTTTACACTTATACCAAACTAAGATCTTGAAATCAAGGAACCAGTTTAAACTTTGAATCTTAGGTTCTTAGTGGAGACTAAACTCAGTGAGCTTTAGAGCTAATTTCTCGTCATTGATGAGAGTTTACATAAACTCGAAGTTGTCTTTAAATACAAATTATTTTTGCATAATCTCATACATTTTATTTTGACTTGTGACTTTGCATGCAAGCAATTTCATATCATTGTGCTAGAACATGTTGTATATTTGCTCAAGACAAATAGGCAGGGTTACCATCTTTTGAGGATTGAAGGCCATCTTTGGCTCGTTTGTACTTAAAATACCCTACCTCACATAAATTTATCCTTCTAGTACCCCTTTGAGCCTATTGAAAAATTTTCCTTTATACATTCTTTGATAAGTCACGTTAACCTTTAACTCTTCACAATTTCTGAAAATTTAACTTTACCCTTCTTATTTATGAGAAATTAGGAACGAGGGATGAGAATGAACGAAAAAGAAAGTAAGTGGAGAGTTACCGAGTTATGGTGTTTACTGAGAGTGTATGGTAAAAATATTAAATAAATAAATAAATAAAGGGGGGGGGGGGAGAAAAAGGAAAAGAAAATTGTAAAAAATAATGAAAAATATGAGGTGCTTCAAGAAAATAAAATTCAAAAGAAGAAAAAAGAGTGAGAATAGAAAAAAATATTGAGAAAAAATAGCGAGAGATTTGAAAAGAAAAAGAAAAGAAATAGAAAAGTCAAAAGTTAGTTTCTTTTTCGATTTCTCAGAAATTTTGAATCCCAACTTCCATTTCTTTCTTACCCTTACCTGAGCCCCGTTACAACCCTACAAAAGACCTTCATGATCCAATCTTGTATTGCTAACTGTCTTGTGGAGAGTCAATATATAATACCTACGACACTTGATATGACATGCAGAGAATATACAAGTATCTTTCTATGAGATTCTCCTTTATTCATTGATTACACCGTGTTTCTTTTATCATGTGAGACCTTTCTTTATTTGCTTTTTATTGATCTTTCACATGTGTGCGAAAACTTACCCATCATCAAAGTATTTTTATTTCGAGAGTATACCTAAAGTGAGGATTGAGTCGAGACAACATATCTGATGGTTTCTCGTTTAAACTAGTTTTGAGATGGATCAATCTTGGTTTCGGTATGCACACACTTTATGATTAGGCATGAATGGATGAGTTATCTAACAATTTGAGCATTAGATTAATTTGAATGGACACTAGCATGATTGATATGACATTAATAATTAAGATTGATAATTCACATATTGAAACAATTAATGTTTTTATTTTTGAATAGTATATATGTTACAAAAATCATGTTTTGAAAACTCAATTTTGCCGATGGTTTGAAATTTTTAGAAGTTTGTAGGTAACTTCACTGTAAACCCTCAGGAGACACAACTCCTCCACTAGGGATAACCTAGGGGTTTAAAGGCTTGTTACACAGGCTAAGTGCAATCATGCTCCCTACGAAAGTGGCATTTATTTTCTTTAGTTTGCTTTGCTTGAGGACTAGCAAAGTGTAGGTTTGGGGGTGTGATGAGTAGTGAAATATAATGATATTTTACTCTTAAATACGTATATTTAGCCGTCCGATAAAGGTTATCTAATGAGAATTACTAGATTTGAAGTGTTTCAGGTAAATATAATCCAAGTGCATAAAACAGCCTAAGAATTCTGAAAATAATGTCAAACACTGCAACCTTGGGTCATCGAGAACTTAGTGAGATTTTCAGCTCAATTTGAACCTTCAAAAAGTCAGATTCATGAAATTACTAAAACACAAAAGTTGTAGAGCTTTCCGTCATCTTTCTAATGCCCCAAGAATCATGTCCATCCGAGTTCGGAGTAAAAAGTTATGGCCAAAATATGTGGCAGTGTCTGATGCAAAGTTGGGCTGGAGTTCACAAAAATCTGGGAAGGTCGATGCATTGACCTTGCACCCGATTAATCAAGGTAAAGGATAGAGTTTGAGACGGAAAAGACTTCTTAATGCATATTTTTAGGGGAGTTGATGCATCAACTCTAGAAGGTCGATTAATCGACCCTGGCAGTTCGGGCTAGGAAAGCTGCGAGACTTGGAGAGTATTTAAAGCTAAAACAATAACTCGAGAAGGGGGATTTTTATTTTTTTCACACACGTAGAGATAGAGATTTTTATTTTTCAGAGCTTTGTTCCGTTTACCTTTGTTTTTAGCATTCCTTTTTTGAGAGAATATTATCTTTGTTCAATTAATTCCTAGTTTAAATTTGATATTAGTAGAGAGTATTTTCAATTTCGTTTCTAAAGATTATTACACTCGTGGATTAAGCTTGGATCAAAGAATTGCTATTGAAGGTTGAGGTATTTTTAATTAATTAGATCAATGCTATTTTTCATTTATTATTTTTTTATGTCATTTAATTACAACATGTTGCTAATTTCTTAGGAATGGGGATCTAATAATTTCCATCCGAGGGATGTTCTTCCAATAGTATAGATCTAGAATTAAACTTTGAGATTCTATTTTATGATTGTTATGCTATCACGAACGGATGAAATCCCCGCCACTAACAGGGATCGAGTGTGTCGAGTCATGCCCTGGATCTTAGATCTGTGACGGTAATTTTACCCCAATTATTGTTATATGATCTTTTTATTTTTATCGTGTAGATCTACTTACGATTATGATCTGGGATCGAGTGTGCCGAGTCATGCCCTGAATCTTGAATTTGTAATGGTAATTTTATTTTAATTACTCCATAATCTAAAATTAAGTGTGCCGAGTCATGCCCTTGATCTCAGATCTATAGTGATATTCTTATTGAAATTTTTACCCACTTTGGGGATATTTTTATTTGTATCTTAGATCAAGTGTGCCGAGTTATGCCCTTGATCCCATATCTATATATAAAAATCATATCTAAAATTAAGTTCTGATTGTAGGGATGGAATGTGGAACCTATCCGGGTTTTGATCATTTATCTTTCATAAAAGATACTTTTCAGTGGTATATCTCATAGTTTAATCCTTAGATTTGTATTATGGGAAGAATAAACCAAAGATAGGAGGATTTAGTATCTTCATCTTCACCTTTATTTTTGAATTATTAATTAAACTTTATTTTGTGGTCAGTAATTATCATCTTACAAAATTGTCTAAATCATAATATTGGTAGGGTACTGTTAAATCTTGATAGATTTCTTGAGTTACTGTTTCATCTTTTTAGATCTTCTAAAATAGTCCTCGTGGAAACGATCTCATACTCTGCACCCACTATTTGCAATCTAATTCGTGCGCTTGCGAGTAAAACATCACAATTAAAAATCACATGAGTGCATAGGTAGGGTAACTAATAATGAAAAAGTCTCTTTCTCTCTCCTCGAGTGTAACCGAAGGTCTATCTCTGTACATACTTGTCCCCAGTTTAGATTACAATCAGGTCAAAGATTGCTTGATGTAACCATTTCTACCTCTAATCAAAAGCCTACTTAGCCTTTGGTAAACAATATATTTGCCACAGACATTAAAGCATAAATAATGTTTTAATTAGATGGTTGAAAACCTCTCATTTATATGCTTGTTCCCTCTCTTTATTTAGGGGGAGTTATGGTAGAAAATGAGATAGTATTAGTAGGTAAATGCTTGCCTAATGACTTATGCTTTAGTCACTCTTTGCGATGCGTGGCATGTGAACTTTTTCTGTGTATTATCTGATAGGTGCATCATTATCTAAAGATATTTGGTGTAAGAGATTGGGATAAAAATAATATCATAATTTGATTCAAAGCCTTCAAGTGCCTTCTAAAATAAATAGCTACCTTGTAAATCCAACATACAATTAAATTTGGATGGCGTTAGTCACCATTGAATAAGATAACGAAGATAATTTTCATTATCAATTTTAGAAAATAAATCTTAAGATCATGTGTCTCACATGACACAAATCCCAAAAAGTAAAGGTAACCCATGGTATTGTTTGACTAGCAATGATCAAGTTTAACTGGTATTGTTGAATAGTGTATCGTGATTAACTAGTTTTACAACCATTGAATAGGGGAGAATTTTGACTGCATGTCATCCTATATATAAATGTAAACCATGGAAGTAAAGATTTGTCTCTATCCAACGGCTGCTAATCTGGTCTAACCCTTTGGTTTATTAGGAATAACAAATGAAAATCCGGGTGATCTAAATGTGCCAACAGTATCAAAATGGATGACTACTGCACCACAGCTGTTGTACTACTCGTGCACCCTACACCAAAATTGGGGGATGTTTAAGTAATTCCAACATACCCTTCCGTCATGACGCTCCACGTAACCACATCTCGGTACAACATTTGATCAAACAAGAGCCGCACATCCCAAACATGTCCACGAGCAGCATAAGCACCAACTAGGGCTGTCTGAACAAACGGGTCCGAATCAAACCCCATCTTCACCGCAACCCCATGTATCTCCCTGCCTTCATCCAACGCATTCGCCGGAGCCGACGCCTTCAAAAGCGGCGGAAAGCTAAACCTATCCCCCAAAATGCCCTTTCTCTTCATTGTGTCGTACACAAAAAAGAGTTTTGTCAAGTTCACCACTCTTTGAGAGTTGCCTCAGAATTTGGTTGTAGAAACGTGGATCGGGGTCTGGGGTTTGGTAGAAGACAGAGAGGGTGTTGTCGAGGTAGGAGGAGATGAGTTTGAGGGGGAGAGGTGGAACGGTTGAGGCCCGTGCGGAGCGTTTGGGCGTGGATTTGCTTGAGTTGGGGAGAGTGGGGGAGGAGTTGATGAAGGAGAGTAGTTGGTGGTGAGGGTGAGTGGGTTTTGGGGTTGTGTTGAGAGGGAAGGAGATGAGTTCTTGAGTGATGGTTTTCATGGCAGACGCGGTGTTGTCAGCATGTGTGATTAGGGACTTGGGAAATTTTTTGGTAAAAAAACTTTGAGAGTTTTCAGAATTTTAATTGTTTGCTTCTTAAAAATAAGAAAACAAAGATTATGCTTGGTCTTACGTTAGTTTCTTGCCCAATGGTTCCGAAGTATAAATATAAAAATAACAAGCATCATTGTAAGATGCCTTACCTAACTTTGGAATTTGCGAGATCCCTTACCTAGTATTACCTACCTAGTATTAGGCCTCATTCCTCAATTTCCAAACTCTCCCCAGAAAATCTCAGAAAATTAGCTCCTCCGATTCTTTGGAGAAACTTCAAATTCGTAGAAAATCATTTTCCTAGCGATCATTCTTGAGTTGGCTAGAAAATCATTTTCCTACTGTTTCTAACGTTTTCTTCCGTTCTTCACTTTCTAAAGAAAATATTAGAAACTATCATATCTTCTTGTGCCGCTATAGTCGTACATATTTACGTCTTTCATCAAAGTGGTTGTAGTAATCAGATGATCGTCAAATTTTATATATTGCCGATCGCTAATATGTTGAAGACATTTGTTCGACAAATTTTGAAAATACTGTTTCAAATGTTGATTTTTTTAATACAATTATTAGTGTGTTATATGTACGTTAGAATTAGGAGATAAAGCAGTGTTCAAGTAGTCTACTAAATATTATAAATGCTAAGCCATATTACCATATTTGATTAGACGCAAAATTATGGCCTAATATAAGCCATCCTTAAAACCAAGTTCTTACTAAACGAAAAAACTAATATGCTAGAGGAGAAGAGACATCGTCGTCGTCGTCGTCACCATCGAACGAGTGAGTGGAAGTTGTGTTGCTCTTTGGAGACTTGATAGTAACATCAAACATGTCGAACAAATCACGACGTCGAGGCTTCAGTAGCTCTACCTCGAAAGAAGAAGAGTCCAAGCTCATTATGATGGGGTTACGTTGCACTCTCCGCGGATGTTTTCTGCCTGTAAAGGGTCGATGGGGGAGTACATAGTATTCAGGTCGATAAGGTGGTACCACAAGTGCAGGTTGGGTGTCGCCTCTGCCTGCTAGTGGAGAATGGGCGGGAACTACTGTTGGACCGGGCTCACGAATTGGTGGTGGTGCAGGAGTCCTTTGTTGAGCGGGGGGCATGAAAGCCTAGGGGCACAGGTGGGAGTTGAGGTGGTCGAGGTTGGTGCTGCTGTTGCAGTTGGAGACGCGTTTATATTATGATTGTGCAATGCAGTTATTGCTTCTTCGTATGAATTGAATGAACGATAATATGCTCTTCGAAAGCTAATTACTTCTCTCGCGTATTTTTTCCAACTTTTATAAATTTTAAGTCTCCTGGCTATGAAAGCGACATAACATTTGGCCATGATATTTGCAAATATTTTAAGCAACATATGACGTTAGTTCTACTCCATTCACAATTTATAATATCATTTAATGTCGTCATTACACATACTGATTACGCTTATTACGTAGCACTAATTTATTGTTTATAAATCTCTGTGTAGCTGTCAACGAGATTATGCTCCCCACATTCTGTGATCTATGTTATTAAGAAATGCGTTCATCCATTCACAATTCTATCTCGATGGTGAACATTCAACATCTGAATCTTCTTCTTACACTGAATCACCATTTGGTAGCTCCACGCGTTCCTCTGGCCATTCATTGAAAAAAAAAAATCGAGGTGTTGACGCCTCTATATCAAGGTGTCGGCGCTTCGCTAATTTTTTTTATATTTTTTTAGCGAAGCGCCGGCACCTCGATATAGAGGCACCGATGCCCCTAAAACGAGGTGCCGACATTCTTTTTTGTTATTTTTATTTTTAATTTTTAAATCGAAACGTTGAAACCTCGATATGGAGGCGTTGATGCCCCACTTTTTTTTTTTTTTTAAGCTAAGGGCCTGCATCCCGACACTGACACTGCGGTGCTAGCGCTTCACCACTGGGGTGCCAACGCCGTTATCGGGGTGTCGACGTCTTGTTTTCGGGGTTTCGACACTTCACTATCGGGCAGTCACATTTTTTGAATAAATTATACTTGAAAAAGTAAATCTAACACTTTCTTGGAAAAATAGAGAGAAGAAAGAGAAAAGAGACTTTCAAAAAGTCAAGAATGATGGATGGAAGGGTGTTTAAGTTTTAAAATATTTTAAATATGTAACCCTAATTAGTAAAGTGGTTCCCATGACACCCATCACTTCACAAAAAGGTGCTATATATCGCGCCCATATCAATAGGCGTAGAGATATCTCTATACTTGGGCGCATATCCCTGACCCTCTGATTGTTTTTGGGGGACTAGTGGAACCAAAGAAAATATAGGTTTCAATGTGCTAGGGCCAAGCTAGACTTAACAAGGAAAATGATTTTCTACGAATTTGATGTTTCTCCAGAGAATCGGAGGAGCTCATTTTTTGAGGTTTTCTGGGGAGAGTTTGGAAATTGCAGAATGAGGCCTATTACTAAATAAGGGATCTCGCAAATTCCAAAAGTTAGGTAAGGCATCTTATAAAGATGCTTGCTATTTTTATATTTGTACTTCGGAACCATTGGGCAACAAGCTAACGTAGGACCAGGCCACATCTTTGTTTTCTTATTTTTAAGAAGCAAACAATAAAAACTCTGCAAACGCCCAAAGATTTTTTACTAAAAAATTTCCCGAGTCCCTATTCACACATGCTGACAACACCACGTCTGCCATAGAGACCATCACTCAAGAACTCATCTCCTTCCTTCTCTACCCAACAACCCCAAAACCCACTCACCCCCACCACCAACTACTCTCCTTCATCAACTCCTCCCCCACTCTCCCCCAACTCAAGAAAATCCATGCCCAAATGCTCCGCACGGGCCTCGACCGTTCCACCTCTCTCCTCCTCAAACTCGTCTCCTCCAGCCTCGACTACGCCCTCTTCATCTTCCACCAAACCCCATACCCCGACCCATGTTTCCGCAACGAAATTCTGAGGCAACTCCCCAGGTGTGGTGAACCCAACAAGACCCTTTTTGTTTACGTCGCGATGAGGAGAAGGGGAGTTTTGGTGGATAGATTTAGCTTTCCACCGCGTTTGAAGGCATCGGCTCAGGCGAATGCGTTGGATGAAGGCAGGGAGATCCATGGGCCAGGGCCAGGCCAAGCTTTAACAAGGAAAATGATTTTCTTCAAATTTGAAGTTTCTCCAATGAATTGGTGGAGTAATTTTCTAAGGTTCTCTGGGGAGAGTTCGGAAACTGCAGAACGAGGCCTAATTGTAGGTAAGGTAATACTAGGTAAGGGTTCGCAATTCCAAAAGTTAGGTAAGGCATCTTACAAAGATGCTTGTTATTTTTATATTTGTACTTCAGAATCATTGAGAAACAAACTAACGTAGGACCAAACAACATCTTTGTTTTCTTACTTTTAAGAAGCAAACAATTAAAACTCTGAAAACTCCCAAAGATTTTTTACCAAAAAATTTCCCAAGTCCCTAATCACATATGCTAACAACATTGCGTTTGCCATGGAAACCATCACTCAAGAACTCATCTACTTTCCTCTCTACCCAACCCCAAAACCCACTCACCCCCACCACCAACTACTCTCCTTCATCAACTCCTCCCCCACTCCCCCCCAACTCAAGCAAATTCACGCCCAAATGTTCCTCATGGGCCTCGACAGTTCCACCTCTCTCTTCCTTAAACTCGGCTCCTCCAGCCTCGACTACGCCCTCTCCGTTTTCCACCAAACCCTAAACCCCGACCCATGTTTCTTCAACCAAATTCTGAGACAACTCTCCAGGAGTGGTGAACCCGACAAGACCCTTTTTGTTTACGACGGGATGAGGAGAAAGAGAGTTTTGATGGATAGGATTAGCTTTCCGTTGCTTTTGAAGGCGTCGGCTAGGGTGAATGCGTTGGATGAAGACAGGGAGATCCATCGGCCCAGGCACGTTGAAACCTCTATTTGCTTTGGTTCCACTAGTCCCTCAAAAACAATTAGAGGATCGGGGATATGCGCCAAAGTGTAGAGATATCTCTACGCTTATTGATATGGGCGCGACACATAGCATCTTTTTGTGAAGTGATGGGTGGCATGGAAACCACTTTGCTAATTAGGGTTACCCTTTTAAAATATTTTAAAATTTAAATACCCTTCTAGCTGTCATTTTTGACTTTTTAAAAGTCTCGTTTCTCTTTCTTCTCTCTATTTTTTCAAGAAAGCGTTAGACTTACTTTTTAAAGTATATTTTATTCAAAAAATGTGGCCGCTCGGTAGTGAAATGCTGACACCCCGAAAATGAGGCGTCGACACCCCGATAGCGAGGCGCTGGCACCCCAGGGGCGAAGAGATAGCACCCCGATGCCAGCGTCGAGGTACCGGCGCTTAGCTTAAAAAAAAAAAAAAAAAAGGGGCGTCGTCGCCTCTATATTGAGGTGTCGCCATTTCGATTTAAAAAATAAAAATAACAAAAAAAGGGTGTCGGTACCTTGTTTTAGGGGCATTGGCGCCTCTATATTGAGGTGTCGGTGCTTCGCTAAAAAAATAAATATTTTTTTAACGAAGCGCCAACACCTCGATATAGAGGCGCCGACACCCCAGCGCTGGCACCTTGGCATCGGGTGCCAACGCGTCGTTATCAGAGTGCTAGCGCTTCACTACCGAGAGCTCATATTTTTTGACACTTTCTTAGAAAAAGAGAGAGAAGAGAATGAGACTTTAAAAAGACTTCTAAAAAAGTCAAGGATGACGGCGAAGAAAAAATATAGCTTTTAGGGCTTCTCTGGTTTCAAAGGAAATACGGAAAAATAACGAAAACTTATATGCGGCAAATAAATTATCGAGATTCTCATTGTTTAGAGGGTCCTTCGGTTTTCTATCTTCTAAGCCTTCGGACTTTTCCTTCTCCCAAACAGTCTTCAGTTTTCTATCTTCTGAGCCTTCAGACTTTTCATAGTTATCTAAACCAATTGTTATCGCTGACAGTTTAAATTTATAATCTTATTTATACACTTTCTTATCATATTATTAAAAAGTAAACAATGTAATTGATTGTAGAAATTTTTCTATTCTATCTCTTTATCTTCTTCTCTTCTCTTGTTTATCTTCTTTTTATTTTTTTCTTTATTTTATAATTTTAACATGGTATCATAGTCAAGATCGGCTTCGTGTGTTCAAGCCGGTCATGGTCTTCAATGGCCTTTTATTTTTCACGTGGATTTCTTTTTCCACATTCTCTTTGGATAATTTATGTGGATGGTCATTTTTGTAGATCATTTTTATGATATTGCAACTATTTTTTTAATTTGGATGATCTTTTGTGGTATTATGGCTATTTTTTTTGTTAGGATATATTATTTTCCTACAATTTCCTGCATATTTATCTAAGGCTTTGGTTAATCCTGCGTTTTCCCAATTAGCAATGTGGTTATCCAAACAGCGGGAAACAAGGGGAAACAAAAGAATCTCATGGTTTTTTACAACTCAGGTATCCATGGGAAAATATGAGAATATTATTTTACTTTCTCATGTTTCCCATGTTTTAATCTAGACAACCCTTAAAATATTTAAAAAGTTTAACCTTAATTAGTAAAATGAGTCCCATGCTACTCATTATTTCACAAAAAAGGCGCTACGTGTTGCGCCCATATCAATTGACGTAAAGATATCTCTACGCCCCCAACCCATTTTTCCCTTTGCCGAAGAATTATCATTCCAATAAATATAATGTTAGATAGGAAGAAAAGGCTTTTAATATTGACCTCTGCACTGTTTCGGATGTGTGCAATCCTTCGTTAGGAAAGAGAGGAGCTGCTCCCTCCATGCTAATGCCAGCCCATTAGGATTTGGACAGTGATGCAGAGTGCATATAGTCATACAGATGATTTTTATTTGATGCCACTAGCTAATTTCTCTTACTCGGTGACCGTGCAAGTCCCTCAGTCACAAGAACTAGTGGACTGTGATGTCCACTCATGGTCACCCAATGTAGGCTCTCTCTCTTTAGAATAAACAAAAAAATAAAAATAAAAAAGAGGCACCTTTATTTGCACCTTTCGAATCTTAACAATCACGTTCAGTTGCAAATACAAAAAATCCCTATTTGTACTAATTATTTGGAGATTTTTCAAGGGCACTCACTTCTACTTCTTCCTTATCCCCGGCTAGTCATACAAACCCACCGATTTGTACAACTTACGAAAAACCATTGGATGAAACCTTCCCGAAACCCACATGAAATCCACCCAAAATGAACTCATGAAACCATCTTGAAACTCATCTAAAACCTCCTCTTGAAATCCACGTGAAACCTTCTTGAAACAAAAACCTCTATTAAAAATGTTGTCATCGTTGCAACTTGATAGAGTTAAGGAACAAAGAAGAAGAAGTCACCATTGTCACGAATTGTCGGAACTAAGGAAGACTAAATTTTCATCATGATGTGCCACTTAACTTGAGACATTTTTTGGGATGTGTGCCGCATGCAAGTGTACAAGATCTCTTTCACCATCCTCTCCCTTTTCTCATCCTACTATTCTCTTCACCCAATTTCAACACTCCAACAACCTTCATCTTTGCACCTCTATTTGTTGGAATCTAAATGGATCTATCGATCCGACCATCCAAAATAAGTCGAAAGATCTAGGCGCATGATCAATCAAAAACAATAAACCAATAATCTATAAATTAAATATATGTGCGCACCTTGAGTGTGAGCCATCAATAGTTGGTCGCCGATCTTCAACGATCTTCTCGCATTCAATATCTCCTAGCACAATGGGGATGCTTTCTCCAATAGGGAGGATTGAATTGTGTCGAGCAATCGTTGGGACCAGGCACCCCTTATATTTATAGCCAAAGAGTCCTTTCCCATTAAGGACTTTAATTTCTAATTATAGTGTGATTAGAAATCACAATCATACCTTAATTAAAAGACTCACTAATTAGTTGCTTATTCTCTTCAAACTCACCAGAATAGCAACTACACATCTCAAGGTTGATCTTATACCATTCATCGGTCAACGGGTTTGACCATAGTGATGGCCACCAAAATAGAAACTTCTAACAGTCTCTCACTTGGCCAAACTATGTCAATAAACTCTGATTACCTAATGTTAGCTAACTTTCTTTGAATGGTAAGTCACAATCAATCTCAATCAAAGTCTTTATTATCAGTCTGGTCCAGTGATAATTTCAACACAGAATCAATGTAGTCAATATATCATGTCATTGATACATGACCATTTATTAGTTACCGTATTGGAAGTCATCACCGACATGGATTCCAACTAGTATGATTTCACATAGATTGCAAGTTTACAAACTGAATGGTAATTACATGTAAACTCAATCTAATATTGGTCCTACTTTATTGCCATCTACTGGCACCATATGTTCCAAAGTTTTATTTGCATAAAAATGGAAAAACAAATAAAGAAGTTTTATTTCTGAATCAATTAAACAAATGTATTCACTCGCATATATCCACTCTCAAAAGCTATCAAAATTATCCGTTAACCTCATGCGCGCAACATGCTCCAAAAAGAGCTTGGGAGGTAAACCTTTAGTGAGAGGGTCAGCCAACATGGGTGTCGTACTTATCTTTTCAACGGATATAATTTGATTCTGAACTTTCTCCTTTACAACAAGATATTTTATATCAATATATTTGAAACCCCCACTAATCTTGTTGTTATTGAAGATAGCTATTGCAGCGGAATTATCACATAAGATTCTCAGCGGCCTTAAAATACTATCAACAACTCGAAGCCCTGAGATAAAATTCTTCAACCATATCGCCTCACATGTTGCTTCAAAACATGCAACAAATTATGCTTCCATAGTGGACGAAGTAGTCAGCATTTGTTTAACGCTCTTCTAAGATATAGGTCCACCTGCAAGCATAAAAATATAACCCGATGTGGACCTACGAGTGTCTTGACACCCAGCATAGTCAGCATCTGAATAACCAATAACTTCAAGGTTATTCGACCTTTTGTATGTGAGCATGTGTCCTTTAGTCCCTTGTAAATAGCGAAAAACCTTCTTAGCTGCTTTCCAATTATCCAAACCAGGATTACATTGATACCTACCAAGCATACCAACTATATACGCTATGTCTGGACGAGTACAGACTTGTGCATACATAAGACTCCCAACTGCCGATGCATAGGGAATTGCCTCCATCTGTTTTCTCTCCAGATCGATCTTGGGACTTTGAAGTAGACTAAATTTATCACCCTTAATGACAGGGGCAACAGTAGCGGAACAATTATGCATGTTAAACATTTTAAAAACTTTATTAATAGAAGCTCTTTGAGACAATCCCAATATGCCACGGGCTCTATCTCGATGAATCTCAATTCCTATTACATAGGAAGCTTTACTAAGATCTTTCATATCAAAATTCTTTGATAAAAAGTTCTTTGTCTCATGTAACATACGCAAATTACTACTCGCAAGTAAGATATCATCAACATACAAAACAAGGATGATAAACTTACTCCCACTGATTTTAAGATATATGCATTGATCCACAGTATTTTCTTTAAAACCAAAATTTGAAATAAAACTGTTAGAAGTTTCTATTTTGGTGGCCATCACTATGGTTAAACCCGTTGACCGGTGAATGGTATAAGATCAACCTTGAGATGTACAGTTGCTATTCCGGTGAGTTTGAAGATAATAGGCAACTAATTGGTGAGTCTTTTAATTAAGGTATGATTGTGATTTCTAATCACACTATAATTAGAAATTAAAGTCCTTAATGGGAAAGGACTCTTTGGCTATAAATATAAGGGGTGCCTGGTCCCAACGATTGCTTGACATAATTCAATCCTCCCTATTGGCGAAAGCATCCCCATTGTGCTAGGAGATATTGAACGCGAGAAGATCGGCAGCCAACTATTGATGGCTCACACTCAAGGTGCGCACATATATTTAATTTATAGATTATTGGTTTATTATTTTTGATTGATCATGCGCCTAGATCTTTCGGCTTAATTTTGGATGGTCGAATCGATAGATCCATTTAGATTCCAACAATTGGTATCAGAGCCAAATCGGTGCATGGTCGATTGAAACATCGATGCTTGAGTTTGATATTTTTGGAATGCAAATAAAGGTGTCCGATTTTTTTTTTTTCAAGTGAGATTGGTTGGGCCTTCGCCGCGATCAATCAATCTCATATGATGGTGGCAATCCCACGATTTATATTAAGAGAAAAAGATGTTCCTTTTAATGATTTCTCAAGGGGTACAAGTTGGTGCCCATTCCCACGGCCAATCAAGTCTCCTATAGGCTAAGATCTGATGTATGAAACCAAGTACAATTAGGAATGCAAAAAAAAAAAATAAAAAAAAAATTCAGGCTCCTGTCCGGCTTTAATCGGCCACCGGTCCGACACCGGTCGACGGTCGGCGCCAGGGCCAACCGGATAGCTGACCGGACCGTGGGGTCTGGTGACCACAGAGGGAAGGGGGGTTGCCTGTTGCAGTTCCTGCATACTAACAAAAAATAAAATTTGGGGGTTCTTTGGGCCGACGGTCCGGCGCCGGGGCCGACTGCCACAGACTTGATCTGCCACGCCACGAGGGGGCGGTCAAGCCCCATGGGCGGCTGCTGTGCATCTTGCAAATGTTTAAAAAAAAAAAAAAAAAACATAAAGAAGATGAACAGTGATGGGGGGGGGGGGGTTTAGGGTTTTCTGGACGGATCGGGTCCGTCCTCGACCTGCTCGGCCTATTTGGCCCTAGTCCAACCCGTTTGGCCCTTTGGACCCTGGCCCGACCCGTCCGATCCGTCTGGGCCTATTTGGCCCACCCGGCCCACTGGCTGAAGTCCACTCAGCCTTTTTGGCTCATGGCCCTGACCTGCAGGGCCCATCCACGGGGCCCATAGCCCATTCGACCACAAAGGCCCATGGTATGGCCTGATACTCGGCTCAATTATTCCGACACTATTTCCTCATCTTCTCGGGCCATTTCTGGGCTATTTATAGGTCCGATTTTCAGACATTATATATGAATTTTGACTTTCTCAGGCATTTCGAATCTATTTTTAAGGTCTATTTTTGACAATGAGCTCTTTGTTATAAAATATTCATGACCTGATGTTATTTTTCCATTTTTAATTGGGTAATCATTAATTTTTTGAGTACCATTAATTAGAGTTGGGTAGTGGAGGTTGTGCTCCACCGCCATGGCTGGTACTTACACATTATAATACTTGATCATTGTCAATTTTGACGCTTACTCATAACACGGTTTGGACTTGGCTTATTTTTTTTTAATATCACTTTCGTGATCATCCAAAAATTATTATCAAACCTAATTTGACAGCATGGCTTGGAAAGATTCTTCTGTCCAACGGTGATGATCTTTCCTAGTGTCGTGGTTTTCATAGTGAGATTTAATTTTATCCAAGACCGTGTTACAAATTCAGTGACAGTGTGTAGTGAACGTTGACGTCACAACATAAGCGGTTCTTCTGCCCAACGGTGATGAATCCCTTAATGTTGTATGATAGTTGTGTTTCACTATTCATCATGTTTGTATGTGGGTACTGTTATCGTGTTGTGACTTGACCCAATGGAGGGTCATAACGACGTAATTAGTACCACAATCATTAAGAAAGATTGAGGAAGCGGCTAGTGTGTTATGACTCGACCCAACGGAGGGTCATAATGACACAAATTATTTCTCAATAAAACCACATTGATTTTAATTTTTATATTCCTTGACATATTTTAACTTTTGCATCACATACTATAATTATAACCTTGTGAAATTGATAGTTATTTCGATTGTATGTGGACATAATAAAACCCTTAATTATTGTGCAGCATTGAACCCGTCTTCTATAACTAATATGATTGGTGGAATTGAACTTTTGAGTGGATTAAATTATGGCAAATGGAAGGAACAAGTTGCTATTGTTCTAGGCTGTATGGATCTTGACTATGTTATACGATGCCTCAGCTGAGGATTTGGCAGTGAACAATACGGATTTGAAAAAATGGGATAGATCAAATCGTATGAGCCTCATGATCATAAAGAGTTCCATTACTGATGCGATTCGGGGAGGTATTCCTGACTCGCACAATGCAAAGAAATACATGCAAGCCATTAAGGAACATTTTCAAGGGACTTCTAAAGCCCTTGCTAGTAGTCTAATTGTTAAAATGGGAACCATGAAATATGATGGTCATAGTGGCGTACGGGAGCACATTATGAAAATAAGTGGCATGGCAACTTAATTGAAAGAACTGGACATGAGTTTTTCTGAGGGTTATCTTGTTCACTTCATTATGACTTCTCTTCTTGCACAATTTGGCCCGTTCAAGATCAATTATAACACGCAGAAAGAGAAATGAAAGATGAACGAGTTAATCGCTCACTGTGTTCAAGAAGAAGAAAGACTTCGGGCTGAAAAACCTGAAAGTGCCCATTACGCCACTCTTAGACCATCAAAAGGTAATTTCAAGCGAAAGAAGGGACAATATAAAGGAAAGAACGTGAAAACTCCTACACCGGATACCAAACAAGGGGAATCTAGCAAATCTACTTCTGGCATCAAGTGCCACTTCTGTAAGAAGAAGGGACACATCAAGAAGAATTGTTAGAAATACAGAGATTGGCTAGTTAAGAAAGGTAATGACCTAGCCTTTGTGTGTTTTTAATCACTTTATGTTGATGCTCCACGCAATACTTGGTGGATAGATTCTGGTGCAACTATTCACGTAAGTAATTCAATGCATAGATTTCGATCTAGCAGGAAGCTAAGTAAAGGCGAACGTACCATCAACTCGAAAATGGAGTAGAAGCAGACGTGGAGGCCATTGAGACTTTCCGTCTCATTTTAGATAGTGGTTTCATTTTAGATTTACTTGATACTATTTATGTTTCAAGTATCACTAGAAACCTTATCTTAATTTCTAAATTGGATTCATTAGGTTTTGAATTTAAATTTGGACATAATATGTTTACTCTATTATTTAATTCCGATATTGTGGGTGGTGGCTCATTAGTGAGAAATCTTTATCAGTTGAACTTGGATTCATCTTACGCCCAATCTTTAGTTTCTATGCATGTGAATGATAAAATAAGTAAGAAACGAAAACGAGCAATCGACAACTCCTCCATTTTATAGCATAAACGTTTAGGCCATATATCTAAGGATAGAATGGAGAGGTTAATTAAAGATGATATAATCGATACGCTCGATTTCTCTGATTTCAATACTTGTGTTGATTGCGTTAAAGGGAAACTCACAAAGACTAATAAGAAAGGGGCTATCAGAAGCATGAGTTTGTTGGAAATAGTCCACACTGATATTTGTGGACCGTTTCCAACTCCCGCTATTAGTGGTCAAAAGTATTTTATTACTTTCACTGATGACTATTCTCGTTTTGGCTATATATATCTCATTCATGAGAAATCTGAGGCCCTGCATATGTTTAAAATCTATAAAGCCGAAGTTGAGTTACAACTCAATTCGACGATTAAATTTTAGAGATCTGATAGAGGCGGGGAGTACTATGGTAGATACTCTGAAACAGGTCGCAATCCAGGACCATTCGCCCTGTATCTACAAGAGCATGGCATTGTCGCTCAATACACCATGCCAGGAACACCTGACAGCATGCAGTGGTAACGAAATCGTACTCTTATGGATATGGTGAGAAGCATGTTATGCAACTCTAAGTTGCCTATGTTCTTGTGGGGAGAAGCCTTGAAAACAGCGGTGCATATCCTAATTCGAGTTCCTAGTAAGGCAGTTTCCAAAACTCCTTATGAACTATGGGTAGGAAGAAATCCGACTTTAAGATATTTACACATTTGGGGCTGTTTAGCTGAAGCTAAGGTATATAATCCACAATTAGGAAAATTGGATCCTAAAACTATAAGTTGTTATTTCATTGGTTACCCTGATAGATCAAAAGGCTACAGATTTTATTGCCCCACTCATAGTACCCGGATTGTTGAGACTAGACATGCCAAATTCTTTGAGGATCTTGAGAACAGTGGGAGTGTTGAGCCTACGAAAATCACTTTTGAGGATAATCGGGTTATAATTCCTATCCCTTTTATCCAAGAAAAAGTGGCACCAACACCAGTTATTCAAGCACCTGTGGCTATACCTATTGAAACACCCCACATTGAGGAGGCTCTTGCTCCCATGGCGACTGCCAATGATCAACTATTGCGTAGATCAGAGAGAGCAAAGAAGCTGCCAATGATCAACTATTGCGTAGATCAGAGAGAGCAAAGAAGTCAGCCATTTCTGATGACTATATAGTTTACCTCAATGAGAGTGAGTTTGATTTTGAAAAGGAATCAGATCCTGTTTCCTTTAGCCAAGCCATGAAGAGCGACAAATCCACTCAATGGCTCGAAGCCATGAAAGATGAGTTGGAATTAATGAAACATAACTCGGTCTGGGATCTTTGTGAATTACCTGAAGGAGTTAAGCCTGTAAGCTGTAAATGGGTCTATAAAACCAAGCAAGACTCCAAAGGTAATATAGAAAGATACAAGGCCAGGTTAGTCGCTAAAGGTTTCACTCAAAAGGAGGGAATAGACTATAAAGAGACATTTTCTCCTGTCTCTAGAAAGGAATCTTTTCGGATAGTCATGGCATTGGTAGCTCATTTTGACTTAGAATTGCATCAAATGGATGTTAAAACTGCTTTTCTAAATGGTGATTTGCATGAAAATGTCTTTATGACACAACCTGAAGGTTTTCAGGTTGAGGGGGAGAGTCATTTAGTTTGTAGACTCAAAAGGTCTATATATGGTTTAAAGCAGACATCTCGACAGTGGTACTTAAAATTTCACGAAGTCATTTCAAATTTTAGTTTTAAAGAAAATACTGTGGATCAATACATATATCTTAAAATCAGTGGGAGTAAGTTTATCATCCTTGTTTTGTATGTTGATGATATCTTGCTTGTGAGTAGCAACTTGGGCATGCTATATGAGACAAAGAACTTTTTATCAAAGAGTTTTGATATAAAAGATCTTGGTGAAGCTTCCTACGTGATAGGAATTGAGATTTATCGAGATAGAGCCCGTGGCATATTGGGATTGTCTCAAAGAGCTTATATTGATAAAGTTCTTAAAAGGTTTAACATGCACAATTGTTCCGCTACTGTTGCCCATGTTATTAAGGGTGATAAATTTAGTCTACTTCAGAGTCCCAAGATCGATCTGGAGAGACAACAGATGGAGACAATTCCCTATGCATCGACAGTTGGGAGTCTTATGTATGCACAAGTCTGTACTCATCCAGATATAGCGTATATAGTTGGCATGCTTGGCAGGTACCAATGTAATCCTGGTTTGGATCACTGGAAAGCAGCTAAGAAAGTTTTTCGCTATTTACAAGGGACTAAAGGACACATGCTCACATACAAAAGGTCGATTAACCTTGAAGTTATTGGTTATTCAGATGCTGACTATACTGGGTGTCAAGACACTCGTAGGTCCACATCGGGTTATATTTTTATGCTTGCAGGTGGACCTATATCTTGGAAGAGCGTTAAACAAACGCTGACTACTTCGTCCACTATGGAAGCAGAATTCGTTACATGTTTTGAGGTAACATGTGAGGCGATATGGTTGAAGAATTTTATCTCAGGGCTTCGAGTTGTTGATAGTATTTTCAGGCCGCTGAAAATCTTATGTGATAATTTCGCTACGATTGTTATCTCCAATAACAATAGAATTTGGCATATCTAGTCTCAACAATCTGGGTACTATGAGCGGGGCAATAAAATCGATAGCCTTTTGACCTATCAGGGTAACCAATGAAATGACAACTTATAGTTTTAGGATCCAGTTTTCCTAATTATGGGTTGTACACCTTCGCTTCAGCCAAACAACCCCAAATGTATAAATATTCTAAATTCGATTTTCTTCCTACCCATAGCTCATAAGGAGTTTTGAGAACCGCCTTACTAGGAATTCGATTCAGGATATGCATCGCTGTTTTCAAGGCTTCTCCCCACAAGAACATAGGCAACTTAGAGTTGCATAACATGCTTCTCACCATATCCATAAGAATACGATTTCGTCGCTCAGCTACACCGTTTTGTTCAGGTGTTCCCGGCATAGTGTATTGAGCGACAATGCCATGCTCTTGTAGATACAGGGCGAATGGTCCTGGATTGCGACCTATTTCAGAGTATCTACCATAGTACTCTCCGCCTCTATCAGATCTTACAATTTTAATCTTCGAATTGAGTTGTAACTCAACTTCGGCTTTATAGATTTTAAACATATCCAGGGCCTCAGATTTCTCATGAATGAGAAATATATAACCAAGACGAGAATAATTATCAGTGAAGGTAATAAAATATTTTGACCACCAATAGCGGGAGTTGGAAACGGTCCACAAATATCAGTGTGGACTATTTTGAGTAAACTCGTGCTCCTGATAGCCCCTTTCTTATTAGCTTTTGTGAGTTTCCCTTTAACGCAATCTACACAAGTAGTGAAATAAGAGAAATCGAGCACATCGAGTATATAATCTTTAATTAATCTCTCAATTCTAGCCTTAGATATATGGCCTAAACGTTTATGCCATAAAATGGAGGAGTTGTCGATTACTCGTTTTCGTTTCTTATTAATTTTATCATTCACATGTATAGAAACTAAAGATTGGGCGTAAGATAAATCCAAGTTCAACTGATAAAGATTGCTCACTAATGAGCCACCACCCACAATATCAGAATTAAATAATAGAGTAAACATATTATGTCCAAATTTAAATTCAAAACCTAATGAATCCAATTTAGAAATTGAGATAAGGTTTCTAGTGATACTTGAAACATAAATAGTATCAACTAAATCCAAAATGAAACCACTATCTAAAATGAGACGGAGAGTCCCCATGGCCTCCACGTCTGCTTCTACTCCATTTCCGAGTTTGATGGTACGTTCGCCTTTACTTAGCTTTCTATTGGATCGAAATTCCTGCATTGAATTACTTATGTGAATAGTTGCACCAGAATCTATCCACGAAGTATTGTGTGGAGCATCAACATAAAGTAATTCAAAACACACAAAGGCTAGGTCAGTACCTTTCTTAACTAGCCAATCTCTGTATTTCTCACAATTCTTCTTTATGTGCCCCTTCTTTTTACAGAAGTGACACTTGATGCCAGAAGTAGATGTGCTAGCTTCTCCTTGTTTGGTTTCCGGTAGAAGAGCTTTCACGTTCTTTCCTTTATATTGTCCCTGTTTTCGCTTGAAATTTCGTTTTGATGGTCCAAGAGCAACGTAATGGGCACTTTTAGGTTTTTCAGCCTGAAGTCTTTCTTCTTCTTGGACACAGTGAGCGATTAACTCATTCATCTTCCATTTCTCTTTCTGCGTGTTATAATTAATTTTGAACGGGCCAAATTGTGCAGGAAGAGAAGTCATAATTAAGTGAACAAGATAACCCTCAGAAAAACCTATGTCCAGATCTTTCAATTGAGTGGCCATGCCACTCATTCTCATATTGTGCTCTCTTACGCCACTATGACCATCATATTTCATGGTTCCCATTTTAACAATTAGACTACTGGCAAGTGCTTTAGAAGTCTCTTGAAATTATTCCTTAATGGCTTGCATGTATTCTATTGCATTGTGCGAGTCAGGAATACCTCCCCGAATCGCATCAGTAATGGAACTCTTTATGATCATGAGGCTCATACGATTTGATCTATCCCATTTTTCCAAATCCGTATTGTTCACTGCCAGTTCCTCAGTTGAGGCATCAGCGGTGAGCACCTTGGGTTTATCAAATCGTATATCATAGTCAAGATCCATATAGTTTAGAACAATAGCAATTTGTTCCTTCCATTTGTCATAATTTGAGCCACTCAGAAGTTCAATTCCACCAATCATATTAGTTATAGAAGACGGGTTCAATGCTGCACAATAATGAAGGGGTTTATTATGCCCACATAAAATTAAAGTAACTAGCAATTCCACAAGGTTATAATGATAGTAGGTGATGCAAGAGGTAAAATATGTCAAGGAATATAAAAATAAAAACCAATGTGATTTTATTGAGAAACAATTTGTGTCATTATAACCCTCCGTTGAGTCGAGTCATAACACACTAGCCACTTCCTCAATCTATATTAATGATTGTGGTACTAATTGCGTCGTTATGACCCTCCGTTGGGTCGAGTCACAACACGCTAGCAGTACCCACACACAAATTAATGAATAGTGAAATACAACCATCAAACAACAGTAAGTGATTCATCACCGTTGGGCAGAAGAATCCCTTATGTTGTGACGCCAACGTTCACTACACGCTTTCACTGAATTTGTAACACGTTCTTGGACAAAATTAAACCTTACTATGAAAATCACGGCACTAGGAAGGATCATCACCGTTGGGCAGAAGAATCTTTCCAAGCCATGTTTTCAAATTAGGTTTGAAAATATTTTAGATGATCGCAAAAGTGATATTAAAAGAATAAGCCAAGTCCAATTCGTGTTATGAGGAAGTATCAAAATTGATAATAAACGAGTATTATAATATGTAAGTACCAGCCATGGTGGTGGAGCACAACCTCCACTACCCAACTCTAATTAATGGTACTCAAAAAATTGATTACACAATTAAAAAATGAAAAAAATAACATCAGGTCATGAAAATATCACAACAGAGAGCTCATTATCAAAAATAGACCTCAAAAACGGGTTCGAAATGCTCGAGAAAGTCAAAAATCATATATAATATCCGAAAATCGAACCTATAAATAGCCCAGAAATGGCCCAAAAAGATTAGGAAATAGTATGACATAATTGAGCTGAGTACCGGGCCGGGCCATGGGCCAAAAGGCCGAAGGGCCAGGGTCCAAAAGGCCAGATGGACCAGGCGGGTTGGGTCATGTGGGCCAAAAGGCCTAGAGGGTGAAACGGGTCGACAGGCGGGTCGAGTGGGCCAAATAGGCCCAATGGGTCGGGCCAAAGGCCAGACAGGTTGGGCTAGGGCCAAATAGGCCGGGCGGGTCGGGCAAAAAGCCAGACAGGTCGGGCTAGGGCCAAATAGGCCAGACGGGTTGGAGACGGACCCGATCCGTCCAGAAAACCCTAAAACGCCCCTCTTATCACTGTTCATCATCTTCTCCTCTTTTTTTTTTTTTTTTTTTTTTAATGATTTGCGGCAGGCTTACCGCGCCTCCCGATGACCGGCGCCGACCAGTCCGATGTGTCGGCCTCGGCCGACGTCGGCCGGTTCGATCCGGGTGGGAAAACGCCACGGCCGGAATCGGCCAATAGAAGCTATTTTTTTTTAGTTGCAGAGGCGCAGCAGTGAGCCTCTGTGGCACCGGAACCACGTCCGGTCGGGCCTTAGCGCCGTCGACCGGTCTTGACCGGCGATATGAAATTTTTTATTTTTTTTTTCAGTTTTATCAGAAGGATCAAAACCACAAAGGCAAGGCATTCAAGTCCCTGTGGTATTCCCACAGATTTAGGACTTCACATTTGAACTTGACCTTGAGTATAACAAAAAGTATAAATAGCATCATACTTTTATCTTGTTAAGCGTCTTCAAGCTCCTCTGATATATATTTCTCATCCTTCCAAAATATCCAGCGAGGAGCAAGGTTAAGCGTCTTCCACAAAAATTTAACCTCTCGCACCAAGTGGACGTTATGCACATATAATCGGAAACCAAAATCTCTTATGCACTATAGGACTACCCACTTCAAAGTTCAGAGAGGTTATTTTGTGGAGGGTGCGCTTCCCCTTGAGTATTTAAGTAACATATAAATTATTAGCATAAACACATATGTTATGATCAATCATATGCCGAACTTGGCTCTGATACCAATTGTTGGAATCTAAATGGATCTATCGATCCGATCATTCAAAATAAGTCGAAAGATCTAGGCGCATGATCAATCAAAAACAATAAACCAATAATCTATAAATTAAATATATGTGCGCACCTTGAGTGTGAGCCATCAATAGTTGGTCGCCGATTTTCAACGATCTTCTCGCGTTCAATATCTCCTAGCACAATGGGGATGCTTTCTCCAATAGGGAAGATTGAATTGTGTCGAGCAATCGTTGGGACCAGGCATCCCTTATATTTATAGCCAAAGAGTCCTTTCCCATTAAAGACTTTAATTTCTAATTATAGTGTGATTAGAAATCACAATCATACCTTAATTAAAAGACTCACTAATTAGTTGCTTATTCTCTTCAAACTCACCGGAATAGCAACTACACATCTCAAGGTTGATCTTATACCATTCACCGGTCAACGGGTTTGACCATAGTGATGGCCACCAAAATAGAAACTTCTAACACTATTATCAGGTCTTACACTCAATCAAACAAGCACCTACATTCCATTTTTGTCTACACCCAGATGCATAAAAGGGGAATTTCCCCTGATTCGTTCACTTTCACATCTGTACTCAAGTCAGCCACTCACTTATCACATTTTGTTCTCGGAAAATCGATCTACGGATGCGTAATTCATATTGGTTTCCAATCATATGTCTTCATCAATGCAGCTCTAGTGCATATGTATTCTACTTCCACTTGTATAGAGGAAGCGTGTAGACTGTTTGATGAAATGCCTGAGAGGAATATGTTTCGTGGAATGCAATGTTAACTGGTTATGCCCATAACAGGAAATTCAGAGAAGCTCTTAGCATGTTCTCTGAAATGCAGCGTTGGGGGATTGAACCAAATGAGGTTACAATGGTTAGCGTGCTTTCTGCTTGTGCCCATTTGGGAGCTCTGAATCAGGGGAAGTGGATTCATAATTATATTAATCGAAACACTGTTAGAGTTAATGTGTTTGTGGGTACTGCTCTTATAGATATGTATGTGAAATGTGGGATCGTTGATGAGCTAGAAAAGGTCTTTCGAGGGATGAGGATGAAGAGTGTTTTCACATGGAATACACTGATTTCAGGGTATGCCATGAATGGCCAAGGGGAAGCTGCATTACAAGCATTTTCGGAAATGATCAATGAGAGTTTTAAGCCTGATGGGGTCACTTACTTGGCGATCTTATGTGCTTGTTGTCATCAAGGTCTTGTTGATGAAGGCAAACAGTATTTTATTAGCATGGAGAAGGAATTTGGAGTGCAACCTATGATTGAGCATTATGGGTGCATGGTAGATCTCCTTGGTCGAGCTGGGTTCATGGATGAAGCCCACGAACTCATCAAAACATGCCAGTAAAGCCGGATGCTGTTGTTTGGAGGGCATTACTTGGTGCTTGTAGAATCCATGGTAATACCCAACTGGGTCAGCTTGCTATTGGGAACCTCCTTGAATTAGAGCCTGAGAATGGGGAGAATTATGTTTTACTGTCAAATTTATATGCTCGAGATAGAAGGTGGAATGAGGTAGGAAAAGTAAGAGAAATAATGAACCATAGAGGGATTCGAAAGGTTCCTGGGTGCAGTTCGATTAAAATTGATGATGTCGTTTATGAGTTTATAGTTACAAGTAGGTTCGAGAAGATTGGGTCGGATTCGAAAGGTTCCTGGGTGCAGTTCGATTAAAATTGATGATGTCGTTTATGAGTTTATAGTTACAAGTAGGTTCGAGGAGATTGGGTCGGATTCGAAAGGTTCCTGGGTGCAGTTCGATTAAAATTGACGATGTCGTTTATGAGTTTATAGTTACAAGTAGGTTCAAGAAGATTGGGTCGGATGAGATCTATAAGATGCTGGCTGACATGAAGAAGGAATTGAAATCAGTTGGTTACCTGGCAGAAACTGACATGGTCTCTTATGATGTCGAGGAAGAGGATAAGGAAGGCACTTTAATGTATCACAGTGAGAAGCTTGCTCTCGCTTTTGGGATGCTAAAAACATCACCTGGGTCAAGTATCAGGATTGTGAAGAATTTAAGAGTTTGTAGGGACTGCCATAGCCTTTTCAAGCTTGTTTCAAGAGTCTATGGAAGGGTTATTACTGTTAGAGATCGGAATCGATTCCATCATTTTGGCGTAGGTGTTTGTTCCTGCAGAGATTACTGGTGATAGACATAGAACGTACTACTTTGAGAAACTTGCTTTTGCTTTCAGGCTTACGAGAAATTCAACTGCACCAACCGAACACTGAGGTTGCTGTCAGAAAACAAATTTGCTTCCGATGAAGTGTTTGAATGCTGCACCCAAACCTAGATCATGGCCACGTGGCACTGAAACACTGCATGCGCAAGGTCAATCTAAGATCATCCAAAGCAAAAGCATTGATCATGTATCCAGTGGGGTATGTTTCTGCCCAATAGGTGGAACATCTTTTCAGTCGATGTATCATGGCTACCAACCGTGTTTGTTGGAGTTTGATTGGCTGCATGCCCAATGCTTGTGGGGAGCTGATTGCTGAGCTTTGTCTTCCTGGTTCTTCCAAAGGGATGCTGCATCTGAGTTCTCTGCCGATTGCAATCTTCGGGCCAATCTCAAAAGAATGAAACCTCCGAATACTTGAAGGAAAATTCAGGTCCTTCCTCGTCATCAGGGGTGACATCATTATAGCCATTCTGCTGGGGGGGGGGGGGGGGGGGGAAAGCTGGGAAATGGGAAAATACATGTAGCTCAAAAACCAAAAAAATCGAGCAAAAAGAGAAGAAAAGAAAAAAGCAAACAAAAGCAGCACTGAAGGTTGACCTGTCCCCCGCTAACCAAAGTCCAAAAATTCAGGAGGGACAACAGGTCCCTTCTTATGGGGTTGCAGCTGGACCATTGAAGGTCCTGACATGGGCTTACTCTCTCCTATATAGTTGGGTGTGTTGTGTTGTAGGGTGGGTGGATCGGTGTCGCGGTTTTTTGGGCTTCTCTTGTTTTTGTTTTCTTTCTTTTGATCCAGCTCCTTGCTAATTTTTTTTCTTTCGATATTTTTTCTTTCATCAATGAAAATGTAATCTTACAGATTGAAAAGCCTTTTATCACCATTAGATCAATGGTAGTTAATGGGTTAAAAAAAAATTTTGATTGGCAAAACAACTGCTTTCAGTGAGAGTTGAACTCAAGACCTCCCGCTTACTAAACGGGTGCTCTAACCAACTGAGCTATGAAAGCTTTTATTTTTTACGGATTAAAAAATAAACACTTATATTTTATCATTTCAAATTTCATTTTTAAACTATTAGATCAAAGCCATACAAATATTTTGTATTTATTTTCTTAAACCAACTATGGAGGGGTGAATCTTGGGGGACGGATAGCAAGTGTTCTTTTGAGTGGCACGTGGCACCCAAAGAAGGGACTGGTATTAAGAAAATTTTCCAACTTCAAATCCGTGGGGGCCGTCGACTAGCCCCACCTGTGCATAATATACTTTCCAAAGAAGCAAACGCGGCTGCGCTCCTACCACAGCGAAAATTGAGATATAAACTGCCCACAACACAGATCCCAAACAATTTTGGTTGTCATCTTTTCTCTCTCTCTCTCTCTTCAAACCAACTTTTTAAATAATTTCAGCAGATAGGTACCCATAATTAGTATACCTTCTCTCTTTATACAATATATAATCCATCAATCTCCATTCTGCTTCCCTTTTTGCAATTCAATCAATGGATTCAAATTCTCATAACAAACCCCCACTACCCACACCCAAAAGCCTCTACAATCGAAAACCCACCTCCTTTCTAGTGCCAAAGTCGGGGCTGAGGCAGCTAAATCCACCATCCACCATGAAAAAGACAAGAAGCCAAGGTTGCTGGCGCCGCCGGCGACCTGCTCGGTGCCGCCTCTCATTATGGCAAATTGGAGGAGAAAAGATTTGGGAAATACGTCGAAAAGGTAGAGAATTATCTCCATCATTACCACTCCTTGCATTCGACGACCACCCCCACCACTACCACCCATTCCTTAACTACTCATTCAGCCAACAATTCTCCTCCTTCTAAGGGTAGTAGCTAAGTGGAGTACTTGAAAAAAAATTGAATGATTTCTCCTCCAATTTTCTTTTTTGCTTCTTATAAAGCAAGTTCTAGTGATACACGATATGTAATATACCTACCTGTATGTTCCTTTCTCATAGCTGTATTACTGATGTTTTCAATTGCTTCTCTACCCTCTGTTTGTTGGTGAAAATGGAGAAATCAAGAAATAAATGTGGCAAATATAAAATTATAGTGATCCAATCCGGGGCACGAGAAATATCGCTATCTTCAAACCATTATTTTCCCCCACTACTTTGTAAAAGTGATCACAAACGAATTATCAACTATGTGGTTCTACTCTGTACCTGCATGACAGAGGGCTCTCAATGGGCCGGATTGGGGTTCAATCCGGCCCTAACCTATCCAAGCCGGCTTCCCAATTTTTTCAGCCCGGTCCTAATCCGGGCTACGATATACTCAGTCCAATCCCGGCTCTTACCCGGCCGGGTCGGACTTGGGTGCTTTTCTGGGTTTTTTTTTTATTATGTTTTTTTAATGAAATTTGGTTAGGCTATTTTTTGGGGCTATTTTTTCTAACAAAATTGGGTTGAGTTGTTTTTTTTTTTTCTAATGAAAGTTTGAAAATGATTAAAAATTTAATTAAATAATTATATTACTATTATAGAGGCTCAGGTACATAATTTCATTCAAATATTTTATTTTAATTTGTTGCATAATGGTTATAACGGACATCAGTTGCTTGAAAATCTATTAACAAGTCATCTAAGTTGTGTAGCTAAAAAGCTATGCAACAGTTACTTGAAAATAAATTAAGTCATCAAATTTGTCCAACCAAAAAATATATGCATAAGGTTATTGTGCTTTTGACTTAAATGCCTCAAGTTTAAACCGTTCAACGATTTAATCTAAGAGCATTTAAGTAAATTATATTTAACTATATAAAAAAAATTATAATTTTAAAAAATAACTATATATATAATATCCGGGCTGGGTGCGAGCTGGATATTGTAACACTCAACTCAAGCCCGGCCCGAATTTATCCGGGTTGCAACATGCTTAGCCCGATCTAGATATCGGGCCGAGTTTGCTTAATAAAAAATACCACTTTTTTCGGGTCGGATGCAGGCTAAAATCCGGACTGGCTCGACCCATTGAGAGCCTTACTTTCACCCAGAGGACATGACCTTCCACTCTCAAGACACAATCCTTTCTCTCAAATGAACAAATGACCTTTCACTCGAAGGGACACAATCAATAGGTAATGGCCATTTGGTCAAACATTTGGCCAAACAAACCAATATTAAAACTTTAAGATTTCCAACACTTTCTATTGTGATGTTGTAATTGTTCAATTTTGGAATTTTTTGCATTTATTTTGTTGTATGGGAAAAATGGCATATGACTGGAGTCTCTAGGTCAAAAATTGAATATTTGTGAGACTTGGGAGCATAATGACCAAATTATCTGATTTTGTACCAACCTTTCACACACTGTATCTTGGGATCATTGACGTATCTTCTCACATTCTTACGTGATTTTCAGTCAACTTTTTGGGATGTGTGCCTCAATAAACAAAAAATTATTGTCTGATGATATGCCCGTAATGTAAAGATCCATGATGTGAAGGTCCCTCAAGATTTGATCAACCCAATCAAAGATACCCTCTAAAAATAGGCTTTAAATCATAGCCATCCGTTCGTCCATATTCAAACTAAATTTCCTAATCAACAAGGGCCATTGATAAAGTTCCATCATTAATTAGGTAGTAAATATAATATGGGTAGCAATTTTCACAATACAAGATTCTTGCGGCGCCACTAATAGCTCCACTGCTCACACTGTTGACTGTCTTGAACGAGATCTTTGAGGTCTTACACACATTAGATCTTGAGATCATGGTCCACATATAAGAATGTCACATGTTAATTACATGTGTATAAAATCCCTGATCACAGTGCACCATGGTATGCCATATGTTCACGACAACTTTGGGAATGCTTGTCATGTGCAATCAACAACTGATCTTAAGATCTAATGGGAGAAAAGTTGGGACAAAAAACGACCTCTAACATCTGCTTTGAGGACGTCAATGGTGCGAGTGGTTGAACCATCAATTGCGTCCTAAGAATATTTGGTTAAGAAACTCGCTACCCGTATGATATTTGCCCTACAATAGTATTGATCTCATTGACCAGGGGTTTATTACCTACATATCTCCCTCTCAATCCATATGTTTCATAGTAGGAGCAATGGTCAAGTCCAACCGGTTGAACCTGATTTTGTGTTCAATTAGTTTTACAGCCATTAGATACAAGAGAGTTTCCGTTTTTATTGCATGATGTCCACTCCAGATTTTCTTCTATCCAATCATTTGGAACCTCTGAATCACAATGTGTAGAGTTTTTGATGCAGTTGTAAGGCTGAATATGATCCGTACGATCTCCCATAAACCACGTGACACCATGTAGTGTCATCCGACCTCATCACCGAGTGAGCAGATTGACCTGTTCATTCATACTTCGGAGTGATTGGGTGGCATGGGTCAAATTCTCAACCAAAATTTCAAAATTTCGGTTGAGATCTCTCTGTTTTGGCTTGAACCGAGACACGAAAAAATGTAATTTATCGCCCACCCCCCGAAAATTCGAAATTATTGGCTGAAATTTTTTTTTGGGTATAAAACTCATAGGCCATATTCGGGTATTTCCCCAGTTATATCAAAAAAGCTCAGATTCCTGACAACTATGTTTCTTACAGATTCCTTGCAAACTCAGATTCCTGGCTTTCCCAGGTGTGTTCTTTTAGGCCTTAGAAAAGCTCTGTTTCCTGGCATTTTATAGAAACAAAAGATTTCCTGTGTTCTTTTAATTAATTCAGAAAAACACAGAATCGATTTACTTTAGGGACATCGTATGACCGTAGGAATGACGGTAGAGCATCCGATACCGTGTCGTAAATATTTGAAGGTCATTTTTGACCGTTGCACGATCCATGAAAAGTTAAATACTTCCGTCGGTGCAATTGTGTAAAAAAAATTCCTACAATTATACTACCCGATCGCCTAGCTCGGCTTGCCTTATGTCCGGCTTGGGTTGAGTTTGTCCGCCCTATGGCTGGAATCAGGTTGACACCTTGGCGGCTCGGGCTAGGGTCGGGCCATGGTCTGGCCCATTGACAACCCTTTTTTAAATTCACCCATGAAATTTGAGTTCACCCACTCTGAACCCATTAAATGCATGCTTTGAATCTGACGATCGAGATCATTTTTCGTTAAACTTTTTTTCGCAATAGATGTTTATATCATGAGCATACGATCAAATGGTTCGTTTTTTTATTTCACGCATCACACATCCTAAAAATGACCTTAAAATCAAGTTTGAGTGTAACGAGTGTCAGTTTGTATTTTTTCACCCTTTCTGGGATATGTGCCCCGCAATGTCAAACACAGACGATTGGATGACATGCTCATAATATCAAGATCCATCCTGAAAAAGATTGGGACGATAAACGATCTACATCATCTAATTAAATGCAGTCAATGCATTTCAGTGTGGGTGCTCACAAAGATTCGATGCATAAATTGTACCCATTGAAAAATGGGTACCTTTAATAGAACCCAATATCATTGATTGCTTTAAATTAGAGGATGGAGATCGTGTTTCGCCCCAATGTTGCACATAAGAAATTTTGATGTCATTAACGTACTATCATACGCCAATTTTCGATTCCACATGTCACATATCCCAAAAAGTGGTCATAAAATCGCGTGACACACATCATGTGCAAAAGTGACTTTAGGACCACGTTTTCAGGACCTGTGACATTTGGAATCGAAAATTGACCGTCTGATAGTAGGTTCATTGATTGGAGATCCCTTGTGTGAAAGATTGAAGCGAAGACGATCTCCTTCTTCTGATTTAAACACCCACCAAATCATTGATTATGGGCGTAGGTGCCCAACAAGAGTTGTAGGTGTCATTAAAAGTACAACTTAAGAGTACCTTTAAATCCACCCACCAAATCATTGAATTCACCCACACTTAAACACATTGACTTGGAAGAATTAGATGATGGAGATCGTTTATCCTCTCAATCTTTAACAAGATGGATTTTGAGATCATGGGCCTACCATCAAACGGTTAGTGGTTAATTTCTCGTGGCACACATCTCGAAAAAATGACCTTATCATCATGTGCACGTTCAAAATTGATTTTAACGTCTATTTTTTGGGCGTGTACACATGAAATAAAAAATCAATCGTCTGATGGTACGATCATGTTCTCAAGATCTATCGTGTGAAAGAAAAATTGACCTTAAAATTAAGAGCAAAGGAGACCTCACCGTACACCATGAGGTTGTTGCACACTCAAGCCCCACTCACAACCATTATTAAGACATATTTTATTTTTTTACTAAGGTTTGGTGCTTACTCCCTTTACCCAAATTAATTAAGAAGGTGACTTCTAAAATTGAAATCACTTCTTCTTCTTCCTCCAACCCAACCGTGAACGAGAGAGAGAGACAGAGCTTGTTGGTTTCTTCTTCCTCCAACGGGGAGGAACCAACGAACTAGAGAGGAGAAAAACCTTCTTCCTCCAACCGGTGAACCAAAGACGACCAAAAACTTACAAAAAGCTAGAGAGAGAGAGGAGCTTCTAGATTTATTATTGTTCAGTTTCCGATTATTTGGAAACGGAAAGTCTATCAAAACTCAGCTTTCGTCGGAATCTGCGTGAGACCCACTGCTATAGCCGAACATAAGAAACCCTTAGAAAAGCTCAAGAACCGTCACTTTCCGAGTTGCAATTTGGCTTCAGAGCAAATTCGAACGAGGCCATAGTTTTGCTAAAAAAACTATTTTTTTCTTCCTCCTCTTCCTTTTCTTCTTCTCACCGGAAACCCTCCTTTTCTTCCTCCTTCTCATACCTTTGCCAAGCTCCTCAAGTGGTGGCCGTATTTTTGAACTTTGATCAAGGTGATCTAAATGCCCTAGATTTTATTTATGTTAAACTAGAGATTGAGATAAATGGATTGATGGTGGTGGATTTGAAATCGGGTGATGGCTCAAAGCTTCAAGGGAGCTTCAATGGAGGTTGCTAGAGAAAGAAGATGAAGAGAGAAGGAGGAGAGAGTGGCTGCTCGGGAGTGGGGAATGAGAGGATAGAGAGAGGGGTTCTTTTTAAGGCCTCAGAGGACACAAGATTCCCATGGGTGTTGGGTCCCACCTTGACCACATCATGGCTCTCCATTTGGTCCTCTTGTGGACTATGGTTGACTTTGAGGTCCTCTCTTCAAGTGAAAGTCAAGATTCTTCTTTATCCAATGGATGCATGCTTTTTCAAGCATCTCTCACCATTAATATCTCTTGGACCAAATGAATTGTCCTTAATTTTTATTTTCATTCTGATTAAATTACATGGGATAGCCCCCTAAGTTCCACTAAATTATAAGCAATGCCACCAATTCATGTTATTACATACATCATATCTTTAGTGTTGGTTAATCTCATGTCATTGATGGTGGGTCAAAGGGTTTGACCAGTCCTTAAGTGGCTCATCTGATAGTTAAACTTGGACCAATTTGAATTGCATCAATTGTGATGGTCTATGTAAGTGTCTATAGAATTCGGGTGCAATATGTGGGTGCCAATTGGGTGTCACACACAATTCGATTAGTGTGGGTGCCCTTAAGGTGCCACACACAATTCGAGTGGGTGTCTCTACAAATTGATAGGGGGTGCCCTTATTGTTTTGTGTGTGTAGGGCCCTTCAAATTTTAATTGTGGGTGCAACACTAGTTTAGATAATAAAGTTTTTTTTCTTTCTACTTTATGTTCCAAATTTTATGATAATAGATATATATGTACTTTAAACGGACGAAAATTAACCTCACTAGTGTATATATATGTTCTAATAATGTTAAAGAGCTTAAAAAGACTAATAAAATAAAGTTCGACAAAATTCGGAGCATATTTTCAAAAAAAATTAGAATTTATAAAAAATTTAATCGAAATTTGACCAATCTACGGTTCAGGTCATGAACGAAACCGAAACTAAAACCGAGATTTTGATCCATGTCGGATGGGTTACTCCATACCACCTCTTACTAAAGATAAGAGTCCGAGCACATTAGCCATATGAATCTGTAACAAATTTATTCTAAATAGATTGTTACTTTTTCCCTCAAAAGGAGAACTACCATATGAATCTACAAACATTTGTATTGTTTTTTCAAGGAAGGAATTGAATCCATGATACGAAGAGAGGGTGCCACGCGCAGCTACTATTTGGGCGGAGAACAATAACCGGTAGAGGGGGTGGAGCATGGTTCTCGGGACTCGGATTAGCGATCGATGGCCGAAGCACCCATTCGCCTCCTCAACAATCACTTATGTTTTTACTCTTGTGTGTAGAAAATTGTTTCAATTATTGTTGTATTTTATAATTCAAATATGTTATAGTTCTCTCTTAGGTTTCATTTAAACTTTGAAGAATCCTTTTATGTCCACATAATAAAAGCTTTATGTTAGATTTGCACATTTTTATTTAATGAGTATGCTGAGATTAAACTTGAAACTTCAATGTTGCAATAAATGTTGTAAACCTGTCCTTTTCCACACAAGGTCTCTGGCACTTATATACAGGTAAAGGTAGCCTAGTACCATAGAAGAGGTAACTTACCTGGTCCAACACTAATTTTCAGCCACATGGCACCCAATCTCATGATCGGGTGTCATGGATATGAGCAGCTCGATGATCATATTTATTTTGTGAAAAAATTAAAATAAAAAATTGCACTGTCAATAGGGTCAACCATGGTGAGAAATGAAGGGTAAAAACCAAATGTGAACTTATTGTTCATTTTACGTGCAACTGACTCTTCTAATGACATGATTTTATATATTTTTCTTTCACAAAATAATTGTGATCATCTTGTTGCTCCTATCCATGGAATCCAATCATGTGATTAATACCGTATGGCTTTCAAATTAGTTTGGGAATAAATAAGTTACTCAGTTCTTTACCTATTTAACAAATTGTAATATCGTAATAGAAAACCAATTATTGAAAAGTATTGTTATTTAAATTTAGTGTGGGACCAGGAGAGTTGGACGGGCTGGCCCTGGGCCAAGGCCCAAGAGGCGGCCGCTTCAGGCCCTCAACTATTTAGGGGCCCCAAATCATGGAAGTCTTTATTTTTTACTATTTTGTTGTTTAATATAATTTTAAATGTATAAATGTATTAAAATGAACTCATTGTTTAGTTGGTTAAGTGACAAGTGTTGTTTTACTTTTTACCCGACAGGTGGGTTCAACTCTTCTTAGGTCTCATATTTACATTCTTTTAAAATGTGTCATGGATCGGGTTTCGGCCGGGTCGGTGCAGGTCATTGGTCGGGTCACTGGGCCAGGCCAGCCATATATATTAGCCTAGTAGATTCTCTAGCCCAATTTTTGATCGGACCAGATTTGTTTGATCAAATCCTTTATGTATAAGGTACTTCTAAATGTGTGCATTCTCCGAAAGCACTCATGTCCCAGATCCCTTGATAACCATCATTCCTTCGAATGAGATGATGGAGATCACTTTTCAGACTTATCTTTCATAAAATAGATCTTCAGGTCATGGCTCACCTATTAGACTATCAATTTTTATTCCATATGTCCCAAATCCCCCAAAAATGGCCTTGAATCATATGGCACACATCACGATCAGATGTGATTTTATGACATTTTTTTGGGATCTATGACACTTTGAATGATTAACCGACTGTTTGATAGGTGCACCATGATCTCAAGATCTATTGAGCGAAAGATATGGGTGAAAAACGATCTCCATCATATGATTCAAAGGATTCAATGGTTTTCAAGGGGTCTGAAAGTACGACGCATGTGATATCGACTTTTCAATTCTAAGTCAGTTGATATCGACTGTTTAAACCGTTGATTTTTATTTTTTTTAAAGAGGAGATATCACTTTTTTTTATGTCAATCTTTGGCACCATCGATCTTTATATTATGACCTTTAAATCAAACAACATCGATATTGCTTCACATCGTGTAAATAGGCGATTTTTTTTTTTAAAGAGGCAATATCACCTTTTTTCGTGTCAATCTTTGGCACCATCGATCTTCATATTATGGCCTTCAAATCAGACGGCATAGATGCTCTTTCACATTGCATAAATATAAAAAGTGCAAATTTTTAAAATTTTAAACTATGTAGAATAATAACAAGGGTAAGAATGGGTATTTGAGACATTTTGTGCTAGCTGGAATTGGCTCGGCTAAAAGCTGGTCGGTTTGGGTAAAGGTGAAACTATAGGGTTTCTGACGGAAAAGGTATATCTGACAGGGTCGATTAGGGAAATTTCCCTATATATAACCACTGCCCTCCAACGTTTGAATGTTGAGCAAATGTCTAGATCACATGCCACGTGGCATGTGATCCCCAAAAAAATTCATTTTGGGATATGTGCCACATGGCATGTGATCTATTTAAAAAAAAAAAACCCTTTTTTGACCTTAAAAAATATAGTCAAATATTAGGTTCCGCCTAACATACTTGGTGCATCAAATTTTGGCCAACTTTGACCACGTTTTGAATGGTGGATATGATGTTTTTCAAATTAATTTTTTTTTTTTGAGATGGGTGTGGTCGAACTTGTGCATGTGACCACAACGTTGGATCTGCAGATTAGGTGCCATTTAGCATCCAAATGGGACTTGCATAGGGTTTAACGCTAAGTGGCTAACCTAGCCTTACCACTTCCATCTTTATATATATATATCATGTAAAAGGGTGGAGCCCTCTCATGATAAAAGAAGGGAAATTTACGTGATCGACCCTGTCAGATACACCTTTTCCGTCAGAGGCCCTATATTTTCACTTTTATCGAAACTGATCAACTTTTAGCCAAGCCAGTTCCAGCTAACACAAAATGTCTCAAATACCTCTTCCTACACTTTTTATCGTTCTACATAGTTTAAAATTTTAAAAATTTGTACTTTTTTATATTTACGCGATGTGAAACAATATCTATGCCATCTGATTTGAGGGTCATAACATAAAGATCGATGGTGCTAAAGATTGATACGAAAAAAATGCGATATTACCTCTTTTAAAAAAAAATCACCTATTTACGCAATGTGAAGCAACGTCTATGTCGTATGATTTAAAAGTCATAATATAAAGATGGATGGAGACAAATATTGACACGTAAAAAGAGTCAATATCGCCTCTTTTAAAAAAATAAAAATAAAAATATTTGTTTGTTTCAGGAATCGATATCGACTCTTTAGTGAGTCGATATCGATTATTTAAACAAACAAATATATTTTTTTTTGCGATATTGATTTTTTTTTCGTGTTAATTTTTTGCACAATAGATCTTTATATTATGACTTTCAAATCATATGACATAGATGCTGCTTCATATCGCGTAAATAGGCGATTTTTTTTTTAAAAGAGATAATATCACCTTTTTTCGTGTCAATCTTTGACACCATCGATTTTTATATTATGGCCGTCAAATCAGACGACATAAATGCTACTTCACATTGCGTAAATATAAAAAAGTGCAAATTTTTAAGATTTTAAATTATATAGAACTATAAAATGTGTAGGAAGGGGTATTTGAGAGTTTTTGTGCTAGTTGGAACGGACTTAGCTAAAAGCTGGTCGATTTGGGTAAAGGTGAAAGTATAGGGTCACTTGACAAAAAAGGTGTATCTAATAGGGGCCATGGTATATTTCCCTAAAAATAATCAAGGAGGGTGCCACTACCGGCCTATAAAGCTAAAGCAATTCTTTAATTTAGGAAAATTTGCATTTTCGGCCCTATAAGTTCGCGTATTTGCAGAAACGGCCCTATAGTTTCATCACTTGCATAACAGGCCAGTTGCAAGCCTAGCCGGTTCCACGTCAGCAACCAACGGCTTTTTAAATTAATATATATATTAAAAATAACTTTTCAAGTATAAAAGTAAAAGTTTACTTTTAAACTTATTCATTCTTACTTTTACCTTTTAACTTTTTGCTTTTCTGTAAAAACGAGAGCGGCGGCTTATCGGCGAGAAAGCGGAAAAATACTCACAGCAAATTTTCAGGTAATTTTTTTTTTCTACATTTAAACACATTCAATCATCAGATATGTTTCTTAACAATCCGCTAACTTACCGATAACTTACCGCTAACTTACATTATCGGCCGCTAACTTACATTATCGATCGCTAACTTACATTATCGGCCGCTAACTTATATTATCGACCGCTAACTTACATTATCAGATGCTAACTTATATTATCGGACGCTAATTTACATTATCGGCCGCTAACTTACATTATCGGTCGCTAACTTATATTAGCGTCCGATAATGTAAGTTAGCGGCCGCTATTGTAAGTTGTCGGAAATGTTTGAACCTCACTTATTTTGCTAATTAATTATTTTTATGTATATTGTAGTTCACTCTAAGTGATTATAAAATGACTATGTCTCTAAAGCCTTTCGGGAAATGTTCTGGTGTTGGTGTTAAGAAATTTTACTTGCACTGTAATGAAGAGAGGAAGAAGATTTTAGATGGTTCAGTTTTCAGTCATTTGTTTAAGATAAATGAGAAATTAGGATTCATTGGTGATTTGGTTGATGCTATTTTAAGCTTTTGGGTTAAAGATAATATTTTCAAGGTTAGAAATACCACTGTGCTGTTGCAAGAGTCCGATATAGCATTAATTTTAGGCCTTAATATGTTGATGGAACCTGAGTATGAGAAGGTGGCCGTGCCAAAGGAAGAAACTATTCAATACAAATTCTTTCGGGGGAAGCCGGCTAAAAGACCTTGTATTGAAGAATTAGTTGATGGTGCTGATTTATCCAACGATGAATTTTTGAAACTATCATTATTGTGTCTCTTATGTTCTTTTTTACTTCCGGACACATACCAGGAAATGGACGCTCGGTACTTGGCACTAGTAGATAATATTGAAGAGTTCAACAAGTTTTCGTGGGGCCTGATTGTTTACAATAATTTAGTAGATAGTATATTAAAAGCATACAACAGAAGGGAAATGGCGAAAAAGTCAGAAAATGGGCAATACAATATCTACGGATGCACTATCGCCCTACAAATTTGGGCGTTTGAGCACTTTTCTGGAGTCGCCATCGCTCATACTGAGCTCAAATATCCATTTCTCAGGCTAATGAAATGGGAAAGCCCGAAATTCAGCCGTAATCCTAATTTATATCAAGAAAATTTTTTAAAGTCTAAAGTTATCTTAGAGCTTGAAGCTGTAAAGTACGAATTACAGTATAGATCGGTTCGACTCTTTTTTGTGCAAAGAGAGATGAAAAGGGAGCAGGAAAAGGTCGAGGAGCCTGGTGATGAAGAAGATATATATAAATACGACGATGTTCCAAGTTACAAAACACGTCCTCTAGAAAGAGACGAAGAGCTGAAAAGCCGAGATGATGACGACGACGATAAGGATGACGATAATGACAGCGACGAAGACGACGAGTATGAAGTCGTTGTACGTCAGCATGCTGAATCAAAGGGCAAAAGCAAATAAGAGATTAGGCCCCAGCCAACAAGAGAACAGCCTGTTAGGCAACCCAGCCTAACCAAAGAAGTAACGGAGCTTAGAAAAGAATGCAAGACGCTCCACATGGCTGTAAAAGAAATGACTTCCGACGTGCATTTATAGTGCTTAAAAGGCAAGCACTCAAAATTGAACATCTAGGGAGAAAAAAGAAGACTCTCCAAGAGCAAATTGGGTCATTACAAGAGGAAGTAGGGTCACTAAAACATCGGGTCCAAAATTTAATAGAAAGAAATGCCTCAATGCAGAAGGACCTTGATGCAGTCACATCTCATTTGACGAATGTACTAAACCATTTTTCTTTTTAAATTTGAAAAAATTATATGTTTTTAAAGATTAATTCCAAATTCACTTGTAACTTACATTATCGACCGATAATATAAGTTATCGGTCGATAATTTACATTATCGATCGATAATGTAAATTATCGGCCGCTAATATAAGTTAGCGGTCGATAATTAATATTATTGGCCGCTAACTTATATTATCGGTTGATAATTTACATTATCAATCGACAATGTAAATTATTGACCGTTATTTAGATTAGCGAACGATAAGTTACATTATCGATCGATAATGTAAATTATCGACCGATAACTTATACTATCGATCGATAATGTAAATTATCGACCGATAACTTATATTATCGGTCGATAAAGCGGTCGTTAATTTTATCACAAATATAAATTTTTTTTGTAAATAATAGCAGTGTTTAAGTATTTTGTAATTATGCAGGATAATATTCTTTCATCTATTCTATTTGATACCTTCGTTCCCCCTGCCACTCAGCCTACAGCTTCTAAACCTACTGCTCCTCCACCAAGCCATCAATCCACTGCCCCTAAACCCTCTGGCCCAAAACCCACTGCTCCCCAACCTACCCATCAATCCACTGCCCCCAAAACTTCTTTCCCTAAACCCTCTGGCCAAAAACCCACTGCTCCCCAACCTACCCATCAATCCACTGCCCCCAAAACTTCTTCCCCTAAACCCTCTGGCTTAAAACCCACTGCTCCCCAACCTACCTATCAATCAATTGCCCCTAAAACTTCTTCCCCTAAACCCTCTGACCCTAGACCCACTGCTCCTCAACCAAGCCAAAAACCCACTGCTCCTCGACCTACCCATCAAATCACGGCCCCCAAAACTTCTGGAGCTCCTCCACCTCCTAAACAACCCTTGGTGGAAGTCGGTGATGAGGGCTCTCCTCTTACCCAGCCTTCTCGTGAGTCACAGCCGGCATCCCTCAAATCAATTTTTATTAAACTATCAACTGGAAAAAGTAAAGCCGAGGGATATGACTTACGTGCTCGAAAGAAGAGAAAGACTCCGACAAGTAAAGGCATTATAAAAAAACCAAGATTGGTTGTGGAGGAGGAGGAGGAGGATGAGCCAAAATCGATGGAGCACAAATATATGCTCAGTTTTTGGAACCGGCTGAAGGGAGAGGACAATGTGATCGTCAATACTGTTATGGGTGTTGACATCAGTTGGTCTTTTAAATGTTCCCAAAGGACGCTCGTGGCTTGACAATGAAGTTATCGACGCATACTCGAGAGTCCTTGAAGTTATCAACGATCAAACGTTCACGGCAAATGCCGAAAAAGCTGGTTCGCTTCTGTGTCCGCCCTGGTAAGGTTTTAACTATTTATTGTTTCATTTATTTCATTTATGTATCTTTTCATTCACACTTCTTTTAATTTATTTACTTAGTACATAATTCTGTTTCAGACCATGTTTATAGCGGACGAGAAAAAATATAAAAAATTTATCGATAATGAAGGTCTAGCCGCACTTAGCGACTTTGATAAGTGGCAGGCCTACTGTGATGAGTGGAAGGTTCGTAACAATTTAAAGCCGTTTGAACCATTACTCACAAATGATAAACGCGGAATTCACGCGGTAGACTATGGAACGATATATTTTTTAATACTATACTTCGCTTTATTTAACGTTAACGGGTTTTAAATAAAATAAAATTAATTATTTAAATTTCCGTTTCCATTTTTATGCATATTTATCTTCCGATGCATAGCCAAAAACATAGCCACTGGGCGTTGGCTATAATTTCATTAGTTGAGCATGAAATTAAATTAATAGCTCCAGCAGACCGAGAGTGCTCAAAGAGGTTCGAAGAGTATAAAGGGTGTCTATTGCATCACCTTCCGCGTCTTCTTTATACTGTCGGTTTAAAGTCAGCTTTCGATCAACAGTGGAAGGTATCGGTGTTCAACAGTGTTATTCTACTGATCCAAACCAACGGTTGGGACTGCGGTGTATATGTTTTGAAGTACATGAAATACTTCTCCCAACTGCAGAATATTGATTTCGAAGAAAAGCAAATGCAATAATTTAGAGCAGAAATTGGGCATTTAATGTGCACATTTGGGAAAAAGAGTTAAACTACTTTATATTTCATATCTTTGTAAAATTTTATAAATTTTTTTTGTATATAGATTTTTGTAACAATAACAACTTGTGTAATTTTTGTTGTATCAAATATAATTCTCCTAAAAAGAGAATTGTATTTGATCTTCAGATTTCACAATGTCCGATGACTTAGGTCATCGGCCGATAGATGATTAATGGTCTCCTTGTGACATGGCCTCCATTAAGTCATCGACAGCTGATTGTTCGCTAAAAAATAGCTTATGATACTAAGGCTATGTTCTTAAAAATTTATTTAGATGATGAATGATGATTAATGGTCTCCTTCATCTGATCCAAAGCAGTTTATTTTGAATCGTGAAATGTGGCCCATAGAAATCTGTCAAGTAATATAAGTTTATTTTACGTGGGTTTATTAACTATATAGTCCACTTGTGCTCCATTTGGCACTCAAATTCGAACAAATTTACACGAGCGACGGTTATGACCGTATTCGTTATAATTTTTACATCACAGTGGTTGAATTTCACCTTTAGATCTTATTCTTCGTTTCTTCGGACGACCGGCTTGACGTATTTTGTGCGGAGGCAAAACTTGAATGTCGTCTCTTTGCGAAGTCCATTAGCTCTTATCAACGGTCGGGACAAAGTGTTCTTTGTAAGTTTCCCTAAATAAATTACTGGTAAACCAGTGCTTACAAAATTAGGGGATCTCTCTTTCTCTGTTTCGGCGCGATAATGCAGCGATTGCATGTGAACATGGTAATCCAAGAATAGCCCAACGTCTACATGTACATGTTCGCTTATCTAGATCAATACTGTGAGTGTAATTACCATGTTTAACTTGAAATATATCATGACCATATGGTATAACATTTTTTTGACGGGCCCATCCTGAATTTCGTATTATGTATTTTTCGGCCATCGGTGTTAACACGTATGTCATTTTATTTCCTTCCTCCTGACGGCGAAGATAAAATTCGACTACCTTTGTACGAATAGTTTCTAACATGCTCACGATCGGTTCTTCTCTTGCTATTTTCAACACACTATTTATGCTTTCAGTTATATTAGTTGTCAACATATCATAACGCCTCCCTTGAAAATAAGCACGCGCCCATAAATGATCACCAATTTCTTTAATCCATTTTGTACATTTCGGGGGGGCGTCGTCTTCGATTTTTTGCATAATTCTTTTAAATTTTACTTCCGAAAATGCACGGGCAGCAATCCAGAAAAGCGGTCTAGAGATTGTATCCTTATATGTATCAAACAGATTTAGAGCTAGGTGTCGCATACAGTAGCTGTGAAAGGCGTTAGGAAAAACTTTTTCCACAGTTTCCATCAAACCTTTCTGTCTGTCTGATATCAATACAAGCTGCTCTTCAAAGTCACCGATTACACGTCTCCCTAATAGATCAAGGAACCATGTCCAATGATCTTCATTTTCTTTCAGTACAATGTCGAACGCTATAGGGAATAAATGTCTATTCCCGTCTATCCCCGTAGCTATTAACAACACTCCATTGTATCGTCCATGCAAATGTGTTCCATCTACCGATATTATTCTTCGTAAAGTATTACGAAAGCTTCAAATGCAAGGTCCGAATGCCACGAAGAATCTTTGAAATGCATTATTAGGCTCGAGACACAATTTGGTCTGTACGTCTAGATCGATCCGCTGTAATTCGGCGACATATGATGGTAACATCTTAAATTGCTCCTTTCAGCTACCTCGGATGTCATTCAATGCCATTTCTTTTCCTCTCCCTGCTTTCCAGTAACCTACTGTTATACCGTATTTTTTTTCAATATAAAAAATTATTGAAGCAAGAGTTCAAAGCCCTTTAATAGCTTATCTCTCACGAATAAAGCTATTCACGATATCGTACATTGGCGATGTCCGCTTCCGAAAGCTGGCATTCCGCACGTATGTTTCGGGTGGAAAGTTTTCACAGTAAATGTGTCCACACCTACTAAATTCGATGCATGTATTCACTAAGCACATCCTACTTCAACACACCTCGCCGTAACTCGAAGAGGACTGGTTTTTATTGGTTTAATCTGAAAATTATTTGCTATTGCAAATTCTTTAAGAGCTTTTTGAAAGGATTTCTTATTTCTAAACGCCTAACCAATGGTAATTTTTGACAGCCCAGATTTTGGCACTCCAAAACCCGTGTCATCAGCACGATCCTCCAGACCATTGTGATGTGGGCTCGCGGTGTGGCCATTCGAGCCAGCCACAGGGCCACTTTTACCACTAGTGCGTCAGGCATTGGTGGGTTGAAGCTGGGGCATCGTCGGTGCGTCACCAAGTCATGAGGGCTTCGCCATTGGTACTCTAAGAGCTTCGGTCGTGGGCCAGGAGGGCACGCGACATGGTGGCAGTTGGTCGTGATGCAGTGCCAGCAAGGCACGAGATGCGGACGCGACTGAGCCAAGTTGGGTTAGCGATGCAGGAGGGCGTTGCGGTATGTCAAACCAAGGGGTTTGAGGTCCTCCTGCCATTTAGGCACTATTAATGTTTAAACCATATATATGGGGAAAGGATCTAATAGCCACGTGACGTGTTGCTGGCCTAAGTGATCCCCTACGCAATGCGTATGATAGCCTTGTGGGCTTGAGTTCGCGCATCCGGGCCTCGCATAGGTGTTAGGTCGCTCCTGTCGCGTCGTGCGCTGGAGTCATCGTGTTGGTGGTCCACGACCACCCTCACGGTACGGACCTAAACTCTAAGTGGGGCTGCCCCTAGGAATATCACTGCGTATAGCTATATGAGTTGCATTCGAGAATCCGCACAGTTTTTTACCTAATGCGTTACCGTGCAGGTTTAAAACACGAGTAGGCTGATCTAGTACGTGAAAAGTTAGTTGTCGCACGAGAGATTACGTCGCAAAGAGTAACTCCGTGACATTTGGTATCAGAGCCTAGAGATGGCTGAAGGGACTAGTAGTGGTACACATAAACGAACCAGGGAACGTCTAGATGACCTTGAAGGTCAAGCTGAATAGTTGGAGATAGTGGTTTCGCTTGTGGCAACCCATGCAAAACGATTGAGCAAATAGGAAGAAAACCACACCACGTTAGCGGAGAACGTGGAGATCCTTGCTGAAGATACGAGGGGCACCGTCGAAGCCCTTTGTTTGCAGATTGATTAATTGACCACTAAGATGAACGTCCTGATGAGGGCGATTGGTTCTGGGACTGTTCAACAGCCAGAAACTCCCCAACGGAAGGTCAAGATACCCGAGCCGCGGTGCTACGAGGGTGCTCGAGATGCTAAGGAATTAGAGAATTTCTTGTGGGATATTAAGCAATACTTCCATCTCGTCCCGCCTGCTACCGAAGCGATGAAAGTGGTCACAACGACCATGTACCTTGAGGGAGATGCCAAACTGTGGTGGCGTACATGCTACACAGAGATTCAAAATGGTCATTGTGTCATAAACACATGGGAAGACATAAAGAAAGAATTGAAAGTAAAATTCTTGCCCGAGAACATTGACTATATCGCTCGGCGAAAGCTACGGAAGCTACAGCACACCAGCACAGTGAGAGAATATGTGCGGCAGTTCTCCGCTTTGATGTTGGACATCAGGGAAATGTTCAAGAAAGATAAAATATTCTACTTCCTTGAATGCCTTAAGCCATGGGCCCAGGCTGAATTAAATAGAAGGACACTACCAGACCTTACAGCCGTGGTGGCAGCTGCAGAGCGACTAACGAACTATGGGCCCTCAGATCAAAATAAGAAGATGCCACACAAGAATAGAAGTGGTTCGAAGAATTCGCCAAAAGCTAATAAGAAAAGTAAGAGCAGCACGCAGGAAAGCAAGACTACATGTGTGACCAGGTACGAAGCCTTTGAGTTTCTAGTAATGCCCTTTGGGCTGACTAATGCCCTAGCCACCTTCTGCACCCTAATGAATGAGTTGTTCCATGCCTACCTCGACAAGTTCGTGGTGGTGTACTTAGACGATATCGTTGTGTACAATAATACATTGGAAGAACATCTCAACCACCTCCAAATCATCTTCAAGATACTGCGAGAAAATCAGCTCTATGTCAAGAAGGAGAAGTGTTCATTTGCACAAGAGCAGATTATGTTTTTGGGACACTGTATTGGGGGAGGAAACATCAGTATGGACCTTGAGAAAGTTCGTGCAATCCAAGACTGGAGAGTGCCAGAAGGCGTGACCGAGTTGCGGTCATTTTTGGGTTTGGTAACTATTACAGAAGGTTCATCCCCGATTATTCACACCGTGTGGCACCATTGACTGACCTATTGAAGAAGGATCGACCGTGACTGTGGTGGGAAAAATGCCAGAGGGCATTTGAGGATTTGAAAGCGGTGGTCATGAGTGACCCCGTGCTGAAGCTACCTGATCACTCCAAGCCATTTGGGGTACACACGGATGCTTCCGACTATGCGATAGGAGGAGTATTAATGCAAGAAGAGCATTCAGTGGCCTTTGAGAGCAGAAAGTTGAATGATACCGAGCGGCGGTATACGGTTCAAGAAAAGGAGATGACAGTAGTAGTACATTGTCTAAGGACGTGGAGGCACTACCTACTTGGGTTGAAGTTCCTAGTGATGACCGACAATGTGGCAACCAGCTACTTTCAGACACAAAAGAAATTATCGCCGAAACAGGTCCGTTGGCAAGATTTCTTGGCCGAGTTCGATATAGACTTGGTGTACAAGCCTGGCAGGACCAACCAAGTCGCAGACGCTTTGAGCTGTAAAGCAGAGTTAGCAGCATTGAAAGTTCAGTTAGCAGCGTTAAAAATTGAAGAACAAACTGCAGCTAGCCGCATTAGTTCGACTATCCCCGATAGATTGCGCGATGGGTTAAAACTAGATCCACTCGCGAGGACCCTACTATAGCAGATACAAGAGGGGAGAACACGACGATTCTGGACTGAGGAAGGACTGTTGATGACAAAAGGGGGCCGTTTCTATGTGCTGAAAGTGAAAGAACTTAGAAAGGAACTCTTGAAAGAGTGTCATGACACATTGTGGGCTGGTCATCCAGGAATTCATTGCACACTCGCCTTATTGGAAAGGCGCTTCTACTGGCCTAAGATGGAAGAGGACATAGAGGAGTATGTCAGGACTAGCCTGATATGCCAGCAGGACAAAGTGGAAAGAGCTAAACCATTTGGACTCCTGCAACCGTTGCCAGTGCCATCTAGACCATGGGAGAGCATCTCCTTTGACTTCATCTCTGCATTGCCCAAAGTAGGGACACTCGGGTCCATCCTAGTAGTTGTGGATCGGTTATCAAAATACGCTACATTCATTCCGGCACCGGTGAATTGTAATGCAGAGCAGGCTACACGATTATTTGTCAGTAATGTTGTGAAACATTGGGGAGTAAAGTAAGTGAATGTCAGTGATAGAGATCCACGGTTTGCTAGCAAGTTTTGGTCGGAAGTTTTTCAGCTCCTAGGAACAAAACTGAACTTCTCATCCAGCATGCATCCACAAACAGACGGATAGACAGAAAGGGTGAATGCTATTTTGAAATAATATCTGAGACATTTTGTCAGTGCCAACCAAAAGAATTGGGTTCAGTTGTTAGACGTGGCACAATTTTATTATAATCTGCAGAAGAGTTCAGCCTCAAATAAGAGCCCATTTGAATTAGCAACTGGCCAGCAACCGTTAACGCCACATACAATTACTATAAGATATACTGGGTTAAGTCCGACAGTCTACCATCTTGCCAAGGAGTGGCAGAGGAATGCAGAGATTGCTAGGGCCTATCTGGAAAAGGCCGCTAAGCGAATGAAAAAGTAGGTCGATCAGGGTCGATACATCGAAAGGTAACGAAGCGATGAAGTTTTGGTAAAACCTAATCCGAAGCAGCTCAAATTTTTCAGAAGAAAGCATGCAGGATTAGTTCGTAAGTATGATGGGCCATTTTCGATCACGAAGAGGATTAATGATGTCTCATTTTGAGTACAACTTCCTTCCCGATTAAGAATGCATTTGGTATTTCACGTCAGTTGTTTGAAGCCATATCAAAGAGACCTGAATAATCCAGGAAGAAGTTTGTTAACTCATGTCACCCAGATGCCAATTTACAGTTAAAGAGACAGGTTGAAGAAATTCTTACACACAGACGTAGTAACCGGGAAGATAGCAGTCAGAATGAATTTCCTGTGGAGTACCTTTTGAAGTGGAAAGGCCTGCAAGAGGCTGAAATTACATGGGAACTTGAGAGTACCCACCCGTCCTTCCAATCCGCCCTGAAGAAGTACTGAAAGCGCGTCGAAGAGGACGTCAACGCAACTAAGTAGGGGAGGATGTGACGTGGGCTCGCGGCGTGGCCATTCGAGCCAGCCGCAAGGCCACTTGTACCACTAGTGCGTCAGGCATTGGTGGGTTGAAGCTGGGGCATCGTCGGCGCGTCACCAAGCCATGAGGGCTTCGCCATTGGTACTCTAAGAGCTTCGGTCGTGGGCCAGGAGGGCACGCGACATGGTGGCAGTTGGTCATGATGTAGTGTCAGCAGGGCATGTGATGCGGACGCGACTGAGCCAAGTTGGGCTAGCGATGCTGGAGGGTGTTGCGGTATGTCAAACCAAGGGGTTTGAGGTCCTCCTACCATTTAGGCACTATTGATGTTTAAACCATATATATGGGGAAAGGATCTAACAGCCACGTGACGTGTCGCTGGCCTAAGTGATCCCCTACGGAACGCGTATGATAGCCTTGTGGGCTTGAGTTCACGCATCCGGGCCTCGCATAGGTGTTAGGTCGCTCCTGTCGCGTCGTGCGCTGGAGCCATCGTGTTGGTGGTCTACGATCACCCTCACGGTGCGGACCTAAACTCTAAGTGGGGCTGCCCCTAAGAATATCACTGCGTATAGCTATATGAGTTGCATTCGAGAATCTGCACAGTTTCTAACCTAATGCGTTACCGTGCAGGTTTGAAACACGAGTAGGTTGATCTAGTACGTGAAAAGTTAGTTGCCGCATGAGAGATTACGTCGCAAAGAGTAACTCCGTGACACCGTGCCCTAAAACTATGCACGGAACATTGGTATAACAAATAATGATAAATAAATAAAGTAAATGATTTCATAAAGTGAAAAAGTAATATGCCCATCTGGCATAAACAAAAGACAGTTCTACTTTCATGCCACTGCATAAACAGAGAATCGATCCGAACCATCGGTGATAAACTGATCACCCCAGATGGTTCGCCAAAAAGAATTATCCATCTAATTACATTGTTTGACAAAATAAAGGCTTGACATACCAATCCGTATAATCCGCTCAAAAACTCTCTCTCAAAGTACTTAGCGGAGTCTCCTAGAAGAAGTCCTCGAGAGGAGGCTCAAACTCGTCTCCAGGCACGTAATCCGAATCACCCGGATCTACGTCTCCCGAAGCCTCAGCTGCTGCTAATAAAGGACCCGCGACGTATAGTCTAAAGGGTGAGCTACATCCTAGCTCAATAGGGAACAACACAATGAAAATATAAATCAAAATCTCACATATATTCCATGATATTCTAAGCATGATGTGTTTATGTATTTGCTAGAAAAATAATTTAAAAGATGATGATTTGCATTCAAATTTACTGGTAATTTGCATGTCTTACTTTACTGTTAACTTATCATGAATGACACTGAGCATGCCTAAAACAAAACTTAAATCTTCAACTTAAGTAATCCCCGAGCAATATAGCATCGAGCCCCGATGGAATACCCACCATCGTCGCCTAAATAGACAGTTCTTAAATGTATTCCTTAGGAATACGACCCAAGCCCCTTTCTCAATAGGCGGCGGGATTAATCACATCTCAACATCCCTGGGATGTACTTACTGTGTACGGATATACCTCTGCACTGGTGTACGGATTGACTGCAGTACCGATCACAGATATCCTGTCGCGTCAGTCGTGGGTATCCCACCACGTCGGTGGGGTATTCTAAACAAACCTCAAATAATAAAAATAACATATGCTTTACATATAGTTGTTCACCGTGTAAAGTGCTATCTTATATTAGTTATGCCTCTACAGTAGTTATTCAATATTGTTTACATCCCTGGGATGTCTTATTTACTCACATCACACTGATGCCTTTATTACTTTCTCATCCCCTGGGGATGTCTCATTCTCATTTGATTCCATAGTCTCAGTTACTCGCATCACACAGATGCCTTTATCACATTCTTGGTGTCACACACACCCATTTTTATAAAGCTTTTCACAGTTAAAACATTTTCAATTCTGATAACTATATCACTACATACATGCTTTTGCAATTAAAGTACGTGTTCAAGGTGTTCCCTACCTCAAGTCTCTGAAGGTCAAAGCATCAAGGTCCCACGCGGCTCCTTGTGCTCGCTTTCACATGTACCACCTATGGTACATAATAACACATGTAACACATCACTAAAGATGCAATAGAAAAGGTCCTAGACCCTCCATGAACCTCAAAGTCTAATTAAGAAGTCAAGTGATTCTGTCAAAATCGATTAATCGATTCCCAAAATCGATTAATCGAAATCCAAAATGGATTAATCGATCCCATATCGATTAATCGAAATCCTTAACCTAGTAAAGTCGATTCTCAAATCGAGTGGTTGAAAGTCTAAAATCGATTAGTCGATCCCAAATCGATTAATCAAAATCCAAAATCGATTAATCGATTTCTCAACTCAATTAGTCGATTTCCCCAGGTCTTATTTCTCCAGCCACTGGAAGTACCCAGTCGATTAGTCGATTTCCAAATCGATTAATCGAACTTCCAAATCAATTAGTCGAAATCCACATTGATTAATTGAAATCGGGCATCCCTGACTTTTCAACTTATGGGCCAAAATCGATTAATCGAACCTCGATTTCGATTAATCAATTTGGCCATATTCAGCCCCCTTTCGGGCTGTTCTTCTAAAACTCATTCCTTTTCTTTTTCCCTCTTTTTCTAAGTCTTTAATCTATCATATTAACTGTGCTAGACTGAATTTAACTCATCAATTCCCTAAGTATTGAAATCTAATACAACATACCTCAATAAATCTTTTAAAGGGTTGATTTGTTGGGTTTGATGGCTAGGGTTCCATCTTTTCTCTTCAACGGCTCCTTAAGCGTTGAATCAGCATTCAATGCTCTAATCTCCTCTTGATTTGCCTTAACTCCTAGCCTCCATAACTCCTCTTTACTCCCTCTCTCTCTCTCTCTCTTCTTAATTCCTTCACCAACCAAGACAAGGGTTTCTAGGGTTATTAAAACCCTTATATCTTCCTTCCTGTTTCGGTGTTAAGCGCATACACCAGAGATAGGTGTATGTAGCTCTAAACCAATAACATTCACTACACTTAAGTCACATTTGTATCATATCAGTTCATCACTTCATGTATTCAATGTTTGACCAGCACTTGGTCCAACCTACGACCAGTCGGGCACAAATCCCGAGGTTAAAGTTTAACGCTCAATTTTTTAGGATATTACATAATTGGTCCCCCTTCATACATTTCCTCATCATCCGAATCCATATACTCTTATTTCGAGTCATTAAGCTGATAGTCTTCATCTACCAGAGGTTAATCAATTCCCCTATTAGTATGAACACGCGAAGTGGGAGACGGCGGTGCTTCATTATTTTCAGGATCACTATCACAGTCATCGACTGGATGGTTATTACGTGATTGGGATTGAGCCCGTCGATGTTCGTTTGGTTGATGTGCAGTTGTTTGGATTGATGTTGGCCGATGCGGGAATGTTTAATGTACGAGAGGTTGTTGTGTTGAAGGCTTGATTATCGTTGGCTCCGAAACTATTGGTTCGGAAGGCCATTGATATGGACTAAGGCTGACTAAAAATGTTTCTCACTGATTTACCGAATCGAAGTTGAACTGAGATGTATCATGCATCGAATTCATTTGATGACAATATCCCTGATCTTCACCTCCTTCACTCATTGGAATGTCTAAAGAGGGTTGCTCCAGAGGCCTACTGTAGGGGCAAAATCGTATATTCAAATTTCTATCATCGTCGACTATCATCGGTGCAGCGATGCTCTCCTCTTCAAACCATATTTCTTGATTTCCAATCAAATGTTCTGTTCTCACACCACCATCATCTTCGTTTGTTTCCTGGAACGGTTGAAATGCTTCTAAAGACGATAAATTTTCTGCGGCGGTAGTGACTAATGATTTTTTGATATAAATATTTATCACACCATCACCAATACGATATGCTCTAAATATGTTTGTAAGATCATCAAAGTCGGACAATTCAGCAAACACAAGCTCATTCCCTATGCGTAATGAAACCGTTAGTGTAATAGAATGTTTTTCTGGTTGTATCCTACTGACCTTGTATATTTTCTCCATAAAATCATCAAATAATATATTATCCGTGACAGTGACAATCCTCCGATGTCCTCCATTGTAAGTATTATCTCCCACACGGACGAAATCAAAATGGCAAAGAAGGGAAACATCCATTTCAACCTACAATATTTTACAAAATAAAAATTGGTTGGTTAAAAGGGTAATACTTGACTTAGCGCTATAATATAAAAAAATAAAATTTGGTTGGTTAAAAGGCTATCTTAAGATGTCGATAGATATCTTATGATATCGGTCGCTATCCAAAGATATCGGTCGATATCTTAGGCTATCGGCTGATATCTTAAAATATCGGTCGATGTCTTAGGATATCGGCTGCTATCTTACCTAGTTTGGTCTACCTTGTATATGTTAAAAATGAAGGGAAAGCAATATCTTACAAAGATAATGGGAAAATACCTTACCTAGCCTGTTGTAGTTCTCTGAGTTATACCAACTTTAGTCGAATCTCCAAATCGCAATCCAAGAAAAAGTTTTTGAAATGGGCAAATAAGCATAGAGAAGCATATATATATATATTAATAATAAAGGCAGTTGGTTGGTGACGTGGAACCGGCTAGGCTTGGAGCTGGCCTGTTATGCAAGTGATGAAATTATAGGACCGTTTCTGCAAATATACAAACTTATAGGGCCGAAAGTACAAATTTCCCTTTAATTTATGCAATGTGTTACATATCTATTGGACAATCCATAAAGGCATCCCAATCATTTATTTCGAAAGCAGCCGAAGGGGAGCTCGTGCATAAAGGTAAACCAATGTCTACCTCCATAAGCATATTTATTTGCACCCACTAAAATGGATCCCTCAAATTCTTTTATAAGCAGCTCTATTTAGCACCTACAAAAACTCTGAAAGCACCCACTTGCACCCACCCGATAAGAGACATAAATTTAGAGAAAATTAGAAAAAACAAAAAGGAAACCTTGAAAAAGAGGACTAAATTTATGGTCAGTAGCAAGTTGTCAAATTGGGTATCAGTTCCTGGAGGACCAATGCGTATCATCATTTTTATTTTTTTCGAAAAAAAGTAAAAGAAAGAGGTGTCGGCCGATACGTATCAGTTGGCGGAAAAACCGATACGTATCAGTATCAGAGTGCAGTTAAGGGTACATTTATATACAAGCCAATATTCTTCCTTCTCAACTTAGGTTGCACGTACTTAAATCGTTGACTGCTTTGAATCAGGCAATGAAGATTGTTTCTCTTCTTAAGCTTCTACTCAATGACTCTTGAGATCATGGGCCTATCATCGGCCAGTCAGATTTTAATTCCATGTTATACACAACCAGAATAATGAATATGATCGTGGTGCATGTCAACGTAGTTCTCGGATCATTTTTTGGGATATGTGCCATGTTAGAATCAAATTTGACCGTCTGATGGTAGGACTACGATCTCAAGATATAATGTGTCAAAGATTGGGAGCAAAATGATCTCTAATTCTCTATCATCTGATTCAAAGCAGTGAGCGATTTAAACAAGTGAAACCCGAGTTGAGAGGAAAGAATTTTGGGTTGAAAATAAAGTTACCAATAGTAATGACATTTGTCCAGTCACTCAGTACGGGATAAGGTTATAATGGGATAATGGCTATGTTTGGCGGGTGCAATTAGATTTTTAGTGGGTGCAAATAAAGCTACCTTAAGATTATTCTCTTGCCCTCTGAGGAGAGAAAAGTGTCACTCAATCCCAACGATCTCCTTCGAGACAAATTATTGTCATCTGAGAAAGAAGAGCATTCTAAGCACCCAGAAAAAAGAAATAGCCACGATCGCTGACGCTTTCGCTTCCATTTTTGTGGAAAATCTTGTGGAATTAGCAAAGGAAGAGGCAGCCGTTCTGTTAGGGGTTCAGAAAGATCTCAAGAATCTGGAGAAAAACCTACAGAAGATGAAAACTGTGGTAGAGGAAGCTGAACAGGAGCCTAGAAGATGACCCATTATCAACAACTGGCTTAAAGATTTGAAAGAAGTTATGAACGACGCCGATGATATTATCGATGAGTGTAGGATTGAGGGGTAGATGTGAAGATCATCACCGACACAGCTGCAACAATCTAGAACCACCACCCGATCGATAATTCATTCTACCATTTGCTCTTTATTTTGTTGTTTCAAAAAAGTTGCTTCTCTCCATGAAATAGGTAGAAGAATTATGGAAATCAATACTAAACTGGAGGAGATCTATAAGGAGTCTTTCGGATTCCGTTTACCCGAGGGGGATGTAAGAGGGACGAATACTCGGAGGGAGAATAAAATGCTTCTCAAGACATCTCCTGTTGTTGTTGATTCTGAAGTTGCTAGACTAGAAGACCATGTAAATGAATTGGTTCGAAAATTAATGGAGGGTAATAAACAGAGATTTGGTGTTTTCGCAATATGGGGTATGGGGGGATCGGTAAAACCACTCTTGCCCAGAAGATATATAACAATGAACGTATTCCAACCCACTTTGATATCAAGATGTGGGTGTGTGTATCTCAGAATTTTATGGAGATCGATTTGTTGAAAGAAATGATTAGGCAGGGAAAGGGGAGTTATGGTGAGAGTGAAAGTAGAGCTGAACTTGATCCCATACTCAAGGAACTGGTTTGCAGAAAGAAATTTTTGCTCGTGTTGGACGATGTATGGGATGAGAAAGTATGGGAAATTTTGTTAAGAAGAGTTCTATACGGTGGTCATGCTGATAGCAGGGTCCTTGTGACTTCTAGGAAGAAGGAGGTCGGATTAGCAATGGGAGCAACCAGTTTCACGAAGTAGAGTTACTCTCCAAGTAAGAATGTTGGTTGAGTGCTCCAAGGCAGTTCACTAGAAGAGATTGAAGAATTACACCGCGCCGGGGTTGAGATTGTCCAAAAGTGCAATCATCTTCCACTGGCCATTCAGACAATCGGAGGTGTTTTAATAAAAAAGGAGAGAAAGAGGGAGGCATGGAAGAGGGTTCTTACTAGTCCTGCATGGAGTTTCACCATCCTTCTAGAAGAGATTCTTTCAGCTCTATACTTGAGCTATGAAGATTTACCTTCTCAGCATAAACAATGTTTCCTATATTGTTCCCTTTTTCCAGAAGACTGTCTATTTCTTCAAAGCGAACTAGTCCAACTATGGGTTGCTAAGGGTTTTGTGAATGCACAAGAAGGATTGGCTGCAGAAGATGTGGCAAGCGAAGTTTACAAGGATTTAATTAGCAAGAGCCTTCTTCAAGTAGATCCTTCATATGCTAATACTGAGCGATGCAAGGTGCACGATCTCCTACGACTTCTCGCACTTTTTGTGGCAAAACGTGATAATCAATCTGAAAATCTCCAAGGTTTAAGTGTCACCGTCGCCTTGATTCGCTTCTTATCAATTATTAACCAAGGAATACGACAAATTTTAGAGGAAATAACGAACCAAAAGTGCTTGAGGACCTTGATACTATGTAATAACTCGATGATTGTAAATATTCCTGAGGATGTTTTTGAAAAACTTCGACGATTGCACGTTTTGGATGTCAGTGGGACACAAATCGAAAAATTGTCGGAGTCAGTGAAAAATCTTCTTCACTTGAGATACCTGGATGTTTCTTATACTAGATTGAGTGAGTTACCAGAGTCAATAAAATGCCTACAAAACCTACTAATCTTGAACGTTTCTTTTTGTAAAAATTTACATAAGCTTCCTAGTGCTATTGTACATCTGCCCAATCTAAGGCAACTTTTGATGCATGGGATTCAAGTGGATTACTTACCAATCGAGATCGGAAACTTGAAACACCTACAAACACTCACTGGATATGTGGTAGCGGAAGAAAGAGGACATGAGGGTTACCAAGGTGCCAATCTTAAAGAGCTGAAATCTCTATCTAGTCTCAGACGTCTGTACATAGGCAAGTTAGAGAGAGTGGGAAATAAAATCGAAGCGCAGGAAGAATCATTATCGAAAAAGTTCAAACTAGAGGTTCTTTGGTTGAGTTACAGTAAGGAGGTCTTTGAAGAGAGTGAGATGAAGAGAATTAAGGAAGTCTTTGAAGAGCTCACTCCTCCACCGTACTTAGAGTCATTAGAAATTGAGAGTTTCTTTGGGCGTGAGTTCCCAATTTGGATTTCAAGTTCGTCTCTACCTGACTTGAATTGGTTAAAACTTAGGGATTGTATGCTCTGCACAAAACTTCCTCCATTAGGACAGCTGTGTAAATTAAGATACCTTAAGATAGTGGGTGCATCCAGTGTGAAGAGCATCGGAGCCGACTTCCTTGGGGGTGCAGGGGCATTTCCCCAGTTGGAAAAAATATTCATTGAAGCTATGTCTAATTGTGAGGAATGGGTGGGATTGGAGGATGGAGATATACCGCGTTTGAAAATAATGATTCTTGTTGACTGTCCCAAGCTCAAGTCTCTCCCTTACGGTCTACATCACACCACCTCCTTGACAGAATTTTGCCTTGAAAGAGTTGTTAGTCTAAAATCAATCAACAATCTACCACCATCCATTATGAAAGTATGGATTTGGAACAATCCCATGCTAGAATGTGTTTCAAATCTCCCTGCACTCGAGTACATTGATATCTGTGATTGTCCTGCATTAAAAGAGATGGAGAATCTGGATGCACTGAGAGTCGTGTACTTCGATGATGGAAAAATGGATGCATTGCAAGAGTGGTTAGGAAGCATGACCGCACTCCAACAATTGACTATTTATGGGAAAGCAAATCTGATCAAGAGATATGCTGTAGACGGCGACGATTGGGACAAAATTCGACACATAAATCAACTCTATCTGAAAGATACCACCTACACTTCGGTAAGTTCATGTGAGCTTATTTATTCATTTATTCCATTTATTTGTACTTGCATTGTTTATCCATTTAGTTATTTATTCAATTTTTAGTAAAGTATTTCTTCATTGGTCAAAATCTTATAAAATTTTTATGTTTGAATACATACAGGGACCAAAGCAAATCCAAGATATTGTAGCCCAATGAAAATGTAGCGTAGCCCACCCTTTATTTATAAAAAAGGAATATTTTTGGAACTTGTGCCAAGTCAGAACACTGCTATCTAAGCTATCTAATTTGAAGGCTGAGATCTAAAGATGTTCATTGTAAAAGATGGGTACAAAACTTCATCTTTACCATTTGATTGAATGGCGTCAAAGGTAATTTACATAGATTAGCAATTGACTACATTGAATTAGACCATGGGACTTGAGAATAGTGACAAAAATTTTCATTTCAGAAAAAAAAAAAAAAAATAGTGACAAATTTTTTCGTAATGGGACTACCGATAAAAGTCTATATAACTCTGCTAAATCAAAGCAGTGACTGCAGTGGCAATTTTTAGCTGCCGCTAATAGTCTTATTTTTTGTAGTGACGAAATTCTCGGTTTTTGTTTCACACACTGGATCTTAAGATTATGGACTTAAAGCCACACGGTCATACGTGATTTTGAGGCAACTTTTTGGAATGTGTGTGGTATGCCCATGAAATCAAAACAGACCGTCTGATGATATGCCCGTAATGTAAAGATCCATTGTGTGGAAGGTCCCTCAAAGATTCGATCGGTCCAATCAAAGGTAGCCTCTAAAAATAGACTTTAAATCATAGCCCTCTATATTCAAACGAAACTTCCTAGCCACTTATGAATTTCCATCATTAATTAGGTAGTAAATATATAATGTGGGTAGCGATTTTTGCAACACAAGATTCTCACGGCGCCACTAATTGTTCCACTGCTCACACTGTTGACTGCCTTGAATGAGATGCTAGAGGTAGCTTTACGTCCTAATCTTACACACGTTAAATCTTGAGATCATGGTCTACATATCAAACGGTCAAATGTTAATTACACATGTAAAAAATCCATGATCACAGTGCACCATGGGAATGTTTGTCTTGTGTAATCAATAATTGGTTGACTGATATGCGGGCCATGATCTTAAGATCTAATGTTAGAAAGGTTGGGATAAAAAATGAACTCTAACATTAAGTTCAAAGAAGTCAACTATGTGAGCATTGCATCGTAAGAATCTTTGTTTATGAAATCGCTACCCACATATCTCACTCTAAATCCAACGATTTCATAGTAGGAGCGATGGTCAGGTCCAACTGGTTGAACCTAATTTTGTGTTCGATTAGTTTTGCAGCCATCAGATAGAAGAGAATTTCCATTTTTATAGCATGATATCCACTCAAGATTTTCTTCTATCAAATCAGTTGGACGTGACCATAATTTTGTTGCACTTTTAGACTCTTAATCACAATGTGCAGAGTTTTTGATGCAGTCGTAGGGTTGAATCTGATCCGTATGATTGCCCATAAACAATGCGACACAATGTAGTGCAAAGATGGTGTCACGTGCATAGAATCAATGACCCATTGACTCTCAGGACTTAGCAGATCATGAGTCGAAGCCCATTTATTCTCAAGTGTGAACAGGTAAATCTTATTGTGCTGAAATTGTCAAACGATGACAAGTGAAACACAACTATTGCGGGCATGGAAATCAGTGTAAGTACATGTGTAAAATGGCAATATCATCCCACCTCATCACTGAGTGGGAAGATTGACCTGTTCATGCTACTTCGGAAAGATCGGGTGGGTTACCCTATACCACCTCATATTAAAGATAAAAGGGCTCATTAGCCAAATGTTTGTAACCATTTTATTCTACATGGATTGTTACATGTTGTTCCCTCAAAAGGAGAACTATCAAATGAATCTACAAACATTTGTGTTGTGTTTTCAAGAAATGGAATCCAAGCTACGACGACAAGAGGGAGCTGTGTGCAACTACTGCTTAGGCAGAGAACGAGGACTAGTAGAGGGGGTAAAGCACAATTCTCGGGACCCGGGTTAGCGATCAATGGCCAAATCACCTATTTGCCTCCTGAATGATCACTTATGTTTTTACCCTTGTGTGTAGAAAATTGTTTGAATTCTTCTTGTATTTTAAAATTCAAGTATGTTATAGTTATCTCTTAGGTTTCATTTAAACTTTGAAGAATATGTTGGAGATAATATATTAAGTATGTTGTGTGTTATACGTGTAGACAATATATTAATCCCACATTGGTTAAAAATGGAAATAATGTCTTGTTTACCTCTATATAAAGGGTCATCACATATAACTTAATTATCTTGAATAGAAGCAATGTAGTCCATTAGTGTTATTGTGCTCTCCCTGTCTCTCTTTCTCTTCTTCTCTTCTCTCTCTAATAAACCTTAAATTGGTATTTCTCCTCATTAGTTTTTAGGTTATTTATGTCTACATGGTATCACAGCTAGTCGATCTCGCCCATTTTTTATTTGATTGTTTTTAGGGTTTCGTTTGACATATGCTTTGCATCTTGCCGCTTCGTCGGATCTCTGTGCATAAGAAGTCAGAAATCTTATATCTCTGTGTCGGTCCTTGTATTTCAGATTTCTTATTTTTCAGCAGTATGATTTCTACTGTCATATTCTTTTATTCTCTCTCCTTCTCTCTTCTACAAACACCCTAACCATAAAATCCACATGGTATGAGAGTCACAAACCCCTAATATTAGGGATTTTTTTTTTTTGAACTTTTTTGTGTATTGTAGACATCATCCCTCTCTGCTAACTTCAGCTTCCCCGACGACACCATTCTAATCGTTTTCTTCTTGTTGAACCTTTTTTGTACTTCGGATCCGAGGCCCCTACAGGTGTTTATCGAAGTTGGAGGTTAGTCGTCTTCAACATCCAGCCATACCAGCAAACCCACACAAAAACCCTAAAATCCGCGAATATGGCTACAGATCTACCAAAAGACCTAAAACCTAACCCCCCTCAATCTTCCATTGCCTTTTTCGAAACCCTACCTCTATTCATATTCAACCTTAGAACCCTAGACTTTGTTAACAACCCCAAAACCCCCAGACCTGCTCGAAAATGAGTTTTGCAAGCTTTTTGGTGATCGGAATAGCTTGAATCATTCCACCTTATTTTTTGGTGATCTTTGGTTGTTGATGGTGAATCCGAGCTTGGGAAAGCTCTCCGCCGCTACATCAATTGGGTTTCCTATTTGCAATGTGGGGTTGCAATTACAAGTGGGTCTTTCTATTGGCAAAGCTTGGTATATTTGCTACCCTAGTTGCAACTTGAGGAGATTTATATTTGCAGCCAAGCGCTGCCATTTACAGAAGATTTTCTATTTACAGCCGTAGGAGCTGTGGGTTGTCCTCAACAATAGGAAACTAAAGAGAGAAGAAAGAGGGAAGCTGAACAAGATGAATCTGCTGCCCATTTTTGTGTGCTTCCCACTGGAATTAATCACTTTTTAAGGTTGTTAGGATTATCTGAATAGATTGTTGTATTTATTTTATTGGTTGTTGTTGTTGCTGAAAAGTACATCATAGGTGTTTAAAAGAATGTTTGTTTGGGCTGCCGTGAGTTATTAGTTGTTGGTGCTTCTGCTGCCTTCAGATCCATATTATTGTGCTTTGTGACTTGTGCAACTTTGAACTACGTGAAGATCATTATTGATGATATATTAAAAATTGTGATGTTGCCTACTCCATGAAGCTGAGGCCTCAAGAGTCATGTTGAAGATTTGCGATATTGTTGCCTAAAAATCTGTGTTTATTGCCTCAGAATTCATGTCTATAGCTCCCAACATGCACTCATGCAATTAGATATTACTCATTTATTTGAGATTTGTGTCTCTTCCCCTCTATTTCTTTTATTTGCCAATTTATATTTGTATGTGTGTGATGTTGTGACATATATTGTTTTACACCTGCTGTCCCTCTTAGTATTTGATGATAAGGCTTTTGCTGCTATGCAGCCTTTTATTGGCCTTATGGCCGTTGTCGCTACTATGATAAGTAGCATTTTTTTTATCGACCTTATGGTCTTATATTTGCCTTTTTAATATTAGAGGGATATAGTTCAGAGTCCTTGTAATTGGCAACTTGAGCATCATTCTCATTGATGCTCAACTTGAGGGGGGTTATTTGAGATAATATATTAAGTGTATTGTGTGTTATAATTGTAAGCAATATATTAATCCCACATTTGTTAGAAATGAAAATAGTACCTTGTTTGCTTCTATATTGTAATCGGCCTTATGGCAATGTAGTCTATTAGTGTTATTGTGCTCTCTCTTTCTCTCTCTTCCTCTCTTTTCTCTTTGATAAACCTTAAATGAGTATTTCTCCTCTTTAATTTTTAGGTTATTTATGTCTACAGGATCCTTTTGTGTCTAAATTATTTTAATTTCATGTTCATTTTGTACTTTTTTATTTAATGAGTATGTTGAGATTAAACTTGAGACTTTAATGTTGCAATATATATAGAGTTGCTAACTCTATAACTAGAGATGGGTTGGTGAGATGCCCTTTCATATGATTTGTTTTACAACATTTTATTTTTTTATTTTTTATTTTATTTTTTTGAAGACACAGGTATCAAGCCTCTTAGAGCACTGCTTAATCCGAGGGCACATACTTTTAAATTAGCACATCTTTGGAATTGACAGGTTATAAATCCCCAGGGTGGTCTCAAGGGGGGAGGAGATTCGAACTCAAGTCTCTTGCTTTTGGAAGCAAGTACCTGAGAGGTTTGTTTTACAACATTTATTACTAGCACACTATACAAAAGTTAGTGTCAAATTTGGAATTGAGTTTGAGATTGAACTTAGAGCACAATAAATTTGCGGAAAATAAGAAGATAAATGAACAAATATATTTCCACAAATTTGCTTATCTACCCTCGTTTTTGTTGGTGAAAATGGAGAAATCAAGAAATAAATGCAGCAAATATAAAATTATAGTGATCCAATTTGAGACACGAGAAATATCGCTATTTTTAAACCAATATTTGCCCCTACCACTTTGTAAAAGTGATCACAAACAGATTATTGACTAAGTGGTTCTACTTTGTACTTGCATGACCTTTCACCCAAAGGACATGACTTTCCACTCTAAAGACGCAATCCTTTCTCTCAAATGGACAAATGACCTTTCACTCCAAGGGACACAATCAAACAGTTACAACCATTTGGTCAAACTGTGTTAGGCAGCTTTTCAGCTGCTTTGAATGGCTGTGATATTCGGTAATTTTTTATTAATTAAAATAGTGATAAATATAAATCTCAAATCAGCCTTTTTAGACAATGTAGAGGTTGGCAAAAACAGAGAACCAAGCCTTGATCCTGAACTAGGAGTTGGAGTTTTAAAGGTTTTGTACACCCATATCTCTCTTTTGATAACTTAGGGTATCCCAAGTCTATGCTTAGACTAATCCATAAGGGATGCCCTAGCACATACCTTGACACAAGTATTTCATGAGTTACACACCTTACTGCTTAGACTAATCCCTAAGGAATGCCCTAGCACATACCTTGACACGAGTATTTCACGGGTTACACACCTTACTGGGCATCCTATTATTGTCGAAGAGGAGTCTCTACTCAAACTTACGACCTACCCAAGTCTTCAACCTATATGCCCATATCTTAGAACATTCAGTGCAAGATCATTTAAACACCAATTTGATGTTTAGATGGTGGTCGTGAGAGTCGGGTCCGTTTTCTTAAGGTGAAGTTATGGCATGGTGAGCCGCACCATGAAGTTGCATCCCCCATTTTCTCTAGCAACCAATTATGTTAGATTGAATAGTTTGAATCAAAGGTTCGCCATATAAGTGGGATGGTGTGGGCCTAAAGTGTCACGACTCAGAATCTTTATTCGATATCAAGGGCCTAGAATTTTGTGTTATGACACCGCACGCTGGTTAAGGCAATAAGCGGATATACACGTAATCTATAAATTAACTTGCCATATGGATTGAGACATTTAAGATAACATTAAACGATAAAAGACTCATAAATTAATAACAGAAAATGTAGACAATAATAATGAAGTGTTTAATCCTAATCATGCATCTAGGCTAAAAAAATCAAACCAATTTCACGTAGGGTAAAATGATCCCAAACTTAAACTCACAAAATGTATCAAAGGCTAAAACATGTCCTTCAAGAAATAAAGGAAAAACTAGAGTAAAAGATTCTCAATATTGGTAAAAGGCTGTTGGGTCTACAATCTAATCTAAGTGGTAGCCGACGTCCTCGTTTATGTGAGTCATTTCCGGATCAACAGTTTCCGTATCATCAATAACGGGATAAGCAGAATCTTCACCTGAAACTGTTAGATTTTGGGAGCGGGGTGAGTTTACTCAGTCGTGTAAACTCAATGGGTTGCACAATCAATCCACCATAACTTACTCAAGTGATCGTGTGTGCAATCACTTGAGTTGCAGTGTATTTTGAAACTAAAATTAGCATTTGAATAAAATGACTAAATTATCCATAACTCATAACATATCATAATCCAACTGAAAAGCATATTATAAAATGAATGGTACATGATGTTTCTAATTTTCTTATATATTTTCCTATTTGTCTCATCAACTTAGTATACGTGACATATCGTAAGTCTTATTAATTATTCCATAAGCCTACACAACGTTTTTCGCATCTTATCTTATTTAAACGATCTGTGTCAGGATCGCTGTTCGAGCCTATCACCAGAGGTCCACGTGTAGATAACCACCTAACCTCCATATTATAACATAAACCACCATCCAGCCAGATGAGGTTGCCGACATAGTAACCACAACGTTCTCTTAATTCGAGACAAGGCTATGATGTCCTTAAGACCCGTCTTGGCTGTAGACGTTGGACCCTTACGGTGGCTCGTAAGGTATGACACGTGTAGAAACTTAATTAATGTTTAGCTGGCCTTCACAGTGTATCTTACATATCATATCATTTTTCGGTTACGGACTTAAGTCCCCTCCCTGATTTCATATTTGCGTGGGCTTAAATTCTCACTTTCTTAATATCTCGTATTTTAGCATATTCATATTTCATCTTTTCTTAAACTTAATTAAAATAGGTCACGGTGCGATAGACTTTACAAAATCACTCTTTTCAAGGGACGGGTTCCGTAGTAACATGGCATCCCATACTACCATAGATGGTTGCATCTGTACATGGACGCCTACATTCCAAGTTTCACGTGATCGTGAAAGAAATTTTACCATGATGAAGGCTTATATCATGTGTCATATCTTATTCTTAACTTATATGCGTATGCCCTATCGTGATTTTCTACATGATAAATGTCATATGATAATGGTGAACATATATAAGAATTAACTGTAATATAAATCCTAAGCATTTTATATTTTTGAAGAAAATTAATATAGAATATAACACATAAAACATTGAAGTAAAACAAAGAATAAGAAATATTTAACTATATTTATTTTATAATTGAGTTGAAGTATATTTTATTAGGGTTAATTGTATTCATAGAAATTGATGATCGATTGGTATAGCAATCGGACGTATTTCAAATTTTAAAGGGGCACACATGTCCATTCTAGGGTTGTAGAAGGTTTAAAATAGGTAATATAATGGTAAGTATTGAAAAATATTAATATTTGACCCCTTAAACTTATAGATTTTTATTCGATGCAAGCTATTTAATATATTTTATGTAATTTTAGTGATTTATAAGTCTGGAGATAAGTTAAGCATAAAGTAGCCCAAGAGTTTAAAAAATAATGTCAAACCCGTACAACCTTGGATCATCTAAAACGTATTCCGACTTGTAGCTCAATTTTGACCTTAAATTACGGGAAAATAATTTGTACAGGAATTTTTTGGTTTGTTGGATTACTTGGTTTGTTCGATTTGAGTGATAAATTTCCTCATTTTTTATGATATTTTGCATATACTTTCCCTCAAAAAATAAAAGCATCAATTTAAAGAGCCATATATCTTAAGCAGGGATAATATGGCATTAGAATAGTCAAAAGTAGACTGTCACGGAGTTTTGGAGACCCATGTCATCAGCTTTTAACAGATTCAAGAACATAAAAGGTGCTTCATAAGCATGATAACCTATACTACCCATGCTGAGAGTCATATCTCTAAAATAACTTGCCATTATCGCTTAATCCTTAAATTAACTTCTCTCAATTTCGGCATCAGACCCTTTTTTTTTTCTTTTTTTGGTTGTTGAACGGGTTCCGCAACCTTGCCGCTTCAATAACTACATTCCAATGTATTCAATGCAAAAACAGCTTTGATTACCTGCAAACTAATCTCAACAACAAGAGGATGTCGAAACAGTAGCCTAGCAGTCTGACTCAGTCAAACGACTGACTTCTGTAACAAAAACTAATAATAAGCTTCAAAAAATCAATTGGAGGAACCACCTTTCCCGAAGTAGTGGCTAATTTAAGGGGTGAACGAACTGGTTTTCGTTTTGGAATAACTATGAAACCTGGAGTTTAGGATTCTTCATAGTGATCTTCCACAAGAAAAGCTAGATATTCAGCGTTAGCAGGTCCGAACAGCAACTCTACACAGAAGTCTGGACCACATATGGACTTTATCCAAATCCTTAATTGAAAACTGCAAGGAACCCAAACACTAATTTTGAAGAACAAGGTTTGATAATAACAGCCATAATATGCATGCAAAGAACAATTTAATGAGCGCACCCCGATCCCTATTATTTGCAGCGACAAATGTTCCAAATAGTCCAACATGGGCAGGGACTTTTGGCTGGTTTCAGGCGTCCTTATAGTTTGGGTTTTGGGGGCAACTTCGCGTTGATCTCTCTGTATCCTATTTCCCTTCTTGTGTTGTTTTAATTATATTTTTCGTTGCCGATAAAAAAAAATGCCCATCAAAATGATTCAAACCATTCAATCAGGGGCACTTTAATATGGATAATTGTTCATATCTACCGTAGAGTCCATTCTCTCATGGGCATGCTTTTTTGGCGGGCGTTCATATATTGTTCTGCCACCTCAACGGTTTAGATTGGTCAAATATGTGCCCCACGTGGTGTAAAAGGGGGATGGCGAAGGTGTTCAAGCTGGTTGTTATCAGAGTCAACCTCTAAAATATTATTACCATATAATTATGGATTTCCCATTCTTGTGCTGTTTAAGATACAGTCAAAAGCTTGCAAGCAGTGTTATCTTGACATGTTAAGGGTTAAAGTATTCTTTCATTGACATAATTAAAAAATAAAAGAAGATGTTAGAGATCAAAAGATAATTGAATCTTTTTTATTTCTAATAATAATTATGATAAGAATAGTGAGGAATATGAAAGCCATACCTGTAACAAGCTGTCTGTGATGAAAGCTGTATTAAAGCAGGCATAAAAGAAACGCCCACCGATCAGCTTTTCGTAAAAAATGACTCGCACATCTCCAGCTTTTCGTAAAACAGGGAAATCACAGTTGAAGAAAAATATAGAATCAGATACAGGAAAATCACAATTGAAGATAAATATATAATCGGATACATGCCAAGAAAATGACACACTTTGTTTGGTTCCATGATCTATTCTGAATAATCTTTTTTTTTTTTTTTCCCGATCAGTATCTATTCGGAATATTTAACAAGTGCAGTTGTTTGTCCAATCATGCTTTCACCATTTAGGTTGGAGAAAATCCCATTCCTTAATAGTCCCATACCTTAATGACCTTCAAATACCCGAAAAGCTATTTTTTCATTCGTACTACTGAAAAAATATTTATCAATTGGGAGCCATTAATTGCACACGGGTTTTAAGCCCTTGCACAAAAATAGCGAAAAATTGTCCTTGCACGTAGCTCTTGTGATTGCATATGACTACTGAATTATTTTTTTTGCCACTATATGTTCTTATATTTACCTCTTTCTTCTTGTTCCATCTCAGTCCAGGCAGTGCTGTAGGGTGGTCATTTAAAATAAATCCCTCTTGAATCAAAAGTAAACGAAGGCCATTAATAAAAATCCTTCAACGAAATTCAACTCTTTGATTTTCCTCTTGAACAAGATGAAGAAGAGCGTGAAGTCGATTCAGAAACTAATAGCGTTTTTGCATTGACCTGTTTGAGATCTGGATATCTGATTTCTCTCTCTTCTTCTCCTAAGTGCCATTGTAACGGTTGGTTTCTTCACAATGGAGACATGGAATGAGTTAGCGGGTGGAGAGATTTGTTTTTCCTTCGCGTAAGGTGTCTCTGGCTCAATTCTCTCATTTCTTTGGTCTCATCTTCTTCTTCGTCGTCTCCGACTTAAGATCACGGAGAAAGTATCTGAGGTCTCTGCAACTTATTAATATTGTCTTCCTATGTCCTATTTAACTGGATTCGCCTTTCTATAATTAGACATATATGACCTAAATTTATCACATGACTATTGGGCATGTCAGCATGTAAGTTCTCTAGGGTTACTGCATTGAGCTAAACTTTATCATATGATCCATTTTTAGGCTTATCTATGACAGTGAGCAGGTCCTCTTTTGATGTTCTTCAGGCTTTGCTGAGATCTACCCGCAGCCAAATTCCTATGCTGACAAAAGCATGTAGAGAATTGACATAAATGGGTCCTCCGTGAATCTATGCATGTATGACGCCCCCAAATCTCATGACCTCTAATGGTAAGATCTTAGGCCATCACTCACCCGATTTAATGTTAACGATCATGTATGACATATGGTGAGGGATGGCCTACGATCTTACGATTAGCAGTCGTGAGATTTGGGGTCGTCACAGTATGGCCCCATAAATAGGAAGCCTCTTATTCCGCAACCTTGGAACACATTTTGGAATGTGAAGGTTCTGTTCAAGATTGCCCTGTTCACTTGGTGCGTCGTCTGGGTAAAAATCAAATTATTAACAGCCTGATTTACAGAAATATGTCCATCCCCAATCAATACATTATGTGTTGTCGAAACACCGAATCTGTTGAACACCTCCTTCACATGCCAGTAGCCTTTTCCCTTTACCTTTTACGGCAGACTATTCTGCCTTTTCCCTACTGTCAAGTGCCTAGTTAACCTCCTGCCCATCAGCACTTTCTGGGTTATTTGGGATTAACGTAACCAGAGAATCTTCGAAGAAAAGCTCAAGCCCCTCCGACCTTTGCCTGCCTGCAAAATTTGAGTAGTACACCTTGGAAAGTAAGCTATATATAAAAGTGAACAGTTTAAACAATAAAATCAGTAGAAACACTTGATGTGTTGACAATTCTATCAGACCAAGGGCAGCACTAAAGGGGCAACTCCATTTTAAAACCAAAAAAAATAATTTGAACAGGTTATCCAATATTTGATCAAACGTTTGAAGACACAACTAGGTACTCAAAATACTTGATTCGGTACTAGACTGAGTTTCAACTTGGATCCATATTAAAGTTTGGCCAAGTCTCCACCACTGTAATCAGGGAACCTGTTAAGCTTCTTGAGTTAGTTTCTTGCATCATATAGCTCCATATCGAGACTGAAAATCGGGATTTTAATGTTATGAAAATTTGATTAAGGATTTCAGTCATATCAAAATCAACAGAAATTAGACCATTTCACATCCTAAAATAATAAGAACAACAAAGGAAGATCTCCTAAATCAGAGGAAATTTTATCAGTCCTCCTTAGATTAGAAATTAGTTTTGCACAAAAGAACTAACATATATTTGGTTGATATTATTCGTTCCAAAATAAAGACACATGGGCCAGAAATTTGAAGCATTGCCATAAGGCCCACAATATACACCACAAAAAGGTAAACCTCTCGACAAAACTATGGGGGACTTATTTCATTGCATCAAACTCTTCAATGTTCCTTTTATTTTCTCCATAACAAGTAAATTGTAGTGGGAGTAAGCAATTCTTAATAATAGTGCAAAATTTGTTGGTCTCTTTATGATATTTTTTTTATTTTCATTTTTTATGATTTTTTAATTAAAAAATTCATGACACTCATGCCCCTACTGTTGGGATTTGAGATCCCTAATCGCGCAGAAGCAATGGGTGGATCGCAATCAAAATTAATTCAAAATTTAAGTCATTTTGACTTGAAGGTTAAAGTTTCAAGTATTGACAACATCTTTTATTCATGGACCCAAAATATAAGGAGTCATTTAAAGATAAACAAATAAATAAATATTATTAAATTAATAATAATAAATATTTATTTTGATAAATATCTAACAGTAAAATCTCATTTATCAAAGGTATATACTAACTTAAAATATATATATATATTTTTATATTACTAACACTAAAAATGGTAAAACTATATTAAATATTATTTTGAAAGGATTTTTTATTTTTGAATGTCCGACCAACAGTTAATGACCCTCCTTCATAAAGTTCTTCATCATCAGAATCCATATATTTGCCCTCTGAGTCATTAAGATCATAGTCTTCGTTCACCAGAGGTTGATCAATTCCCCTATTAGTATCAACACGCGAAGTTGGCGATGGCGGTGCTTCATTATTTTCAGGATCACTATCACTGTCATCGACTGGATGATTATTACGTGATTGAGATGGATTCCGTCGAAATACGTTTGGTTGAAGTGCAATTGTTTGGGTTGAGGTTGGCCGAGGTGAGAATGTTTGAGGTGCGAGAGGCTGTTCTGTTGAAGACTCGATTATCATTTGCTCCGAAGCTATTAGTTCGGATGGCCATTGATATGGACTAAAGCCTCCTAAAAATGTTTCCCACTGATTCCAGTCAAATATATTATTTATCGATTCGAAGTTGAGTTGAAATGTATCATGCATCGGATTCATTTGAGGACAATATCCTTGATCTTCATCGCCTTTTCAAATTCGAATGTCTGAACAAGGTTGCTCTAGAGGCCTACGATAGGGGCGATATCCTATATTTATATTTCTATCATCGTCGACTATCATCGGTGCATCGAAGTTCTCATCTTCAAATCATATTCATTGATTTTTAATCGAATGTTCTGGTTCTACACTATCATCATCTCCTAATCTGACGTTTTCTTCAATTTATTTATCATCTTCATTTATTTCCGACTGGAACGATTGAAATACTTCAATAGACGATAAAATTTCTATCATAGGAGTTGCTAATGATTTTTCGATATAAACATTTATCACATCATCACCAATATGATATGCTTTAAATAAGCTCGCAAGATCATCGGAGTCGGACAATTCGATAAACACTAACTCCTTTCCTATGCGCAAAGAAACCGCTAGTGTAATTGAATGTTCTTCCGGTCGAGTCCTACTGACATTATATATTTTCTGTTTAAATTGATCAAATGATATCTTCTTTCTAACAACGACAATCTTTCGATGTCCACTATTGTAAGTATTATCGCCGACTCGGATACCATCAAAATGACAAAGTAAGGGAACATCCATTTCATTATAAAATATAAAAAATAATAAATATTAAATCGTCAAACTAACTTCTTCATATATTTCAGTCATGCAGTGGGTAGTTATCTTAAGATAGCGGATCACTATCTTAAAATAGCGGTGCTAACATAAGGTAGCGTATCGCTATCTTAAGATAGCGACCTGCTACCTTATGGTAACGGCACTATCTTAAGATAACGATCCGCTACCTTAAGATAGTGATGCTAACTTAAAGTAGCGATACACTACCTTATGCCAGCGGTGTGCTACCATAAGGTAGCGGATATGGTCATTCTTTTCTTATCTTATAATTTTTTATATCTACTATCAAAACGCTAAATCTTACCAGTGCTCGTTGTGTTGCAGCTTACAATGTGGTTTGTACTGGTACAAAGAAAATAAACTACTTGAAAGTTTTATATAGGAGGAAAATTCTAATATCAAGAACAATTTTCATATATATATATATAAAGAACAGATATATATGTGCTGACGTGGAAAGGGCTTGGCTTGGAGCTGGCCTTTTGCGCAAAGATTGAAACTATAGGGTCATTTTTATAAATAAAAAAAATTATAGAGTCGAAAGTGAAAATTTCCCTAAAAATAATAATAAATAAATAAATATGCACCAACATCCATATTAGAGTGCCTCGAATGAGTGTGATCTTTGGGCCTATGTAACTTCTTATATGAGCTATCTCTTTCATGAATTGGATTGCTAAAATAGAGAAATGATCAGGTCCATCTGGTTGAACTTGATTTTATATTCAACCAGATTTGCAGCCATTAGATAAGAGAGAATCTGGACTACATGTTATCCTATAAAAATGGAAACCAAAGTATATCTCGCTTTCTTCTTGAAATTTTCTTAGTAGATTGAACATTCTTCTTGAAATTTTGAAATAGCAAGGACCATAGGTACTTAAATCGTTGATTCGCTCGATTCGAATTCTGGCTCACAATTCATAATTCGCAATTCGCTACTTTCAAGTAAATCCGATTTGCTAGGGATAGGATGAGTTTTAAAATTATTTTATTAAGTTCATAATATAAATTTACATTATTTATTACATGAAATTCAAGTAATCACTTCGTTAGCTATAAAACATAAAAATCAAAAAGTGTTAGCTTCAAATAATCTCTTTATGCTTTTAAAACTTTAAAATAAACAAAATACACAGCACAATTTAAGTAATTTGCTTGTCATACCGAATTGGATTGCAATACCCAATTCGCAACTCTCTCCATGACTGAGCTAATTAAGAAACATGGGCAAGGACTACAATTTGGTATTGGAATCTTAGACCATGTGCCAGTAGGAGATGAACCTTGATGTTGTGGAAGTGGAATCCTTACATAAAATCGGAGAAAAGCTTAATTTCAACAGTTCAACAACTCCTGTGTGGATATGGTGGGACATTTTAACAATCAAATGCTCGTCAAGTATGTAGTCTTATCAGAAAATCCATCGTGGCAGACAAATCAAATGATGGAAATTATTTTTAAGTCACAATCTTTCACACAATGTATCTTAAGACGATGGACGTATTATTCAACAGTCATTTGTTTGTTCGACATTGCATACTTCCCAAAAGGCCACCCTAAAATCATATTTGAGTGTGATGTGTGCCACCTGATTTTGGGTCACTTTTTTCATATGCATGTGATGTGAATATAAAATTGATGGTCTAATAGTACACCCATGATCTCAAGATTCTTGTGTGAAAGATTGGGACAAAGATGATGGATTGTGTATAAGATTAAGATGAAAAAGATCTCCATCATCCAATTCAAAGCAATTGATGCTTTTTGGCTGGGTGAGATTACATTTTCGCAGAGTGCAAATAATGGTACTCAAAATCTCAATTATTAAAAATTAAGATTACACAATCTGTGACAATCAACATTTTAAGGGGTAGAGAGGATTCTTATTATTCCTGTGGAGAGAGAGAACCCAAATCTACACAATGATTAGTGTCATTTATCTAAGGGCGCCACCATTAGCGTTCACGAAATCTCCGAAAGTGCCCATGTTGAAAACCTCTTCTAAATCATTGATTACATAAGATGATGGAGATCATTTTTTACCTCAGTTTTTCTCACAATGAATCTTGAGACCATGCCACACCTCTTAGACTATCTGATTTTTTATTCCACATGCCACAGATCCCCAACATTATTTACACACCATGAAACTGTTACTTCACCTATTGGTTTTAGTGGGATGCGTGGGCCACTTCGAATGATGGAGATCATTTTTTTGTCCCAATCTTTTCCAAATTCGATCTTAAGGTCATGGCCATACCATCAAACGGTCAAATTTTTATTACATATGACATACAACTCAAAAATACTTTAAAATTATATGACATACATCACATTCAAACGTGATTTTAGGGTCACTCGTTGAGATGTGTATCATGTATAATTAAAAATTGATTGTCTAATGGAAGTTCCATACTAGAAAGATTATTTGTGTGAAAGATTGGAAAGAAAATCCAAAGTTGTCAATAAATGGACTGGAGGAAACTGAGTGAGGTCACTGTTTCATGGGTATAAATAATGGTACCCTTGGGATCATAGTGACCAAACATGCATTTCTTCTCGAAAAAATGCATTTTTTTAAAACCAAAAAGCCCTGAAAAAATGGTTTTTCGGAAATTTTCCTTTCTTTGAAAACATGCGTATTAAACCTGCTATCTTTTGCAAAAATTACATTTTAAACTCGTCTTTTTCAATTTAAAACCCAGTTAAAACATCTATACTTTTAATTGGAAAAGGTGTCCGTCCTACATGGGAGGACGGTCACCCATCATCCAAGGTTCAAGGTAGAGGTTCACGTGGCATCCAAAACATTGTTTCAATGCCACCATGTGTTTTTTGAACCGTGAAATATAGACTATTGAAAGTAGTCAAATATTGGCTTATGCTTTTAAAAAAAAAATTTCACAATTTATTTATTTATTTTTAAATTGATTTAAACCATTCCTTCATGCTTCATGTAACAATCAAAGAGTGTTTTAGGTGTCATGTGTACCTTCACGTGTATTTTGGAGGACGGTGACCGTCCTCCCATAAAGGATGCAATCGGCTCCTTTTTTAATTTTTTATAATTATTAATATATTTTTATTTTCATAATTTTCTCACTTTTTCTAAAATTTATCAAAATTTATGATTTTTTTCCCTATATTTCGGGAGCCTATTTATTCCCGTACCTACACGTGTTTCACTATGGTTGCAATTTTTGGTGCCGTGTAATTTTGATTTGTTACATCTGTTGCGGTGGTTTGTTTGAGAATTGAGATTGATATCTACTTAGAGTATTTGCTAGGGAAGAAGTGTTGACTTGAGTTTATATGTAATTTTTATTATAGGCGATGATTGATTGGCTTGAATCAGACGAAGGTCATTTTTTCAGTCAATTCGTTTACAAAAGCGGTTCTTGAGATCATAGTTTAGCTATCACACGATCAGATTTTGATTCGATATGAACACATCTTTGAAAGTGTCCTTTAAAAAAGAAAAAAAAAAAGAAGGAATAATTAGAGAAACATACCTCAAAAATAAACTTAAAAAAAAAAAAAGTACTTGCATAGATTTAAAAACTTCAGAAAACTGTGAAAGCACTCTAAAATGTTTTTTATAAAAAGAAAAGTGCTTTTATGATTTTCTGAAGTTCTAAAATCCGTGAAAGCAAATTTTTCTTTTTTTTTTTTAAATTTTGTTTTTCTGTTTTTATTTTTGAGGCATTGTTTTCTAAAGTGCCCCTAAATGACACTTGTCGTAGTATTCCTCTATTCATTATTTTTGGGGATGTAGGCTTCCCCTTCTTCCTCGTTTCTCCACCACGCTCATAGGAGTTTAGGGTTTCTAGATTTAAAAAGAAATGGTTTCTAGATCTCTGCCGGATGACATGATGGAAGAGACACTCTTCCGTCTCCCTGTTAAATCTATGCTGAGATTCAAGTGCACCTGCAAAAAGTGGCACGCTAAAATCTCCGACCCTCTATTCGCCTCCCGCTGCAGTGAAGAGTCTTAGGATCCCATGCTCCTCATGGGGTCTACTTTTCCAGCGAGAATCAAACATCGAAAGAAGCCCACTCACCCATTTCATCCCTGAGACCTCCTCCCATCTCGAAGGCCACGTACCTAATCCTCCTCCTCCTCTTGTTTTCCTAGATTTTCTCCCACTACCCATTGCTTTCGTCGTCGCCACCAGCAAGGATCTGGTGATGTGCAGCGCCACCCAGTATTTTCAGACCCTTTACTACATAAGCAATCCTTCTACGAGGAAGTGGGCCGCTCTCCCCCCTCCCCCCCACAAAAAATTCAAAACTGTCTCTGTTACTTTCACTTACGAGAACGAGAGAGATCTACTGGTGGTGCGCTCGTCCCCCCACTCCTACCACCATATTAAAATAGACACATATTCTTCTTATTCTAGAAGATGGACACCACCCAGAAAAATTTCCTTTCCTTGTTTCCTCTTCTCCCTGTTCAGAGGAACACTCTACTGTTTCGATATGTTCAAGCCGCCTTACATTTTTGCTTACAATCTAACTAAACGCCGCAGCTTTTCAATCGCATTGCCTGGGGAAAAGCAGTACAGGGCCATAAAAGGACGTGCTGGCATTTATAAGGATGAACAGCTTTGATTTATGGAGTTTAACTACGCAAGGTTCCGCTTTTGCGTATGGACTCTTGAAGATTCTGAGAAGGGCGAGTGGTCTTTAGAATACAGCATTGACTTCCAATCAATGTTAGCTCCAAACCCATGGATTCTTTTCCCACGCGAACGTCACGAAGACTTTATGAGATATGACGATGATTCATTTCATTTGACAGAGATTTGGGGTAATGGGCTATACGTACACCAAGAACCCCCTAATCATGGATCTTTCGTCCTAAACCTGTTGGCTTTTCATCCCTTCAATCGACATGTTGTGATTTTGAGGGTCCAAGGTCGGATCCTTTCCTTTAATTTTATCAGCAAAATAATGGAAAATATCCCCGGTCTTCCCTATTTCGGGTCTGTAGTCTTTCCTTATTTGCGCTCGCTGCCACAATCGCCTACTCGCATTCCGCCACTCTTGGAAGACTCTGGAGACAACCTTGGTTTGCTCTCACAGTTCTTCCAACGCTTGGTTAGAAGACATCGACGATGGCTACAGTGAGAGATGCTCATTCCTTGGTGGTTAACTTTAGAGTTGATATAAGCGATTAGCAATAAATTCTCATTGAATCCAGATTACAGGAGTGCTCTGTTGCACTGTCATGCCACCTAGGATACTCTATTCTTCTGTTATGTATGCGAAAATGTTCTTTGATTAATATTTTAACTAGAATTTTCTGAGTTGTAATCTCTAGAATGTAATGATCATCTATTATTAATAAGATCTGTTATCTTCCTACCAATTTGTAGTATGAGTGTCTTTCTCTTTATATTTTCACCAGTGTAAACATGGTATCAAGGAGTCTTTATTGTTTCTTAGTTTTATTATTATTATTTTTGTAATGGGGACTTCCAACAATCCCACTATGCTAGAGTTTCTAGCATCTTGAATTTGGTGTCTATTAAACTTGAAATCATAATTTTCTAGTTTGGAGATCTCAGTTCTTACATGTTCTCCTAGCACATTCTCAGTTCTTACAAAATTCCGTTTGACCTTGGTGAGTGCCGATCAACCTCCTAGGCAATTTTGAATTGTCCTCATCTGGTGAGTTGTTGATGCAGGTTGATGGGTGCAGTGCTACTTCTGATGAGAAGATATCGGATCATATGGTTGCTTGTTGCTGCCTGTAGTGATGTCTATACATAGTGTCTATTACTGAAATTTGGTGATGGTCACAATGATTAAAAGGACCTGACTGGGATTTGATCGTTGTTGCTAGTTTGGTACTTCTTGTTGAACTTCATCTAGTTGCTAATGCTAATTTGCCTGTCCAGCATCTTTACAATGTTGCTATATATTAATTTATTACTTTTAGTTTGTGTTGTGATTAATGTCTTTTATGGGATTTAGAACTCTGACTACATGGAGGTGAAATCATATTTAATGTCTATAAATTGAAGTTTGTGATTCAGTGTTTTTTAACCTATTCTATGCAGGAATTTCTCTCAATAATTTTAGCAGGAAATTTATGAGTGGCTTGTCGAATTTTTCAATATATGCCTTCTCTGTGGCTTGTAGAATTTTTGGTTTTTGTGCCTTGTAGTGTCGTCCACATCATCCCTGCCATTTAAAAGAAAAAACAAAGGAATTAAGTACTAATCACAGCTCAAGTGCAGGAGTTGAATCCTAGCACTCTTTTCAGGTGATCATTATCCGCATTACTACTCTAATTATTATTATTATCACTCCTTTGTGGTCTCACTTTTGTAAAATCTCTATTGTGCAGCAAAAGGAAGAATCAAGTGGGCTCATCTCCCTCGAATTCAACATAAGAGAGCTGCAGCAAAAAGGTGACAACAAGGGCTAAAGATGCTGATGAGGTAATGATTTGGAAAACATGAGAATCTGTTTCTATTTCATACTCTATATGGGGAAACCAATAAGAAAAAAACTGTCACAAATTTAATAAAAAATTATGTCACACAGAATCCTTTGAAAACAAATAATATGCCATTACATTTGTTTATTTGGACAGCAGTTCTCAAACGGGTATGAATTGAAGCTAAACTATCAAGCTACCATTGTCGCTAAGGCCTTGTGTAGCAACATTTTCGAAAAAGCACTTTTCAAAACAGCATTTGTGGCTGCTTCTCACACAATGCCGTTTTCAGCTAGGGGTGCGAAGGTCTTGGGTGGAAAGTGCTTTCACTCAATATATTTTTTCCTGAAAAGTGCTTTTGGGAGAAGCATTTCCAGACAGGGCAAACATTTCTTAGGTTGGGTGGTGGCTTCCTAGCTTGTAGAGGGATTCAAGCCATCTAACCAAAGCAGTAATGCTCATTTAATGTGGATTATGTCCACCCATGCTTTAATTTTGCATTTGAAGGCTCGTCCCTTTATAGTAGAGAACTAGAGATACATTAATGATCCACATTAATGTGTCCCCATCTTTACCATGTCCAGGTACATGGCACTCATCTTTGTTCGATTCAAGTAGTAAGTAGAACGTCTAAGTGAATAATCACAGTTATGAGATAAATTGGAACCATTAAATTTGTGCACTTTAAGCTGGAGTGGAATTACTTCAATTGTTATACCAAAGATCTATACACACACACGCACACACACACACACACACACACACACATATATATATATATATATATATATATATATATATATATATATATGCGTGTGTGTGTGTGTGTGCACTCGGACCATGCGGTCCGTCGTGTAGCTCGATTCGTATCCATATACCTATATTGCAAGTTCATACTTCGTTTTTCTTTTGCATGAAAATTTTCCCAATTTCGTTAACCTGACAGGCATATTTGAGTTGTAATTGATTTCAAATGAATAAAACAATATAAGGAAGATAGCTTTAAAAAGTTTTTCCCTCAAAAGAAACTTTTAAAAGTCAAATGGTTCATGCCATTGGTCAAAATTTTAGGTATCGGATACGTATCGTCCGAGCTTAAAACCGATACGTATTGGAATAGTAAAATACCGGACGATACATTGAATGTATCGTCCAGCATCTACATACAAAATGGCGATACGGTACATTGAATGTACCGTATCGTCCAAGTCTGATACTGATACGTATTGTCCGCTACTAATTGGTATCGGACGATATTTTGATCCATGGTTCATGCAAAAAATTGTAACTAGTAATTCAAAAGTAATGGACTTAAAGAAAAGCCAAAACAAAAGGAAAGATCCTTTCAAAACTAAGTGCAGGTGTTGGTAGCTCTTCTAAACAAAAGGAGTTTCAAACTATCAGCTCGTTGTCGCCCCGGGATCCTTCTGCATCCAGCTTCTCTAATCCTAGCGAGATGGCTGTTGACCGCCCTCCGGAATTTTTGGGTCATGAAACGACCATAAGAGATGGAGCTCAATAAAATCTTAGTTAGCATTATCCTAGAATTCTAGTATATAAAACATATGGGCATTCCATAGGTGCATGTGCGAGTGGAGCTTCCAGCAATTATGAATATAACTAATTATCAACCAAAGTTCTGACTATATGTGTAATAATCCAAAAAATTGCGTTAAACGGTGACCTCGGGATTCGTGCCTGACGGGTCGTAGGTTTGACCAAGTAGGAGTTCACTAGTTGACTCGAGGAGTGTTGAACGGATGCGATTTGAAATTAAAGCAAGCGTGTGGAGTGTGAGGTGAAATCTGAAACCACATACACCCATCTGGGGTATATGTACTCAACACATGAAAAATGAGTATAAAATGGTTAAAGAATCCTAAATTACTCTTGTTTGGTTGTTGAAGAGATTTAAGAAGAGAGAGAGAGAGAGAGAGAGAGGGAGAGAGAGAAGTAAAGAGGGGTTGTTGTGCAAGGAGTGAATGCAAGCCAAGAGGGATTCGAGCATTTAAGGCTGGATTCGACGTGAGGGATCCGCTAGAGACAAAGTTGGAACCCTAGCCTTTCCAACCTCTTGATCCAATCAAATTGAGAATTGATTGAGGTAAATTTTGTTGAATTAAAGGCATAGATTGTAGAAGTTTAATGGTGGTCAAGAATATTTAAAATCATAGGATAAAGGCTTAGAAAAAAAAAGAAAAAGTGTTTGAGAAGGATTTGGAAGAACAGCCCGAAAAGGGGGCTGAGTCTGGCCAAATCGATTAATCGATTTGAGATTTCGATTAATCGATTTGGTCTGAGAAGTTGAAAAGTCATGAGGGCCTGATTTCGATTAATCGAAATGAATTTCGATTAATCGATTTGGATTTCGATTAGTCAATTTGGAAATCGACTAATCAACTAGGAAGCTCCAGCCACTGGAGAAATGAAATCTGGGGAAATCGACTAATCGAATTGGGATTTCAATTAATCGATTTGGGATTTCGATTAATCGATTTGGGATCGATTAATCGATTTTGAGATCTCGATTACTCGATTTAAGAATCGACTGCTTTATGTTAGAGACCTCGATTAATCAATTTTGATAATCGATTAATCGATTTTGGTTTCGATTAATTGATTTTGGGAATCGATTAATTGACTTTGACAATTTTGCCTAACTTCTTAGTTTGATCTTGAGATTCAGGGAGGGTCTTAGACATTCTTTGATTGCATCTTTAGTGATGAGTTACATGTGTTATGTTGTACCATAGGTGGTACGTATGGTCATGAGCACAAAGAGCCGCGTGGGACCTTGATGCTAGAAATTTCAAAGACTTGAGGTAGGGAACACCTTGAACATGTATTTTAATTTCAAGAGCATATATATAGTGATATAATTATTAAATTGAAGTTGTTTTAAATCATGAAAAGCTTTGTAAAAATGGGTGTGTGTGACACCACGAATGTGATAAGGGCATCAGTGTGATGCAAGTGATTAAGAATCAGCAATCTAATGAAATTGAGACATCCCCAGGAGATGAGAAAGTAATAAAGGCATCAGATGTGATGCGGGTATGTATACATCCCAGGGATGTATACATGTGATTGAATAATTACTTTTTAGGCCTAACTGATATAAGATAGCACACTTACACGGTGAACAATTATATGTAAAGCACACGTTATTTTTATTATTTGAGGTTTGGAGGATACCCCACCGACGTGGCGGGATACCCACGACTGACGCGGCAGGATATCCGTGATCGGTACGGCGGCGAATCTGTACACCAGCACGAAGGTTTATCCGTGACCGTAAGTACATCCCAGGGATGTGTGATATTTAACCCTGCCGCCTAGTGAGAAAGGGGCTTGGGTTGTATTCCCAGGGAATACATTTTTACAACTGTCTAATTAGATGACAATGAAGGGTATCTCATCGGGGCTCGATGCTATATTGCTCGGGGATTACTTAAGTTAAAGATTTAAGTTTTGCTTTAGGCCTGTTCAGTGTCATTCATGATTAAATCAATAGTAATGTAATACATGCAACTTACCAGTAAATTGAGTGTAAATCATCTGCTTTTAATTGGTTTTCTAGCAAATGCATAGATTCATCATGCTTTGAATATCATAGAATATATGTGAGTTTTGATTTATATGTTCATTGTGTTGTTCCCTATTGATCTAGGATGTAGCTCACCATTTATACTATACGTCGCAAGTCCACTGATAGCAGCATCGGAGGCTTCGGGGGACGTGGATCCGGGCGATTCGGATTACGTACCTGGAGACGAGTTGGAGCCTCCTTCGAGGACTTCTTCTAGGTGATTCTGTTGTGTACTTTGATAGAGAGCCAGTTTTTGTGAGCAGATTAGTGCGGTTTGGTATGTCAAGCCTTCATTTTTGAAACAATGTAATCAAACTAGATTATTCTTTTGGCGAACCATCTGGGGTGATCTGATTATCACCGATGGTTCGGGTCGGTTCTCTGTTCATGCAGTGGCATGAAAGTAGAACTGTCTTTTGAATATGTCAGTTGGACATATTAACGTTTTCCGCTTTAATGAGATTAATTGTTTTATTTATTAAATTGTGTTTGTTATACCAATGTTCCGTGCTAAGCTTTGGGGCACGGTCTAGAGGATCGTGCTGATGGCACGGGTTGTGGAGTGCCGAAATCCGGACTGTCACAATATGCATTGTAATTAATACCAAGTAACACTCAAGTATCATTTGCAGAAATAATAGCAATTCAAGGATATTTTATTTATCACTAAAATGGAAAATAAGGTGCTAAAAAGAGTAAAGTATAAGATTATAATCCATAGATTATTTACAATAATGTTATGAAAAGAGAGATTTCAATAACATCATTTGGCCTAATTCTCCCTTCTAGTTTAAACATAATATGATTAAGTGAAATTCTATTTGTCCTAGAGATTAATCAATTATTATAAAATTGTGAGGTATAAGTTAATTATGAGTATCTTTTAATTAATTCGGTGTTGATATCAAACACCAACCATGGTCCTGCCTATAAACTATATGCCAATGCTTGCGTGAACAAAGGCCGACACTCTCTGTCGTTTAGGCAATCTTAGGCAAGGATCAATGACCCTGTTGGTCTAACTAGACTCAATCCTCATCTGATATTTCAATAATCCTGCATATACGAGGGGCTCATACGAGCCTGTTCATGAGAACAACGATCAACTATGTGAAGTTTTGTACCTGCCCGTGTGGTACTGTCTTTCCACTTTCATATTTCAATTTTCGTTGTATTATCTTTAGAGCTCTGTATTTCTTTACATATAATTTAGATTCTATCTTTCATTTTCATATTTTGTATTATGTGCCCCAATTTTTGGGGTTCTATATTCGGTATCCTTATTTCTGAGGATCTGATTCATATTACCTCATTTCTGAGGTCCAGACTCATATTCAAATACTCATTTCGGGTCCATAGTTTATATATTTAGATAATCTTTTCAAATTCAGAATTCTTTCAAATTCAGAGTTCGAATGTACAATTATTCTTTCCAGATTTTAGAGTTCTTTCAGATTCAAGTTCAAGTATTTCTAAACAATCAGTTCATGTCATGATTAGACATTTCATTTTAAGCAATCAATCTTCCTATTATATTCACAGTCATATCAGATCATGTTATATACTATCATGTCAGACCAGGTCATATCATACTTACCATATCAAATCATATACTTATCAGATCAGATCATGTCATATTCTATCTTGTCAAACCATGTCATATCAGATCATACTAGATCCTATTGATCTATGCTAAAATATGACTATATTTTGCACCCTAATATCTACACTTAGTCATCCGATGAAAGCAATCTGACGACTTTTTCTTAGTTTTAGTGGTTTTAGGTGTTCTTGACCGTTGGATCTTACAGGATCATAAAAGAACATAATTAAAGACAACATGAAGCTTTAAACTATGAAGCCAATAGAAACATTGAAATCCGTGAAAGAATAGATTTATCCAGTGATTGCTGAAGAGAATTAAAAATGTTACAAGTCTAAATCGATTAAGCTCTGAAATCAATCGCTTGAGGTTAAGACACCTGTTTTGCCGCTCAAATTTGAATTTGAATTCAATCGATTGAGTTCTGAGAATCAATCGAATGACTTTAAATTCGAATTTGAACCCGCCAATTTCAGATTTTGAAGTCAATCGATTGAATTTTGGAATTCAATCGATTGACCCTTAAATGGTAACTTTTCAGCCCGTACCCTATAAAAACAAAGCAATGTTTAGAGTTTTGGGGGGACTTTTATCTTAGCTTTTATTTTTCTCTAGTATGTTTTTTAGTTTTCTTCCAGCTCCTTTTATTTTCTAAGTATTGTTCTTCACTTTTCCAGCCCTAGGATTTAGATTAGTTTCATTTTCTGCAATTGAAGAACCGTTGTACTAGATTAAAGCTTTCATTGGAGTTGTTGAAGCACTTTACAATATTTTAATATTCTCTTTCAGTTTTATTTCAATCATGTCATTTATTTCAATCATGTGTAGCTAATTTCATTGAGGATGGGGATCTAATGAACCCCATCCAAGGTATTCATTTATAAAATATAGATCGATGGTTGGAATGTATTGTGTACTAGATGTTAGAGGTTTTAATGTTTAATTGTTGCTACCGAATTAGTAAATTTTTGATTGCCATCTAAGATAGCGGTGCTATTCACACTCCTATGATCTCGGATCTGTAATAGAGAATTTACTCCGAGTTCCTTGTTGATAATATTTGCAGCATTAATTCATCGTCATTAGGTGTTTCTCTTTTACGGTAGATGTTTTGCCCTGCTTTGCGGCATTAATTTATCGTCATTAGAAGTCCCTTTTACGGTGAATGTTTTGTTTCATTTCCTTTGCGACAATAAGAAGAGCATACCTTAGATCTGGTTTTGTGGATTTAATGATTTATTTTCCTTAAATATTTGATTGAGTTCAATATTTATATGTTTTATATCTTGTGACGATATTGCATCTCAACCGTTAGATCTGTATTTTATAAATGGTAAACCAAGGATGGGAGGAGTTAGCATCTTGATCCCCTCTTTTATTCTTCATTTAATTTAATTGCATTGTTTGGTCTTTAATTCTCATCATACTCTTGAAAATTCATAAACTAGTTTAAATCTTGTACTAAATTTGTCGTAGTTCTTTTAATTAATTTCTATTTCGTAATCTTAAATTTTTTAACCAATCTTTGTGGGAACAATCTCACACTCCATTAATCAAATACTATATCTGATTCGTGCGCTTGCGAGTAAAACAAGATTAATTTCACAACACGTATCATATGCTATATTATTATATACTTATCAGATACATCTCATGAAGTTATCATATGCTTATTGTGTACTTAATATGTCACATTAACTTCTGTTAATCAATCGAGAGAAATAACTTTACTTATGCTTAAGGTCAGGTATGGACTACGGGTGCAATAAGTTATGGGTCTGATGGTTCATGAGTCCAAAGGGTCCAATGAAATGCCGATCCGATAGATTTTAGGTCCAAAAAGGTCCGATGGGTTCTAAACAATATGGGTCCAATGGATTTTAGGTCCAAAGAAGTCCAATAGGTTTGATACAATATGAGTCTAATGGAGTTTAGGTCCGATGGGTTCTATACAATATTGGCCCAATAAATTTTCGGTCCAAAGGTTGATTAGGGCCTTTACTAAACTCAAATCTAGAAGTACGGGCCTTTTCGAGGTCCGAGTCCTATGTTTTCTGTTTCCACAGGCCTTATTCAGTATGCCCTGGGCCGGGTTCGTTATCAAATTTACTGAGCTATGTGTCGGGTCCATAACTCTTGTCAATCTTATCAATCCTATTAACTAAAGAGTTTAGATGTTTGGGCCATATCGGGCCGTCAAGAATCCAATTGGGTCCTTTGACTTAGTTGACCAATTTCACATGTGTTTATCATATATTAACATTATGGGGCCATGTGTTTGGGTTTGCCCAATTTGTCATGGATCGCAGATCAAGGTCCGAATACTAAGTTTTTATTTTACATCCGCAGATTTTTCTAAAGTAGTGGCAGACAACTAATAGTAAATCGGCTGCCATTTTCGGCTCCGATCGAATTTTCGCACGCTTCCAAAATTTGGAGCAAGATGACTGATAAAGGCATCTTTTCCAAGTGGTGGAAATCAAAAATACGATCAGGTCTGCTCACAGGAGACAAATCACCGAGATCTGCTCTGCTCCATCAGGGCTTCGGGACAAAATTATTGGGCCTCAGTGTCATGTCCTTAACTTTCAATTATGATAAGGAAATTAGGTGCTCAGTGGCTCTCTGGAAAGATCCGCGAGTTGCCCAACTTTTTCTGTTATATTATTTGAGTCAAAAGTCAACATATCAGGATGGGATTGGGTCCATCTGATTGAATCGAGACATGAAATTTTTATCAGATCTTAAGGTAGGGTTTGGTATTCTGGCTGTGTGCCATTTGCCAACATTCTGAGCTGAAATTTACAAAATTTCTTACCTTCAATTCTGATGGAATCGAGACATGAACTTTTTACCAGATCTTAAGGATATACTAAAGTATATGTTCAATTTATTCCAGATTTTTCCGTTAATGTTCTGGGCACGGAAACTGGAGCGTATTACAACTCTGTTTCTGGGTGCAACGGGATAGATTTGCCTCATCGCATTCCGGGTGCTATAACTTTCAAACCGTACGGGCTTTGGGTCTGAAATTTTAACTAAACATCGGGAGTTCATTCAAATATATCCCAAAATTTTTGGGGATTTTTCTAACCTTTATTTCTATTTATTTAGCCCACTGTTCCGGGACTGATTTTATGGGCTACAAAGCTCACAGATTTGGGCCTTTGTTGGGGTCCACTTAGTGGTCCATCCCATGCCCAAATGATCAGGTCTTGGTCCTGGACATTCTCAAGTTAATCCCAGGTTCAACGGGATCGAGTTTCGGGTTGTCAAATTTGATTACCTAATGCCAATCAGTAGCGGTACTTTCCTAGTCACCAGTGTCCATTTACTTATTGACATTTGATTGGGCCTTAAGAGCCATCCGATTGAATCTAACTATCGGGTATGATTATGTTTTTCAAAATATTTTAAAGAAATGGGTTTTCATTAGAACCTGATTTTTCAATGAGATCTTCAATAAATTTGGAAAAGTTCATTCCGATTGCATTTTATAGGCTAATTTTCTAAAATTAGGGATTTCTTTGGTATCGAATCAATCGCTATTAAAATTTCATGATCGGGACTTAGCAAGTCAACACCTAAGTCCACGGTTAACTAATTCAACTAATTTTACCATTAATATATTCCTAAGATAACATCATTCCAGAAAATTGAGCATCTAACCGATATTCTTCAGTAAATAAAAGAAAATCTCAAGGTGGCCAATCATAACCATTCGATTGGTCTACCATCAAGACCATTACTTGGACCAGAATTAACTGAGATGAACTTCTGTAAATTCATCATTTTCCAGTCATCAAATATGCCAACATCTATCCCATTATCCAAGACCAAAAAAATTTAAACTATCACACATGTAATCTATTCTAGCATTTTTAGCAATCTAAGACCACAAAATTTCTGATCATGATCAATCAAAACATGATGCTAAAGTTCTGATATTTCCACACAATAAACACATCAAATCATATATCAATTCATCATTCATAACTTCTATGATTTCTATGCAAGAATTTGGAGTCCATTCTACATCATAGCACACATTAGGGTAAAATGCATCTAAAACCATAGGATTACCTAGAATTATGTGAACAATAAGATGAATTACAGAGTTCACACTTCCATATATATAATCTACAGTACTTATATCAATCATCTATAAGGCTCATTTGACCTATATTGCACAATATGATCAAGAAAAATCAATTGCCAATTTCCTACGCTTTTAGTGTATAGTGGTCAAAGTTGACCATGTAGTGACCATTGGGCGGGCTTACATGATCAGGAAAATATCATGCTTGGCATCCCAGGTCACTAACCTATCATGCATGTAAAAGTTTCATCAAGATTTAAAGGAAACTATATTCAAACGCACTATTTTTCCAAGAAAAATATCAAATTTGACAACTAGGTTCAAACTTTGACATGTTTGACCTAATGTGGACCATTGGATGACCATGCATGATCACATTGATCACAAGCATGGTATCCCAGGTCATAGGCCCATCCTTTTTTATCAAAACTATTAAGATATTTAGCCAAAATTCCTTCTTATTCGATAAAAATCCAAAGAAATACCATTATTCTAAGATTTGATCTCTTGGGTCAATCTAGGCCATTGGATGGCCGTGCATGGTCACACTGATCACATGTAGGTCATCCAACATCTCAAGTCCAAAGTATAATTCAGCCCAACAAAAATCCAAGGTCAAAAATCAAATTTAAACCGTGCAAATCCAAAATTTTCTACTATGTAGTAGTCTAGGCTTCACTTGGCCATCATAGACCATTAGATAACTCTTAAGTGATCTATAAATCACATCTAAGAGTGCTATAGTGCTGGTCCTATGTGAAGACATGGTCATCCCAGACTTAGCCATCCAAAAACAGGAGAGGAAGGCATATAACTATCAGAAAAATTTAGATGAAACAAGCTAGAAATCTAAACAACCAACTAAATCAAGATTTTACCTTTGAATATTCAATCTCCAAGTTGTTTCTTCTCCAAAACGTGGGGGCTAAGATGGCTGGGATGGCGCTGGAATTTATATATGTTGATGTGGGATGTGTGGGAAAGAGATTGGTGGTTTTAGTTTTAAAATTTAATGATGGTTGGATTGAGGAGGAAGATGAAAGAAAAGCTGGAATGCAAAGTTCTCCTTAAGATTTTGAATTGACAACGAGAGGAGGAGACAAGGCCTGAAACTTTTAGCCACATGTCAACCCCACACTACCCCAAGTCTAAATCCTGCAAGTCCTCAAGTATTCCCATCATGAAACTCTCTCCCTATCTCTCCTTGTCCCACACGCCCAACCACTCTGACCCTATGTGACCTTTTTCTCCACCACACATCACATCAAAGCTTATCTTTTATTATATTTAGGGTCCTTAATTTATGTAAAAAGTTCACTTTCCAACCAATCTTTTCTTACACCCTAGATTTTTCCAATGTAAATTGGGTAGTATAAGATGGGTCAAATTCAAGTCAACTAGATGAATGGTGTGGATATGCTAGAGAAATGCAAAATTAGATTTTCTAATTTAAAATTTTAGGGAAATTAGTGGTATTCACCCCTAAACTTTCATGGTTTTTACCAGGATTGCCACTAAAGTGTATAAAAACACTAACACTTAGTCTTTAGTATTAGTAAAATTTCCTAACCTCCATCCCATGGGTCAATCTTTGACCCATGCATTTAAGAATCTTGTTACAATTTTTAGAGATCCAAACCAATGGTGACGATCACCTCATCACTCTCAAGGTCTAGGCTCATTTTGGGTCAAACCTCGGGTCTAATACATATTCATGCACTAACCCGGTTAATTTGTGGTGTATGAATGGTGGATGTCTCATAATTTTTCCTAAGACACCCATTTACTTTAGAAAAAGAGGATTGAATTTGGAAAGTTTTAGTGCTATATCTTCGCTGGGAATGTTTGGGGTAAAAAGGATTGGCACGGTTTTCTATGATTTCAAAAAATGGTTTGGTCTAGTATAAGAAAACACTTCACTTGAAATTATCATAGTGCCCTTCTCTCTCTCAAATATTCCAAATAACCCCATCTTCTCCATCAATGTGTCTGAGGACCCCAAAAATTACAAAAATATCTTTTTGTTGTAGAACTCTTCTCTCTGCCGGAAGAAAAGCCTTAGCCTCTGAAAGCTCATGTAGACAGTCACCGAAATGGTCCATCCCAAACTCCATTAACGGTTCAGAATGCTTAAGCTACCATTAATGGAGGTAGACAGAACTGATTTAGAAAGCTTAAGCTACGATTAGGGTTTAAGATCTTAAGCTTGCTCGAAAATACATGGGTTTATGGAAGAAGACAACATTTAATGGAGTTTAGGATACTCAGTGTGTCTGCAACAGCCGTCCGATCATCTTCTCCATCAGTGTGTCTGTAAAAGATTTCAGTTTTAATGGAGTTCATTAATGTCCATTCATGGAGGTCACCACAATGCCCATGTACTAATCTTCTTCTCCAGCACCCGAAAACTGAAATCTTCTTCTCCATTAATGGTGTTATCGAAAATGGTGTTTCCAGCTCTTCTTCCTCTACGGCTAGAAGATAGGTGGTACTGATCCACCGGAGAAGAAGGTGTTGATCCACCGGAGAAGGAGAAGCTTTCTAAAAAAACTGATGGTTAGTGGAAGGGTGTTTTTGTAATTTGAGATTGTCATTTTCTTCACATCTTGATATAGCTTTTTGGGACCTTGAAAAGTGTGTCAATCACTTTTCCCTCAAACTTTTTGAGTTAGTTTTAATAGCCCAAAACGATTTCAAGCATGTCCTCTTTTTCTAAATTTGTCTTTAATTTATTGGGGTGCAATGGGTGTCATTACCAATAAGTGAATTTTCTATTGTTTCAGGGTGGGTGCCACTTTTAGTAGTCAAACTCTTATTCATTTAAGGTGGGCGCCATTGGTAATAGTCAAGTTCTTATTGTTCTAAGGTAGTTGCCACATGTAATAATCATTTTTCCTATATATTCAAAGTGAGTGTTTGGAGAATTTTGGTGAATCTGGCCAAGCAATCACCTGACACAGTCAGGTCACACTAGTGTCCAATCAACCATTTGACCAACACAGAGATCTAGGGGCAGGTGTTACAATATATATATATATATATATATATATATATATATATATATATATATATATATTGGAAGAACTAGATAAGTACTATTACGTGTAGTGGCTTTTGGCATTTAAGCTGAAATTATATATATATATATATATAGTGCTACACGTAATAGTGCTTATCTAGTTCTTCCAATATATATATATATATATATATATATATATATATATATATATATTGGAAGAACTAGATAAGCACTATTACATGTAGTGGCTTTCGGCATTTAAGCTGGAGGGGAATTTGAGAGTTACTTATTTTGATCATGATAGAGACAAGCAGTGCACTTAATTAATCTTTATAGATGCTTAATTTGAACATGATCAATTTTTTTCCTATAATTTATCCATTGATTGCTTTGGATCAGATAATGGAGAATGTTTTTGGTCCTAATCTTCCACACAATGGATCTTGATATCCACCGGACGGCTATGGGTGCCGACTGATCAAATGTAAGCATGTCATATCAAATTTCATACCACAATGTTCATCATTTCTTACATCATGTCTTTGATAGGCTTTGTTTTGTTGGTAACTTTGTTTTGTTGGTACCACAATGCTCTGCATGCTATATCAAAAATTGCAATTGAATAGGGTTAGGACTTGCATTCAGTAGCTGAATTTGTCGAGCTCTAATGGTATATATCAGAGGTTTGTTTAAATGCCTAAAATTGAATGTGGTACTATTTTATTTGCTTTATAGATATTGTTTGGTTCAATTAATTTTTTATAACTGTTCGGGGAGCTGACCTTTTTCAAACCCATTAATCTTTGAACTCATTTGGAGTTCTCGATTGATTGATAAGACCAGGGAAGTCGGCGTCAATAATAGTCTGGCATGACCCACCTTTTCCACTATTCAATCTTGACCGGGCCGTTACCCTGGTAAAGATATAAGATCTCAATATTAGCCATGTCAGGCTACTAGCCGTGTGAATTCTCTTTGTAATAGTGAATCGTACAGCCTCTTAATTGTATTGCATAATAAGCGGTCTGGATTGGTCACTCCCAAGTTAGCTGTATTTTGACCTCTGAACTTCTGTTTGGCTACGAAATTATCTGATACTAATGTTCTAAATAATGGATTAGAGGTGCATATGCAAAGTTTACTGAGGAACCACCATTATATATGCATTGTAGTTGTCATGGTTACCAAGTTCGCTTCAACTCCTTATGCACTGATTTAGCAAACTCAATCTGTATATCTATATATGCAGAAAAGAATACTATTTTGGCACAAAAGTCGATACCCGTTGTCCTTGGGCAATTCTGGTTCAACATTAATTTGGCTGTTGTTTACTTTATTCTGATGTTTAAATTTTGATTAAAAGAGTATAAATTGAATAAAAGAGCTCTCCAGTCTCTTCTATAATCAGGGTGGCAGAGATGTCTTTTTCTTGATATGGTAAATAGAGTTTGCATTTTACAAAAGCTTATGTGACCAATCAGGTTGGTCGCTAACAGTGGTGACCGAGTTATCAATTGTGTAAACATGGCACTGTTTTGGTGCTATATGGTGCACGGAGCTACCATCTAGATTGGATTCAGCCCTAATATTGCATTGGAAACCCAACTTTACTATGTGGTGAAGAGCCTACAATCGCCAAATAGGGAATGTCTAAAACATGTTTGGACAATCACATGGTGCCTTTTTTTTATTGGTTACGTTTATAGACCCTTAATCACATGATAGAGAGCTTATTAATGCACTCTAGGCGGATGATTTGATCTAGAGATGTTCTCGTGAACCGCATGTACATAATTGATGACCCAGTTACAACCATTGGTGATCAGGTTGGGTCACTTAAAAATACCAGGCTACCAACTCTATTTCATATTTCATGTACAAATTTTCTTGATTTTGATGTTGTGCTTTGTTGCAGTGCTGATTTTGGAAATGTCATGGAGATATCGTTGAAAAAGGTGGCGGAAGGGTTGATGGAGGATGTAGGGATACAGTCGGATGTTCCACTGGCCAAGCTGCTGCTCCTTTTGAAAAATAAAGGGTGAAAGAAATGTTCATGGGTCATTTTGTTGTGACTTGTGAGAATGTCGTCTCCTATTAGTTTCAGTCATCTTTGTAGAAAGTTGATGCTCCTTTTATCTCAAAAGTAGTCACCAAGTGTGCCTCTTGAAAACTTAAAGACACAAAGGTGGTTTTAATGCACTTAAGATTGCAAAAAAGATGACGTTGTTTGTGGTCGACAGTCGAAGACAGTTGTTATTTTGATGAAATAAACGACGGTCTAAATATGTCGTTGAAAAATACTACTACCTTTTCTAGGACAGCTCACTCAACGGTCTAAAACTGTCATTTTCCCAAAAAACGACAGTCATGAGCTGTTATTTTTTTTGCATTTTCACGTAGTGTTTGAAGGATATTTTTAGTCCATGAATAGTAGTGGTACCTTGATTTTGATGCACATATATGCATCAATTTTGATTCAAAGCTTAATGTTGAAAGTGGATGACATCTATGGATGTGCTCGCGACAAAATTGATGAAGCTAAAACTATAAGACTATCTCTCATTTTGGTAATCTTATGATGCCAGTGATGCGCCATGAATCCTTTATTTTTATTGCTGCTGTGATTACCATTGTTATATTACTACTGATGGTGATGATGAAATGTACACGAAAGGAAATACTAATGTTGTCTTCCCATGTGGGTTCACGACATGCAACTAAATTAATAGTGGTGATGGAATGTTACTGTAAATTTTGAGGTGTGATTATATTTATAGCATTTTGTTGTCATTGAATTCTCTATAAAATAAACCTATTATTTTTCCTTATTTGGTGCTATAATTTTGATGTTTTCCTATCACTTGTAGCATCGTAAGGATAGTGTCTTGCAGTGGATGATGTCTTCCTTTTGTCTTGTGGTTCTTGGCTTTACCTTGGATTCTTGTGGTAAGAAATTTAATCTTATCTCACTTTCTTATTTATTATAATACCTCGTTAGCCCCTAATTTCTTCTATTAAATATCTCCCGTCATAGGAATGCATGTGAACAAGGTTCCATACACCTTCAGTTACGCATGCCTCACTGCAGGTGCTGCTCGCATTCTCTTTGCTGGAACTGATATTCTGATTAGATCATTCTGATTAGATCATTTCCTCATCTCTTATCACTTTATTGTGGGAAATATTTATGTATTAATCTGCTAAGCCTTACGCTAGTCTCATTGGCAGAGGTTTGGGTACTATTTAATTCAAAGAATCATAAAGACTTTTCAAAAAAATTTCTTCCATGATCTTGGGCTGTAAAATTATAATTGGGCAGCCATAGTAAGTTGGGGAACATCTGATTGATAAAGCATATGTGAGGTTTGTTGGTGGAGGCTTGCTGAATGTACTGCACAATTGAAGTAGTGGACCAATGTGAATACTGGCTCTGATCATCGTTATTCTTGTACTACAATTGGGAGAGAAATTTATTGCAAAGATATTTCGGCATAAAGATGCAATTCTCCTTTATTGCCAAGTAAGATATTATATTTTTTCTTTATTTTCCAAACAAAAGTTTTTGGGGTTAGTTTAGGACTGGCTAACATTGGAGTCTAGTTCCCTGTATACATATAGGCCAAGTCTTGTGTGTTCCAAGTCAAGTTCCCTATATACTTGTGACTCCTATAAAGACACTCTGAACCGAAAGCAACTTGTTGGCAGAGTCTTGAAATCTTGCTTATGACTTTGCTTATGATTTTGCCTAGATTAAAAGAGGTTTTGACAGGAATGCCAATATCGAGAGACTCGGATTTGGACTGCAGCAGATTTCCAGCGCAAGAAGAAACAAAAAAGAAATTAAAATCAAGCATAAAATATCAGAATCAGCGTGCTGGAATAGTGCACAGTCGATCGATTGACACCTGTAATCGATCAATCGACTACGGTCAGTGAGGGATTTAATTCTAGCGACACACACACACACACACACACACACACACACACACACACACACATATATATATATATATATATATATATATATATATATATATATATATATATATATATACTCAATGGATTGAGACCTTTCGTCGATCGATCGATTTTCGCGAGAATGGGATCCGTCAGAATTAGAATTTAAATTTTGGGGGTAAACTTGTCTTTCTTTTTTGTTTATTTCTGTTTTAAGTGTTTGTTTTAAGACCTATATAAGGTCATGATGAAAACAATGTAATCAATTTTGATTAATTAAAAGAGTTTTTGTTTTGGAACTTGAGGTGAGTTTCTTCGAAGATTAAATTTTCTTCCCCAAAAGGATTTGGTGTGAAACAAAGGGTGTGAAGCCTATGATTTATTTCCTAAGAAGGGTTTGGTGTGAAGCCCACAATCTATCTTCTATCTATCTCTTTATCTTTTTATTTTCTTTCTCTGCCTTGTATTGATCCCATAAACCTTAAATCCAGCCGTTAACTTTTTCAAAATTCCCAAAATCATAATCATTGATTTGAACCAATCTCATAAATCATAAATTCAACCATCAATCTAGAAATACCCCAAAATTCATAAATCCTAGACTCCATCATAACTATCGAATCGATCTTATTCGAACCCTAGATCTCATACGAGCCATTAACCAACTCGAAGCAGAACCCTTTAGAGGACTAGTGATTCCATCATTAAATCCCGAGTGGCGCCCTAATCTAGAAAAGCTAGAGCTCTACCTGTAGGATCGATTTGTACCACAAGGCTAACGAATCTAGCGCATGGACCGAATCCTACTCGAATCGAGCGTAATTTTCTAATAAAAAACTATGAAAACTTAAGGTATTCGCATTACTTTCATGTTTATTGTTTAATTAATCTAATTTAATTTCGACAAATAATCATTTCATCATTATTCACGTAATTTAAGGTTTTATCCATCAGGTTTTCAATTTGCCAATATTTTCCGTATGAAATCATCAAAGGTCTCGTATGGATGTTAAACTTTTAGCTTTTGATTCGTGATGGAACACTCGTAGAAATCAGCAATGCTTGAGATGGAACTGAACGAACAACAAATATGAAAGAACGCTAGATAAATGTTCGTCTTAGTGCATTAATGTATGGTCTTTTGGTTTTTGTAGCACCAATCTAAAATCAGCATAGAAATTAGATGTGTCTAACACATACAATCATCAGTTACACTACATGCCCACGTAAGTGAAAAAAAAATAGAAAATTTAATTAGATTAGATAAAAAGTGTTATAATAAGTTAAAATATCCGGCATAATTATCATGTGTTGTTTATAGTGAACAAATTAGGCCTACATCATGATCACTATTGAAACAACAGTGATCATGATGTGGTGAAAACTATTAACTATAAATAACACAGGATAACCTTGCTTATGGATATTTTAACTCAGGATCAGCAAGATTTATCTAGGAAGAATTAGAAAAAGATGCTTACTTTATAAAAGTTTTAGGCTATTAAGCTAGAAAAAAAAGTTTTAGGTAAAAAAGGTTTCACAGAAATTACGAGTTCAAAGATATGTCAGATCTCATATTGGCACATGTGAGATTTTAAAAGGTTCTTAGCAAATTACATTATTAACCCTCTTTCTTAGCAAATTACATCATCACTACCTCTCAATGGGCGATGAGCGATAGGAGATATGGCCCATCGCCCAACGCCTATCACCCGAGGGATAATAATGTAATTTAATAAGAAAGAAGGGTAGTGATGTAATTTGTTAAGAACATTTTAAAACCTAGCGCAATAGCTTAACACTTTTGTAAATTAAGCATATTTTATTACTTTTTCCTTTATTTTCAACTCAACCACTCTTAATTCTCCGTACTCACCCATTTTTCTGCCCCCCTACTTCTCAACTGCTCTACCCTTATCAGCGAGTGAAAACTACTTTTAACTGCCTCCAACTTTTTCACCTTATAATCCAGCAGAGAAAACTCTTTCAACTCCTCCAGTAATAAAACCCATTGAGCTCCTGCAAACTATTCCATATAACTTTGGTATGTAAGAGTCTAAATCATGTGGAAGAACAAGGGGCTAGAAGTGAGGTTTAATCATTTATCTGCCCAAATAAACTGGCGTTACACCAGAACAAGGAAACAGCATGCTCAGAAAAAATGCAATATAGGCTATCTGATTTAAATAATATTATCTATAGATCTCCAATGCATAAAATTAGAGTAAAATACAATACTTATCATATGATCTACTGTGATCAACTCTAAAATTAGATAATAGGCTTTGACTATATTTAATCACATGATGAAGCTTATATGAAGTGCCAATCTTATGCAATTGATATCTTTACATCATGATTCAAATCAAATGACTTAAGCTGGTGTTTTCACATAGCAGAGGTCACCAAACTTGCAAGTCTTTCTTTTAAATTCTGTGAAGGGTCAGCTTTTCCGAGTGCAAGTAATGGCTCCTTAGAAAGTTGGCCATTTAATTTGAAGGTCATGACTTAAAGATATCAACTACAAAAGATAAGCACGAAATATGCTCTTCATCATGTAATCACATGTAGTCAGTGGGTACTATTTGATTCAATAATTGACCACAATAGCTCATACGATAATTATCATGGTTTGCTCCAATCTTATACGTTGGAGATCTATAGGTCATAACCTTCATATCAGAAGGTCGAGATTGCATTTTCACATGTCCATAAAATAGCAACTCTTTCTTTAAATTTGGTGCAAGGGTCAACTTTCCAAGTGCAAGTAATGATTCCCGTAAATTTATTTATTGTTTTTCTAAAGAGTAGCTCTAAACGCGCCCACACATTCTCTAAAAGCGCCTACATCTGAACCCCTTAAAAACCATTGATTGCGTTGGATCAGATGATAGAGATCGTGTCTCACCCAGATATTCCACACAAAGGATTCTGAGATCATTCCGCACCTATAGGATGGTTAGTTTTTTATTCCACATGTCACGGGTCCCCAAAATATGGCCCTAAAAGCACATTTGAGTGTGAATTGTGCCATTGCGCACATTTGAGTGTGAATTGTGCCATTGCGCACAAGGGGCATTTTTTTGGGGACCTGTGACATGTGGAATAAAAAAATTACCATTTGATAGGTGCGAAATGATCTCAAGATCCCTTGTGTGGAAGATTAGGGTAAAACACGATCTCCATCATCAAATCCAATGCAATCAACGAATTTTAAGGAGTTGCACACATAGGTGTTTTCAGAGAACGCGTGAGCGCGAACAGAGCTACCCTCTATCCACGCCCATGCGTTTTCATAAAGCGCCCACGTGTGCAACCCCTTAAAAATCGTTGATTAATTAATTAATTTTATTTACATATATATATATATATATATATATATATATATATATATATATATATATATATATATATATATATATATAAAAAACATGAAGAAAAAAAATAAAAACTAACAAATAAGCATAATCTAGAAATTTCAATTAAATCGAAAATGGGTACTTATTCTTTCTTGACTTTAGCTTTCTTGAGGATTTTATTGTCTTTATCATTCGTAGTCTCGTATTTAATACTGACATATCTACACCTTGTAAGACGATTTTGATAAATTTTATCTTGTACTTTGACTTGAAAGAAATACTCATTTTCGATATATTGACACCAAATTTGATTTTAAGGTCACTTTTTTGGGATCTGTGTCACGTTAAATCAATGTCTAATCATTTGATGGTACGCCCATTATCTCGAGATCAAATGTATGAAAGGTTGGAACAAAAAACATTCTCCATCATATGGTTCAAAATCGTCAATTGGTTTTAAGATGGGTGTCCTAATAGTTTCGGTAAGCTTAGTTAAAAATAAAATCACATTTGACAAAATCACGGTCCATCCAATTCAAAGCAGTTAATGGGTTTTTAACTAAGTCGAGCACATGAACTTGACCCCTCGGATCAAGTTCGAGCATGAAACATTTGAAGGTTAGGTTGACAAATTTTTATATGCAAAATATAAAGAGATAAGGGGAATTATAGGGAATTGATGACTTGAGCTAGGTTTGGTAAAGATATATGCAGGAAAATTGAGGTCAAATGTGTAAACCTAAGGAGTATGATGGAATGTGTTTTAAAACGATATATCCTAGATTATCAAAAAAAAAAAAAAACAATACTACCCTAAGGAGGTAATCCTTTAGAGTCCTAAAAAGGAAGGAGTCCTGGTAAAATTATGAGGCTCCAGATGTACATTCTCGAGAGTGCTGATGAAATTATGTTGCCAAACATGCATGAGGAACTTTCGAATTGAATTTTTTTGAGTAATTGGGTACGTTGAGATTGACTCGAAAGCTATATTAAATAATATAACATAGATTAAGATAATAATTATCGAATATGTAATAGAGGAATATTAAAAAAATAAAAACATCAAAATTCCAATTTTTGAGTTGAAGAAGAAGATTGAAATGGATTATCGAAATTGTAGGGTACACTCAATTAAAAACGTCAAGATATGACTTACACATCTTTACATGGACCATGATTCCTTTGAAAAAGAAGGAATCTTGGTAACCTATTATTGGAACCCTACAGCATAGTGACAAATTTCACCAAAATTCGGCGAAGTTTCTCGAAATTCACTAGAAAGGGATAAAATGGAAATTTCAGGAAAATTTGGTATTTTTCAGTAATTTCGGTAATTTTTAGTATTTTTCAGCCAAATTTCGGTAAATTTCAGTATTTTTTTAATGTTTAATTATTTATTTTCTAAATATGTCAGTAATTTTAAAAAAATATATTAAATATATTTTTAATCCCCGAAACTTTCCCAAATTTTTTTCGAAAGGTATCAAAATTAATTCAAAAGGACCCCCTACCGAAAAATTATCGAAAACAAAATTTGTCACTATGCCCTGCAGAAGAGGCAAATCAAATTGGTTTCTATCCTCCCAACTTGTCTACTATCCACCCTCAACAGAACATGATACGACAAATTTATATGTTGCACTTCTTTTAGTAAATATTAAATTAAGAAAATAAGTAAATTAAGAGAAGATGGTACTTGGATGGTGTGCTTTTGATCATCCCTTTGTTGAGGAGCAAAATAGAGATCTTATTATGTGGCCTTTATAAGTTGAAAACTAAGACAAACTCTGATGGTGAATAAAGTTTCACTCCAATTTAAACTCTTCTCAAGAGGCACATCGTGAGAGATTTTCATCGAAATTTAGGAGAGTAAAATACAAAGGTACATGAGATGAGGATATATAAATAAATGTGGTATTGTAGGAGGATGTCAATAGTTTAAAGAGGCCAAGGGTATTTTTGGTATAAAAAAATGGCAGAAGCTATTTTCACTTTTATATAATAGTGTGGATAAAGATATGAAGGATGAAGGAGGTTCGAACCCGGTTCGGGTCAGGTTTTCGCTTCATATCCTTAGGTACCTGACCCTCGGTCATGTTGGTATTAGATACCTAACCAGCGTACAAGGGTGGTGCAAGGGTCAGGTGCCTAAGGACAACTCATATAGACTTGAGAGAGAAAAAGGGAAAACCTATTCTACCAAAGTTCCCTATTATTAGCATTGTTGTCAGATATAGTCCACTTGGTTGGAATATTTTGCTGTTTGTACACTGATTTAGGCAGTCTCTTTTTAAGTTTGAAAACTTTTACAAATTTCACATTAGTTTTAGTTATGAGTAACTAGTGAAGGATCTTATACCTCAGGAAGCTGCCCTTCCGATTAAAACCAATTCTTAATGGAAGAGGTACAAAATGTTTGAAGGTGTTGAGAGAATGTTTCGAGCACGGATCTCCCTCGAGTCCATGAGGGTTGTACTAGTGAAGGATCTTATACCTCAAGAAGCTACCACTCAAGGGGGACTCGAACCCTTGACCTGGCTTTGATATCATTGGTAGGATCTTATATCTCATTGAGTTTCCATTCCAGCAACAACCAATTGGTAATGGAAGAGGTACAACTTAATGTTTTAAGGTATTGGGAGAGCGTTTCGAGCACAGCCCCCTCAGGCCCACTAGGGTTGTATAGGGACCCATCAACTAGAGTTGTTGTGGGACAAATGTACCAAGCCTGCTCAGTGGATCCAAATCAGATACATAACAACCTCAGATTTTACCCTGAAATCTGTGAATATCCAAAAATTTCGTGATTTGGGTAAAGTGAACGAAAATAGTCGAATCTCCTGAACCAGCCATCAAACTACTATGAGTCCTTCACGAAAACAGAACAAGAGAAATTTCGAGCTCCCCTGCATACGGCTCAAGTGGCAAAGGCCCTTTCCTTCGCACTTGGTTAGCGCTTCATTGTGGTCCCCGGTCTGAGAACCAGCTGACATCAACCGGAGTTAAATGGGGATCTTAGAGCAACTCCAATGGGAAGTAGTAAAAAACAGCCATTTAAGACTGACAGTAAATTTGAGTACTTGATTCCATACTTCAAATTTTGGGAAATCCAACGAGGGTCATTAAAAGTAATCGTTTGGCTTCAAATTACTGTATTAAATGCGTACATGGTTACATTTTGTAAGTTTTTTTTTTTTTTTTGCCTGAAGCCTAGAATTTGCTGTAATCAATTTTGGCGTCCTTTTAGTTGGTATCCTATTCCACGTTATTTGAGTTGTTTAGGGTTGTTCGGATCGTCAAAAACAACCGTTTGCCTCTGCTGAGTTGTAATTGACGTCCCCATTGGAGTTGCTCTTAAAGCTCTGATACCAACTTGACTTTGCACAATAAGATCTAGTTTAAAAGAGATAGCGTTAGGTTTGATAAGTAGAAGAAGAAGATTGAGAGAGAGTGAAGAATGACCAAGTTTGGGTCGAGTCCCTACTGGCCTTTATATTAAGCCCAAATAGCATAAGTACCCTTTACAACAAATACACACCCAATACCAACACCACCACCACCACTATATCCACTATATTATATTCATGCACATGGACATAATAGAGGGGCCATTCTTCAAAACCCAAGCTATTCAAAGGCGAGGCAGCAACTTAACTGCACCCGGAACTTCATCGTAGGAATATACACCTATGCTTCGCTTTCGTCCGAGCCGACCGGCATCAACATACTGCACAAGGAGCGGGCAGGGACGATACTTACTCTCTCCCAGTCCAGTGTGAAGAACCTTCATTATTGATAAACAGATATCCAAGCCAATGAAATCCGCAAGCTCCAAAGGACCCATCGGATGGTTCGTACCCAGTTTCATACCTGTATCGATGTCCTCCTTCGTCGCGACACCAGTATAGAGTGCAAAAAATGCTTCATTTATCATCGGCATCAATATCCGGTTCACGATGAAACCTGGGTAATCTTGAGAGCATATAACTGTCTTTCCAAACCTGCAAATATATGGGGAGATCTTAATCTTCAATTCTAGTAGTTCAAGGGGCAGAAAACCCAAATGGAGGTGTTGGGTGATATGTGAAATGGTTTTGACAAGTACTGGTGGGGTAAGGATTATGGTTGAACATCAAGACATTTCGTCCATAGCCGAGACCAATATGGAAAATCCATTAAAAAATTATTTTAAAAGTTGGAAAATACAAAGAAAGAAGCGGAAACATGAGAAACTAGGAAAAAAAATTTGAAAAAAATTAAAGAGTACTAGAAATTGTTAAAATGCTAAATAACATTCAATAAAGAATAGCCAAAACAACAGAACCGAAAACCAAAAAACACAAAAAAAAAGCGCATTAAAAATTCTAAATATATCCGTTCAAAATCTCAAAAAACAATTGTCGGTCTCACAAGGTGAATGATGTTTGCATGAAAAAAGTACTAATAATACCCAATTGAAAAAAATATATATTATTTACTTAAAATCGAATTTTTGCACCATACATCATAAATTCAATCCAGTGTAAATTCATGTCATTATTGGTTGATTTGGCACCAAGAAGTGTTAATTTACCTAAATCAACCACCATATATATATATATATATATATATATGAAAAGACCAAGAGCATCTGACTATATGATGTATTTTTCTGATTTTTCAGGACTTTACAAAAACCCTTGATATTAGATGCCATTCAGCATAAATCTGCATGTACAAAAGTGATGATTAGCTGAATCTAGCACCAACCATAAAAACTCAAGGTCATCATATAATTGGAGGTTTTTCTGAAAAAAAATCTTCGATTTTGAACCCTAGTAAGAGAGACTTTTATTCGTCTCACTATCTAAGTCGAGTCAGAATCCACAGAGGATTCACCTGATCAGACGAAATTTAAAACCTGGATAATTATTGGATGGGTGTAAGATCTTTATCATACAAACACTGAAAAAAACAGAAAATTTTCTTGTTTACGGTAACCTCAAAACCAAGTCTTCTCAGGAAATGCCAATCACTATAGTTGAAGTGGAGTTTTTCCATTTCTCACCTTTCTGCCAAGGCTTTTACTGCGGCAAAGACCCCATCTGTTGTCTCCGCACCTCTCACAATCTCAACGAGTTTCATGACAGGAGGGGGGTTCATAAAGTGCATTCCAATTATCTGAATTGAAGTTGAATAAATACAGTCAGAATTTTAAAATCACATATAAATGTAGAAAGTTCGGTACTTTTTTGTATTTATTTAATGGGTAAACTGGGATTGACCCTGCAACATGGAGGTTGCAATATTGTCAACCTTCCAGGTTTTATTTAAGGACCTGACTCTCCTGACCGTCATTTAAACACCAAATGGTGTTTAAATGATCTTACACCATCGATAGTTTAAGATGTGGGTGATCCGTACCATCAAAGTGATAGATCATAGCTTGAAATGCAACAGGCCCAAAAATGGTGTTTCAGAAAGATTTAAACCATCTAATCTGCTGACTGTAATATCAACCATTGTTTTTAGTTTTAATGGCTGATATTAAAGTTCATCAATCGGATGGTTCACATCAACTAATAGGCATGTTTCTTTGGGCTGAGATATGTTCCAATGATGGATTGCGTCTTGGAAAATTTAGATTGGTCACAGATGTGCACCACATGGCATAATGATAAATGACACTTGAATGGTGTGAGATAAAAAGTATCATTTTAATGGCGTAAGATCATTTAAACACCATCTTAAATGTCAGTTAGGAGCCATTATCCCCTTATTTAACAGTAGATTTATTATAAGAAGAAAAATATTACACAAGGAGGCCTCTGAGGCAGGGAAAGCTCAAAAAGAAAACCAGAACAGTTCGATAAAAACAGATGTACGATTAAATTAAAAAAATGATTTTTAGGACATCTTACACAAAAGCAGACATAAGCTTGATATGAGCCTATTGGCATGGATGATGGAACAAGGAAACAAAGATTAAAAGCTAAAACAGCGGATAAAGATTCAATTCAAACTATTGTAGTGTATGACCAAATTATTAAAAACTAAAACCTGGCATGGCCGACTCGTTGCAGAAGCCAGACGGGTAATGGAAATGGAACTTGTATTAGATGCCAAAATAGCAGAAGGTTTTGCAATCCTGTCTAGTTCAGAAAATAATTTTTTCTTCGCGTCTTCGGACTCCACGATGGCTTCAATGATAATGTCTGCAGATTGAAGCTCTTCCAAATTTGAGGTACATTTCAGACGTCTCAGTGTCTCAGCACCATCTGACTGTTAAGTCGAGAGGAAACATGTCAGCAAAAAGAATGTATGTAGTTCAGTAGCAATTTGACACCAGTAACATGAGACAAGTTATATTTTTTATTGAAAATATGATACATGATATATGACAAATGAGGGGGTTCCTTTATTCAAAATTCATGGCACCATATAGCATGTAGCCTTTTAGGAACGTACCAGTTTGCCAATATTTATTGTTGGCTTAATTTCTTCAGTAATAGTAAATTTTTCAATTTTCATGTCCGGAAAAAGTAGGTGACCATGAAGGCACATAGCCTAAGATAACGACCTCCATTGCACTGGGAGGAGCAATCAATCTCCTCAAGTAGGAAAATGCAAGCCTAAATTGGGGATTCATCCTGCATTTATTACCATATTTATTATTACATTTACTGCTTTAAAATGTTTTTTTTTTTCTTTTTTCAGTAAAGATAAATTTTATATAACAAACGAAACACATGTACAAAAGAGAAACCAGCAAGATGCTGGACAACCTACGAGCTACCCAAAACGAAACCTCACCCCAGAGCTTGAGAAAAATCTAAGAACAAACTCTCTCAGAGCAAGAGGAAAAAAAAGGTTAATATGCGAGGCTTTCCCATCCTGATCGCCCTGAAAACCGCAGAAAGCTTGATCCAATGCACTGCCAAATCCCTCACAGCCTTCATTATCATATGCTATTTAGCCTTCTATTTTTGTTGAGCACCCTATTATTTCTCTCATTCCAAACAGCCCACATAATAGCTAAACCCAAAAAGCTCCAAAAGTCACCTTTTTCCCCACCCAATTTAATTACATCCCACTGTGACAATAAACTGCTAGCACTCTTAGGACAAACCCAGCTCATGTTAAACATCTTAAGCACCACATTCCAATCGTCCTTGGCCACCCAACAGTGAATCAGCAAATGATCCATCTGCTCCTCTTCTTGCACACAAGTAAAACATCTGTTACAAGTCTCATACCTTTCTTATTCAACTGATCAATAGTTAAAATCCTCCCCCACCCTACATTCCATCCAAATTTTTTTTATCTTGGATGGCACCATTAGCTTCCAAATATTAACCCAATCCTTAACATCATTACGACCCTGAGACAGAAAAGAATAGAATGACCCCACCGAAAAAAACCCCTTCTTGTTAGGACTCCATATACGCGAATCTCTCCCCAAGCTATTTCTTCTAGCTGAATTAAGGTCTGAAAGCAAAGCTACATAAGACAACTCTTCATCTTCCTTTAGATTTCTAAAAACAGGGACCTCCTAAATGGCAATATCATTATGAATTTCAACCATCTCTTCAATTTTTGCACCCGGGTATCTGGAAATTGAAAATGTGTTGGGATATTTTTGTTTGAGTTGAGGGTCATGCAACCATTCATCGTTCCAGAAACTAATAGTATTACCTCTTCCCCAACTATACTTAACCCCCTTATAACAATCCTCAAAAAATGAGCAAATACCCCTCCACCACCCCGACCCCCTACTCATCTTTCTCGATACACTTCTCGAATCCCAAATGTTTCCATACTTAGCCTGCACCACCTGCCACCACAGATTTTTCCTTTCCCTGTCATCCCCCAATCTCCACAACCACTTTCCCAAAAGTGCTTTGTTAATGCCCAATCTTTTGATACCAAGACCACCTTCTTCCTTTCGAAGGTAACATTTATCCCAACTGATAAGATGGAATTTCTTCTCCTCTTAACCTCCTTCCCACAAAAAGTCCCTAATAATTTTTTTCCAGCCTCTTTATTACAGTGACAGGGGCCCTGAATAAGGGCATATAAAAGATAGGTAAAGAAGAAAGAAAAGATTTAATAAGGATCAATCTTCCACCTTTACTAAGCATCTTACTCTTCCAGACCGCCAACCTCTTCTCATACCTTTTCACCACTGGATCCCACAGAGCTGATCTTGGCTTCCCACACCCAAAGGAATACCCAAATATGATATGGGCAACTCCTCTTTTTGACATCTAGTAAACATAGAGAACTCAGCCATACTTCTATTGTCCACATTAATTCCAGTCAACTTTGATTTCTGAAGCTTCACTTTTTGCCTGAAACAACTTCATAAATATTCAAAACTATGGTATCATCAGCTCATCTTGATCGTCTTTACAAAAAACTATGGTATCATCAGCATACTATAAATGAGTTATCATTGGACCATTAACGCCCACTTTGAAACCTTGCAACTGCCTTTCTTCCACGGATTTTAAGAACAACCCATTAAGTGCTTCAGCCACAATGTTAAATAGCATAGGAGATAAGAGGGTCTCCTTGACGCAACCCTCTAGAGCTTTTGAAAAAACCTTTAGGGGATCCACTCACAAGAATAGAGAACCAAGCCATACAAACACATCCAAACATTCAATTTCTCCATCTATCACCAAACCCCATCCTTTCCGTCATGTAGCAAAGAAAATCCCAATTTACTCTATCATAAGCTTCTTCCATATCTATCTTCCAGATGAGACCACTATGACTTCTTTTATACACGGAATCCATAGCTTCGTGTGCTACAACCATCACATCAAAGAGCTGCCTCCCTTCTATAAAGGCCCCTTGACTTGGGGATATAATACTCCCCAAAACTTTTCGTAACCTATTTGCCAACACCTTTATAAGAATCTTATAAGGACTTCCCAGAAGGCTAATCAGACGAAAGTCCTTAACCTCATCCACATTATCAATCTTAGGAATAAGAGGGACAAAGGTACAATTCCATGATTTTTCAACTTTTCCATTACTGAAGAACTCATGAAACATACCCGTAATATCCCCCTTTATGCACTTATAGAGAACAGCCTGATTTCTGGATGGAACTTGCTGCACTTGCGGCCAGATGGGATTACCCCTGCTGCCTGGGAGGGGATTTTAATGCGATAGGGTGGAGCTTCTAGAAACAAGGGGGGCCACCGGATATTGAGGTGATGAGGGAATTCAATTCCTTCATATCTGATTGGGAGTTGATGGAGGTACCGTTATGTGGTGCGAGATTCACATGATCGAATCTTCAAGAGAAACCGACCCTGAGTAAACTGGATAGATTTCTGTGCAAGTTGGATTGGCTAGATATTTTCCTGGGAGCAAAAGCCGAATGCTTGGCAAGGGTAGTGTCGAATCACCGGCCGGTAGTGCTGACGTGCGAGTCAAGGGAGAGAGGGCCGACCTCGTTCCAGTTTGAAAATATGTGGCTGTTGGATGAGGGGAATCAGGACCTAATTCCAGCTTGGTGGGGAGAAGCGACTCTTTGGGGTATGGTGGCCTATCGCTTCATCTCCAAACTACAGCGAGTTAAAAGGAAAAGCAAACAGTGGAATAAGGAGGTGTACGGCTTAGTGCATGTCAAGAAAGAGGAGTTATTAAGAAAGTTGAAGGAGATAGACGATGCTGAAGAAAACAAAAGTCTCACAGCGGATGAGCAGGAGGATAGATACCGCAAAAAAACGGAGTTTAATAGTGTTTGCAGGGCCGAGGAGATTTGTTGGAAGCAAAAATTCAAGGTCAGATGGCTAAAGGAAGGGGACACCAATACCAAGTATTTTCATGCGGTCGCCAACGCGAGGAACAAAGCGAACTACATTGGTAATATGACTGTCGATGGGGTGAATTATTCGGAGGAGAACCAGGTCAGGGAACACATTGTCGAGTTCTATACCAAGATGTACATGGATGATGGTCTCAATAGACCCCAGCTGGATGGGCTAGCATTTAAGATGCTGACGGAGGAGGACTGGGTTAGCTTGGAAAATCTGATTACCGAAGAGGAGGTGTGGAGAGTGATTAAGTGTGGAGTAAAAAATAAGGCACCTGGACCTGATGGCTTCACAATGGAATATTTCAAATTCTTTTGGGCTATCATCAAAGCTGATTTGATGGAGGTGATGCGTGAGTTTCATGCTTCCAGGTTCATTGGGTGGAGCCTAAACTCTACCTTCATAACCCTCACACCTAAGGAGGGGGCTGATGATATCTCTGAATTTAGGCCAATTTGTCTCACCAATTGCCTCTATAAGATCATAGTTAAGGTTTTTGCTAACAGACTCGAACCTTTGATGAGTATGATAATTTTGAAGCATCAGGGTGCCTTTGTTAGGGGAAGACAGTTGGTAGATCTGGTGGCAGTGGCCTAAGAAACCATACACTCGACGCATCACGAATGACGACCGGCTGCCCTATAGAAAATCGATATGGAGAAAGCATATGATCGGATCAATTGGGATTGTTTAGATTATATGCTGGGCAGAATGGGGTTTGGGACTACATGGAGGAGTTGGATGAAGGGGTGCTACTCTTCGGTTTGGTTCTCGGTCCTGATCAATGGCACGCCGGCTGGCTATTTTAAAGTTCCAGAGGGCTACGACAAGGGGACCCATTATCCCCTTTCCTGTTCAATGTGCTTGACGAAGCATTATCGAGTCTTATTGTGCAAGCCAGGTAGCGAAACTTCACCACGGGTATCAAGGTGGGTGCGCAAGGGAGATTCATCTCCCACCTTCAGTTTGCTAATGATACCATGATTTTTGGGAAGGCTAATGTCCAGGAGTTCAGATATCTATCGGATGTGCTATCAATTTATGAGGCGGTGTCAAGGCAGCGTGTTAATCTCTCCAAGTCGGCAATTACGGGTATTGGGACTGATGAGAGGGTGATGGATGAGCTGGCGAGGACGGTGGAGTGTATGATAGAGAAATTCTCAATTAAGTACTTGGGGATGCCACTTGGAATTCGGCTTCCTGCTGCTAGGGACTGGAAACCGGTGGTGCAAAGATTTGAGCAACGTTTAACGTCTTGGAAAGGGAGGCTGCTGAGTAGTGCTGGAAGACTGTTTCTGGTCAAAGTGGTTCTATCTTCGCTCCCCATATTCTACATGTCTATGTTCAAATGCCCCATGGCGGCCCTTAGGCGTCTTGAGCAAATACAACGTAACTCTCTATGGGAGGGAGCGGGCCTGGACAAGCGATATCACCTTGTCAACTGGGACACGTGCCAACTTCCACTTGGATGTGGGGGGTTGGGGATCCGTAGCCTCAGGTGGATGAACATCGCGTTGCTTGGGAAGTGGTTCTGGAGAGCAGGGAGGATGGAAGAAACGGACAATCTTTGGCGAGTGGTGATGATGGAGAAGTATGGCCAACTCATGGGTAACTGGGGTGTAAGCGTCACGGTTCACAGAGGTACTTCGCCTTGGTGGAAAAGTATTTGTAGCACGTGGGGCCTTTTCACTAGAGGACTGCGATTCACTTGGGGCTGTGGCACCCGTATTAAATTCTGGGAGGATGTTTGGATGGATGATGGTGCTCTCAAGGAGTCATTCTCAAAGATTTATGCCATTGGTGTCAACCCGGCCGAGAGGATTGTGGACTTTGTATCGAAAACGGAGGGGGGCAGACTTTGGAATGTTGTCACAAGAAGACTACTGAGGGAGGAGGAGGTGATAGCGTTTTCTAATCTGATGCAGAGGCTATATGAAGCACTGCGTCATCCACATGGTCATGATCGGATGAGTTGGGCTCTGGGGTGAGATGGTGTTTTCAGTGTCAAATCCTACTATAGGATGCTAACGCGCCACCCTCTAATCAGATTCCAAGGGGCAAGATTATGGAAGGAAACCATCCCTCCAAAAATCAAATTTTTTGTGTGGACGCTATTCAAAGAGAAAATCCTTACTATTGATCAGCTTATTTGAAGGGGAAAGGAGATCACGAATTGTTGTGTGATGTGTGGCGAGGAGGAGAATGCATCTCATCTTCTTATTCATTGTAGAGTGGCGTGGGAGCTATGGCACAATTTCATCAAGTCCTTCCGGATGAACTGGGTTATGCCAGCCACGCCTTACACACTCTATCTAATGTGGGAGGATAGTAAAATGGAAGGGTCGATTGGAGATTATTGGATGGCAGCTCTCTATGCGGTGTTGTGGAGTATATGGGGCGAAAGAAATCTACGGATTTTCGAGAATAAAATACGCCCTGTTGGGTTGATCATGAGGGCCATCAGAGACCTGGTGTGGTTTTGGGTGGAGAGGGGAGGGATAGTTCCTTGTGAGGAAGCCTATTTGTGGGATCCAGGCTGAGGGCTGTCATAACTGGATGCTCTGTGGTCTTTTCTTGTCGTGTTGGTGTATCCGTCTTTGTTTCTTTTGGTCGTATCTTTGTATTGGTTTTTCAGTGCCTTGCTGCTTCAATATAAGTTACATTACTGATAAAAAAATATATATATCCCCCTTTATAATATCCCACATAACCTGAAAAAATTCCATGGAGAAACCATTGGGCCCAGGTGCCTTCTTCTACCCACAATTCATCACAGCATCCTTCACTTCGTCTCCCGTGAACGCAACCTCCAAACCTAGTTTTTGAGATTCATTTAAACATTTGAACTGTATCCCATCTAAAATCGGTCTCTCTCTCTCTCCCTTCTTCAGTTTATAGATTTTCGTAAAAATCAGCAATCTCCTTCCCAATTTCCACTTCATTAGTAACACATCTCCCATTCACCTTGCGTTTAGGAATAAAATTCCATTTATTGCAAGGATTTACTATAGCATGGAAAAATTTGTTGTTATCCCCTTCTTCTAGCCAATGGACCTGGGCCTTCTGTTTCCATTTAATCTCTTCTTCCAGGCATCTCTTATTAAAGTGAAGTTTATAACTATTTCTTAGGTCCATTTCCTCCTCTATCAAAGCCCTCTCTTCTTCGATCCTATCAAGCGACTGGATTTCCTTTAGTACAATTTCCTTGTTCAACTCTATATTGCCGAATCTCTCCACATACCATTTTTCAAACATATTTTAATGTATTTCAGTTTCCCCATAATTCTAGCAGCTGAACTCCCTTGAACATTTGCCTCCATCCACCAACCAGACAACAGTTCCTTAAAATTCTCTTCAAGTAGCCACACATTTTCAAACCGGAATGGAGTAGGACCACCATCTCTAACGGAAACTTTCAGCAACAACGGAACATAATCTGAAGTAAGCCTGGCCAACCCTTCAAAAACCACACCTGGATAGCATTCCATTCAATCATTATTACACAGAAAATTGTCTAGTCTACTCAAGGTAGGAGTATCCTATAGACTAGACCAGGTATAACAGTCCCCAAGCATGTCAATATCAACCAATCCCACAATACTAATAAACTCCCCAAATTTTCTCATATCTCTTCTATCTCTTCGACCCCCTATTTTTTCATGCGAAAATCTGATAGCATTGAAGTCACCACCCACACACCAAGGTAAATCCCATCTGGTTGATATCCCTGTCAATTCAAACCAAAAATCATTTTTTTTCTCATCATCAATAGGACCATAAACCATTGTGAAGACCCACTTCCTGCTATCTCTTCTCCCTTTTAACACCAGACACTGAAGAGTTTCCCACTTCAGCATCCACCCCTTCAAATTCATCATTCACCCAAGCGACCACAATAACCCCGGAAGCACCACCAGATTCCAAACTCTCCCAACCACATCTGTTAGCTCCCAACACAGAATTTATTTTCCTTATATCAGATACTCCCCATTTTGTTTCCTACATAGTGACAATACAGTTTTTTATTTTGATCCCCTTTTTTACTATAGCTCATTTATTCAAACCACAAAGTCCCCTTACATTCCATGAGAGAATCTTCATAAGCCACAATTATCCTCATTTTAGATTTTCCAAGTCACGTTTTTTACGGGGACGCCAAGATCAAGAGCCGTAGATTCGAGCCGCAACAAATTGTCTAGCTAAGAAGAAGCGGAGCGAAAACCAAAACTAGGCATAAAGACGACAATTCTGGAGAAGGGATAGAATACATGGCAAATTCGATCGATCGAATTTAAATTTCGATCGATCGAAAATTTCAATCGATCGAAGTCCTCTTTCGATCGATCGAATGTCGATGGCGATATTCATAGATATATAAATTTTGATCGATCGAAATCGCACAGAAGAGTTTTATTTGTTTTAAACTTCTAAATTCGAACTTTAGTTTTAGGGGTTTATTTGTCTTTTAGTTAATATTCCTTTAGGGTTTTCTTAGCCTATATAAAGGCATTGTAAACATGGGTCAAAATATCATCCGATACCGATACGTATCGGACGATACGTATCGGTTTTGGACCTCACCGGTACGATACATACCCTATGTATCGTACCATAAGAAAAAACAGTAAATTATCGTCCGATACGGACAAATTATCGTCCGTATCGGACGATAATTTCAAATTATCGGACGATAAATTGAAATTATCGTCCGATAATTAGTATAAAATGACAAGAAAATCAAAAAAATCAAATTATCGTCCGATACGAACGATAATTTCAAATTATCGTCCGATAATTTGAAATTTCTGTGGGCCCCACCGTAAACCCGACTTTAAAGTCGGGTACTACCCCTATTCCTCTCCTCTATTCCTCTTCTTCCTCCTCTCTTCTTCCTCTCTTCTTTCTCCTCTATTTTTTGATTATTTACCCCATAAATCGGCGCCAAATCGCACAAAATATCACGGGATCGACGTGGAAGGTGTGTATTTCATTTTATTTCCTAAAATAAGGTAGATCTACACTAATTTAGTGTAGATCTACCCTTAAATAAGGTAGATCTACACTAAGTAAGTGTAGATCTCACAATAAGTTGTAGATTCACACAAATTAGTGTGAATCTACTAAATAAAAAGGCAGATCTACCAATTAGTGTAGATCTGCCAAATAAGGTAGATCTACACAAATAGTGTAGATTCACTAATTAAGTGTGAGATCTACAAATCAAATAGATCTCACACAAATTGTGTAGATCTACTAACATAGATCTCACACCATGTAGATCTGCACCTCAAAGGAGATCTACAAATAAGTGTAGATCTCAATTGTGTAGATCACACCAAATTATGTAGATCTACACTAAATAAAGGCAGATCTACACCAATGTAGATCCAAAAAGGTAGATCACAAATAAGTGTAGATCACACTAAATAAGTGCAGATCTACACTAAATAAAGGTAGATCTCACCAATTTCAGAATTAAATTGAATCTGCGCTAGAGATCTATACCACCAGATCTACCCAAATAAGAGTAGATCTCAAATTAATGCAGATCTACACAAATAAAGAGATCTACACTAATTAAGTGTAGATCTACACTTAAATAAGGTAGATCTACACTTAATTAGTGTAGATCTACACTAATTTAGTGTAGATCTACCCTTAATATTAATTAATATTATAGGTAAATTTATCATTTACCTATAATATTAATTATTTATATTATTTAAAATAATTAATATTATTTAAAATAATTAATATTATTTAAAATAATTTAAAAATAATATAAATAATTATTTAAAATATTTAAATTAATTAAAAGAAATATAAATAATTGGTCAAAAATAATATGATGAGTCAAAAATAATTATATGACCCCATTTAAAATATTTAAATTGATAGGTAAAAAATAATATAAATAATTATAATTAGGGTCACATGTAATCAATATACTACATATAATATGAGTCACATATCATAGGGTCACATATAATTAATAAAATAATAAGGTCAATATGTCACATATAATATGGGTCACATATCATAGTCACATATAATTAATAAAATAATAAGATCAATATGGGTCACATATAATTAATAAAATAATAAGGTCAATATGGGTCACATATAATTAAAATAATTAATAAAATTAATATTGTTCAAATAAAAATTTTAATAATAAATTAAATTATATGTGACCATATCGATTATATGTGACATATTGATTATATGTGTCACTTATAATTAAAATAATTTATATTATGGGATATGTCCCATAAAATTTTAGAATAATATTGAATAAATTTCAAATAAATATTTAAAAATTAAAATAATATCAAATATATATTCATAAATTAAAATAATATGAAATAAATATTCATAAATTAAAATAATATCAAATAAACATTAATAAATTAAAATAATATCAAATAAATATTCATAAATTAAAATAATATCAAATAAATATTCAAAAATTAAAATAATATGAAATAAACATTAAAAAATTATAATAATATCAAATAAACATTAATAAATTATAATAATATCAAATAAATATTCATAAATTAAAATAATATCAAATAAATATTTATATATTATAATAATATCAAATAAATATTCATAAATTAAAATAATATCAAATAAACATTCATAAATTATAATAATATCAAATAAATATTCAAAATTATAATAATATCAAATAAATTTGATAAAATATAATCGATATTTTTAAAATAGCAATAATTAAAAATAAATTTTATTTTCAAGTGTAAATTAGATGTTTACTTTATTTGCTCATTCATGCAGTGAAATAAATAAATATGGTACGCTCGAGATCCGTGGCAATATGGTACATGATAGATGGTAATAGACTAGATTCAATGTAATCTTTGTGGAAAAAAGCTCGGGAGGAGGTATCACACGATTAAAGGAGCATCTAGCTCATGTAAAGGAGAGACAAGAGGTGTCCTAGTGTACCCAAAGAGGTAAAAGAAAATATCGAGCTAGTTTACAAGCCAAAGGAAAGAAAAAAGTCAAGCCGATCGTGATAGGGAAATGTATGAGAGAATCAGAGGCCGATCCATTTTACATCGATGCACCGAGGATGATGAGGATGAGGATGAGGATGAGCAAATAGAGCTATGAGAGAGAGCTGGGGAAGCACAACGTCGAGATCGGGAAGAAGCATTATCGGTTCGGTCCAGTTGAGGTCCATCCATGCACACTGGTGGTGGATCTAGTCATAGGCCACATGTTGTTGATGTTGATGAGGATTATGAAAGATCTCTGAAGTAGTACTCTGACCCCATGGATCCATTCATGTATCGCTGAAAAGCTCCAAAACAAACCAAATTGAGTGCAATGTCACTTGCAAAATGGGGAAGAAGCTTGGAAAATCCATTGCCAAGTTTTTATATACAACCACATTCGAGCCAAGTAGCAGATCATTGCACTTCAAAAGCATGATTGATACAAGTGCGAAGTTGGTCCAGAGTTAAAAAGCCTTCTCCATATGAGATATCAGGGCCCTTACTAATGGATGAGTACGATGAGATAGCACTATGTGAGCTTTGAGGATGTATGGGATGAGAGAGGTTGCACAATTATGTGCGATGGATGGACCGGTCCCACAAAGAAGAGCTTGATAAACTTTTTGGTTTCTGACGATGCGGATGATATTTTGAAATCGATTGATGCTTGACACGTAAAGGCCGACTACTACCTCTTTAAACTAATGGATATGGTAGTTAATGAGGTTGGAGAGCAAATGGGTTGTGTGTGGTAATGCATAATGCGGCAAAACTACAAAGCACCGAATTAAAACTAATGGCGAAGAGACGCCACCAGATCTTTGGACCCCGTAGCAAAGACATTCGTGGACCTCATTCTTGAGGATTTAGGAAAGAGAAGCAAGGCACAGTAACTATTCAAAAGGGAAGAACGATTACTTCCTACCTGTACAACAGCGACAAGCTGGTCAATTTAATGAGAGCCTTCACGAACAATGAGTTGCTCCGACCTGCGATTACACGTTTTGCAACACAGTTCTTAGCCCTACAGAGTTTGGCTAGATATAGGCGTGAGCTGAAAAGCATGGTGTCGCTTAAGAATGGAATCAACATGAAATAGGACTCCGGCGAAGAGACTAGCGAAGTTCCGATCTACAAGACGCAGCTTGATTTTGGCGTATAACCACGACGCTGGCCACTACCCGTGCTGGTGCAAGTGTTGAGATTGGTTGATGGTGATGACAAACCAACAATGGGGTACGTTTATGAGTCAATGGATAAGACAAAATTGGCTATAAAACCAAATGCCCTACAAAATATAAACGATCTTTGGGCATTATCGACAAGAGGTGGGATGCACAATTTCACCAAGATTGCATGCAGGTATAACATGTTGCAATTATGTAGTGATTTTTATTTATTTATTCATTATTTTCATATACTGATGAAATTGCTCATATTTGATGTGTAGCACACTACTTGAATCCAGCCTTCCAGTATACGCGACGCTTCGAGCTGAGCGACACTGATGAAGTGTATACCGGTTTGCTCAATGTAATCCAAAGAATGCTCCCTGAGTTGGCAGACCAAGGCCAAGCCATAAGAGATGTAAGTGATCATAGTAGCATACCTTATAAGTAATAAGTCAAATGTCATGTGATATTATCATCTATTTATTGATATGTGCCTTATGTTTCATCTTTATAGATTGACATGTTTCAGAAGAGACATGGGTCATTTAGGACCGTTAGCGCAATCCCAAATTAAACACGACAAACCCACCGATTGGTGGATGCATTATGGAGGTGATGGTCCGATATCGAGGGTAGCAATGAGGGTATTGTCGCAAACGTGTTCCTCGTCCAATCATGACGGAATTGGAGCACTTTCTCTCTCACTCATACTAAGACAAGGAATAGACTAACTATGGACCGATTGGAAAAGTTAGTCTCCTGCCACTACAACATGCGATTAAGGGTCAGGAATATACAGAAGACCAACACGGTAAGCAATTACATGAAGTCTTAGATCCTCGATTATATGAAGTCTTACTTACATATTATACTAATTCATCTATCATATTCTATCTTGCAGACGGTGATTATTTTGATCCCATCGGTTGGATTATATATTCGAGGAGGATGACCCTTTGAATGAATGGATCAAGAGAGAGAAGAGCTCTTGGATAGTGAAACCTTGAATCAATGGTCGGACAATCTTTGAAAGAGAAGCGGGTGACGGGCTTCCCAACCACCTAGGCGGAAAAAGAAGATTGAATCGTCATTGGTGGTTGGATCGATGACATGGCAGACGATAGTGATGATGGGAGTGGTGAGGATGATGGAGGGCATGATGGTGGAGGGGATGTTGGCACTAGTGGTGGAGGGGAGGAAGCTGGTACCTCTGATCCTTATAGAGATATGGCAGCATGGGACGATGACTCGGTGCAGATTAACACGATTCGACACTCCTACATTCATAATGGGAGGGGTTTAATGAAGAGGCCCGTCGGGATCATATCAAACACCACCACCACCACAAGATGATACGGATATGGGTTATATGACTTCTAGCTTCGGGGGATTCAGTTTGCAAAATACCGAAGATTCAGCAACTAGTAACCCATACTACCAGCCACAACAAGCTTACTCGGTGCCATATGACTTCGTTGGTCAGATTTTTGGAGGACCGGCCTTTCATTACTATCGAGCCATATTTTTTCTGACCTCGGTTGAAGAGGGCACATATAATCATGGGTATCAATATGGGCAACATTATAGGCAAAAGTAGGAAAGCTCATGCCGATGATGATGACGATGATCATGAGGGCCAAGAACCACCACGAAATTCAATGTGGCTCTAAAGTAAGTTTTTTATGTACAATTAAACTTATTTTTATCAATATATATTGTTTTTGTCAATATATAATTTATTTTTGTCAATATATATTGTAATTTACTTTATGCGTGTCTGCGTCGATCAAATTATGAAATATTGTTAATAAAATAGGCATGTGATCAGCTGATCGAATATAATGTTAGAAGATCTATTACATTAAGTCAAAAATGTGATCTTAAAACAAAAATAAGTTAAAAATTAGGCATGTGACTTGGGTTAAGTTACAAAATAGGCATCTTACTTATATATTCATCTAAATAATGCATCAAATATATAAAAAATAAAAGCAAAAATAGATGAAATAAATACAAAATAAATAAATATAATTTTTTCAGATTTTTTGGGATTTTTTGGGATTTTTTTGGCATTTTAAAAAAAAAAAACGATTTTTTCAATGTATCAAACCGATACATTCAATGTATCGCCGATACATTGAATGTATCGGACGATACCCGGTACGTATCGTCCGAGAAGTCCGGACGATACGTACCGGAAAACCGGTATTTTGACCCTTGATTGTAAACACTTTATTGAGGAGTTTTTTATTATTGAATGAAAAAAGAGTTGCTTTTGTGCAAACCCTAGAGAGCTTGTGAAAAGTTTTCAATCGAGGGAGTGAATCCTTCAAACCTTGAGGAGTGAGCAATCGTTTCTTATGCGACTTGGTGTAAAGCCGACGTATAACCGTGGTGTGAAGTTTCGGAAAACCCTTGGTGTGAAGCCTTGGAATCTATCCTTCTAGTTTGTCTTTTCTCTAGTTATTGTCAGGTATTATCTTTCTTATAGTCATTAATAAAAGAACAAAATCTCAAATCCTTCAAGTTTCATCTCTTTCAAGATCCCCGAGGAATCAAATCCAATATTGCAATTATCGCTTGATGCCCTAAACAAGAACGAATTCCAAGTTCTCTCATCGGAGCCGTTTTTCTAGATCGGAAAAATTTTCACGCATGCAGACGCTAGAACGGATTAATCTAATTATTTTATTAATTTCATTGAATTAATTTTATGTGTTGCTTGATTTTGAATATTTTCGCTATTCAATTCATTCTAAAGTTAATCCCAAATTTGCATATTAGGGTTTTAGTGGTTGTCCTGCGTCAGTTTTGGTATCAGAGCCCAGTTTTAGTTTAGGGTTGTCCGTGTCATATAGATTTTAGGGTTCACTTGATTTTAGTATATTTTGTCTTGCATAATCCCATCATGGATACCAGTACCTTAGAGGCCCTGATTAGAGATCTTGCATCTAAGGTGACCGCTAGTCAAACCCGGATGGATGAGCACATCGCTGATCAACAACCTCGACATGAGGCTTTAGAGACTCGTTTCGAAGAGATCAATGACCTCATCGTTGAGAATCACAATAGAGTCAACAACCGTGACCGTAGGAGAGATGTTCTTCCCCGACGTGAGGTTCAAACCAATCTGGACGATAAGGTCATGAAATCTGTGAAAATGGACGCCCCTACTTTTGACGGAAAAAGACAACCCAAGAACTTTCTCGAATGGGTCACCAGCATGGAAAACTACTTTGAGTGGTATGCCATGTCCGAAGACCGCAAGGTCAGATTTGCCAAAGTCAAGCTTATGGGTCAAGCCAGACTTTATTGGTTGGGAGTGGAGCGTCGTAGGCAAATCCAGGGTCTTCGTGCTATTTCCACATGGGCGGAAATGAAAGTCCAACTGCACGAAAAATACGTTCCCGTATCATATGATGAACGTATTCTTGATCAATGGCAGTCATTGCATCAAGGAGACTCCCCAGTCACAGAGTACATCGACCGGTTTGAAGACCTGATGACCCAGGTCGATGTCGATGAACCAACAAAAGTTACCCTCTCCCGATTCCGAATGGGTCTTCGCCCAGAGTTATAGAGGGAACTCATTCCTTATCCCGTTGCGGATCTCGAAGAATGTTTTGCTAGGGTCGAAGAATTAGAACGGTATCTCGACACCCCCAGTCATGGCCGGTCTAAGTCTTCTAAATTTGAGCATCAATCTAATCCTATCGAAAAGGGAAATAATGTCTCTAATCAATCCTCAAAATCCATAATTCCCCAAGTTGACAAAGGAAAGGGGCCAATGGTCGAGAGTTCTAAGCGTGCCCCGTAGCAATGTTATAAGTGTCAAGGTTTTGGTCACTTTGCATCCCAATGTCCTAATAAGGGTCAAACTTTGATCATTCAAGAGCATACGGAGAAAGAGGACAACGAGATACCCGAAGAAGTATACGAACCATGTAGCACTCCAAGTGATGAGGAAGGTGAGGTTCCGGTCCGAGCCATAGGTTGCATTAGGACAATTCCCATTGCCACGGATGGTGTTGATAATGTGTCCATCTCAAGTGAGTCATTAGAGTTGGTAGGATCACATCATCATTTTGATTTGCATTGGATTAACAATTTGAATTTATTGAGCACTGGAAATACACATGATCGAATTAACACATTGAATCTATTTAATGAATTTGATACTAACAGTTTTATGTTACTTCCTGATGGTTCTGAGCATGTGGAATCTTTCCCAATCTCGGAAAGAGGTAAGGGTGAAGGTCTAGATCTTCTTCTAGACAAGGACAATCATCCGGTAGTTGTCATAACGGATCTTACACCTACTCTTGATCCCACTATCCCGCCCTTTGATCCATTCCTTCTTGAGCATCCAATCGAACCACCCTCATTGTTCCATTTTCTATCCCGTACCCTACCTGTGCAACATGAGAAAAGGTCGAATGAGGCTATAGAATTTTCAAGCTTCCATGCCAAGAGAGGTAAGCATCAGGAGTATCTCACAGCGTGGACAGGTAAGCCACGAATGAAGCTTTCAGAGTGTGTCATCCATGGATTCCCTAACTCATCAGAGATTAGTTTTTCCCACCCGGGGAGAATTGACGGGGACGCCAAGATCAAGAGCCGTAGATTCGAGCCGCAACAAATTGTCCAGCCAAGAAGAAGCGAAATGAAAACTAGAACTAGGAGTAAAGACGACAATTCTGGAGAAGGGATCGAATACATGGCAAATTCGATCGATCGAATTTAAATTTCAATCGATCGAATGTCGACGACGATATTCATAGATATATGAATTTCGATCGATCGATCGAAATCGCATAGAAGAGTTTTATTTGTTTTAAACTTTTAAATTTGAACTTTAGTTTTAGGGGTTTATTTGTCTTTTAGTTAATATTCGTTTGGGATTTTCTTAGCCTAAATAAAGGCATTGTAAACACTTTATTGAGGAGTTTTTTATTATTGAATGAAAAGATAGTTGCTTTTGTGCAAACCCTAGAGAGTTTGTGAAAAGTTTTCAATCGAGGGAGTAAATCCTTCAAACCTTGAGGAGTGAGCAATCGTTTCTCGTGTGACTTGGTGTGAAGCCGACGTACAGCCGTGGTGTGAAGCTTCGGAAAACCCTTGGTGTGAAGCCTTGGAATCTATCCTTCTAGTTTGTCTTTTCTCTAGTTATTGTCAAGTATTATCTTTCTTATAGTCATTGATAAAAGAACAAAATCTCAAATCCTTCATTTTCTGATACCCTTGATGTCCTTTTTTGAACTATTTATTCAAGTTTCATCTCCTTCAAGATCCCCGAGGAATCAAATCCGATATTGCAATTATCGCTTGATGCCCTAAACTAAAACGAATTCCGAGTTCCTTCATCGGAGCCATTTTTCTAGATCGAAAAAAATTTCACGCATGCAAACGCTAGAACGGATTAATCTAATTGTTTTATTAATTTCATTGAATCAATTTTATGTGTTGCTTGATTTTGAATATTTCCGCTATTCAATTCATTCTAAAGTTAATCCCAAATTTGCATATTAGGGTTTTAGCGTTTGTCCCGCGTCAGTTTTTCTAAATATCGGCGACCATCGCTCTCAATTCTTCATCTGTCCCCTTGAAAGTCATTTCCAATATCTTACCCTCAACCAAAATTCTTTCCGTTATAGCCATTTCCTCGTCATCACTAGGTTGTTCCCCATTCTGTAAGAACTCTTCCCCAAGATTTTGTACTAGTTCTTTAACCAATCTACCATTTCCCACCGATTCACCTGAAGACCCAAACGAGTATCCCAAAGTCTCCATATATTTATCTACAAGGTTCTCCCTGCAAAAAGAAGGTTTGTCCCCAGACTTTATAATATCTTAAGCAGGCTCATTACAAGAACACAAACTCCCCGATGAAGTATATACAACGCCAAGTTTGTCTAATACATTATACAGGTTATTATGCTCAGAAATACCAGATAATATACCTTTAACTTTAAAATTAAAAATAGGTGAATCGCGTACCTAATTATTGTCTTTCAAAGAAAAAACATCCTCATACCTTTCTCGTGTACCCATAACACGGGGGATGAGAAGAGACCTGATCTATGGAAGAAGAATTCGACCCAAACCGTCCACCAGTTGAGCTACGCTGATTTGTTTCCTTAAGACCCGAACTTTGTCCCATATTCAAGTCATTTGCATCTGGCCCAAGTCCAGATTTATTCTTGCTATAGTCTTCCATGTATATGTCTTCTTTTGCAACCTCAACTACATTCCCCTTTTCGACGTGATTACCATCTCAACAAAGTCCCCACACTTTACATTATTTTTGAATTGTCCCCATCACCATATCCCTCTGCAGATCTCCCGCCAATTTTAGTCCGTCATTATGCCCAAGACTCAGTTTTTGGAATTCAGATTCCAGGTGGCAAAGTTGAGCTCCACGTGGCAAGCTGTCCTCCACAAAATCACTTCTAGAGGATACAAATGAAGCTTCCATAGTATCACTCTCTTCATCCCTATCATGAGGTCCACGTGTCTCCTCCGCTATCATGAGGTCAGACGTGCTCGGAGAAAACTTACTATAAAAATCTACCCTCCCATCTCCTTCCCAATTCACTCGCCTCATCTTCCCCACAAAGTCTCCATCCTTTTCAACGCAGTCTTTAGAAATCCCTACTAACTCGCCGTTGTCATAGTTCACTGGACGTCACTGATCTCACCCCTCCGAAGAAACCGAAATTTCAAAATTGTGCCTCCTCGCCGTGTTCAAGGATCACGTCCTCATCACAGGAATCTGGCCACCAGAAACGCCAGCCCAATGATTTGCAACCTGCTCCGAAAACCCTTTCTTATTACCTTTGATATTCCCCGGTGCCACTACTTCACCAGGTATTGTATTATCTACATCGCTCCCTCAAACCCCGATGAGCATGTCTTCAACTTGATCTCTGGTCAGAACCCCTTCCAACGTCGTCTCCAATTTGATGAGTATCTAGTCCCATTAACAATGGCATCTCCACCCCTAGGAATATTACTCTAATACTTCCCACCCACTAGGATACCAACATATCGAGTTTCAGTGAAGTTGCTAGTTCCTTCGTCAACACCAAGGAAAAAGGCCACATTTTCGACCAATGCCATTGAAGACTTCATTGGTCCAGGCGTGGAGGGGAAGACCAAACACCCTTAGCCACATCCCATGGCCCTCTTTTTGTAACTGTCATCCTCCTTCATTAGCATTCCAATGGTTGCACTGAACTTCTTGTTCCCCCCAGATAAAATCCTTCTTTTTGCACGCTTCGTCTACAAGGAGATTGATGCATGAAAACTCGCTTGCTAACCCTAAAATAGCATAAATCCCGCACGATAAGGGTTAGAGTTCTCAATCTACAATTAAAAAAAAAGAATAAGATAGAAGATCTTCGAAATCAATCCAAAGAGGTTTGCCGGCCTCGCACCAATGATAACTTTGAAGAATCACTCCTCAAAGGCGAAAGCTCATCTCAAGTTTTCTAGATGAAAGAATCACTCTTTCACAAAATGCATAAAAGCAACTTAATTTTTTTTATTCATCATTCCATTCTAAAATTTGTTCTTATTCATCATGCCATTAAATAGGCTAAGCCAATAATAACTTACTAAATTCAAATTCAAAATAAGAAACTAACTAACTAAAACTGACAATAACTAACTGAAACCGTCAATAACTAATTGAAACCGCCAATAACGGCCAATTTACGGATGCTCGTCGTCTACGATATTCACGAAACATAACTATCCACGATCCAAACACGCGGATCTACATTCCGCATTAGAGATGCTCTGCCTCCTTAAAAGTTAGAAGGATTTTGTTATTGCTAATGTAAGATAACTGGGGACAGCGGGATCCCCAAGTTAATTGTAAGTACTGAGAAATGAATGAGAAAGAAGGATGGCCTTTTGTGAATTTGACAATCAACCCACATTTCTGTAAATTAATTTTACTTGAATCATAGCAAGCATTACTTACTTCAAAGAGAAAATGTTGTTTCCCCTAACGCTACCATCCTCATTAGAACCCTTCTCATTTATCTTAGAAGGCCCATCTTCTCCCTTTCCCTTCATTCTTTTCCATGCCGAACTTTCTCCCTGAACTATCTTCTTCTCTCTACGTGGCACCACTTCTTCCATTATAATACCCTTCCCTTTTCTATCAATGATATTTTTATTACCATTCCCATCACCATTGATGCCATTAACCTCCATATACCTTTTCTTACTCTGATCTTCTCTTCTGCTGAAATTTTTCCCAGCAATGTGCCATCCATTCAACACATCCTTAGCCTGTTGTTTGGAGAAAGCCGTTTGACCTCTGAGACGAATACCAGTCAAACTTTCTCCATCCTTTCTGATTAATCTTCCATCAGATCTTCTTGCTCCACTGTGAGTTCTATTACAAATCCCTCTCCAAATGAAATTTTGATTACCACACCTGTTGCAGATCCAATCACCCACTCTGATAACGATTGGCAGGTGTAATCTCTCATCTGACGACCATCTCGTCAATCCATTGTCTCCTCGTATCGTGTCTCGTCGATCCATCGCATCTCAATCGCAGGTAACTTAAATTAATTAGGTATTTTATACACCGTGTAACTATGTATATGATAATTAAGGTTTGAAATGTGTGTTTACTTAATTTTAAAGCTTCATCAAATTTTGGGAACTGCCAAAATATTCCTGACTGGTACAACTTGTTTAGTGTGCGATGGCTTGACATCCTATGATGTCTAGTTCACAATCTGAACTTTTTTATTAATTAATTTGCTATATAAATATGTTCATATAGACTTTAGGTCACTATGGAATCCTAGCCCTAGATTAAATCACTAACAACAGTTGATATAGACTCTAGGTCACTACGGAATCCTAGGCCTAGATTAAGTCACTAACACCAAGTTAGGTATATGTGCGTTGCATGGAATCACATGTATTATATGTATGTAATACAGTGAAATGATATCATTTGTTGTGCACTCGATAGACTATGTACCTACCCATAATAGCCTATCCCTCTTTTAAATAAATTAAGAGTGTTTTGAGTTTTATTTGAGGAAGGATTTTGGGAGTAAATTATAAATGGGAGAGAGAGAGAGAGATGGACTAAGGGTTTGTCAAACCCTAGGAGGGAGAGAGAGAGAGAGAGAGAGAGAGAGAGAGAGCTAAAGAAGAGAGTTTTAAATTGAGAGAATAAAAGAAAACTGTAATTGAGTGATTTAGTGGCCTAGAAATGTGAGAATCACCAGATTCCCTGCGATTGGAAGAGATCTACATTGTCGAAGGGTTCAAGAAGGTTTGATAAATGCGGATCCGACTTCATTTGACTTAATTTATTTAGAACAATTAAGATAATTAAGATTGATGTTTGAGAAATTAGGGTTTAACATAATTAGGATTAGGGCTTCCAGGACAAAGAAGATGAGGAAGACCTTGCAACTTTGATCCAAGGAAGTATTTTGGCAGACCAAAGTCTTTGATGTGGAACATTTTGCTCATGTACCATTTGAGTCTCACAATCTCTTCCTTATCATCACAAACGGCAACAATGACATCAATGTAGAGTATTAGAGCAATGATAGAACACCCCTGTTCACAAAAAAAGTGTGTTCATAATGACTTTTCTGAGAACCAAATTTGACAATAGCATTAATGAATTTCTTAGATCATGCTCTTAGCGATTGCTTTAATCCACATATTGCCTTTTCAAGGAAACATACTTGTTCCTTCTCCCCTTCACCGGTAAAATCAAGTTGAAATGCCATGTGAACCCCTTCTTTACAATCTCCATGTAGGAAGGCATTTTTCATATCAAATTGGTGAAAATAACACTTCTCATGGGCAAACAGAGTTAAGAGGACATGTGCGGAATTTAACTTGGTAACAGAAGCAAAAGTTTTCTGATAATCAACTCCATAGGTTTGTGTGAACTCCTTGGAAACTGATCGGGATTTGTACCTTCCAACTGATCCGTTGACAGATACTTCACGGTATAGACTCATCTGTAACCAACTACTCTCTTTTCCTTCTGGTAAAACCGTAAATTTTCACGTGTTGTTCCGCTCGTGGACTTTCAATTTTCTAAATCATAGCCTCCTTCCACTGTGGTTAAGACAAAGCATCAGTGACATTAGTTGGAACAAAGATATAATCTAATGATGACATAAAGGAGGAATGCAAAGCTAATAAAGCACGATAGGAGACACATCTAATAATAGGATGAGAAGTACACAACCGAGAACTCTTATATAATGCAATGGGAAAATCCATGTCAGGCACGGGAAGAGTTTCATTTCCATGTAGACTCACCTCTGGGGGCAAAGTTTGGTCCATAATCGAAAAGAGAGTGGGCTTGTTACCTTTTCATATTTCATGAGAGAAAACTAATCCTTTTCAAATTTTTCTTTCTCTTGTACCCTTTCGTTCTGTCCATCAGCTGGACATTTACATAGTCTTAAACACATATTTTCACATTTTACTTGCACATTCTTGGTCCCAATTACTTGCACATCTATATCATTTCTTTGTAGATATTGGTCTTCAATCTCAGACAATATCTATGGTCTAGGATATGGTAATGAATACATGCGCTCTTCTTTTCTACTCTACCCTTGAAGAGGGCACCGAGTATTCACGACAGTAAATAAAAGTGTGGACTCAAGAAGGTAACATCCAGACACAAACCTTCTGTCAAACACGAGACCATAACACTTGTACCCTTTCTGAGATGTAGGGTACCCAATAAAGGCACATCTAAGAGCTTAGGGCTCCAGTTTACCGCGACGATTTCAGGTACTTGGGCAAAGCACACACAACCGAACACACTAAGGGAAACCGGAAAGAGCGAAGGTGAGGGTGACAACATACAAATGGGTGGCTTGCCTTGAAGGACAGGTTGTAGGCATCCTATTGATGAGAAAACATGCTATAAGTTCCACAGCCTCTTCGGCATTCATTCCAATTTACATTGCCCGAGCTACCTCAAGAAGATGACGATTTTTTTCTCTCAACGACTCCATTTGGCTGAGGATTATATGGGTAAGTAGTTTGCTACTCAATACCATGTTCTCTGAGATAAAATTGGACTTACTCTAGTACCATGTAGAAAACTATAAGCTATTAAGAAAAGAGAATTACCATTTATGGTTTATTAGAGAGAGGAGAGAGAAGACAGACAATGGACACCATAATGACTACATTGTTTAAGATGATTCAAGTTATGACATACAAACCGTTTATATAAAGGGCAATATAGACACCTAATACATTTTACTCAATCTAGGACTATACCCATTCTGCACACCTCTCATACATCAGTATCCAATGTCACTCACTAGCACACATCTTGATAATACATTATATCTCCAACATATGCCAGCATCATTCTCAAATAGTGTATCTGTCTCATCAAGAGCCTACCAAAGGGTATGAACAGACTCATAAAAAATGTAATTTGTAGTTAACTGCAGCCCCATAGAGTTAAGGATCCAACTTAACAAACGACAATTATTTGCTTTCATTTTTAAATTTCAGCAGCTCCCGTGGTAGGCATAAGGAATATCCCTTGTAACATACGCCATCTTCAAACGATCCCCAAGACCTAGACCAAGCTATTGGTTGCATTGAAATTTATGTTTTTGATCGAAGTAGTAATGGGATTGGAGAGATTACTTGAAGCCAACTGCTTAGAATCCAGAGTCAACCAGCTAATATGGATACAAAACAATTACAAACCGTTTTAAGAGCAAAAGAAGTCTTCCCACAAAGTCCACAAGAGCAAATCTCTCTTAACAATCAATTAAAAAACTTCAATGAGACTTTCCAGCTTCCACATCAAACAGTCATAACCAAGATAGGTTAAATAACCATTTTCATCAGTCCATGGAGAACCAACATAAACATCAATCTTACCTACGTAATCAACAGTAAGCAGCATAAAAACTGATAATTATGGCATGTAAAGCCATGATCATTTTTCTTAATACCATTATGGGAACCCTAAATCATCATCACCATCATCATCATCATCATAACCTAAATGCTCTTCTTGAAATCTAGCATGTATCCTATGGTGCCTAAAGCAGGCAGAGCGTAAGAAGGCTATGCTCAGGCAGTCAACCTCCCTAAACGGGGCTTAGGCGCAAAGGTGGGGACCTAGGCGCAACTTTTGAGAACAATGGTTGTAGTTTTCAGTTATAAAACTAGTTTGTGGTTGTGTGAAGGTCTGATTACCTGTTCTGTGCTTGATATCTAGCCCTTTGCTTGGAAGTTGGTGCCGGCTCTTCTCTAAATGACTGACAGTTGTTGTTGTCGCCATTATATTGCTCTCATCATTGAATATGAAAGGGTGATTTCGTAATCCAGGTTGGTAGTTGGCATAGACTCAAGTGTTGAATCTCCTACATTGGCTACAGGAGGTAGCCATAATTATGCATCTATTCCAGTGTCTGTATCTCCCTCAACTCCATGGATCATTCATTTTGGAGCTAGTGATTGGTATGTTCACTCAATTTCTTTCGTGGTCACAATCAATGTTTTTAAAGGCGTAAGGCGTACGCTCAGCCCTCCTGCGGACAAAGCGTCAGCCTCAAGGCGTGAGGCGTAAGCCTAACGAATTTCATAATTATTAATTTAAAAAATATAATAAATTTAAAGTTATAGAGGAAATTAATAAAAAAATGACAGATAATTTTCTAATCATGAACCAATGAATAATCAAGTTACAAAGGACAATGGGAAGTATAAATGTGCAACCATCTACCATTACAAAAGAAGGGTTCAAATTCAGAACATACAAATATTGCAGTTATAAGTTATTAGTAAAGATCATCCTCCTCTATTTCGTCTCCTAATAATCTTTGAAAAGGGTAAACTTGTGAAAAAAGAATAAACTTGTAAGAAAAACCAGGATAATGTAGTAAAAGATAAAAATTTATGCGAGGCTTAAGCCTCACTATGCCTCACTATGCCTTATTACGACTCAGCACGCCTCAAGTACATTTAACCTCAAGCTACGCCGCAAGGTGAAAAGCTTATGCTACACCTCAAGATTATGCCTCAAACGCTATTTAAACTTGATTCTCATTCTATTTGTATTGTTGATGGATCACTTCTTCCAGCTAAAGGAAGAGGGATAGTTAAAACAAATTTCTTTCCATTAAAATCTATACTTCATGTCCCTAATATGTCTATCAATCTTCTTTCAGTTAGCAGCCTTACCAAACATCTAAATTGTAGTGTAACATTTCTTCCTTCGTATTGTGTGTTTCATTACCTCTCTAGGGGAAGAATTATTGGGTACAATTATGAGAGAGAGGGCTTTACATTCTTGATAGTAGAAAAAGGCTATCTTTTTTCTCCGCTAAGATTGTGTCATTATAATCCGCGTTTGTGGCATGAGTCTATCACTTATCGTTGCCTCGCTTGAACATTCTTTTTCCTCAAACTTTTAACTCCTTTGATATATCCTCGTTTGAGTTTGATGCGTGTCAACTTGCTAAACATTGCAGGACCTCTTATCCCATAAATAATAAGGGACGAATTATTGTTCCATTTGAAATTATCCGTTCTGACGTATGGGACACTCTTATGGTGCCCACTTCTGGTTGTTATTACTTTGTCTCATTTGTTGATGACCACACCCGTATTGACCAAGGTACTTAAGGCGGTGTGACGAGGTCATGGCAAAGAGGCTCGCCACTTGATGGCATGGCCATGGCGAGGCCATTTATTAATTTTTTTTAATATTTTTAAATTTTTTACTATTAATCATTCATTCATATATATATATATATATATATATATATATATATATATATATATATACATGGTAGTCAAGACGACACTATAGCCTCGCTATGGCCTCCCCATCAGTGGCGGAACCACTAAGGGGTCAGTGCAGGCGTCCGCCCGCACTGGGTTTCTAGAAGGTTAAAAAAAAATCCTTACAAGCGAAAAAGGTAAATTTACATAATTTTTAAAATCAGTAAAGGCATAATCATCTATGCATATTTATAAAGAGTAAATCTATAGTTGCAAATAATAAAACACATCATCACTCAACTAAAAATATTGTCCACACCTATTTTTGCTCCCTCAATCTCTCATGGGTACCTCTGTTTGCGCCCACACATTCTCTATGAGCGCTCACGTCTCAGACCCTTGAAAGTCATTGATTACTTCGAATCAAAAGATGGAGATCATTTTTCACCCCGATCTTTCACAAAATAGATCTTGAGATCATGTCTCACGTATCAGATGGTCCATTTTCATTCCATGTGTCAGAGCTCCCCAAAAAATCTTTTAATCATATGCCATTTTTTGGCATCATATGGCACACATCATACTCAAACGTGAATTACGATCATTTTTTGGGGATCTGTAACATATGAAATAGAAAATGGATCATCTGATGTGTGAGGCATAACCTCAAGATCTATTATGTGGAAGATTGGGGTGAAAAATGATCTCCATCATCAGATCCGAAGTAATCAATGGTTTTCAAGGGGTCTGAGACGTGGTCGCTTTCAAAGAATGCATGGGCGAAAATAGAGGTACCCACCTCTCATCTCCAAAAGTAGATCTCTTCACACACGCATTTAAGTGCTAAGACGGTTGATTTTTTTTAATCAAATAATGGAACTTATTTTTTGTCCCAATTTTCGAAATGAGGCTATTTATTAATTAAAAAATATTCTTATATTTATTAATTAGTAGTATTTTTTAATTTTTTATATTTTTATATAGGAAGAAAAATAAAAATATATAGGTAGAAAAAAATTCAACTATTGAAGCATCATACTTTGATTATTTGCAACATGATAAGTATAAACAAATAAATATGAAATATAAACTAATATAAAATATTAAAAAATATTTAAATATCAAATACAAATACCGTAATATCACCAACGGTGAGGTTCCGTCGACTGATAACACGCTGAGGGTTCATGACGAGAGAGAGTCAAGGATTTTGTAACTTATAAGTTGGGCTTTTATAATTTATAAGTATAAGTTAACTTTTGTAACTTATATATTATAAAAATTTCATAACTTATAAATATTATAAGTTATAACAATGTCATACTCGTAACTAGTATATTTTATAAGTAGTATAAGTTATTGTCCAAAAACACTAAATAGCGTGCATAGCGACGCCATAGTACTATATACGGCCATGGTGATGTTATGGCGTAACTATTTAGCCAGCATGACTATTTGGTTGTATATCGCATTTCTGCTCGCCATGGCAAAGCGGAACCAAGATTTTCATCTAGCCGGGGCGTAAGTCATAGAGACAAGTTTCGACTAAATTCTCCGAACTTTGCTGAAACAGGGGTTGGACGAAACTTTTAATGAAATTTCAATGATTTCTCTGAAATTGCAAAAATTTCATTAATTTCGACAAATTTGATAAAATTTTGCCAAAACTTAATGAACCTCTTCGCCATAACCTTGCTACACCGCCTTAACTACCTTGTATATATATATAAATTTTTTACTAGTTTTAAATTTATATTCTTTATAGTGGACGAAAAAAATTCAACTAATTAATCAGGCAGATCAGTTGTGGGAAAGATTGGAACAAACACGATCTTTGTCATTCTGATTCAAAGCGTCAATGGTCAGGTGTACCTAATGGGGAATATTCAACATATGGTGGTGGGGGGGTTAATAATGGTCCTTAAAAAACAGATAAAAAAAACTAGTAAAAAAAATTGTCGGTATTAAAGTTCAAAAAAAAAAAGTAGAAAGAAAAATAGTAAGAATACTGAAAAAAAAAATCAGGCATGCGCATGAGTCTGCTAAGAACTTGAGCATTGACGGTTGTTGATTGATTGTGAATATGCTAATTGGATTAAAAAAATGAGAGAGAAAGAGACGAGTGGGAGTACCAATTTAAAAAATTAAAGAGAGACTAGAGAGAGATAGAGATGAGAGAGAGATCAAAAAATAAAAAAAACTTGTGTTGAGAGAGAGAGAGAGAGGTTGCAAAAGAGATTAGAGAGAGCCTAGAGGGTTTCATTTAAACCCGAGACATAGTGGATATAGCTTATTAAACAGAAGTTATAAGTTATAAATATAACTTATAACTTATAGGTTTTATAATTTGTAAGTTATAACTTATAAGGTTATAAGTTATACAATAGCGGCCATGGTGTCGCCATTGCGCCATTCCACCATAGCGCCACTATGGTGTTGCCATATTTGCATTATCGCCATATAGGTTCATATGGCGAATAGCCTCGCCATGGCCTTGCCTTGACAACCATGGTATTGAATATATGATTCTGATGCGATCCAAAGATGAATAGGCACCTTGTTTCATAAATTTCATCAGATGATACAAATGCAATTCATGATACTATTTAGGTCCTGTGGTCTGATAATGAGGAGAGTATGTCTCTCCACACCTTCAATACTATCATCAGAGAGTATCATGTGGTAGTCGACATGTCCTTGTAACCCTAAAAAAATGGAGTTGCTAAGTCGAAAAATCGAAATTTACTTGAGGTTGTGCGTGCTTTATTACTTGAAACACATGTACCCAAGCATTTTTGGTATGACGCCTCTCACGACGTCTATCTTATTAACAGAATGGCCATTCCAATTCACCATAGCAAGTCCCCTTCAAGTGTTGTGTCCCTCAGCCGAGTTGTTTATGGTTCCGTCCAAAATATTTGGTTGTGTATGCCTTGTTCATGTTCCCCGCTCTCATCGGGATAAATTAGATCCTAAGGCCATTCGATGTAGAGTTTTTGGGTATCCCTCCTCTCAGAAAGGGTACAAGTGTTATGATCCCTCTATAATATATTTATACTGCTAAAATCAGAGTAGTATCAGGTGCCAACTTTCTAACTGATCAGCAATAAATGCGTCAGACAGTTTATCTCTAGCTGAGGTCAGCTAAATAAAGGAACAAGTAGATTGATTGGGTGCCACATTTATTAACATCAAGCTGCCCCTTAGCCCTACGGAAACTACAGAGAAGATTCCGTTCAACTTGGGCAAACCACCATTCACCTTCATATCATATCACAGCCATTATTTTCACTAGGTTACTTGAAATGGTGGTGAGTAACCGGGAATGATCCACAGAGAGGTTCCATCAATTTTTTACAAGTGGCTGCACTCTGTTGACTTGTAAGCTGCCACGAGATTATCAGGTACAGCCATTTGGTGACCCCCTACCAGAACCAAAGACATCATCAACCACAGTCCGGGAGATTCCAAGAGGAAAAACCTTTAAGGAAATGGTAATTTTCAAGATATTCGGTGCATTAGGCAAAGAAAAAATGCAGAATGGTGTAGCCATGGTCCCTCGTCACAATGATGGCCTCAAAATTTCCACAAGCTCCACCAATTTTAAGATATGATGGTTTTTGGGACCATTCATAAAATACTAAGTCAAATTGTAAGAGCTTAGTTATAAGCCTGAGGACAGTCTAGTACTTTTATTTTCAGTTATGCCTTAGATTACTTAAATATTCTAGAACCATAAATTTTGGTGATTATAGATTACTGTTGAATGAAAGTTTATGTGGAGCTTTTGTCCTTTTAGAGAAGTGATTTCTCTACATTGTTCTTGTGACGGTCACATATTCTATCAATTTCTATTCCTTATATCTGCTATTTTATTTACTTTCGCTATATTTTGCCCTTCAATTATGTTACTATAAAGAGTGAAATATGAGCAAAGGTTGTTGTTGAGAGAAATAATCGACGCATTCGATTTGATAAAAAGATCGAAGTTCAAAGACAGAAAGTTATGTTTTTGAAGGTTTATGGTAAATAATTGTGTCCTTATGAAGTAGTGGTTCCAAGTTCAAAGTTCCAAGAATGCTCTTTTATCTAGAAAGCGTTGTCTCAAGTCAACGTTTGAATTCTAAGGATGTTATTGGTTCGAAGGATCATGTAAATTGTTATAAGTAAGCATTCAAAGTTATGTGAGGTATTGTATGTTCAAAGCAGGATTCGAACATCAAGGACGGTCTCCCAAAAGAAGTACAAGCTCAGTTGCATAGGTATGTTTCAAAGACAACGTCAAAGAGGAGCTGACCTTAGCATTTGAAAGTTGAAATCATCAAGAAAAAGCATTCAAAGCTTGTATCAGCTAGTCGGGATTTGTTAAGAGCAGTTTAGGTGGCGATGCCTTATTTGTAGAAGTTGAAAGTTCGTTAAGAGTGTACATGTATGTACACGAGTAGAAGTTTGGTTTGTCGAAAAGAAAATATGAATATTTGTCTAATTCTCTGACTGAAAGAAAGCATATTTAATAGAAATCGTTCATCCTGTCAATTGGTTAATGGTTTGGCACAAGATCTGAGAAAAAGAATGCTAATCTAATAGGAACTTAGCATGTGCATTGGTGTTGTTCTATTATATATAAGCTGGTCGATGATGTAAGAAAAAGGAAGAAAATTTTGAAAAAGTAGTTAGAGAAGCACATTGTAGGTGAAACCTGAGTTTGAACTCCCATGTCGACTCTTTTAAAAACCCCTCTAGTTTCACAATTTAGGGAGGTTAGTTGGATTCAGTGACCTTGTTTGTTTCTTTGACATAGATGATACTATAGGTGACAATTTGTGGTTATAATTCTAATGCTTATAACCGAAGATCATTGCAGCATTAGATTTTCATCCTCTTCGATGTCGTTTTGCTTGAAGCTCGAAATTTTGCAAACATTATTTGGCGTCGTTGCCTGGGAAAGCATTGATAAAACCAGTTCCATCATTAACTTTGACTAAACTCTTCTCGTTCTAGGTCAGCTTATGCTGATTCACGGATATTACTTGCTAAGAAAATCATTTACGAAATTTTTACAGTCAATTGTCTATTTGACGCTAAAAACTAGTTCCATATCTATACACACAGGCACTGATACAGATATTTAAAACCTTGCTTAAGATCATAAAACTGCTTAGGATATAAGATACACAAGTCAGGTAATCCATTACAAGCAACTCCATGGTAGTAAGCTATAATTTTACATTAGCTTCAAGCCTTCAACCTTCAAAATTGACCTGAGTTGCTCATTCCAGGGTGATTGATGAAAAAAATAATAATAATTTGAATTTTATGCAATTATTGAAAAGCCAACCAACTTTTACATCTGACTATTATACCATGATATTGTGAATGCACTGATTGCTTTTATACCAATAATTATGGTCAACAAAGATGCTCTCAACAAACTATGCATAAGAATTAAGGGGAAAAAATTATTTCATTCCCAAAAGTATAAAATTATGAAAACACATATGAAAAATGTTTCGTCTATATAAAAAATAAAATAAGATAAATCCATACATTATTTTAGTTTTTAAATGCATCAATATATCGTTTTCATATTGATCTATATATATATATATATTTGTCGTCAGCATAGACCTTTATCAAAAGTCCTATTTCTCCACTCATAATATGCCAAGTTTAACTGCCGTCTTAGAAAAACGTTCCTTCAACCTAAGTAGAACTCTTGGGCAGCACAATACCCCAGTCGCTGGTTTCCATTTCATCCAGCTGCATTAATCGCATTTGAGACGTCCTTATCAAATACCCGATCTGATTGTAGAGCCTAAATAGAGAAATCTATGCCAATGTCGCATAAGTTGATTTTCTATTTTAACTAAATCCTCCTCCAGGCTATCATGTTCACTAAATTTGCACTCCATGTATTCTGTTTTTGTTTCGCTAATTTTCAAAACTCTAGACTCCAAAGCTTTTCTCCATAGTTCCAGCATATCACTTATTTATTTCCTTGTTTATGATGCAGTGCATAAAGGGAGCAGAAATGGAGCTGTTATAGAGGCTGAAATAGAATTTAAAGGGGACTGAAATAATCTCAGAAATCACATGATTTGAAGGCACCGAATTAGGGCTTAAATGATATTTAAATCAAAGACCCATGAGGCCTTAATGACGATGGGAACATGGGACTTAAGGTGGCCTAAGATGAGGCCCACTTGACCAATTAAGTGGCCACGTGGCCCAATTTTAACGAGAGACATAATCTCATTGAACAAGGGTCACATGATCACTTAAGCGGATCACATGACAAAAGATCCTCAGAGGAACTCTTCACCGAAGTTTTCTCTCTTTTTTCTTAAGTTGAGCTACTCAAGAGTCCTAGAATGTAGGAATTAAAGCTAGTTTATTTATGTTTAAAGTCTAAGAGTCCTAGTTAGAATACCTATAAATTCGTAATCTAAAATAGAGTAGCATATTATTTCTTTTTTTACATATGTAAACTTGTCAAAACTGGGACTTAGAGTGATATTTTTTTATGAAATAAGAAGGATTTCGAGAAAGGGAAAGAAGAGGGTCGAGACCTCTACTCCATGTGACTTTTAATTCTCTTTAGCGTCGGAGATCTCAGCCCTTTTAGACTGATATTAAGAGTCCTAGTTAGAATATGACGGGGACGCCGACATCGTAAGACATAGGATATGGACCTTTTCGCGTGTACCGACGTCGGAAGAAGAGGAATGGAAATTAAAACTAGGCAAGAGAAGATATTCTGGAAACCGCAAGGAGAATGCCCAGCAAGCCCTCGCTCGAGCGGTTATAATCCTCGCTCGAGCGGGCCCTCGCTCGAGCGGCCACTTAAGCTCGCTCGAGCGAGCCCTCGCTCGAGCGGTTATAATCCTCGCTCGAGCGGGCCCAGTGACAAAAATTTTCTTTTATTTATTTTTTTTTAGTCTTTTATTATTTTAGAACTCTTTTAGTGCGAGTTTTATTTCGTTTAGGGTTTTCTTAGCCTATATAAAGGCCTTGTAAACACTCTATTAAGGAGATTGATTATGAATGAAAAGAGCTTTTGCTTATGTGCGCTTGAGATGAGCCTCTACGAAGAGTGAATCTTCTTCCCGAGAAGGGTTTGGTGCGAAGCCAAGGGTGTGAAGCCTACAATTCTATCTACCTCTTTTATTTTTGTTTGCGTGATTCTACAACCCTAAATCGACCATCTTCTTGTGAAATCCTAAACCCTAAACTTCTCTAAATCCTTGAATCGATCCGATTCAACAACCGTAGAGCCCAGTAGAGTTATTAAACCTTCCGCACCTGATATTCAGAGAAAATCAGTGATCCCATCATTGAATCGTGAGCACCCTAATCTGGAAAGAAACCTAGAGTTCTATCTCTAGGATCGATCTGCGCTGCAACCTAACGGATCTAGCGCATTTGATTCTCCCAAGGAATAGTATGAGACCCTGAGGTATTCGTTATATTTTGCAAGTTTCATTGTTTAGTTTAATTCCCATTTAATTTCGGCAAAATTCAATCATATCATTCACGTAGTTTAGGGTACCGTCCTGCGTCAGTTTTGGTATCAGAGACCTAGGTTCTAGGTTAGGGCATATTGTGTGTCATTTTAATTTTCGTTGCATTTTATCTCATTTGTGTTCAAAAGTATACACGTCTACTGTTTGACAAAATTCTTCATCCATTGTGGTTCATGTTTGTATGGCATTTAGCATTCGTGTTAGTAAGTCGTGTTCACCATGAGCATGAGCATGAGCGAGATTGTTGATGCCCTTAGGGACATCAAAGCCCAAATGTGTGCAATTAATAATAGGGGCCGCTACACATCAAATTATGGGCAAAATCTCAAAAGTTGTGATGAGACTAGAGTTAGGGGATACCTTTACCATTGTGAACCTAAGTACGACCCTGCCGAGAGGTTTCTACAATCTATTCGGAATGAGGTTCCAAATTTTGAAGGTACCGCAAATCCTAAAACCTTTGTGGAGTGGTTATCTAGTGTGGAAGAGTATTTTGATTGGTATGGTGTACCGAATGAGTACAAAGTTAGGTTAGTGAAAACAAAGTTGGAGGATAGTGCCAAAACCTATTGGACTAATGTTGAGCTTCTACGCGACTTAGCTAATCGTAAGCCCATCACACAATGGGAAGACATGCGGGAGCGACTTATCGAGAATTATGTTCCTCTCACACACCGTCATCTTTTACGATTTTTAAAATCAAAGACAGACAAGTGTCCTGATTGCTCCAAGTGTCACGGATTTGGACACTTTGTACCACCATCGCTCCACAGAACTTTCCACTCCGAATTTATTGATTAAAAGGGAGAGTTCTAAGGAGCAGGAAAATTTGAGAGTAGAAGAGGTGTATGACCCCCGTACCGTGATGAGTGAAGAGGAGATGGAAGAAGCTGATGAGAGCCTAACTTGTGTCAAAGAGACTACCATTTCCCTTGTGAGTAGTGATATTGAGTTGCCCACACGTGAGTCAATTAAGTCACCCACACACGATTCGACCGAGTCACCTACACACGATTTATTAGTGCCCGTAGAGCCCGTTGTGCACAAGTCCTTGTTGGTGGTAGAGTCAAGAGTACTTGAGTCGGTTACATGTGAGTCATTCGCATCGCATGCACATGAGAGTATCGAGTCCATGACACGCATGCACATCATAGTCTCAAGTTGCATACTTCTACATTCCAAGTCTTATCAGAAGTCATCTTTTGAGTCTCATTCGCATTGCATGCTCAAATTAAGCTTGAAATTAATTTATGCAATGAAGCTCTCAAAATATCGATGCAGTTACCTAAGGCTTTTATGAAATTTCAATTGAATGATTATGTGATGGTTCGGGTTAGGCCTGAACGATTCCCATTGGAAGTCGTAAAGGATATCCAAGCCCACGGCGCTGGACCTTTTAGAATTGTGGCAAGGAGCGGACCTAATGCATATGTTCTCGAGCTTCCACGATATAGAATTGACTCTACGTTCAATGTGGAGGACCTAATTCCTTCTTTGAGCTCAACCATACCTCCTTGCAACCCGTTTCAAACAACCCCTAGTTACAACCACATCCCAACTTTGCAGCCAATACCCCTTCCCTACCCAAGCAAGCAGAGAGATGAGGTAATTGAGAGAATTTTAGATGATCTTGTGGTATTCACCTGCGGCAAAGAGTTCCTGGTTTATACGATGCAGAGGATTGACAAGTCGGCTACCGAGAGTGCATGGGCCAATCATGAGAGGGCTTGTCATTTGTTTTCTTACATTCCCGGCCTATATCGCGATCACACATCATCAGGGATGAATCCCTTTGGGTCCGAGAGTGTTGATGAGCAGCTTCAAAAATATTTGGTAGAGTGGGTTGGCGAGCCGGGTTACTTGGTTCGTCGTAGAGATACTTACAGCGTGCGCTCCGATACAATCGATCGAGATAATACTCAGATGTTACCAGATGCCCTGATTGTTTGGGTTAGTTGTGAGGAGTTCTACCGTTCGGGTCCCCATACACGTGATTCATACTACATGCGTGTTTCATCGGTGATGAAACATTTTCAGTCGGGGAGAATTGACGGGGACGCCGACATCGTAAGACATAGGATATGGACCTTTTCGCGTGTACCGACGTCGGAAGAAGAGGAATGGAAATTAAAACTAGGCAAGAGAAGATATTCTGGAAACCGCAAGGAGAATGCCCAAAGAAGCCCTCGCCGGCGGTTATAATCCTCGCCGGCGGGCCTCGCTCGAAGCCCACTCTTCGCTTCGAGCGAGCCCTCGCTCGAGCGGGCCCAGTGACAAAAATTTTCTTTTATTTGTTTTTTTTTAGTCTTTTATTATTTTAGAACTCTTTTAGTGCGAGTTTTATTTCGTTTAGGGTTTTCTTAGCCTATATAAAGGCCTTGTAAACACTCTATTAAGGAGATTGATTATGAATGAAAAGAGCTTTTGCTTATGTGCGCTTGAGATGAGCCTCTACGAAGAGTGAATCTTCTTCCCGAGAAGGGTTTGGTGCGAAGCCAAGGGTGTGAAGCCTACAATTCTATCTACCTCTTTTATTTTTGTTTACGTGATTCTACAACCCTAAATCGACCATCTTCTTGTGAAATCCTAAACCCTAAACTTCTCTAAATCCTTGAATCGATCCGATTCAACAACCGTAGAGCCCAGTAGAGTTATTAAACCTTCCGCACCTGATATTCAGAGAAAATCAGTGATCCCATCATTGAATTGTGAGCACCCTAATCTGGAAAGAAACCTAGAGTTCTATCTCTAGGATCGATCTGCGCTGCAACCTAACGGATCTAGCGCCTGGACTGAACCCTGCCTGAATTATATGTGATTCTCCCAAGGAATAGTATGAGACCCTGAGGTATTCGTTATATTTTGCAAGTTTCATTGTTTAGTTTAATTCCCATTTAATTTCGGCAAAATTCAATCATATCATTCACGTAGTTTAGGGTACCGTCCTGCGTCAGAATACCTATAAATTTGTAATCTAAAATAGAGTAGCATATTACATATGTAAACTTGTGAAAAATGGGACATAGAGTGATATTTTTTTATGAAATAAGAAGAATTTCGAGAAAGGGAAAGAAGAGGTTCAAGACCTCTACTCCATGTGACTTTTAATTCTCTTTAGCGTCGGAGATCTCAGCCTTTTTAGACTGATACTCTGGTTGATGTTCCAATAGTGCTTTTAGACTCTTTAACGACTGCTGCTCCTAGAGAAGAACTGCTGAAAATAAGATCCTCTATGACTTAGGATGGAATGCTAATGTTGCTGCTATCTAGATCTTATACTGCTGCAGTGAGCATATATGCCGCCTGAATTATTTTACTAGTCAAATAGATTTTTTTATAAAGCAGTTAAAGTAAAAATATCCAATCATATCGTGAAGGTTCCAGATCTATGTTTTACGCGGATTTTCCTGGCATATGTAACGTTGTAACAACAGTTACTTGGCGGTGTTTTTATTGATAACTCAAGGATTAAATACTTTTTTCAATGGTGCTGGACAGCCCTCTTTAGGCCTGTCAAAAGTAATTAACTATTGGGAAATCAAGGGTAGTTTGATTATGTTTTGAAACATCAAAACTGATTTTCGAGTAGATTTTTATCTACCAACTTGAATTTAAAGTATTGTGGGCCACGATCTACATAAGGTTGGCAATTAGTATCACATCATCTGCAAATAACATGCACCAAGAAATCTCTTCTTGTATGTCTATGGTTAACGCATCCATGACAGATCCTTGATGCAGCCTATCTCCAACATTGAACTCATCTCCGAATACGTCGTTCTTACACTAGTTACTGCCCTTTCATACATTGGATAATCCAAATATATAAGTTTGGGATGCATTTCGTCCTCAGCGTTCACTAGATTATTTGTCTCGGCAATCAATCATGAGCCTTCATCAAATCAATAAGAACCATATGCAAATTTTCCTTCTCGTTCTGAACTTCTCAAGTTGCCTCAATAGGAAAATAGCTTCAGTTGTTGATCTTCTCAACATAAATTCAAGTTGGCTCACTAATAAACTTTTTGTCTCAATCGTCGTTCTACTCTTCTCCCCAGAGTTTCGTAGTCCGACTAATAAGTTTAATTCCTCAATAGTTGGCACAGTTTTGGATGTCTCCTTTGTATTTATAAAAAGGGGACGACAATGCTCATCCTCCATTCTCGGGCATTTTCTTAGTTTTTAGTTTCTTATTGAACAATTTAGTTAACCAATTATGTTCATTCTCTTCCAACTTCCATCATAATTCAAACTTCTATAAGCATTCCATCTAGTCCTAATGCTTTTCTTTTCTTCATCTTTGTTAAGCTGCTTTTACTTCAAGTTATATATAAATAGTGTCATATCATGCAAAGGTCCACGCGGAGGTACATATGGCACCCAAAACACTCTTTGGTTGTCAGTTGGAGCACGAGTTGATGGTTTAGATCAATTTTAAAAAAAGAAATTTCAAAAATAGCTTTTTAAAAGTATAAGTCAATGTTTGACTAGTTTCAATGGTCTACATTTCACAGCTCAAATAACACATGGTGGAGATGAGTTTTCAAAGTTTTTTTTTTTTTAAATGATCTAAGCAATGCACCCGAGGTCCATGTGACATTGAAACAATGTTTTGGATGCCACGTGGACCTCCACTTGGAACCTTGGAGGACGGTCGCCATCCTCCCATAGAGGACGGACACCTTTTCCTACATATATATATATATATATATATATATATATATATATATATATATATATATATATATATAGTGTCATATCATGCACCAAATGGAAAGTGGTGCCAAGTGGTTGGGTCCCTCTAAGGGATCACCCATCTCCTTTGTTTTTCGAAAACAAAAAAGAAAAAAAAAATTTAAGAAGAATCACGTGTATGACCCTGATTTAACGGGTCAAAATATGAGTTTTCTTTGAAAAAAATTCAACATGAATTTCAAACACCATGGACCACGGATTTGACGGTGTAGATATAGGTTTTATTGAATGGTCTTTTAATCGACTGTGTTCCTTTAACTATATATAACTTTCATATATATATATATATATATATATATATATATATATATATATATAGGGAGAGGTCTGTGATAAACCACGAATATCTCAGCATGTTTCTCGGCCAAATCAGAAATATTTGGACTGCATCCTAGGCTGCAACGTGCAGAGAAGAAGTCTATTTCTCAACTATAATGAGTAATTTGTATCAAATTGAAAGTTGAAGTGGGTAGTTATATTGGATGTGGGTAGTTGTTAATTGGTAGTGGGCTTAGTGTTTGTAGGCATCATATCCAATTTATAATTTAGTAGAGAGTTATTATGGTATTTATGTAACTAATTGTTAGGGGTAGGAGTGCTTATGTTTATGGGTGTTGGTAGTTATTTTGTGGTCCATAAATATCTAGGTTGTAATCAAGTTAAGTTATGAATTGTAAAGTTCCCAAACTTTGTGGTCTGTTCTCACCCGAAGAGAGCAATTATCCTTATTTCAACAGTTTTGACTAGAACCTACCATTAGTATCAAAGTTGTGTTAACAATGGCATCTAACAAGGAAAGGATCGAGAGTTAGAAGCAGGCCTTGGCGGACTTCAAGATGGCATGAGCAGAATGGAACTTGGTGTTACTGACAAGATACAGGCAGCAACTAGAAGAAACTATCAGCAGGTTGTCCGAAGCATTATTTGCAAACAAAGAAGGATCCAGCAACAATAGCAGAGATGGTTTTTCTTGTGTCAACAAGGAGGAAAATAGAGAGGATACAGAGGGGAATCGACAGATTTTTTTCATCCAAAATGGCTAAGCTCGAGTTTCCGAAATATTTCTGTGACGATCCAACCTAGTGGTTCAACCGCGTTGATCACTTCTTTGAGTTTCAAGGCACTACTGAAACAAAAAAAGTATCACTAGCATCATTCCATCTGGAGGGTGAAGCCAATCAATGGTGGCAGTGGCTACGACGAGCTTATAAGGAGGAAGGTAGAACGGTGATGTGGTCAATTTTTGAGGAAGAACTGTGGGCTCAATTTGAACCTACGGAATGCGAAGATTTCGACGACACACTATCACGGCTTAGACAAATGGGCTCCCTGCGAGATTACCAGAAAGAGTTTGAAAGATTGGACAATCGAGTACATGGATGGATGCAGAAGGCGTTGGTGGGGACCTTCATGGGAGGGGACCTTCATGGACGCAGAAGGCGTTGGTGGGGACCTTCATGGGAGGTTTCAAGCCTGAGATTGCAGAAGGCATCAGGATGTTCAAACCAAAATCACTAAACGAAGCCATTAGTCTTGCACACATAAGAGAAAACCAACTTCTTCGACAACGGAAGTTCACCAATTCAACCGACCACAGCTAGACTCTCCTATTCAACCGCAGCTCAATTCAATAGACCACCTCAATTCAACCGACCGCAGCTAGACTCTCCTATTCCAGATAGATCCAACGCAGCACCTACAGTGAAACGACTATCTTGGGAAGAAATGCAGAAAAGATGTGCTCAAGGTTTGTGTTTCAACTGCAATGATAAATTCATTGCGGGCCATAAATGCTGAGGACCACAACTCTTGTTGCTCGAAGGATATACCAACGAAAGCAGTATTAAACTTGAGGAGATCCCAAACGACACAATAGAGGATACTGTATCAGACTCCCAGTTCGAACCAGAAATATCACTACATGCTTTGACTGGGTGGTCGGCCTCCAAAACCATGCGAGTCACTGCTAAGAGGACACCATGAAGTTGTACTCATTGACAATGGGTCTACCCACAACTTCACAAGTGAGAAGGTGGCTAATCTGCTGCATTTACCAGTAATTCCCACCGAATCATTTACTGTCCGAGTAGCTAATGGAAATCAACTACAGTGCCAAGGAAGATATGAACAAGTACTATGTATTCCTTACCACTAACCGGCTTAGACTTGGTATTGGGTATACAATGGTTGGAGCAACTAGGATCGGTTGTTTGCGATTGGAAGAAGATGACAATGGAGTTCCAATCAAAACTCGATTATTACAAGGAACCAGCACTCAAATCCTACAGCAAGCATCACTAGAAGCAATCTCGAAGGATATGAGGAACAACAACTCCATTTTTGCAATCTGCCTACAGCCACCAGAGGAGCTATAGCAGACCATTCAGCCAGATATGCAAGTATTAATTGAGGCCTTTGCTGACATCTTTGAGGAACCACAACAATTACCACCAGCTCGCGAGATTGACCATTGTATTTCCCTCAAAGAAGGAACGGAACCAATCAATGTATGCCCCTACAGGTATGCCTATTTTCAAAATGCTGAAATTGAAAAACAAGTTCTTGATATGTTAAAATTGGGGCTAATTCGACCAAGTACCAGCCCTTTTTCATCCCCTGTTTTGCTCGTTAAAAAAAAATGATACATGGCATTTTTGTACCAACTATCGAGCCCTTAATTTCGCTACCATCAAAGATCGATTTCCCATTCCAACTATTGATGATATGCTCGACGAACTTCATGGGGGATCTTATTTTACCAAACTCAATCTACGGGCTGGCTATCATCAGGTATGAGTGAATCCATTTGATATTCATAAAACTGCCTTTCATACTCACAATGGTCATTATGAATATCTTGTTATGCCATTTGGTCTTTGTAATGCCCCATCCACTTTTCAGGCCATCATGAATTCCATATATCGTCCTCACCTCGTAAATTCATTCTAGTATTCTTTGATGATATTTTAATTTATAACCCCAATTGGAGCATGCATCTTGAACATGTTAAGCAAGCTTTTGAAATTTTGAGGCAACACAAATTCTTTTTTAAACTCAAAAATGTGCATTTGGACAACAAGAACTAGAATACTTAGGGCATATTGTCACTGCTCAAGGGGTAAAAGTGGACCAACATAAAATCAAAGCCATGCTTGATTAGCCTCGACCTACTAATGTTTCAGGATTACATGGGTTCTTAGGTCTTACAGGTTATTATCGGAAGTTTGTTCACAACTATGGAATCTTGGCTCGACCGCTTACTAATATCTTGAAGAAAGGACAATTTCGGTGGACTGAAGAAGCTGAGACCTCCTTCAAGCTCCTTAAGCAAGCTATGACTACCACGCCCACCCTTGCTATGCCAAATTTTCAGCAACCATTCACTATCGAATCTGATGCTTCTGGGGAAGGGATTGGAGTCGTGCCCACCTAGCAAGGAAAGCCTGTTGCCTTTATGAGTCGAGCCTTAGGAGTATCCAAATTATCATAGTCCACATATGCCAAGGAGATGCTTGCAATCATTCACGCAATACAAACTTGGAGACCTTATCTTCTCTGTAAGGACTCGACCCAATTTTGTACGGACCCGACCTGATTTGTTAGGACCCGATTTGTAAGAACCCAACCCGACCCGATTCTACATGAGATCATTTGATTTTGTGTTTATTTAATGGCCGATAATAAAAAACATTAAACGGGTGGTTCACATGCACTGAGAAGTATGATATTTTACAGGGCACAAAAATGTGTTAAAAACCATTGACTTTGTTAGATCTGACCATGGAGATCAGTTTTGGGCATGTGTGCTACGTGACACTAGATGGGCTTTGTATCATGTGATTGGATCGGTAACTACTAACTAATCGTCTGATGGTCAGGTGACGGTTTCAGGATCCGGTGTATAAAAGATTGGAATGAAATTAGATCACCATCATGTGATTAGAGGCACTCACAATATTTTCGACTTGGGCTTCCACTAGTAAGTTGGTTGGCCCCAATTAGAGGGACCCAACCCATTTTCCCATGTTATGTGGGGGTGGCACGTGTAGTGTGCGTGTCAGCATTAGAGATGCTATAATTGGATAGCATATAAGTTACTATGATAGAAGCTAATAAACATAAGAGAATAGTATATCTGCTAATATAATATAATAATCTAAGCTATAATAATATGCTAATATAATACAATAATCTAAGCTATAATAATATAATATTATATCTCAGAATAGAATATATAATAATAGAATCTAATATAATATTATAAGATAATAATATAATAATATACTACTAGAAGTTTCTGGCGATGTTGAGAGCGGGCGAGGATGTTGGGGCGTGTGTGGGATTTGTTGTAGCAACAAGACAAAGCCAAAACAAAACAAAAAGAAAAAGAAAGAGGAAGAGAGCCAGAAAGCCAGAGAGAAAAGAAAGAAAGGAAAGAAAAAGAAAGAAAAAGAGAGAGAGCGAGAGACCGTTCACGACGACGGTGGGCCCTATAGTTGCGTGATTTCTTTTAAGACTTTGTTACATCGTGTATATTTTGAATTGTACATCTATGTGCTGCCTGTTATACCTGTATAAGATGGCTTAATACTGCAGTTTATACATTCATCGACATATTAATGATGGATTTATGTGTTGATAGCTGGATTGATGTGTTGGTGTTGTACCCTCTAAGGCATATGAAGGGCTTCATGTGGTCTGATATGTTAGTTTTACGAACACTATATAATCGAAAATCAGCCGAATCAGTTATACGTAAAAGTATAAATATTTGTTACCTAAATTAGTGACACTTGAAAGTGTAAATATTTATTATCTGAGTATGTTATATCTGAAAGTGTAAAATTTGGTACTTAATATGTTATATCGGTTACACCTAATTGTATAAAAATTTGGTGATTAAATATGTGATACCGATTACACCTAACTGTGTAAAAATTTGGTAACTGAATATATTATACCGGTACACCTGATTGTGTAGACATTTGCTAACTGAATCTATAATGTGGTAGACTTGCATGGGTAACGTGAATAAATTGGATATGTGATCCACGACCATTCAATTATATTTGACAGCTAGATGTGTTATGCGCGGATAGATCTGTTCTAAGACCGATGGAGTTTTGAGACATATATTTACGTGTTCTGACGTTTTCTGATATTTTTGCACTAGATTTGAATACCATAATTTTTAAAAGGCAATGAGATGATACTTCTAAGTCCGAATGGGACACTTTTGAAACCCTGGTCAGGTCATAAATCTGATATCTACCATGTTATCTGTTATCTGATCTCAACTAATAGCTGAGTTGAGGAAAACACTTGGTATTCGTGCAGTTAGCTATAAAATAATCCCCAACAGCGATAAGTCTGTTGTTGTTGTTTAAGTGTAAAGTTCTAAGTTATTTACCTGATCTGGAACTATCTGTATGATTTATCTGTCTGGTCTGAAACTATCTGTCTGATTTATCTGTATGGTCTGGGATACGTTAATATTAACCTGACTTCAGTGAAAACACCGGACTGTAAAGTACCATGATTCACAATATCCAAAATGTTGTTGTTAGTGGTAATTTTGTTATCTGATCTAAATCTGTGATCTATGATCTATGCTCTGAGAATTCTATTATTTGCTCTGAATTTGTTATTTGTTCTCTGAGAAAAGAACTTTGTAGTTGACGATACTGGATTCGTATCTGTGTGTGATATTGACCTGTGAACGAGATTTGTTTTCAACCACAGATAGTCATGATTACAATTGAACCCTTTGATAATTTGAAAATATCGACATGTTAGTGGTTTTATCAATATGAATTAGAATGGTTACTTGCGAAGCATGTGGATTAGCTCTTACGTTGGTTTAACCATCCTGCAGGTGAAGGAAAGGGATTGGAAAGAGATCAATTGGCGAAAATTCAGAAGTATTACCTGGTACAGATCTCTGTGACTGGTACGTAGTGTTTAGTTAATGTACCTGTTAATCCTTTTCTGGTTACCTGGATATCTGGTTTTGATCCCTAGTTAGAAATTTTAATTCATATTTAGTGTTTTCTTCTTATCTGTCTGGATCACGACTCGAAATCCAAGTGCAAGGATTTTGAATCGTGACATTCTCGGGCATAAATTCTACGTCCAAACTGACCAACAGAGCCCCAAGTACTTACTCGAGCAACATGTGGTCACACTGGAGCAACAAAAATCGGTTGCAAAGCTGTTGGGATATGATTATGAGATACTTTATAAGCCTGGAAGAGAAATTCAGTAGCAGATGCCCTTTCCCGCATGTCAGGCTCCCCAACTCTTAACACTTTATTTGTTTCGCAGGCTCAAATCTGGGAGGAAATAAAAAAGGCAGCTGAAGGTGATGCTTACATGGACCAAAATGGCAAGATTGCTGCTACCAAACCAGGCCTTCCCTACACAAAGCGTAATGGGCTGATATTATACAAGAATCGGGTGGTGGTCCCTCCCAAGTCCCAAATTCCTGCACAGTTACTGCATGAGTCCCATGACTCTCCTCTTGGTGGCCACTCCACAGTGCTGCACACATATAAACGTGTCGCCCAACAGTTTTATTGGCCATCAATGTATCGAATGGTGAATGAGTATGTCTCCTCTTGTGATGTTTGTCAACGAGCTAGGCGTCACGTTGTCCCCTGCTGGTCTCCTACAGCTGCTTGTCACGGGGTCGCACTTCCGCAACCTCAGTCTCGTGCGGCACCTAACGCACGCTTCGCTAGGTCAGCCTACTTCTGATAACAATCGTCGCGAGGGCGTCCTTCGACGCGCTTTCAACCTGCGGTGCCGCTACACAGGCAACGAACCCTTCGCACATCACTCGATACCACCCGCCTAGAGGACGGAACTCCCCAACATGGTTGCCTCGCTTTCCGGGCCTACCATTCGCCTATCGTGCCCCTTTACGACACGCCAATCTGCACACGCGCTAACTTGGCTCGCTTAAGCTTCACCTGCACCGTGACTAGTACCTCGCCCTGCCAACCAAGCCTGACCTTGTGTCTCGCTGCAATCGAGTCTCACGCAGCTTGCCTTCGTGTGCGTTCCGAATTACTAGCACACGCTCATCATTAGCCCACATGCCGCCGCGTGCTCAATCGAGTCTCACGCAGCCTTTGGTGTTCTCACGCCGAGGTTGCCAGTATGCACCGCGACGCGTAGTCCGGAGCCATACATCAACCTCCCTCGGGTTCCACACGGCATCGCTGCGTCGACGTCCTAGGCCCACCCTTTCAGACCTAGGAGACACTTGCGCCCCCTCTGGCAACGCAAGGCCCCGTGTGCGAGGGAATAGCTCTCTAGCTCCCTTCCCCTATATAAGGGTAAAACAGTCATTCAGCCATAATGGCAGGAGAACCTCAAACCTATTGGTTTGACATACCGCAACGCCTCATGCATCGCTAGCCCACCTTGGCTATGTCGCGTCTGTGTCGCGATCGTGACGCTCCGCGTCGTACCCTCATGCGACCGTGTCGCGTCCTCGCAGCGCGACCACGTCGCAAGGCCAACATGGCCCCATGTCGCGTGCCCTCCTGGCACCACATGTCGTGCCACGTGCACCATGCTACAAGCTCAAGTCTTGGCCCCGTCACATGCTGCCCATTCCTTGTCAAGTATGGGACGACATCACCATGGATTTCATCGAAGGACTGCCTCCATCCCAAGGCAAGAACACAATCTTGGTGGTCGTCGATCGCCTTACAAATCAACACACTTATTGGCCTCAACTCTCCCTTTTTCTGCCAAGGTGGTAGCCGAAGCATTTGTCGATGGCGTCATAAAATTGCACGGCATTCCTAGATCAATCATCAGTGACCGTGATCCAATTTTCATAAGCAACTTTTGGCGTGAATTCTTTAAATTGTCCGGCACACAATTGACAATGAGCTCAGTATAACATCCACAAACTGATGGTCAGTCCGAAGTAGTCAATCGATGTGTCGAACAATATCTGCATTGTTTTGTTCACTAGCAACCACGAAAATGGTACTCTCTTCTTCCTTGGGCAGAGTTTTGGTATAATACAGTCTACCATGCTTCGACCGGAATGTCACCTTTTCAAGCTCTATATGGTCGACCTCCACCCATGATTCCTCACTATCAGTTGGGCTCTTCTCCTGTTAATGAGGTAGACTAGAACTTGGCCTCACACAATGATCTTCTCAATCAGCTCAAACTCAACTTACATGAAGCTTCCAACCAGATGAAGCAAATTGCAGATTCAAAAAGGCGTGACATTGAATTCAATGAAGGCAACCTCATTTTACTTAAACTGCATCCTTATCACCAGCAATCAGTGTTCAAACAAGCATCTCAAAAACTGGCTAACAAGTTTTATGGGCCCTTGGCAATTGAGAAACGCATCGGCAAGGTAGCATATCAGCTCCAACTTCCTACAGGTTCTCACATCCATGCGGTATTCCATATTTCTTTGTTGAAGAAGAAGACTGGTGATTCAAGTGCAAGTTGTCCTAATTTGCCACCTCTCAACGATGATGGTGCCATCATAATAGAACCTGGGGAAATCATTGATACTCGTTGGATTAAAAAGGGGGAGAAATTTTTTGAAGAAAGCTTGGTCAAATGGAAACGCCTTCCCATTGAAGATGCCACTTGGGAGATTGCAGCAGAGTTTCAAGAAAGTTCCCTGATTTGAACCTTGACGACAAGGGTCAAGTGAAAGTGGGGGGTATTGATAAACCACGAAGATCTCAATGTGTTTCTCGGCCAAATCAAAAATACTTGTACTAAGTCCTGGGCTGCAACGTGCAGAGAAGTCTATTTCTCAACTATAATGAGTATTTTGTATCAAATTGTAAGTTGAAGTGGGTAGTTATTAATTGGTAGTGGGCTTAGTGTTTGTAGGCATCATATCCAATTTATAATTTAGTGGGGAGTTATTATGGTATTTATGTAACCAATTGTTAGTGGCAGGAGTGCTTACTTACGTTTATGGGTGTTGGTAGTTATTTTGTGGTCTATAAATATTTAGGTTGTAATCAAGTTAAGTTATGAATTGAAAAGTTCCCAAACTTTGTGGTCTGTTCTCACCCGAGGAGAGCAATTATCATTATTTCAGCAGTTTTGACTGGGACCTATCAGTCTGGAAGTATGAACTCGAGTGCAGCCACAGGCGCTACACTAGATCCAGTTGGGGCCACGTGGCACTATATATTTTATTTTTTATAAATACCCAAAATGGCCTCTAGCCATGAGGGAATTATTCAAGAAAACCAAACAAAAAACTCCTAGTACCTAAATTCAATTAGAATAATTAGTTTTAAGTCCCCAAATACATATTTAAAGAAAGCTCATAATTATCTCCACAAATTACGTGATCATAAATTCAATAGGAAGAAATTATAATCGTCTAATTTGCGTTTTATAATCTATTAAACTAAATCAAGAAAGAAATTGATAAGTAATTCAATTAAAGAGTGGTTTATTGATAGATAGATAGAGAGATAGAGAGAAACCTGTGAGAGATGTCCCTTGGCGATGAAGCGTTGGAGTGAGTTGGCTATGGCTTTTCTCGCTTTGTCGAGTGCCTCGACGTCCGTGTCGAGAAGGTAAACGTCGAAGCCAGCAACTGTGGCTAGCTGGGCGATGCCAGAGCCCATTTGGCCTCCACCCACCACCCCAATCGCCTTCATATTCAACATCATCTCTCTCTCTCTCACACACTGACTGGAAGTCTTTTTTAATACGAGCAAATTTCTATTTGCTGCAGCATCTGTCACTGTACACGCGACAAAACTGTCATAAGGGAAATGGGCTGGTTCCAAGCGCAACCTGTTAGGCCTGGCCCAATTTAAGGAAGATTCGGGCTTGACATAAAGCCCAACCGCTGGCCTTGCGCTAGCTAGGGCTTTAAACCCGAAAATTAGATGACCCAGGGTTGGGGTTCAACCCTTAAGCCTGTTCATAGGCAGAGCCACATTATGACTTGGGTGGTGTACAAGCTCTAGTATATAGTACTCACATTTATAGTGTATAGGCTCTAATATACTCAATTAAACAAAAGATATGCAAAAAGCAAAAAAAACTAAATCAACCACTAAAACAATTCACTAAGATACGTAAAGAGTAAACAAAACTTAATATATACATATATAATTTTTTTAATGTATATGTATGCTATAAAGGCATTAAAATTATTAAATAAAAAAATATCGGGTCTTCCCGTTCATCATTGGAATATGTTCAATAGCTTCGATTGTCTCACGAGCTCCCCGTAACATACTACCACATCATCATATCTTACTCTTTGGAGGATAATGATGAGGATGACGCTAGCTCGTAGTCATTCTTCCAGGAAATTTTAAATTAGGCCAATTTTGTTAGAACGGCCTAATTGATATGTATATAATTTTCTTTTATTTCGTATCTAATTTCGTTCGTAGATATTTTAAATAAAATCAATTATTTCATATTGGATTAATCGATATGTATTTTGTCTTTTTTTAAGAGGAACTTAAGAATGAATGATTATGACCTTTTATGGAAAATACTAGGAATTTGAGTAACTTAAGAACATGAATGCGTCTGGGAAAAGTCAGGAATCTGGGTCTGCTAAGAATCTGCAAAATTCTGAGTTTTCAAGAATTTGAGCTTTTCTAAAATCAGGAAATTCTTGAACGAGACCTTAAGATTTTAAATTGATTAAGGTTTTAATATTAGGTTAATACTAAAACTCTAATCAATTTAAAATTCTAATACTAAAACTTTATTACCCTAATATCAAAACTCTAATTATATCTAATTTTTTTATTTTTATGTATATTTTTTAATTTTAGTTAAAAATCTAATCACTAATAAATCTAAACCCTCATTCTCTCAGCCCATCTAATTTTTTTTAAATATTTGGGAACCCTATACCCTTATTACCTCGAATTATGGATCAAAATGATATACGTTATATATATATATATATATATATATATATATATATATATATATATATATATATATATATAAATGTTTGCTTAGAAAAAAAATTTATACAATTTTCCAACATTAATTAATTAGATGACTAGCCTATGAAAAAATCTTGGCTCCGCCCCTGAGCCTATTGACCCCTCATATAATGATATGCATATTTAGTTTTAGTTGTAATATTTTAAAAAATGAACTCCTATATAATTATAATTTTTTTTTATTTTTAAACTTTCTACTTTCTTGAAAATAGATATTAAGTTATTAACTTCTAAGTAGATATTTGTGTTATATCATTTTTTTATTTAATTTTTTTTTACCAATAAGTAATTTCTAGAAAAAAGGATTGGATCGGGCTGGACTTTGAGCTTTGAATGTTTATTGTTGGTCGGGCTTGGGCTTAAGATCATAAGCCTATCACAGGCTCGAGCCGGGCTTGAGCCAAGTTCAAACCTATCAAGTCAAGCTTATATTTACCCTAACTCAGCCCAAGCCTGACCCATTGCCACCACCATTTAGGTGTATCCGGTACATATCCGCGTTTAGGCATCCACTATGAACCACCTAATACCACCTAATGCCAAAAAAAAAATTTTTTTTTTTTTTTTTTTGAGGAAACCTAATGCCCAAATTGGCTTTTATACAACTATCTTTAATATTTTAGGTTACTTATATATATGTGTAATGTTTTAAAACAGAAACAAGGTATTTTAATATCTGCCAATTTGGCCGATATGTACCGATATATCCTATCAGCTTGGGACTTGGCCGATAAATCAATATCAGTTTGGGTGCCTCTGTTCGCGACCACGAGTTCTTGCCCATGTCCCAGGCCCTTTCAAAATCATTGATTGCTTTCAATCAGATGATGGAGATTGTGTTTCAACCCGATCTTCCACACAATAGATCTTGAGATCATCGCGCACCTATCAAAGGGTCAGTTTTTTATTCCATCTGTCCCAAATCCCCCAAAAATGGCCCTAAAATCATATTTGTGCTTGATGTGTGCCATATGATTGAAGAGCCATTTTTTTGGGATCCGTGACACATAGGTTGTGTTTGGGTTAGCTCTGATAAGAGTAGAAGCAGCTCTTTGCCTGCTCTCTGTCAGAGCAGATAAAATCTGCTCTGAGATAGAGCGGGCATAGAGAAGTTTTATCACTTAAAACAACCCCCCGTTAGAGCAAAATGAGGCAAGGAGTTGTGTTACCAAATGTAATGTAAAAGTAGTTCTCTGCCGGAGCCAAAAAGTGAAAGAGCTGCTCTTTGCCCTAAAAGAGCTAACTCAAACGTAGCCATAGAATAAAAAACAAACCATCAGATGAGCCATGATATCAAGATCCATTGTGTTGAAGATCGGAGTGAAACAAGATCTCCATCATTTGATCTGAAGCAATCAATGATTTTTAAGGGGTCTGATACGTAGGCACTTTCAGAGAATGCATGGGCACGAACAAAGGTACCCTATCAGTTTTGTTAAATTTCTGCTTGCACACACAATTTAGAAGAAAGATTTGATAGTAGTTTAGGGACGAAGGGACTACTTCCACATGAGATTGTGTCGTTGCACACAGTTTAAAAAGAAAAACTTGAGGATTTTTGGAATTTACGCCATGTGAAATACCATTCTAAGTTGTCTCATTCAAAGGTCATGATGTTGGTGTCGAAGATTGGGATGAAACAAGATCTCTATCATAGGATTTAACAAAGTCAGCTCATCTAATTAAAAGATTGACTTAGTTGAATCGTATGATAGAGATCATGTTTCGTGGCAATCTTCGACAACAAGGATCTTTACACCATAGTCGCTCCCTTTTGGGAACCTTTGTCATGTTGAAATACCATCCAAGCCATCTTGGTGATCCAAAGATATCAGGTAAAAGATAGACATGAAACACGATCCCCGTCCTATGATTAAACATAGTTTATAGCCATCATCTAATTCAGCGAGTGTTTGCATCAAATCACATGATAAAAATTGTGTTTCGTGTCAATCATCAAAGATCTTTAGATCACGGCCTTCAAATCAAACAACTTAACTAGTGTTTTCACAAGGTACATGTCCCCAAAATATTGAGTCTTTTAGTTAAATTATGTGCTTAAGCCAACTTTGTGTGTGTGCAAGTAATAACTCCCCTTTAAGATGACAATTACTACTTGCATGGGTGATCAAGACTTATAATCTTGATAATTTTTTTGAAAGGGTACTTTGTTCGCACCTACAGGTTTATTGAAAGCTGCCTACATCCGAAACCCCTTGAAATTCCTTGTTTGCTTAGAATTAGATGATGGAGATCGTTTTTTACCCCAATCTTCCACCCAAAGGATCTTGAGACCATGTGCGTTTCGTCAGACCGTAAGTTCTTTAATCCGTGTCACACGAATTCCTAAAACGTAGCCCTAAAATCACATGACACACATCACGCTCAAATGTGATTTTAAGGCCATTTATTTTGGATATGTGCCATTTGGAATGAAAAATTAACTGTCTAAGATCATGGTCTCAAGATCCACAATGAGGAAGATAGACGTGAAAATCAATCTCTATCAACTATCAAACAATCAATGGGGGTGAAGGGGTTTCAGATGTAGGCACTTTCAGTAAACTGGTAGGTGCCAATAGAGGTACCCTTTTAAAAAAGGGTTTGCAAGGACATTGATTGGCTTTTGCAAGTAATTTACTTGCACATACAAAGTTGGCACTTACACACAATTTAAAAGAAAAACCTTGGTATTTTGGTAACTTGTGTCATGCAAAACACCATACAGCATAAAGCATATGCCGATATAGAGGTTGTTAATGTAAAAGATTGGCAAAAAACACGATCTCTATCATTTGATTCAATGCAACCAAAGGTTATCATTTGATTAAACAATTGGTCGTGTTGAATCATATGATAGAAAACGTGTTTGTGCCAATTTTTTGTACTAAAGATCTTTAGATCACAACCTTTAAATCGGCTAACTTGGATGTTGTTTCCTAATGGTATCATTAACATTATCATTATCACAACTTTATCTCATCTAGCGGGGGTCAGTCTGTGGGGTCCTAATTTTTTATAAGCGCTAATCTCTCTATAACATCGCCATCGTTTATGTCCTCTTCTCACAGCTTGCCTCTTGGTCTTCGTTGGTGCTCCTTTTCTCCTACTTCCTTGTGCTTAGCGTCTCAAGTCTTCATGCAGGGTCAACTTCTACCCTCTAGCTAGGTCCAAACTAGGCACGTTATGGGTTGTGGGGGCTCAGGCCCCCACAAACCTACGAAAATCCCTTTAAGATGATTTATACTCTAAAATATCTGCCTTGTATTCACACTCTATGAGCCCCCATAAAAGTAGGCAAAAATATACTCTCTCCTACCATGTCTCTCTCTCCCTCCTGCGATCTCTTTCTCTCTCTCTCTCTCTCTCTCTCTTACTTGCGATTTCTCTCTCAAGTGCCCTATCTTTATTCGGCAATGGGCACCTGCATCAACAATACAAGAATCTTCCTTCTCAACTAGGTGATGGAGATCATTTTTCTCTCCAATCTTCCACACAATGGAATACAAATCTTACTGCTTGATAGTAGGTTCATGATCTCAAGATCAATTGTATGGAAGATTGGGGCGAATAATGATCTCTCTATCTGATTCAAAGTAGTCAACAGCTTAAGCACGTGAAATTCGAGTTGAGAGGAACGATTCCTTGGTTGTAAATACAGATGCTCTTAATTATTGACACCTAGCAGATCTAGATTTCTCTTCAGCTTAGTATTTGCTAAGGGCATCTCTGTTAGCGCCTACACAACTACTTAGGGTTCCTATACTCTTGATTGCATTGAAACAGGTGATGGTGATTACTTTTCATCCCACAATTTCCACATAATAGATCTTGACAACATGGGCATACCATCAAACCGTCTGTTTTGTATTCCACATGGCACAGATAAAAAAATTGTTCCTGAAATCATGTTTAATCATGATGTGTCCCACTCGATTTTGAAGTTGCTTTTTTCGGATTTGTGCCACATAGACTACCAAACTGACGTCTTAGGGTACGCCCATGGTGTTAAGATCAATCATATGGAAGATTGGGATGAAAATTGTTGTTCATTGTCGGATTCAACACAGTCAACAAGTTTACATTTCATGCTCACTTGTTTACCAAAAGTGCCTACTTAATGATATCCGGATGTGTGGTGGGCATACCAGAAGTGCCTACTTAATGATATCCGGATGTGTGGTGGGCAGTAGTGCGCACCTTCATTAAGGGGTACTTTCAATAAATATGTGGCCTCAAAGAGAGGTACAAGTTAGCTCTTGCACATGATTTGAAAGAAAGGCTTAGTTTTTGGGGCACTTGTGTCATGTGAAAACACCATCTAAGCCGTATGATTTGCAGCCTTGATCTAAAGATTTTAGGTGAAGAAGATTGTCTCTAAACATGATCTTTATCATATGATTCGATTGCAATCAAAAACTATTATCTAATTCAATAGTTGAATGTGTTGAATTATTTGATAGATCAAGTTTTGTGCCAATCTCTTGAGCCCTAGATCTTTAGATTCTGACGTTCAAATGAAATTACTCAAATTATGTTTTTTCATTGCACAAATCCCTAAAATACAAGTTTTTTTAATTGATTATGTGCAACAAGCCAACTTTCCATGTGCAAGTAATAGCTCCCTAACTGAATTTGATTAGTTGAATTTACCTTTTTTTTTCTTCTACTTCAGGTAAGGTTGATTTTTTTTTTAAACATATATCCACTATTGGGTGCCCCAACTTCAAGAAAATCCCGTGTTCGCCACTGTGTGTAAATTTTGTAGCTATCTTTTGTAATATACAATATTTCTAATTTTACATCTACTATTATGTGGTTAAGGTAATATTTAAAGAGCATTGCTACTATCTTTTTGTTACGATTGGCGATTGAGGAGGTAGGAAAGTATGTATAATAAATTTTGATTCTTTATAAACATCATACTTAACCAAATCAATAACGATTCATCATCATCATCATCATAGTCTTATCCCATCTATTTGGGGTCACCTTTGTGAGTCTTATGCCTGTACTTGTTTCTGATAATCGTTAAGCTCTCTATAACTTCACAATCCTTTATATCCCTTATCCTTCCCTTCAGGTCTTCATTGATATTTCCTTTGTACTACTTCGTTGTTCTTGTACAATCTCAAACCTTTGTAGAGGGTTTGCTTCATGTCTTTCACGAACATTTCCAAACAACTCAAGCAGCAGTCTATGATTTTTTTCTTTATAGGTGCCACTCAAATTTTCTTTTATGTACTCATTTCGAACTTTATCATTTTTTGTTACTTGACACAACATATGCATCTCGGTCACATATACTATATCTTCTTGTCGTTTTTTTGTGGCCCAATATTATGCAACATATAAAATTACAGGTCTAACAGTTGTCTTATAGCATCGCCCCTTCAATTTAAGTAGAACTCTTGGGTCGCACAATACTCCACTTGCTTGCCTCCATTTCATCAAACCTATATTAATCTTGTCCTTTACATTCACTATCTAATTCTAAACCAAATAAATAACAATTGCACCCAAATAATCATAAAAGTCAACAATACATATAACTGTGACATATTCGCAGTCAACCCTCGTTTAATCATTTTAGGAATAAGTCATATTTTATTTGCAAATTATTCAAAAAGTAAATGAATGCCTATGTGTACAACCTAAATTCATTAGGGAGCCATTACTTGCACACAAAGTTGCTCCAAGCACATAATTTTTAATGGTATTTTTATAAGACAACAACTAGATTTGTCATATGATATGGAGCAGAATATTGGGCTATAAATAAATGATAAGAAGATAAAATACATGTGGCCGATATGCGTATGTTGAGATGAACTAGTAGAGCAACAAGAAAAGATAAAATTTAGAATAAGTACTTAAGATGAAATTTGAGAGCGGCACCTATAAAAGAAAAATTTACGGAATGTCCCTTGAGGTGGTTTGGACCATTGTTACCAAGTTAAAGCTCGGGAAAAATTGGCGAGGCAAAAAAAATGAAACAAACGTGAAAAAATTTGTAAAATTTAGCAAAAAATGGGAAGCATTTGGGAAAACGTAATGAAAAACACGAGTGTGTTTGAAATGTGTTTCGGATGTTTTAGGAAAAAAAAACCGTTTTAAATGAGTTTTTTTTCAATAAAATGCGGATTTTGGTAACTAGGGTTTGGAGTCTAACATGGGCCAACTGAGTCAAAAATTAATTGCAATTGTCGATATCCTTGGCCTCGTTGAGCACGCCAAAAATTTGGTCCCAATTCACCTAATTACATGCTAACATTTCAACTGTTAATAGATTATGAGTTACAAAATAAACAACTGAAAGCATGGTTTCTTAAAAAAACCATGTTTTTTTTTACATTTAAGCAAAGTACATTTTTTATTTCTTACTCAACTAGGAATTACTAAATTCCTCAAATTCATGTCAACTCAGATTCTTGACTTTCTCGGGAATTGCTAGGAAACTACCAAATAAGGCCTTGGGCCTCGTTCGAGAGCTAGGAAAGTCTCGGAAGCTAAGACTTTTCAATAGAAAATAGCAATTCTAGGAGTTTTATGAAGTTTCCTTCTATTCACAAGATTTTCTTGGTTTCTGTGTTTTCCGATAACTTTCCGCTGAAAGCGACATAGTTTGCAGAGGTTTTTTCTCAGAAAACCTCAAAAACTAAGGTGGTTTGAGTATACCCCACTCAGAGAAAACCACTGGATCCCTTCTTTATTTGTGTCAGCCAACGTTTCATTTAACTACTAAGTAGTTAATTATTTGCACACTACTTTTACCCCTAATTCATGATACACATAGCACACCAAAAATCTTATTAAAAAAACCCACATTAGAAATTGTATTTTCAAAAATTTCCTGACAAATCTCTTCCTTATAACATCGATTGGAAACATGTTAAATTTTATGGTCATCCAATTACTATAACTGCTTCGATGAAATGCATGAATACGTACAACTATGGTGCTAAAAAAGATATTGCAATTTTTGACATTTTCTTGAGAAAGTGAAGAACACAAAAAAATATCATTTTTTGTAGGAAAATCACTTAGTCTTTCTGAGCAACTCACGAACGCTCACAGGGAAAATAGTTTTTTGCAATTTTCAAGTTTCTATGTAGAATCGGAGCAGGTATTTTTTGGGAAAATCACTAAAACTGCCGAACGAGGCCTTAGAATATGTCCTTTTATCCATATCTCATCTATTTGGAGTTTGTGGGTCCTATTTAACTACTTGTTTCTCTATTTGGAGTTTGTGGCTCTCTCTCTCTCTCTCTCTCTCTCTCTATATATATATATATATATAGAGAGAGAGAGAGAGAGGGAGCCCGTTAGGTCCTTCAATGGAGCTTCACGTCCTCCAAGGTACACGTGAAGCTTCATGTGGCATTCAAAACACATTTTTGCACGTGTAGTACGGGTGGGTGGTTTATATCAACTTTTTGAAAAAAAAAAAATCATTTTTTTTTAAAAAACAAGTCAAACTTGAACTATTTTCAATGGTTCAAACTTTATTTATCAAGAAATTCAAGAAAAAGATGAGTTTTCAATTTAAATCTTTTTAAAGATGATCTAAGTAATGCACCTGTGCCGCATGTGGCATCAAAATGTGTTATAAGTGTCACATGAGGCTCCATGTAGGATCTTGGAAGACGGTCGCCATCCTCCATTGGAGGATTGAATCCTTTTCCATATATATATATATATATATATATATATATAATCACCAGCATAACCTTTTCTATATATATGAGAAACATGCCTCAAAAATAAACTTTTTAGCAAAAAAGACTCGACTTCAAGCGTTTTAGAAAAACAGTGCTTTCACGGATTTTAGAACTTCAAAAAATCATAAAAGCACTGTTTTTTCTAAAAAGTCTTTAAAAAAATAGGGCTTTCACGATTTTATGAAGTTCTAATATTCGTGAAAGCACTGTTTTTCTAAAACGTTTGAAGTTGGGTCTTTTTTGTTAAAAAGTTTATTTTTGAGGCATATTTCTCTAATTATCCCTTCTACGATTTCCTTACAATGAAAACTTTAGGGACTTTTTTAATATATTTCCTTCAAAATAACTTAGTAATTGAAAACTTGCCCACAAATATGTCTATGTATTGCTGCTTTTAACATTGATCATTTTCAAACATAAGTAACATAAGTATTCTCCAATTTGCCAATCTATTCTAGAACGCTTCCAACGTAGGACTATCAAAATGCTTAACGGGAAGCAAAGCTGCTTTGAATTCAAAGGGCAAATGTAATATTAGCAATAAGTGATCACGATTGATTTTGAAGCATCTATGGTGGACCTGAACAAGAATGTCCCAGGCCTTAAAATCTGGTACCAACCAAGATCGTAAGCAAGGTTTTAAAACAAACACTTATCATGTTAGATCTAATACCACTTGCTAGATCTGATACCACTTGCTAGCTTTGATATCACTTGTTAGATCTGATACCACTTGCTAGTTCTAATATCAATATTTAGATCTGATACCACTTGCTAGCTTTGATACCATCTATTAGGAATTCTACCCACACTACGAACTCCCTATCGCGATGAATGCGAAAAATTAAGAAGATGCAAGTAAAAATAATCACACGCACAACACAAAGATTTACGTGATTCACCAAATCGAGGGCTACGTCCACAGGAGTATATGCGCTACTTTTATGAACGTTTACAACACACACACTCTCTTCCCTCTAGTGAACTCTCAATCAAGATCCAACACGATATTACACAACCAACACGCTATAAAAACAAAGACTCAGTCCTTCAAATAACAGAGAAGAGATTTGCCGGAATATAGTAATGATTCCGACACAAGAACGGCTTCGATCGAATCTTCAATCCCCAAGCTTTTCTTCAATACTTTTTCTCACCAAAGTATTCCCTCAAATTTTCTCTCATAAAAAACTTTCTCAAACAATGCCTAGAACCCCTAGAGAAACTTTTTGCAAATAAGCTCCAAACTCTTTTGGAAAGATGACTCACAAATCTTCTATTATTTGCAGGTATTCAAAACACTTCCAAAAAATCAAACCTGCGGATCTGAAACCACCCAGAAGTCAATCGACTGATTTTTCCCAACTCAATCGATTGACACCGATGGTTGGGATTAAACTTTATTCAATAATCTCCACCAAAGTTTTATCTTCAACCACCGTCACCGCCCCAACGGGCATCAACATCTTCGACAAGTGTTAACCAAGTTTAGGCAATGCCTAAACTTATTCTACGTAACCGGTTTGGTCAACATGTCCGTTGCGTTCTATTTCGTATCGATCTTCTCAATCGATATTTCCCCATCTTCTATCATATCCTTGATAAAATAATACCGGACATCGATATGCTTTGTTCTAGCATAAAAGACCTGATTCTTTACTATGTGAATGACACTCTGAGTGTCACAAAAGATATTGGTATTCTCATCAACCTCACCAAATTCACTGACCAAACTTTTAAGTCATGAGGCTTCTTTAGCCGCTTCTGTAGCCGCTATATACTCGGCCTCTGTAGTTGACAACATAACTATCCCTTGGAACATAGACTTCCAACTAATCGCTCCTCCTGCCAAGATGAACATGTACCCCGTGGTAGACTTTCTTCTATCAAGATCCCTAGCATAGTCAGAATCAACATACACGTAGAGATCCAACTTTCTTGTATCTCCACCTTTAAACATCAAATCATGTTCAGCTGTACCTTTCAGATATCTCAATATCCATTTCACTGCAAGTCAATGTTCCTTACCCAGATTTGACATATACTTGCAAACCACACTCAAGGCCTGTGTTAAATCTAGACGTGTACTCACTATGACATACATCAAACTCCCAACAATATTTACATACGGAATATTTTTTATGTATTCTCTTTCTTCATGTGTGGATGGACGTATCTTCTTTGTGAGTTTAAAATGCTCTGCTAGAGGAGTTAATACAGAATTGGCATCACTCATATTATATTTCTCAAGGAGCTTTTAGATAAAGGTCCTTTGAGTTAGCCAAAGCCTCTTCTTCTCATGATCCCTTATGATTTCGTTACTTAGGAACTTATTTGCGAAACTAAGATCCTTCATCTCAAACTTTTGGCTCAATGATTGCTTCTGTTTGTTGATTTCAAGCTTGCTTCTTGCTGCTATCAGCATATTATCTATATAGAGAATTAGGAAGATTCTCTCCCCTTTACCATACTCTTTTCAGTAGACACAATAATCATATTGTCCCCTGTGATACCCTATGCCCAGCATATATGAATCAAACTTTATGTACCACTGCCTGGGTGCCTGTTTGAGACCATACAAGAATTTCTTTAATCTGCCAACGAGTGATTCTGACCCTTCTGCTTCAAATCCTTCTGGCTGTCTCATATAAATTTCTGCCTGAAGATCTCGATAGAGGAAAGCTGTTTTCACATCCATCTATTTTAGTTCAAGATCTTTCTGAGCAACGTCTGCCAACAACGTGCGAATCGAAGTGTGCATTGCAACCAGAGAGAATATCTTATTATAATCGATACCCTCTTTCTGAGAAAACACCTTTGCAACTAGCCTTTCTTTAAATTTCAGAGCTTCACTCTTATCACCTTCTTTCGTTCGAAAGACCCATTTACAACCGATGGCTCTCTTTCCTTTTGGAAGTTCCATGAGATCCCAAGTCTCATTCTTCAAAAGTGGTTGTCATTCTTCTTTCATAGCTAATTGCCACTTTATTGCATTTGTATCCACCCGAGCTTCCGGAACTACGCTTGGTTTCCCATTCTCTGTGATAAGTGCAAGTATTAAAGGAATCATATCCTTAAACTTTTCAGGACGCTTCTTTGTCCTCTCTGACCTTCTCAAGTTAGTCTGAATCAGTACCTGAGACTGCAAGTCTTAAGAAATTGTATCATCTTCATTTTCTTTCTCATCTTGCTCATGCCTTTCAAAATCAACTTGTACCTGAGGTTCACCAGATGACTGAGGTTTGTTTTCCGCCTTTTTCATCAGAAATTCATCTTTGTTGAAAGTAACATCTCTTTCAACTACCACTTTGTGAGATTGTATATCCTACAAACGATAACTCTTGACTCCTTCATCATAGCCAATCAAGACACACTTTTTAAATTTTGGATATAACTTGGATCGTTCACTTTCCTGAAGTAATGCATAAGCCGCACATCTAAACACCCTCAAATGAGAGTAATTCCCGTGTCTTCCATACCAAACTTTATCTGTAGTTTTTGAGTTCAATGCCACTGAAGGCGACCGGTTGACTAAGTAACATGTCGTGTTCATTGCCTCTGCTCAGAATCCATGACTCAAGTCGAAATTGTTTAACATACACCGTGCTTTTTTTAATAGTATTCTGTTCATCCTCTCTGCTACACCATTTTGCTGAGGATTTTTAGGAACTGTTAAGTGCCTAACAATCCCTTGATTTTTACAGTAAACTTTAAACTCTGATGACAAGTATTCCCCACCATTATCTGATTTGAGAATCTTTACCTTTCTGTCTGTCTGCTTTTCAACTATACACTGTCACTGCCTAAATTTCTGAAACGCATCCAACTTATTTTTAATCGGATACACCCACACTTTTCTTAAGTAGTCATCTATGAATGACACAAAGTAGTTGGGTCTACCTACTGAAGTTACTTTTGTTGGTCCCCATACATCTGAATGTATGTAATCAATCAGTCCCTTCGAAGTATATTTTCCAGTGGAGAAACTGACTTTCTTTGCTTCCCAAAGATACAATATTCACAAAAATTCAGTTTACAAGTTTAAATTTCATAAATTACCTTATTCTTTATGAGCTCTATCAACTCACGTTCACTCATATGACCAAGCCTCTTATGCCACAAATCTGAGAGGTCCTTGGAATCTTTTGTAGCTGCAACACCACTGTCGTTGATTGTGTTACCTACTAAAGAATACATATTTCCCATCTTTTCACCTTTCATCAAGGTCACAGTACCACGTACAACCTTTAATTTACCAGATTTTAGGATGACTCGACATCCTATCTCATCTAATGTCCCCACGAAATCAGATTTTTCTTCAGATTAGGCATATACCTAACCTCAGTAAGAGTGCGAAAATAACTATCAAACATCTTGATTTTGATCGAACTGATACCCATTGCTTCACATACATTATCATTCCCCATCAAAATCGTCCCACCATTGGCCATCTTATACTAGTCAAACCAATCTCTGTACGGGGACATGTGATACAATGTTCCTAAATCTAGGATCCATTTACCATCAAACTGACTAGAGCTTAACAATACATATAATAGGTCTTCACCGGAATATGACTTTACAACACTAGCCTGTTGCGAAGTCCCTTCATCACTCTTATTATTATTCAATCTCTACTTGTAATATTTGTGAATATGTTCAGATTACTTACAGAACTAACAGATAATATTCTTTCTGTCACCCATAGATTTATACATATTGTTTCCTCTTGTTGATTTATTATCCCCTTGGGATTTGTCTCTTTTGCGATCATGATTCCAACCCCTTTCGCTCAAGAGATTAATACCTTCGGAGTTAGATTCGGATTATTTTCTCAATTCGTCAGAAAAAAGTGCAACAGTCACTTCTTCGATGATAATAGTATCTTTACCATAAATTAATGTAGTAATAAGGTGCTCATAAGATAGTGGCAATGAGGTGAGCAAAAGAAGTGTGAGACCTTCTTCTTCAAGTTTTACCTCAATGCTCAATAGTTCATTAATTATTTTATTAAACGAATTCAAATGGTCATGAATACGCGTACCAGCCTTCATACGAAGGGTGTAGAGTTGCTTCTTCATGAAGAGTCTGTTGGACAACGACTTTATCATGTAGAGAGATTACATATTCTTCCACAAATTCATGGTCGTCTTCTCGTGAAGAACGTTGTATAGAACTTCATCGGACAAGCATAATCGGATAGTGCTTACGGCTCTCTTATCAATAGAGTTTTACTCTTCATCGGACATCTCTACCTTCTTTCCCATCTCTTTTTCAAGTAGGACATCATCAATGTCTTGTTGGAAAAGGAGATTTATGACCTTGACTTGTCACAAAGTGAAATTATTCTTCCCAAAAAACTTCTCCACCTCGAATCGTGCATTCGAGACCTTTATCGCCATTATTGCGTAAACCTCGCTTTGATACCACTTGTTAGATCTGATACCAATTGTTAGCTCTGATACCACTATTTAGATCTGATACTACTTGCTAGCTTTGATACCACTTGTTAGAAATTTTACCCACACTACAAATTCCTTATCGCGATGAATGCGAAAAAATTGCGATACAGGCAAAAATAATCACACGCACAACACAAAGATTTACGTGGTTCACCCAATCAAGGGCTACGTTTATGAGAGTATATGCACTATTTTTATGAACGTTTACAACGCACACACTCTCTTCTCTCTAGTAAACTCTCAATCAAGATCAAACACGATCTTACACAACCAATACGGTGTAAAAAAAAGGACTCAGTCCTTCAAATAACAGAGAAGAGATCTGCAGGAATATAGTAACGATTTCGACACAAAAACGGTTTCGATCGGATCTTCAATCTCTAAACTTTTCTTCAATACTCTTTCTCACCAAAGTATTCCCTCAAACTTTCTGCAAATAGGCTCCAAACTCTTTTGGAAAGATGACTCACAAATCTTCTATTATTTGCAAGTATTTAAAGCACTTCCAAAAAATCAAACCTACGGATCTGAAACCGTTCAGAAGTCAATCGATTGACTTCTCAAACTCAATCGATTGAATTTTCCAACTCAATCGATTGACACCGGTGGTTAGGATTAAACCTTATTCAACATATCATTCATATATAGACTAAGAATACTTTTATTTCCACCCACAAATTCTTTCTATCCACCCACTTATACTTTTATTTCCACCCACTTATTTTTTCTATCCACCCACTTATACTTTTATTTCCACCCACTTATTTCCACCCACAGATTCTTTTATTTTTACTCACAGATTTTTTCCATCCACCCACTTAATCTGTGAGTGGAAATAAAGGTACTCTTCGACTAATAGCAATATGGATCTGACTGTCTCAGCCAATATCTTAAGCCTTTTTAAAAAAAAATTACGAATATCGTCTTTAAAAAAAAAAAAACGATATTAACCAAAGGGCATTTTCGGTGTCAAGCCAATACAAATCAGCCATATCGGCTGATATGGACTGATATTAGGGGATTTCAATGGGCCGGGCTAGGGCGAGTTCAGGCCAAGCCTTAAACGGGATGATTATAATTGGGCCTCTTGGATCTAGCCCATACTAATCGGAAGACGCTGGACCGGGCCTACATACCTTAGCCCATACCTCACCCATCTTGGGATCAGTCAGGCTTAGGCTATCGGACAATTCTATCTAGTTTATATAGAGATGATCTCAAATGACCGGGCCGGGCTTAAATGAGCCAATATTTAATCAGGCTTTGGGAGTAGCCCATACCCGTCCCGACATACCAATCGGGCTGGGACCTCCCTTAGTTTATATTACGGGCCTACCTACTTTAGCCCATATCCAACCCGCTGAGACCCCTAGCTAATATGGTATCAATATTATTTGAAATAGGCCAATATTGAATCCCATAATGCGTCTGCCCTTGATATTTAAAATTATGATGCATCTATTAGCGCCTATGCAATCACTGAAAGCAACCACTGCGGAAACCCTTTTAAAGCCATTGATTGTTTTAGATCATATGATCTATCACTCAATGGATCTTGAAATCATGTCATACCTTTTAGACAGTCAATTTTTATTCCAAAAATGCCTCTTGAATCTTATGAGAAACATCACTCTCAAATGTAGTTTTAGGCCATTTTTAGGAAATCTGTGATATGTGGAATAAAAAATTAATAGGTGTGACATGATCTCAAAATCCATTATATAGAAGGTTCGAGTAAAATATGACCTCTATCATCTAATCCGATGCAATCCATAGTTTTGAATGTCAACATGATTGCTTTCAGGAGACTGCTTGGTCGCTAAAAGAGGTACCCTCAAATTTATGAGCATATATCTTTTGATATTTTATCCAGTGTTCGACAGTTGGCAATGTTATTGATAAGCAGTACATGCAAAAAGAAGAATATTTGATACTTCTTCCCAACGTATCAAGTAGTGGCCGTTATTTCTTCCCAAGGTACCAAATAACATGTTAGGGTGTGGCAGTTGCAACTAAAATTATCTATTGGAACTTGGTTTGGTGGATTGTCAAAGAATTTCATATTAGTTTGCTTTTGTGTGAGAAAAGTCACTTATTTTGAAAACTTATATTAGTCTCTAATATAGGATCCTATTAGATGTGAAAGATAGAGAATAATGGAGGGATTTTAAAGTTTCGTTTTGGTAAGAGAGAGTTTGAATCTTAGATTTGAATATGATGGTTTTGGAAAAAGGGCTTTCGGTATTGGTTTTATAAATCCTTTGGAAAACCTATGTAAGGTCTTTTGGATCTCTTATGGAGAGAATTTGGGATTCGTTTTGGTTGTATGGCTCTTTTGTTAGATTTTGGTGAGAATACACTTGAGTATTTGTTTGGGAGAACCTTGGTATTTGTTTTGAACTTTGAAATTTTATATTTTGGGCTTAGATCTTTGTATAAGATTGGAGAATACGATCTCTATTGTTTTGTAGCCTTTGTGCATCTTCTTCTTGATAGTGGAAACACTTTATTTAATTGACCGTGGGCATAGGCTTAGGCCGAACTACGTAAATATTGTTCTTGTTTATGGTATGATCTCTTTCTCTATCTCGTATTTCATTTATTATTTGGTTTATTGATTGTCTTTCTCGCACGTGAACGCCATCAACGTGATTGGAAGTGCAAAGGCCTTTTTTAGAGGGATTTTTACACAACAATTGGTATCAGAGTCTAGGTTTTGACTTCGGCATCGTTTTACTTCCGCGAGAATTTTTTTTTTTGTTATTGGTGATTTTTTACGATTGACTATGTGAAGGGTTAAATGTGACGGAGAAAGATTGAGACAAGATTAATCAGTAGACTTGTGACACAAATCGATTGTGTTTTACGAAAGATCAGAAATAATTCGTAATGAAGGGTACTAGTTGCAAAGAAGCACTTTGCTAGGTGGAGCAACCTCCATTGTTGATATGAAGATTGATACTGCAAATAACCCTGCAAAAATTTACAATTTGGCACTTTTGGTGCATTTGCAATTTGGCACATTCAGGTGTATTGTCAGTTTGGCACTTCAGGTGCATTGAAAATTTGGCACATTCAAGTGCATTGGCAGTTTGACACTTCATGTGCATTCGCAGTTTGGCACTTCGAGTGCATTGGTAATTTGGACACTTTTCGGTGCATTGACAGTTTAACACTTTTGAGTGCGTTGACAGTTTGCACATTTTTGTGTGCATTAGCAATTTGGCACTTCGGGTGCATTGGTAATTTTGGATACTTTCTGGTGCAATGGCAATTTGGGCACTTTTGAGTGCATTGGAAGTTTGGTACGTCGAGTGCATTAGCATTTTGGGCAGTTTTTTGGGTGTATTGGTAATTTGGGCACTTTTGGGTGCATTGGTAGTTTGGCACTTCGGGTGCATTGGTATTTTGGGCACTTTGGGGTGCATTGGCAATTTGGGCACTTTTTGGTGCAATAGTAGTTTGACACTTCGGGTGCATTGGTATTTTGGACACTTTCGGGTGCATTGATAATTTGGGCACTTTTGGGTGCATTAGTAGTTTGACACTTCGGGTGCATTAGCATTTTTGGCACTTTCGGGTGTATTGGTAGTTTGACACTTCGGGTGCATTGGTGTCAATGGGCAAGTTTGAAGGCAGCTTTGAAGTTGAAATTGAAAATGTTTGATTTATTTGAATGACATAATATTTCATGTCGATGTGAAGAATTATTGTTGATTTACGAATCTCGCCAAGGTGGAGATTGTTAAGGTTTGGCTCAATTTACGATTGCAACTAAAGTTACCTATTGGAACTTGGTTTGGTAGATTGTCAAATGATCCCATATTAGTTTGCTTTTATTTGAAGAAAGTCACTTATTTTGAAATCTTGTATTATTCTCTAATATAAAATTTAAAAAATAGGGAATAATGGAGGGATTTTAAGGTTTTGTTTTGATAAGAGAGAGTTTGAATTTTAGATTTAAATATGAGGGTTTTGGAGAAAGGGCTTTCAGTATTGGTTTTGTAAACTTTTTAGAAAACCCATGTAGGGTTTTTTGAGTCTCTCTTATGAAGAAAACTTAAGATTCGTTTTGGTTGTGTGGCTTTCTTGTTAGGTTTTAATGAGAGTACACTTGAGTATTTATTTGAAAAAACCTTAATATTTGTTTTGAATTTTGGAGTTTTGTATTTTAACTTAGATCTTTATGATTCCTTTGGTTTGGGTAAGATTGGAGAATACGATTTCTATTGTTTTGTAACCTTTGTACATCTTCTTCTTGATAGTAAAAACACTTTGTTTGACTGCCCATGGACATAAATTTAAACTGAATCACATAAATCTTGCTTTTGTTTATAGTGTGATCTCTCTCTATCTCGTATTTTATTTATTATTTAATTTATTGATTGTCTTCTTCATACATGAAAGACATTAACGTAATTGGAAGTACAAAAATCTTTTCTAGAAGGGTTTTTGCACAACATAACAGTGCTGGCCCGAGTACCAGCTCTTCCGACTTCCAAGAAAGTTTCCATTACAGAAATCAACAAGAACTAGTGGGGTTAATTGACCTAAGTGATATAACATGTTTGATTTCAATCATACGAAGCAAATTGCATAAACAGTTACTGTCATCATGGGATAAAGGATGGCTAGTGTTACTGTCACACCAATTTACGTTATAGCCACCTCTCTTACGCAAAGAAAAAAACCGATAACTGCTATAAATCATTTTTCATCCTAATTCTTCACACAATAGATGTTGAGATTATAAGCCTACCATAAGACAGCAAGAAGTTAATTCCATATAGCAAAACTCTTAGAAGTGAATGTGAACCACAGTTCATGGTACGCCATGATCATGTCCACTTTTTGAGATGTGTGCCACGTGTAATTAATGTCTAGCTTGCTAAGTTCACGATCTCAAGATCTTTTGTATGGAATTTTTGAATGAGATTTTTTTTTTCCTTCGGCTGATTCAAAGACATCAAATTTTTTTCACTTTGACAAAGTGAGGTGGCTGTAGTATAAAGTGGTGTGGCAGTAACACCAGACTAAAAGATTAATGAATCTCAATTGCCAATAATCATCATATTATTAAACTAGATCAACAACAGAGAAAAAATGGACTGCTAAGCCACCCACTAGCCGCACTTGGATTCATATTGGCATTCGATCTAGCAAATTTGATCTCTGGTCTGCCAAAAACTAACCCTATTACCTTGGAATTGTGATATATACAGTTCTTTTCCAAGAAAACTACTACAGTCATTAAGTAATGCCTCCCAATCTATACTGTACTCAACAGATGATCGAGAAGTCATGGAAAAAGGGGCAGGAAGCAGCATATCATCTCAAGACTCGCTATGAAGAACACAAAGAAGCTCTCTGCTTCACCAGTAACTGCTTCAATTTCTTAATCAGATGAGGATCCCCACACATATAATCCTCAAATGATTTCCTCAAACTCCGCAGCACTGTTATTTGGTCGTCACTTAAATTGACATTAAGCAATTTCTTAAAGAGATTTTTCCACAGATCAACATTCCAATACCTGAAAGTAAAATGTGTATCAGAACTGGAGGTAATGGCATCATAATTTAACAAAAGAAAAACAAAGAAATCCATTTTTCTCCTCTGGAGAGATTTGAAATATCAGAATTCGGTAAATTTAACCAAATCAAACAGGCACATTCTCTAGGTTAACTGGTTCGAGATCTCTCTAGGCGATACTTGGGTCACTAACAAACCAACAGTTTTGGTAAATGTGCCGAAAATTTTGAACACCAAATCAGTGAAATGTTAAAACTTTCGTGCTCAATTTCCAAGGTTTACCGTTTTGGTAGAAGGATACTGACTCAAGTGCCACTAATGGCACTTGGGTTAGGTAGTTATAGGAGTTCGGAACAATCCCAAGGTAGTTAAGGCAGTATAGCGAGGTCTTAGCAAAGAGGTTCTCTACGCCATGGTATAGCTATTTATTAATTTTTAAATTTTAATTTTAATTTTATTTATTAATTAATGGTGTTTTTTATATTTTACTTATTTATATTTTTTATATAGGAAGAAAATTAAAAAATATATATAGGAAGAAAAAAAATTCAATACTGAAACATCATACTTTAATTCTAATATTGAGAATTTCATGTTCTAGACATAAATAAATATCAATAAATACAAATCAAATATAAAACATCAACAAATTTGCAACATGATAAGTATAAATAAATAAATATGAAATATAAACAAATATAGAATATTAAAAATTATTTAAATATTAAATACACATATCGTAATGTCGCCAACATTGAGATTCGATCGACCGGTAACACACTGAGGTTTCGTAACGAGAGAGAGAGAGTCAATGATTTCGTAACTTATAGGCTTCTGTAACTTATAAGTTAACTTTTGTAACTTATATATTATAAAAATGTTATAACTAAGTATTATAAGTTATCACAATGTTATAATTATTACTTATCTATCTTATAAACATTATAAGTTATTATTCAAAAAAATCAAATAGCGTGCATAGCGATGTCATAGTACTATTCTTTCATGGCGAGGCTACAGCGTCGCTATTTGCCTATCATGATTATTGGGTTGTATATGGCGTTTCTCATTGTCATTTGCTATGACGAGGCTATAGCGAGTATAGTGTCGCCTTGACTACCATGAGCAATCCGACCTGCAACGGGTCTGTTTCAGGTCAAAATCTGTGGGGTCAGGTCAAAATCTTCATCCATTTATTACACGGGTCTGTTTCAGGTTGATGTTTCTTGACCCAAAACCCACCCAACTTGATCCGACTCCCTCTCTTATATTTTAACCTAGTTTACCCAACATGAACGTTGTATCTGCTAAATGGGTTGGGTTGATGACTTCACTAGGGTCATGTCAGGTTCAAGTTGAGGGTCAAGGGTGGCAGGTGTTCGGGTTGATCCTGACCAGGCCCAAATCTGACCCGTCTGCACCCCTAGGTACCCAATACCAGGTCATAAGTCATAACAAAAGGCCTCCAAGAATCCTGTGTTTGGTGCTCAACATCTAAAGAATCTCACCCATAACCTCGGTATGAGTTTTCGGAGACATATTTATTACCTTTTTAATGTTGATTTGGGCTGATAAAGATGACTCCCATCTGGACCAGGCTTCTTTTCAATGCTCATGAAATTTCCATGCAGCATCATGTGCACAATAGCACATAGCCCATAACTGTCTACCTGTTGGACATGAAAGTGTAATATGAAGTCAGTAACATAAAGCAAATCAAACAAACAACGTTATATTCATTAAGTATAAAAAGACGGGCCTGAAATGTCCACGGCCTTTTTTCTTGCATCTCAACACACCGAAATCCTGAAGTTCGGCAATCTCCCTCGAATACTGTACCATCAGGAAAGAGGCTGAGGTCTATTCCCTTTCCCCAGTCTACAAGGCAAAGCCCCTACATTACAATATTTTGATTTTTCAGAAAATCGAATGTTCGACCAGAGTTATCATAAAAATAAAAATAAAAAGATTCCATCAGATTTAAATTACTAACATTGTCACCAAGACAGGACGGGAATAAGCAAGGGAAAATTCAGAACAGAAGGTCAAAAAAATGGGAAGTAGGGGAAAAAATATTTAATTAATTAATTTTTCGTTTAGAATGCATTCTATACGAAAAAACGTATAAAATGCGTTTTAAAGAAAAAAACACCTGTTTATATGTTTTTACGTTAAAAATGCCTTCTTATACATTGGTTTAAAAAAATGCGTTTTAAATGCAATTTTTGGTATAAAATGAGTTTCTGTGACTATGATTACTAATGCAACAGAATCAACCTGATCACGCCAAGTTCCACTTTGGCAATGAAAGTCATCCTCCTCAAGATCATCCCTGTCAAAGACACATGTAATAGATAATAAGTCTACATTTAGGTGTCTGCACATACCACTACCAACCGACCATTTGTAGTATTTTTAAAAAGAAAAGAGAGAGAGAGGCCTCACCTGTTTTCATTTTTATTGCAATATCCACTTCTTTTCATCTAGGTTGTGTTTTGGGCTAAATCTACTCAACAGTGCCACACATGATAGGGAATTGAAATGCAGTTTAATTGCAAGATACAGCAAGATTGCAATCTAGCAAGGCACTCAAACTCAGGCTAAAGATAAGTTTAGAGTGCCAATAGGATATTTTACTGCTTAAAACCCTATACCGAACATAACGAATATCTATAATTCGGAATGGGATGGTGACCACTGAGTTAATATTGATCAATGATGATAATTGAGCAATAGATCAGAATTTAGCAACCCTTTTGTAGTTTGCTGTATCATTTGAGACTTCAAAAAAAAAACAAGAAAGAAAAGCTGCTTTATACCAGATTCATTAACAGATCTTACTTATCTAGTAAACTGTTGGCCGACCACGCCACCAACAGTGGCAACTTTTGTACATGTGGCACATTTTAGCTACACATGGTGCATGGGGCCGCCGTCATGTATTTAACTATAAAAGATTGGATCCAACCTCCACCTATGTCAGTTCTAATTTGACATAAGATCAGGTGATTCCAACACATTGTAAGACATAACTGCACAGCCGACGGAAAAAGCAGCAACCAGAATGGAGAAAACGATGTTCAGGTTCAGCCTCAGTGTATGCCAACAAGGATTCAGAAGTGCAAATGCACATTTATTTCAGTATTAGTTAAACAAAGATTGACTATCTACATTTAAGAAAAATATGATTACTTGGCATATCGAACGAGCAAATTATCTGGTTTAAAATCTCCATGAATTATGCCAACACTGTGCAAGGTTTCCAGCATGCGTAGCATCTCCGTGCAGTAATAAATGCATAAAACTTCTTCCATGCTCTGGCCAACCACTACATACGAATTTATAGCATCCTGTTACAAGGAGCTTTGTGAAGATAAATTCAAAAACAGAATGCAATAAATGAAATTTAATCAGCCAGATATAATAAACCCACCTGAAGTGTTCCATGAGCCAAATAATCGCAAACAAGTACGCTGCAGTCGGAAAAGATATGCACATTATGAGCAAATCCAAAGCTGGGTCTCTGTCAAAATGGAAAGATAACTAATCAAAGTTCATATCTCAATCTTGCACCCCAAGCATAATAAAAAAATCTACAGGGAAAAAATACCTCTTGATCTGGGATGCGCCGATCAAGTTGCCGATACATATAAAACTCCCAGGGATAAGCAGGCTTTTGTATCTGTTAGAGGTTTTCAAAGAAGTGAGTGTACTCTGAGTTGCATCAGGATGAAACATTGTGACGAGAAAATGAACAAGAAATGGAAATGACCTTTAAAGCAAGAGGATCCTCAGAATTACTGCCCAAATATGCTCTATATACTTGAGCAAATCCGCCCTGACCTGAGCAGCCTTTGATCTGATACTTTTTCCCACCTTCATGTATCAGAATTTAAATAAAATCAGACCCAAACAACCGATTTCCTCATCAGGATGTGAAGAAAGATTGCTTCTGTATTAAATGTCTAATGCATACATTAAAGGATTCAGAATAAAAAACTCATTGTTGCACAAAACTTGGCATCAATTCACACTTTAAAACCTCTTGACGAGGACGTATGTGTTTCAGTATTGATAAAAACATTAAAGAACCACCACATTTTCAGGTGTATAAGAAATTTGTTTTGAATCACCAGTTGAACCCTGATGAGCCAAAAACATTTTAAACAGACATTAAATGCATCTTAATTCTAATGTAGGTACAAGGAATTTGCCATTGGTGAAGGAAGTACCCCATTTGCTTATATGTAAATTCATTGCACAAAATACGTAGAGAAGAAAAAATTGGTTCCCTTGGCACACATTGGATTCTAAAACCTTTTTTTAATAAGTAAGATGCGTCGAATCAGTGACCTAGAGGTTGAAATATAGTCAACCTTCCATTGGGCTACAATTGTTTTGAGAACATATGAAATTGACCAACATTATTTGTCTAACCAGATTTGAAGAAACGATCTCAGTTGTGCCTATAATAATTGGTATCTATAAATTTCATGTTCCAGTGAATCAACAATCATGCTTTGGGCCACTCATTTCTTCTTTCCAAAGGAATACCCAAAAAACCAGTAAATTTCCCCTAAAAAATCCCATACATGAATAAATGACAGATAAAACTGAAACAGAGATATCATACTAATGACCATAAAAACAACCAAGGTGTCTAATTTGGTATCAGTGTCGGGTATTAGTCCATGAAATACTGAGACGTATCGGCCGATATGGGATTTTTTTTTGTTGCTTTTTTATGAAAATATATGGGGAAAAAAATTCTGCTATATAATGTCTAATGAGTACTTGGTAAAATGACTAATGACTCTAATTGTCTATATAGGTATTTTATGTTTACAACTACAAGAAATATTAAACTACTAGACAATGTGTATGTGATAACTTAAATCAATGTGATTGTGAACTACATGACATTATAGTGGTCTTAGGGTTAGGTAGGTGGTATTAGGTTTAGGGTTAGAGAAAGAGGAGAGAGAGAGAGAGAGAAAATAATAATAAAAAGGCTTAGTGAGTCAAGTGATCCTCACCAACATTTATATTAACTGAGTAATATTACATATGCACCCAATGATACTACACACAAACACCATATAAACTAATCCCTATTAGAATCATGCTAATATATACTAGCACTCCCCCTCAAGCTAGAGCATAAATATCCAACATTCCAACATGCCCAGCATGACAACCATATCTAGAAGAGTACTAGGCCCAATAGCCTTAGTAAATATATTTGCCAATTATGTGACGATGCAACATCAACAAGCTCTAGGGACTTGTCCCATACCTTTTCCCGGACATAATGTATTTCAATTTCAATGTGTTTTGTTCTTTCTTGTAGTACCGAATTGGAAGTGATCTTCTCAACCGCTTCATTATCACAATGAAGCAGGATATACAGGTTAAGGGATCCCTACACTTTATGTGTAGGGTTTGAACACTACACTAGTATCGAGATCACATGCCACACGGCATGTGATCCCAAAACAAACATCTGTTTTGGGATCATTAGCCACGTGGCATGTGGTTTTTTTTTTTTTAAATCATTTTTACAATTTTTTTGCCCTTCAAAAATGTGATCAAAGTTTGACCTCCACCTCCTTAACCTTGTGCATTCAATGTATTCCAACTTTGACCATGTTTTGAACGGTGGATAAGAAATATTTTTTAATTATTTTTGGGGGGCATCAACCTGATCGATACTGTGCATGTTGCCTCGTCACTTGATCTTCGGATCAGGTGCCACTTGGCACCCAAATGACAGTAGGGGAGTGCTGAACACTGCATCGCTAATGTAGCATTCCGATGTCCATATATATTGGACTCTGCTTAGATTGAGAAAACCACATTTAAAAAACAGAAAAATTCAAACCAATTAAAGTCTATGATCATCATCAAGATTCAAATTTTGAAAGTTGTCTCCCTACTCTCATCACTTTTTTCTTTTGTTTCCCATCCATGCACATCGTTAGCTCATCAAAAGTAAATCAATCTTCATAAATTTATGTTTCAAGCTTCTTCAAATGATTACTACGCTCAAGTATAAGCAATTAGCATGCAGATCATAACCCAGTACAAATGTTGGATGTGAGTGTGCACTAATTTTGTCTAATATTGCACATTTGACTCATAAAAGTTGATGATTCATGCAGACGATAGCAACATCAAGTAGGAGAAAAAAAATTACCTAACTCAACGATCTTATTTCTTGAATAATGTTGCAGAGATGATAAAGGAACTTTTCCAGAGTAAATTTTATTACTGTGGTGGTATCCCTGAAATACATGTACTTGACAAGCTTAAAATTAGTTATTGGGTTCAAAGTGAAACAAAGAAGGATTATTGATTAAAATATCTCACATTATACTTTAAAATTTGAGGATCCATCTTCCTCAATAGATCATTAATGACGGATGTTGACCACGGGTTGATGCTACTGTTTCCGTGCTTAATCGACTTGGCATTTTCAACCTATAGAAGAAAATGAACAAGAACAAAGATATCAATCTCAATAGATATAAACAACAAATAAAATTATCCTTAATTTAACTTAATTAGAGTAATCATAAGTTACTGAGAATGGTCAAGATTTCAAAAACTTACTATGTTCAACATGTGTCGAATATTGGCACTTTTGCAATACCATGTCCATTTTGTATTCAATTTGAAAAGGAGATTATTAGGTACTTACATTTTGTTTCCATTAATCATGTTGAACAGCTATGACGTATTGCCTTCGTTGTCTCTCATTTGCATGTAGTAATGTTCAAATTGTTCAAATTGAGTAAAATGTGAACAAAAGCAAGATTGCGTTGTTATTGCCTTCACCTCCAAATACATGATGTAATTCTATATTTTAAAGTGAACAAAAATTTCGCCTACAAATATATACAAAGATGTAACCATGATCCTTTTTGAAGATACATGCATCAAAGTACTATTAATGCAGTGTAATAATCGGCACATGTGCGCATAGTTGGGAAACATATGTAAAGCTCGTTAAATTAATATTTGAAAGAAAATTTTTATTTTAATGAAATTTAGCATGTCAATGTGAATTGAAATTATTGGTATAACAAACAAATATTAACACTGGATGCCTAATAGCAAACTTTAGTTGTATGGAGGTTTACATTTGTACAATTTACAATCTTAACCATAGAAATCAAACTCAATAGCATGGATAACAATTTTAATAGTTAACCAAATTGTCTATTATTTTTTTAAAAGATATCATCTAAGTCTTATAGTTCATACATTAATAATATGCCATGTGACATGAATCATATATTCCATTCAATTGTATGAGTGGATTAAAATTTTCATGGTTATGATTTGTGTCCTTAGTTGCAGGAATCTTACATTTAGGGTGCTACTCTAACTCCGAAATTGTATATAGTAGCAGCTGCTCTGCTATTACTCAAAGTTGTATACTATTTGTAGCTCATTTATTTAATTTAGTAGTCTTTTGTAATGTATTTCATTATTTACCCTAATGATAAAATATCTATATACACAATCACATAATAGTATAATCTGTATCATTTATATATGTAAATATTTCAAGCTTTATTAATACTTTATCCATGCTTTGTCGGGTGTTCCTCCTCCTAAGGGCACATTTGCACATTGGGATCTAGGAAACCCAAGAAAGCGATTTTTTGTTTTAATATCAGAGGTATCCGGACCTCAAACGCTCGACTACATGTAGACCGCCAGAATTGTAGAACCCTATAAATCAAGATTCTGGTTTTTGATGTTTGTTGCCATTTTTTCAAAAAAAAAAAAAAAAAATTCAGACTTTCATGGTCACTTGTTTATTGGTTTATGAAAAATAAGTAAGGCAAGCAAATGATGGAGCTATTTTAAGTAAATCGAATCCACAAAATTTTAAACATAACATAGGTGGACGTGGTGGTGATGGTGGTGGTATGGAGGTCATGAGATTGGCTATTGTGTTGGAGGAGGTGGTGGTGGCACTATCCATCGCTAAAAGGCTAGATTGGCAGAAAAAGATTTACTCAAAAGGAGCAATTAACGTCTTTGAAACTTTTGCTTTGGTCGCAAAGATCAATTCAATCCGTATTCTAGTATCAATTGCAACAAATCTTGACTTGAAACATGCATCAAATGGATGTCAAAATAGCCTTCTTAAATGATCTTAAAATAGTACTATGAAGCAATCGGAAGGCTTCAGTATGCAAGGACATTAGAACCAAGTGTGATTCCACTTCATAACTATTTTTATAGGCTAAAACAAGCAACTAGATTGGAGGGGTGCTCGACGAAGCGAGATTTAAAATCTAAAATCGAGGGTTTTAGTCGGAGAGAGACTGGCGGTCTAGAGTCACCTAGACCCATGTCAGTTTCCTTTTCCAGGTGTTTGGATGCCTGAATTGGTATTCTAGGGGATTTTTGGCCATTCCGGAGGCCTCCATCTTGCCATCTACATGCATGGTACGATCCGAGACCCCCATAAATCATGACAATGAAGAGATGTGTGCTCCGGATTCATCATTAACTTTTAGTGTAAAGGTAATTTGGCCCAAAATATGGTAAACTTAGGGACCAAACTCTTGGTCAAAACAAAAGGTTCAAAGGGTCGTCTTAATCCATGGAAACGTTTGCTTTGGATCTGGATGATAGAATTCCTTGGCCTAACTCAACCTCACAAAACTTGCTTGTAAGGTGAGGAGTGCCTAGATTATCTATAACCCAACACCATAAAGCCCACAGGCAATGTGGGACTATTCTAACATGCCCCCACACTTGTTGGGGGAATTGAATCAAGCCAAATCACGTGGACAATTGAATTGGGTGTCGTGGAGTGGAGAAATACCTGTTTTGATTCCATGTAAAATTCCATGGGTCTAACTCAACCTCACAAAACTGGCTTGGACAATTGAATTCAGTGGCGTGGAGTGGAGAAACACTTGCTTTGACGAGAAGAAGCGCGTCTACAACAACTTCGCAATAAATGTAATGCCATGATTTCTAACTTCTCAAGATCAAGGAGGGAGAAGAAGAATAAAGCTTAAACGGACTAACGCATTTGACATCGATCTCTTCAACCCTAATCGTCTTGTATCTACCGTTCACGCTTCAACATGTGGATACCCATCAATCCACTTTGTTCTTTTCAGATCCCGTTGTGTAGGGTGCATTCAATCACGCATCGACTGGCTAAATAAAATGAACCCGTATATTTCTTTTTATATAAATATTGTTATAAAAAGAACATGGCTAATCCTAACTATAATTTTATTCTATTTATTTTATTATTATTTTTTGGTCTAATTTCGAATCCATGAGATTGATACGATAATGAACCCATAAGACTTAATATAGAGGACGCTGCTTGAAATAGGATCCGATGTCACATTTTAAAAGGTTTAGTAGATAAAAATCAATGCTAAACTGTATTAGGATTGCACCACCATGAACTTTTAGGTCCGAACTTGCGGCCACAAACTCTAACTCATAACCATTGATATATTGGACTCAGTATCTTGGCCATAACTTTTTACTCCGACCTCAAATTGACGCGATTCTTGCGACATTGGGAAGAAAACAATGAGCTTTACAACTTTATGTGAAATAGTAATTTCACAAATTCGATGATTTAGGAGTCAAAATAGAACGATAAGTCGGGATCAATTCTGAATTATCCAAGGTTGCACGAATTTAATGTTATTTTCTTATTTTCATGACCAAAATTCATGTGTATATTATATCTTACTTAAGGTCTTTCGATCGATGGTCATGATAAATCTCAACTTAAAAATTATAAATACCCTTCCATTTAATTATCCAATTATAGTATATATATATATATATATATATATATATATTATCGCTTCAACGTGATCTCCGCAATAGCATGAAGATTTAGAAATTCGATGCCCTCGTGAAATCGAACTCTAATCTTCACATTCTCGATGTCACGCACACTAATAACTACCTTATCTTATATTTGTATTGGTGTGTTATATAAAGACATATACATATAAACACAATGTAGTCTTGAATGTAAATCTATCCATCAAGTAAGATAGTTTTATGCTTCCATCTTGGTTATGTTGTACGAGTTAAGGATAAGCTAGATATGAGATCATGCCTACGCTTGAGCGTGGTATTTCGCTGAGATGATATCGAAGCGGGGATCACACCGTATTCGCATACTTCACAACTCAGTGGAATAGGACATTATGATGAGTGTGGTGAGTGTGAATTCAGTGTAACCTCGTACACGGTACCATATATGGTGATCCTATCACCCATGAGCCTTAAATATGATAGATTCAGTGTATGACGTATTTAAGGTTAAGTTAAGTGTTAAGATATGAGTACGATAATAAGACACTGCTGTGTAGGCCAACATAAAATTAAGAACTTAAGTTTGTACATATCTTACCTTACGTAACCACCGTAAGGACCACAACGTCTACAATCAAAACGAGTCTCATAGAAGACAATAAGAGTTATGTTACGAAGTACGTGTTCTCGCCTTGGGAGGGCAACGCCGCTGAGTACCAGGAGGACTTTGGTGCTTATTTTGACCCGAGTGCAGACTATTGATAGTTGTAGTTTCGGTACTGAAATTAATTTTGTACAATTATTGTTTATTTGTAGTCTCGTACTTTTCATTTATGTCCGATCTTTATTTCTGCATTGATTATGAGATATTTCATGGATTTTATCGCAGTTATTATTTCTTTATGGCTGCCCTTTCGTTTCATCTTTATTTTGTTGGATTCATAGATTTTGTGGAACCATATAAGCGCGAAAACTCTGATTATGTGTATGTCCGCTTAGTATATCTGGGATGCGTGTGGGTCATAACTCACCGTTCTAGGCCCTTGGGATGGGGTAGAATTTCGGGTCGTGACAAACGTACTCATAAGAGAATTAGGATTAGGGTTAGGAGAGGAAGAGGAAGAAGAATATGGAGAAGAAGACTATAAAAAGTGAGAGTTAAGAGAGATATCCTCACACCCGATCATTACTACAAACACGCAACACTTCTAACAGAAGTGAAAATATCCTTCTTTGATCCCTATGTTACATCCAACCAAGGATCAAAATTTTGGGTTAAATTTCGGTTTCGGGCATGACCGAGATTGAAACAGAAATCCAAAATTTTGGATCCCACACAAAAAATCCTAAATTTTGGATTCGGTGGGGATCGAAACTGAAATTTTGGACCGAAATTTCGGTCATTTCGGCCGAAATTTTGAACCTTGCATCCAACAAGTGTATAATTTTGACTAAGAATTCCATGGGCCTAACTCAACCTCACAAAACCGGCTTGTAAGGTGAGGAGTGCCCAACTTATATATAACCCAAGACCTCCAAGCCCACAGGCAATGTGGGACTATTCAAACAAAGAACATATACATTTTAACAAAGTGTGGGGTTCGAATTATGGCTTCTTTGAAGTGTTAGACACGATCAATTATTTATTCCCTTGAGGTATCTAGGAACTCGAGAGATTGCATTCCAACATTCTTATGCTGGATTACTAGTAAAGCTACTAAGCAATCCTACATAGAATCCTCAATCAGGTCTCATGTAATGTAATATTAGACTCCCTGTCATGCTAGCATTACATATTCAAATTGTGACTTACATCTACTAATGTTCTTCATTAACAAGATTCTTGGATAATATGATGTTGAGAATGGCTTACAATTAATAAGATCAAACTTATGTAACACCTCTCAATGTAATGAGTTAAGGTAAGGGAAGACAAACTCTTTTCATTATCTTAAGCCTGAATAACTTCAGCCTCACCCATGTCCTTCATATCAAAGTAAGAGGACATGGATCCTTTCATGCCTCATTCTAGGAAAGATATAATCTAGTGTTTGGTTCTGGCATCAAAGTATAGATGGATATTTACTCTTAGTAAGTCAAATAATAATTAAGTTGTCATGAAAACTAATAGCATGTCACTATTGATTGATTGACCAATATATAAGTGAGGAAATGAAATCCTCAAAGAAACTAGTATATGCACAAGGTCATAAATGTGCAATGTGCAAGATTAAGGACAACGCTTAGAAAATTAAAAATAAATACAAGGTCTTACTTGTCTTAAGGACCTCAATGCAAGACTTACAGTCATCATACAACTTGATATTTCTTTGACATATTTAAGTTATGTGGAGGTTCAAGCCTAAACGAAACTTTCAATTACACATTTTCATTTTCCTAATGTGGATATCTACATCAAAATATTTCTCAAATCTATTATTTAAAATTTGTGGTTCATGTATAATTCAAAATTTGTGGTGCTAGTTAGATTAAAATAATACACTTAATTCATTTGATGAATTATTTGTTAGTTTTGTAGCTTTGCTTTTAATAACAAGACTTAATCCTACAACCTTTCTTTGTTTTTTAACAAAACATTTTAAAGGATATGCAGCTTCAAAATATTCTAACAACTTACTTTTGCTTGAAAAATTAGTCGGACATTGGAAAGAGCAAAAAAGTTTTCACGCATATATAGCACCCTTTATCTTATTCCTAGTTGCTATTGAAGAGAAACTAAGACTGTCTGGGTTAGCTCTTATAAGAGCAGAAGCAGCTCTTTGCCTGCTCTCTGCCAGAGCAGATAAAATCTGCTTTGAGATAGAGCAGGCATAGAGCAATTTTATCACTTAAAGCAGCTCCCCGCCAAAGCAAATGAGGCAAGAAGCTGTGTTACCAAATGTAAAAGTAGTTCTCTACCGGAGCCAAAAAGTGAAAGAGCTGCTCTTTGGCCCAAAAGAGCTAACCCAAAGGCATCCTAAGGCAGTGTTTGGGATTGCTCTTTGGAGGCAAAGAGCAGCCCACATGAAAGAGCAAGTTTAATTGCTCTTTTAAAGAGACCCAAATTCAGCTCTTTCACTCTCTGAAAGAGCTAAGAGCACTTACAGCCAAAAACAATTCCATACTCGAGTGCTTTGCGCCAGAGCAGAGATCGGCTCTTTGCTGCCAAACAGCAATCCCAAACACAGCCTAAGTGTACTATGTAATGAAGCCGCCATGAATCACGTACACGTCCTCATTTGTATGAAGTGTGCATGGGAACTTGAGGTGCATTTCGGACTTTGCACTTCGCAAGTACATATTGTCACAAGGAACCAACGAGCCATTCTTATGGGCCACGGGTTAGATCAAGTTTAACTTGTTGAGTAAGGTCGAGTAGATTCAGTGAACTTGTGTTCCCATAATAAGTTTTGGCTCTTCAATCTTAAACTCAAGACTAATTAAAAACTCAAATCCAACCTCTTCACTCCCTAGAAAAACTAAGAAAAGACCAATACACACAAATGGCCTCTAGTTACAAGATTTTTTTGGTCACTACCTCTGGATCTCTTTCACACAAAAGAGTGCAATGGCAACCTCCCTACATACTCCTAAAATAAAAATTAAAAACATAGAATTAAAGTGATCAGAAAAAAAGCATGGTTTAAATTTTCAACAAACTTTCTGAGCATAATTATCATATAATACAATCTTAAATTTCAAATAACCACATTCTGTTATATAGTCCTTGTTGGATCATTTTATTATTTGTTAATACAAATAACATAAATACAAACCACAAAGAAACTGCTATCTCAACAACTCATAGCTTCCAGCACAATAGCTTTCCACGCAATGCGAATGAAAAAAAGGGGTGATATCTACTATTGAACCATTGACGTTTTAGACTAAAATCATCAATGCTGCAAAGTAGATTAATGTTTAGAGATTGTCCAAACGAAGGCATCAAACTTGGTCTCGGTATTAGGCATTGGTCCATCTTGGACTGATCCGTATCGGCCAATATGGATACAGTATCATCGATACCAAATCGCAGAGTTTTTTTTTCTTTGAAAAAATAAAATAAAATTGTATTAGTCATTATTGACTGATACCGATAAAGTATCAGCCGATATTGACCTGTATCAGCCGGATACCAATACCACCCGGATACCTGTATCGGGTGGTATCGGTTCTTTGTGAAACCCGATACATATTGGTATCGACCAAGTTTTGATACCATGATCCAAACACACAACACTGTAAAACCTGGATTGTACTATTTTGGAAAATGGCACAATTCATATTGAAATGCTCAGCCTAAATGGATCCGCCAGCTACACTGATTAACAAATTACAATTATCAATGACATGTAAATGCTGAAGATGATTCAAATAAAAAATATTCTAATAATCCCAAAATAAAATCATGAATACCAATTACAAAACTAAAGCATGTGTACCTTCAGGCGGGAACAAGCATTCACTATTTCAGACATATGATTTAGGAATGAGGCATGCTTCCTCTTTAGCCTCTCCAGTGGCTCAGCTTCCCTATTACCCAAAATCCCTTTTTAAAGCCATTACGAAGATGAACAAAAGAAGAGCATCTACTCTTAATCAATTTCAAATAAGTTGAGTACATAGAAATAACCTGAAAATTCCCAATCGGTAAATACCATCGGCTTCGATCAATTTCCCTTTAATTTCCAGAAACATCGCATACGCTTCGTACAAAATGGATTGATAAATGCAGATCTTCTTCTCTTCCAAAATTCCGAAAACTTTTTCGAAATCTTGGATCGAATCTGCCTGAGAAACAAAATTTCAACAATGAGAATGTTTCTTATCAAGATTTATATAAAAGGAAGATTATGCAAACCAGCCAGTGAATTGGGGGAATTACGTAGAGAATCCAAATCTGGAGGAATCTGACATCATTCCGGTACCGTTCATCGTCCTTGAATTTGTTTACACAATCTGCCAGAAGTTTATCAAGATCGGAGCCGGAAGTGTCGGGGGTTTGGTTGAAATCATCAAGTGCTTTTTTGATGGAGCTTGGAGAAAACCAAAAAATAAATAAATAAATAAATAAGGTCAAATTATCCGTGTGTTGGAAGGAAAATGCGACAGGGAATACCATAGCCATGGCAAGATTAGGTCTTCGTCTTCGTTGTATGAATCTCTGCAGGGGGAAAAAAAAGCGATTTTGAGATCAAACAAAGAAATTGAGTAAAAAACAAATCACAAATTTTTTGAAACTTTACTGTAATATAGCGTCGATCATCTTCCTCTTGCTTGAGATTGAAGAACGAACGGAAGCTTGAAATTGGGAGAGAGAGAGAGAGAGAGAGAGAGAGAGAGTATTTTTTGAAATGTTAAGTAACGGGGGAGGGAAGACCGGAAGAGGAAGAATTCAAAATTTCGGTATTGGGTATGAGACCCGAGCACTACCAGAATTGCCCGGGTCAGTCTACCTCCGCCAAGATGAAATATGCACGGATATTTTGACCTCAAAAATAGTGAACTCTGTACTTCTATATAGCTGTGCACTTACCCAAGGCATCACCCTCAAGAAGAGGTTGGATTGTACATTTGAACCTTCTTTCTTGTTTTTTTGAAAGGAGACATACTTTTCATCTGGTAAGAGGAATTAGCAACAATTAGGTGATCAACTTCAGGAGGGGCCTCCTCAATCGAACCTCATTACAATTGTAAGAGCAATTGTTGCACTATATGCGAATCGTTTTATAAAAATTGCTACTAGAGCATCTGTTATACTATTGGCGGATCGTTTTATAAAAGACCGTGAATAAACAGAGAAACATCTAGTAACAATTTTTATGTCTTCATACATAATAGAGAGGTCCGAATCATCAGCTTCCGGATTAGACACTGTATTTAGCACCCGAGATGAATCACCTTCAAAAATAATTTTTGAGAAACCCATTTGAGTGGCAAAAGTAATTGCTTCCATACATGCTATCACTTCAGAGTGGTCCACCAAGGTGATGTTTAAGAAGCCTTTAGCCATAGAACCCATACCCAAACCCGAAGAGTTTCAGATAATCACACCAATGCCCGCCGATCCCACCTTTACATTCCATGATCCATCAAAATTAACTTCGTATGCATCAGGAGGTGGAGGAGACCATGCAACATTCTGTTGGGGAATAGGCTTTAGAGATTATACATTTGTACCTAATATCATAGATAGTTACCAAAATCTGGGGAATTTTTTATTAGAATGCATTATTTATTTTTTTAAATACTCTTATTTGTTTTTTAAAACGTGCAATTTTTACATTTTAAGCGCGTTTTAACAAATTTATTCTGAAAATTTTCTCACTTTTATCAGAAAAATATTTATCTTCTTTAATTTTTTAATATTTTCATTTATTCCGTATGCATCTCGACTTTTATTCAAATTTTGCTGATTTTTTCACGATTTTATTTGGTAACTATGGCTAATATTATTGCGTCGGGTGCCTCATAAAGTCATACCAAGTCCACTAGAAGAACTTTTGGCTATGAGCTACTGGACAGCGAACGACTAGATCACCAATTGCAGATGGGTCTAGCCAACCGGACAGGTCAAGTGACGCCCACCCGAGACCTGCAAGCGGTCGGGTTTGGGTGCAGATTTCAGACCCCTTGGGCAGGGTCAGGTTGAAAATCTGAACCCTTTTATTAACGGGTCAGGCTTTGGTAGAGGTTTATTGACCTGAACACAGTGCAACGTGACCCGATCCGGCTTGAGTCCTTGACTAAACTCCCTCTGTTATATTTGAGCCTAATATACCCAACCCAGCCCGACCCGCTTTGACTCAACGCCAACCTATATTTGAGTCTAGTTTCCCGTATTTTTGATAGACGGTAGGGTCGGGTTTTGGTTAAGGGTACCAATAAACTGGCCCGATTGGGTTGACCTCAACCGGGCCCAAACTCGACCTGTCTGCACCCTAAACACTAGAATGGATCATTCGAGGGGACTTCAAATGTGCACAGAGTTAGTGTTCCAGGAGGCTTGGGTCAAGCGACCCGAGCCTCCATGGGTCAGGTTTGTTTAAAAATCTCGACGAGTTTCATTAATGGGTGGGGTTCATGTCCTAGTTGACCTAAGCTACCCGGCTTGACCCAACAGCCTGCCATATATTTTAACCTAGGGATAATAGTTCCTGGCCTGCATTTAAACACCAAATATTGTATAAATGATCTTATAACATTAAATGTCAATTTTAAACATTTAAGTTTGATTTATCATTATGTATGTGGCATACATTCATGATCAATCTAAATTGCCCAAGTGGCAATCTATTATTGGCATATATCTTTAGGCCAATGAAACATGCCGATAAGTGGATGTGAACCATCCGATTGACGAACTTTAATATCAGCCATTAAAACTAAAAACAACCGTTGATATTATAGTCAACAATTGCGATAGTTTAAATCTCCCTAAAACACCATTTTTGGGCATGTTGCACTTCGACCTATGATCAATCAACTTAATGGTTCAAAACACCCACATCTTAAGCTGTTGAAGGTGTAAAATCATTGAAAAACTATTTTGGTGTTGAAATGACAGTCGAACCCTTTAACCTAAGTTCACCCAACCCTATTAGACCCAAGTTTCTACCCGACCCAAACTTTTGTTGATTTGATCCAAACAATTGATCAGTCGGGCCTAAACTTTAGCCCAAAATGTTATAAATGGCTCCAACTTGGAAAATCACCGAAGCGATTTTCAAATTTGCTCGAGCGAATTTAGCACTCCGCAAGACAAAAACTTTCTGGAGAAAGTTGCTCGAGCGAGTTTTGGTTCTCACTCGAGAGACCAGAGCGGCCCACGACAACCGGCTTAAGTGCAAACTCGGATTTTTTCTATTTTCTCTTGGGTTAGAAGTAGAACTCTTGTCTTATATATAAAGGGAAAGATATGGACGAATTAGAGAGCATTTGTGTGAGAGAGATATCATTGTAATGCTTCAGGAAAACCTATCTAGAGTTTTAAGGAGAGCTTTGGTGGGGGTTGTGTTCTTATATTCTTGTGTGATCATCAATATAGTGGATTATCGTTACCCGTGGACGTAAGCATATTGTCGAACCACGTAAATATTGAATTTTGTATGTTTGTGGTTGATTTTCTTCTATTTTTGCGTTCTTATTTGATCATTCATCGTGAGATCGTTGGTTAGCTTGTGAGCTTCCACGCAATAAATTGGTATCAGAGCAAGGTTTCTGTTATATGATCAGAGATGACATTAAAGTCCGCAAAGGTTTCGAACGCGATGTTCGAGGTTGAGAAATTCAACAGGAAGATTAATTTTAGCTTGTGATAAGTACAAGTCTAGGATATCTTGATTCAACAAGGGCTGCACAAGGAATTAAAAGGGCGATCGGGTAAGCCGGTAGATATGTCCGATGGTGATTGAGAAAAATTCGAACATCAAGCGTGTAGTACGATTCGGCTATGTCTAGCGAAAGAGATTACGTACAACGTGATGCGAGAGAACTCGGTGGCCTCGCTATGGACCAAATTGGAGTCTTTACATGACGAAATCTCTGACGAGTCGTCTATATCTCAAGAAGTAACTGTATAAGTTGCATATGAAGGCAGGTACTTCTATCAACGAATATCTTAATGAATTTAATAGAATAATATCTAAATTATTAAATGTTGAAGAAGAGGTTAAGGATGAAGACAAAGTATTATTGTTTTTGTCTTCTCTCCCTGATTCCTATGAGCACTTAGTTATTACATTGCTCCATTGGAAGAATACTATTGAACTGGAGTCAATTACAGAAGCATTACTTTGTAACGACATAAGAAAGAAATGTTCAGATAGTGATACACAAGTAGATGGCTTGTTGGTTAGGGGGAGAGTAAAAGACCGTAAATCTGAAAAGGATAGATCAAAGTTCATATTTAGATCTAAAAACAAAAAAATAGTATAATGCTACAAGTGTCACAAAATGGTCACATCAGAATGTATTGTTCACAGTTATAAACAAAGAGAGACGATGCTCAAGATAAAAAGTAGAAAGGGGTCATTGATGAGGCTGGTACAGCCGAATAAGCTCTGGATAATGATAAAAATGTTTTGTCAGTGGTTTAAGATAAATACTCGCAAAATGCATTGCTACTTGATTCAGGGTGCTCCTACCATATGTGTCCAAATAGGGACTGGTTCACATCTTATAAAGAGGCAGATAGTGGAACGATTTTGATGGGCAACAACATGACCTGTAAAACAGTTGGAAAGGGAGTATCAAAATAAGGATGCACGATGGGATTATGAGAACATTGACCGATGTACATCATGTTTCGAAACTGAAAAAGAATTTCATATCGCTTGGTACACTAGACTCCAATGGGCTTAAGTTTGCAGCTCAAGATGGAGTTTTAAAGGTGACAAAGGAATCTCTGGTTGTGATGAAAGCGGAAAAGGTTGAGAACCTTTACTTTCTATTAGGGAGTTCAGTGACAGGTGGAGCAATAGTATCTACGTCAGATAATAGTGGTTTGTCCTCTACACAGTTATGGCATATGAGCCTAGGGCACATATCAGAAAGAAGGATGACAAAGTTGAGCAAGCAAGGCCTGTTGAAAGGTGTAAAGGCCGGCAAAATTAACTTTTGTAAGCATTGTGTCTTCGGAAAACAGTGTAGGATTAATTTCAACACAGCGGTTCACACTACAAAAGGCACACTAGACTATATATATATTCAGACATATGGGAGCCTTCAAAGGTTCCTTTTAAAGGTGGTGTCAGGTACTTCGTCTCCTTCATCGATGATTACTTTCGGTATGTATAAATCTATATGACGAAGAATAAAGATGAGGTGTTGGAAATCTTCAAGATGTGAAAAATACGTTTGAGAACCAGACTGGAAGAAAGGTCAAGCGGTTGAGAACCGATAATGGCGGTGAGTATACTAGTGGACAATTCTAAGAGTTCTATGAGGAGAACGATATTGCTAGGGACTTTACAGTGAGAAATATACTGCAACAGAATGAGATAACAGAACGTATGAATAGAACTCTATTTGAAAAAATAAGATGTATGTTATCCAATGCGGGATTGGGTAGAGAGTTCTAGACTGAAGCAGTGAATACAACGTGATATCTAGTAAACCATCTATAACAATAGAGTACAAGACTCTAATTGAGATATGGTCAGGGAAGTCTGCAGATTACAGTGCATTAAGGGTTTTTCGTTGCGCAACTTACTATTATATCAGAGATAGTAAAATTGACCCACCGACTAGGAAAGTAATTTTTTTAGGGTATGTAAATGGTGTGGAAGGATACAGGTTATGGCGTAATAAGCAGAATAAGGTTGTGATCAACAGAGATGTGACCTTCGATGAATCTGTTACACGAACTTGTAGCAAATAGATTATGAAAATTAGAAAAAAAGTGACAGAAGATCTGTTTGAGGTAGAATTAAAAACTCCTACAATTATTACATCAAAGGAAAGTGTAGAAATAATTGAGAGAGAGCTAGAACAGTCCTTAGCAGGTGGAAGACCCAAAAAAATATTAGAGCACCAATTTTCTACGATTACGAGGATATGATCGCCTACGCGTTTACGTTGGATGACAATAAGCCGTCTTCATTCAAGGATGCAATCAATGGTAGATGTGCACAGGAATGGAAGACAATAATGAGTGAAGAGACGAATTTTCTTTACAATAATCAAACTTGAGAACTAACAGAGTTACCTAAGGGAACGAGAGTGATTGGGTGCAAGTGAGTTTATAAGAAGAAAGAGGGTTCTCTGGAATGTAGTGGTGCAAGGTACAAAGCACGATTGGTGACAAAAGTCTATACGCAAAAGAAAGGCATTAATTAAAATGAGTTGTTCTCACCAGTTGTGAAACATACTTCAATTCGGGTTTTGTTGTCGATTGTGACATAGTTGAACTTAGAGTTGGAGCAACTCGATGTAAAAATATCGTTTCTACATGGTGATTTGGAGGAGGAGATTTATATGAACTAACCTGAAGGGTTCAAGTCTCTTATAGAAGAGAGGTTAGTGTGCAAACTGATGAAGTCATTGTACAGGTTGAAACAGTTACCGAGACTGTGATAAAAGAGGTTTAACACGTTCATGGTGGGCCAAAATTATATTCGAAGTGAATACGATAACTGTGTTTACTTCAAGAGGCTAGCGAATGACTTATTTATTTAGCTTCTCTTGTATGTTGATGACATGCTCATAGCTGCAAAGCGCATAATGAAAATCAACAAGTGAAAATCTTAACTTGGCATAGAGTTTGAGATGATGAATTTTGGCACAAAAAAAATTCTTGAGATGGAGATTCAGAGAAAGAAAGACTCAAGCCTCCATGGGTAAAGCGACTCAAGCCTCCATGGGTAAGGTTTGGGTTTAAAAATATCGACGTGTTTCATTAATAGGTGGGTTCATGTCCTAATTGACCTAAGCAGCTTGACCCAACAGTCTGCCATATATTTTAACCTAGGATAATGGTTCTTGATCACCGACATTTAAACACCAAATGTTGTGTAAATGATTTTATACCATTAAAATGTCAATTTTATCTCGCACCATTTAAATGTGATTTATCATTATGCATGTGGCATACATTCATGATCAATCTAAATTGCCCATTTCAGGAGAATGAAACATGCCGATAAGTGGATATGAACCATCCAATTGATGAACTTTAATATCAGCCATTAAAATTAAGAACAATCATTGACATTATAATCAACAATTTGGATGGTATAAATCTCCCTAAAACACCATTTTTTCCTGTTGAACTTCAACCTATGATCTATCACTTCAATGGTTCAGATCACCCACATCTAAAGCCATTGATGGTGTCAGATCATTTAAACACCATTTTAGTGTTTAAATGATGGTCAAATCCCTTTAACCTAAGTTCGCCCAACCCGATCAGACCCAAGTTTTTTCCCGACCTGAATTTTTGTTAACTCAATCCAAACAATGGAAGTCGGGCTTACAATCAGGCCCAAACAAGGTTAATTTTGGCACGTCCTAGCGCTAAGAGGCTTTAGTCAATATCATCATGCTCATTCCCCCGGGTGTTTTAAGGCCAAACCTAGGGGTGCAAATGAGTTGGTTCAACCTGGTAGGTTTTTCCAAGTCGCCCAACTGCTACGGGTGAGGTTCAGGTTTAAGAACTTTGATCAGGTCCAAAAAAATTATGTGTTACTTAAACAAGAGGGGTGCCAGTTAACCCTAACCCGGCCTGAACTCAACTATGTTTAGCTATATGTATAGTGAAAAGGTTTGGTCCTCCGAGGTTCCATGTGAAACCTCATGTGGAACTTCATGTAGCACCCAAAAATAATGTTTGGGTTTCAATTCTAATAAAGACAATAAGCTGTCAAATAAATTCCCTTCTAATCTCTCTCTCTCTCTCTCTCTATATATATATATATATATTTAATCACACTGAAGATCGCCAACTGATCCATTCCATGACCAATGCCCTCCATTCAGCCGAATGACAATATAAGAGCAATCCAATATTATTTTATTTATTGGTAAAAGTAAAAGAACAAATTTTGCTATTGATTTCTTTTAAAAGGATTTCACCAATCTCGCTAAAACTTGCTTTCAAGGAAATAAAATAAAATAAAATATGATCAAAGAGTAGTATACGGTTTGGACTATAGATTGTTTCAAAGCATGAAAAATTACTTTAAGATAGGAAAAAATGATTTAGCCTCACTCCAAAATAATAATAATTTATTTATCGTGAGGTTTTTCTTGATCGAGGATTCGAGCCAACATAGCTCTGATTCCAATTGTTAGAAATCTCTGGATCTAGGTTTGAAATACACGATCAAATACATATCTTTATAAGAGAATGCATACCTTATATTTTTTTTCGGGTTGATACATCAGTGATCTCCGCAATGAAAACGATGATTTCCGTCAGAGAATCCGAGTCCATATTACCTCTCTTATTCTCTAAGTTTAGCCTCTAGATGGGAATGTGTTAAGGTTAGAGGAAGAGGGGACAGCGGGCTCCTTATATAGTCACTTCTCTTTCCTAACCCATCAAGGAAAGAGAGTGGAGACATATCACTTATATTAGGAAACTACTTGTTTCCTATCATCTCGAGATACATGTGGTCAAAGGTCCAACCCAATTTTTAATGGAAACCCAAAGATGGGTTGAAGTGTTGACCACAAAAATCCAACATGGGTGCCATGTGGAACTCGGGTGCATTGTTTAGATCATTTTTAACGAAAAATTGATATGTTACTTTCATCATAAATTTTTTGAGCCTTGGAATCTGAATCATTGAAATCATTCAATGTTTAGCTTATATTTAAAAAGAAAAAATTGAGTTTTTGTTTTTAAGTTTTATAATGAACTCGTGAAGTACAAGTTCATTATAAAACTATAAAATATTTTAAAATCCAAAAGTCAAACATTGATTGATTTCAAGGGTTCAAATTTCAAGGCACATAAAATAATTGTAGAGACAAATTTTTTAATTTCTTTTCTTAAAATGTTCTAAACAATACATTCGTGCTTCAGGCCACCACAACACTGATTTGGGTGCCGTGCTTCACTTCTTTGGTTCTTTGAAATCCTTCGAGTCTCTTTCTAATCTCACTTAGCTCAAACCAACCCACCCATTAGAACCCTAAACCTATTTTGGGTCCTAACCAAGCTTCTTTGTAGAGATAAGGAGATACTTGTGACTTGGGTTTGTTGCCTAGTGGCTACCCCTTCATCGTAATACTAACTCATTTTCTATGTAAATCATTACTTTGGCTTGGAAAAGATTTTAGGAGAAACTTCAACATGTGGGACTATAAATTATCCAATGTGGGACTAAACTTCAACATGCCCTAGCATGTGTTGGTGGTACTGAGCCAAATCAAGTGGACAATTGAATTGGGTGACATTGAGTGGAGAAAGATCTACTTTGACATCATGATAAATATGTGCATCAACTCAAAATCAATTGACTATGAGCAGAGGGGCCCAGGATATTATATAGGGAGAGACAAGGCCATAAATTATCCGACGTGAGACTAAACTTCAGCACAAAGAATATCTGGAAGCAAGGATTTATTATTCCTTCCTTTTTGTGTTTGGAAAATCAATACTTGGAAGATTAAATATAAGGCACTACTTTCAACTCCTTTGGTAATGAATTAGCCTATCTTCAACGTGGGCATGTTTAGTTTTATGGGAAACAAGGGGAAATAAGGGAAAACTCATATGCGGCAAATGAATTATCGAGATTCCCGTTATTTGGATGACAGCCAAAGGGTTGGAAATTATCTTCGCATTTTCCATCAAAATCCGAGAACAAATGCCAAGGGGGTCCCTCGATTTTCTATCTTCCGACTCTTCGGACTTCTCATCCGGACGACTCTTCTCACCCATTTAATAATACCACACAATTTCTTCACGGATGAAAACCATTGACTGATTTGAATCAGATGATGAAGAGTATTTTTTTTTTCAATCTTCCTCATGATAGATCTTAAGATCATGACACCCCTATCAGACGGTCTAATGTTGATTCTATATGGCAAACATCCCCAAAAATCATAGGCAGAGCCACGTTATGACTTGGGTGGTCAATTGACCACTCAAACTTTCTAAAAATTTGTTACTAAGCTTTAAAGGTCTTAATTTATATTAGAGGATTCTCATCCATCCAAAATTATCTTAACCACCCAAAATTATCTTCAAACAATTTTTTTATGGTATTTGTTTTCATAACAAATATTTCTTCTTTGATTTTTTTAAACTAAATCCCACAAATTTGGCCTATTTTTAAACTCCCAAGTGTTGCACGGACTTATTTTATGAGAGATTTCTCTCACAAGAGGCTCTACTATGTTGTAGAGCTATATACTCACATATATGGTGTATATGCTCTAGTATAATTAATTTTTAAAAAAATTATTACACATAACAAAGTTTGAACTTAGAACCTAACCTTCACGAAGCAACCACTAGAGCAATTAACTAAGATATGTATTGAAAAAAAAACCTTAATACATATGTACTTTTTTAGTTTGGATGATCTTTTGTGGTATTATAGCTATTTTTTTATTAGGATATGTTATTTTCCTACAGCTTCCTGTATATGTATCCAAACATAGGGTTTGGTTAATCCTGTATTTTCCCAACTAGCAATGTGGTTATCCAAACAATGAAAAACAAAGGGAAACAAAGGAATCCAATGGTTTCCTACAACTTAAGTATCTACGGGAAAATATAAGAATATTATTTTACTTTCCAATGTTTCCCGTGTTTTTATCCAAACAAGCCCTAAAGGTAAAAGCCTTACCCTACCTTGAAACGCACTTGCATTGCAATCTGTTTCTGGCAAGAGAGAAATAATCAAATCTCCTAAAGCAAAGTTACTCATAAGAACATCCTTATGAAAATTAGTAGTGATATCAAAAGCCTGTTTGAACGACACAATCTGAAAGATGAAAGATGAATATACTAAAGAGGTTTAAATTATCGTTTAAAGATGGAGCATATATCTTAGTTTTGTTTCTTAGTTTTTTTGTCGAATATTTGTATATTCCCTTCTCTTGCTTAATGACAATCTTATTTTACTGATAAAAAAAATTCAAAAATGACCCTCTATTTTTTGGGTGTCTGTGCACTATTTGAATCTGACGCTCGATTCTTGCTAGATTGAGATTGAAAAGTCTTAGTTGGGTATTGTGCAACCATGGATTTCATCAATCCGTCGTGATGATGCACAAAAAAAAAATGGAGTCACCACTTGGAGCTTTTGGTGTCCCGAGATACCCAAAATCAAAATCGTATACACCGAAGTGCTCGATTTGACTCCGATCCGGTCTACACCAAAGGCTCTTGGGTAGGGGCTTCGGTTATCAATCGGGAAGGTGTTAAGTACTCGATCGATCTATTCGTAAGCAGTCCCTACTATGGCCAAGTATAAAAAAAAGGTATAAAAATAAGTGGCACTTCCTTTTGCTCGAAGGCACTTCGAACCTATTTGAGTTCCCCACAATCACCGAAATTTCGGTGGCGTAACGGCTCAAATTGTAGCATAGAAAAAAAAAAAAAAAAAAAAGGTAGAGGAATAGAGAAGAGAGCCAGAGCTCTTGGCACTAACAAAATAAGGTGTTTCAACGACACTTGCTGGTAAGGCAATTTTTGGTAGCCGCAGGACTAATAACGAAAGTTTTTAGTAGCGGCAAGACTAATAACAACAATTTTTTGTTAAAAAAACTGTCGCTAATAGTCTTATTTTTGTAGTGCGGGCCCTTGTTGCACCGCAATGGATCTTCGCGTGGGTACCGATCGATTCCGATGAGCTTCCGATAGCACAATGGTTAGAGCAAGGTTTTAACTTTTAAGGCTTGAAGGTTTGGAAGGCTAGATATAAGGGTATGATAATGATCTAGGCTAATGCTTCAAAGCTTTAGGAAAGATGGATTAATGGTGGACGATGTGATGGTATGAGGGAGATGATGAGTTTCAAAGCTTGGAAATATTAGAGCTTGAAAATGGGGAGGGAATTCTCTAGAGTTTCCTCTCTCCTTTGGAGATTTTTCAAGTGGCTTAAACAAGAGGGAGGGGGCCTCTATTTATAGATGGAGAAGTGATTAGGGGGAGGGGGGTTGCTTTAGGTTTTAATTGGTTTAGAAGTTAGGTAATGGCGAGTCTAAGATTTTTGGGGTTTTTAAGAGCTTAGCGAAGAGGGAGTTGGGTTTTAATGGTGGATGATGGGGTGATGACTTAAGTGACAAAACGGTAGTTTTAAAAGTTTATTGGGGGCATAAGAGTCCTAAGGAAACAAACCCCAAGCCTTGGTATGGTCCACAAGTCAAACTCCCAATTCAAAAATCAACAATTTTTAAGAAAAATGATTTTTTCTCAATTTTGAGAAGTTAGGGTCCGATTTTACAATTTACAACACAAATTCGCATTTTTCAAATTGTCATAAATTTTGATGTATAACTCAAAATTAGACGATTCTTGGCTCGTTGGAAAGCTATGAACCTCTAATTTTCAATGATATAGGCCTTAGATTGGGCAACTATCTGTGTAAATCTTGACACTCCTCTTTTCATTAGCTATTTTGATTGGTTTGAAACAAGTTCTATGGATCCGTTTTAGGCTTTCTAAGGGTTTGGGAAGGATAGGGTTGCTTTCTAAGGGTTTGAAAATGATTCTAAAGGTTAGATTAAGTTCTATGGGTTTTGGAGGTGCTTTCGGAAGCTCGGGAGTGTGCCGTTCTCGAAGTATGGGTCGATCAGACCTTGGGCCAAATTTGGGTATCTAGAGGGACTAGTGAAGAGGAATTAAGGATGTGTATGGCATAGCTCTCTGCTAGCCCCTTCCACAGCTGAGTTCACATGCCTTAGCTGGCTCCCATTCTCTTTTCTAATTCCCTGCAAAGGAGGATTTATCTGCTCTAGTAGCAACCTCCCTGCTCTCTACTAACTCCCTACCAGAGCAAAGAAAATCTGCTCCGACAAGGAGTGAGTAGAGAGGAGGGTAGAATTGTTGAACAGATAAATCTTATATAAAATCATGCTATGCAAGGAGTTATCAAGGAGAAGGAGTACCTGCTAAAACATGTAGGGGCTAGCAGAGAGCTATGGCATATACAACCTAAGTTCCTTTCGAAGGATTGCTTTGCTGTGCTTGTGAAATTATCTTTCTCGACTACCATTTGGCATCTATATATGGAAATAAAGGAACAATCATATTTTTTAGAACGTGTGCACTTATAAAAAAGATATGCTTCAAATGATAGCCCATGATGTTTCAATCAAGGCTGCTATTGTTGAGGACGAAGCTCCAGCTATTGAAGGCTTGAAAAGTGCTTGGTATATATCTAAGAGGGCACTTTAGAAAAACATGTATGGTTTCAATTAGAAACATGCCCTCTTTTATTAATTTTAGAAAAATAGTGCCTACACATTTTTCAACAAACATGCTCATAGGTTTGGGGCTCCAACTGGGATTTGGTGCCACGGCAACTTGCTCAAAGCCGATTAGTTATTGCCCAAAATTTTTGGACATGATCCGATGCATATCCACCAGAAAATAAAGTCAAAGATGCTCAAATTCTGTGCATCAGATTTGGTGAGCGTTAACCTATCTTTGACCCGTCAAATAAAGGGTAAAAAATTGTTAAAAAAAGTTAATTTTTCTTTGAAATCAGGTTCCACGTGGTTGATTAACCCAAAATAGGTGATGTTTTGAGTTGAATAATCTTTCAAAAAATTCCTAGGCATTCTTTTCCTAAAACTAATAAACACAGGCTTGTTTTCCTAAATTTTATTGAAACCAGTCTTTTTTTTTTAATATTCTCTATCTCAAGAAGACCCATCTACTCATGTGTTGTGTAAATTGGTGCCCCTTAAGACTAGGCTAGATTAAAATCAATACAAATGGGTCACTGAGTTCTAATGGTGCAGGTATAGGAGGTATATGTTAGATATTTTAGGATCTAGGCTTGAATCACACGATCAACTATACATCTTTATAAGAACATGCGTACCTTTTCTTTAGTTTCAGGTTGATGCACTAGTGGCCTCTGCAATGAAAACGGTTAGAGGAAGAGGGGACTGTGGTCTCCTTATATAGTCAATTCTCTTTCCTAACCCATCAAGGAATGAGAGTAGAGATATATCACTTATAATAGGAAACTACTTGCTTCCTATTACCTCGAGATACGTGTGGTGAAATGTCCAACCCAATTTTTAATGGAAACCCAAAGATGAGTTAAGGTGTTGACCACAAAAATTAACATTCTCCCACTTGGCCTACACCTTAAGTCTTATCTAAACATAATTTTAAAAATGACTCTCTAGGCTGACAAACTCTGAAAAGTGAATGGCTATCTATTTTACATTTTGAAAAATCATTGACCGCCACTACCTCGATGCTTCGTAATAACCACTCAAATTTCATAACAATATCAGTAAAGGATTATGACGCACAGAGTATTCCATCTTACGAATCGACACTAGGCAATCTATAGTCACAAAACTAGCATACAATACAAAAAATAAAACTATTAGCGACAGTTTTTTACTCTAAAAAATTACCGCTTATAATAAAAATTCTATTAAAACCATTAGCGGCAAGGGTATTAGTGGCAGTTTTTTGTTAATAGCGACAATTTTTTGCTACCGCTAATAGTCTTATTTTTTATAGTGATAATTAATAGACTTAAGTCTTTACTTAGTGATATCAGGCAACGCACACATATGTCGTACTTTTATTTATCCAACTTCATACCCCAAGGTATATCTTTCTGATATCTTATTGGCTCCCCGCCTCAGGGGCAGAGTCAAGATTTTTTCATAGGGTGGTCATCTAATCAATTTATGTTGAAAAATTATATAATTTTTTTTCTAAGCAAACGCTAAAAAAAAAATATCTACAAATGAAACTAGATACGAAATAAAAGAAATTCATATACATATCTCGTTTCAACAAAATTGATCTAATTCAAAATTCCCTTGAAGGAATGATTATGAGGTAGTATCATCCTTGTCATCATCCTCCAAAGAGTAGAATGATGTGGCAGTATGTTGTAGGGAGCCCCGTAAGACCATCGAAGCTGTTGAATATATCCTGATAATGAACGGGAAGACCGAACGTTTTTTTATTTGTGATAGACTTAGTGCTTTATGAAGGTCAGGTTTAGGTTCAAACCTTGTTATGTGTAATAAATTTCTTAATTTTTTAAATTAATTATATTAGAGCCTATACATCATATGTGAGTAATTAATTATACTACAGCCTATACACCATTTGTCAATATATAGCTCTATAACATAGTGGAGCCTGAAAATAAGTCATGGAGCTCCATCTACAACATAGTGGAGCCTGTGTAGATGGAGGTGAGCCTAAAAATAGGCCAAAATTGTAGGATTTAGTTAAAAAAATCAAAGAAGAAATATTTGTTATGAAAACAAATACCATAAAAAAGTTTGTTTGAAGATTTTAAATAATTTTGAGTGGTCAATATAATTTTAGATGGATGAGAATCCACTAATATAAATTAGGACACCTAAAGCTTAGTAACAAATTTTTATAAAATTTAGGTGGTCAATTGACCACCAAGTCATAACGTGGCTCTGCCACTATAATCTGCATTATTTTCATTCACTGCCCTTTGGAGTTTGTTGAAATTCTATCCATTGAGATTGAGGTGATCCAGCGTGCCCTCGATCTTTCGGCTCAACTGAATTACCAATGGATCATCTCTGAGTCCGATTCACTAACTGCTATGATGATTGAAGACAGTCTCCATCTTTCGAAAGTGTTCACCTATATTGAATTTCACTATGTTTGGAGAGAGTGCAACAGGGGTGCCAATTATCTTGGGAGTGTTGGAGCCAATGCAACCTCTGTCATTCAATGGCTCCCCTCAGAAGTTCCGCTTTCGCTTTCTGTTCTCGCCTTAGAAGATTTCCCCAGTAACTATTATCATATGTAATCTTCTATTTTTCGCATATATTTGGGTAGAGGCCCCTCCAATCTCGCTTTTTCATTGAAAAAAATGGTCCATAACTTGACCCCCTTGAAAATTTTTTTTCCTCCTCTTCATAAGCTTGATAATCTTATGATAGCAGTAAGACCCCATTAATCCATAATCCTATATCTGCCAAGGCAATTATTTATCGGATGGTACAGTGTGAAAGAGGACCCATATCAGTTTATATCACCCAGATGGTTGGTACAGCCTGGTACATTGGGACCAGAGTGGTCCAAATGCTGAGGAGGGATGTCGTTTTAATCCTTTTAGGGCTTTTTATGTACTCATCGCCGATCAAACAGTGATATCGGGCTTATCGGCCTTGAATACAATTTTGTAACCTGGAGGTCTTAGGTTTAATCCCAGCTTACCCATAGATTTATTTTTAAAAAAAGGTGAAAGGAGTGAGAGTTAAAACTTGGTGGCAAGGCTGCACTTCCTAGAGGTCCAAAATCTTGGTTTAGGAATATGTATCGGTCACCTGCCAGACTGATATGTATCGGCAGTAGCAGAACTACATCCCCACGAGGGCGGGCGAGCGCCCTCACTCAAACCCAAAACAAACCCTTTATATATATATTCTAAAATCTACCTTTAAAAAACCCCGCTCCCTCTCTCCCTCTTTTTTCTCTCTAAAGATAAACCCTCCCACGCCCTCTCTCCCTATTTTCGCTCCCTCTTCTTTCTAAAGATAAACCCTCCCACGCCCTCTCTCCCCCGCCCTCTCTCCCTATTTTCGCTCTCTCTCCCTCTTTTTTCTCTCTAAAGATAAACCCTCCCACGCCCTCTCTCCCTATTTTCGCTCCCTCTTCTTTCTAAAGATAAACCCTCCCACGCCCTCTCTCCCTATTTTCGCTCCCTCTTCTTTCTAAAGATAAACCCTCCCACGCCCTCTCTCCCCCGCCCTCTCTCCCTATTTTCGCTCTCTCTCCCTCTTTTTTCTCTCTAAAGATAAACCCTCCCACGCCCTCTCTCTCCCGCCCTCTCCCTATTTTCGCTCTCTCCCTCCCTATTTTCTCTCTCTAAAGATAAACCCCTCCCACGCCCTCCCTCTTTTGTCTCTCTAAAACCCTAAAACTCACTTCAATGGAGAGCTACCTTGTCCTTGAGTTGTCAACCGGAGGAGCTTCAATTCTCAGGCTTTAACCTGCGCACGCTCTCTCTCTCTCTCCTCAATTTTTCAGGTGATTTCCTCCTCTGGGTCCTTTTTTTTTCCCCAATCTACTTCTCTATACTGAATTATATAAGATCTTGAGATTTTATGAAAGCTGTAATTTTTCCTTTTTATTGTTAATAATTGTCAAAGGTTTTGTTTGTGTGCTATGAGGACTATGATCGCTAATTCAGTTAAGTCTCTATCTGATCTCAGTAACTGATTAGGAAAGGAAATGGGTCTAAATTAGCTCAATAAGAAAACCCAGATGGGCATTTGATTTTTTGGGTCATGTTCTTTACAAATTTTTTTAATAAAAATATGATGGATTGCTTACATAGAAGATATTTTTTTGGTTATAATTTCTGATATAATTTATTTCCAAAATTTGGTGACAAAGTTGGAAATGATATTAGGCTTTTAGTTATAATATGTACCTGATTGAAGGATTGGTTCTTTAATTTGATGTTTGAAGTTAATATGAGTCTTTCGATCTTGATAGAAATTGCTAAATTCCAGTGTTCTTAGTGTGTTTTTCTTTAATCAGTTTGGGGCTTTCGCTGGTTTTCTATGAATTGGCATCTAGTCTTTAGGATAAAAGTTAGGGCAGACTACCCAACATGGTACCGTATAAAAAAATAAAAAAAAAAGATTACCCAACATGGTCCACTTTACCTGACAGGGTCCAACATTTTGCTTATTACCTAATAGGATCCCAGAACCTCAACTTTTTCATTTTTTTTTTGTGTTTTTTTTACCCAAGAGGGTCTCCAACTATTTCATATTTACCTGGCTAAGTCCAATGTTTCGCTTTACTCCATAGGGTCCCAACCCGTGAATCTTTTCCTTTTCCTTTTTTGAAAACTCTGGAAACAAAGTCTAATATTTGACATGTGCTGAAATTCTTTACAATTGGCAATGGATTTAAAATTTGATTTGTTTGTAGATGAATATACAATTGTCAATTTCTTATTGTTAAAAATTTCTTTTTTCTACATAATTTTAATGAAAATTATATTTTATAGTATAAATTACTTTAAATTTAAATTCATTAAACAAAATTTATCTCTAATTCATTTTGCGCTCCGCCTAAATGAGAATCCTGGTTCCGCCACTATGTATCGGAGTTAGCCCAATTCCAACATATCAGCCAATGCACAATTGAGCAATGTATCGGCCTCGTGACACATTCAGAATGAGGCCAATAGGTCTCATGCCGTGGCCGATTGTCCGATAATTTGATGTTACATTCACTAGACCAATACATTTCAATGTATCGAAGTGGTCCAAGCTAAAACCAATACATATTATAGGTATCGATCAATATTTTGAACCGTGCACGGTACTTCAATCCATCTGATCAATTCAATCTGAAAGAACAAAATTTGAAAAAACAATCAAAAGTAAATACATAAAAATAAAATGGAAGAGCAAGTATCACAGACCAACTAGAAAAACCAGTAATCCTCATTACATGAAACAGAACTCACTCTCAATATAATTATACCAAATCACTTCCCTATAGCCCAAAGCCCCTCCAAAAAAAGAAAAAAAACAAAGATAAAAAAGAAGAAGAAGAAAACTTATTAGTTCCCTATTTGACTCCTTACATCAGTAAGATCATCTCCTCTTATGACTCCAATATCCATTTCCAGTAAACCCAACAACCCAATAACCAATACATTAGAGAGGCTATGTAAAACTTATATACATACTAGATCAACTTACCAACTTCTGAAGGCTCTCCCTTCTTATGGAAACCCTTCAATAGTTAAGTCGGGAGGCGACGAGCGGGAAGGATCCGAGGTTCCTCTCGGAGCAAACGGTACTGCAGACAAAAAACTGGCCTATCCCGAATGCAACCGACATGATATCTCTGATCCAAACGCCTTTAAAACCACCATCTTCATGTCCAAATCAATGTGCTTCGGAAAAATTGAGTCCATTGACGCGATATGACATCTAATCCCCATGAACTGCAAACTGATTTAGCGAACTCATTAGCTAAATTATACTATCTCTCTTAATTCACTAGATATGTAGCGAACTGTGAACTATGTAGAACGAACTGACCGGGAATCAGGCAACTAAATATGCTAGTACAAAATCAAGAACTAAAACACAAGAAAGGTGAGATCAGGCTTTGAAAGAAATTTGTTTGGCTAGATCAAAGGGGAGACATAGGGTGTGAAGTTGGTAGAATCAGACCAAGTACCAATTGCTGTGTTCCAGAAAAGAGAGGAATCGCTACCGATCGAATCGATCGGATTCTCTCTAGGAACATGCCAGTCCATCTTGTTGCTCCTATCATTGCTAAATTCTTCTGTCTTTACCCCTTTCAGAATCCTGGAATTCGCATTACCCATGATCTGAAAGTCCTGATAAGGGAAGAACACCTGTAGATCATTAGTGGGTTGGTTGTCTTTCAAACCGAAAAAATGATTTTGTTGTTGTTGAAGGCTCGAAGCATTAAGAGAAGAAGTATTCGAAGAAGACGACCCAGACCCGAAAAGCGAATAATCAGGTAATAGAGATGCAGTTGATGGGCTAAACCCAACTGGGAATTCTTGGTCGCCGTGATCTTTACTAGCAGTCATCGACGACGGGAAACTCAATCTGAGTGCGTTCGTTTGTGGCCGGAGATCATAAGGAGCACACGAATTCCCTAAATTTTCAGAATTAGAATCCACGAATGATGATCGGAGCGTCGAATATGTGAGATTCATGTTGGAGTTGGTGGTGGGTAGGCCGTAAAAGAAAGGACTAGTTTCATTTGCAGTGTTGGGGACATCAAGTTGAGAAGGAAAGTAGGGTGGAGGAGTAGATTGTGCATCGGAAGCCGAGGGTCTTCTAATCCTTTTGTTCTTCCTGCACCCCCCGCCGACGGGGACGTTGCGGAGCGTGCCGCCTTGAGTCCAGTATCGCTTGCAAGCCTTGCAGAAGTGCCGTGGCTGCGATAAGCTGTAGTTGTTGTAGTAACAGAATTTGGTGTTTGATGAATCACAGCGTGGGCACTTGGGAGATTGATCTACAGGTGATGGTTTCTCCATTATTTGATCACTTGAAGGATTCAAAGCCTTCTCTTCTATCTGCAAAGCAAGTAGAGAAGAAGACAGTATAAGAGAAAGTGCCAGTGTATATAGCACCCGACACAAATGTTCCAATACAAGAGCTAGAAAACAAAAGCAGTTTGTTGTATTATTGAGAGAGAGAGAGAGAGAGAGAGAGAGAGAGAGAGAGAGATCTCACCATGTTCTCACAGCTGCCAAGCATTTTTGAGAGGAGTATAAAACAGGATTCAAATGCTAAAAGAGAAGAGAGTGAGAAGACAGACTTATGTAAGAAATAATAAATAAAGGGTAGTTTGTGTGAATGAAAGAAACTGAAGGCAATGAGAGCTAGAGAGACTCATACAGAGGCCAAGTCTCCCCTTATAAAACAAATGAATTCCATGATCATTTAGACAAGAAGTATAATTGTTAAAGGGAAAAATATTGGGTGTAGCGCGAAGAATATCCGGAGTTGTATTCGTGTGGTGCATACCACATGAAGTCGACCTTTTTTACCTGAATGAACTCTTCTAGTTCTGGTCTTAAGCCCATATGAAAAAGAAAGATGGTGAGTATTAGGTTGATCGCTGGCTGACGAAATATTGTTCTATTCTTTAGGATAAGTGATGCTCCAAATTCATGTGAGGGTAAGAGATTACCTAAAACAAAAATGAGTGGAGAAATAGCATTCATAAATCTAACCCCAAATATATGTGACAAGGAACTAATGCTACGGAGAATGATATATGGAGGATAAATTTTATACACACAAAGTATAGGCGGCTGATGTGACGCAATATAATTGGCTGCAAGTGCAGTGGAGATCAATTAATTCAAGTCGGTACAACTAGTCACATCGCGCCACATCAACCCCTTATACTTTGTCCTCAACAAATCTATCTTCCACTTATAATTTCTCTAACGATAACGATAGTGTATAAAGTACACTAATACCAATGCAGTTGTTATTTCTAAGCACACCTTATATATATATGAATTTCTAAGCACACCTTATATTTACTCATATATTAAACCTTGCTTCTCAACCAAACATTCCTTTGGAGCTCATTTTAGATTATAAAAAATGTGAATCCCAAGGTAAGGTAAGAATGCAACAGTCCCCACTTGTCTTTTAAGTAATGAGTAAAGATCACTTGATTTGTTGAATATATTTTTGGAAGCTTAGGTTTATTATATGAGAGATTTACCGATTTATACCACTTGTAGTCACCACCACTATTATCATCACCATTATCCAAAACCAAACTCTGCAATAAAAAAATTAATAATATATGTCAACTATCGCTAGTCCTCCATAGCGACTAAGTTGGTGTTCAAAAATAAATCGGCTTGGCAAAAATCCTGGAAAATGTATTCTATAAAAATTAAACAAAATTCAAAAGTTTAAGGGCAATTTTTTGTGAACTTTTTTTAGAAACTTACTAGTAATTGTGAAATTCGTTAATAATTGTGAAATCCATGAATATTTATTAAGTCGCAAATAATTAATTACAAAATTATTCGCTTTTAAAAAAAATTTAATTCACGCATTTTTCAAAAAGTCGGAAAATTTGATACTATGCCCCCAGTAGAAGAAAAGCCCACTACGTCAAATGGCCAAACATGGCCCATTGTTACCCTGAGGTCCACCCTCTTGTAGTCGACCTTGCCAATGCCCGACCCACTGCTACTTACCAATACAGAAAGGCTGAACAATATTCCTTTCCTTTTTCTCAATAATTTTACTAGATTTTTCAGCTAACAAAGCAGGTATTTCATTTTGGGACGAGCTTTTGCAACTGAATATTCGGTCTCCTCAATTGTTGGTTCCACCATTAAAACTGTCAATGGAGACGATAAAGATCATTTTTTAACCCAATCTTTCACACAATATATATTGAGATCATGATCCACATATCACATGTTGATTCTAAGTGGCACACATCTACAAAATGATCGTGATCATGGTGTACCATGCGAAGAATTATCAGGTCACTTTTGGGAAGGTGTTCCATGTGAAATCAATAGTTGTCCGTTTGATAGGTGGTCATGATCTCAAGATTTGCTGTGTGAAAGATTGGGATGAAAAATGATTTCCACCGTCAGTTTCAAAGCAGTCAACAATGGTAATAGTAGAACCATCCGGAGACTGAAACGTCGGTTGCAAAAGCCCCTACCCCTTATTTTTTTTAGGCTACGTTTGGGTTAGCTCTTTCAAGGCAAAGAGCAACTCTTTTGCTCTATGGCCCCGGCAGATAACTGCTTTCATGTTTGGTGATGAGGTGTGAAATATGACTACATTTCACACCTTGAAGCCTATTCGATAAAGGTTATCTGACAAATTTATGAGGTTTTAAATGTTTTCAGGAAAATCTAACCATTAAATGCAGTATGAAACATAAAAGAGCATAAAACCAACTAACACTGAAACTTTGGAGAAAAGGAAGAGCGGAGCCCGAATATTCTGTAATAATTGATTAATCGACTTATAAGGTCGATGAATTGGCATTATAAAAGAAGCTTGAAGTTTGCTCTTTGTTACATACGCATCCAATTAATCGACTTGTATAGGATCGATTAATTGAATTTTAAATGTTGAGAAGCACAAATTTCAAATTCAAAACCGATTGATCGACTTCAATAATTGATCAATCAGTTTTGAATTTCAAATCTCCGAACTTGAGACCTATTTAAGCAAATTCGAAGAAGTAGTTAGGGGATCTTCCTAGTTTTTATTTATTTTTAGCACCTTAGTTTCTTTTTGGTCTTTCTTTCCAAGCATTGTTCTTCCGAAGGATCAAAATTTCGGTCGAAATTATCGGTTTCGGTCCCCACCGAAATTATAATATTTGGTCATTTTTTGCATGGGATAGAAATTATTGGCCAAAATTTTGATTTCGGTCCCCTCCAAAACTGAAATTAAACCCAAAATTTTGATCCTTGGTTCTTCCATTTTTCTTAGGTTTAGACCTTAGATTAGTTTGATTTTTGGCATTTGAAAAAGGATTGTAAAGCTATTTCGTTTGGATTTATTGAAGCTATTTACGGTATTTAATATTTATTTCAACCTATATTTCAGTTATGTTGCTCATTTCTAATATGTGTAGCTAAATCTTTTTGAGGATGAGGATCTAATGAATTCCATCCGAGGTGTTCATTTATAATAATATAGATCTATGGGTGTGATATTGTTTTATCGATGAATGCTTTGATGATTAGTGTCATATTGCTCTTGCCAATCTTATGATTAGTGATATATGGATGCTAATCATGCATCCATGGTTGCTAATCATGCATCCCCATGATCTCAGATCTGCAATGTGGAATTTACCCCGAGATCTTTATTGCCTGTATTTGTAGCCTTAATTTACCGTCATTAGAGATCCCTTTTACGATAAATAGTTGGCTCTATTTCTTTTGCGGATGTAGTAAGAGCATGCATTGAGAAGTAGTTTTGTGGATTAACTGTTTAAATCTTCCGTAAATATGTGATTGTGTTCAGTATTTACGTGTAGCGCATCTTGGGATAATCTTATATCTCAATCAATAGATCTGTATATCATAGATGATGTACCAATGATAGGAGGATTTATCATCCCAATCCTCATTTGTCTTATCTTGCATTTAATCTCATTAAGTTATCAGTTCTTTCCCTTACCTCTTTCACATCAATTCTCAGCAACTAGTTTAAAGATTGAGCTAAATTTGTGATTGTTCTTTTAATTAGTTACTATTTTCTTGTTTTTAATTTTCTAGCCAATCCTCGTGGGAACGATCTCATACTCCATTGATCTATTGCTATAATAGATTTGTGCATTGCGAGTACAACTTTATTTTCACAATATTTAGTAACACAGCTCATTGGCCTATTTGCTTTGGCGAAAAACTATTTTAAGTGATAAAATTGCTCTCTGTTTGCTCTCTGTCAGAGCAGATTTTTATCTGATCTGACAGAGAGCGGGAAGAGAGCTGCTTCTGCTCTTATAAGAGCTAAAACACAATCTTAAATACTAAAATTGAGTTCCTCGAAGTGCCAACTGGAGCACTAAATTAGTTAGTTTTACAAATGATCATCACTCTTAAGTTCATCTCCCTCTCTCTTTCTCATGATTTTAAATTTTTGTTGGGATGAGATGTCTCGGGCGTCTCAAGGGTTAGCGAGCTAGACGAGATTGATCTACATTTTGCCCTCATTAGCCATAAAGAAAGTGTTTTTAATAAATGTTAGTTAGCTTCTCTCATCTTTGTACACGTGGAACTTATCTTCACCATATCCCTTCTATGTGATGATCTCGTGACCAGCTATCATGGGGTATCCAAATATGCACACTCTATTATCTGCTATTGTAAGATCATTTATCAGATACAATCGATTTATAAGTTTGATTTTTTAGAGATATGTTCCAATCATGGACAATCACTTGGAATATTTAGATTGATCACAAATATTTGTCACGTGATATAAGAATTGAGTATTCTTTAGTGGTGTCATATCACACACGTATTTTAATGGCATAAGATTATTTAAAAGGGGACTTTAGAAAAACATGCCCCATTTGAAAACATTTTAGGCTATCATACTTGAAAAAAAGGTTTCACGGAAATTAAGAGTTCTTAGAGATGTGTGATCAAAAATATGCTGCACATGTGGGTGGGTCTTATTCTTGTGAAAAGTCTAAATTACCCTCAATTTTAATATCCATTTAAAATTTTAAAATTTTCTTCCTATCATCTTTCCCATGCAATAGAGAAAAGAGAGAGAAAGACCAGAAGAGAGAGAAAGAGGAAAAGAGAGAAAGATTAGAAGAGAAAGAGTTGCGCCCATCGAAGAGAGAGAATGACCAGAAGAGAGAAAGAGGAGGAGAGAAACACCTCGCAAGATAGAGAAAGAGGATAAGAGAGAGAAGGACCAGAATAGTGAAAGAGGAGAAGAGAGAGAAAGAGTTGCGCAAGAGATTGAAAGACCAGAAGAGAGAAAACCCCATGCAAGAGAAAGAAAGAGAAGAGAGAAAGAGGAGAAGATAGAGAAAGTGTTGCACCCATCGAAGAGAGAGAGAAGAAGAGAGAGGGGGAAAGCGAATACCACAGAGAGAGAGAGAGGCGAGGGGAAGACGACTTGCAGCTGGGTTAAAGTCCCATTTAAATGAAAGGGTAGTTTAGAAATTTCATAAAAACAAGACGCACGCACATGTATCATATATTTTTGATCTCACACCTTTTAGAACTCTTAATTTTCATGAAACCCTTTTTACCTCATAACCTTTTTTTTGGGTAATTTACCTGACAGGCCCTGTCAGGTACGCCTTTTACGTCAGAAGCCCTAAAGTTTCACTTTTACCCAGACAAACCCGCTGCGCGCCGAGCTGAGGCACGCCTGTAGGAAATACCCAAACTACCCCCACAGTAATAAATAGCCGCCATCTTTTCAAATCATTTACTGTTTTGAATTTACTTTTTCGTTCGAAGTCGGTGAAGAGTCGTTGACGATTCGTGGACAATCGCGTTCAAAACTACAACTTTCAAGCTACCAAATCTGTAAGTTAGAATTAAAATTAGCTTCCATCGCTATAGATTTTTTATTTCTCCTCTCTTTGTTGCATATTTTGACATAATTTTTTTAGGTTTTCCCATATGTAATCGGTAACGATTACATATGTAATCGATATCGATCACATATATAATCGATATCGGTTACATATGTAGTCGCTATCGATTACATCGAAGATCGTTCTCGATTACATTTAGAGTCGATAACGATTATATATGTAGTCGTAATCGACTATATAAACTGTGGATGACGAATCTATAAAAAATCGATATCGACTCTCTATGAATATAATTAATACCCATCATTTGAAATAATTTCCCTATAGTTATTACACTCGATGCCATAATAAATCATACGAGGTTTTATATTTATCTCAGCTGACGTTCAATTTATTGCCAACTACCCTTTTGTAAAACCATTATGGCAAGTTAGGTTGGAAGAATGAGAAAATTTAATACAACGATTCGTATTCCACAATCTAGGAGCTTTAAATATAGGTTTAGTTCGACCTTAGCAAACCACCTATCATCCCTACCAGCCCATATTTTTCCCAATGTCTGACAACGAAGAAAAAACCTTCTATAATCCAATAAAGTTCGATCTCAGTGGGTGGACTCCACCACCACCACGAGTAACGGATCCTCTGCAGTTCCTGTGGGACGAGTACGATGAAGTAATGGAGATTTTGGCGAAGGAAGAAAAGAAGAAGAAGAGGAAAGAAGAAAAGAAAAAGAAGGAAGAAAAGAAAAAGAAACTTAAGACGGAACCACCCGGCTCTCCACCCCATCCACCACCTGCTCTTCATCCTTCTTCCTAACTTTTCTTTTTTTTTTAATTATAAGTGAAAAAATTTGAATGTAATTGAAATATTTTGAAGTAAATGAAACAACTTTTTGATGCAATGGCGACTTCATAAAATCTTTTGAGTCCCTAAATTAAATATTTTCTATGTAAATAAGGGAAATTTACCTGACAGGTAAATTAAACATTTTGAGATCAATGTAGACTTATATTTAATTGATGGCGATTTCATAAGTAATCGAGATCGATTACATTGAGAGTCGGTAGCGATTACATATAGGAACGATATCGATTATATATGTAATCGATGTAGGTAAAGAAGAAGGAAGAAAAGAAATAGAACAAAAGAAAGAAAAAGAAACTTAAGAGTCAGTAAATCAAGTAATTTCTATATAAATAAATATTTTGAGGTCATTGCGAATTTATATTGAGTCGTTGGCGATTTCATCGGTAATCGATATCGATTACATATAGAGTCGTTAGCGCTTACATATGTAATCGTTATCGATTATATGTAGACTTGCAAGATTTTCTTTTTATTTTTAATTTTATTGAAATATTATGAATGTAATTGAAAATTTTGCAAGTAAATGAAACATTTTGATTCAATGGCGACTTCATGAAATCTTTTGAGTCTATATCGATTACATATAGACTCGATATCGATTACATCTAAATTAAAGTCGATTATATATAGACTCTATCTCGATTACATCTAGAGTCGGTATCGATTACCTATATAATCGATAACGACTCTATATGTAATCGATACGGGTTATATATATATTTCATCAACATTTTTAACTATCCTTGTTAGTATGGTGCTGAGTCCTTTCGTTTTTATTACAATTCATTTCAAAAGACTGTCAAGATGGTTGCACATTTGTTGCCAAGTGTTCGGTCTGGTTTGAATCTCTCAAAGTGCTACCCCGGATCGGAAGAAGTTATTGAGAGATTCAGTTTTTGGTGCAGTATTTCAAATGCCTTAGGGGGTGGGATTTCTTTCGATGTGGTGGATTCGATCTTTGACATTTTGGGTTGATAAAATCACTTAATTGGGAAGATGATGTCTATCTTAAGATAGACATTGCATTGATCGGGCCTTGTAGTTGGCCAGAAAAGTATACCCCATCCCAGAAACCATCGGTAGAACAAACCATTAGAAACAAATACTTTGTGGAACGCCTCCGGAAAAAAATTCTCCGGACTCATATAGATGCTGCATTTTGGAGAGCGGAAAGTGATGAGGACTTCTTAAAGTTGTCCTTCTGTTTGTGTTGCATATTTCTCTTCCGTCCCACCATCAAATTTAAGACCACATCGACCTCATCGATGATATGGAGGCCTCTTAGAACTCCGTGGTCCGTCTACCAGGACTTGATGGAGTATATAATAAAGGGCGCGACGAATAGAAAAATCGCCGAGATGGATAAAGCCCTGAAGACGTACAACACATATGGATGCATATGTGTACTTCAATGGTGGGCTTATGAGATCTGCCGATATATCGCCATCCAGCTAGGCCTCAAGGACCCTTTCCCACTTTGAAATGGTCGGACGGTATGATCCGATCAAAGGTTACACTCGTGGCAGATGTTAGACAACAAGGTATGAGGTCTATTGCCTATTCAAAAAAAAAAACCAACTTACCGATTCATTCTAGAATCGATACCGATTCATTACGAATAAGCTTATTCATTTACGAATCGATAACGATTCCTTAACAATCGATAGCGATTACTTACAGAGTCGATAACGACTTAATAAGTAGTCGATAACGATTCATTATCTAATCGATAGTGATTTGTTAAGGTAAGGAATCGATAGCGATTTATTAAATAGTCGGTACCAATTCTTTACACAATCGAGGGTGATTTATTATATATTGATCATTTATTGTTGTTTCATTTTCTTTCAAAGGTTCGCGCTCCCCTCATGCCTCGTGGCTTTGAATTAGAGATACCGTGGTAAGAGAATATCTACGGTTCAAAAGGAGGAGGTTGGGGGAAGAGGAAAGAACCGGTCAAGAAAGTCATGGAAGAGATTAATTTGAAGAAGAAAAGAAATTATATTCCTAGATAATATTGGAGAGGAGAGGAAGAATGGGATGACGGCGATCGAAGAAGAACCCCTCTCGAAAAAGGGCCCCGTGCATGTGGGAGAGGGTCGGCCAAGAACTAGGGGGGCCGCCAAGGAGAGCCTGGCAGCGAAAGATAGCCCGGCTGAAGCGTCCACCTCCAATGATTCTTTGTTGAGGAGGGTCGATCATTTGACGCTGGATAACTTGAAGCTCACCCAAAGAGTGAGCGATTTGGAGGGAGAGAATAAGGCCCTGGCTAAACGTTGCGCTTCTTTAGAGAAACTCTGCAACTCCTTCAATGAGAGGCTGAATTCAAGGGATGCGGAGTGGCAGAAGTTAAATCACTACAACTATTTAGTCAGAAAGGGCCAGACTGAAATAAAAGATCTCCTTGAAAATTTATTGGAGGCGAGACCTAAGGTATGTGTTGAAATCTAGTTTTAGATGTTCAATTTTGTTAACATAAATCGATATCGATTATATATAGAGAGTCATAGATCATATCGATTCTATTTACAATCGTTATCGATTATAAATGCAATCGATGTCGATTCTATTTACAATCGATCACGACTATCTATATAATCGATAACGATCATATATAAAATCGATAGCGACTATATATATAATCGATAGCGACTATATATATAATCGATAACGATTATATTTAAAATCGATTTGGTCTTTTTAAAATGTGGACTAAAAATTAATTCTTATTTTGCATCATTATTACGATGTACAGGATGTGGCTATAGAGGAGCCGACGAAGGTGTGACCACGACCTTTGGTGAGGAACCATCGACTCCTGCGCAGGTTCCTCCTCCTCCTCCGTTGATGAGGTGAAGGCAATGACAAGCGATCGAGACCCAATGATAAAGGGTCCTGGCGGTGAAGAGGAAACCTCTTCCCAATTGCCTCACCAACAAAGTGAGCTCGCTTAAGACCAAAAGCGAAAAAATAATTACCATCAAACCTAAGGCCCCGAAGGGTAGCGGTTGAAAAGAAGCCTCTGAAGGCCAAGGACCAAGCTGTTGAGCACGATGGTGGACCGGTCATTACCCTGGTCACAGGTCTCTCGATGAAGATGCTCTCGAGCTAATGAGCAAAATATATGCTAAACATATGGAACAAGCCTCTGAAGGAGGACGAGTAAGTAGAATTACCCTGAATACTTAACTTTATTATTATATATTTATCGTGAAGATTAGTTAAGATGGGCATTTTTTATGCAGAATATATGTTAACGTAAGTACAAGTCGGTGGTGCGCAATCCTTGAGATGTCATGGAAACCCAGTTCCTGGATAACTTTGTAAGTTTAATATACTATAGGCAAAATCGTTATCGATGGCTTATGTAATCGTTATCGATGGCTTATGGAATCGGCATCGATGGCTTGTAGAGTCGGTAACGATGGCGTATGTAATCGTTAGCGACTCTGTAAATCATCGATATCGATTCATTAGAGAGTCGATAACTATTTCGACGACTTAAATAATCGTTACCGACTTTAAATGAATCGATATCGATGATTTACAGAGTCGCTAACGATTATGTATTTAACTCTAACTACATATTTTAATCTAACTGCATTGGTTTCAGGTTATGGGCGCCTACATGAGACATTTGGAAGTTATTGATGATAAAATTCATCCTGAGAAAAATGTCAAAAACTTCCTAATGGACCCTGCCACACTGACGTACATGGGCTATGAACTGAAAGATTTCAACAAGTTTTTGCTTGCTGAAAAATTGTACGACCAGTCGATCGAGGTTCAAGTTCACAGGTGGGCTGCCTATAGACAAAGAGAGACCGAAGGGAAGAAGCTGATGGAAACTTTCTTCTTCAATGAGCTTGAATCAGGGCTCATGAATGCAACATAGTATGCTTTTATCCTCTTTATAATTATTCTTTTAATTTTTCTATCCTACCCTTTGAGATTATATTACTTTTTGTAGATATTTATGCCAATACATTACGAACAACCACTACTAGCTGCGATCGTAAAGATAGTCGAACGATCGATAATGATCGTCGACCCTATATTTAATAGGCCCTCTAAGGAAAGATATGTGGTCCAATTACAGGCGCTGGTAAGATATTTTGCTTAGCATATCTTTTATCATTGTTAGCTTAACATATCTGACACTTCTCTCTATTATTTCGAAACAGACCCAATACCTTCCCGTGATCTTATATTCGTACGGTGACTCCGCTGCACTAATGAAGAAGAACTATCCTTGGTCATCTACTGACTGCCGGATCAAAGCCGTCCCCCGACAGACCAACTCCTGTGATTGTGGAGTGTTTGTTGTGAAGTATGTCGAATACTTTATGATGGGGAAGAAATTTGACTTCGCGCAATCAGATATAGAGAGGATCAGGGCAGAAATTGGCCATCCTGCGGCTACATACAGGCGATGGCGAATCTTGTGAAGGAAGATAAAAAGGAGGGGGAGCAACAGTAGTGTGGTTGTATTTGAATATTTTTGTAATTGTAAATTGAATTATTTTGAATATAATGGCACTATTTTTATGTACTTGTAGTTAAAAAGTAGAATAGCATCCATTAGCGACTACATATATAGTCGTCATCGACTATATAAATAATCGGTGACGACTCTGTATGTAATCGCTCCCGACTATATACATAATCGTCGTCGATTGTATAAATAATCGATATCGACTATATATGTAGTCGTCATTGACGATATTCATAATCGATGCCGATTCTTAAATGAATCGATATCGACGTTATACATAGTCGATGGCGACTCTATATAGAATCGATATCGATTAGTTATACAATCGATGACGACTCTATGATACATCAGTAAAGACTATATTACAGTGTAAAAAAATATGGATTCTGAATTTCTCATTTACATTCATTCTATCATTATTAAAAATATACACTGTTAGCCCATCGGTCCCACTGCCTTGCAGCTCCTGCGGTTGTGACCATATTCGTTGCACCTGCTACACTGTAGTGCCCTAACCTCACCCTTAGACCTTATCCTTCTCTTCCTCGGGCGGCCGGCTTGCTTTCGGCAATAATAGGGTGGTCTCACTTTCATATTTTCAGGGAGTTGCTCTGCTTGGAACTCCCATTGACTTTTATCGAGGGTGGGAACCCATTGCTTGTCATATGTTTGTCTAAAGCAAGCGGTGAAAAACCAGTTCTCACAAAATTTATGGTAGTCGTAACTTCTTCGATTGATAGCCGCCACGGCATGGGAGCAAGGTAAGCCATGAATGTGCCAACGGCGGCAACTACAGGTCTTGTATTCCAAGTCAACGTGATGAATGTAATTTCCGGAATTGACTTGGAATTGATCGCGCCCGTATGGTTGAGCTCTCTTTCTACCGGCCCATTGCAACACCTTCTTCATGTGAGCATCTGCTTTCGGGCAGAGAAGGGTGGTCCATTTATCAAATATCTCTCTGCATTTTTGAAAATGATCGGCGACTTTCTCTCTAGTAGTTCTGATTAAGTCAATAATTGGTCTCTCTCGAGCTATCTTTAGCACGCTGTTTAAACTTTCGACAATATTCGCAATGTGGACTCGATCGCCTTCCTTCCATATGTGCGTGCCCAATGCTTTGGATTTATTTTCAAAATATATTCTACTACCGAGAATCGATGATCTTTCTTCATTTCGTTAATAAAATAATCAAATTTCTCTTTCGAATATGCACGCCACAAGACTCACCATAGACCCTTCACATTGTTCTGGGATACTTGTCTTTGTAAATTTTGTGTCATATGTCGATGCGATGAGTTGTGATATCGTTAGGAAAGATACGTTTCACCGCATTTATTAAACCCTTCGACCGTCCGTGATAATTACGAGATCCTCGTTAAAGATCACTTAACGCACCTACCCGTTCAAGAAACCACATCCACGTATCCTCTTCTTCTAACTCGACCACGGCAAATGCTAACGGTAGTATATAACCATTACCGTCTTGCGCAGAGGCGATAAGGAGGATCCATTCGAAACGTCCTCGTAGGTGTGTGCCGTCTACAAGCAATATGCGACGAAGTGTATTGCGGTAGCTTCCAATGCATGGGCCAAAACTCCAAAAAAATCTTTGAAACTTACCGTCAAGAGTAAGTTGAAAGGATGTTTGTACATTAGGATCTACCCTCTCCATCTCTTTCACGTAGGCCGGTAGATCAACAAATTGTCCTTCCCAACTTCCTCTAATATCATTAAGGGCAAGCTCTTTTCCCCTCCAAGCTTTTGCATATGAGATTTGCACATTATAAGCTTTTGCAATATCAAACATTATCGACGCCGGTGTGTAGTCGAATCCTTCCATAACTTTATCCCCTACATAATTCGCTACGAAGGAGATTGTTGCATTACGGTGACCGTGCGGTCCGATCGTAGCGGCTCCGCATGTGTGAGTACTATTGAATGTCTTGATTTGGAAAGAATCGAGCCCAGTCAAGTTAGAAGCATGTATTTGCCACGAACAATCGGGTTCGTAGCATCCGGCTGTCACTCGATAACTAGCGGTCCTCAAAGGCGAATTTGAAAGTTTTTCCACCGCGTTCTTTCAATGCTCTTTGAAATGTTTGTTTGTCTAAGATCTCTCAATTTTAAACGCCCAATTCCTATATTCAGTTCCACCTCTTCATCGGAGGAATCGCCTGATGTCTCGACATTTCGTAATCTCCGCCTACTAGGGGATTGTCAATATCTCTCACAAAATTTTGGGTCCTCTTTGATAAACCCATCTGGTTCGCCTTCATATTCTTCTTCTAAGGTATCTTCATTCATGGCGGTGTTCTCGGGTGGTTGACTAGATCCTTCACCGAAGGGGTTCTGATGTGATTGACCGGATCCTTCACAGAATGGATAATGGCGTAGTTGGCCCCCTTCACCGAAGGTGCTCATATGTATGGACATGGGGTTGAGTTACGTAATTCCCATCGATGGCATGGTAGAACATAAGTCTTGAGTAAACCAAGTTGTCCATCCACCGGGGAAGATATGACTGAAATCGTTGGTATCCACCACCCTTTCTGAAGTATAGTCTAACCATTGACTACATTGTTGTGACCCATGCATGTATTTTACTGGGTCATCATACGATTCAATCGGAGCATCGTTTAAAGCAAATGTTGCTTTCCTCTGCCATCGTTTCACAATATAACCGCTATCGCCTAACGGACGATATCGTATACAATTTCATCCTCAAATCTACATGGTGAAATGAATGAGACACAAAATCACCCCGAGATTTACTTGTTCACTTGAATCGAAGGATGACGGTTCCTTAATGATGAATACTTTTATAACGCCCACTTCGGATTTATAAAACTAAATAATGTAGCCAAATCATCGAGTCCAAAATGTCGGCAACCACAAAGCGATTCACTATCTTCATATGAAACTTTGTGGAAACTGCTTCATCCGCCGCAAAACCGACAATATCAGACATTCGCTTTATGAATTGTTCATAAGATTTCAATTGAAATGTTAATAAGCCTCATGCCACCTTCATACAAGCCATCATCGTTTACAAGAAGGCCATCATAGTGACAAAGAAGAGAATCCTCACGTCGTCATCGATACATTTAAGAATGAGAAGGAAGGGTCATAAGACTGATGAAATAAAAGAGAAAAGACGACTATAACTCTTAGTCGATTGCAAATACAATCGATATCGACTCTATTTGAAATCGATATCGATTGTTTATCCAATCGATATCGACTCTATATATAATCGGCATCGACTCTATTTGAAATCGATATCGATTGTTTCTACAATCGATATCGACTCTATATATAATCGGCATCGATTGTATATACAATCGATATCGATTTCAAATAGAGTCGTAATCGGCTCTATACACAATCGATATCGATTATATACACAATCGTCATCGACTCTATTTGGAGTCGATGACGATTGTATGTGATATCGATATCGGATGTATATGGAGCCGATGAAGAAATGCAGGGCCTTCTTCTTCTAAGAGATACTGCATCACTACATAACACTAATAAACTGAAAATGGGGTTAAGTAGGATACCTCTAGTCGCAAGGACAAATTTCAGGGTCTTTTTGCCACAATGAAGAAATGCAGGGCCTTCTTCTTCCAAGCCTCTGTTTTCTTCTTCGAAATAGCAGATCGGAGCAGATCGGAGCAGATCAGACTAAGTAAGGACACTCCGTCTAGGGTTTTACACCTCTAACTTTTTTGCAGATTAAAATGAGGAAGAAGACGATGCTTTGTTTGTTAAAGAAGGTCTTAGAGGGGGGTAATTTGGACTTTTTACTCTCCTTAGGGTCGGCTAGGCTTGGAGCTGGTTTGTCTGGGTAAAAGTGAAACTATAGGGCTTCTAACGTAAAAGGCGTATCTGACAGGGCCGGTCAGGTAAATTTTCCCTTTTTTTTCCCAAACGTTTTCAAATGAGGCAAATTTTCCTTATTTTCCCAATTAAAAAAACCATTTTCATTTCACGCCCTATCGCTGACGTCCAGACGCAGTCAGAGACAATTACAGAAATCAGAAATTTCAAACCTCCAATACAGAAAGGCTGAACATTCCTTTCTTTTTTCTCAAAAATTTGACTAGATCGATTTTGCAGCTAGCAAAGCAAGTATTTCCATTTTTTTATTACTGAAACTGAGTTCCTCGAAGTGCCAACTCTTAACAATAAATTAGTTAGCTTTACAAATGATCATCAATCTTAACTTCATCTCTCTCTCCCTCTCTCTTCAAGAAAGAAGAATAAGGATTCCAAAGACCGTTGGGGCATCAAAGCTCCCATGTGGGCAGCTAAGCTCCTCTCTAAAACCCACCAGTCGGCCACCACCACACTGAAAAAAGCAAAGCATGTTTTGGGGGGAACAAATGGATTTTGTAGTCTTACGAGGGATCTTCTCCTACTCCCCATAATTATTCCCCTCCTTTAAAGCAGTTCTTGCTGTAACCAATATTCAAACTTCAGAAAATATGTTCTTTCATCAGATAAGGGACGACTCGAGTTCATTTTCAGAGTTTATATTAGGTACTTGAACCTTGTACCGTATCCGGTACACAAATCAATCTCTTTCCCTCTATTTGGTCAAAGGAGTCTCAAGGTCCTAAAATCTTTGAGTTTATCTTCAAATAGATTTAGGTGGTTAAAAGGTGCTTCATAGCCTTAAAAAATTTATGATACCGACGTGGACACCCAGTCTCTCAGATCAAAAGTTGCGATGAGATTTCTAAGATAGCTTTATGAAGGACATGATGGTGTTAGATCCTCAATTACAGTAAACAGCAAGCTCTAATGGAAAGCAAAACACCTCTTTAAAAGGCTTTGATACTGTTACTCCACACATAATCATATCAAAGGTTGGATCTGTCGAACAGCATGTCACGTCATTTGATTCTTTATGGGACATGATGAGCCTCACATCTCTCTCTCTCTCTCTCTCTCTCTCTCTCTCTCTCTCTCTATATATATATATATATATATATATGATTTTTTAATTAGTAAGAGTCCTCCGTCAAACTAACTAGTAAGAGTCCTCACATCCCTCCCATCTCTCTCTCTCTCTCTCTCACAGATAATTAGTGTTGGAGAGTATTTTTTTGGGCACTTTAGAAAATAATGCCTCAAAAATAAACTTTTTAGCAAAAAATACCCAACTTCAAAAGTTTTAGAAAAACAATGCTTTCACGGATTTTGAAACTTCAAAATACTGTGAACGCACTATTTTTTCTAAAAAGTTTCTAAAACGTTTGAAGTTGGGTATTTTTTGCCAAAAAGTTTATTTTTGAGGCATGTTTCTCTAATTATCCCTATTTTCTTTTTATCTTAAAGACTAAATTACCCTTATAAAATGGAAGAACATATATTATACCATCGTCTGATATATTGGGTGGAAGTCTAATACTGGATAACCTTCTAATAAATTGGACAGTGGACCATATACTGATTTACTTGAGAGAGCAAACTATGTTTGATAAACTAGACGGCCGTTTGATATACATTGAAGTATGTCTTAAGGATATTTTCACCATTTTAGTGAGAATAGGGGAGAGAATCCTCGATCCAGCACTAATTATTTTCAAGAGAATCCTCCATCACGAATTAGTTTGATGGAGGAATCTTACTTACTAAAAAATCCATATAAATAGGTACAGTCCGGACGTAGCCATGAGGGTTGCGTGCAGATCATCTGAGTACCATGTGACTCATCAAATGGAGGTAAAGGAGGTCAAAAGAAGACTTTTTTTTTAATCACACGCCCTAAGCCTGATCAACACGAAACATGTGTTATTTTGGATTGATCATGTCATGTGGTATGCGATTTGGCATCGGGGTGCTGCCCTCCAGGGCTACATCTAAATGCATTTCCCCAATTTTCTCTCTCTCTCTCTCTCTCTCTCTATACATATATATATATATATATATATATATATATATATATATATATATATATATATATATATATAATGAGAAAATACATTTGAATGCAAGACATGAGCCGTATAATATCATATCATGTGCCATGTGGCATATGATTGAGAATGAGTCACATCCTATAAGGATGCAACTCATATTAGAGGGTCTTCGAAAAAAATTATGTTTAGGACAATTTAACTTTTAAATCCTAAGTTTTGCTTCTTATTTTGCCGCCCAAACATGATGCATCGAAAGTTTTTGACCTTGGACTTAAAATATGAGATTGACCCATCTTTTTTTTTTTTTAAGGAAATGTGATAATATTGCAAGTTAATTTGTAACCTCAAAGTCACAAGCTAGTAATAATTCTTATTCTTTATGGTAGCTGGTCAACCTTGGCATGTTGCCGTGGCACCCTATCCTTGAAATGCATTCCACGTGGCATGTAACTAGTTCAACTTCATGACACAACCATGTATTCAAATGGTGGTCCAAGTAATCCAACTAGGAGACTATCATTAGCATAGTCATAATTTGGCCTAACAGATGATGAAACACTTGAATATATTTAATAATTGTTAAAACCTATACAAAATTATCCATTTTAAAGTGCATTGATGAATCTATTTAAATCCCTAATGAATGTGATTTTTGGGCAACTAGAGCTCTAAATATGAGTTGTTCCTTTGATGACTTAGATTAGTCAAGACATGTGGCCTAAACTTGAGCTGACATGGTTTATATTGAAATGTGTCTTTTTCTAAAACATCAATTTTGTGTTTTTGTGAATCAAAAGGGTCAACAAGTTCATCATATGAGCCACAATTTTCCAAAGATATCAACTCGTATGACTGCCCTATAGATTAGGGCATGGACATCCACTTTCACACCATATAATTGATCAATCTAAGTAGGTCAACTAGCAGCCCATCATTGACACTTATCTTAGTAAAAATTATATCCATTCAAGGATTCTAACCATATGATTGGTGTACTTTCATTTTAATCATTAAAAAAAAAAAATCATCCAATGTGTAATTGTTAGATCACTATAAAATAGAAGATTTTGAAGTACCTATGTTATTTTTGGTAGTTAACAGAATATCGAAAGATATGTCTACTGAAAACATTCTTGTTCTATTGCAAAATAAAATTATTTATCATTTGGGCTTTCATGAAATAATTTGTTTAACATTGGTCATGTGCTATTCTTCCTTGTACGGTTTATGAAGTACTTATGTTATTTTTGGTAGTTAGAAGAATATCGATAATATATATATACTAAGAACGTTCTTTTTACAGTGAAAAGTTATTTATAAATTTAAAAGGACATTTTATATCCCCATATACATGTATGTATATATAGGATAAAATTGCTACCGTGGAGCCAATTGGATGAGGCTCTGTGGCATCCAACCTAGGGATCGGGTTCCACGTCAAAACTTTCCCAATGTCGTTCAATGATTGTCTAATGATAAAATAATGAAAATGAATGATTTTTTATTGTTGAGTTGTTGATTCAAAGTTGAAAATTTTCAATGCATCATGTTTAGTGGATTTTATTGAGATATTTGACTTACAATTTGAAAGGTAAAAGAGATTATTAATTAAAAAAAGGAAAAAATAAAAAAACCTAGGGGAATGATTGAAGGGATAATACCCTCGAATGTAGCAAGAAAATACCCCCTCCAAATGGTTAGATAACGTGGCACGTGATCGCAATATTTACACAACGTCCTCTAAGGGTTCAATTAGTCTCTAAAGTATTTAGAAAAAAATTGAACTTTTTTACCCTTCGAATTAAAAGTTAAATATATTATTTCACTACCAAAATATGATGTATTGTTTTGTTCACCTTTTGATCCAAAACTCAACAATGGAAAGTCACTCGCTCTTTTTTTTGGATGGTTGTTGATTTACCTTGAACAAGTTGACACAACACCTGATCCTCAAATTTTGGATGGTTGTTGATTTACCTTGAACAAGTTGACACAACACCTGATCCTTGGTTTGGATGCTACCTGACACCCAATTGGCTTGAAGGTAGCCTGAAAACGCCACCTTCATAGGTAGCATTCAAGTTATATATATATGGTAATAATCCTCTTACTCGAGTCATGAGATATAATCCCATGACTGGAGCTACCATTGGATAGATATCACATCAGATTGATCTTTTAAATCGTTTGATGTGACATGCAACCAATAGGAGCTCGAGTCATAAACTTATGTCCATTGACTCGAGTTATATAATCATTATATATATATATATATATATATATATATATATATATATATATATATATATGGTAATAATCCTCTTACTCGAGTCATGAGACATAATCCCATGACTTGAGCTACCATTGGATAGATATCATATTAGATTTATCTTTTAAATCGCTTGATGTGACATGCAATCAATAGGAGCGCGAGTCATGGACTTATGTCCATTGACTCGAGTTATATAATCATTTCCTATATATATATATATATATGTGTGTGTGTGTGTGTGTGACACATTTGATTGGGGTCCATGGCCTGACACCAGCTCTAACAAGAATATAATCCACTTATCCAATAAGAATCTTACGAATATCGCTGATCTACAAATCGTTTGATTGACGAAATACAACTACTCCCTCATTTAATTCACTCTTAAAGGATATCAAATCTCTGAGAACTCATAGATTTATTCTAGTGATTTTTTTTATAAATTTGATCTAAAAGATTAGTGGGAGTCAAAATTTCAGAGCACTCAACAACAGCTAAAATGCATGCAATAGTACCCTCTTAAAGCGGACTACTACTCTGACCCTCAAAATATCTCTTCTACTCTGTTATATAACTATTCAAAAGGTTTGTCGATTATATATATATATATATATATATATATATATATATATATATATATATATAGAAAGAGAGAGAGACAGTGGCTTGTGAATAAGCGCTAGAAATCATAGATGATATATGCATTTGAACCAACTTAGTGTTACGTGGCACATAACTCGAGAATTAAGTACCACAATAACTTCTCCGCTCAAGTTCGATGAAGACAATCTAAAATAAATAGGTATAACTTACGAGCATGTGCCATGTGGCACGCCATCTAGCATTGGAGTGCATGTTCACTGCCATGCACCTGAATACATATACATGTTCCCATTTTCCCTATATATATATATATATATATATATATATATATATATATATATATATATATATATATAGAATATTTTCCACTTCTAACATTTGGCTTATTACCACATAGGGTCCGAAGCGCTTGTCTTTTTCAATTTTTTTCAAACCTAAGTAAATAGGGTCTGAATATCTAATATGTGCTAAATTCAATTTTAATAAAAACTTAATTAGACAAAAATGCCCTTAGGTCCCATAAGACTCTTATGAGACCGATCAGTCCCATAAACTACTCAATTCATTATAAGACTAATCGATAACATATGAGAGTGATCGATCAACTATAAGACTGATTGGTCTTGTATGAGTCCAATCGATCGATCACTTATGAGACTGATCAATCCAGTATAAGATTGGTCGGTCCTATGTGATTCCAACGATCGATCTCATGGTGGACTCATCAGTCTCACATGGGACCCGCTGATTCGTCCCATATGGGACCTAAGGGTATTATCGTCTAACCTATTATTCACTTATATTAAATTTCAGCACATTCAAATATTTGGACCGAACTTTCTTACTTGTAAAAAATATGAAAAGCTGAGGTGGGGCTCTTTTAGGCAATAAGCAAATATGTTGGACCTTGTCAAGTAAAAAGTAAAAGTTGTGACCCTGTTGGTTCATCTGCCCAAGATTTATATGTATATCCGGCCACACATAAACTTAAACATATGACAACTTGCTTCTATATATGGAATATGCAATCAACTGGTACACAATAGTACACTGATTATGACTGTTCATGGCAGACAAACACATGAAGCAGCTAAAGAGTTCGTATTACGCGCAAGACCAGACCATCGGTCGCTGAAGTTTGACCACTGTGATAGAAGATTGTTGACTCGTTAGCACCCTTGGTTCCAATCAGTCATGGCGGCACGTAGGGATGCAAGTTCGGGTACCCAACCCGAAACCGAATTTCTCAGTTTTTGGGTTGGTTCATCCAGAACCGATTCTGGCCTAACTAAATTGGTTCCGGGTACCAAATTAAACTGGGCTTATCTCATAACTGAATCCGAACCGAAACCTGAAAAATTTAGGGTTTTTTTCGGAGTTTGGTTTCGGGCTTTTAATTATTTTCATATTTTTTAGCTACTTTTTTTTGTCCTATTTTTTCATAATCGGTTTGGTTCGGTTCGGTCCGGAATCGAGTTCTGGCCGGTTTGGTTCTTGTGGTTTTTGAGTCAAGTCCTGTATCCCTAGTGGCATGTAATCTCCACCATGTGATGTTTGTCGAATTCTCTTATGATGTTGAGATTCTCTTGATGTGCTAATTCTCTAACATTCAAACTTGATGAAATTTGAATTCTTCCTCAATATTCAAATCCTGATGATTCATGATGTATGAATCTTCTTTCATTTATATTTCATGAAAATTTGCATTGGTTAATAATGTACAGATTCAATGAAATTCAAATTCTTTAGTGATCTACGAATTCTCCAACGTTCGAATTTGGTGAAATTCAAAAATTCATCAGAGCGGTTGAACTTTTAATAATGTTGGCTTAAATAATTATATGCGGGTCAATGTCACTACTGAAAGGTCAAAAGTTATATCTTCATTGATTTCACACCGATAAATATTTGGGTCTCCCTTATGTTTTCAACGGTATTTGATGTAATAGTTTAATTGGATAGGCAAAGGACAGTTGACTTGCACATACCCGATGGCCCAGAGCTGCCCTCTAGAGCAATAATGGTATGTAATTTCCATCCCTCGATCATGATCCAACGATACAAATTGGTTCACTTTATTTGTTAGCAGCATAGATTGAAATCTTGGATTTCTGAGTTGTCTCGGACAGCCCTAATATCGAGACGTATCGCATCTCCGCAAGATGAGATACCTCACTGTTATTCCATGTTGCAAACATTTGGGATCAATCTAAACAATTCAAGTGATTGTTCATGATTGGAATACATATCTGTAAAAGAATCAAACATATAAATCAATTGTATACCGTTCGATCAAGGATCTTTAATATCACCATTTGAAAAATAGTGATACTAGTGTGCATTGATTTGGGTACACCATAATAGTCATTAACGAGATCATCACATAGATAGGACACGGTAAGATAAAATAGTGTAGCGTATACAAATAGAATGGACAGTATATTTTCAATAGTGTACAAGCCTAACACCCTATATTAGGGATGCAAGTTTTGAACCGAACACCAAAACTGAGGCTCTGAAACAAATTGAACCGCACCGAAAACCGATTCAAGCCGAACCGAACTAAACCGAATTGAACCCCAATTAGGTTTGGTTTCGGTTTGGGTGGCTCGAAACCGAAAACCAAGGGGGTAGGTTGAGTAAACTGGAAAAAAACTGAAAAAACCAAAAAAACCCAAAAACCCAAAAAAATACATAAAAAAAAAAATAAAAAGTAGGTATTTTACCTACATTGAACTGAACCAAACCGAACCGATCTGAATCTATTTCGGTTTCAGTTTAAGGAAAAAAAAACACATACTGAACCAACCGAATGGGTTTCGATTCGGTTTCAATTTGGGGTGTACCGAACCGAACACCGAAAAATTTGGGTTCGGTTCGATACATTGAACTTGCATCCCTGCCCTATATAAACTAAATTTGGGTTCGGTTCGATGCAAATTTCCCTAAACTAAAATATAAAACTAATATTTTTTAGAGTTAGTCTACAATGGGTGTCCAGTCATCATGAGTGGAAATCACAGTCCACATGTCCCCATGACTAAGTGACTCACACGGATTTCCATGCATTGGAAGTTCGTGTAAGGCACTCACTCCAAGGACTTGTGGACACCCATTGTAGACTAACTCTATTTTATTTTGGGAAATTTGTATTTTCGGCCCTACAAATTTGCTTATTTGCAAAAACGGACATATAGTTTGAAACTGTGCAAAATAAGCCAGCTCCAAGCCAAGCCGTTTCTACTTCAGCATCCACATGTTTTTTCGTTATATATTTGTTTATTTTTCATTTTTTTTATTGTCCATTTTTTCAGTTCCGACTATAATAGCGCTCGCTTATAATTGCGGGTCGTGATACTCGATATTTTAAGCGCTATTTTACGATAACAGACGATATTTTATGATTGCGATCGCTAACATATGATAGATTTTAGGATACGAAGAAAAAAAAAGAGATTACTGTGTTTATTAGTTAGTGATCTGTCAAAAATATAAGAAAATAAGACATAAGTAAACAAAAAAAAAAAAAAAAATTAAAAAACTCGCTAACATACCGCTATCTTAAAATTGCGGTCACTTATAAAAATATATATATATATATATATATATATATTTTTTTTTTTTATAAGATATCGACCGATATTTTAAGATATCGCCCACTATCCTAAGATAGTGGCCAATATTTAAAAAATAATAATAAATAAAAATAAAAAATTTATAAGTATAGCGGCCACTAACATACCGCTAACTTAAAAAAAAAAAATTAATTAATTAATTAATTTTTATAAGACATCGGCCGATATCTTATAAAAAATAAAAATAAATTTTTTTTTTTTTTTTTTTTTTAAGTTAGCGGTATGTTGCCGGCCGCTAACTTATTAAAATTTTTTTTTTTTTTTTTTTTTTAAAGATATCTAAAATATTATTTTTATTTTAATATCGGCCGATAACTTATAAGATATCGGCCGATGTCTAAAATATCGGCCGATAACTTATAATATCGGCCAATATCTTATCATATTGGCCGATAACTTATCATATCGGCCGATATTATAAGTTATCGGCCGATATGATAAGTTATCAGCCGATATTATAAGTTATCGACTGATATTTTAGATATCTTAAAAAAAAAAATAAAAAAAAAATTTAAGAATTTTTTTTTCTTTTAAGTTAGCCGCTAACATATCGCCAACTTAAAAATAAAAAAAATAAAAAAATAAAATAAAAAAAATTCTAAAAAATTCTAAAAAAAATATCGGCCGATATGATAGATATCGACCGATATTTTATCATATCGTCCGATAACTTATAATATCGACCGATATTATAAGTTATCGGCCGATATAATAAGATATCGGCCGATATTATAAGTTATCGGCCAATATTTTAGATATCCTTAAAAAAAAAAAAAAAAAAAAAAAAAAAAATTATTTAATAAGTTTGCAGCCGCTAACTTTAAAACCAAAATTTTTTATTTTATTTTTATTTTAAATATCGGCCGTTAAGATAGCAGGCGATATCTTAAAATATCGGTCGATATTTTATAAAAAAAAAAAAAAAAAATTTTTTATAAGTGACCGTAATTTTAAGATAGCGGTATGTTAGCGAGTTTTTTTAATTTTTTTAATTTTTTTTTGTTTACTTATGTCTTATGTTCTTATATTTTTGACAAATCACTAAATAATAAACACACTAATATCTTTTTTTTCTTCGTTCCCTAAAATCTATCATATGTTAGCAATCGTGATCATAAAATATCGTCCGTTATCGTAAAATAGCGTCCAAGATAGCGCTTAAAATATTGAGTACCACAAACCGCAATTATAAGCGAGCGCTATTATAGTCGGAATTGAAAAAATGGATAATAAAAAAAATAAAAAATAAACATATATATATATATATATATATATATATATATATATATATATATATATATATATATATATATATATATAGGCTTGGCTTGGAGCTGGCCTATTTTGCACAGTTTCAAACTATAGGGCCGTTTTTGCAAATAAGCAAATTTGTAGGGTCGAAAATGCAAATTTCATTTTTATTTTTATGGTGCTTCTTGAGAACGAATCCAACCATCATCTCATCTCGTTGAGGCGCGAGATGCGAGACATCTCATCTTGGGAGAGATTTCAAGCCATGGTTTGCAGTAAATGTTACTTCATGTCAATTCGTAGTATTAAGCTAAAAAGTTATCATTTCATTACCTAGCATCATATGGTTATTTGTCCACTACCACCTAGAGTTGTCAAGGGGTTAGGCCAAAATTTGCCCCCCAAAGAAAAAATAGAATATGTCCGATCCGACTTGACCCAATCAGACCGGATGGTGCAATCCGACCCGAGTCAAGTCAAGTTTATGTGTTCGACCGGATAAAATATCAAGTTAATATTGGATCAACCCGATCCCTTGACAGCTCAAAAACCATCATCAGTATCACTACTACCACTACCACCACCACTAAAACGGTCGGGATATAGTTTGTTCAATGAAAGTATTAAAATGCTAAAGACTACATTTTGATAGTGATTTTTCTATATTTCATTAATGGAGAGAAGCCTCTTTAAATAAGTGAAAACAATCAGGTAAAATCTCCAAAAGATGTTTAAAATTCAAAATATTTCCCATAACATTTATCTAAATATTTCTCAATCTCAATTAATATAATCTTGCCTGAAACATAAGATACACATCATATATGTGTATCTTTCTTTCAATCTTAAATATTATCTATTACCTTCTCGCAATCACATCTTCCTTTGAAGAAGCAACATGTGATTGGTTATATAGAATCTTTGCTCTTGATCTTATAACGTGAATTGAATAGCCCGTAATGACCGATCATACTTGCTAGTGGTCACCTTCTATCTGTGATATCCATCATTGTCGCATCCTGCTCTTTGTTGAATCTGTCGGAACTGATGGGTCATTAAATTAGGTCCGTCATGATCTCTCCTAAATGCTTACGATGCAGGATCATGTGGCTTGAAGAAAACCCTCATTGGAGAAGTCTTTTATATATATATATATATATATATATATATATATATATATATATATATATATATATATATATATATATATAAGAGATTGTGTGACATGAATGTATGGACCAAGGGAGGTTGTAGAGATAAAATAAAGCATGCAAATTTATTAGAAAAAAGAAAAGAAAATTGAGAAGTGAGCAGAGAGTGCACCACTCAATACTATGGACGGTCTGTTCACGAGATTGGAGTCTGTCATATCTCTGATACCATATTGAAACTCTAAATACAATCGGTTAAGATCTCCAATGGATCTTTAAAATTTAAAATGCTTCCCATAATACTTATCTAAATATTTATAAATTTCAATTAATATAATCTTATCTAAAATATAAAATACACATCACATCACATATATGTATCTTTATTGCAATTGTAAATACATCCTAAATATTCTCTATTAGAGAGGTCCAAATTTGTACCAGCCTAGGATATTTCTTCACTCACAAAAATAATACAAGTGGCTATCAACAACAATAGCAACCACAACACTACTTTTTAATACTATTAAAATGCAATTGCCAAGTACCCAAGTCACCAAAGAAGACAAAGACGGCCTCATTGGTCAATCATGGGCCCTACGCACCACCTACTGCCAGCGTATGAGATTCGCAGAAAACCCACAGCCCACGGCATGCGGCGTGTGGAAGGAATTTCGAAAACGAGTAAGGCAGCGAAGGCGACAGAAGAATCAAATCCCACGTCACGAACCCTGGTCCGTGGTCGGGCCCACCACTTCTCTTTCTCTCTCCTCTCCATCTCTCTCTACACGGAAAACAACAGACGACAAAGATCTCACTCACCCCACTTTATTTTTTGTTTTTATCATTGTGTGTACGGTCCGTGTGAAACATTGTGCATGCTGTGGATTCTTTTGGGATATGGATCCCATGCCAAATAAAGAATCCAACATCAACTTAACCGGTTTGACCGCTTTCCCACTCACTCAAATTTTGATGGTCTTGAGATTCGGGCCAGTCTGGTTTTGATGAGATCCATGGATGGAGTTGGTTAAATATACGGTTGAAAGTTGATTGCAACACATTTAAAGGGGCTTTATGATGTTTTCTTTATAGCTTAAGGCGCTTCATAATCTTGAGGTCATGAATCTCGTGTAAACTAGCTTTTGATTCGGATAAGTAGTCCACATAGAGACTAGGGCTCTCAATGAACCAGGCTGGCCTGGAGTTAGTTTGAACCTCACCCGAAAGCAAGGGCACAATCAGGGATTTTTATTAGTGACGACTACAAATGATAAATATAATATTAATAATTATTTTATTATCGATTTGGAGGCTTTTACATCATAGATTTAGGGGCTTAATGATTTATATACAAACAAATGTTTTATAAGAATCATACTTAATAGAAACTCAAGACTAAATGGGGGCTTGAGCCGATTTAGGGGCTTCTACATCATAGATTTGGAGCCTTATATATAAATAAATGTTGTCTAAAAATCGTACTTAATATAAACTCTAGAGTTAAATGGGGCCTTAAACCCCCACACCCTTCTATGTAGCTACGCCAGTGCCCAGAAGTAGCAAGCTTTTGGGAGGGTAAGCCCATCCCAGCCTGAGATCTGACTTGGGCTAAGCATAATCTGACCTAGGTACCTACACGCTCAATTATATATATATATATATATATATATATATATATACAATAAATTTTAGTTAAAGAAAATTGTACAAAAATGCCTTGAGTTGAACAATTTAGCTTTTGGCCTAAAATGTAACTAAAGAAAAAAGCCCTATGCTTAGCTCGAATCCGGTCTAACCTGCTAGGGCTGGGCTGAAAAATATCCTAACCCAGGTTAGGGCCGGGCCGAGTTTAAGCCTAATTCGACCTTAACCCGGCCCGTAGAGAGCCTTAATTGATATAACCATTGGTTTTTAAGATACAAAGTGATTATTGAGGACTCGAATTTGCGTCTTCAAACTTGATAAAATATGTGCATCATGTGACACAAATTTGGATGGTGCATGTGTACACGTAGTCAATAGTCTTATATTCCGGCCGTACATAGATTTCTAACATCCGCAAAATCCGGGCAGGTGCGCTTTTCAACTTGCCGGCAGTACCCATAGTACACGGCTTGTATGCATAATACAAAATCTATATGATAATCCCAGTTGCTTCTTCTTATCTTCCTCGAAGGCAGCCTAGATGGCAAGGGTAGTCATGACACGTGACCCACCAGCCATCCATGGTCATTGCACAGTCCTAATTGCAATATTTTATGACACGTGGCATTCGTCAATTGTTGCAGAGAAATTGACAGTTGGACTCTGGGTCAAGTACAGTAGCCATGAACCCCTCCATGTCCGGAGGAATCTCAACTTAACATATTGTCAGGAATTATGGCTTCTTCCACATGGGATTCGGGTGCCTTCTTGTCTGTAGGACCCATAGAATGTTGGTCTACTCAAAGTAATATGGCAAAAGCACCATCTATGGTGCTTGGGCTCATCTTCACCGTACACGTGGTGAGCCATCATGTAAATTGAATTCATCATCAGAGTCTTATCTCATCTGTTTCGAGTTGACTTTTCGAGCCTTGTTTCTCAATTCGTTTGTAACCAATGTCAAGTTCTTTGAAACTTCGCAATCATTTTTTCGTCTCTTCTCGCAGCTTTCCTTCATATCTTCAATTGGTCTTCTTCTTCTATTTTCTTTTGGCCTCCCATGAATATGTCCAAATTATGTCAAGCGACACATCATCCGAATCCGATAATGTTCAAAAATTTTGACAGAGTCAAATTCCAATAACCTCATCAGTGCAATCTTTCTTGTTCTAACCATCGTTACTTAGTTCGTTGATTCGCTTGATTTGAATTTGAGTCGCAATTTGTTGTTTTCAAATGATTTCAATATGCCCTTGTACAACATTAAATGAATCTAATTTGCAATAATTAATCTGACAATTCACTTGTTATGCCGAATTCGATTATGTGGGGAAGGGAGCGGGAGCGAATTTTCATTTACAAGATCTTGATTGGACATTCAACTATGATTATGAACGAGGTTAGATCGATATTATTAGCGTACGGCAAGGTATAAAAAATTAGTTGATACTGATACGTATCGCTCTGATACATATCGATATCGCTGATTTCAGTCGATATGTTTCAGTTTCGATCGAGGTTTTAGTTTATTTTTTCTTTTAATTGGCCGATATGTATCGGCCGATTTGTATTTACCTCGAGCAAACTGATACCTGAGATCAATACCAATTTTAATACCTTAATGCACCGTATAGATGATCGAACCACCATCATCGATGCCGGCTCCGGGTATACAATATATTAATTTAATTTAATTATTGTAAGATGTAGGGTCCACTAACATTCCCTATCGCTAAAAGGACAGATGGATCCACCTTGACACACCACCATAGAAATATTTTAAAATTTTGTTTGTATATTGTCGTATTATAATTCCAAAAATCTTACAACCTAACCTACTAATAAAAATCAAGATTTGAGAGATCTAGCGTGTGCTTCTTTTTGGACAGGCATCAGACACGTGTTTACCTTATGCGTCACTCGTGAGTTGTGCCTAGAGATTAAGTTTTGAATGGAACACGGAAACCGAACCGAAAACTAAAGCTCCCAAATAAAACCGAACCCCAATTCGATTCGATTTGGGTGGCTCAAAACCAAAAATCGAAAGGGTAGGTTGAGTAAATAAAAAAAAATGAAAAAATCGAAAAAGCCGATAAATATACATTAAAAATAAAATAAAAATGTAAGCATTTACCTATACCGAACCGAATCAATTTCGGTTTTAGAAAAAAAAAATATACCAAACCGAATCGAATGGGTTTTAGTTCAGTTTTTGTTTGGGGTGTACTGAATCAAACACCGAAAAATTAGGGTTCGATTCAGTTCGGTACACCAAACTTGTACACCGAACTTGCATCCCTAGTTGTGACTAGTACTTCTATAATATAAAGAGCTTGTATTAAGTGTACAGCCCCATACATGTTGGTTGATGCACGGGTCATACTACTATACATTCTTCTACTTATTAAGGTTGTGTTTGGCTTAGCTCTGACTCTGGCAGAGTGTTATTAAGACCAAAAGCATTTGGTATAGCAGCTCTTTGCCCCATTTACTTTAGAAGGAAATTATTGTAAGTGAAAAAATGAGCTCTGAGCAAATAAAACCTGCTAAGGTGAGGAGCTAGAGCATATGCTATAATAGTGCAGACGAAACATAGCCTAAGTGATAGCTTTGACGTTCGATAATTCACTACTTACTGTCTCTTCAGGTAGGTTCAGCTTGGTGCATTCGCCAAATTTTATCCGCAAAGTCCCATTTCCCATTTTTACACTAAATGATCATATTTTTATTGTTTAGTTCCCTATAATCGGTCTCTGAAATCCAATGTTTATATCTATGTTACTTAATTCGCTGGCCGACCCATAGAACTGGAAATTAAATACCACGAATTTAATTAGACAACGCAGTAAATATCACCTGAGCAACAAAGTCATTAAACTGAAAATTTATATTGGGAGTTGCAAGGGCGCAAAGATAAATTACACTTGTTAGAAAATTTAAAGTGTTCAATTGATGGAGTCTAATATCTTCTTATAAAGTCTGATTATTTATTTGAGGCATGTGGTAATAATAAGCTGCTAATTTTTACTTTGAATTGATTGAAAATATATGCTATGAAGCATAAATTAGGCTATCATGGCCTATCTGCATAATTAGAATAGCTACATTCGAGTTCTAATTTATTTATCTTCTAAAACACTATAACGTATAAAAGGACAATGATGAACACCAACCGGTTGAACCTTATATGGTATTCAAAAGAATGGTTAGTTTGTTATCATAAAAAATAAAAAAACAAAAAAACTAGTTAGTCTACAAATGACAATATGAGGTGCACAGACTTCCGATACTTGGAAGTCCGTACACATCATGCAGCCACACGGATGTGTGGATTGCTTTAATGCACATGATGGGTGCATACTCATTGTTAGGGCTGTGCATTTTTTGGACCGAACGGATCAAATCGATCAAACCGATCAAACTGGACCGAATCACCGGGTTTGGTCCAGCTTGGGTTTGGTTTGAAAAAAAGGAAAATCGAAAAGTTTGGTTTGGTTTCGGTTCCAAATCTCCCCAAGCCTAAACCAAATCGAACCGAACCGAATTTAGTTTGTATATATATATATATATATATATATATATATATATATATATATATAGGCGGGGATTTTGATTAATTTTAAAGGGCATTTAAATAAAATGCATATTTTTATATAAAACCCTAGCGTTGTCTTTAGCCTATTCCTAAATCCTAAAGCGGTAAAGTAGAACTTATAGAAAATTGATTGAGAAGTTGAGAAAATTTTGATGTACAAATAAAACTTATAGGAAAATCGAAACCGACCGAACCAAACCGAACCGAAATGAATTGGGTTGGTTTGGTTTAAGAGTTGGACGGTTTAGTTTGGTTTGAAAATCTAAAAATCAATTAAGACCGATTTAATTTGTGATTTTAGTCGAAAACTGACCAAATCTAACTGAATACACCCCTACTCATTGTAGACTAACTCTTAAAAGAATTTAAGATCCTTAGATGGAAGGAATTTTGATAGGCCACGCCAACAAGTGAATGTGGAAGCTGACAAAGTCAAAATTCTTCCGTATCCGAGCGTTATAAATTTTGTTCAATCTCCAGGAGATGTTCTGCCTTTTCTCTTAAATAATCTATAGAATTAGAAAGAGATATTTCAGGTTTAAACATAAATTATATCCCTCTAATTTAGGTTCTTAAGCAGTCTCTCTACCTAGTAAATAAGATCGTACGATCTAAGACGCATTAGCCCAGTTGGTACGTTCTAATTTTCCACGATGTTTCTCACTTTTGACTTTACAAGGTTTGGGTTGGGTTTTGTTACTTAGCCTTTACCACTATAATTGGTGCTCCCTTACGCTGCTCCGCAACTGTACGTCACATGCATATGCACGCTTGCTCCTCGACTCTTGAGGCTGTCTCGGCCGAATGACTGTTTAAAAAAAAAAAGATCTTATGATCTAATAAAGGAGTAATTGACCAGCACACAACCACTACCTTTGTTCCTTTGGGATATTATGAATACCGGGTACGGCTGTCAATGGGCTGGGTCAGGCCTTTGCATTGCCCTGGCCCTAGCCTTAGGCAAGCCTTAATATGGTCAACCTTAGCCTTTGCCATAGCGGGCTTTAGAACATTGTCATTTTTATCTCCTTTGGTTGTTCTTATGCTATAAATATATATTGATACTTATTATTAGATAATTGTAAATAAAAAGTAGAATATGAAATATGAAAGATGGATAGCTCTATTGTTAAAATTACTAATATCTATTAAAAATGATCTAACAGAGAAAGAAGGGTACATTTAGTGTCAAACATTATATATATATATATATATATATATATATATATATATATATATATATATAACACGTTGTTAGAGACAGGCCTTGCCTTATCTTGGCTCTGTCATATATTGATTTCATGTGACATACATCACTTTTGGGGGTGTGTGGAATCAAGATGTGACAGTCTGATATGTGCACCATAATCTCAAGGTCTATTGTGTGGAAGTCTGGGATGAAAATCGATCTCCATCATCTATCATCTGATTTTAAGGTAATCAACGATTTTTTTTTTTTGTGAAAGAGCGTGTGCTAGCTCTTCAAAAAAAAAGGGGTGTGAATAAAGTCACCCCTTTTAATATTTCTCCTTTATCCCTATATTATTTGTTTAATTACTTATATACATTTGATAAATCGGCCCTTCTACGTACTCCCAAGTGTAAATGAGTCTATCTCTTCCGTTCAAAAATAAAATAAATGAGTCAATCTCTTTATGCTAAAATGGTCAAAGTTTAGCTACTGGACATCTGTTTATAGCCCTGCAAATCAGTGAAAAAACATCTCTTCAGCTTTATCCCTTCTCTTTAGGGAAATGATCAAAATTTCGGTAATTTTCGGTTTCGGTGGGGACTGAAACCGAAAATTTAGCCGAAAACTTCAACATTGTCCAAAAATTACCGAAATTTGTAATTATTATTTCGGTGGGGACCAAAACCAAAACATTTCATCCGAAATTTTGACATTGCAGCCGAAATTTTGAGCCATGCTTTAGGGCCACTTGAGAGTGACTGAGCATATATAAATGATAATAAAAATGCCTTCTTACCTATGGCTTTCTTTATCTATAATTATATTATGGGACAATATTATATGGAGGGCAGATTTTATGTAGACAAAGTACAAACAGCTAATGTGGCGCTTCACAATTGATTATATGTGCGATGGGACTCAATTAATATAAGTCGATGCAGCTAATTACGTTGTGCCACATCAACCGCTTGCACTTTGTCCTAACAAATCTATCTCCGTTTATAATTTTCCTTACCTTATGTGGCTTACCAAGATATATAGTCACAATCTATGTTACTTAATTCACTCATGCACCTAATAAATTGCAATTTCAGTGCAGTGAACCAGTTTGCAATTCAATTCTATCCGATTTTCTATGACAATGGAATTTATTAGTTAATGATAGCTATTTTATTTTATTTTAAAACAAAATTTGAATGACATAGAGAAGATATTTGAACTTTAGACTTTATACTTTTGAAGTTTTATAACAAATCAAATGATCATTTATATATTTTTTTATCAAAGAATGCAAATTTATATTATAAAATAAATAAGATTTTAACTCATCTTACCCTAAGCGAATCAGATTTGCTTGACAGAAGCGAAGTATGAACCCGAATTTGAACCAAGTAAACCAAGTAACTTTGAAACTCACAGTCCTAAGATACATACAGAAATTCTATGAGTTTTCCAAGCGATCTTCCCTCTCATTTCTTTAATTAATATTTGAGAAACCCACCACCATATCCACAAGACGAGAATCACATGAAAAAAGTAAAATTAATCGAAGTCCTCTCCGTCAACATCAAAATTCCTTTCGATTTCGCCACACCTAAGACCCACCACCCTTCCTACCACCTTCTCCCTTTTAATAAGATAGATAGAATCATAGAAATCTAACCTGAACAACATATGGGTCCACGCTAGGGCTGTCAACTGGTTGGGACAACCCGATACTTGACCTACACTAGCAGAATTTTTTTATTGAATCAGCCACATAAATTTGACCTTCCGACGCGACCTACGGTTGCAGGTCGCGTCAACTAAGAGGTGAAGTCAGGTCAGGTTGACTCGACTCCACCTGAGAGTTTCTCTATAAAACTATGAAAAATTGGAGTTTTGTTTGGTTCGGGTCCGGCTTCCTAGTCGGATTAGGTTGGTTCAGATGCACTATTTGATCAAGTCGGGTTAGGCATATGTAATATTTACATTGGGCATGCAGCCAAAATTTTGGCCCTAGATTTACTTATGGATCAAAATTTCAAAAGAAAACAATACGCATCAATTTTGAAGGACTTATACCAAAAAAAAAAAAAAAAAAAATTCGAAAGACATCAAGTCAATATATTATCTGTATTTGGCCCATATATATTAATATGTATGGGCCGATACAGACCAGTGGATTGTCGAAAACCAATACGAAACAACAACTTTGGAGCTGGCCAATAAGTATCGGAAAACCAAGATTTTGATAATTGGTCCCATCGCCCCGCATACAAGCATTACGGGAATATTTAGTGTTGGACCCACGACCATTTTCATATTATATTTATATAAATCTATGACTTTGAAATTTAATTGAATAAAAACAAAGAATAATGTTCACGTCACTCATTGAAATTTAAAAAGAGATTAGTGTTAGAGGACAACCTAATCGAAAACTCGTATCAATTAATCATCATATTAGAATATGCTAATTTTTGACTTCATATGTTTTAGGCTCCGTTAGGGGTTCAAACGGATCAGGTTCATTACGAGTTCAAGGAAAACCTGAACGGGAGATGTTAGCTATTTTTTTTTTTTTTCTTTTGATTAATCACGCTAAGGTTAGAGGGGCCTCACCCTTATCATAGAAAGAAAGGAAAACATAAGTACATGACCTTAGCCAAGTCTACAGGAGCCAAGTGAGCCAGCAGTTCACCCAAGGCAACCTGGGACCGAGCCGAGGAAGGATCCAAATAAAAAAAAAAAAAAAAAAAAAAAAAAAAAAAAGAAAATTAGAAAAATAGAAATTTTGGACGGTCACCCCTAGACATAATGTCCCAATTCCTTATACAATCATGAATGAAGTATGGATGAAGCATACCCAGACTCTTAGCCCATTGAAGGGATTTGATGACGATCTGATCAGATAAAGAAGAGGCCGTCAAGACTGAAGATTCTGTTATTGCGTTCTTTCCAAAGCAACCAGAGAAAAGCGAACAAGAGGAGACCCCAGACTCCTTTGGCTATGAGGGGATGGCCGGGAATAAACCAAGATCCGACTAGCTCTACAACCGAGAAAGGCAAGGCCCAAGATATTCCGAACCATCGAAAAATAGAGTTCCAAATTTGAGAAGAGTAAGAACAGTGAATGAATAAGTGAGCACTGTTTTCCAAATCCTTGAAGCATAACACACATCTGTTAGGGATTTGGAAACCTCTGCTTTGAAGGTTGTCTACTGTTAGGATTTTATCCATAATAGCGAGCCAAACGAAGGTGATAGATCTGAGAGGAGCCTTGGATTTCCAAATCCACAACCACGGAAACCTTGGGGTGACAGTCGTGGTAAGAAAGCGGTAAAGGGATTTGACAAAAAAAGAGCCATCTTTGCCAAGGGACCAAATCGGACGGTCTGACAAATTTGGATTAGGAAATAGAGTGGAATCCAACTCCCCCAGCAACTCCGCCAATTCCCGGATCTCAGAATCGTATAATCTGCGCGAAATCGGCACCTTCCAAAACATATTTGCCTGCTGGCTCAATACTGCGACGTCTATTACTGAGGCATTCTTTGAGGTAGCCACATCAAATATCAATTTAAACCGATTCTTTATCGGAACTTTATACTTCCACACATCCTTCCAAAAAAGAGTATTTGCCCCGTTTCCCACAGAAATGATAGCACCCAATCTGAAAATATTTTTCCTATCATTGATAGCTCTCCAGATGCCCGATCCCGATCTCCTAGGGGCCTCTTTGATCTCCCAAACACTATTGTCTGAACCATATTTAGCAAGTAGAAGTTGGCGCCACATACTTTCCGGTTCCGTCTGGATCCTCCATAGTCATTTAGCTAAGAGTGCATTATTGAAGTCTTTCAAACTAATAACTCCCAAACAATCGTCGGCTATATTTCTACAAATAAGACGCCAATCGACCAGGTGCACTTTACCTTTCTCGTCTGTCCCTTGCCAAAGAAAATTCCTAAAAATTTTCTCTAATTTTTGTCTTACCAAAGCCGGACAAGGAAAGAGGGACATATAAAAGACAGGGAGCGCCGATAACGTCGATCTAATGAGAGTGAGACGGCTCGCTAATGAGAGATATTTTCCTTTCCACCCATCTAACCGTTTAGTCGATCTATCAAGTGAAACTTGCCATAACTTTTTACCAGGGAGATGGGGTCCGACAGGGAGGCCAAGGTATATGAAGGGAAGAGAACCCGATTTGCAGCCCAAGCCACTAGCCAGAAAATCAACTATGTCTTGATCCCAGCCGATTCCAACTAACAAAGATTTAGCTAAATTGACCTTAAGGTCAGACACTGATTGAAAGAGGAGCAAATTTTTTTTTACCATTATCAGTTCCTCCGGGCTTCCGTTGACAAAAATGGCAGTGTCGTCGGCATAAAGGAGGTGGGATATAGGTAAGATGCCTCTAGCTATCTCGAAACCTTTAAACAACTTCAAATCAGTAGCACGGTTCAGGAGAGCGTGGAGGGCTTCCGCTACAATGAGGAGCAAGAAGGGGGATAAGGGATCCCCTTGACGAAGCCCTTTCTCAACCGGGAAGAAGCCCTCAATCGATCCATTAACGATGACTGACATCCATACTGAGGAAATGCAGCCCTTTATCCATCTTATCCAACTAGGACCAAATCCCATCCTAGAAAGCATGTATAGTAAAAAATTCCAATCTACATTATCATAGGCTTTCTTAAGGTCGATTTTAAAAATGAAGCCTTGCTTCTTTTTGCGGTGATAACTATCGACACATTCGTTGGCAATAAAGACATTGTCCATAAGTTGACGTCCCTGAAGGAAAGCCGATTGAGTAGGAGAGATCAAGAGGGGAAGGACTTTCTTGAGCCTGTTGGCAAGGACTTTCGCTAAAATCTTATACACTCCATTGATGAGGCTGATAGGTCTAAACGTGTTCACATCAACAGCTCCGTCAGATTTTGGGATCAAAGCGAGAAGGGTCGCATTCATGTCACGACTGATAATTCCCCTCTGATGGAATTCTTTAAAAACATTACACAGGTCCCCTTTAATAACACTCCAACTTTTCTTGTAGAAAGCGAGGTGGACACCATCTGGACCAGGGGCTTTATCCCCGGCCAGATCAGAAACAGCGGCCTTGATTTCGTCCTCCGAAAACTCTGATTCAAGGCTCGAGGAGTCTTGTTGGGAGAGAGATCTGAAAGCCAACCCATCCAGCTGCGATCTGAAACCACCAAAATTTTTGAATCTATTGCTGAAGTGAGAGACAAAAGCATGAGATATGTCGACAGGATTGGAAAAAGATGAGTTCCCTGCCTGAATGTTGGTGACGTGGTTGCGTCTTCTTCTATTGGAGGCAGTCTATGAAAATATTTTGAATTGCGATCACCAGCCTTCACCCAAATGTCCCTAGAAATCTGTCGCCAATAAATTTCTTCCTTCTAAGAGTGATTTGAAGTTCTTCTTTGAGCATAAAATCGAATGTCCCGATCAGATCTCGAAAGCTGAGCGACTTCTTCTTTGTCGTCGAAGGCTTTGAGTTGCTCGAGGAGATTTCTTTTAGTGCTAAAAATATTTTCGAAAGCATTCTTGTTCCACACACTAAGTGCAGACCTCACCGTTCTGAGTTTGAGCATAAATCTTCTACCTGCCCACCCCACCTCGTTAACTGAATTCTAAGCATCTGATATCACCTGCAAAACATCAGAATTTTCAAATCACATGAGTTGAAAATGAAATCTCTTGGGTTTAGCCGAGGGAGCCCAAGGGTAAAGAATCAACGGGCGATGATCCGAGGTGGGACGAGGCAAGGCTTCCACCACGTGATCCGGGCAGCATGTTTCCCAGTCCTCCGAGGTCAGAAATCGATCTAATTTGGAGAGTGTAGGAACCTCACGCAAATCAGACCAAGTGAAAGCTGTCCCCGATATAGGCATGTCGTGGAGGTTGTTCTCGGATATAAACTTAGAGAATGCCACTGACGCAAGAGAAATAGAACCCAATGATGACGATCTTTCTGATAGGAATTTGGTGACGTTAAAATCCCCGACAATACACCACCCTACTATTCCAAGCCCGAGAGATGCATTTGCCCCTTCCAATTCAGCCCAAAAACTGGGTCGAAGAGCGTCAATCCGGGGGCCATAAACGTTGGAGAAAAGAAAGGAAAGGCCATCAGATATTCTTTGAAGAATAACTGAAAGGCTAAATTCCCCTTTGAAAAAAGCTCCTCTGTTGAAGATGGAGGAGTCCCAAACAGTAAGGATTCCACCAGCTGCCCCTTGAGAGTTAATCCCCTCCAAATCACATGAGCCTCCAAATCCCAGATCTCTAATGATGGACCCATTAATGGACTGCAGTTTGGTTTCTTGAATCATCAACACCTCTACATGATGAGACCGAACTAGATCCCTGATATGTCACCGTTTATTCAAAGTCCCCATCCCTCTAATATTCCATGATAAACAGATCATGGATAGTTAGATGTCCCCTCCCCTTGTTTGTGTTGACCCGAGAAGAACACAGAGGTTTGCAGACGTTTAAGCTCCCTTTCTAACTTAGACTTTTGTTTGGAGAAGTTTTTCGGGACAACCATCCGAGTTTGGTTTTCGATGAAGTCCATAATTTTGAGGAGCTCCTCCTCTCTTCCATCGAAAGAGATCCCCAGTTTCCTGCAGAAATCTAGTGCACTTTGAGTGCGGAGGCAATCTTGGAGATGAGAATCAGAATGATGAATAGGCGTTGAGGGGGCATAGTCGTTATGCTCCACTCCAAAAAGAAGACGGTCCATACCAAGAACGTCATTTGTAGCCTCAGCGTCCCCATCATCACCATTTGTGGCCTTTGCCTCCCCCACATCATTGTCCGCAACCTCGTCCACCCCAAAGTAGCCAACCATAACCTCTGCCTCCCAAAGTTCACTGTCCGTAACCTCTGCCTCGAAGACGCCTCTGTCCGCAACCTCTGCCTCCATGAAGCCTCTGTCTGTAGAGATGTTAGCTAATTCTCTTGACTTGAACCTGACCTGACCAGTTAACCTCAAAACTTTGGCTTGAGCCTCAACCAAGGTATGAAAATCGGCCGATGCCGATGCGCATCGGTATCTTGTATTGGGTATCTGATACGGGCCCATATCGGCCGATACGTCTCGGTTTCGATTGAGACGTTCATTTTTCTTTCTTTTTTTGTGAAAAAAAAGGCCGATACGTATCAGCCGAGTCGTATCGGCCTCGAGCAAACCGATACCGATTTTGATACCTTGACCTCAACTCGATTAAAAATAGGCTGGTGTTATTATCTCACAACTGCATGTTTTAGCCACCTCATTTAAAACAAAGGAAAATTTTGTTGATTGCCTTAAATCACACAATGGAGATTAGTTTTTGTCCAAATCTTCAAGCAATAGATCTTGAGATCATGAGTTTGCTATTAGACGGTCAGATGTTGATTCCATGTGACATACATCCCAGAAAGTGAATGTAAACTAAGTTTGATGGTATGGTATGATTACAATCACTTTTTGAGATGTGTGCCATGTGGAATTAACATCTGACCGTCTGATGGTAGGCGCATGATCTCAAGATAAGTTGTGTGAAAGATTGGGACGAAAAAGACCCCCATTGTCTGATTTAAAGCAGTTAACGAAATTTACCTTTGTTGAAGTAAGGTGATTGCAACATAAAGTGGTGCGGTAGTAATACCAGCCTAAAATTACCCTAACATGGAACCATAGATACCAAAATTCCACTTTTTTTAAAAAGGAAAATCTCATTTAAAACATCTTTTTTTTATGAAAGGCTGGAAACACGTTTAAAACATTTTTTTCTTGAAAAAAATCATGATTTTTAAGTTTTAAACGAGTTTTTTATTAATTTTTTTTATCAAAACATAATATTTTAAAATATTTTAATAACTTTTTTCCAAATGCTTTTCTATTGTTTTTCCGAATTTTACCAATTTTTTCATGTCTTTTATCATTTTGTTGCTTGACGATTTTTTTTGGAATTCCAACTCGGTAACTATGAAAGTAACTGATATGTACCCGACTTGCTAGTTGGACCTATAGCCAACTTAAACCTCACCTAGACATGAAATAATTGCATTTTTAGACCCGACCGATCAATCACTTTTTGCCTTGACCAGGATTGTTGATATATATATATATATTGTGTTCGGGGCTAATTTGAGTCCGACCTGTTATGTAATATGACAAGAGTGTCGACCCGATGTAATCTTACAAGTCGAGTTTTCTAAACCCGAACTTGACTTGTAGCTAGTCGGGTCTTCAAATCCTACTATGTTATTTTCTGAAAAGTACTTTTAAGTGTTATAAAGCGGTGTTGCATGTTGCCTCTTAAATGTTGCTTATCAAAAAAATCTCTCATTTGCTACATATGATATTTTATGAGAAGAAACTTGGGGCAGGGCGGCTTTTCAACACCACCATTTTCAACTATTGAGGTGGTCAGGTTTTTGAGAAAATGTGTTTTTCATCTAATATTTTTTCTTCGAAAAGTACTTAATGAAAAAAAGGTTACTAAACAAGGTCATGACTTTAGGTGAAAATTCTGGAAAAGGCTTGCCAAACAAGGTCATGTATTTAGGTGAAAACTGCTTTCTTCTAACATTTTTCACATGAGAAGTGCTCTTTTGAAAGTAGTTGCAAACAGGGCCGGCCCTGCTGCTTCCGCTTCATGCTTCAGTAAGTATCAACAATTTTATTTATGAGACAATTACTTAAGAGGGTCTCCACTTACATCCTATTTACCTTATAGGCCCTGAACGCTTCTCTTATTACCCAATAGGGTCCCCTCAGTAATTTTTTTTTTTTTTAATAACTTTGGAAACAAAGTTTATTAATTGACAAGTGACCAAATTCAACTTAAGTGAAAATATCAGTTAGACGAAAATGATTTCAGTTAGACAGATCAGTCCACCTAGAAGACCAATGGTGCTAGTCTCATATGAGATCGACCGGTCTTATAAGGGATTGGTCGGTCTCATATAAGACTGATCGGTCTCTTGTGGGACGAATATCTCGTATTGAACCGATCGGTCGATTGCTACACCTATCAGTCTCAAATGAGACCGATACTATCAGTTTTATAGTGAACTGATCGATCTTATATGAGTTCCTGAGGGCATTTTCATCTAACTCATCTTTTAACTTAAGTTGAATTTCAACACATGTTTTAAAGTTTAAGACAAATGAAGAAAACGTTGAAGGTTTGAGACCCTCTCATGTAATAAACAATAGGTCGGGCACTCTAAGGTAACTGGCGCAGAGTTTGCAGTCTTTGTACCCTCAAAATTAGCCCTTTTATTTAATAGGGAGCCATTAATCGCAACCGAATATTTAGCTTGCAAATGAAAGACTTGGTATTTAGGAGACTTGTGTCATGTGACAACACTATTTAAGCCAATTGATTTGAAAGCTATGGTCAAATGATCATATGTTGAAAATATTGGCACCAAACTTCATCTTTTTCATATGATTCAATGCAATCAAATGCCATTATTGACTTTCTTAATCATATACTGGAGATCGATTTTTGTGCCAATACTTTTGTTATATAGAGATTGAGTGGATTGACCAAATATCAGACCCGACCTGACCCAATATTTTATCGATTCAGGCACATAAAGTTGACCCATCGAGTGGGCATGAGATATTCAACATAACCTCAGCCAGGTCAGCCTGATCCATGACAGTCCTAGATTGCTACATATGTACCGGTTGTGCATTATGTGGCACTCAATCGGAAGTTCGGGTGCTACGATAACTTGCCTAAGGTCGATCAATACTCAATAAAAAAGATTTTTATCCATCGTTTAAAAGTTGGTCGAAGGGGCAAACTTCAATGCACTAGGATTGTCCAGTGGAGGGAAACTTTGACCTCTAATTTGGAGGGGAAATTAGTCTGAAAATTTTCGAATTCAGATTTCATTTATGATTTCCTGTGTGACTAATAGAGATGATTTATAAGTTCTCTTACTAAAATAGCAAGCAATGCTCACGGAAACATAACAAGCAGTAGGCGGGCCAGAGGTGGTGAACCCATGGATCAAAATATCGTCCGATGATATGTATCGGTATCAGACTTGGACGATACGGTACATTCAATGTATTGTATCGCCATTTTGTATGTAAATGCCTGGACGATACATTAGTGTATCGTCCGGTATTTTACTATTCCGATATGTATCGTCCGATACATATTGGTTTGAGCTCGGATGATACGTATCCGATACCCGAAATTTTGACCCATGGGTGAACCCCTTGGAGCCTAAGTGGTGCCTAGGTATCAAGAAAATATAAGGCTTCGCTTTCTTCTAAATTTTCTAGCACAGGATTTACATTTCTATATAAAAAAAGAAGATAAATATAAATTATGAAAAATTAATAAATATGTCAACAAACTAACACAAATAAGCATTTGAATTTATAATCATCAATTATTGCCAAACTGAGTAAAAACAACAAAGAGAAAAAGAAAGCAGTAGATCAAATAGCTGCCAAAATAGTGAACTTGTTAGAGGTACATAGGGTTGCAACCGAGTCGGGTCGAGCCTGAGCTTGGGTCAGCTGTAGCTCGGCTCTACCTTGCACGAGCCGAGCTGGAGGTCGGCTCTAAGCTCTTCGTGCTCGAAAATTCCAAACTCTAGCTTGGCTCTCCAAGCTCGAGCCGAGCTCGGGTAAAGCTTCGAGCCAAGCTCGGGTCCAGCTTCGAGTCAAGTATGTTTTATTATAAAAAGATTTCCTCCTAATATTTTTTAAAACTTTCACTCAATTAAATATTCATTCTATAAAAGATTTAAATGAACGATTAAATGCATGTACGCATCATATGAAATAAATAAACGAGATATATGTGAAGTTGAACTCAAAATAAGAATCACGTACTTTTTTAGTAGATATCCTTTTGAATTGCACTTATCATTTGATTTTTATCTCCTTGTTGGTTAATTTGATTGCCAAGCGGTGGGTTTGAGATTTTTCTCATACCCATGTAGTATGATGAACATTGATAAAATCAGATCGATTGAGTGAAGCTAGTTGAGTGCATAACATTTAAAAAAATTTATAAAAAATAATATATTGTTATAATAATTTGAGCACTTGATATATGCTTGATAACTATTGTATTCCCTTGATAAAATATATAAGTCACTATGAAAAATATGGTAAATGAAAATTAGGGCAAGTGGGGGGCAAAAGTTCCTATTTTACCTTTCAAAGTAACCGTTAGATAAACTTAAACGGTTACTTTGAAGGGTAAAATAGATCACATAAAGTTAATTACTTATTATATATATATAAACCAAGCCATAGAGCCGAGCCGGCCTTAGCTCGAGCTTGGCTATGCTCATTCAAGCTACAAATTGCCCAGCTCGGCTCGACTCTCGAGCCGAACTCTAAAGAGAAAAACTCTTATTTTTCGGGCCGAGCCAAGCCGAGTTGTCTAGCTAGCTCGGCTCTGTTGCAGCCTTAGAGGTACACATCTATTTATGAGCACAAAAATTAGTAAGGTGCGCATCTATTTCTAACACAAAAATCAGTGAGAGTATGCCCCCAATTTTTTACTGATTGCACCAAAAATATAAAAAAAATCTCATGTAACAAAGAGATTGGAAATTAAGAAAAAAAAACATGATTAAAAAATTTAATAGACCGTGATCTTTTCGAGTGGATCAAATTCCTAGTGATCTTTTCAAGTAGATAAAACTCCTTTTTCTTTTAACAATCCTTTCTCTCTTCCCTAATTACATCCTTCATACTTATAGCCTACAACCCATTACAATATAACCATCTAAGTATTACATCACCATTTGATAACTATCGAACTACTACATTCAATCCATAAAATGATATGTGTACGACGCATAGACACATAAACAAATATATGATCTACAACCATAGGATCTTAACATTCCTTCACCCTTAAAAACAACCTTTCCCTCAAGTTTTATCCTCGAATCGATGGAAGATGTCATACCACAACTGATCAAGCCGTTGGTCTATCTGATCCATCTCCTTAGCAAGATCCACATTAGTCTGCATGTCATCTTCCATGTTAACTGTGTTGTGAATTCATTTTGGGCGTTCATGAGTTTCTAGGCTGCATCTTCCAAACAATCATGTCTGGATGTCTGTCACGACCCATAATCCTAGTAGATCTCAAGGGCTTAGAATCATGTGTCATGATTTCGCACGCTTGTTAAGGCGATAAACAGACATACATATCTTGCTAGATCTTACATAAAATTGGGCCCAAAAATCATGCACCAAAATCTTCTTCTCATATCAAAATTTCCTTCATTAAGCTTACATTAAATTTGAAGTCCACAACACTAAATAACCAGAAATAAAAGTACAATCAACTACTAGAAAGTCTTTTCAAATATTTAATATATACCTGATGTCGTCTAACTGGTCCTCTACGTCACCATACTCACAAACCGCATAGTCTACTAGTGCATCAAGTCCACTGGACAGTATAGTCCATATCTTCACCTGCGGCTGTTAGTTTTTGGGAGTGAGTGAGTTTACTCAGTCATGTAAACTCAGTGAGTTGCACAACCGATCTACCACAATCTACCCAGATGGTCATGGGTATAATTTCGTGAGTGAAAGTGAATTCTTTATAATTTCATATAAACAACATAATAAAATTTTTCATAAATATTTCATATCTATAAAACTATAAAAATGAAAGAACATCACAGATTTCAATGCATATGATGCTTAACACTTTTCTTACTTGTCTTGTCAACTTAACTTATGTGACATATCGGAAGTCTTATTATTACTCCATACGTCTACACAACGTACTTCGTATCTTACTTATCTTATTTAAACGATCTGTGTCAGGATCGCTGCTCGAGCCTATCACGCGAGGTCTGCGTGTAGATAAGCACCTAACCTTCATATCATAACATAAATTACCATCCAGCCCGATGAGGTTGTGCGTATAAAAATTAGTGTTCCCTTACGTCGAGACACCGTCGTATCATATTGTCCTTAAAACCCGTTTTGGTTGCAGACGTTGAATCTTGTGGTGGCACGCAAGACATGACACATGTAGAAACTTAATTCATGTTTAGTTGGCATTTACAACGTATCTTAATATATCATAACATTATTCAATTCTGGGCTTAGGTCCCCGCCCCGATTTCATATTTGTATGGGCTTAAGTCTCTACTTTCTTAACATCTCGTAGCTTAACATATTCATATTTCATATTTTCTTAAACTTAATTAGAATGGATCACGGTGCTATAGGCTTCATAAACCATGCTTTTCAAGGGATGGATTCCGTAATAACCTGGGTGTATTTCGTTTGACATATCATACTACCATAGAGGCTTACATCTGTACATAGACGCATGCATTCTAAGTTTCACGTGACCGTGAAAGAAATCCCATCATGACGAAGGCTTAAAAGTCTTGTGTCGTATCTTATTTCTTTTTAACCTACCATATTCATGCCTTAGCGTATCATCTAAGTGATGGATGCCACACAATACAGATGAAACATATGATAAGAAAACAACTAACCATAAGAGAGCTAATAATACTCGTAATATTTCGAACGATGATCCAACCAAATAAATCAATGATAGGAGAGGTTAGTGGACTGATATCAAGTCAGTCACAAGTTATAACATAAGTCAAACTTTGACTCGTGACGTAAGATGAAGACCTAAGGCCTTAACCAAGAAAGAAAGTGGTTTAGGGTCTCCTAAGTACAGTCAACTTTTCGCTAAAGGAGAGAGAGTTACAAAGAGGTCATGTGTAATTCGATACATGACCCTAAGATGTGTATCACAGCATGACGATAAACCGTTCTCATTAAGTCAACTTGATGAGTCATTTACGTGATTTTGATAGGATTTAATCTCGATATGTTTGAATCACTTATAGACCATCAAATATTCGATAAACGCATTTTACGATGAACGTGATTGAGCTTATGACAATATAATCCTATCGATGTCATCAGTGTAATGGGTATTCTGTTTTCCCATGATTTTCACTATTAATTTGATCATTTAGACCATTAACTGAACGATCGCTCATTTTTGATCAAGATCATCCCATCGTATGATCATCGACGTACCACATGCTTCATAGCATGGATAAATAATATATTTGATAAGTCCATTAAGACTTAGAAGGTTGGGCCCATCCTTGAAGATTGGTTCGCGATTTCTCAAAACACGCGTTTGACTAAACATGCGACATTAGGTCCGATAACCACATAGTGTTCTAGAAAATGAGGTGGGTTTCCATTCGAACCCCTGACTAGTTTAATTATTTTCGAGGTCAAGTAGGGAGTCTAATCACGCCCCTTGACGTTGGTTGTCTAAGAGTATAAAGTCTTTTATTATTTTTGAGAAACTTATACAACTGCCTAAATCGGCTAGATCTGTTTTCAGACAAAACTATCCGTCGGATGGGAGGAGATTCAAAATTTATGGAGGGATCCTTCTTGGTACCCCTGTCGCAGTTTGACCTAAAATTTGAGATCTAAAAGGGTCAAATCAGACCTTAAAGTAAGGTGTCATACGCATAAAGTGTAGAAATTTTTGTGATTATGTGCACCACTTTAGGTGGTGCAAGGACCGAGGTTTATTTATTATAATCAAAATCTGATCATTGATTTAAGAGATAGCCAAATGATCTTTATTTAGATCCATGAGCCTCAACTCATATGTTTGTGGTTCACTTAATTTAATGGGTCATATTGGACCCTTTGGCCAATATATGTGCAAAATTTTAAAACAAGTGCATGAAATATTCGAAATATAAAATTAACATATTCGCAGGTTTTGGAGTACTAAACTTTATGAAAACAAAAACAAGCATATCAATATGAACCATTATATGCAAAAAGCATCAAATTTTATGGGGAGTCCAAGATTTGATCGTGATAAAAAAACTGATCAGATCATCGAGATTGAAACAATCAAAATAAGACCTCCACATTGAGTGCGCAACAAAACAGAACGGGCAGCAGCCCATCCTTGACATGAGACTTTCTTTGCGCCCAATTTTTTAGACCTTGGGATCTATTTTGTCGGCACACTTGAGTGCCAGGTGGAAGGGAATAGTACACTATAATTCTCTGTCGATGGGTTCAACCATAGGGTCAACCCTTTGACTATAACCGTCTTGTGAATCCATACAAAACCTAAGAAAGTTCAGTTTTCTTAAATTCATCACATATAAAAAGTGTAAAAGCGTAGATTTGGATGGATAGAAGGCCACCCACTTGTTGAAGCGTGATCGCGAAGATTTCGCAAAGATTCGATTGATTCGCATTGACAGGTTCACATTGACGCAAATCAGATATGACACATCGCTTCAGCACGGGTTCGAAGTGGCATAGTTCAGATTTTCGACGTGCCATGGCAACTCGGATTCTTCGACCGGATCAAATCGCCTCTATGTATGTCACAACACTTATTTGTTGAAGCTTGTTCAAACACCGAGAGAGAGGTGTTCATAGTTGGTGTTGCGGTTGTGGTGCATTGGGCAAAACACCGATGGTGGGGCTTCAACTGAGGAGGCAAAGCGATCGTTTGGTAGCTGTTTGGGCTGCTATCTGATGATATAAAATCGATGGTGAAAGATGGAGGTACACCACTGGTTCAATGGCTGCACTAAGAAGGTGATGGTTGAGGAAAAGCGAGGAGTTTTTATGATTTGCAATGGAAAGAACAATTTTATAAGGAAGGGGCTGCTGTTGAATGAGTCTTCATAGATGCATATATATATATATATATAGAGAGAGAGAGAGAGAGAGAGAGAGAGAGAGTCAAGAGACATTTGGGAAAAAGGGACTGCTGGGGGTATATATATAGAGGGAGAGAGAAGCAGTGATCAGAGCATGGGGCTTGCACAGCTGGGTTGTTGGGTTAATTGAGAGAGACGATTTTGGAGGCTGCGCTGTTGGCTGTTGCTGCTTCATTGCATATGAGAGAGAGAGAGAGAGAGAAAATAGTGGGCGTGGTTGCTGGCTGCTCGAGTTGCAGAGAGAAGGGAGCTAGAGAGACTTAGGTCTCTTTTGTTTTATATAGAGATCAAAGAAGAGTGGGGAGCCCGCTTGGGCAATTGCTTGAATAAAATAAAAAGAGTTCAAAGAGACTTTAAGGCCTTGTTCAAGTATTTCTTGGCTTTTCCCAGAAAAGCTCTGAATCCTGATAACTCAGAATCCTGTTGATTCTTAGTAGACTCTGATTCCTGCCTTTTTTTACAATTATTTTTCAGTTTCCCTGATTCATGGCTTTTTTCAGAAAAAACTAATTTTTCATTCGTTCTTAAGTTTTTCTCCGAAAAGCTCAGAATCGGATGAATGTGTGATTGTGCTGCCATCATACGAATGTTAATCATCGGACTATTTGTCGTACTCATATTTAGCTAAAAAAATTTGGGTGACCAATCCATGCAAGGTTGGACTTATGTGACGGATTTATTTTTTAATATAATTTTTCGAGACTATTTTTATAGCACCAAAAACGTTATATATATATATATATATATATATATATATATATATATATATATATATATATATATATATATATATACTATGATTTATAATTTACACTACAAAATTTCAGAGTACAAACTTCATAAGCCGCCGGTAATATCATTACCGGCGACTACACGTCCGCTACTAATTCCTTTGTTGGGGATATTATTAACGATAGCTACGATCCGCCGATAATATTTTTGTAACGGTCACTAACCATTATCATCACCGACAGCCGTATTTTTTTTGCCAACGGCTTTGGACCGCTGCGAATACTTTTTAAATTTATAAAAAGAATTTTTTTCCGACAAGTACAATCCGTAGGTAATGTTTTCTTCAATCGACAATGTTTTAGCAATGGTCACTAACCGTCCTCATCACCAACGGTCTTATTTTCTTTGCCGGTTGCTTCTGACCGCGGCGCCACAGATACTTTTTAAAATTGCGAAAATAATATTTTGCCGACAGGTACGAGCTACCGGCAATGTTTTCTTATCGACAACCATAGTTTTATTGCTAGCAGCTTCTAGCCGCGACTGCTATTTAAATTTTCGAAAATAGTCTTTTGCTGGCGACTAGTTTATTTGGGACCACCTGCATTGACTTTATTTTTATGTATTAGGCCAGTTAAGAATAACATTATTGCCGGCAGATATGGCTGCCGGTAATTATCCTTAATATTTTCCTTTGACATTTTTGAGATTTGTGCCATGTAAGAAACCATCTAAGCCGTTAATTTGAAAGTTATGATATAAAGATCTTTCTTATCTAAGTTCGGCACAAAATGTGACCTCAATCATCTGATTTAACACAACGGCAAATTTCCATGCTATAAATGGCATAAAAATCCAATATATAAACCATATAAAAAAGAAGTTTTATATGATAATGCATATCATTATCAAAGATTAGTCATCATCATCACCATCAAAAGCTGATAGTCCCCTCATACGGTTAAGTTAATTGGACGATCTGGATCATCAAAAAAATATGATCTTTGATTCTAATAATCAGAGTGAAAAAAGAACACCAAAGCCTTAAAATACTAGATCCATAAAAATTACCAAGAAAATAGAGCTATAGAATAGAAAATACCATATAAATTAATTAAAAAAATAATTATAAAAAGATAAACCCATTAAAACAAACAAATAGAGTTTGGGAGTATATAGAGAAAACACAAGATCCATTAAAATAAACAGAGTTAGAGGGGAAACACAAAATCACAAAAAAACCCCAAACTGAAATAAAAAATCATTTAAAAAAAGCTAAATATAAAAATAGTATAGATACCCATTAAAACAAACAAAAAGAATCAAAGATTATTTAAAAAAAAAGAACGAATAGCAACCCATTAAAACAAACAATTAGAACTAGAGATCAAAGTGAAAAAAGAAATAGTTGCACGAAAAAACACATAAAAAATTCAACAAAAACTCATTAATATGAGAAACCTCTAAAATGTTCAAATGAAACTACCGATTTATTTTTTTTAAAATGCACCATTAAAATAACTCTAAAAACCCATTAAAAAAAAAAAACTCATACTCAGCGATGATCTTGTTTGTCGAATCTGATAGATCCAAGTTGATCAAATCTATGAGTAGCGACATGCCGATTAGAAAATTAAAATTCCGACGAGCCTCTAGCAACCTCTCTTTCTCTAGATTTTTATAGTTGTTATAACGGTTGAGAATAAAGGGGTAATGAGCTATATAGCTGAAGGAGAACCATACCTAACTAAGGTTAGTTTCTGAGCTCTTCAGAGTAAAAAGCTCAGCAAAGCTAACATCCCTTTCAGCAAGAAATGGCCAGAAAGCTCAGAAAACTCCCGAACAGCAGAAAGGGGGATTTTGAGTTCAAAATTTGCACTTTTTGATGAGATAACTCTGAATCTGACCTTTCTTGAGCCTTTCTTTGCAAACGAACGAGACCTAAGACTTGCTATAAAAGGGTGCTTCCATATTTGGAGCCCCAATTGTGGGTATGGATTCTTGCAAACGAATCCTGCTTGATTTACATGGTTTCTACATATAGGGTTGGGTTATGGTGTTTATGACCAACACAATAAGGTAGTATATGGGCATCTAACACCACACACACACACACACACACACACACACACACACACACACGCACATATATATATATATATATATATATATATATATATATATATATATATATATATATATATATATATATATATATATATATATAAGTGTCGGGGTCTAGGATTTGATTAAATAAGGTTAAGATTTGGGTTTAGGTTTTGGCACAGTTCGAGCTCATTTTCGTGCTTGGGATTTGGGTCATGTGCAGCAAGCACACACACGGATGTGCCCCACATAGGGGTTCGAACTGAGATTTAGTGTGCCTGTGTGGATGTACCTAACCACAATAGGTGGGGTACGAGGTCATGTCATAGACGTCAAAGGTTTGACCAAAGTCAAAATATCAAAACAATCGCGTTTTCGTGTCAACGATTCAACATTTGCGAAAATCCAGGTCGTTACAATATCATATTAAATAAAGATCGAAATTGCTCTAATCAAATGGCTCTGATACCAGATTCTTACGATCCTGCTTGATCTGAATGCGATACCGCGAGATCTTAAATGCGATAATGAAGGATAACACACTAGTCACATAAAAAATAACAATCAAGAGATTGGAAAGTGAAAAATAAATATTTAATTTAAAAGATTGAATAAGCCGTGATCCTTTCGAGTAGATCAAATTCCTAGTGAGCTTTTCCACTAGATCAAACTCATATTCTTTTATACAATTTACAATCGTAGGATTATAACAAAGATGAGAGCCTGCAAATAATATATAAGATCGATCAAAGCTCTAGGTCTTCGAGGAAGGGGGAATTAGTAGGGTTTAAGAAACCAAATTTAAACTCCTCCAACTATCATAGAATTTAGTGTCGCAACCAAACTACCGTCTCCTCCGAAATTCTCTAGTTACGCTTTTGATTCCAAAAGCATGGCTTCAGTCAAACGAGATGTCTAACGCCAAATTGCAGATTGAAAAATGCACAAGAGTGAAATTTTGAGCCTGGAAGTAGAGCTGTCAACAAGCTGGGTTAGGGCCGGTACAGCATAAAACCTAGCCCGGTCCTAGTGTCCAAGGCTAAGCCCTAACCTGGCCCTTTTTTAAAGATACAAAGATTTATAAAACTCCGAATACGTTTGATGAGTGCAAGTGTAATATTGAAAAAAACGGTTGTTTTGATAATTATTTTTTATTTTATTGTTTTAGGATGTCATGCGACATAGACACCCTAGATGTAGTGCTTGTGCAAACTTGCACGAAACAAGGATCCATTTTTGGCGTAATATACTGGGAAGAGACCTGCACACAAGGGAGTGATCAAGCGTGAAGATTAGAGCCCATTACTTATTGCTTCCACAAGGAAAGAGGATACCAGAGGATACCCAATGTCCATGTAGCGTTAAAACAATATTTTTGGATACCACGTGGACCTCCACCTGAAACTTTGGACGATGGACACCTTTCCAATATATATATATATATATATATATATATAAAGAGATGTGTGGGCCCGGGCTAACTCTTACCCCATTTTTTAGCCCTATCCTTAAGATTATAGGGCCGGGCTAGGTGGCTCGACGAGCTGGCCCAACCCTATTGACAGCCTTATTTGTAAGACCCTTCGTTGAAGAAGACAACCGCTTAACGGGGAGTAGGGCTGTAAATGGGCTTTTAGTCAACTCACATATTTTTTTACCGGAAAAGCTAGGCCCAAAGCCAGCCGGGATAGAAATTCGGGCCAAACTCGGCCCGAGTATTTTCAGGCTCAGGCATTTTATTTAAGTCCAAACCCAGCCCGAATTGGGGCTCAGCCGAGCCCGCTTTTGTCCTTTAAACTAGTCGGACTTGGCCGATCAAAACTTGGTTCAGGCCGAGCTTTGTGCTGCCCGATTATTTTTTATCCTAATGCAAGGTCAAGAGAAACATCAAGTTCCTCGGTTAGCCAGCTCCAATCGTCGAACTGGAAGGTCCTGGGGTGGGTTGGATCCGGTGCATTTGTGCTCGGGCTTTTTATTTGAGCCCAAATCCGACCCGAGCTAGGCCGGCGTGTGGACAGCCTTAAACGGGAGTTCGTCAATGTCCTTTAACATACTTGTTACAACCATACACTAAGATCCATTTTCTGAGTGGCACACACATTTGCCAAACAGTAGAAAACGGCTGCAAACTCAGAGTCCGAGCGGTTTCCAAAGAAACTGCCCAGATTCCGGCCTACCAAACGAAGCTTAAGGATTTCTATTAGATATGGTATGATAAAGATTTTGCATGGGCTACAAGTAGAACCTTTCCCAACATACTTTGGCCGGTTTGCAATCTTCATTGTCGTTGGCAACACCTGAAAAGATGGGAAAACAATTATTGTTGGCAACCCAAAATCCCTTTCTAATGGCTTTTGTGACTGCCCATTATCTAAAAAATAAGAGAACCGGAAAGAAAGGAAGTTGTGCCTTAAAACTTGATATGAGTAAGGCATATGACAGAGTTGCATGGTGCTTTCTGAAAAAACCCTTTAAATGGTCGTGGTGGTTGACAATTGGGTTAAACCGGTGATGGGTTGTATTAACTCGGTTGCATCCTCTTTCCTTTTAAACGACTTGGTTCAGGGGGAAAGTCGTTCTATCTAGAAGCATTAGACAAGGGGATCCGTTATCCCCCTACCTATTCATTCTATGTGCTGATGTCCTATCTTCTATATTGCAAAAGGTGGTATCTTTTGGTCAAATTTCAGGTCTCCAATCTGCTGGGGTGTGCCAACCATCTCCCATTGGTTCTTCGCCGATGACAATCTCCTATATTTCAAAGCCCAATCTTCATACAACTTCTAAAAATTTATGAAAATATCTCCGGCCAATAGGTGAACATGGACAAATCGAAAATTTCATTTAGTAAGAAGGTATCAACAGTGATGCGGCTCCATTTTCAACGAACTTTGAAGGTTTGGAGGGTGGAAGGCCTTGATAAGTATTTGGGATTACCATCAGTCGTCCGGCGTAGTGCGAAGGCTATCTTTCATTCTATTAAAGATCGAGTATGGAGGAAGTTGCAAGGATGGAAAGAGAAACTTATTTCTAAGGCCGGGAAGGAGGTACTCATCAAAGTGGTTGCACAAGCCATTTCCACGTATGCAATGAGCTACTTTGCTCTTCTGGTAGGTTTTCTCCACGATATCGCTATGATGATGGAAAATTTTTGGTGGGGAATTAACAAAAAGGAGTCAAGCATCCACTGGTTAAACTGGGATTCTATGCGCACATGAAAATTCAATGGTGGACTAGGCTTTAAACAACTTAAGGCTTTCAATTTTGTGATGTTAAATGATGTTAACTAGAAGCTAGTATTTCCCTCATAATACTCTTATAGAGGCGGTGCAAGGAAAACAGGCTTCTTACACTTGGCAGAGCTTGGTTAAAGCTAAGAGTATCTTTGAGATTTGAGAAGGGGCTGGTATGGCGAGTGAGCGATGGAAATCGGATTAACATTTGGAATGACCGTCGGATTCTAACTATGAGCACTTTAAAAATAATCCCTCCATTTCGTGACTTCGGTGTTCATAGGGTGGCCGATCTCATTAACCAGAAGACTAAACAGTGAAAGGCAGATATTATTCGAATTTGTTTCTCCTTTGTACGCGGATGCAATTATTAATAATCAGATTTCGTCCATGAGCCGGGGCGATACAAGGGCATGGGTTTACACATCAACCGGCAAATTCACCGTCAAAAGTGCTTATCATCTTATAATAAATCAAGAGGGTATTGCAGGCCCGAGCTAGACGTCTATGAAAAAATTGTGGCATGCGGTCTGGACGTGCCACATTTCAAACAAGATCAAATTTTCTTTTGGTGAGCTTGCAAAGACATTATTCCCGTTCATGAAAACTTGAGGAAGAGGTTGGGCGAAATAGATAGCTGTTTCTTTAGTGGATACGGATGCGAATTACGAGATTGTTATACTGCAGGCACTAGTCTGGTTTATTTGTCCCCTTGGCATTCGTACTTTTCTGTGCACAATGGATTCGTTTGGGGATTGGGCTGTTTTGAAAGAAGGCGGAGAAGAAGCATTAGAAATTTTTGCTATAAATACACGGTGTGTCGGGAATAAAAGGAATTAGGTACTTCATGGTGAACGCGACAGAAATATCTTCTCGGGCAACTATCTCCAGGAATTCAAAGATGTAAACAATGGAGCAAATCAAGATTCAGCGGATCAAGTGGAGGAGCAGTGGCAACCAAATGGAATCTCGAACTACACTATCAACGTAGATGGAGCTTGGCTACAGCAGTCAAACATGGGAGGCATTAGGATTATGATAAGAAACAACATGGGAGAGGTCATGGGTTCTTTGATCAAACGAATCCCAAATATCACTTGGGCAACTACATGTGACGCCTTAGCTTTCAGAGAAGGGGTGATGTTTGCTCAATAGCTTGGATTTCGATCAGTTACGTTTCAAAAAGACTCAATTAATATTATACAAGTGATTGTGATTTCAAACGTAGGGCCTGGTCTTTGACATATATGGTCATCATTGGAAATATTAAAGAGGGATTAAGGCTGCGTATGGCATAGTTCCCATTCTCTTTTCTAACCCTGCAAAAGAAGATTTACTAGAGCAAATAAAATTTGCTTTGGTAAGGAGTGAGTAGAGAAGAAGATAGAATTGCTTACCAGGTAAATCCTGTCATAAAATCTTGCTATGTAAGGAGTTATTAAAGAGAAGAGGTATATGCTAAAGCAGGTAGCAGGGTGTTAGCAAAGAGGACGGAAACCTGCTAAAGCAAGTGAACTCTACTATGACAGGGGCTATTAGAGAGCTATGCCATACGCAGCCTAAGACTCTTTGAGGTCGTACATTGCAAATATATCAGAAGATTCTGCTAACAAAGCCGCGGATGCTCTCTCAAAATTGGGCCTTCGTTGCGAATATGATTGTGTATGGGTTGAGGATTATCCTTCTTCTATTCGTAGCATTGTAATTGATGAGTTGATTCAATGAATTTATTTTTCTTCTCAACAAAAAAAAAGAAAGGTGGGAAAACGATGATGAATTGATGATCCATGTTTGCAGCGACACTATAAGATTCACAAGATGATTCTGGCTGCTTTTGGCTTAGCTCTCCCCAATCAAAGATGGCTCTTAGGCACTGGCAGGAGCAGATAACACTGCTCCGGCAGAGAGCAGGTGGAGAGCTGGAGTAAGCTAAAGGGGAGCAGATCCAAACACAGCCTTAGAGACCCAAGAAAAAACTGGTCCAATAAGTAATGTAAACAAGTTAAAAAAGCAGGAAAGGAATGTAAATATAAACTAATGTGAAAAACAATGTAAACAGATTTCAATTACAGCCAAGAACTCTTTTGAGGGAACCAGGAACAAATAGGCCAAGAGATCCACCACTTTTATAGCATTTAATGAGGGAATGATGTCTTCAGAATCACATTATTGATGAAAGTCTCTTTTTTTTTTTTGCTCCTTCATATTCATTAGTAGAGTTCTCACTGTACTAAGAAACAAATCTGAAAGGCTACCTTTTATCTTCAACACAAGATTCTTCCTTCTCAACCCTAGTTCCACGTGCTTAATCTGTTGACTACTTTGAATCAGATAATGGAGATAGTTTTTCATCCCAATCTTCGACACAACAGATCTTGAGATCATGGTCCTACCATCAAACAGTCTGAAATTTATAAGTACATAATGGAGACACATAATAAGATAGATGATGGAGGACGTAATAAATATGAATGGCACTAGCGATCATTCAATTATTGCGAGCTTAGTACCAAGAACTACAAAGATTTTGTCACATAAAGGCTTCCAGAAAATGTAAATCATGATAAAATCTTACAATACCTGAGAGATGTTCAAACTGTGTTGGGGTACGCCTTCCAATTATAGGTTTCATAATAGTTTTGAAGAATGTTATAAAAATCAACGCCACATTCGTCTTTGACAAATATAAGGGAAAGGTCATTTCAAAGTTTGCTCAAACAGGGCTTCAGTTTCATTTTCTTTATTACTCATATGCCAACCATTGTGATGAAAAATGCGTCTTTTTCAATGACAAAATTTGAATGCTGTTTAAAATGTGTTTTTCGAAGAAAAAAATAGAAAAACTCATTTCTTTCGAAAAAAATATTCTTCTTCGAAAAAGACGTTTTAAACGTGTGTAATTCGCGAAATAAACATGCTTTTGCTCACAAGGTCATACAAATATGTTTTTTCTTTTTTTATAATTAATATTTTGTAATTTTCCATTTTTTCCTAAATTGCTGAAATTTACCATTTTTTTCCATACATTTCCAGAGCCATTTTATCCCGTACCTAAACTTGGTCACTATGGCACCACCTTAGCTGTCATCCATATACTGACAACAAACTTTTTTAGATACTAAATTTACAACATATAGATGACCATTAGAAAATTAAGTTAAGGTACTATGGACTGTTAGTGGCATTAATGATCCGCTCACTTGAGTCATTGGACATAATTCCATGACTGAAGCTACCATTGGTTGCATGTCACATCAGGTTGACTTTTTAAGTCACTTGATGTGACATGCAAAAATAGAGCTTGAGTGATGGGCTTATGACTCGAGTCATATAATCATTTCCCATATATATATAAAATAATCCTCGAGTCAGCCAAGGTATCAAGTATCGGCCAATATCGATACGTATCAGAATTTTGGCCAACCAATTCCGATTGCACCCCGATACCAGTATCGAGGTGGTATCAGAATCAGCCAATACTGCTCAGTATCGGTCAATATGTATCTGGTACCGATACGGCTCAGGTATCGGCTGAGACCTTCCAGTTTTGATTTTTTTTTTTAATGTTTCATTTTTCTTAAAAATAGTAACATCTAAAAGTTTATTGGTGGGTCTTCTAAGATACTTTTTAAGTCTATAACACGCTTACATACACCTTTTATGATACTTTTCTAACATTTTTCATATTTTTTCTGATTTTTCTAACATTTTTAAAGATTTTTTTGAATTTAAAATAAAAAAGAAAAAGTACACGGTATTAGCTGATCGGCCGATACCGATACAGTGATAAATATCAGTCCCCCATGGATCGATACCCGATACCGAGTCGGATTTTGATACCTTGGTGTCAGCGTCAGGGACAAGTTGATACGTTTGCATGAATGACTAAGGTTAATCCTGATCAGATTGCCAAAGTTTATCAGACATTGAGGATCATCCAATAAGTAATTTTGAGCGGAGTCCTACCTGCACAGTGGGCTGCTATATGGACATCTCAGACTCACCTTGAACTCAGGACCATGTATCAGGTAGACAATATATAGACACCCAATAGTGCCAGTATCCATACTCTATAAGAAACCTATATGTGAAGAGTGAGTAGGTCGAGTTGTACAAGTCAATTCTTTTTGTGCTGATGTTAGGTAGTCAAGCCCGACTGTTAAGAGTGCTAAGAATAGTGCCCGTCTTCTCTAGAGCACATTTTTATAAAGATCTCGATTGTCCATTAGAAAGGTATCACATAAATTGATTGGAATTTTTTGTTTAAATCAATCAAATAATCAAAACATATTATTAGGAGATCATGGACGAAGGATAGAGACATTACAAACACAAGGAAGTAGGAGAAGAGGAAGACCAATGAAGACTCGGAGGGAAGCGCGAGGGATTGAAGAGTTACAGAGAGCTTACCACCGGACAAAAATGACTGGAGGAATAGGACTCCAAATCCAACCCCAACTAGCTGTGATAAGACTACGATAATGTTGATGATGAGGACAAGGTGGTGGTGGCCCAGTGGAGTCCACCAATGATGGAGTGATATGCTCCGAAAAGGATATCCCAACGTTTCCAACAGACTTCAATTTTTTTTTTTGTGCAACTCTAATGAAAAAAGTAACAAATTTGATTGAACCTTAATGATTTAGATACTTGGTCATGAATTTGTAGTACTCATAATGGACCCATGGAAATGTAAACCAAACTGGCAGAGCATGAGTAGTGATTGTAAGTGAGAAGCATAGGATAAATAATCATGAACTCTCAATTAATGAACCCAATGAAGTTTAACATGGTCAACCTCTACAGCAGTATAAACAACTATGCTACAACATATGATTTTAAACATATACAAACTGTTATATATTTTACTGCCATGTACTACAATCAAATGAACATACAAACACATTAAGAAACACCATTGTTGATATTCGTAGATATGACATGACTCCATGGCTAAGTTTCTTAAATGAACTTAAAAGATGAAAATTTTAGCTGCAAAATCTATAAGCATCAAGACTCAAGCAAGGAAATCAGCAGCTATGTAGAAAATCCAAATATATATCTAGATAGATAGATATATTGTTAGAGTTTATCTTAACAGATAATACAACCACATGGACGCATGATAGATAGGCATTTACAAGAGAAAGTAGTAGTAAGGAGTTCACAATCTGAACTGATTCAGAACCGAAATCGAACTTGATTCAGTTCATCAGTGGACATTGTCCAGATTAATCGCAGGTTCAATTCTGTTCTGAAATATTTCAATTGAGAAACTAAACTAGTTCATCAGTTCCAAACCAGTTCTGGATACAGAAACTGAACTGGTTCAGTACAAAAATTGAACTGGTTCAGTTCATTTCCAAATTAGTTTTGTAAATAGAAACTGAACTGGTGGTTCACTTCAGGTCTGAACCAGTTCACAGTAAAACGTCATCCCAGGATGAAATACAGAAAAGTACAGAGTTAATATCTACAAAGTCTGCATGTTTCAAGAAAATAGGGAGTTATCAAGAAAGATGAGAAGGAACACTAACAAATTTGAGTCCATAGAAGTAAATGAAATAAATTCAAATCAGCTTTTAGAAGAAAAGGTACTTCAGTTGAAAAAAAAAGGATATTAAAAAGAAAAGAAAAATACCAATGCTATGTTAAACTATATTTGTATTACCATTAAAAGATTCATCGAATGTAAGAAGCTCACCAAAATTCTCTACGTATGCAAATCTCTCTCCCTTGCCTCGTATGTCATCATTGTTTCGGCAATTTAAAATCCTCTTTTAGGAAATCAGAAGCTTCCCTCTCTCATCTATAAAACAACACACAAAGAATTGTGTAGCCGCTTCCAAATTTCACTCCCCACCACTTAGAGGCAATGCAAACTGTGTTGACGTATGTGGTCGAGGGATGAAATAGGAAAAGTATACTTCTGGCTCCAACTATAACGGTTGCAACTACTACACCGCTAACTCTAGCGTCCACCATAGAGTGTTGAACCACCTTGACAAATGGTTCGATCTCAGAAGATGTGACATCTCCACCACCATAGAGTCTATAATGTAAATATAAGATTGAAGGTCCTTGACAAATGGTTCGATCTCAGAAGATGTGACATCTCCAACATATAAGATGTCACAAACGACATGTTTTAAATCAATGTATATAATCTCCGATGCCATAGAAACAGATCCATCTTCGACTCCTCTTGACTAGAATTGATAGAAGCATTAAAATAATTTTCCTCACAAAATCCACTGAATTTTTCTTTAAGACATTCCAATGATGTCTTTGGTAGAGAGCATTGATACGAATACAATATTGGAGTATGTTACATTGTCCATCTTTCTATACTTTCTCGTTCTCATTCTTAGATGTTTCTTTATCACCAAACTGAGGAATTCTCTAGACTATTTTTCCAAATTTTAATGAAAACTCTACATCTTTTCAATTGAGGCAAAAGAATTGCAATCCTTGTACCTATAAAACAGAAATTATATTTTATTGAAGACATTTTGATCTTAAAAGAGTATTTAGATTATACAATGAAAAATCATGTCGGTTTGTATCGGATTATAAAATACGAAAAAAAGACTCATATTAGGATTTATCATCTAAAAAAATAATTAAGTAAAACAAAAATTACAATATTCAACATATGTAAAGAATATTTTAAACGAGTTCCCAAGTACTTACCATAACCCGATTTTACTCCGGATATGTACTGCAACATACTAATATCAAATTGACTAAAATTATAAGGTAAATTCGGTAGTCGCAGAAATTCCACTATACTTGCTTCAATCATTTGTGAAACTTCAATTACTGAAAGTACCAACTTTATTGCTTACATCCCAAACCTAAAACATGGAAAATAAGATTATTTTGAAAAAAATGGAATGAAGGTAGTGAAGACTGCAATTTACTAATAGTCCTAAAATAGAAAAGTGTACAAAAAAAAAAAACAGTAGAATGAAAGGGAATAGTCTATTTCCTATTCAATGTCATGTCTGAAATAACACCTAAGATAAACAAAGAAAGAAAAACATAGTCAATAACAATCCCTGAACAATTTCTTTCCATAGTCTTGTACTAAAATAAAAACCTGTGCAAGCAATAACACAGTTTCCTAATTAAGATATAAATCTCCACAAATTGAACTAAAAGATCATTTATCGAGGACAAAAAGAAAAAAAAATAACAGAGTTTCTTGTTGATTACTTAATCACTACATGTTAACCTAAATAGGGGCATATGACCTGGGTAAAAGTCATGTGAGATGGCAACTTTGAATTGCGATTACTGTCGTAAATAAGGCCCATGACGGATGAATAATAAGACACATTGGGTCATCATTTGAGGCTCTGTTGGGCCTTATTTATCCTCTGTTTCTGGTCCTTTAATCGACTTTTAAACTGTCTTTGAACTCTGTTCCAATCTCTATTTCAGGCGATGAAAGGATCTGCTTATATGGGAGGGCCTGAAACAGCCCAAATGATGCTGCCCGATGCGCTGCATCAGAGCGACTCCATATTGACTAATTAAATAATGAGCTGATACACAAATATTTAGGCCTAACAATAATTACAATACAAAATTGAGTACCGCTTGTATTGGTACTCAAGGGATCAGGGTAGAATTCCAGATTCTTTCCCGCGATGGACAACTCAAGGAAAGGAAAACACACTATTATTGCAGTCAAAGTTGGTGTGGTAGGGGTAGAATTCGAGAGGGAAATCAGGACAGCATTTACCACTTTTTGAGATGTTATGAGGAAATCTTCTCTTAGGCCAGCCCTAGACAAATTTTCTTTCCATACAATTTCTAAAGATAAAGCCTGTGAGATAGAAAATCCTTCTTAAGAGTTAGAATTTTGGATGCCTTTATGAGTTTGGAAGATGATAAATTTCCTGCCCACCAGGCTTCCCCATCTTCTTCCAGAAATTCTGGGCCTTATCAATTCAATTTTGAATCAATAATCTTATACCATTATTTCTATCATTCAATAACTCAATCACGAGGAAGGATTGGTACAAGATCAGCCCACACTTCATTTGGTGTTGCCATAGTTTAGAGTCCCTAATGAACTTATAGTTATTGTTACTCGTAAGAAAGAAATACATGTTTCCATTCGTAATTATTCGGAGACATTTGGGATGCCCGTTTCAAGTTGTGCTAAGGGTATGTGTTCTTATTATTCTAATATAATTGGGTAACCCCGACTAACACTTTGCTATTACCTGAGTCAGGTCAACCTTTGACCAGAGCTCTTATTGGTATGTTAAATGAGTATTTCCAACCATTACTAGCCTTGGAAGACTTGCGTGCGATGTTTCGATGGGTGTCCCTATCAATAGGTCCACTAATTTTATTCCTAACGTTTTACATGATTATCATGTCACTTATCTGGTGCCGATTTATTCCTGCTAAGTTCTTAAGGGTTTTAACTAATTATTCATGGAGTATCCCTAAGATTCTATGGTTATCATTAGCAGTGATCACTTAATTTTTAAGGTGAGGACATCGGGCCCATCCAGTTATTGGTGATTCCTTCATTTGTTTATTTTGGGCTTCAGCCCCAAGGGGTTAAAATTTCAAGAGTGGTCCACAATTTGTATTGCAGGTTTACTAAGCACGAGGACGCCAGTAACATTGTCCTTATCGGACATTGGGTCGGGACATCGGGGCGTAACTTATTCTAAGTTCATAACTTACGAGTCTACGGTTTAATTCCTGGGTCTCTTGGGCCTCACATGGGTCCAATCTAGGCACATAGGTTTTCTAGGAAGGTCCACATTTATGTGTGGGTGTTCCCAAAATTTGAGGGGTGCCAATATCAGCAGCTCCAATAGTTGTTTGGGTTGGGTCATCAGGTTTTATTTTTATTAAAAGTTACAATTTCCCGGCCCACAAGTCAGGCATTGGGTCACTAGGCCTTATTTGGTCCCTTTCTAGTAGTTACGCTCTTGGGCCATCTAATGGTCAATTCTTTGACTTGGTCGACCAAGTCAATCTTAACAAAGTTTAATCAGACATCATCAGTGATCACTGTGATCTGGCATTGATTTAAATATCATGAATTTCTGAGAAAAGTCTAGGTTTTGACTCCACTCTTGGGTTTATAGATTTTTCCTTAAGGGTATCGGACCCTTTAAGGTAAATTTTCTGCTATTTTAAACTTCGATCGAATTTCCGAGTCCTTCCAAGTTCCAAAACTGGGTGAAAGAGTGATCGATTCATCCTTCCTAGGTGGTGGCGCTTCAAAATTTGACCAGGATTGATCAGGGCCGTCAAATTACAGAGTATTATTTTTACCTTAACTGGCCATCAGGCCAAATTTAATGGTCTTTGATGTCTGGTCTATAATTTTTTGTGTTGTTGGAAAGCGTAAGGAGTTACCAAAATTCCTTCTATATATTATGAGGGCCAAAAACTCTCAGATCGTGATGGAATCAGGGTCATCCGATCAAGGGTCAGATCTGGTCATGAGCTGTGTGGCACTTGCAACAGTTGTGTCCCAATTTTCAAAAAATTCTAGCCAGCAAACCAGATGGAGTTTTACTGAGAAATTTTATACAGTAACGGGGTACTTATCAAAATTTTCACGGATTTATTGGGGTGATTGTTCCACATAAAATCATAGCCCAATTGGGGCACAAAATTCTGGTGCAATCAGGGCAGATTTGCTACTTTCTACCCCAAATTCCATGTAGGTCAAACAGTGAGAAGTTTGATTCTGAAATTTGACTGGGTCATTGGGAACCCATTAACATGCTTAAATTAAAATTTCCAAATTTTTCCCTAACTTATTTACTCAGATTAACACTCATCTCAGTGAGCTCTCTATTTTGGGCTTTAAAACCCTTAAATTTGGAATTTCATGGGGTACACTTAGTAGCCCATCATACACCACTAATTTTTCTGATATGATTGGATACACTCCATATCAGGGACAGATCAATCATGAGCCTTATTGGGCCTTAATCTATTGAGGAAGTGCTAAGTAGGGGGTTAAATGTGATGTGCCATAGGAAGGCTATTGATAGCTGTGGCTCTAATCGTCATGTTTGTTGCCCCAGTCATCTTCTTTTTGCAAATGATCTCCACATATTCACAAAATCTACAATAAATCCATTCAAAATCTCAAAAAGTTCTCGCAAGGATACTCTCAAGCTCCGAGCACATTGATTAATTTCCCCACAAGCTCTTCCTTCCTTCCGAAGAAGTCCCCTAATGCAAGGAGTGGTACGATTAAAGAGGTTATGGGTGCTTCTCAGGGCTTTCTCCCATCAACATATCAAGGCATTCCTTATTCACTGGCCGTCTTACAAAAAATTCTTGTTGGAGCATTATTGATAAAATCAATAAAAAAGTAATGAGTAGGAAATCCAAATGCCTCTATGAAGGGACCCGGCTAACTCTCTTGAGAAATCTCCTCTCTAGCATCCGTATTTATGTCTCCTCTATTCTTCCTATTCCCAAGTATGTCACTAAGGAAATTGAGAAGAGTATGGCAAATTCTTTCGGGGAGAGCATGAAAGCAAAAAAATAAGGCTCATTGGGTTGCTTGGGAGAAAATAACAAGAATAAAAAAGGAGGGGGGTTTGGGTAGCAGATCTTGACAGGATGTTCATAAATCGGCGATTGGCGGAGTTGGGTTAAGAGGTAAACACTTCAAACACTCTTTGGGGCTATAAAATTATCAATAAATGCAATTTTGGGAAGCACGTTTGGGCGAAGCCTCTTGACTTTAAGATTTGGAAGTCTGTGTATCCATGGTTGAAGCATTCTATTAACTCCAAATGGGATATTGGATAGGGGAAGAAAACTTTCCTTCTTCATCATAATTGGACAGGTAATGGCCCATTAGTGAACCAACATGTGGTTCCTTGCTCTTCCAATATTTTGGAGGCAATTAGTGGGGGTGAATGGGATATGAGCACAATTTCGAGTAAGCACGGTGATGAGGCAACTCAGTTAATTCAACAAGAACCTATACCAAAGGATGGTATCGACAAAGTGTTATGGCAACCTACTGCATTGAGGAAGTTCACAGTAAAGTCTGCCTGGAACAAGTTGAAGCAGAGGTTCAATGAGTTAGCCAAGTAGGACAGGTCTGGTCCTCAAAAGAACCGTCTAAGATGAAAACTTTTGTGTGGTGTTTTCTTCACTTAGGCCCGCCAACTGATGATGCAGTTAAATCCAGAAAATTTCAGTTTGCCTCTAGGTGTTGGATGTGTAGAGAGCACGAGGAGAATTAGGTTCACGCGTTTCTTGGTTGTAGCTTAGTTCGAAAAGTGTTGTCAACCTTCCATTGAACTAGGTCAAGAAGTAAAACTCAAAACTAATGACCAAAATGTAATCTTTAAAAATCATCCCACTTATAAAAAAAAGATTTCTAAAAAAATGAAGGTTCCCCCCCCAACTCTCACTATATATATATATATATATATATATATATATATATATATATATATATATATATATATATATATCAAGAACATCCAGGTATGAACATAGACCACATAAATAAAGCAACAGATTTAAAGGTGCAGTAAAATATGTCCAGAGCAATAGCAACATTTTCCTTAAATCATGTCTTAAAATGTACAGAGCATTAACAATGTTCAACAGTTAAGAGTTCCATTCAATCTCAAGTTATCTATGTTTACTAGTTAAGGATTCCATTCAATCTACAGTTAATCATGAATCTTTCTTTTTGCTCTAAATCACTCTAGAATTGACAAATATTGTTGGGTGTATCTAATAAGAGCTCTATATGATGAGGTTCTTGATATGGTCTAATGCAGTATCCTTGCCAGTCCCTACTACAATCTGGAAAGAAGTCGCTTTACCACAAACTGGTATCACCTCTCCTTCCATACATTTCAAAAAACAGTAAAAGAGTCTAGGGATTGTAGCGTGAGAATCTAATAAGTAGATGGAATAGCTTCCTAAAATAAAAACCCGTGCGAGCAACAAAATAGTTTCTTAATTAAACAAGAAATCTCCAAAAATTGAACAACTAAAAAATAAGTTACCGACAACGAAAAGAAATACCTAACTAAATTTCAGTTTTTTAAATCACTGCGCGGTATTCTAATTACGGGCATCTGACCTGGGTAAAAGTCATTTGATGGCAGCTTGAATCAATGTGATTACTGTCATAAGTAGGGCCTATAGCGGATAAATAATAAGACACAGTTGGTCACCATTTGAGATTCTTTTGGGACTTATTTAGCCTCGGTTTCTGGTCCTTAATCTGCCTTTAAAGTCCCTATGAACTTTGCTTCAATCTCTTTTTCAGGCGATGAAACAACCTGCTTATATAATTGTTTGCCTGTTACAGCGCCTGTTAACAGCTTAAATGTTGCTGCCTGATGCCCTGCATCACAATGACTCTGTATTGACTGATAAACGTACTATGACAAATTATATTCGAGGAAAAACTCAAGGGATCAGTGATTGAAAGAATGCGATAGCATTCCAGATTCTTTTGCACATGACCAGGTCATGGAAGAGGGAGAATACTATCATAGCTGGTGGGGGTCGGTAAAACTTGAGGAAATCAGGGCAGATTTTTGTCTACCATTTCTCGAGATTGACGAGATTTTAAGCCAGCACCGGGCGGGGTTTCATTCAAAAGATCCAACATCCCCTCTACCCTTCATGATTGTTGGTGAAGCTGATGGGGACGCCGACATCGTAGACATCGGATATGTACCTTTTCGCGTGTACCGACGTCGGAAGAAGCGGAATGGAAATCATCAGAACTAGGCGAAAGACGAAATTCTAGAGAAAATTGGAAGAATTAGCCAATTCGATCGATCGAATTGAATTTTTGATCGATCGAATTGCATCGACAGAGTTACAGAGTTCTGGAGTTATATTTCGACCGGTCAAATCATATATTCGACCGATCGAAAATTTCGATCGATTGAAATATGAATTCAACCGATCGAATGGCGACGGCGATTTTCATAGCAATATGAAATTTCGATCGATCAAAATCGCGCCGGATTGTTTTAGTGTTTTAGGAGTTTAAGTTCGAACTTTTGTGTTAAGGGTTTATTTATCTTTTATTTATTGTTTTAGGGTTTTCTTTTATTGAAATGACTCCTATATAAGGTCCTTAAGTTAAACAATGTAGTTAGTTGATGATTAATGAAAAGAGCTTTTGCTTGTGTGCTTGAGATGAGCCTATACGGAGAGTGATTCTTCTTCTCGAGAAGGGTTTGGTGCGAAGCTAAGGGTGTGAAGCCTGCAAATCTATCTTCTATCTACCTATCTATCTTTTATTATCTTTGCTTGTGTGATCCTACCACCTTAATTCAGCCATCATCCCTTTTAAAATCCTAAACCCTAATTGTCCCTGAATCCTTGAATCGATCCAATTCAACAACCGTAGATCCCAACTTAGTTATTAAACCTTCCATACCAAATACTCAGAGGAAACCAGTGATCCCATCATTGAGTCGTGAGCACCCTAATATGGGAAAACCTGGAGTTCTATCTCTAGGATCGATCTACGCTGTAACCTAACGGATCTAGCGCCTGGACTGAACCCTACCTGAAGCATACGTGATTCTTCTATGGAATACTACGAAAACCTGAGGTATTCATTATATTTTGTGAATTTTATTGTTTAATTTAATTCTAATTTAATTCCGGCAAAATCAATCATATCATTCACGTAGTTTAGGGAACCGTCCTGCGTCAGTTTTGGTATTAGAGCCCTAGGTTTCTAGGTTAGGGCATACTGTGTGATATTGCATTCATTGCACTTTAATTTTCATCACATATTATTTCAGTTTTGGCTAAAGTGTTAATCTTGCATTCCATTCTAGAGCCCGTCAATTAGTGAACTGTATCACCATGGACATGAGTGGGATTGCCGAAGCTCTTAACGGCATGAGGGCTGATCTAAAATCGATCAATGATCGAATGACTGCCTTAGAGATAGCCCAAAGGACTCTTGAAACATCCAATGAGAGGTTGTTAGACCGAGTCAATCGGTTAGACGAGGGTGATGAGTACTTCGAACCACCCCGTGAGCGTAATGGTCCTCGATTCGAACGAAACGGCTACCAACATAATCAGAACTAGAACCATAGGTTAGATCATCATGGAGAGGACTACGACCCGGAAGGGAGACTCCTCAAACATGCCCGAGTTGAGTTCCCAACTTTCGATGGAAGACTAGACCCTCAGGTCTTCCTCGATTGGTTATCCGATATGGACCAGCACTTCGAGTAGTTTGGCATGAGCGATGAAAGATGTGTTATACTTGCTAAAATGAAGCTCATAGGCCAAGCTTGACTCTTTTGGATCAACGTTGAACGCATCAGAACGAATGCGGGTTGTACTCCCATTACCCATTGGGAGGACATGAAGGAACGACTTACAAAGAAGTATATTCCTTCTTCATACTACCATCGTCTCCTTAACCAATGGCAAAATTTGCGCCAAGGTAGTATGCCCTTATCGGATTACATTAGCAAATTTGAAGAGTACGTGATGAGAGCCAAGGTATCCGAAGACCCTCAAGTCACTCTATCCAGATTTCGTACCGGATTGAGACTTGACTTGCAAAAAGAGTTAGTCTCTCACCCTGTTGAGACTCTCGTCGAATGTTACACCGTCGTTCAAGACCTTGAATGATATTTGAAGATGATGGTGACTAGGCGATCTGATTTTCACCCCGGTCAATTCTGTACCGACGAAGTGAAATCTAGTGCTGGAAGCCCGCCTACCAAACCCACGCAACCCACGTCTACCAATGTGAGGTTTGACAAAGGTAAGGGTATAGCCGGAGAATCCTCGAAGAGTGGGTCTCATGTCAAATGCTATAAATGTCAAGGATTGGGTCACTTTGCTGCCCAATGCCTCACAAGGGACCCACAAAGGAATCTCTTCATCGACGGAGAAGGAGATGAAAGTGAAGGAGTTTATGAGGAAGAAGTCTTTGAGCCGAATGCCACACCTAGTGACGAGGAAGGTGATGACATGGGTCGCGCTCTAGTTGTGAGGTGTGTTTTTGCACAACTTCAACGGGATGAAAAGGAGGATTGGCAAAGGGAGAACATCTTCCACACCTTTGCCACATGTGGGACGAAGAGTTGTAGGGTTATCGTAGATAGCGGAAGCTGCACCAATGTGGTGTCAGAACATACTGTCACCCGCTTAGGGCTTACACTTGAAGTCCACCCGAAACCTTACAAAGTCGCATGGGTTGACTCCTCATCCATTCCCGTCATGGGTCAAAATACCGGTTTTCCGGTACGTATCGTCCGGATCTCTCGGACGATACGTACCGGGTATCGTCCGATACATTCAATGTATCGGCGATACATTGAATGTATCGGTTTGATACATTCAAAAAATCGTTTTTTTTTTTTTTAAATCCCAAAAAAATCCCAAAAAATCTGAAAAATTATATTTATTTATTTTGTATTTATTTCAACTATTTTTGCTTTTATTTTTGACATATTTGATGCATTATTTAGATGAATATATAAGTAAGATGCCTATTTTGTAACTTAACCCAAGTCACATGCCTATTTTGTAACTTATTTTTGTCTTAAGATCACATTTTTGACTTAATGTAATAGATCTTCTAACATTATGTTCGATCAGCTGATCACATGCCTATTTTATTAACAATATTTCATAATTTGATCGACGCAGACACGCATAAAGTAAATTACAATATATATTGACAAAAATAAATTATATATTGTCAAAAATAATAGCTATGTTGATAAAAATAAGTTTAATTGTACATGAAAAACTTACTTTAGAGCCACATTGAATTTAAGTGGTGGTTCTTGGCCCTCATGATCATCGTCATCATCGGTCTTGTGAGCTTCCGACCTTTGCCTATAATGTTGCCCATATTGATACCCATGATTATATGTGCCCTTGAAACCGAGGCTCGATTAGAATGCGTAAGGCGGTCCTCCAAAAATCGACCAACGAAGTCATATGGCACCGAATAGGTTTGTTGTGGTAGTAGTATGGGTTACTAGTTCTTTGAATCTTGTATTTTGCAAACTGAATCCCCCAAAGCTAGAAGTCATATAACCCATATCCGTATCATCTTGTGGTGGTGGTGGTGGTGTTTGATATGATCCCGACGCTCCTCTTCCTTCAACCCCTCCCATTCTAAATGTAGGAGTGTCGAACTGTGTTAACGGCGTCGAGTCATCGTCCCATGCCGCCATATCTCTATAAGGATCAGAGGTACCAGCTTCCTCCCCTCCACCATCATGCCCTCCACCATCATCCTCACCACTCCCATCATCACTACCGGGCTGCATTTCGTCATCAGATCCAACCACTGAATGACGATTCAATCTTCTTTTCCGCCTCGGTGGTTGGGAAGCTTCTTTGCTACTTCTTTCAAAGATTGTCCATTGTACCATTCAATGCTCTCACTATCCAAGACTGGCTCTTCTCTCTCTTCGATCCATTCATTCAAAGGGTCATCCTCCTCGAATATATAATCCAACTAGATGGGATCAAAATAATCACCGTCTGCAAGGTAGAATATGATAGATGAATTAGTATAATATGTAAGTAAGACTTCATATAATTGAGGATCTAAGACTTCATGTAATTGCTTACCACGGTTGGTCCTCTGTATATTCCTGACCCTTAATCGCATGTTGTAGTGGCAGTAGACTAACTTTTCCAATCGGTCCATAGTTAGTCTATTCCTTGTCTTAGTATGAATAAGAGAGAAAGTGCTCCAATTCCGCTCGCAATTGGACGAGGAACAAGTTTGCGACAATACCCTCATTGCTACCCGCCTCAATATCGAACCATCACCTCCATAATGCATCCACCAATCAGCGGGTTTGTCGTGTTTAATTTGGGATTAGCATGTGAGGTCCCAAATGACCCATGTCTCTTGCGAAACATGTCAATCTATAAAGATGAAACACAGTAAGGCACATATCAATAAATAGATGATAATATCACATGACATTTGACTTATTACTTATAAGGTATGATACTATGATCACTCACATCTCTTATGGCTTGGCCTTGGTCCGCCAACTCGTGGAGCATTCTTTGGATTACATTGAGCAAGCGGTATACACTTCATCGATTATCGCTCATTTCGAGCGTCAGCGATATCTTTGGAAGGCTGGATTCAAGTAGTGTGCTACACATCAAATATGAGCAATTTCATCAGTATATGAAAATAATGAATAAATAAATAAACATCACTACATAATTGTGCAACATGTTATACTCGCATCACAATCTTGGTGAAATTGTGCATCCACCTCTTGTCGATAATAACTTGATGTCGTTTATATTTTGTAGGGCATTTGGTTTTATAGCCAATTCTGCCTTATCCATTGACTCATCAACGTACCCCATTGTAGGTTTGTCACCACCATCAACCAAACTCAACACTTGCACCAACGGGGTAGTGACGGCGATCAGGTGGTCGACATCTGCCCAAAACTGCGTGCTGTAGATCAGGTCAGCAACTTCAGTGCAAGCTAGTCTCTTCGCTCGTGGGTTTCCTATTTCATGTTGATTCCATTCTTGCGACACCATATTTTTCAAATTTCACGCCTATATCTAGCCAAACTCTGTAGGGCTAAGAACCGTGTTGCAAAAGCGTGTAATCGCAGTCGGAACAACTCATTGTTCGTGAAGGCTCTCATTAAATTGACCCGACATCCTTTGTTGTACAAGTAGGAAGTAATCGTTCTTCCCTTTTGAATAGTTGCCTGTGCCTTGCTTCTCTTTCCTAAATCCTCAAGAATGAGGTCCACGCAATGTGCGGCACACGGGGTCCAGTACAAGTGACGTCTCTTCGCCATTAGTTTTAATTCAGCGGCTTTGTAGTTTGCCGCATGGTCTGTTACCACCTGCACAACCCGCTGCTCTCCAACCTCATGAATTACCATATCCATTAGTTTAAAGAGGTAGTCAGTAGTCTTTACGTGTCTAGAAGCATCAACTGATTTCAAAAATACTGTCCCGGCATCGCTGTAAACCAAAAAGTTTATCAAGCTCTTCTTTGTGGGACCAGTCCATCCATCGCACATAATTGTGCAACCTCTCTCATCCCATACATCCTCAAAGCTCTGTACATAGGCAGTTATCTCATCGTACTCATCTGTTAGTAAGGGCCCAGATATCTCATATGGAGAAGGCTTTTTAACTCCTGGGCCAACTTCTGCACTTGTATCAATCATGCTTTTGAAATGTGATGCGCTACTTGGCTCGGAATGTGGTTGTATATAAAAAACTTGGCAATGGATTTTCCAAGCTTCTTCCCATTTTGCAAGTGAGATTGCACTCAATTTGGTTTGTTTGGAGCTTTGGCGATACATGAATGGATCCATGGAAATTTGTACGGCCTCTAGTAGGCACCTATAATCCCTCCCGAGATCTTCTCACGCAACCCGGCAAACTCAACATCCTCATCAACATCAACAACATGTGGCCTATGACTAGATCCACCACCGTAGCAAGCATGGATGGACCCCTCAACTTTGGACCAAACCGATAATCGGCTTCTTCACGATCTCGTATTTGTTGTGCTTCCTAGCACTCTCTCATAGCTCTCGCTATCCGCTCATCCTCGACCTCATCCTCATCATCCTCGGGTGCACTTGATGTAAACTCTGGATCCGCCTCCCGATTCTCTCATACATTTCCCTATCACGATCGGCTTTTTTTTTTCCCTTTTGCCTTGTAAACTAGCTCGATATTTTCTTTTACCTCTCTGGGTACACTAGGACACCCTCTTGTCTCTCCTTTACATGAGCGGATGCTCCTTTAATCGTGTGATACCTCCTCCCAGCAATTTTTTCCACAAAGATTACATTGAATCTGAGTCTATTACCATCTATTCTTTGTACCATATTGCCCATTTGGATCTCGAGCATTACCATATTTATTTATTTCACCTGCATGAATGAGCAAACGATTGAAAATAAACATCTAATTTACACTTGAAAATAAAATTTACAAGAGTAAACATCTAATTTACTCTTGAAAATAAAATTTAGTTTTTAATTATTGCTATTTTAAAAAATATATTATTTATCAAATTTATTTGATATTATTATAATTTTTGATATTATTATAATTTATGAATGTTTATTTGATATTATTTTAATTTATGAATATTTATTTGATATTATTTTTATTTATGAATATTTATTTGATATTATTATAATTTATTAATGTTTATTTGATATTATTATAATTTTTTAATGTTTATTTCATATTATTTTAATTTTTGAATATTTATTTCATATTATTTTAATTTATGAATATTTATTTGATATTATTATAATTTTCTAATGTTTATTTCATATTATTTTAATTTTTGAATATTTATTTCATATTATTTTAATTTATGAATATTTATTTGATATTATTATAATTTATTAATGTTTATTTGATATTATTTTAATTTATGAATATTTATTTGATATTATTTTAATTTATGAATATTTATTTGATATTATTATAATTTTTAAATATTTATTTGAAATTTATTCCATATTATTCTAAAATTTTATGGGACATATCCCATAATATAAATTATTTTAATTATATGTGACAGTCACATATAATCAATATGAGTCACATATAATCAATATGGGTCACATATAATTAAATTTATTATTAAAATTAATATGGGTCACATATAATTTAATATGTGACCCATAAATTTAATTATATGTGACCCATATTAATTTTAATAATAAATTTAATTATATGTGACCCATATTGACCTTATTATTTTATTAATTATATGTGACCCATATTGATTACATGTGACCCTTAATTATAATTATTTATATTATTTTTGACCTATCAATTTAAATATTTTAAATGGGGTCACATATAATTATTTTTGACCCATCATATTATTTTTAATTAATTTAAATATTTTAAATTATTTTAAATAATATTAATTATTTTAAATAATTTAAATAATTAATATTATAGGTAAATGATAAATATACCTATAATATTAATTAATATTAAGGGTAGATCTACACTAAATTAGTGTAGATCTACACTAATTTAGTGTAGATCTACACTAAATTAGTGTAGATCTACCCTTAAATGAGGTAGATCTACACTTATTTAGTGTAGATCTACACTTAATTAGTGTAGATCTACCTTATTTAAGGGTAGATCTACACTAAATTAGTGTAGATCTACCTTATTTTAGGAAATAAAATGAAATACACGTACCTTCCACGTTGATCCCGTGATATTTTGTGCGATTTGGCGCCGATTTATGGTGTAAATAATCAAAAAAGAAGTGAGGAAGAATAGAGGAGGAAGAAGAGAGGAAGAAGAGGGTTTACCCGACTTTTAAGTCGGGTCTATGGTGGGGCCCACCGGTAAATTCAAATTATCGGACGATAATTTGATTTTTTTTATTTTTCTGATTTTACACTTATTATCGGACGATAATTTCAAATTATCGTCCGATAATTTGAAATTATCGTCCGATAATTTGAAATTATCGTCCGATACGGACGATATTTTGTCCGTATCGGACGATAATTTCATCATTTCACTGATGGTACGATACATAGGGTATGTATCGTACCGTTCACGTCCAAAACCGATACGTATCGTCCGATACGTATCGGTATCGGACGATATTTTGACCCATGATTCCCGTATCTCAGAGGTGTCGTGTACCCATACAGTTGGGTTCATACTCTAACACCTTGTGGTGCGATGTAATGCCGATGGATGTGGGCCACATTATATTAGGGAGGCCATGACTATGATTTGAACGTGATCATTTTTGGGTGATCTAACGTTTGTACGTTCAATTACAAGGGCAAGAAAATCACTCTTAACCCTTTGGCTCCCAAAGCACCATCAGTCAACAGAGTTGAGAAGAAGGGAGGTCAATCTAAAGCCATCAATATTGTGACCCTTTCAGAGTTTGAGAGAGCATCGAAAGATGAGAGTGTTGTGTATGTTGTTGTTACCGTTGAGAGTACTTCTAAATCAGTCTGTGAGTACCCCAAGGAGGTAGAGCCCATCCTGAAAGAATATGCGGACGTCTTCCCCGAAGACTTACTCAATGAGCTCCCTCCCATGCGTGACATTCAACACGCAATTGACTTAGTTCCCGGATCGACATTACCGAACCTGCCCCACTACAAGTTGAATCCGGTTGAGCACGCCGAGTTGACTCGGCAAGTCAGTGAGCTCATTCAAAAGGGGTTCATACAAGAGAGTCTGAGTTCGTGTGCTGTACCAGCATTACTCATGCCTAAGAAAGATGATACATGGTGCATGTGTGTGGATAGTCGAGCAATTAATAAGATCACTATTAAATATCGGTTTCCCATACAGCGGCTTGATGATATGCTTGACATGATGATTGGAGCCATTATCTTTTCCAAGATAGACCTTAAAAGTGGTTACCATCAGGTTCGTATTCGCCCTGGCGATGAATGGAAAACCGCCTTCAAGACTAAAGACGGTCTTTATGAGTGGATGGTTATGCCTTTTGGGCTTTCCAATGCCCCGAGTACATTTATGAGGCTCATGACCCAAGTGTTGAGGCCATTCCTTGGCAAGTTCCTTGTCGTGTGTTTTGATGACATTCTGATTCACAGTTCAAACAAGGAGCAACACATTATCCACCTGAGGTTGGTTTCCGAAACCTTGAGGGGAGAAAGGCTTTACGCGAATCTCAAGAAGTGCACCTTTATGCAGCACTTTGTTGTATTCTTGGGATTCATTGTCTCAGTAGACGGGATGGTTGCGGACCCTACGAAGGTTAAGGTCATTGTGGAGTGGCCCGAACCTCGAAATATTCATGAAGTCCGTAGCTTCCACGGTTTAGTCACGTTTTATCGTCGCTTCATCTGGAATTTTAGCACCATCATGGCTCCCATTACCGATTGCATGAGAAAAGGGAAGTTCCTGTTGAGCAAAGCCGCGACTAGGGCCTTTGCCGAGATAAAAGAGAAAATGGTTACTGCCCCCGTCATGCGCCTACTAGACTTTTCTAAAGTCTTCGAAGTAGCATGTGACGTGTCGGGTGTAGGCGTAGGCATAGGCGGAGTGCTAAGCCAAGAAGGTCACCCTGTGACCTATTTTAGTGAGAAACTCAATGAGGCAAAGCAGAAATACTCCACCTATGACAAGGAGTTTTATGCGGTCGTCCGATCTCTGTGGTATTGGAAACATTACCTGAGACAGCAGGAATTTGTGTTATTTTCTGACCACGAGGCCTTATGTTTCCTTGCTTCCCAGAAAAAGTTGAACCCGAGGCACACGAAGTGGGTCGAGTACCTCCAAGGGTTCACATTTGTTTTGAAGCATAAGGTTGGTGCCGAAAACAAGGCTGCTGATGCGCTAAGTCGTCGAGTGGCGACTTTGCAGTCTATGAGCACCGAGGTCGTCGGATTTGAACAGTTGAAACAAGATTATCCTGGTTGCCCAGATTTCGAGGCAGAATACAATGCTTTCCTTAAGAATCCGAACAACATTAACTCCGAGTATACCCTGTTGGATGGGTATTTGTTCAAAGACAATCGTTTGTGCATCCCTCATACTTCTTTGCGTGATTTCCTCATCTGGGAATTACATGCCGGAGGGATTGCCTGACAATTTGGGCGCGATAAAACCAGTGCGCTTGTTGAGGATAGGTTCTATTGGCCTAGCCTTGTGAGAAATGTCTCTAGGGTCGTAAAGCAATGTCGTACATGCCAAGTTGCGAAACATATCAAACAAAACACCGGCTTGTACAGCCCTTTACCCTTGCCGCACACCCCATGGCAAGACGTCTCTATGGATTTCGTGCTCGAACTTCCAAAGACTCAACGGAAGCACGACTCCATTTTTGTGGTAGTGGACCACTTTTCCAAGATTGCCCACTTCATACCCTGCTCCAAAACCTCCGATGCGGCTCACATAGCCAAATTATTTTTCGAGGAGGTTGTGCGTCTACATGGTTTACCCCAGACGATTGTGTCAGATCGAGATGTGAGATTTACCAGTTATTTCTGAAAAACTTTATGGCACATGATGGGTACCATGCTCCAATTTTCGTCGGCCTATCATCCTCAAACAGCTGACCAAACGGAGTCCACCAATAGGAGTTTAGGTAATCTCGTCCGTTGTCTTGTTGGTGATCACCCTAGGACTTGAGATTCTATTTTGCCTTTAGTCGAGTTTGCATATAACAATTCAGTCAATAGGTCCCTAGGTATGAGTCCTTTTGAGGTCGTCCTTGGTCATAGGCCTAGAACACCAATTGATCTTATTCCCAAGTCAGCATCCCATAGAGTTTCTGAGTCAGCCGATTCATTTGCACAACATATACATGAATTGCATGCCGAAATTAGAAAAAGAATTAATGTTACAAAATATCTACGGATGCACACAGGCGCTTCAAGGAATTCCAGGTTGGAGATTACGTCATGGTTCGGGTTAGGCCTGAGCGGTTCCCTTTAAGAGCTGCAAAGAAACTTCAAGCCCACGGCGCTGGGCCTTTTAGAATTGTGGCAAGGAGCAGCCCTAATGCATATGTTTTCGAGCTTCCACCGGAAATAGGAGTCAGCTCTACATTCAATGTGGACCTGGTTCCTTCTTTGGCCCCAGCCCCACCCCCCCCACAACCCCTTCCATGCAGCCCCGAGCCCGAATATCAGCCCCACCTGGTTCCTTCTTTGGCCCCAGCCCCACCCCCCCCACAACCCCTTCCATGCAGCCCCGAGCCCGAATATCAGCCCCACCCTACAACCCCTACCCTTCCCCACACAAGCAACGCAGAGATGAGATCGAAGGAATATTAGATGATTTGGCGATATCCACCCATGGGGGCGGAATTCAAAAGTACCCGGTTAAGTGGTTGGGAAAGCCGGACTCTGAGAACTCATGGTTAGCTGAAGACGAAGTGCGGCATTTGGACCCCGACATACTCGCGCGCTATCACGATGCCTCTTCATCGGTGATGAAGCCTTTTTGGCCCGAGAGAATTGGTGGGGACACCGACATCGTAGACATCGGATATGAACCTTTTCGCGTGTACCGACGTTGGAAGAAGCGGAATGGAAATCATCAGAACTAGGCGAAAGACGAAATTTTGGAGAAAATTGGAAGAATTAGCCAATTCGATCAATCGAATTGAATTTTCAATCAATCGAAATTTTTCGATCGATCGAAGTTCCATTTCGATCGATCGAATTGCATCGACAGAGTTACAGAGTTCTAGAGTTATATTTCGACCGGTCGAATCATATATTCGACCGATCGAAATTTTCGATCGATCGAAATGTGAATTCGACCGATCGAATGGCGATGGCGATTTTCATAGCAATATGAAATTTCGATTGATCGATTTTCAATTCGATCGATCGATTTTCAATTTCGATCGATCGAAATCGCGTCGGGTTGTTTTAGTGTTTTAGGAGTTTAAGTTCGAACTTTTGTGTTAAGGGTTTATTTGTCTTTTATTTATTGTTTTAGGGTTTTCTTTTATTGAAAGGACTCCTATATAAGGTCCTTAAGTTAAACAATGTAGTTAGTTGATGATTAATGAAAAGAGCTTTCGCTTGTGTGCTTGAGATGAGCCTATACGGAGAGTGATTCTTCTTCCCGAGAAGGGTTTGGTGCGAAGCCAAGGGTGTGAAGCCTACAAATCTATCTTCTATCTACCTATCTATCTCTTATTATCTTTGCTTGTGTGATCCTACCACCTTAATTCAGCCATCATCCCTTTTGAAATCCTAAACCCTAATTGTCCCTGAATCCTTGAATCAATCCAATTCAACAACCGTAGATCCCAACTGAGTTATTAAACCTTCCGCACCAAATACTCAGAGGAAACCAGTGATCCCATCATTGAGTCATGAGCACCCTAATCTAGGAAAACCTAGAGTTCTATCTCTAGGATCGATCTACGCTGCAACCTAACGAATCTAGCACCTGGACTGAACCCTACCTGAAGCATACGTGATTCTCCTACAGAATACTACGAAAACCTGAGGTATTCGTTATATTTTGTGAATTTTATTGTTTAATTTAATTCTAATTTAATTCCGGTAAAATCAATCATATCATTCACGTAGTGTAGGGAACCGTCCTACGTCAGAAGCACTGAATAAACTGCTTGTAGCAAAGATATCTCCCATGGATTTGAAATCTGAAAGAATGCGGAGGTGACTACTCATCTGCAGTATATAGTGAGACTTTGGCTTTCCTGAATAATGATGTTCAAGAAGCTCCAGCAGTGAAGGCAGTTCTAACGTGTTTTCAGACAGTATCATGTCTAAATATGTTTAAATCTGAAGTGGGTGAAAATGAAGAATCTGAAAGAAGAAGCGTGGGCATAATTGTATGCAAAGTGATAAACTTCCAAATAAGTAGTTGGCCCTCCCACTATGTGAGGGAAGGCAGGAAGGCCAAAAAGGGCAAGGAATAATTAGGGAAGGTGGAGTATTGGCTGGCTCCTTGGAAACGGAATTTATGTGAAGGTCACCTTGATAAATCAGTTTTTTTTTTGTTGATAAATCAGTTTTATTAGCTCATCATTTGTATTTTACGCTCTTGTACCAATGCTGAGCTTGGATAAGGGATAGAATCAAGTAAATGGGTTTCTGACGAAAGTATTCAACTAAATCCAACAAAACCGTTTTCTCTTTTAATATAACGGCTTATAGCTTAATGATGATGAATTTTTTTGGTAAATCAAAATGGAAAAAGTTCAGAGAACTAAACAAAAGCAAAATTTCAAATATAGGAACCAAGAATCTATATTACATGAGAAAAGAAAATGTCAAAAGTAGTGACTTAGATCTCAAAGTTCTTCATTTAACCTCACACATTATGGAATACAATTTTTAATTTGAACTAGAAAATCATCGCCATGCTTTTACATGCAGATTTTCGTATAATGACTACACTTTTTATTATTTAATGCTTTCAACAAACTAGAAGATGCGTTGAACAGATGGTTCTCCAGTTAGACTAATTAAAATAGGTCAAGGCTTTAGAATTTATCAACCTCTTCGTAAATGATGGTGATCAATTATGTCGGATACAGCGCATCACAATAAACTACAAATTATAGAAAGTAAGAGAAAATAGTAGAGCAACACAACTAGAACACCTTTCATTGCCCAAAGGCAAAACTTGCTCATCTACTACAGTAATCAAATTTTAAACAGAACTCCAATAAAAATAAGTGGCTATAGGGAAAACCAACTACAAGGAATTCAATTGAGAACTAACGAACTGAAAAGAGACTAAAAGGTTAAAGACGAGATGTCGTAGCTCAAAGTCATAACCACAAGTGATGAATCCTTAGGTCTTCAGACTTTAATCTTTAAATCGACATGGCAAAAGGACATAAAGTAAGGAAATGAGGGTTTAAGTATAAAGGCTTTGAAAGTATTATGAGTGTATATCTAGCATAGCTTCTTTAAGGTTTAAAATTCAACTTTTTTGCTTGAGGTAAGGGGCTTAATTATAATTAGAGAGCGAGAGTGCAATTAGATAATTGATAAATGTCAAGCCTCCATTGACTCATCAAATAAAAATGATTATGTTTTCTCTAACAGAAGCTCTATTCGATCCATGGCAAGTGGTGCTCATCTATGAGAATTCCTAGAAGAAAGGTTAGACATAGAGAGAGTTTCACGAAAGGATAGGTTGAAAGGTGAAATTATTGTAGAGTTTTCTCAAAGAGAAGCACCCACCCTTGGTTTTGTGACAAGCATCACCCATAAAAGAACTTCTAAGATGGAAGTAGGATATCCAGGGAATTTAATGAAAAGGATGGGTTGAAAGTTAAAATAACTATTCAGGAGTTTTCTAAAAAGGTTGATTGGAAAAATTATGGAAGCTTGCTGGAAATGAAATGATTTCAATTTCAATTTCTTGTTTGAGTGATTTCCAGCATTTGGATAGCTTATTTATCAAATTGGAAATATCCCTGTGAAATCACTTTCCAGTGGTGACTATACATATGAAAAGCCTCATAGTCACAAAGTCGGGAATCGACAATAAATTGCCAAGAGTCTAAGTAGGGAAATATTATAAAAAATTGGTCAAAGTAAAAAAAAATCAGGGTAAATAAAAACAAAATTCAAAAAATACAAAAAGGGTATCATAATATATTCAAGTTAAAACTAATGGTTGTTTTAATGAAGAAAATAGTATAAAAGATGAAAGACCTAAAGGTTTTTTTTGGAACAAATTGAACAAAATAACAAACAATTTGAAGGTTATTTCCCCGTATACTTAAGGGGGAAAAAATGAAAAAAATTAGAACTACATCACAAACATTGCCAATTAATTGGCCCAGTCGCAACTTGGCTAATTAACCGGCGATAAAGTCAGGATGATTGCAAGACGTCGACTTTTTCCAATTTTTTGAAAAGTCGGAGACTTTTGTGACTATGAAATGCCTATACATATTAGAAGTATGCTATGTATGCTAAATAGATACTTTTTATTGCGATAACTATGTAAAGAGAATCAATTTCGTTGTAAACCTACATGAATAAGAAAATGTTATTAGAAACATTAGGTGAATATAAAGTAAAATACCTCAATTTTTTCCCAAGACCACCCATTCCCAAAGCTTTAAATGCATAAAGCAGACATAAAACCTGCAATTAAAGATAACTTTAGGGTTCAGTAAAAGATATCATAGCTTCTACATTTAGAAATATCATTCCAACATTTTTAATTAATCATTATACTAACTCCAATTTAAATTTCTAAAGTTACACTATTGACGAAAAAACATATCAAATTACACTACAATAAATGCATTCAATTTTTAATTTCTCGAGCATGAAAAATAATATATTTCAAATAAAAGACACAAATTTAATTTTTTTATGAAAATTAGAATTAATGAGAAGTTTTTTCCCCTCTACTTTTCTACTTGTTCGATAATAAATTACCTTATCATTGTAAGTAGTAAGTTTCATTCAACAGGATGCAAAGCTATTAAAAAGTCAATTTAAATTTTTGGAAAAAAAGATTATCACAAGTAGTTAAGATTTTTCAAAAATAGAGGTTCTCTAAAAATTGAAATCCCTAATGAATCTAGGCTGGCTCCAACTAGCTATCATGAATGCTCAAGAATTGGAAAACTTCTTGTCATTGCGGATCTAGTAGATGCATTCCTTTTTTATCATAACTTTATAATAGGTTGAGCGGGAAAGAGTACACAGTTTGCAGAAAATTCTTTTAACTAGTATATAACCATTCATGCACCATAAATCTAAATCATTTGTTAACCATTTTTCCAACAGCCCTTATATGGGAGATTTGTATAAAAAATGGTAAGTTCTCATAAATGTGTAGAAGTGCATTGTATGAGTAAGAAATGTCAGATGGGCTATTTCATGAGTCTTCAACTAAAAACACTTCTAATGTGTGCTCTACGTTGAACATAGATCATAGCCATCAAATCTGTCTTCTATGTAGCCATGGTAAATGTTATGAGCCTCCCATAATAGTGTATTTATCGCCAGATACACTATTTGATGAATTAGACCTTGAAGGGCCTTGAAATATGTAACTTACCTTTTGATGAGATAATTTTCCAAAAGGCTTCACAAAATTAATTAAGTTGTGATTTTAAAATGCAAAAAGTTCTAGACCTATGTCTAAAAGGCTGATGCAGAGCCTTAAGCGAGGGAAAGATCCATGGCTGAGCAGCCATTAACGGGTTGTTCAAGAGCTGCGATGGGTTCAGAAAAGAGGACAAAACTGAGTTTAATGATGGCCCACAGTGACCACTTTTAATATCTTTCATGATCATACCCTATTGTTTTTAATTTTTTTTTGACAGATAAGCTGGGACTCGAACCTGCGACCTTGAGGTTGCTATATTGTCAACCTACCATTGTGCTAAAGGCCCAAGCCCCTTGATGAACCTATTGTTCTTTCCTTCCAAATGACCCACCTAACTGCCATAGCCATAATATGCCAACAATCTCCCTTCCTACCTTCAAACATAATACCATCCCACATCGACATCAGACTTCCACAATCTTTAGGGAAAGTAATGCAAACTTCAAAGATAGAAGAAGGTTTGACCATTTTTAGCAGGAGCACCACTCTTGGTGGAAGGTTTAGGACCTTATACATACTCACTTATGAATTATTTGTAGATGCTAAAAGTAGTTGGTATATGATAACTACAAACTAAATGGGAAACCATAAGAAGTTAACATTTTAGCGTAAAGAGATTGAAAGTGAATGGATTGGTTGTCTAATACCAACTCACATGCTTCTAAAACCTATCACTGTGATAGATTTTGATCTGCAAACCTTATGCAATGACTACAATATAGAAAAATTGAGATGTATATAAACACTAGTTATTTGATGACCATTATTGTATTTTTAGCTACATTCTCAATAACCACATAAATTAAAATCATAAAATAGCCATCTATGTAGTGTTTAGGTAAAACGATTCTCAGTTAGGGGTGCAAACAGGTCGGTTTGGATCATGTTGGGGTCAACTCAAACCCGACCTGATACCATTAACCCGCAACTTGAACCCACTGACCTGCCACCCTTAAAACCTCAACCCAAACCCCACCAAACCTGATGCACATTACATAGCCAATTAAATAATCTAGCTACAACCAATCTTACTTGGTTTGTTCAGTTCAGATTCGGTTTCGTGGTTTGAGGTTTGCCATTGTTGAGCTAACTGGGTAGGCTTGCCATTGTTAGGCTAACCAGGTAGGTTTGCCATTGTTGAGCTAACCGGATTGGATACTTACTTTTAATATGTTTGGATTGTATGTTTTTTATTTGTGAATTATTCCAGATTTTTTTCATTTTTTTTTAAATTTCCATTCTTTTCCCGAACTTCTCCCTCATTGAATAATTCCTGGTTTGAGAATTTTTATCCGATTTTATTGGTATTTTTGCTGAAATTTTCCTGAATTACAAACTTTTAGCCTCGCCGATTAATTCTTGAATCCCTACCTCATGATTATCGTTATTCAATATTATATCGTTGAATGATTTAATGAAAATGCCCCATTTTATTCTTTGTTATGTTTTTCTTTTCCGAAAATGGTTAGATGATTTTGGAACTTTTTTTAACCTCTCTTGCGACTTCATGCACATAACCTAGCACCAACAAGTAACTTTTTGAGAAACTTACGTAAACGATATTATAAACAATATGGCATTGCATAAAAAACCTATATTTGAATCATGGTATCCAAGATTTGACAATATCATCGATCGTTTTCTGGAAAATCAATGTCATTGATATTGATACTAGAACCAGTATCAGTGATATCAGCCGCTACTAGGTAGTATCGGCTATCAAAACATGTGCTAGCATCCAACCTAACATCTCTAATAAATAATACCAAAACATATTATTTTATCAAATTAACAATATAATATCGTACCAAGAGAAACTAAAAACCTAGCATGTCAACCTATCAAAAAGTGTACCCATCTTAGTATGCATATACAGATTTAATCATATAAACAGTCTCATACACAAACTTCCAAAATTAACATAGTTGTAGTTGTTCAAAAACTAATCGCTGATCGTAAATTCAAAATCAACCAAAAGGCACATACCCATCAACCAAAAGACTTGTACCTATTTTAGAAATTAATATGATAGCACATGTTCAAACTCATAGGATCATAAATAAGAGTATAAGACATATACCCATCAACAAAAAGACATCCATACACATATACCCATTATAAATTTATAAGCGGTGTGGAGCATGTTCTTTACCAATCTGATTCATCTATGCAGCAAACTATCATATAAATTTCAATCAACATCCATCTCTACCATCTTATTAAGACCCTTCAAAGTGTCACAACGGCAAAGATTGAATGAACAAAAATGCTTTGAGATATACCATGATATGGGTCACATATTATCCATCATTTTGTGGGCATTTTTTTTGGACTGACTGGCTGTGTGACGATGAGCTCCCATCAATCGTTCAACAGTGACGGGGACGCCGACATCGTAGACATTGGATACGGACCGTTTCGCGTGTTCCGACGTTGGAAGAAGCGGAATAAAATGTAAAGAAGAAAAAAAGAATCTGCGCATTTCGATCGATTAAACCAGGATTCGATCGATTGAAGCCCTGTTTCGATCGATCGACGGCGGCGAGAAAAGGATTCAACTCTGGCGTATAAATATATATAATTCGATCGATCGATTTAAATTCAATTGATCGAGTACACATTTCGATCGAACGATTTAATTTCGATCGATCAAGTACCACCGTCGATAGATATATAAGTCAATCGATCGAAATTGCGCGAGAAAGAATTTTTTTTTTTAGAATCCGAACTTAAGTTTTAGGGGCAAACCTGTCTTTCTTTTATGTTTATTTTTGTTTTAGGATTTTATTTTAAGACCTCCTATATAAGGTCTCTCCATAAACAATGTAATTAATTTTTTATTAATGAAAAGAGCATTTTGCTTCCTTGCTTGAGATGGGCATCTTCGGAGAGTGAATCTTCGTTTCCTGAGAAGGGTTTGGTGTGAAGCCAAGGGTGTGAAGCCCAAAATCTATCTTCTTTCTATCCCTTTCTTTGATTTTATCTTTTGCTTGCGTATTAATCATCAACAGCCTAGATTCTGCTAGAAAACCATAAAACCTAGTTTTCCATCAGAGTCATCGATTCAAACCCATCTCACAAATCCTAAATCCAGCCATCCGAACAGAAACGCCCCAATATTCAAAACCCCGGACAAAACCAGCGATCCCATTATTGAACTACAAGCGCCCTATTCTAGCGCAAAGGTTGGACCCTTTTCCTGAACCCGAACGTGATCTTTCGTATGGAAAACAATGAAGCCCTAAGGTAAACGCGTTATTTTCAGGCTTATTGTTCGAATTAATTTAATTTAATTTTGGCAATTAATTAATTCATCGCGTTCACAGTCTAGGGTCTTGTCCTGCGTCAAACAACTATTCGGTTGATCGAGAACAAGAATCAACTGTTTCTTTTGTAGATTAAACAAGGGTAAAGATTATTGTTGGGAGATTTATAATCTCAGAAAGAACATGGGTTGGTTATGTGCTTAAACTTGCTTGATGTTGCAGATGGCAATGAAGTGAGGAAAGCCATAAGGCCCATAACAGCTAAAGAAAAAATGGAGTTTGTTGTAGAAGTAGAGATACTGTGAAGGATGAGACACGCGAATTTATTGGCACTAAGGCCCTCGTTGATAAATTGGAAATGTTAGTTTCCTATGTTTCCTTCCCCTCCGGTAGCTAAGAATGCCTCCATAAAACACTGAATCGATGCCGAATCAAAGACGAAACTGAAAACATTTTTAAAAAATAGGTACATACCTTAAAAAAATGACAATATTTTAAATAAATAATTTGCATTTTTTTCGATTTTTTTATTTTTCATATTTTTTTGAAAAAAAATAAAATAAAATACTGGTCATACATTGCCTGTAACCGTGCATCAGAGGTTTTGTTGGATTAATGGGAGCTCATCATCACTCAGCCAGTTACCCAAAAAAATTGGTAGAAACAAAAAGCAGAAAATAAGAAGAAGAAAAACAGAAAAGAAGAAAAAGAAAAAAAAAAAAAAAAAGAAGACTGCCAAAAAAAAATAATCAGACAAAAAAGAAAAAGAAAAGAAGAAATTTCAGAAAAAAAATTGAGTGAAGGAAGAAGAACAAGAAAATAAGAAGAAAGAAAGAAGATTCAGAAAAAAATAATAATAAGAATTACAGACAAGAAAAAAGAATTGTTGAAATAAAAATAAAAAATACATACCCTGCTGCGTCGTAAAGTCGCCTGTGGTAACCGGTGGAAGAGTGGAAAAGAGTGGAGTGGCTAGGTTAAAATACATACCTGCGAGAAGTGAAAAAGGCAAAAACAAAAAATATATATATATCCCGACTTGAGTCTGTAACCGCCGGGCGGGCGCCCAAGACTTGTACCGCCTGAAGTAGCTAGCTCCCAGCGCTAAACTGGTTCGACTGGGGACCCGATCGGCCCGGGCGGGCACCCGGGTGGCTGCCCCGACCGAATTTCGCAGGTGGCCGCCAGCCGAATTTCGAAACATTGTTGATAACTAAACTGAAATATTTTGTTAGCCTTGTTAGAGAAGCCAAACAAGCCGGAAAAAGCAGTAAATCAGAGCCAACCAATCAAGTAAAACAAGCCAAGCAATTGGCCCAAACCACAAACCAAGGAGTAGGAATCGCTTAATTCAAGGCAGAAAGACAAGACCTAACATAGCTAATCAACAAAAGTGTGAAGTTCACTGTTTTTAACACTCAAATCGATTACCAAATCCTTGATCATTTTTATTTTTTTTTAAATCTATCACAAAGTCTAGTTAAAATCTTGAAATTGTTCCTAGTAGAGTGACTTTCAGTAATCATAAGGAATTTCATACCTTAGAATTTCATACGGATTTCGGATTTTATTTTTATTCTTTTAAACCTGTTACTAGCTCTAATTAGAACCATGGTATAAAAAATCGGCTGATACAGATACCTATCGGTTTCTCGGCAAACCGATACATATCTGTATCTCAACTCGGTATCAGTATCGGCTAATACGTAGCCGATACAATATTGGTTTTGACCGATACCTCTATTTTCTTTCTTTTTTAAATAGGCCAATATGTATCGATATCGGCCGAGTCGTATCGGTCCTCCATGGACCGATACCCGAATCTGATATCGATTTTGACACCTTGGTTAGAACTTCATCTGACTCACTAATCAAACATCATTCTCATGGGAGTAATTCTAAATACTGCCCGATCAATCAAAAATAATAAAAGAAACCCAATATTACTGCATGTTATATTTCATTTAAATGGTAATAATAATCTTAGCAACAGATAAGAAATAAGAGGTTATAAAAATTTTACAAGAATCTCTGAAACAAAAGTCATTTACCAACTTGAAGTTCTTCACTTCAAAGGGGAGTAGGCAACCTTCTCTTTACAGGGAGTTGTTAGAGAAGAATGCTATATGCCATTTTATCAACTAGATGATTCAGAGAGGGTTTAGCCGGCATTAAGAAGGTTTAATGGCCAGGAATAATAGGTCAGAGAGGGTTTAATGGCTTCTCAGAGAAGAGGTTTCACTTTAATCGTGCATTGAAGAAGACGATGAAAAAAGTTTTGAAGAGATGTAGAAACGTGCATTGGCCTGTGAAACCTCTTTTCGCGCCTACCCAACTACTGAAGGCGCCTAGACTGTAAACCCTTTGATTGATCGCATTGAATCCGATGATCAACATTGATTTCCATCCCAATCTTCCACTCCCTTGCCCTTCACAATATCATACCTTCAACTTTGTATCCTATGTGGCAAAGATTCTAAAACGTAATCCTAAGGCCTAGTTAAGGAGTTTCTGAGTTTTTCTAAGAAAAGCTAAATTCTTGACAAGTCAGAATCCTGTAGATTCTCGGGCAACTCAGATTCTTGGGTTTTCTCACATGTGTTCTTTTAAGCCTCAAAAAAATTCTAAGTCCTGACTTTTCCCATAAATTATCAATTTCCTCTGTTCTTTTATTTTTTTTAGAAACACACAAAATCGATTAAGTAGAGGGACATTGTGTGATTACAGGAATAACTGTAGGGCATCGGATTTAGGAGGGATTTAACACATTTGTCGATCCAAGTATTCAAAATTAATTCCTACAGCTATGCTACCCGGTCTCCTATCATAATTAACACTATAAAGTCGCTTGTATAAAGAATTAAACTACATACTTCATTAACCCACTACATTCAAAAGTGGCTTAATTTAAAAACTCAGATTTACTTAAGTGGATGGACATTGTATGACCATTCGAATGATTGCAATGCATCGCCTACATTCACATATTGACTAGTAGCTAACTTTTTTCTGATTTACAATCCACATGAAAATGAACGCATTAGATTATTTTAATATAATTTTACTTAACAAAATTTTCAAACACGATATGAACATAATCATAAGCACGCATAAAAAATGAATATGATCACGGGATCATTGCAAATACTCAAATTTTTAATCCATGTGACATACATCCAAAAAATAAACATGATCATGGGCATACATCAAACATAATTCTTGGATCACTTTTTCAAGAGGTTTGCCATATGTAAAAAAAAATGATCTTCTGATAGTCTAACCCTGATCTCAAGATCGATTGTGTCGAAAATCGAGATGAAAACGATCTCCACCATTTGATGTAAAGCACTCGACAATTTAAGCACGTAAACACATGGGCTAGGAAGGATTACCATATTTCTTTTTTCTTTACAAAATATAAATAAAAGAAATAAAAAATAATGGGAGATAAAAGACATAACTAATGCTTGAGATAAGGGTGTACGATTTTTATAAGGATGGTGATCATACCAAACCACATTATCGTTTGGTATTTAATAAGGATTTAATGAGGATGGTGGGTCTAAGGATTTAATAAGGATGGAGTTAATACCAAACCACATTATGGTTCACCCACCTCACTTAAACAAAGGAAAAAGACGTTGACTGCTTCAAATCAGACGATACATATCATTTTTTGTCCCAATCTTCCACACGATAGATCTGGAGATCATAGGCCTACCATCCAACAGTCTGATGTTGATTCCACATGGCACACATCCCAAAAAATGAACATGATCCATACCATCAAGCATTGCTCACAAACAGCTTGGGAATGTGTGCCAAAAGAAAATCATCTTCTAGCCGTTTGATGGTAGGGCCAAGATCTCAAGATCTATTATGCGAAAATTTTCAATAAAAAGTGATCGTCAACATTTGATTTGAAGCAGTCAATGGCTTTTCGTTTGTTTTAAGTGAGGTGGCTATAACAGAGTACAGTGGTGTTAGTGGTGTAGTAACACCAACCTTTTAATACCTTTTAATAAGGAGGGAATAATGGCAGTGATTTTAAAGAGCTATTCTAGAATGGGCGACCACTCATCAAGTGCAATAAAGCATTCCACACAAATGTGTGATAGAGTGACGAGCACGAACTTCCATGTTCGTCTCGAAGTCACACAGACGAGCATGCTGCCATGTCCACCCATGATGGGTGGACACTCATTGTAGACTAACATTATTTTAAATTCCCATTTATAGCGGTTGTCAAACATAACTTCAAGGCTTTGTTCTTGTGTACCTCTCAAGAAGAGTCTACACCAAAATGCCCCCAATCGGACCATTTCCGAGAGATTTGATCGGAAGTCCAGACGTCACTTTCGCTCAGAAAGTGGTCCAAAATTTGTGGGGCCTACAAACACTCTTAAACACGGGAAACACTCATAAATGCTCAGAAATGGGTACTTTTTGAGCCAAAAACTCAGATTCCATAGGATTTTGGCTTCTCGAACGAGGCCTAAGTGATTTTAGGGCTACTTGTTGGGATTTGTGCCCCATGAAATATAAAACTAATCGTTTGATGGTACGCTCATGGTCTCAAGATTCACTGTGTGGAAGATTAGAGCGAAAAACGAACTTCATCGCCTAATTCCAAGTAGTTAATGGGTTTTGGACCTAGGAGCTTTCAATATTCATGTAGGTGCGATCATGCGATCAGAGGAATCCAATGAACCTTAGTAGGTTTTCAATATTGGAATCATTACTTGCACACAATGATAGTCACCAAAAATGGCATTTTTACCAAGCGATGCATAAAAAGCCATTTAATATGAAAATAAAATATAGGGTACCTATATTTGTACCCACTGTTTTATTGAAAGCGTCCACTTATGAAACCCCAATTACTAGTGGGCGCCCACCATTTTTCCCCCCTCTCCCCGTACGTGATAGCACCCACCATCTTTCATCTTCTCCTTCTCCGACAAGCGCTCGACGGCATCTTTAAGTACCATCTTCTTCATTTTTCTTTTATCTTCCATTTTTCTTCTTCTCTTCTTCATATTCTTCTTTTTTTCCCTTTCTTTATCTTCTCCTTCAAATCCGGCATATCGGAATGACTAGGTTGGCATCACCGGTATCACTCCGGCCAAAACCTTAAAAATTCTAAAAACAAGCAAAAAAAAACCTTTTAAAAACCAAAGAAACTCCCTAGCTTAAAATGCAAACAAGAAAACCTAAAAGAAGAAAAAAATCTTATTTGTGGCGGTGGTTGCTCACTGTCACAAATTTTAGGATTTTTAAGGTTTTTAGTATTCATGCCTGTGGGTACTCACTATCAGTTGTAAAAAATTGACAGTTGGTACCCACCATCAGATTATCACTTCTGACGGTGGATGCCCACTATTATGAATTTAAGGGTTTTTTATTAAAGAATTTTTTTTAGGTGGGTGGTGTACGATTTTTTGCAAGGTTTTTATGAGTAAAGAAAGAAGAAAGAAAAGAAGATGGTGCTCCAGTGAAGCCGGTGTTGTCAGCGTCGCGATCAAGTCGCCGGAGTTGAGGAAGAAAATGAAGAAAAAGTAGAAAAGAGAGTGCTTCGATGATGTCTGCATCAACTTTTCAGACTGATCGGGGTTGAGGATGAAGAAGAGTGATTTAGTAATGCTAGCATCGTCGTTGAGATTGTCGAGAGAAGAAGAAAGAGGAAGAATGAAAAAAAAAAAGATTATATAGTGGGTGTCCAAGAAGTAAAGATACTGTGGGTGCCCTCCAACGCCTCGCTATCGGAGTGCCGGCGCCTTTCTACCTGGGTGTCTGTGCTTCGTTACCGAGGTGTTAGCGCTTCTCTATCGAACGCCCAAATTTTTTGAGTAAAATATACCTGAAAAAGTAAGTCTGACACTTTCTTGAAAAAAGAGAGAAGAGAGAGAAGAGAGACTTCTAAAAAAGTCAAGAATTATGGCTAAAAGTGTACATAACTTTTAAAATATTTTAAAAGTGTTAGTGCTTTGCTACCGAGATGCAAAAAAAATAAACGGGGTGCCGACGCTTCTTTTCTTTTGCACCTCGGTAGCGATGCACTGACACCTCAATAATGACGCCTTGACATTTAATAGCACCCACACATGTCGCATGCGACGCCGCTATCGGGGTGTTGGCGCCTCTCTACGGGGTGTCGGCGGTTCGCTACCAAGGTGCTAGCGTCTCGCTACCGGCAAGGTGTCAAACTCGGAATCGGTATCGGTCCATGGAGGATTGATACGAATCAGCTGATATGTATCGGCCAATTATTTTTGGTTTAACAACAAATCTTGGCTCAAACCGATACGTATCGGCAAACCGAATTGCAGAACTGATACGTATCGGTGCCGATACGTATCAGTTTGTCGAAATACTAATGCTTATTGGTATCAGCCGATTTTTGATACCATGGCTACCGAGCGCCCATATTTTTTAAGTAAAATATACTTGAAAAGGTAAGTCTTCGACACTTTATTGGAAAAAGAGAGAAAAGAGAGAAAAGAAATTTATAAAAAAGTCAAGAATGATAGCTGAAAGGGTATATAACTTTTAAAATATTTTAAAAGCTTAACCCTAGTTAGTAAAGTGGGCCACAAGCCACCCATCATTTCACAAAAAAAAGGTGCTACGTGTCGTGCCCATCTCAATAGGCGCAAAGATATCTCTATGCCCGGACGCATTCTTCCGGGCCTCTCTCTCTCTCTTTCTCTCTCTCTCTCTCTCTCTATATATATATATATATATATATATATATACTTACAAATTTTTCTTATTACATGACCCTCACTTAAAATAGCGATTTCAGACTCGTTATAGTTCCATTTTTTGCAAATGACCTGTCAGTTTTGATCTATTGAATGAGACTTATCCAATGAACCTATTTTTTGAGACTGTTAAAGTGCTAAAAAAATTCAGTGAAAGATTCGATGACAGTTAAAGTAATAACAAATGCTAAAATTTTATTGGTTGGGTTAGTCGATCCGTCGGGTACCTTCTGCTATCTATTTTTTCTCTTTTTATGTTGCATTTTTCTTTAATATATACTTTCGTTAATTTGTTAGTTGCATTTTCAATTATAAACAATAGAATGGAATATAGAGATATTTGTAATCTAAAAGCAATGAGTATTGTTTTATTTGTCAAAAAATAAAAAATTATGACAAATTTTTTATTTTTAAAGATTAATATGAAAGAGGGGCCCCATTTTAGGAACTTGCCTTGGGCCCCAAAAATCTCAGGGTCGGCCCTGAACCTAAGTAACCAAGTTGGGGTTCTGAATAAATCGTCTCCAAAAAACTTTGGAAAAAATTGGTAAATTCATAAAATTAGGAAAATAATCGAATTGGGAGCTCGTGAGATGTTGCCTGCAGTGTGAGTGGTATTATGGCTGAAGACTGAAGAAGAAGAGGCGCTATGGCTAAAGACTGATGAAGAAGAGGAAGGCCTAGGGATGAAGGAAGAACGGCTGAAAAAAATTCTTTTTTGGAGCGTAGGAGAGAATCGGAGGAGAGAGGAGAGAATCGGAGGAGAGAGAACCGAACGAGAGAGTTTTTCCTCCTTCAATTTAAGGATTTTGCTCATTTCCTTTGATTTTACAGTGGCAAACAAAAGTAGTCGGCTTTTTCTTAATATTTTTTTAACTAATAGCGAATATCGCGATTTATTCATGAAGATCGCTTTTCTTAAAGGCGTTAGGGAGAATGCATTGGATGAACGTGGGCCTAGTGGCCGGATAACATGCCACGTGGCATGATCAACCCAAAACAAATCGCGTTTTGGGTTGATCAGCCATCGGACATGGGATTTAAAAAAAAAAAATTATTATTATTTTTTACTTTTTTGCCCTCTATTTGATAGGTCAAAGATAAGGTAATGCCCCAAAACTTTGGTGCAGTGATTTTTTCCAACTTTGACCACATTTTAAATGGTTTGGTCAACCTTGCCTAAGTTCCCACGAGACCCGATCCTCGTGATGGATGCCACATGATGGCCAATTGTTGGTGGGTGTAGAGATTTCTCCCGAGCACATAGTCCCGAGCCTCAAAAAAGAAATGTAACTTTTTCAAAAGGTAGCTCTAAATGCGCTCACACGTTCTCTGAAAGCGCCTATGTCGAAACCCCTTAAAAATCATTAATTGTGTTGGATCAGATGATGGAGATTGTTTTTCATCCAAATCTTCCAAACAATGGATCTTGAGATCATGTCGCATCAGATGTCACAGATCCCCAAAATACGGCCCTAAAATCATGTTTGAGTGTGATGTGTACCATTGCCGACAAGGGAAAATTTTTGGGAATCTGTGACATGTTGAATAAAAAAATTTATCGTTCGTTAGGTGCGAAATGATCTCAAGATCCATTGTGTGGAAGATAAGGGTGAAACATGATCTCAATCATCAGATCCAATGCAATCAACAGTTTTTAAGGGGTTACACACATGGGCACTTTCAGAGAACGCGTGGGTGTGGACATAGGGTAGCTGTGTTCGCGCTCACGTGTTCTCTGAAAGCGCCTATGTGTGCAACCCATTAAAATTCGTTGATTGCGTCGAATCTGATGATTGAGATCGTCTTTCACCCTAATCTTCCACAGAATGGATCTTGAGATCATTTTGCACCTATCAGATGGTCATTTTGTTTATTTCACATGCCACATATCCCAAAAAAATGCCCCTTGTTCACAATGGCATACATCACATTCAAACGTGCTTTTAGGACCATATTTTAGACGCCTGTAACATGTGGAATAAAAAATTAGTAGTCCTATAGGTGTGGAATGTTCTCAAGATCCTTTGTGTGGAATATCTGGGTGAGACATGATCTCCATCATCTGATCCGACGCAATCAATGGTTTTTAAGGGGTTCAGACGTAGGTGTTGTTAGAGAATGCGTGCGCGCGTTTAGAGCTACTCTTTAAAAAAATGATGAATAATTTTAAGGGAATCATTACTTGCACCCGGAAAGTTGGCCTTGCACCAAATTTAAAGAAAGAGTTGCTATTTTATGGACATGTGAAAATGGAATCTCGGCCGTCTGATATGAAGTTTATGACTTATAGATCCCAATGTATAAGATTGGAGCAAACCACGATAATTATCGTATGATCTATTTTGGTCAATTATTGAATCAAATAGTAGCCATTGACTACATTTAATTATATGAAGAGCATATTTCGTGCTAATCTTTTGTAGTTAATATCTGTAAGTCATGACCTTCACATCAAACGGCTTAGAACGTGTTTTCATATGCAGAAGTTGCTAACCTTACAAGTTTTTCTTTTAAATTCCGTGCAAAGGCCAACTTCCCGAGTGCAAGTAATGGCTCCCTAATTTTAATTTGGGAGCCATTACTTGCACTGGGAAAGCTGACCCTTCACAGAATTTAATTAAAAGAAAGACTTGCAAGTTCGGTGACCTCTGCTATGTGAAACACCATCTAAGCCATTTGATTTGAATCACAATTTAAAGCTATCAACTGCAAAAGATTAGCACAAAATGTAATCTTCATCATGTGATTAAATATAGTCAAAAGCCTATTATCAATCTACAGTTGACCAAAGTAGATCATATGATAAGTACTGTATTTTGCTCCAATCTTATGCATTGCAGACTATAAATAATAAAATTTAAATAAGATAGCCTAGATTGCATTTTTTTGGACCATGTTGTTTCCTTGTAAGTGGCGGATCAGGATTTTCACCCAGCTGGGGCACAAGTGATAGTGACAAATTTCAGCAAAATTCTACGAAATTCGTTGAAATAGGGTTCAGACGAAACTTTTAACAAAATTTCAGTCATTTCTCCGAAATTGCAAAAAATTCAATGAAATTTACGAAATTACGCCAAAATTAATGAAAATTTATTAATTTTAGCCATTTTTAAATAATAAGAAAGAAATTAACAGTTTCATCTCTCTCCACTAGGTCGTCTGAAAAGAAGGGTAAGTAGAACAAAATTTTGGTTGAAAATATAAGAAAGTATAAGAAGATTTAAACAAAAATATAAGTTTTTTTTTACTCTCAAACCATCATTAAATAAACCATAAAACTAGCACATCTCGAGCGGCGGAGCCACATTGTTTAATGGGGGTCCTGGGATCCTCCATCACAAGCTTTTTTTCTTTAAAGCCTCTTAAGTTCCATCTTTTTAGGGGCAAGATCTTTTAATAAGGATCCCCCAAATCCTGAAACTTCTTAAGATATTTTAAAAACATAATTTTTTATTCACAAATTCTTTTAACAAAAATAGACTCCTAAAATTCTCTCTCTCTCCCTCTTCCCAAATATTACTCTCAAAATTTTCTCTCTCTCTCTCTCTCTTCCCATATCTCACGCCTAAAATTCTTTCTTTCTTTTTTCTCTCTCTCCCCAAATCTCATCCCAAACATCTCTCAGTTTCCCCAAGCCCATCAACTCTCCAATCCCCATCTCACTTTCTCTCCCTCTCTCTCTCTCTCTCAAGAGTCTCTCTCCCCCCACTCAGTCCCAACGTCTCTCTGTCTTCTTTCTCTCTCTCAAATCTTAGCCACCTATATCTTTCTATGATATCTCATTCGCTCTCCGATCTCTCACGCTAAGATCTCTGGTTGTCGTCGATTTTTCATTGAAGTCAAAGGTATGCTATAATTATTATTTTTTAATAAAAAAATAAAAATCCTAATTTATTATTTTTTAGTGGGAATCATTTTTTTTTAGAGTTGTTTAATTATTATTATTATTTTCTATTTTGTGATTGCGGTTTGATAAAAGCGATCTTACAACTATAAGGGATCCCCCATAAAAAAATCCTGGCTCCGCCACTGCACATCTCAGGTATGAAACCTAATTTAATATGCCATTAAAATCATTATATTTGTCATTCTCTATCATTTCAGCCATAAACTACAATTAAGTTTTTATTATAGCCATCATCTCAGCTAACAAACTTACTTTAACATGCCCCCCAGGCCCCAACCATGAATTAATTTGCTATTAAAATTAAAACTATCATCATAATAGTGAAATCCACTTTAATCTGTCCTTAAAATCATCATCTCAACTGTTAAACTTACTCTAATATGCCACTAATTCCTTCTCAACTATATGAAAAAGGGAATAAATAGTGATTGGCAAGAGGAACCTCTTTCAAAGAGGAGGCACAATATTATTTTTAATTGATGTATATATAAAAGAAACTTGATGTGTAACAGGTAATTTCAGATTATTGATGAAAAAGCAAAAAAAAAAAACATTTGAAGATGGAGATCTTACCGTGGCGTGCCGACGGGCGGTGGCCGGTGGGAGTGGCCGAGTGGGCGGTGGCGGCAGGCGGCAGTGTCACTGTGGCAACCTGGAAGGAGAGAGAAGGTTTTTAGAGAAAGAAAAGAGAGAGGAGGTTTTGGAGATAGAGAGAGGGGTTTTTTTAGAGAGAAACAGGCAGCCGGATTGAGAGAGAGAGAGGTTTTAGAGAGAGAAAAGAGATACCGGTCTTTAGGCTTTTAGTCTTTTAGAAAGAGAGAATAGAGGGAGGTCTCTGTCTTTTAGAGAGAGAGAATAGAGGGAGGTCGCTGCACTGGTTCAAAGAGAGAGAGAGAAACAGGCCGCTGGTATGAGAGAGAGAGGCCGGCTGCTTAGAGCGGGTTTGAGGGTTGCGTGGGTTTATTTGGGCCTTCCTTATAAATAGATAAATGATTAAACCTCACTTATGGCCCCTTGTTCTTCCACATGATTTAGAAGCTCTTTCATACAAAAGCTATGGTTGGAATAGCAGAAAGGAGGGAGAGCAGTAAAAAATAGTTTTCACTCGCTGATCATAAGGGTGGAGCAGTTGAAAAGTAGGAGAGCAGAAAAATGTGATAGTGGAGAGAATAAATATTTGTGGCATATAGGGATGCAAGGTCTCTACTACAACCGAAATCCACCGAAAAATAGGTTGACTGAACCGACCAAAAACCAGTCAGGTAGGATGAGAAAATTGACCCAAAATACTAAATTAAAAAAGAAAAGAAAAATTAAGACAACTAAAAAGCTGAAAAACAAAATAAAAAAATTGAAGCCGAAACCGAATCGAATTGAACTAAACTAATTTTTCAGTTTCGAATTTTCAGGATTTTATTTAACCCAAACCAAAGCCGATTCGCTTCGGTTCAATTTCAATTTAGGCGGAACTAATCCAAAAAATCAATTTCGGTTTGGTTAACCAAACTTGCATCCCTAGAGACAAGTAATATATATATATGAGTTATTAACGACCCGAGCGTCAGGTGGTGTTATTACTCGATTTATTTTTTGAGATGTGTGTCACATGAAATCATTATGTGTCATCATGTGTGTTGTTTGATGGGTGTCCCATGAAAAAGTTTGAGACAAAAGGCTATTTCTATCATTTGATTAAAAAAAACAAGTCTTCTAAATTAAATTTTATATTGAATGTACATGATAGTAAATGGTATTTGACTGCTTTGTATTAGACAGTGGAGATCATTTTTGTCCCAATCTCTAAAACTAAATCTCTAAAACTAAATATGTTTAGATCATGGCTCACTCATCGAACGACACGTACACATCCCAAAAAGTGATGCAAGTATGAAGAGCATGTAGTATTAACTAACACAAGCACCACTAAATATCAATTTCCTTCGCTCCAAATTGTCGATAAGCAGCTGTGGGAGGTGGACTACTATCAATTGGTACGCAAATTAGAGAAAATATACTTTTGACCTTTTTTTTTTATTGATTATCCGCTTAAAAGTATTCGCGATACTACTCATATTAGTAACTCTATGCCTACTCCTAGCCCTTGAGGTTACTTTTTTTATGTGTAAATAAATTAGGCTCAAACTGCCTTGAGGTTGCAAATTGCAATATTATCAACATTCTATTGTGTTACAGGCCCAAGCCCTCTTAGTCAGTTGCGTTGATAATAGGTGTTCGATCCACATGATAAGGTGCCTTATGGCATAGCTCTCTGCTAGTCCCTATCATAGTAGAGTTCACCTGTTTCAGCAGGTTCATAAACTCTTTGCTAACCATGGTAACAAATTTCTCCGAAATTTCTTCAAAATTTACCGAAATAGGGATCGGGTGAAACTTTCAGCGAAATTTCGATGATTTCTCCGAAATCGCTGAAATTTCATTAATTTCGAATAAATTAACGAAATTTCACCAAAATTAATAAATCTTTTCTAATTTTTATTATTTTTAAAATAATAAATAAAATTTTTATGACGTTTAAATATAATTTATATTTAATATTTTTTGTACTCCCCGAAATTTTTTCGAAATGACCCCCTACTGAAATGTTGCCGAAAACAAAATTTGTCACTATGTTGCTAACATCTTGCTACATGCATTAGCAGGTTCCCCTTCTCTGTCATAACTCTTTGCATAGCAAGATTTTATGCAAGATTTACCTGTTCACCATTTCTACCCTCTTCTCTACTTACTCCTTGTCAAAGTATATTTAATTTACTCTGGTAGAGAGTTACTAGAGAGCAGGGAGGTTGCTACTGGAGCAGATAAGTCCTCATTTGTAGAGAGTTAGAAAAGAGAATGTGAACCAACTAAAGCAGATGAACTCTGTTGTGGTAGGAGCTAGCAAAAAGTTATGCCATATGCAACCTAAGTCAATCTCTTTTGTAAATTTGGAGAGATTACATAAACTTATAAATTAATAAGAGCCAAATCATAAGTGTCAAAAATGTATTTTCATTAATTTTTCTTCTAATAAATAGTTGTGCATCTCCTAAGGTCTTAAACCCCAAGAGTGCTTGATTCGTGCACCCACATTGACCAATATTTTGCCATCCTTGGTCAAGTGCTGGCGTTAGTCAATTGATCATAGTATTGTACGCAGGGATTTAAGGACCGATACATATCCTTAACTCGGCTGGGTCCCAGGCCGATATGTATTGGATAAAACAGATACGTAGCCACCAAACCAACCGATAGTAAATACTAAACATAAAAATTAATAAAATCTTTTGTCTAGAGGGCATTTTCAGTATTACATCCAATTCATATCCGATATTTATTGGATTCATATGCGATATGGCCGATATGGACCTCTAAACTGAGAGAATGGGAGGTCTTCATGTGAATAAGCCACAGGCTGCACAATTAGTTAAAAACCAACACATTTTGGCGTAGGGAGAGAGAGAGAGAGTCCGATATATATCTAATATATCAGATACGTACCAGCCAAACCAGCTGATATTCAAGCACCTTTTTATAATTTTAACAGAATAAAAAATATATATAAACTTTTATAATAAAAAAAAAAGCAATTTTAGTATTTTGTCCAAGTCATATTCAATACATATATGCTGACATGGACCTCTAATTGAGACAATGGGAGGTCTTCATGTGAATAAGCAGCAAGCTACACAACTAGTTAAAAATCAATACATTTTGGCACGGAGGGAGAGAGAGCCCGATACATATTTGATATGTCAGATACTTAGGTTGCGTATCGCATAGCTCTTTGCTAGCCCTTGCCATAGTAGAGTTCACCTGCTTTAGCAAGTTCCTATCCTCTTTGCTAATATCATGTTACCTGCTTTAGCAGGTACCCCTTCTTCTTGATAACTCCTTGCATAGCAAGATTTTATGCAGGATTTACCTGTTCAACAATTCTACCCTCCTCTCTACTCACTCCTTGTTAGAGCAGATTTTATTTACTCGGATAGGGAGTTAGTAGAGAGCAGGGAAGTTGCTACTAGAACAAATAAATCCTCTTTTGCAGGGAGTTAGAAAATAGAATGGGAACCAACTAAAACAAGTGAACTTTGTTGTGGCTAGGGCTACCAAAGAGCAATGCCATACGTAGCCTTACGAACCAAACCAGCGACATTCAAGAACCTTTTTTTAAAATTTAACACAATAAAAAATAAATAAAAAGTATTACAAAATATTTGAAAAAAAACATTTTTGATATTTTATCTAAGTGATGTTCAATACATATCGGCGATATGGCCCGATATGATCCGTTGATATGATCCGATATTTAACCTGTTTGATCCGTTATTGATCTCATATAGAATCGGGGTGCATATCCGTATAGGATGGAGTTAAACTGATACATGTAGGCCAATATGCATTGGATATGACTGATTTAAAATCATGAGAGAGAGAGAGAGGTAGATTCGGTTTGGTGGTGGGAATGCCCAAAGATTTGCTGGAAATGCTAAACGTGTGAAGTGTAAGAAAGCAGAGAGCGTCGTTGCAGGTTTGCAAGGTGAGATTTTTGCTTTGGACTGAAGGAATGGGTGGTTGGAACGTGCAAAAGATGTGTTGGGGGGGAGCGTGAGAAATATGAGCTATGAAGAAGTGGATATTGCAATGAGTCTTTATCAGAAAAAATAAAGTGGATGTTGTAATGTGGTAAACTGGTAATTCTCTATTTTTACTGTAAGCGCCTACATAAGAAACAGTGCAATCCATTGACTGCTTGGAATTAGAGGCTGGAGATCATTTTCCCCCTCAATCTTGCACATAACGGATCTCGAGACTACGTGCATATCATCCTTTTGTTTACGCATGGCAGATCCCAAACAATTTACCCTAAAATTACAAGGCCTACATGACCCTCAAACGGGATTTTAGAATATTTTTTTAGATCTGTGTAACATGGGGTTATTAATGCAGTATTTCATTCCATACCTCTGGCCGTTTTGGCCTTCATCAATGTTTTACCAGTTATTCCTACCCAAAAAAGATGACGTGAGCACGATTTGTTATTAATGCAGTATTAAAGCTTCAATTTGATTTGTTTTCAGGACATGTTCTTAACCATAACAGTGGAATTTTAGCAAATGGAAATTGCATCTGATCTTTCCTAAATCTTCAAAAAACATCAAAAGATGATAAATAGGTAAAGAGATCTAACAAATCCACTTGCAAACCAAAACTGGTAAAGTTACTGGAAAGAGACTAATTTACACTTTGTTTAAAATGGGAGCTACAAGTGGCACACCAGATTTGTACCATTGGACATTGTCTAAAAAGAAGACTTGATATTTTTTAAATCTGTCATATAACTTTGAGAACATCCCTTTACAATCTAAAACTCGAGAACACCCCACAATAATTACCTATAAAGCTAACTTGTTAAGGTAAATAACATTGAAAATACAAGGGAAATAGATTAAAGAAAAATCAAATCTCTTCAAAGCATTTGATCAAACAGCTGCTATATAAGGAAATAGGTAAACTCTGCTCAATCGAATAATAAAAAATTCAAACACAAAAAGAATGATTAGGTGATAATTTGCTGAAGAACTCACTGGAATCATAAAGTTGATCTGAATCGCTCATTGGCACTTCACCTAGAGAAAACCTGCATATAACCAAATCAAATGATATATAGAAATTCATCCAAATGAAACTAAACTTATAAGCTTTGGTCAAAGGTTCTACAAAAAAAATGTAAAAATCTAATATATAATACCTAGTGAGATGAAATCGTCACCAAATTTGTACTTTATAAGGAAATTGATGCGGAATTTAGATCCGCATGTTTGGATCATAATCAAGTCAAACGAAAAAAGTCAACAAGGAATAAGTGGACCTACAAATGGGCTTTCAAACGAATCGTGAAGCAAAGTTCGTCAATATATGACGGATGTCCGTGGCTTTAGAACGGATATCCGTGGTTACAGAACTGACGTCCGTGGTTTGCGGCGGTTATTGGTAGTTTCAGTTAGTTAGTTTCTTATTTTGAATTTAGTTAATTATTATTGTCTTAGCCTATTTAATGACATGTAAGAACAAATTTTATTATTGAATGATGAATGAAAAAAATTAAGTTATTTTTGTGCATCTTGTGAAAGTGATTTTTTCATTTAAAAAATTGGAGATGAGTTTTCGCCTTTGATGAGTGATTCTTCAAAGTTATCGTTGGTGCAAGGCCGATGAGCCTCTTTGGAGTGATACCGATGATCATCTATCTTATTCTTATTTTATTTATTTATTGTTTTAATTGAAGATTAAAACCCTAACCCCTATCGTACGGGATTTACGATATTTTAGGGTTAGCGTTCGATTTTCCTGTATCAAATTGGTATCAAAACAAGTTCAACACTCGGCACGTGGAGTCCATCATCAATAAAGAATAATTTATCGATGCCTTTCGCGAGTTATATGATCAAATGGCTAGCATGAGATCGTTCATGGATTGGCGGAAGAACCTTGATTTACATAAGACGATTACTACGATTGGACAAGTAAACTAGATCGCGGAATCTAAAGTATTTGAATTTAACAAATAAATATGGACCAGTTTTAGATAATCAAGCGTTTACTTTTGAGATCCTACGTGAGTTGAATGTTTCACGTCGGATAGTAGAGACAATAAGCAGGAGTTTCATTCAACAATTTCTTAAGAATTTTTTTCTCGAACTACAAAAAGAAATCATATCGGCAAGACTTGAAGCTTTGAGATTTAAGATTTCAAATTTCATGCCCGTCAACCCAACCCCATCGCCAATCATCTGTTTTAATCCCATAACCGTTGTTCACCCCGAACCCATGATAGCTCCATAATCGATCGAAGATTCCATACTGATTGATGAAAACTCTCTTACGGTCAATATCAGTACTAATCCCGACACCATTGAAGAGTCTGGACCGTTGAAGAGCAAGTTTTTACAATCAATCCTACTGAGCTTGAGATCGTTGGAGAATAATTATCCGCAATAAAGTCTATCAGTCTTATGACCCACAGGTCCTAGGATCGTGTTGGTTGTGTGTTGACATCGATTCTTGTCAGCGTATCAAAGATAAATCGAATCTCACCTGAGTAGAATCTGATTTACTTGTCCAAGCCGCTTCCTATCGAGGTTCCCTATATATTATCCATGACCTTCGCAATGAAAATTCATATCGGCCGAAGTTCGAGGTCAAACTTTTTCAAAGTAAAGGGGATTGATGCGAAATTTAGATCCACATGTTTGGATCGTATCTGGGTCAACAAGGTAGAAGTGGACCAATAAATGGATTTTCAAACGATCCGTGAAGCAAAGTTTGTCAACATATGACGGACGTCTATGGCTTCAGAACGGACATTCGTGGTTACAAAACGGACGCCCGTAAGTTGACAGTCATTGACGGTTTCAATTAATTATTGGCGATTTTTGTTAGTTAGTTTCTTATTTTGAATTTAGTTAGTTACAATTGTCTTAGCTTATTTAATAGCGTGTAAAAACAAATTTTATTATTGAATAATGAATGAAAAAAATTAAGTTGCCTTTGTGCATCTTATGAAAGAGTGATTCTTTCATTTAGAAAACTTGAGATGAGTTTTCACCTTTGAAGAGTGATTCTTCAAAGTTATCATTGGTGCGAGGCCGACAAGCATCTTTGGAGCGATTTCGAAGATCTTCTATCTTATTCTTCTTTTATTTTATTTTTTATTTTAATTGAAGATTGAGAACCCTGGCCCCTATCGTGTGAGATTTATGCTATTTTAGGGTTAGTGTGCGATTTTCCTGCATAAAAAAATTAATGAATTGAGTATACAATCTCTGTAAAATAATAAAATCATGAAGAAATAAAAAATTACCTCTGGAAAACCTAGAAATCAAATGAAAAACTACCTCTACGATCATCGGCAAGAGCAATCCAATGAATCCGATTGAGAAATTTCTCAAGATTGAGAAAAAACAATATAGATTCGAGAAATTACTAATATCAAACTGAGAAATCTGAAGACCAAAGCTGAAACTGAGAAATCTGAAGATTGGAAACTAGTTCACTGATCCGCTAATAAGAATTCTAGAGATCAGAGCTCGGAGTTCACCGATCTGCGATTGGGAACAAGTTCAACGATTTGCATCTAATAGTCGACGATCAAATCTCGGCTAACGTTAGGGTTTGTTGGTGAGGGAGGGAAAGTAGCAGGGAATCAAAGGAAAAAGGTATATATATATATATATATATATATATATATATATATATATATATATATATATATATATATGTTTGAGTTTATAAGAAAGGTTATGATACTATGAGTTGTTGAATGGGTTGTGTTAGTTGAGTATGGGTGAGTGAGTCTAGAGATACCGGCCGGCCTTGTAACTTATAAAATGACTATTTTCCGTAGTCGATTATTATATCATTGTTTCAAACAGTTGGGGAATGTTGTAATTTCACGAGATTTAAGGGCCTTATTTGATGTGAATATGAGATTGTTAAGGAAGTTCACTTAATTTCTTAAAAGACATACAGATCATAACACGGAATTTTAGGCCCTTGAGATTGTGTAAATTCTGAGTCATGACAATACCATACGCTAGTGTGAACATTTCCAGTGTCCATGTACCATTTATACAATATGTTATCATGATTCTTATTCTTATTGCTTTCATGTGTATAATTAAAAGAAGATAATCGAACTTTAACTATGCTTAATGAATGAAAAATGGTCCTATCCACCTTCAAATTGTTGTTTGAATTTATAATATTTAATTGAAAGATATATCACTGTACCAATTATAAACCAACCAATAGCTCCATTAAAGATGGTTAAAAGCTACTCATTGTTAGTTATTATCAGATTTATGTAAGATATTCCCCAATTACGATTAATTCTTCATGTATTTAAACTTTGCTTATATCCGACACAACATGTTCTTCCCACTCCTGCATAGGGTCTTCCCTGTGGACCATTGATGGCCCGTTCGTCAATGTTTGGACATCATAGACCCTTATCTACCGCCAGTGGCAGTAGGCTCAACTATGAGTCTATGAGAGCCCCTCACTCAGGTCTCCAACGCGCTCAATTATAAGTCTATGAGAGCCCCTCACCTAGGTCTCCAACGCTTGATTTTTCTCCCATCATACTGCCACCAGCACCTATTGGCACACTTGCAGCCTTACCTACAAAAGTAGTACCACCTGCACCTGGCCGGGATATTATATATATATATATATATATATATATATATATATATATATACTTTTATCCTTTTAAAATTTTTTATTTTAATTAAATATAATTTACTTTAAATGCCCTATATATATATATATATATATATATATATATATATATATATATATATATATATAGTTATACACACACACACACACACACACACACACACACATATATATATATATATATACTTATCCTTTTAAAATTAAAAAAAAAATTATTTTAATTAAATATAATTTATTTAAATGCCCTGAGATTAATCGTTGTCCGTTATAATCATTGTGCAACTGTTATCCGTTATAACCATTATGCAACAAACTAAAATGATATATATATATATATACTTATCCTTTAAAAAAAAAAATTCTTTAATTAAATATAATTTACTTAAATGTCCTGAGATTAACCGTTGTCTGTTATAATCATTGCGCAACTGTTATCCGTTATAACCATTGTGCAACTTCTCGACATGACTGGCTGTAATGTTTGTGTAAGATGTTGCTTCTACCCATTTGGTGAAATACTCGATCCCAATCAAGATAAATTGATGTCCATTTGAAGCTTTCGGATTGACTTTTTTGACGACGTTGAGGACCCATGTGGCGAATGGTCAAGGGGTGGTCATGTTGTGTAGATCTATGGCTAGAGTATGTATCAGACTGGAGTATTATTGGTACTTATAGCACTTTTGAACGTACTTGCAACAATCAGTTTCCATGATGGTCCAAAAATACCCTTGCCGTAGGATCTTATTGGCGAGCATACGCCCATTGACGTGGGCCTTGCATACTCCTTCATGGATTTCTTTCATGATATTGGTTGGCTTGCTTCAATTAGACATCTGAGTATGATATTGTTATATGACCGCTTGTAGATGCACTCGCCACAAATGAAGAAATTCGCTGCTAATCATTGGATGGTCCACATATCCATCTTGGAAGTACCTTTCGGGAAAACTCATGTTTAGAGGAAATTCTTGATATCTGAGAACCATGGAGGCTCATCATCAGGCTTTTCGGATTCTTCAATCTGGAGGCAAAAGGTTGGCTCATTCCTTTATCCGATCATGATTGGTTCATTTCGACACCATATGAAATTTTGACCATTGATGCCAATGTTGCTAATGCATCGATAAAGCGATTTCTGGCTTGCGAGACATAAGAGAAGGTAACATCATCGAAGCACGTGATCATATCTTCGAGGTGCTCATGGTATGGGATCAACTTTTCATTATTTTTCTTTCAGTCTTCATTGGTTTGGTAAATGATCAGTTGTGAATCACCAAACACCCTGAGATGAGTTACATTCAGATCAGGTGCTGCTTGTAAGCCAGCTACGCAGGCTTCGTACTCGGTCATATTGTTGGTACAAGGGAAATTAAACTTGATAGAGATTAGTGCATATGACCCTATGGTGAGATTAGAATAGCACAAACTCCTTGACCTTCGGCATTTACTACCCCGTCGAAGTGTATTACCCAGAACTCCTCTATCTTCTCATGTCATCCTCTGTCATAAATAAGATGTCTTCATTTGGGAATTCAGTTTTTAAAGGTTCATAATCGGATAAGGGGTTCTCGACAAGATGATTGGCGAGTGTCTGCCCCTTGATTGACTTTTAGGTGATATATGTGATGTCAAATTCTGATAGAAGGAGCTGCCAGCGTGCAGTTCGACCAGTGAGAGCCGACTTTTCAAATAGGTACTGCAACAGATCCATTCATGTAAGGAGGAGAACTGTCTGAGATAACAAGTAGTGGTGAAGCCTCTATATAGCCCATACGAGAATCAGACATGCTTTCTCCAGGTGATAATATCATGTCTCGTAATCAGTAAATTTCTTACTCAGGTAATAAATGGCTTACTCTCTTCTTCTAGTCTCATCAGGTTGTCTTAGGACACATCCCATTGAGAATTCCGTCGTAGAGAAGTACATTAACAGTGGTCTCTCGGGTACTGGGGGCACCAAAACTGGCAAGTTAAGAAGGTAACCCTTGATTTTGTCAAATGTTGCTTGACAGTCATCATTCCACTCAACGGGCGAGTCTTTCCTCAGTAACTTGAAGATCGGTGTACAAATAGCAGTTGATTGTGTAATGAACCGACTAATGTATTATATCATGCCTAAGATGCCGGTAGATGGTGGTGGATGGCGGTGGCATTTCTACAATAACTTTTATTTTGATTGGGTCAACCTCGATGCCTCTTCTGCTGACAATGAAACACAATAGTTTTTCAGACATTGCGCCAAATGCACATTTATGAGGGTTTAGACGCAACATGTATTTTCTCAGCCTCTCAAACAGCTTTTAGAGGTTTATCAAATGATTACCTCTCTCTGGTGACTTGGTAATCATGTCGTCAACGTATACCTCGATTTCTTGATGCATCATATTGTGGAATAGTACTATTATGGCCCTTTGATATGTTGGCTCGCATTTTTTAAATCGAAAGACATGACTCGGTAGTAGAAAGTTTTCCATGGGGTGATGAATGTTGTCTTCTCTCGATCTGCCTCGACCATTTTGATCTGATTGTACTCGAAGAATTCGTCCATAAATGAGAGCATCCCATGCCTAACAGTGTTATCAACCAAGATATCGATGTGTGATAAAAGGAAGTCATCTTTCAGACTCGCCTTATTGAAGTTTCAGAAATCGATACACATACGGACCTTTGCATCTTTCTTTGGTATCGGGATAATGTTGGCTAGCCATTGCAGGTATTTAGAGACCATGAGAAATCCAGAATTGTACTGCTTGATGACCTCATCCTTCACTTTCAGCTTCCATTTTGGCCAGAGGCGTCTCAACTTCTGTTTGACTAGCTTAACATTTGGATATAGTGCCAGCTCATGCTCGACCAAATCGGTATCCAAACCAGGCATGTCCTCGTATGACCATGCAAAGACATCTTGGTATGACCAAAGAAAATCAATCACGCCTTTTCTTTCCTTGGGAGATAGTGGCATTTCGATCTTAGTAATTTTAGGAACCTCCTTGGTCTCTAGATTGACATCCTCTGTTTCTTTAACGACTGGGGTAGGGCCATGCTCCAAATCGGCAAATTGGTCAAGGAGCTCATTGGGGAGCTCCTTAGTAGGGATCTCCTCGTCCAGACTTGTGACTCCTACCTCTTCTTGTATTTCTATAGAAAAGGGGTCGATTTCACGTGCGACAAGTTTTTCAATTAAAATATCATTTTTCTTGATTTTATCGGAAATTTTGAAAGACAATATTTTTAAATATTTTTAGATTTTTTCTATGTTTTTATGATTTTCCTTTTCTTCGGAGATAGGCTCTTGGCGAGGTGAGTCTCTATATACACATGGTATTGTCCGTCAAGGGCTAACCTCACTTTTTATAGGTTTTTTTTTTTTGAAAAGTTGGTGCCGTATTTATGGTTATTTGATGCTTTCAGAGTTAGGATTGAAACCCAGTTCCTTGCCTGCGGTGCCGTACCTTTACCTGGTTTTATGGAAGAAGCTGATCGAGATGACTTTTAGGGGTCAGCCTCCATCATGTTTACCACTGGATCGTCTGGGACCAGATCCTCAAATGTTAACACGAGTTTGGGATGGTTCAGGATGGGTGGCTGGATTGGTAAGGATTCCTCCTCAAAAAGTGATAACGAGGCAAGGTCTATTTCAATTTCTTAAGGGATGATTTGGGGATTGGTTTGGTGGATGGCCACCTGTTTATAAGGGGTCAACTGCGTTGCCCCATTTTGGTCGATTTTGATGACCCCTGCTCTCATGAATGTGCTTCGGATGTGAGGTCGCGATCGGGGTTCATCTTTCAGGTCTATCGCACTAGACTTGGCAATGGAAATGGCTCGGGCCTTTTCCTCGGCCTCCTGGATCTTTTCATCGATAGGCTTGTAGCCTGAGCCGAATTTGACTCTTTGTCTGCCTTTGGCTCTGACCGGGTCTCTTCTGCCATGTAGGCGAGGACTCAAACCTTTTCCTTTCTGATAGCCCCATTTTTGAAACATCGCCACTGCCGCAACCATTCCTCCTCTGGTTTTTTCGGTGACCTCTTTGAGGGATTTTGGCGCCACTGTCGCTAACACATCATACTGAAAATTATGAAGCTTTGTGTCTTCAGCTGTGTGCGATACGTCCAACACTTTTAGATTTTCAATGTTGTGGGCCATTTTTTCTTTTTCCTCTCCCCCCTCTCCCATGATGGTTACAACTCTCTTCGAAGATAAATTTGAGCTGTTGGTGTAGAGTGGAGGGGACTGCCCCAATTTCATGCAGCCATGGACGCCTTAGCAACAAGTTGAAAGAGTACTTGATGTCCATGACTTGGAACATGATTGAGAAGGTCATTAGCCTAATGGTAAGCTCAAGATCTATTTCTCCTATCACTTCCCTCCTTGTATTATCGAAACCACGGGCTCCTGTTCTGAACAGTCGAAACATTGACGGGTAGACCCCAATCTTGGTCGCAGTCCGCAATGGACATACATTTAATGTCGAACCATTGTCTACTAATATCAACGATATCACCATATTCCTGATTTCTGTTGTGATATTGAGGGGCCTGGAGTGGTTCCCTCCTGTTAGAAGATCAACGTCGAAAAATGAGATGGCATTGGGGGCCAACACTTGGCCAATCATTTGTCCCACTTTTTTTGGAGAGACTTTGATTGATACATGGGCATCTTTTAGTACCCCCATTAAAGCATGGAAGTTAAGCGGGGACGTCATCAGTGAGTCCCAGATGGTGGTGTGAATCGGCGTTCTTTCGAGTTGTGTTTCTAACGTGTGCTCTCTGCTCATCTATTCTAACAAGTGCACCACTATAGGATCTCTTCTTTCTTCTGGCTGGGTGGGTACCGATGCCTCGGGCCGCTTTGAGATCCTGATCCAGTAATGAACTTGATTGCCTTTGTGTTGCCGCTGCCAACATTGGCATCTGTTTGACTGTAGTCGAGTGGGGCCTAATGGGGATTATATGTTGGTTCGGGGATCTGGAAGGGAACGGATGGAGATGCCGGGTATGATTGAATTGGCAGGGCTGACATGGTGAAGCTGGGCTCGATTTAGTTGATTGGTGTCGAGACTGGAGGCACTGGTGGCGGTGTGACAAAATTGGACCAACGGTATTGGATAGGTGTTGGAGGTGTGGGGGTATGGAAAAGTTGGGCCAATTGTAGGAGGTTGGAGCTGATTCTAAAGGCAGGGTAAATTTGGGCACCATGTAATTTATGGGGGTTGTGTTGGATATGATTGGTACTGCGGAGGGGAGACCCAATTGGGTTGGACCTGATTAACAAGAGCTAGCGTGGGAAAGTACAACCTCAGATCTAGAGTTGCTACTGTTTGTACTGGTGCTGCTTGAGGTGTTGGGCTTGGGAAATAATCTGCTAAGTTCAAAGACTCAACTAACCCGTTGGTTTCAACTTTTTGATTCCACTGCCCTGAGGCTCCGTAGTTTTCCCTTATGCTAATATAATCGAGGGGTCGATCTCTTCCATTTCTCCCTCTAGCATATTGATGGTGACCATTGGGCCCATTCCTCCCTGCGGGTGTGGCAGCAATGGCGCCTGGTGGATGTTGGTGTGTTGATTGTCCTGGGGAGGTGTTGGAGGGATGAGTTTCCCTTCCTTAATGATGTCTTGTATTGTATGCTTTAGCGAATAACATCGATCAGTCGGGTGTCCCGACTCTTGATGGTAATTGCAATGTGCGCTGCGATCGCAACCTCTAGGGGTGGATTCATTGGAGGTCGTGGTTGGAGTATGGTGACTAGACCCTTTTCAATCAATAGGGGCAATAAGAGATTCAGGGACTACCCCAGGGGAGTGAACACTCGGTAATATCAGACCCTTCTTTGTTTAGGGGTCATTTGTGCCCATGGGATGTTGTTCTGCCTTGAAGCTTGATTTGTCAGAATAGGGGCTGGCTATGCTGTCACAAACCGAAATGGTGCTATGTTTGCAGTGGGTGGTGAGATTATTATTGCCTGGACCTCTCCCCCTATTCTTCTTTCGGCTATCTGTTCAGTGAATTTACTGGCCCCACTAGCTACATTCTTATTCAACCACCCCTCTCTGATTGCATCCTCACAACGATTGACGTTTCTTATAAGGTCAACAAAGCTGGATTGCTACTGGTATACCAAGAAATTTGAGATGATTGGAAGAGTGTTTTTTGAGATCATCTCAATTTGTTCATCATCGAGTATCCGATTTTTCACTTGGGCTGCCAATGCTCTCTATCTCCCAAGATATCCATTAAAGGTCTCATCAGACTTCTGTTTCAACCGGACCAAATCAGACTTGCGCGATTCTATGTCGATGTTATAGACATGCTGCTCTTGAAACATGTGAGTTAGGTCCTTCCATATTTTTAACATAGATGGTTCAAGAGAAGTGAACCATCTCAAAGGTGGACCAGCGAGACTTTTTTAGAACACTTTGATGATGAGTCTTTCATCTCTGCCATATTGGCACATGTCTTCGCAGTAGGACTTCAGATGGGCGATGGGTTGTCGGTGCCATCATATTTGTCAAAGGTGGGTACTTTAAACTTGTGGGGTAATGGAACCTTGAAAAAAAGACACAAATCTGAAAAATCTGTGACATAAATCTCGGCCCCATCCAACTTTATCAGCTGCTTTTGAATTTTGTCCATTTGTTCTTTTAACAGCTCAATTTCTCTGGATGACAATGCTAGGACTGGTCCCCCAATGAGCTATGGGCTAGTAAAGGTGGGTTGTGGGGGGATAAAATTGGCAGATGCCCTTGCGTAGGCCCCACTGTTTCTAATCTCCTCCTCCTCCTCGTACTAATTTCTCACATCGGTGAATTGGAGAGAAATGATGTTATCTTGTTGATTTTGAATGGGTTGAGTGGGTGCCGAATTAGGCCATTACATTTGGGGGAAGCTTTGGTGATTGGTTTGTGGAGTAAGGGGATGGGTGAATGGTGGATTTTAGATAGGTTGAGTGGGTGCTTGATGGGGCCATGGTGCACTTTGGAGGTTCTGTTGAGGAGTGAGTGGATGGATAAATTGGGGATGGTTGATGGTATGGGATGAATTCCCATGTTGGATTGGGTGTGAGGGATGTGGATGAATGAGGCCCATGTCGGGTTGATGGAGTGAATGAGATGTGTTTATTATTTGAGGGGGAATGAGACTTTGTTGGGTGTAAGTGAATGAGGGGAATTAAGGGAATGGTGAATTTGACGATGGAGGGGGAATGGGGGCTTATTGGGCATAGGTGTATGTGGAAAATGAGAGAATATATGATGGAGTTTTGATAATGGGGCCCTTGAACTTAGGTCAAGTTGGGCTTGGGATTGGGTATTGGGCCTTTGAGGCCCACTCGGATGGCCCCATGATTGTTGTGGGGTGTTTTGGGTGGTATGGATTATAGGTGGTTGGTTGGGATTGACATTTTAGATGAAGGAAGTGTAGAGATTTTGGAGGGTTTGTGATGGATTAGAAATTTGGGATGGATGAGGAAGGCTTTGGAAAGCCTTTCAAGCTGTGTAAGCCTTAATCATGTCTTTCATCATGGCCATGAGATTGGTTGAGGGGATGGATGTAGATGGAGAAGTGGGTATATGTTAGGTGAAAGTGAGAAAATTGGGCATGACCTGGGTAGATGTGTGGAGAAAATTAGACATGACCCAGGTAGATGGGGGGAAATGTGGTGGATTTGGATTGGATGTGGATGTGGAAAAATTGGGCGTGATTTGCGTAAATGAGAGAGAATGAGGTATATTTTGGGTGAATATGGAGAACTGGGTTGGATTTTGGGTAGATGTGGGGAAATTGAGTGTGTTGGGTGTGGAAGGGGAATGGGTATATTTTGGGTGGTGGTGAAGGAAAAATGAGGTGTATTTGGAGCAGGAAAGTGTGGTGAATTTGGATTGAGAAAATGGGGTGAATTTGGATTGGGAGGATGTGGTGAATTGAATGTATTTGAAGTGGATGAAAAATGAGGCATATTTGGAGAAGAAGAGGAGGGTGTATTTTGGGCAAATGTGGAGAAAAAATGGGGTAGAAAATGTAGTGGATTTTGAGTTGACATGGGGGATGGGAAAATGGGTGCACCGTAGGGTCCAGTGACATTGAATCGGGATTGGGTTGAAGGATTGGGGAGGGTATCTCCTCCATGTGGGAATGAGATGGGGAAGATGGTGGGGATGAGTCGGGATCGGTTAAGCCGAATCAACCGCCCACGACATATTTTGTTAGCAGGTTGAGTATGGGTTCCTCAGGTGAGGACCAAACACTTTCCTCCTCCTCCCCCTACGGGATGATGGAGGGTAAGGCAATGCCGTGATTCCGGCACCACAAGCTTTTTTGGAATTTTAAATTTTTCTTATTTTTTTAGATTTATTTATTTATTTTGTATATGACAAATAATAATTTCTCCTTTGGATCAATATGGTGTATTTTTTTTTTTCGGGGTCTCAAAAACTCCCTTTTTAGGGGGTGTTTACACCCCTAATGCCTCCCACGACGGGATCCCAAAACACTTCGGAAGAATTAAAGGGGAACCCTTTGATCTATGTGAAGGCATGAAAATTCACGCGGCGACCCGATCCCTCGGAAGAGTCAATAAGAGGGTGGCCTCTTTTGACCAACGAGGGCATTTTGGGTGTCAAAAAGTGTGAAAATTATCGAGGGTATTAAAACCAACTATGCGGGGGGTTCGGGAACTGTGGAAAAAAATGCCCCAAGTTCAGATTGCCTAGTGAATATGTTGGGCGTACATTATATGCATGTTTGAGAGAAAAGGCAATTTTTTTTAACTAGACATGCATAATAGCACGCCTGAGTAAAAAAATGACTTTTTTAACTGGGCGTGCGTAATATGCACGCTCAGTATATATATATATATATATATATATATATATATATATATATATATATATATATATATATATATATATATATATTGGGCAGCAGACCCGAGTTGGTCTTCTTTTTTTGGTTTTTTGGAAGCAGTGCTTCCGGAGACTATTTCTCTTTATTGGTCCCTCTTCACCGCACCTAGGGATAAAAGGTCGTTTCGAGATGACTAACGCGCTTCCCCAAGGGTTTTAAGATTTTTTCTTAAGCTCGGTCACCCATCCGATATACCTCCGGCGCAAGCGCCTTCTCAGATATTGGATGGGGTGGTCCTTTTTGAGATCATCACCACTAGGGCTGCCGCTCTACTAGGAATCGGGACAAGTATATCGCTGCATATTTCCCCCCTTTAAAAATCTACCCGCACAAAAATGAATTAAGTCCTTTATTGGTTCAATTTTAAGTTTAGTTTTAAGGGTGTTTACTTAAGTTCAAAAACGGGCGGTAAGAATCCCATGCTGCTATGGGCCGGCGTCCAACGATGGTATATGACAAGGAATAAGGAAAATTGCAGGGCCAATCAAGCGACTAGGCGAGAAAAGTAAATTGTAGCAAGTAGGTCCGGTCCGCCAATCGACTAAGATGGTAAATGACAAAATTATAGGGGTAAATAAAAAAATTGCTCAAGTATGCCCACCAATCGGCTAAGGCTTGTAAATAATGGAATTGTAGGGGTAAGTAAAAAATTGTTTAAGTAGGCCCGCCAATCGACTAAGGCTTGTAAATGCCCGAAATGTAAGGATAAGTATAAAAGGTGCGAAATCGTAGGAGTAAGTATGCAAAAAAAATAAAATGAAAAGTTAGTAAACAAAAGAAATGAAAATAAATCACATATATAAAATAAAGGTCAAAACTTCAAGGAGAAGCTCTACAAGCTTCCCCAAGCGGAGTGATCATCCGTGCAACTGTGAATTTTCTTAATCCGTCACGACGAAGCGCTCAATGATGGAGTCACCACCCGGAGCTTTTGGTAACCCGGGATACCTCAAAATCGATATACAAGCACCAAAGTGTAAAAATATGACTCTGATTTATCGGTCTTTGCCAAAGGCTCTTGGGTAGGGGTTTCAGTTATCAATCGGAAATATGTTAGACACCCAATCGACCCATTCGTAAGCGGTCTCTACTATGATTGGGACTATATGTTGGTTGTTTTATATAATTATATATAGAAAAAAAAAATGGGTGACACTTCCTCTTGCTTAAAGGCACACTGATCCTATTTACTCGCTTATCAAAATTTGGGCAGCGTAACGACTTAATTTTATGATAGAGGAAAAGCAAAGAAGGTAGAGGAGTAAAGGGGAGAGGCGGAGCTCTCAGGCCCATATAACACCATTGTGGACCTTTGCGTTGATGCGCTTGCGGTGAGCTTCCGATAGCAAATGAGTTGAAGAATGAGTTTGAACCTCTAAGGCTCTAGGAGAGGTAGGATAAAAGGTAGTTCTAACTAACTCTCAAGGTTTGATGATAGAAGACTAGATCTAAAAGGTAGTTCTAGCTAACTCTCAAGGTTTTGTGATGGAAGATATGATCTAAAAGACAAAACTCAAATTTGAAATTTGTATGGAGGAATGGTGTTTGGAAATAGAGAGGGAGCACTCTAGGTTTTTTTCTCTTTTAGAAAATTTTCAAACTCTTAAGCAAGAAGGGGTGACGCTCTATTTATAAAGGTTGAGGTGATTAATGAAGGGTTAAGTCACTAATAGATTTATAAATTAGGTAATGAACAATCTAAGGTTTTTAGGGTTTTCTAGAGCTTGGGGAAGAGGGATTTGAGTTTAATGGTAGATGATAGGGTGGTGACTTGAATAGCAAAAGAGTGATAACTTAAGCTAATATGCTCACTAAGGTCCTAAAGAAACACACTCGAGACTTTGGGATGGTCCACAAGTCAAACCCCCAATGTCAATTTTATCCATTTTTTGAAGGAAAATCAGGCCCAAACTGTTGGAAGTTGAAGATCTGCAGGGGCCCGACCCGATTTTACAATTTCCTACACAAATCTACGGTCTTTATTTCATCATAACTTTTGATGTACAATTTCGAATTAGGTAATTTTTAGTTCGTTGGAAAGCTATGAACCTCTACTTTCCAATTGTATAGGCTTTAGGTTGGGAAACTATGTATGTAAACTTTGACACTCTTCTTTTCATCAACTGTTTTGGTTAGTTCGAAACTGGCTCTATGGGCTTGATTTTATAATTTCCTGCACAAATTTGTGATATTCATTTCACCCTCATTTTTTATGTACAACTCCGAATTAAGCGATTATTAGTTCGTTAGAAAGCTGAGAACCTCTACTTTCTAATGGTATAGGCCTCAGGTTGAGCAACTGTGTATGCAAACTTTGACACTCCTTTTTTCATCAACTATTTTGGTTGATTCAAAATGAATTTTGTGAGTCCGCTTTAGGCTTTCTAAGGGTTTGAGAATGTTAGGGTTGATTCCTAAGAGTTTGAGAATGATTCTAAAGGTTTGGATTAAGTTCTAAGGGTTTGAAAAGTGCTTTCGGAAGCTTAGGAGTACGCCTTTCTCGAAGTACAGGTCGATCGAGCCTTTCGCCAAATTTGAGTATCTACACAAGTGTTTGTTTTGGATCAAATGCCACGTTGCATGTGATCTTGCCATTAATGTAGCGTTCACATGGGACCAATTGTTCAAGCATGTGAAACCCGAGTTGAAAAGGAAAAATATTAGATTGTAAATGAAGAGACCTTTATGATATTATTGAGTTCTCTAAATTCGGTCTAATCCTCTTTTTCTGTTCTCATAGAAATTGGATTTGTCAAAACCAAAAGATTACCGAGCTTAAACCTTATATATGCTTAGGTGCATGCCCTCCAAAAATAATTAAAAAATACATTTTATCCATTATCCATAACATGGTCAAAATTGGAATTAATTCAATGAGCTAGGTTAAAAATGATAAAAGTCAAACTTTGACCATAATTTTAAGGGCAATAGAATAATGCATGTATATATATATATATATATATATATATATATATATATATATATATATATTTTGTAGAATCACATTTCATGTGGCTAATAAATTCAGTGTGAGTGATTGTTTTGGGATCAAATTAATGTCACGTTGTATGTGATCTCAGCACTAGTATCAACACTAGTGTAGCGTTCACGTGACTACGGGGATCATCTGTTTAAGCATTTGAAACTTGGGTTGTAGTATAAATGAAGATACCTTTTTGATGTCATTGAATTGGGTTTCTTGTTATCAGTTCTACCTATAGGTCCCTTTAAAGTCACTCATCTAATCATGGAGTTCACTGATACGGCCCATTAACTTCTTTGAATCAGATAATATAAATCATTTTTCATCCCAATCTTTTAAATAATAGATCTTGAGATTATAAGCATACATGCATTTTTTTCATTTCCTATGACACACATCTCAAAATTTTCATTTCATGTGATACACATCCCAAAAAGGTACCTTAACCTCACGTGACCAAGAAATTTTTTATTCTTGGTTATCGATTCTAAGGTCAGTTTTTTAGGATGTTTATCACGTGACATAAAAAATTGATCATCCAACTATATGCCATGATCTCAAGATTCATCTGTGAAAGATTGGGTCGAAAAACAACTTCCATCCTTTGATTCAAGGTGGGTGAACTCAAAGATTCGACGAGTGAATTTAAGGATACTGTTCACCAACTATTTTAGTACTATATTTGCAACTGAAGGTTCAGTTAACGACATTGGTGGTTCTATTGTTAACACCTTTGACTGCCTTCAATCGGACAAAGGAGGTCATTTTCCATCCCAATCTTTCCCATAATAGATCAAGAGATCACTGCCAACTTATCAGACGTCAAGAGATTGATTCCTCGTGATACACAACAGTAAAAGGGAACGTGATCATGGCATACCTGAGAACTCTTCCTTCTCATTGTATGACTTGATCGCAGTCACTTTGGGTTGTGTGCCACGTGGAATCACCATCTGACACCTCTGATATGTGAATCCTGCTCTCAAGATCTATTATGTAAAAGATTGGGATCTATTATGTAAAAGATTGGGACAAAAACGGTCTATAACTGATTTTAATAGGCGAGCCATCAATTGCATAGATCTTGAATACAATTTTATAAATTGTACTCATAAAATAACTCTTTGTAATACCTTTTTCTTTTTTTGCTGTAACATCCGTTAAATATAGTAATTTGAGATAGGGTACCTCTAAATGCGTGACCCCTTGAAAATTGTTGATTGTTTCGGATCAGATGATAGAGATCGTTTTTCACCTCAATCTTCCACACAATGGATCTTGAGATCATGGCGCACCTATCGGACGGTTCGTTTGTGATTCCACATATCACCTATAATTTCCACGTGTCATAGTTCTCCAAAAAATGGTCCTTGAATCATATGGCATACATATTTTAGGGCTTTTTTTTCGCAATCTGTGACATGTGGCGTATTCAAAACACAACCATTTGATAGGTGTGTCATGATCTCAAGATCTATTGTGTGAAAGATCTTCGTGAAAAACGGTCTCCATCATCTAATCTGAAGCAATCAATGGGCTTGAAGGGGTTTCCGATGTTGGTGTTTTCAAAAAACATGTGGGTGCATGTAGAGGTACCCTTTGAAATAACCATAGCTTATCCCACAATTGTATAAAGGGAGAAACAACTTGCACACGAGATGTGTACTGTGGCACATGGGTTAAAAAGAAAGACTCGACATTTTTGGGTTGAAAAGAAAGACTTAACATTTTTGAAACATGTGCCATGTGCCATCTGTTTTGAAGGTTACGATGTAAAGATCTTTAATGCCAAAGATTGACAGAAACACAATCTATATCATCTAATTTAACACAGTCAACCCTTTAATCAGATGATAGGCGTTGACTGCATTGAATTAGATGATAGAGATGGTATTTCATACCAATCTTTAACATCAATGATATTTACATTGTCGCCTTCAAATCAAGCGGTTTAGAAGGTGCTCCAACTAACACAAGTCTCAAAAAATAAAGTCTTCTTATTAACCCATGTGCCACAATATACATCTCGTGTGCAAGCTGTAGCTCTCCCTTTTATAAAGAGGAAACATATAGGCAAATACTTTTGGGTACCTCTTGTTGCGCCAATGCATTCTCTGAAGCTGTCCACATCTTAGACCCCTTGAAAATCATTGATTCCTTCTAATCATATGATGGAGATTGTGCTTCACTTCGATCTTTCAAAGCATAGATATTGAGATCATGGCATACCTAACAAACGATCAAATTTTATTCCATGTGTTATAGATCCCCAAAAAATGCCCTAATTCATGTTTAAGCGTGACTTTTGCCATATGAAGGGCATTTTTGGGGATTTGTGACAAATGGAATGAAAAACTTATCGTTTGATAGGTGTGTCATGATCTTAAGATCTATTGTGTGGATGATCGGGGTGAAAAATCATTAGAAACAATCAATAGTTTTCAAGGTGTCTGGGGCATGAGCTGTGCAACTGTGAACTTTACGGGTCCGTCGCGACGATGCGCACTTTTTAAAAAATGATGGAGTCGTCACCCAGAGCTTTTGGTGACCCGAGATACCTCAAAAATTAATACGTAAGCACCAAAGTGTAAAAATTTGACTCCGATTTACCGGTCTTTATCAAAGGTTCTTGGGTAGGGGCTTCGGTTATTGATCGGGAAGGTGTTAGGCACCCGATCAACCAGCTCTTAAGAGGTCTCTACTATAGCCAAATGAAAAAATAAAAAAAGAAAATGAATGACACTTCCTCTTATCCGAAGGCACTCCAATCCAGTTTGAGCCCCCCACCCTTACCGAAAGTTTGGTTGCGTAACAGCTCAAATTCAAAATAGAGGAAAAACAAAAAAAGTAGAGGAATAGAGGGGAGAGCCAGAGCTCTTGGGCCCTTATAACACTGCTGTGCACCTTCATGTTGATGTGCTTCTGATGAGCTTTCGATAGCAAATGGGCTGAGGAATAAATTTGAACCTCCAAGGCTTGGAAGCTACAGGGTAGGAGAAGAAGATTAAGGCATAGTTATAGTCAAATCTAAGGGTTTGATGATGGAAAATGAGATCTAGAAGGGTGAGCTCAATTTTGAAAATTTGAAGGTTTACTACTCAAAAGGGAAGAGGGAACTCTCTAAGATTTTCTTTCTTCTGAAAAATTTTCAAGTCCTTAAGCAAGGTGGGGGGGGGAGGCTATCTATTTATAGAGTTGGATAAGATTAGTAAAGGGTTAAAGAGTTAATTGAGTTAGCAATAATAGGGATCTAAGGTTTTTTAGGTTTTTGGGAGCTTAGATAGGTGGGAAATGGGTTTAATAGTAGATAATAGGGTAAGACTTTAAATGACTAAGGGGTTGCAAATAGGATTAATGAGGGTGCAACAGTCTTAAAGTAACCCATCCCGGACTTTGGGGCAATCAATAAGTCAAACCCTAAATTCAAAATTTGAACATTTTCCTAAAAGATATTGTTCCTAAGCCTAACGTGTTTATTATACACGCTAGGCTTGGAAATAGTGTTCTCTGAGAAAATAGGGAAGTCTGGGGTCCGTTCTAAAGCTCAATTTTGGAGGAAGAAGCTAATTTTGCATAGTGTGTATAATATACACACTAGTGTAATTTCCTGTATTTCTACTCAATTTTCAAACCGTCATAACTTTTGATATACAATTCGAATTGAAGCGATTGTTGGAAAGCTGGGAACATGCTATTTCCAAAGGTATAAGCCTCAGCTCTAACAGAAGTCTATGTAATCCTTGACATTCCTCTTTCCATCAATTGCTCAGGAGGGTTCAAAATGAGTCGTAGAAGGTTAAGGTTGATTCCTAAGGGTTTGGGAAGGGTTCTAAAGGTTTGAGATGATTTTTAAAGGTTTGGGAGATGCTTTCGGAAGCTCGGGAGTACGCCTTGCTCGAAGTATATTTCGATCGAACTTTGGGCCAATTTTGGGTGTCTGCACAAATCCACAAAAAATGCCCTAATTCGCGTTTAAGCATGACTTTTGCCATATGAAGGGCATTTTTGAAGATATGTGACACATGAAATAAAAAACTTATTGTTTGATAAGTGTGCCATGATCTCAAGATCTATTGTGTGGATGATCAGGGTAAAAAACCATTAGAAGCAATCGATGGTTTTCAAGGTTTCTGGTGCGTGAGCACTTTCAATGAACGCGTGGACGCAAACAAAGGTACCCATTTCTTTTCGGGAGCTACAACTTGCATACTAGATATGCATCATGGCACACAAGTTAAAAAGAAGACTTGGTATTTTTTCGACTTATGCCATGTGAAAGACCATCTAAACCGTCTGATCTGAAGGCTATGATGTATTGATCTCTGATACTAAAGATTGGCTCGAAATACAATCTCTGTCATTTGATTCACTGAAGTCAAAGCCTATTGTCGGAAATGGGTGACTGTATTAAATAAGATGATAGAGATCATATTTTGGGTCAATATGTACTAGGAAAGATCCTTACATTGTGGCCTTTAGATCAGACAACTTAGATGATATTTCACATGACACAGGTCCCACAAATATCAAGTATTTCTTAACCCATGTGCCACGATACATATATCGTGTGCAAGTTGTAGCTCCCTAACTTTTTTAGTTTATACTAATTTACATTGGTATCTATCTACTATTCCGGTCAAAATTAATTTTGTATAACTAAAAGTTGGGATAAAATTTCTATTTCATAATTGTAACATATTTTCCTGTTCTATTTGGACTAATATCCTAATATCCTTAAATCTAAGCAATCAAATCTATCCCATAGTCACTAAAAAAAAATCTATCCCATAGCAACCTATTGTAAACTTCTTCATTGCATATTGAATTAGGTGTGCCATACATAATAGGGTAGCTTTGTTCACACCCACACTTTCTCTGGTAGCCACCAACTTCAGAGACCCCTTAAAACCCCATTGATTGGCTTAGATTAGATGATGGAGATCATGTTTTATCCCGATCTTCAACACAATGGATCTTGAGACCATGTAGCACCTATCAAACGGTCTTTCAATTACACACCTCACAAATCCCAAAATATGACCCTAAAATCATGTTTGAACGTGATGTTTATAATTGCGCACAAGGTGCATATTTTGAAGATTTATGACATGTGGAATAAAAAACTGACCGTTTGATAGGTGCAACATAGTCTCAAGATCCATTGCATCGAAGATCGAGGCGAAACACAATCTTCATCGTCAGATCCAACCCAATCAATGAGTTTTATTGGATTGCACACGTGAGTGCTTTCAGAGAATGTGTGGGTGCGAATAGAGCTACCCTACATAATATTCATGTCCTTAATTTCTATTTTCCTCCAATTTTTTTCTCAAAATTTCTCCAAACTTATCAAATTTCGTCGAATTTTTCTATTTTTTTTACGTCGCTGAATTATTATTAAACCGCAACTTGTGACTATGCTTGGAACAAGACTATAAGTATTATTTCATATAAACTGAGTGGCATTATTCATATCTCGAGATTTTCTTATCTTATTAGTTCGGATTACATCTGCTAAAACGATTGACGACTTTAATTATATAACAGAGATTGTTTTTTCTTCAATCACAGCATACATCTTGAGATCGTAGGCCTATCATGAGACAATCAAATCTTATTCCTGGTGGCACATATCTTAAGAAGTTAGCATAATCATCAGCGTACACCACACATGGTTCTCGACTCACTTTTTGGGATGTGTCATGCGGAATCAAAATCCAACTGTGTGGTGGTATGCTTATGATCTCAAGATCCATTTCATGAAAGATTGGAGCGAAAGCTATCTCCATCATCTGATTCAAAACAGTCAACGATTTTATTTTATGCTTGTATCATTTTATTGGCATGTGCATCACATGGTAATAGTAAATACGTAAGGGGTTTTAGTTTATCTTGATTGTTGTGTTTCAGCTGCAAGGCATATGCTCCTTGATGGGAACTAAAAAGCTTCCTTAGCCAGAGAGATGGTATCGAAGTCCTCCCTATCTTGTAATTTCAGTTGGCCATCATTCCTACAACATTGGGCAGGAGGGGTGATATAAAATTTCACCCAACTACCTCAAGGTCGCAGCAGGTTCGAGCCCGCCCAGCTTACTTATCAAATAAATAAATAAATAAATAAATATTTCACCCAACTGCAACGGCCAATATTTCACTTGGATTATGTGAGATTGTGTCCGACCCATTCGAAGAAATAAATTCAACATCCGGAACATATCCAGCTCGCTTCATTTGTGTCACGAGCATCATTAAGAGCCCATAAATCTCCTTCCTTTGAGGATGACTTCCGTCTCTCACCAAGAACACATGCACCTTGTTCTCTATCTTGATCCAACTGCAGCCAGGCTGCTTGATAACCCCTCTCTGTTTCATCATCTTCCTCACTTTCACAACCTCACCCCATCGTCCCACCTCGGCATACATATTCGAGAGAAGAACATAAGGACCCGAGTTCTTAGGATCAAGCTCAAAGAGTTTTTCAGCTGCCCACTTCCCCATTTTGATATTGCGGTAAACTTTACATGCCGAGAGAACAGAGCCTAAGAGAACAGGATCTGGTTGTATCGGCATTGCTTCTATAAAGTTTTGCATTTCGTCAAGGTGGCCTGCACGTCCCAGTAGATCAACCATACATGTATAATGATCCTTCAGTGGTACCAAACCATGATCTTCGATCATGGAGCGGAAGTATCCATAACCCTCTTCAACTAACCCAGTATGGCTGCAAGCACATAGAACTCCAATCATAGTAATGTGATCTGGTTTCTCCCCACCCATGAGCATTCTCCTAAAGAGGCAAAGAGCTTCATTGCCGCGACCATTTTGTGCAAACCCCACGATCATGGCATTCCATGAAACTCGATCTCTTTCAACCATCTTTTCAAACAAATGATAACCATCTTCGATTGATCCGCACTTTGCATACATGGCGATCAACGAGTTCCCCACGAATATATCGGACTCTAGTCCAGATTCAAAGCGAAAACCGTGTTTTAGTACATGGGTGTGAGCCTGTTTTCCGAGCTGCAGATCAGCTAGATTGGAGCAAGCACTGAGAACATTTCCAAAGGTGTAATGCGTAGGCCAAACAAATTCTCTCTTCAATTGGCAGAAAAGTTTGAGCGCCTCTTCATTCTCTCCATTTTGGGCATAACCCGCGATAAGTGCATTCCAGGATATTACATTTCTCTCTGTCATCATACTAAACATTAAGCGTGCAGATTTCACACTCGCAACTTTTGCATAACCACTAACCATAGATGTCATCGAAACCACATTTCTTATCGGCATCCGATCAAAAACCCACCTAGCTTCCTTTATCCTTCCACACTTTGCGTACATGTCAACCAACACATTGCTCAATATAAGATCATAGCTGAACTCTTCAGACTTGATCAAACGAGCATGAATTTGAGAGCCTTCGTCAAGTGCAGATAAGCTAGCGCATGCGCTAACCACACTGGCAAGTGTGACCCCATCTGGATCCAATCCACTCTCCATCATCTTCCGTAGCAATCCCAAAGCTTCATCTATGGGGCCGTTTTGCTCGTAACAAGTAATCAAGCTGTTCCACGAGACTATATTTCTTTCGGGCATTATGTCAAACATTTTACGGGCATCATGTACCGCCTTACATTTCGAGTACATATCAATGAGTGCACTCCCCATATAAATGTTAGATGAAAATGGTGATTTCGAAATTGAAGCATGGATTTGGGTACCCATTTTTAAATCCGTCAATCCCGCACAAGCACTGAGTGCCGTAGAGAATGCATACATGTTAAGCACAAAATCCTCGCTGTGCATTTTATTAAAGAATTCCAGTGCTTCTTCAAATTGATCATGTTGGGCCAAACTGGAAATCACTGAATTCCATGAACACTGATCAGGACATGGCATTGTGCGAAAAATATCTAATGCTTCGTCGACAAACCCATATTTTGTGAATGCACTTATCATTGCATTCCAAGTGAAAGTGTTTCTCTGAGGCATTTTGTCAAAGAGTTTGATAGCATCATTTAAGCAACCGCATTTTGCATAAAAATCAATTACTCGATTTTGAATGAAGATTTCCGAAAAAAACTGGGTCTTGATGAGGTGGGCGTGAACCTGGAGACCGTCCCGGAGAGACTTCGATTCGATGCACTCTTGCAAGAACTTCGAGAGGATCGTCGAACCAGGGAGAGAAAGGACACTTGTGAATTGCTTAACAGATTGAAATCTTGTCATCCCGTAGAAAATCTAATGGGCATTGCTGCATATTTTGAAATCTGAAAATGTATTAAAGAGATTAGTAATAAAAGAAAAAGTTACTTTTGGCAGCCATTTATGCTCTCCCTCTCTCTCTCACTGTAACAACCCAGATTTTATGTGAAGATCACCTTGATAAATCAGTTTTATCAGCTCATCATTTGTGTTTTATGTCCTTGTACCGACGCAGAGCTTGGATAAGGGATAGAATGAAGTAAATGGGTTTCTGACTAAAGTATTCAACTAAATCCAACGAAACCGTTTTCTCTTTTAATATAACGATTTATAGCTTAATGATGATGAATTTTTTTGGCAAATCAAAATGGAAAAAGTTCAAAGAACTAAGCAAAAGCAAAATTTCAAATATAGGGACTAAGAATCTATAGTACATGAGAAAAGAAAATGTCAAAGGCATTATTGTCATATGCGATCCTGGAGGGCTCTCTCGCATATGCCATGATGGCATATGTGACAGGACATGTATGTGATCGCATATATCTCCAACGGTCATATTTATGACCATTGAAGCTTTTCTTATTTTTATTTTTATTTTTTAAGGCTCCCCAAAGTTTATAAATGGGGCGTTCATCTTCCTAATCCATACCACATCTATCCAAGGTATGATTTGTATCTTTTTAGTCTTTTTTTTACTTTTTAGTACTCTCTTTCTCTCTCTTTTTCTCTCTTTCTCAAAGCTTTGTTGATAATTTCTTTTACTCTATTTTATGAGTGGTTATATACTTACATTATATATTTTTATTTCGCATTCTAGACACTACAAAACTAATAGAGCACAAAATTAACACAAAACATATTACTTATCCATATGGGGAACTTTGGGGATTTTTTGAGATTTTTTTGCGTTTTTTTGAAAGAAGTAAAATAAATTTTGTTTATGCCATGGCATAATGGCATATGCGATGGCCCTATGCCATCACATAGGGCCGCATATGCGATTTGACTACGCTAGTCAAAGGTAGTCACTTAGATCTCAAAGTTCTTCATTCACCTCACACATTATGGAATACAATTTTTATTTTGAACTAGAAAATCATCGCCATGCTTTTACGTGCAGATTTTCGTATAATGACTACACTTTTTATTATTTAATGCTTTCAGCAAACTAGAAGATGCATTGAACCAATGGTTCTTCCGTTAGACCAATTAAAATAGGTCGAGGCTTTAGAATTTATCAACCTCTCGTAAATGATGGTGATCAATTATGTCGGATAGAATGCATCACAATAAACTACAAATTATAGAAAGTAAGAGAAAATAGTAGAGTAACACAACTAGAACACTTTTCATTGCCCAAAGGCAAAAATTGCTCATCTACAACATTAATCAAATTTTAGACAAAAATCCAATAAAAATAAGTGGCTATAGGGAAAATCAAGTACAAAAAAATTCAATTGAGAACTACAGAACTGAAAAGAGACTAAAAGGTTAAAGAGGAGATGTCGTAGCTCAAAGTCATAACCACAATTGATGACTCCTTCGGTCTTCAGACTTTAATCTTTAAATCGACATGGCAAAAGGACATAAAGTATGGAAATGAGGGTTTAAGTATAAAGGCTTTGATAGTATTATGAGTGTATCTCTAGCATAGCTTCTTTAAAGTTTAAAATTCAATTGTTTGCTTGAGGTAAGGGGCTAAATTTATGGATAATTGAAAAGCGAGAGTGCAATTAGATACTTGATAAATGTCAAGCCTCCATTGACTCATCAAATAAAAAGGAAGATTAAGTTTTCTCTAACAGAAGCTCTATTCGATAGGTGGCAAGTGGCACTCATCTAGGTGAAATAATTATTGTAGGGATTTCTTGAAGAGGGAAGTTGGATATCAAGGGAATTTAATGAAAAGTGTCACCCGTAAAAGAAATTCTAAGAGGGAAGTTGGATATCAAGGGAATTTAATGAAAAGGATGGGTTGAAAGTTAAAATAACTATTCAGGAGTTTTATAAAAGTGTTGATTGGAAAAATTATGGAAGCTTGCTGCAAATGATATGCGATTTCAATTTCTTGTTTGAAAAGAAATTGAAAATGTGATTTCTAGCGTTTGGATAGCTTATTTATCAACTTTCCAGTGGTGACTATACATATGAAACACCTCATAGTCAAAACGTCGGGAGTCGGCAATAAATCGGCAAGAGTCTTAAGTTGGGAAATATCAGCAAAAATTGGTCAAAGTCGGAAAGAATAAGGGTAAATAAAAACAAAATTCAAAAAATAAAATAAGGATATCATAATATATTCAAGTTAAAACTAATGGTTTTAATGAAGAAAATAGTATAAAAAAGGAAAAACCTAAAGTTTTTTTTGAATAAATTGAACAAAATAGCAAAAAATTTGAAGGTTTTTTTCCCCTCAAGTATAAGTGGAAAACAAATGAAAAAAATTAGGACTACATCACAAACATCGTCAATTAATCGGCCTGAGTCGCAACTTGGCTAATTAACTGGCGATAAAGTTGGGATGACTGCAAGATGCCGATTTTTTGAAAAAGTCGGAGACTTATGTGAGTATGAAATGCCTATAATTATTAGAAGTATGCTATGGATGCTAAATAGATACTTTTTATTGTGATAACTATGAAAAGAGATTAAATGAATTGATTTCGTAGTAAACTTATATGAATAAGAAAATGTTATTAGAAACAGTATGTGGATATAAAGTAAAATACCTCAAATTTTCCCAAAACCACCCATTCTCAGAGTTTTAAAGGCATAAAGCAGACATAAAACCTGCAATTAAAGATAACTTTATTAGTAGGGTCCAGTAATAGATATCATAGCTTCTACAGTTAGAAATACCATTTCAACATCTTTAATTAATCATTATACTAACTCCAATTTAAATTTCAAAAATTACACTATTGAGGAAAAAAACATCAAATTACACTACAATAAATGCATTCAATTTTTAATTTCTCGAGCATGAAAAATAATCTATTTCAAATATAAGACACAGATTTTATTTTATTTTTAAAATTAGAATTAATGCGAAGTTTTTTTTCCCTCTACTTTTCTACTTGTTCAATAATAAATTACCTTATCTTTGTAAGTATTAAGTTTCATTCAACAGGATGCAAAGCTATTAAAAAGTCAATTTAATTTTTTTGAAAAAAAGAATATCACAAGTAGTTAAGATTTTTCAAAAAGAAAGGTTTTCTAAAAATTGAAATCCCTAATAAATCTAGGCCTCCAACTAGCTCTCATGAACGCTCAAAAATTGGAAAACTTATTGTCATTACGGATCTAGTAGATGCATTCCTTTTTTATCATAACTTTATAGTGGGTTGAGCGGGAAAGAGTACACATTTTGCAGAAAATTCTTTTAACTAGTATATAACCATTCCTGCACCATTTTTCCAACAACCCTTATATGGGAGATTTGTATAAAAAATGGTAAGTTCTCATAAATGCGTAAAAGTGCATTGTATGAGAAAGAAATGTCAGATGGGCTATTTCATGTGTCTTCAACAAAAAACATTTCTTATGTGTGCTCTATGTTGAACATAGATCATAGCCATCAAATCTGTCTTCTATGTAGCCATGGTAAATGTTATGAGCCTCCCACAATAGCATATTTATCGCCAGATACACTATTTGAGGAATTAGACCTTGAAGGGACTTGAAATAAGTTGTGATTTTAAATAAGTTGTGATTTTAAAATGCAAAAGGTTCTAGACCTATGTCTAAAAGGCTGGTGCAGAGCCTTAAGGGAGGGAAAGATCCATGGCTGAGCAGCCATTAAAGGGGCTGTTCAGGAGCTGCGATGGGTTCAGAAACCGGGACAGAAAACAGGGCAGGAACAGGTTCAGAAAAGAGGACAAAACTGAGTTTAATGATGACCCACAGAGACCACTTTTAATATCTTTCATGATCATACTCGTCGGTTTTCTAATTTTCCTGAAGACCCTATTGTTTTAAAAAAAAATTGATAGATAAGCTGGGACTCGAACCTGCGACCTTGAGGTTGCTATATTGTCAACCTACCATTGTGGTAAAGGCCCAAGCCCCTGAAGAACCTATTGTTCTTTCCTTCCAAATGACCCACCTAACTGCCATAGCCAGAATATGCCAAAACTATCCCTTCCTACCTGCAAACATAATACCATCCCACATCGACATCAGACTTCCACAATCTTTAGGGAAAGTAATGCAAACTTCAAAGATAGAAGGTTTGATCATTTTTAGCAGGAGCACCACTCTTGGTGGAAGGTTTAGGACCTTATACATACTCACTTATGAATTATTTGTAGATGGTAAACGTAGTTGGTATATGATAACTACAAACTAAATGGGAAACCATAGGAAGTTAACATTTTAGCATAAAGAGATTGAAAGTGAATGGATCGGATGTCTAATACCAACTCACATGCTTCTAAAACCTATCACTGTGATAGATTTTGATCTGCAAACCATATGCAATGACTACAATATAGAAAAATTGAGATGTATATAAACACTAGTTATTTGATGACCATTATTGTATTTTTAGCTACACTCTCAATGACCACAAACATTAAAATCATAAAATAGCCATCTATGTAGTGTTTAGGTAAAACGATTTTCAGTTAGGGGTGCAAACAGGTCGGTTTGGATCATGTTGGGGTCAACTCAAACCCGACCTGTTACCCTTAACCCTCAACTTGAACCCACTGACCAGCCACCCTTAAAACCTCAACCCAAACCCCACCAAAACTGATGCACATTATATAGACCCAACCCAATTAAATAATCTAGCTACAACCAATCTTACTTGGTTTGCTCAGTTCAGATTCGGTTTCATGGTTTGAGGTTTGCCATTGTTAGGCTAACCAGGTAGGTTTGCCATTGTTGAGCTAACCGGGTTGGATACTTATTTTTAATATGTTTGGATTGCATGTTTTTTATTTGCGAATTCTTCCAGATTTTTTTCATTTTTTTTTTAATTTCCATTTTTTTCCTGAACTTCTCCCTCATTGAACAATTCCTGGTTTGAGAATTTTTATCCGATTTTATTGATATTTTTGCTGAAATTTTCCTGAATTACAAAATTTTAGCCTCGCCAATTTATTCTTGAATCCCTACCTCGTGACTATCGATATTCAATATTATCTCGTTGAATGATTTAATGAAAATGCCCCATTTTATTCTTTTTATGTTTTTCTTTTCCGATATTGGTTAGATGATTTTGGAACTTTTTTTAACCTCTCTTGCAACTTCATGCACTTAACCTGGCACCCACAAGTAACATTTTGAGAAACTTAGGTAAACGATATTGTAAATAATATGGCATTGCATAAAAAACCTATATTTGAATCATCGTATCAAAGATTGGACGATATCGTCGATCGTTTTCTGGAAAATCGATGTCGTTGATATTGATACTAGAACCAGTATCAGTGATATCGGCCGCTACTAGGTAGTATCAGCTACCAAAACATGTGCTAGTATCCAACCTAACATCTCTAATAAATAATAACAAAACATATTATTTTATCAAATTAACAATTTAATATCGTACCAAGAGAAAGTAAAAACCAAGCATGTCAACCTATCAAAATGCGTAACCATCTTAGTATGCATAAACAGTCCCATAAACAAACTTTCAAAATTAACATATTAGTAGTTCAAAAACTAATCACTGATCGTAAATTCAAAATCAACCAAAAGGCACATACCCATCAACAAAGAGACATACTAGTTTAGAAATTAATATGATAGCACATGTTCAAAACTCAAAGGATCATAGATAAAACATATACCCATCAACAAAAAGACATCCATAGACAAATATACCCATTATAAATTTATAAGCGGTGTGGAGCTTGTTCTTGACCGAGTGGTCACTATATATATATATATATATATATATATATTAGAGTATCAAAAAGGGAAATTGAACGTTTAGAAATTATATTTAAACACACAATTGAATTCAATTCAAATAAATACTACATTACAGCACTGAGGCTGAGCGCACAAACACATACACACACAGTCAGCCTCACAGGTCAGTCAGTATACACAGTCAGCACGCACACAGTCAGCCTCACAGGTCACAGCATGACAGCAGTGAGCGCACACACAGTCATAGGCTCACAGCATATTTGATTATTCATTTCAGTATAAAACTATATATATATATATATATATATATAGAGAGAGAGAGAGAGAGAGAGAGAGAGAGAGAGAGAGAGAGAGAGAGAGAGAGAGAGAGAGAGAGAGATACAGAATACTGTGCAGGAAAAAACATGCAAGAAAAAAAATTTGAGGAAAAAGAAGAAAAAGAAAAAAAACAGAGGAAGAAGGGGCAAAAACCAGAAAACCGAAAAAAAAAATGGATAAGAAGAAGAAAAAAAAGAAGGAAAAAAAACAGAAAAAGGAAAAAGGAGAAAAAAAAAGAAGAAAAAGGAAAAAAAAAAAGAAGAAAAAGGAAAAAAAAAAAGAAGAAAAAAAAAAGAAAAAACAAAAGAGAAAAAACAGAAAAAAGAAAAAGAAGGACAAAAAAACAGAAAAAAGAAAACGGAGAAAAGAAGAAGAAGAAGAAAAAATAGCTGTTTCGCTATTTTCGGAATAAAAGAAATAAATAAAATAATAATAAAAATACCTGTGAATGTTGCGTCGCCGGATCCCGGAGAGTTGCCGACTTGTCGGAGCCCGCGGTGCTTCGAAGAAGAATAAAAGCTGCAGAAAAAAAAAAATGAAAAAAAAATAAAATGATTATAAAATTGAAAAAAAATAAAATAATAACCTGTGGCTCGCCGGTGGTAGCCGGTGACGCTCTGTGGAAGAGAGGAGGAGAGGAGGAGAGGAAGAGACGAGAGAAGAGAGGGGGGACTCATAGTTAAATAAAAAATTTAACTTGCCGTCCGGGCCCGAAGCAACTTTGGGCTCATCCGACTCATTTACCGCCTCACCCCTTAAACGGATCGGCTGAGGACCCGATCCGCCCGGGCGACCGGGACCAAGATTCAACTATTTCTTTGTTTCTTTTGTAGATTAAACAAGGGTAAAAATTATCGTTGGGAGATTTATAATCTTAGAAAGAACCTAAGTTGGTTATGCGGTTAAACTTGCTTGATGTTGTAAATGTCAATGGAGCAGAAGAAAGTAACAGCTAAAGAAAAAATGGAGTTTGTTGTAGAAATAGAGATACTGTGAAGGGTGAGGTATGTGAATTTATTGGCTCTAAGGCCCTCTTTGATAAATTTGAAATATCAATTGTTGGTAGAAAAGAAAGTTTCCTATGTCTCCTTCCCTTCCATAGCTAAGAATGCCTCCCTAAAACAATGAATTGAAATCAAAGCCGAAATTTAAAATAAAAATACATACATTAGAAAATAAGATAATATTTTAATTAAATAATTTACATTTTTTCGAATTTTTTATTTTCAATTTTTTTTGAAAAAAAATAAAATAAAATAAAGTACTGGCCATACAATTCCGTTAACCGTGCATCAAAGGTTTGTTGGATTAATGGGAGCTCATTATCACTTGGCCAGTTTGCCAAAAAAATTGGTAGGAAAAAAAATAGAAAAGAAGAAAAAGACAAAAAAATGCCATGAAGATAAAAACAAAAAATAAGAACAAGAAGAATATGCTAGAAAAAAGAAAATAATCAGACAAAGAAGAAAATGAACAGAAGAAATTTCATAAAAAAAATCTGAAGAAAGGAAGAAGAAGAAGAAAATAAGAAGAAAAAATGAAGATTCAGAGAAAAAAAAAAACATTAGAGAGAAGAAAAATAAAAAAGAAATACTAGAAATTAAAAAATAATAATAATATATATATATATATATATATATATATATATATATATATATATATATATATATATATATATATAACTGTTATTATATTTATTTATTAGTTTAGAATATAATAAATATATTAAATAATTTTAAAGAAAATAAAATTTGCTTTTGATTTCTTTCTTAGTTTTGTGAGTTAATTTTTAGGTAATAGGTATTCTTATTTTTTTGGCGCGCACGCACTTTGCACTTTGCATGTGCGCATCGTCGTAAGGAGAGGTTTGATTTTTTGACCAGGTAGATCCAACGGTCAAATTATTCATGAGCCAAGTCGGGCCTAATGGGCCACAAATTAGTGGGTCAAGTCGGTTATATTGGGCCAAACAGATTTGTCAAATATTGATTGTTGGACCCAACCGTTTCATAACACTTATAAAAGTGTGTAACCGTTCGAATTTGAATTTGAAAAGTTACAATCTTTCATACAGCCATTGGATGAAGTGGTTGAGATATTTGACAGATTTGAGCCGTCCAAAATATAACTGTTGGTCCAACAGTCATATTAAAAATTCTATAAAAGGAGGCCTTGGGACACAGATTGAAAAATACTCTGAAATCCATCGAATTCCTTGCATAAATTTGAGAATTCCTCTTGCTTTCTTCTTTTGGTGGTACTTCATCGGTTTAAATTTTCTGGGGTGATCCTCTACTGTTGCAAAGTAACAGATCGCATCCAAGAGATTGGACTCGTTGTATCCTGGAAACGTCTCGCTGGAACCCTTTTGCAAACTCGAGAATATATTCGAATAGAGAGCGAATAGCGTTTTAAAGAAAACGATTACGTGTCTTGAATCCAATTCTCTTGCCCATTTCATCATTTTCGAATTTCTGTTCCTATTGTTTTCTAACAACTGTTGCATCCTAAAGTCGCCGATTGTCGCCCGTGGAAAAGAGTGGAGGGATGAGAAGAAGTGAAAAAGGTAAAAACAAAAAATTGTATATATAGCCCGGCCCGACCCAAGTTTGTACCCGTTCAAGCGGGCGCCCAAGACCCAGCCCGCCTGAAGTAGCTCCCAGCGCTAAACTGGTTCGGCTGGGGACCCTATCTTCCCGGGCGACTGCCCCGGCCCAATTTCGCTGGTGGCCTGCCAAATTTCAAAACATTGTTGATAACTAAACTAAACTATCTTGTTAGCCTTGTTAGAGAAGCCAAACATGCGAGAAAAACAATATATCAAAGCCATCCAATCAAGAAAAGCAAGTCAACCAATTGGCCCAAACCACAAACCAAGGAGTAATAATTGTATGATTCTAGTCAGAACGACCTAACATAGCTAATCAACAGAAGTGTGAAGTTCACTACTTTTAATACTCAAGCCGATTACCAAATCCTTGATTCAGAAGGAATTTCATACCGTAGAATTTCATAAGGATTTCGGACTTTATTTTTTATTTCTTTTAAGTCTGTTACTAGGTCTAGGTAGAACCATCGTATAAAAAATCGGCCGATATTGATACCTATCGGCGATATGTATCGGTTTCTTGGCAAACTGATATGTATCGGTATCTCAACTCGGTATTGATATTTATATCGGCCAATATGGTATCGGTTTCGGCCAATATCTCTATTTTCTATTTTCTTTTTTCTTTTTTAAGTAGACTGATACGTATCGTCCGAGTTGCATCGGTCCTCCATGGACCGATACCCGAGTCTAATATCGATTTTGACACCTTGGTTAAACTTCATCAGACTCACTAATCAAACATCATTCTCATGAGAGTAGTTCTAAATCCTACCCGATCAATCAAAAATAATAAAAGAAACCCAATATTAAGGCATGGTATATTTCATGTAATTGGTAATAATAATCTTAGCAACTAATAAGAAATAAGAGGTTATAAAATTTTTACAAGAATCGTTGAAACAAAAGTCATTTACCAACTTGAATTTCTTCACTTCAAAGGGGAGTAGGCAACCTTCTCTCTAAACGGAGTTGTTAGAGAAGAGTGCTCATGGCCTGCAATAATAGCTCACAAAAGGTTTAATGACAAGCAATAATAGGCCAGAGACAGATGAGAGGTTTCACTGCATTGAAGAAGACAGTGGAGCATTGAAGAAGAGGGATGACAAAAATTTTAAAGAAGAGATGTAGAAACGTGCATTGGCCTGTGAAACGCGTTTTAATAGCCAATGTGTGCAAAATATGATCATACAATTAAGTATAAGGAGCCACTTTTCGCACCTACCCAACTACTGAAGGTGCCTAGACTGTAAACCCTTTGATTGATCGCGTTGAATCCGATCGACATCTATTTCCAACCCAATCTTCCACTCCCTTGTCCTTCACAGTATCATACCTTCAATTTTGCATCATATGTTGCAAAGATTCTAAAAAGTAATCATAAGGCCTAGTTAAGGTGTTTTTGAGTTTTTCCAAGAAAAGCTTAGATTCTTGATAAGTCAGAATCTTATAGATTCCTGAAAAACTCAGATTCCTGACTTTTCTCATATATGCTCTTTTAGGTCTCAGAAAAGCTCTAATTCCCAACTTTTCCCATAAATGATCAATTTCCTGTGTTCTTTTATTTTTTTTAGAAGCACACAGAATCGATTAAGTAGTGGGGCATTGTGTGACTACAGGAATAACTATAGTGTGTTGGATATCACGCTTTACATATTATAAACTAATTTTTGGCCGATGTACGATTCATGAGGGATTTAACACATTTGTCGATCCAATTATTCAAAATTAATTTCTACCGCTATACTACTTTATATCATAATAACACTATAAACTCATTTGTACAAAGAATGAAACTACATACTTCATTAACCCACTACATTCAAAAGTGGTTTAATTGAAAAACTCAAATTTAGTTAGGTGGATGGACATTGTATGACCGTTCGAATGATTGCAATGCATAGCCTACATTCACGTGCTTATTAGTAGCTAACTTTTTTTTGATTTATGATCCATGGGAAAAATGAACACATTGGGCGGCTTGATTATTAAAGTATAATTTTACCAAACAAAATTTTCAAACACCATATGAACATAATCATATGCGTACATAAAAAATGAATATGATCATGGGACCATTGAAAATACTCAAATTTTGATTCCATGTGGCACACATCCGCAAAACAAACATGATCATGGGCATACATTAAACATAATTCTTGGATCACTTTTTTAGAAGGTTTGCCATATGTAAAAAAAAATTGATCTTCTGATGGTCTAACCCTGATCTCAAGACCGATTGCTTCGAAGATTAAGATGAAAACGATCTCCACCATTTAATACAAAGCACTCGATGATTTAAGCACGTAAAAAGATGGACTGGGAAGGATTACCATATATATATATTTTTTACAAAATATAAATAAAAGAAAAAAAAAATAAAGGGAGATAAATGACATATAATTAATGTTTGAGATAAAGGTGATAAGGGTGTAAGGATTTAATAAGGATGGCGTTAATATCAAACCACATTATGGTTCACCCACCTCACTTAAACAAAGGAAAATTCTGTTGACTGCTTCAAATCAGACGATACATATAGTTTTTTGTCCCAATCTTCCACTCGATAAATCTGGAGATCATACCTACCATCCAACAGTCTGATGTTGATTCCACGTAGCACACATCCCTGAACATGATCCCATACCATCAAACATTGCTCACAAACAGTTTTGGTGATGTGCACCAAGAGAAAATCATCATCTGACCGTTTGATAGTAGGGCCAAGATCTCAAGATCTATTATGTGAAAGATTCGGATAAAAAGTGATCATCAACATTTGATTTGAAGTAGTCACCGGCTTTTCCTTTGTTTAAGTGAGGTGGCTATAACAAACTATGGTGGTGTTACTAGTGTAGTAACACCAACCTTTTAATACCTTTTAATAAGGAGAGAAAAAGGGGAGTTATTCTAAAGAGTTATTCTACAATGGCTGTCCACTCATTAAGTGCATTAAAGCATTCCACACATTCGTGTAACTGAGTGACGTTCAAGAACTTCCATGCATTCGAGTTCGAGGTCCCTGTTTATCTCGAAGGGTACGTTTGTTTGGACGTAATAAGTTGCCCGTAAAACTCATATTACATGTGATTTTTTGCTGACTAGATTACCTGCAAAATAAGCTTTGCATGTAATTTAGTGGTGTAAAATGTGTGTTCTTTTCAATATAAAATTTGCTTGTAAAAATCACTTTTTCAAATTACACCGAAGAGAACAAGAGGTGTAAACTATGTTAAAATAATAGCACACTAGTCATTAGCCATTGGACTTTCTACGCATCCGACCTTAATGAAATTCTGCGCGAGCCATCTTGCACTTGGAACTGGTGGATGCACCAATTTATGGCCGAGTTGTTACCCAATGAATGGCTTGCGTGAGCCATCTCATTTGCATCAATGAATGACTATCAATTAAAATTATCCTGAATTTCAATCCAAACAATTAATGGCTATCGATTAAAATTACACAATGAATGGCTATGGATTAAAATTACTATTTGAGATCAATAGAGCAATCTCTCAATTAAAATTACGCTGAATTTTAATCCAAACAATCAACTAATTAAAGCGACAATCTGTCAAATCCTTCATTTTCTACACCAATCAAACAAAAGAAAAAAATTATTTTATCATCTTACAAGAAATTCCCTCTGGTCCGAGAACAAATTTACAAAAGAAAAAAATTATATAATTTTACAAGAACTTCCACTAATCCGAGAACAAATTTTCAAAATGCTGCTTTCTCCACGAACTAGGATCCCAGCAGTACTTCAGTTCCTGTCAATATGCCTCATATCCTTGGTTGTAGGGATTTTGAGTTCCTTGACCTGAGAAACTTTAGCAACATGGATCCTCTTTTTGAGAAGTGCCCTAAAAAGATTGCATCATGCATGTGGCTATTGAATCATGTGTATCAGATTCACTAGACAAATACTAAACTATTTTATCAAACCCACGATGTTACAACTTACAAATGATGGTGTGGAATAAGTTGACAGCAATTTGACATGTCCAAAACATGGCAATGAGGAAATAGATTATGTATTTATTTAATTAATTAAGATTATGGGATTAAATCTTTTCTAACATTGTATGATTATTAAGCTTCTGAATAGCCTTTTATCTGCCATATCTTGTCAAGAAGGTGACTTCCATAGATTTTCAGGGGTCCTGACATCTGTTGAAGTCAACTATGACAGGATTGATGTGGTAAAAGGCCCTTAATAAGCCTGATAATCTTATGATGCCAGTGATACATACCCCATGAATATTGAGTTTATTAAAGACTCAATGATTTTTGTCACTGTTATGATCTAGACAACACGCTATCTTTTGGCGGGGTTGACCACCCCTTGGCACATATGCCAATTGGTATGGACCATCTTATCTTTTCGCCACCCTTTGGATGGAAAATAGCCCAAAATTCATACCCATTTGATGTTAGATTTATAGATTTATAGGAAAGGGTTCCTCACTTGTTTGGTCCCTTTTGACTAAGGGGACCTGGTCTGAGAGTTGGTTAGATGAAAAACTCCTCACTCAAAAGAGCCTTTGGAAGGGAGGGGGCCGGGGCCACCCTAAACCAGGTGATCAAAATATATATTTCCAGGCTGCCCAGTTCAAGGCCATTTCCTTAAACCTAGGCCAGAGAAGGCCTGAGCTAGACCACTTTGGACTATGGCTAATGGGATATACACCTCTTCACTGAATGAAAGGGGACACTCCAGGAGATGTCAGCGATCTGTATGCCTTTTCACTAGCTCTTCAATCTGTACGCTGGCTTTCACATGTTCATTCCATGCAAAGGCTGGTTTGACAACAAGCATCACCTTCCCGTGGTTGACAAAACTTAGAATATTAATTATCAATGCGATCCAAATGAAGAAAACCCTTATAATAAGATGTTGAGACTACACTAATATACGAGCACGAAGGAAGCAAAGCTATCATTCTACAAAGGGCATGAAGGAAGATGTTGAGAAAACCCATATAATAAGATGTTGAGACTACACTAATATATGAGCACGAAGGAAGCAAAGTTATCATTCTACAAAGGGAAAGACTAAACAACAAAACTTTTAATTACCGACGCAATATGTTAAGGCTATGAAGCTGTTGATTCTATCGAGGCTAAGGGGAGCTATAAAAGGCATTTATCACTCTCTTTCCTAAATCTTATGGAGCTTTGCCCGCAAAGTAAATCCTAGCAATAGCCAAGGAAGCTAGTAGCCACTGCTATGCTAGATACTCGAAGTGCCCTAAGGCTGTCCACGAAGAGGTTAAAAATTGGAAGTGGGCATCATTTTTAGGTGAAAACTGCGTGGGTGTAGCCCAAATTGGAATGGTAAGCTTAGGTGATAACATAATATTTTCATTAAGACTATTTTAGTGTAGGATTCAAACACCACTAAAATTGAGTAGACTCATTAATTAAATTCGACCTGGCAGAGTCGCAAGAAATTTTTTTCCTATTCTACACATTTGCCAAGTCACATGTGGGACTTGGAGATATGTAAGGCAGACATAACTAACATGTTAGTAACATGGGGAGTCATGAAATCAAAGCTGAGTCCCTTTAATACAACTCATATCATGTCAGACCAAAACAGATGTAACTCGATCGAATTGCAATGATTCAGCCAAATCTTAAAACCTATGTTTAGACGAATACCTTTGGATTCCAAGTTGAATTACAATACGTCGATAAAGAGTGTTCTGATTAATTGATTGTACTTTCCTAAAGATATTCAATCATGCTTTAAACATGATGATTATCCAATTTTGTTCACCTATTTCCATCGAACATATGATGCCCTTGGCCAAAGAAGCCATAAAATTTGTACTTGAGAGGCGATGAAATGAAAAAGGTAGTTATGTGCCAGAATTGAGGTCTCACAAAAAATTTAAAGAACCTACGTAAATTTGATGCTTATCATACCATTTTTCTCTTATCGTATGTAGTTTCAATGATTGACTAAGTTGTTTTCCCTTTTTTTCTTCACTGTTGTGGACAAATCAGTAGAAACAAGATGGCTTGCTGATGGCTATCAGATCGGATGGGCAACATGAGAACATCAGATTGCAAGAATGACCTCGCAATTCCTGGTGAAGAGATGACCCATCATTCAAATGATAACACTATATTGTAGGTTTATAAATTCGAATGTCTAAAATTTGGCCGTCTCCTACGTAGAAGCACATAAGATTTCCTACCTCCGAATGTCTAAAATCCCAAATCTCCAACATAAGATATGGTCATCAGATGAATATACTTTCTTTTCTGTTTCATAAATCTGATTTTTGCTGGGATTGTATTTTTCTCTTCTGTATGTTAGATTTATAGGTTTGTTGCTAAGAAAATGGTAGAATCACAGGTTTTCAGTTGGATTTATTCGAAGAAGTTGGTGTGTCTAAAGCAATTCATAAAATCATGCAGCAATCACAATATTAGATTATAGGTAGGTTTGTTGATGAATTTGTTTGTTGAGCAAGAAAATGGATGAGTTTTTAATGGTCTCATTGATACATTGAGGGTCTCAAGGATGGTAGATTCGGTAGGAGACAGAAACAGATTTGGAAGGAGAAAATGGGAGCATAAATTCGGTGCTCATCCCATTCACCATGTTTTTTTCATGTGCAAGAAAAACAATGGTAATTTGATAGGTAACACACGTGTGTAAAGTTTTGCCTTTGCAGTGAAAAAATTTCAAACGTTATAGCGTATATACCCTATTTGGAAAATACTTTTAAAACAGGTATTTGTGGGTACCGTTGTTCTCTATTTGTTTTCAAGTTGTGAAACTCAACAACTCTACAGCAGCAAGTAGTTACTAAATTGGAAGCAAGCTATGGCCCATGAACTTTGAGAAGTTGATAAAAATCATACTTGAGAGATTGGTGCATGCCAATAAGAAAAAGTTAATAGCTTGTGTTAGGCAAATAAACTAAAATACAATGCAATATCATGCTCGACCTATCATGAGATGCTAAAAGAGGTTTTGTTGATGATGACATACAACAAAAAGTATACGTGAGAATACCACCTAGTCACCCTTGCGAGGGTGAGAGTTGCAAGGTTTGAAATTAAAGAAGCCCTTTATGGAGTAAATAGTTCCCTCATGTGTGATATAAGAAACTGACTAATCATTAAAGCAATTAGCCATTAAAACAATGCTTCAAAGTTCAACATACTCTATATTTATTAAAAAGGGGCCTTGTTATTCTCGTGGGTAGTAAACATGATTCATTGGCTCACCTTAAAATGCAACTTGATCAGTTGCTACAAATATGATATTAAAGATCTTGGTGATCTAAAATACCTTCTTGGAATTGAAGTCCCTAAATCATGGAAAGGTAGTTTTAAGTTTTAACTCCCCGTGAACAAAGGCTATAGACTTGTTTAAAAAGAGTAAGAGATAGAGAAGCTTGGGGTGAGATCGATAGATTGATCAATTGATGTAAACTAATGACTTTATTCTACTTTCAAAATAACATTAGAGGACATTGGACTGCGTGATAGAGTTGGGGTGCACCTCTTTCGTATGACTATCAATAGGTCAGACATCCACCTACGCAGTTGGGCTTATGAACCAATTTATGCATGCATGTAAATGACACAAATTGACCTTGTTAATAGGATTGTCCGGTGTCCGAAGGGCACATCTAGTGAAGTAATTCTATTATCTTGAAGTGGATGCTTAGAGAGTGATGCCTAATCAGACACTGATTGGGACAGTTTCCCATCAATCGAAAGTCTACGACAGGTTTTTATACACTACTTAGCAGCAAAATGCTCACTTGGAGAAGTAAAACTATCCAGCCTATGGTGTAAACCACTAGTAAGCTTATCTAACAAACTCACCTCATTACAGATTTTTACAGTTCACACCAACATCACCCACTAAACTAAGTAACAAGCAGGTACCATGCACATAGCATCTAATCCTTTTTTTAATAGGTAAAAAAAATCATATCGAGGTGGACTGTTAATTTTCAAGAAAATTTCAATTGAAGTTCTAATTACTATTTAAGTTAGAATCACGGACCAACTGGCAGATTTCTTTACAAAAGATCTTGGATGGCAGCAGGTACTAACAATTAACTTGAGCTTAAATGCAACAGAGTGTAATACCCTAATCTTACCATCCTTTCCATACCAACTTCTTAAAGACTTTCCTCCTAGGCTATGTTGCCATTACATAGTTCATAACCTATCTGTTTTCCACAAATTTGAAGGTAATAAATTATAAAACGGACTCATAAATTACAAAAAACATTGAAGGTTTTGAAAGGAAAAAATTGCCCCATAAACTAGAGCAAAAAATTGCAAAAAAAACATAAATCAGAACAAAAAATTACAAACCAGAGTAAATTTGAAGGTAATAAATAATAAAAAAATGGCCCAGAAATTACAAAAAACACCTTCAACCAGAGAAAATTTGTAGGTTAGAAAGGAAAAAATTGCCCCATAAACCAGAGCAAAAACTTACGAAAAACACCAGAGAAAAAAATTATAAACATGAGCAATTTTTGAGGTAATAAATAAAAAAAGGGCCCATAAATGACAAAAAAATGATAAATCAGAGCAAATTTGTAGGTTTAGAAAGGAAGAAATTGCCCCATAAACCAACAACAACAACAACAGGGTAAGTACCTGATCAAAAGCTCCCTAGGGCTTCGACTTCGACTTCGATGTATCCTGCAACACAAAAACAAGGAAGATTTGTTTGCAAAAATGAGGGTTTTGAAAGGAGGAAAATTGAAACTGCAAGTTAAGACTTGCATACCTTTGTTGGAGATGGGTCGGCTGTGAGGAGATGAAGCCCTTTTATAGGAAAAATTTTGCATCTCCAAATCTGTTGGGTCATTTCCAACAGATCTGCCGCCCACAAATCTTTGCATCAACCATCTGATCATAGCCATCATACCAATCTTCCTCGTTGAGACGATGCACCTGAGCACCATTTTCGGATAGATTCATCCTACCTCCAGTCTAACGCCTAGATTTTGGCCAGATTTTCTGCAAGTAGGGTTTGTACCCTACGTGAAGGTGCTCTGCTCGATGACGACCTCTTGAAATAGGGTTTAGGGTTAACTTATACCCTCTATCGTTGACGATCAGCGCTTCAACATCCATATATCGCCAAAGAACTCCACAGAGCCATTTAGAGGGTTTAAAGGCTACAACGAAAGGTGGCTAGCAATGTAATAAATAGAGTCATTGCCTTACTTCGTCAGAAATTGCAGGTAATAAAGAGAAATTACGAAGCCCTTGCCTCGTAAGCCCAAGAAATTACAGGCAATGTGCATAGTGGATTACACTAGTGGAATGCGCTGAAACGAACGAGAAGACAGAGTAAAACATCCGACCGTTACCCTTAATTTTGCCACATTACACGTGATTTCTCCATAATACTCTGAAACGAACGTAGCCGAAGTCAGACAAACGTGCATACTGCCATGTCCACCCATAATGGGTGGACACTCATTGTAGACTAACTCTTTTAAATTCCCATTTATAACGGTTGGAAAGATAATTTCAAGGCTTTGTTCCTCTGTACTTCTTAAGAAGAGTATACACCAAAATGCCCCAATCGAACCATTTTCGAGAGATTTGATCGGATGTCAAGACGTCACTTTCACTTAGAAAGTGGTCCGAAATTTGTGGGCCCTACAAACACTCCTGAACATGAGAAACACTCAAAAATGGTCAAAATGGGTACTTTATGAGCCAAAACTCAGATTCCTCTGGATTTTGGCTTCAAAAATGAAGCCTAAGTGATTTTAGGGCTACTTGTTGGGATTTGTGCCCCATGAAATATAAAACTGACCGTCTGGTGGTACACTCATGGTCTCAAGATTCACAGTGTGGAAGATTGGAGCGAAAAACGAACTCCATCGTCTGACTCCAAGTAGTCGATGGGTTTTGGACCTAGGTGCTTTCAATAATCATGTAGGCGCGATCAGAGGAATCCAATGAACCTTTTAGTAGGTTTTCAATATTGGAATCATTACTTGCACACAATCATAGTCACCAATAATGACATTTTTACCAAGCAATGCATAAAAAGCCATTTATTACGAAAATAAAATATTGGATACCTCTGCTCGTACCCACTATTTTTCTGAAAGCGCCCACATGCTGAAAGCGTCCCTTATGAAACCTCAATTACTAGTGGGCGCCAACCTTTTTATTTTCCTCTTCCCCTACGTGAAGGCACCCACCTATCTAAAAGCGCACCCACCATCTTTCTTCTTCTTTTTCTTCTTCTCTGACATACGCTCAACCCATCTTCAAGCACCATTTTCTTCATTTTTTCTTTTTTTTTTTTCTTCTCTTCTTCTTTGTATTCTTCTTTTTTTCCTTTTCTGTATCTTCTTCAAATCCAGCATGTCAGAATGACTATGTTGGCTTCACTAGTATCACTCCGGCCAAAACCTTAAAAACCCTAAAAACAAGCAAAGAAAAACCTTTCAAAAATTGAAGAAACTCCCTAGAAAACCCTAAAAAGCAGACAAGAAAACCTAAAAGAAGAAAAAAAATCTTTACTCTAAAAAGAAAATCTGTATTCGTGGTGGCGAGTGCTCATTGTCCCGAAACGTAGGATTTTAAAGTTTTTTTGTATTTATGACGGTGGGTACTCACTGTCAGTTGTAAAAAATTGACAGTTGGTTCCCACCATCAAATTATCACTTCTGACGGTGGATGCCCGCTATCACAATTTTAGGTTTTGTATTAAAGAATTTTATTTTTTTTTGGGGGTGGGGGGGGGGGGGGTGTTCATCTTTGTCTTTGTATGATTTTTTCAAGATTTTTATGAGAGTAAAGGAAGAGAAGATGGTGAAGCCAGTGTTGTCACCGTCGCGATCGAGTCGCCGAAGTTGTCGTTGTTACGATCGAGTCGCCTGAGTTGAGGAAGAAAATGAAGAAAAGGTAGAAAAGAGAGTGCTTCGATGATGTCAGCATCAACTTTTCAGACTGGTTGGGGTTGAGGAAGAAGAAGAAGAGGGTAATTTAGTAATGCTAGCATCGTTGTTGAGATTGCCGGAAGAAAGAGGAAGAATTAAAAAAAAAAGATTATATAGGTGGGTGCCCACGAAGTAAAAATACTGTGGGTGCCCTCTTTCGCATCGAAGCAAAAAAGAAATTGCTTTTTTTGTTGTTCCATGTAACTTATGTGGGTGCTTTCAATAAAATGGTGGGTGTGAACACAGATACACTAAAATATATAAACACATATTTTTCGTTTAAAACTCGTTTTATATGTTTTTTGCCGTATAAAACGCATTCTAAATGAAAAATGGTTTAATCAAAATATATTTTTAACTTAATATATATATATATATATTTGAAAATTTTATATCTTTTTTTCTTGTTTGGTAGTTTCTTTTTTTTCATATTTTTCTTTTGTCGTACTCTTCCCGTACTAGCCATTTTTGGCCGTTTTTCTTTGAGATTTTCTCCTCTTGTTCTATTATGAAATTTTCTCTTGCCTTTTTATTCCCGTATTTATGACCTAACTTCCTTAGTGACCAAGTTGGGATTTGGAATAAATCATCTTCAAAAAACTTCAGAAAAAATTTGTAAATTCATAAAATTAGGAAAAATAATCAAATTTGGAGCTCGTGAGATGCTGCCTGCAGTGTGAGTGGCGCTATGGCTGAAGACTGAAGACGGAGAGGAGGGCCTAGGGATGAAGGAAGAACGACTGAAAAAAATCAGAAAAAATTCTTTTTTGGAGCGTAGGAGAGAGTTTTTCCTCCTTCAGTTTAAGGATTTTGCTCGTTTCCTTCGCTTTTACAGTGGCAAATAAAAAGCAGCCACTTTTTACTTAATATTTTTTTTAATTAATAGCGAATATCGCGATTTACTCATGAACCTCACTTTTTCTTAAAGGTGTTAGGGAGAATGTTTTTTTTAAAGGCGTTAGAATGAATAGGCTTGGGCGAATAGTGGTCGGATCACATGCCACGTGGCTGTTGTGCGGAAGCTCACAAACTAATCAACAATCTCACTATGAACGATCAAATAAGAACGCAAAAACAGAAAAAAATCAATCACAAACACACAAGATACAATATTTATGTGGTTTGGTAATGTGCCTACGTCCACGAGCAATGATGATTCACTATATATATTGATGATCACACAAGAATATAAGAACACTTAAGTCTCACCAAAATTCTCCCCAAAATCCTAGATAAGTTTTCCAAAGCTTTACAATGATACCTCAACTCTATCTCAACTCTTATAATTCGACCAAGAGTTTTCCCTTTATATAGAAGACACAAATCCTACTTCTAATCCAAGAGAGACTAGCCTTATATAAAATATCTAAATCCTACTTCTAATTTAAGATGAACTAGCCTTATATAGAATATCTAAATCTTATTTCTAATCTAAGAGAAACTAGCTTTATATAGAAGATCTAATTCTCACTTCTAATATAAGAGAAACTAGTTTTATATAGAGTTTGAACGTAACTGGGTCGTCACAGGTCTTCCAAGTTAGAGTCAAACAACAATTCAACCTCTAAATTAGAGCCAAACAACAATTCACCACTTGGCTCTAAGCTTCACCATATACTCTTTCTTTCGATTATTGCTATACTTGTATCATCATTGCCACCAGCATCTCGATGGCGCTCAAACCTCTATGTTGAACTTAACCCTACACTATTTCTCGAAGACACAATGCTCACAAAAGTTAACTTTTCCTACCTTCATACCTTTCAACAAGCTCTGCTTGCTCAACTTTATTATCCCTCTTTCTGACATGTGTCCTAGGCGCATGTGTCATAGCTGTGTAGAGAATAAATTGCTATTATCTGACGTAGATATTGCTGCTTCACCTGTCACTGTACTCCCTAATAGAAAGTAAATGCTTCCAACCTTTTTCTCTTTCATCATAATCGGAGATCCCTTTGTCACCTTCAAAACTCCACCTTGAGCTGTAAACTTGAGCCCATTGGAGTCTACTATACCAAGCGATATGAGGATCTTCTTCAATTCTGAAACATAGTGTACATCGGTCAATGTTCTCACAACCCTATCATACATCTTTATTTTGATATTCCCCTTTCCAGCTATTTTACAAGTCATATTGTTACCCATTAAAATCGTTCCACCATCCACCTCTTTATAAGACGTAAACCAGCCTTATTTATACACATATGGTAGGAGCACCCTGAATCAAGTATCCATTCATTCTGTGAGTATTTATCAGAAATTACTGATAACACGTTTTCATCATCATCCAAAGCTTGTTTGGTTATATTAATCTCATCAATGACCCATTTCTACTTCTTATCCTGAGAATCGTCCCTCTTTGTTTATAACTGTGGACAATGCCTTCTTACATGACCTTTTTAGTGATACTTATAGTATCCTACTATCTTTTTATTTTGGGATTTATATCTGGACTTTGATCTCCTTTCGAATTTACGGTCCTCTGCTCTCCCTTAATCAACAAGTCATCTGCTTATGTATCACTATCTGAACGTTTCTTCCTCATGTTATTACAAAGCAGTGTCACTATAACCGACTCCAGTTCAATAGTATCATTTACATAGAGCAGCATAGTAACAAGGTGCTCATAGGAATCGGGGAGGGAAGACAAAAGCCATAGTACTTTATCTTCATCCTTAACCTCTTTTTCAATATTTAATAATTCAGATATCATTCTATTGAATTCATTAAGATTTTCGTTGAGAAAAGTATCTGCCTTCATGTGTAACTTGTACAGTTGTTTCTTGAGATATAAACGACTCATTAGAGATTTTGTTATATAAAGACTCTCCAATTTGGCCTACAGCAAAGCCGTCGAGTTCTCCCGCATCACATTGTACGTAATCTCCTTCGCTAGACATAGCCGAATCGTACTACATGCTTGAAGTTTGAATTCTTTCCAATCACCATCGAACATATCTGCTGGCTTACCCGTAAGCCCTTTCAATGCCTTGGGCATCCCTTGTTGAATCAATATATCCTGAACTTGTATTTGCCACAAGCCGAAATTGATCTTCCCATTGAATTTCTCAACCTCAAACTTCGCATTCGAAACTTTTGTGGACTTCGATGTCATCTTCAATTGTAGAATAAAAACCTAATTGCTCTAATACCAATTTGTTGTACGGAAGCTCACAAACTAACCAACGATCTTACAATAAACGATCAAATAAAAATGTAAAAACAGAAAAAAAAAAATCAACCACAAACACATAAGAGACAATATTTACGTGATTCGGCAATATGCCTACGTCCACGTGCAATGATGATTTACTATATTGATGATCACATAAGTATACAAGAACACTCAAGCCTCACCAAAGCTCTCCTCAAAACCCTATATAAGGTTTCCAAAGCTTTACAATGATATCTCAACTCTATCTCACCTCTTATAATTCGACCAAGAACTTTTCGTTTATATAGAAGACACAAATCCTACTTCTAATCTAAGAGAGACTAGCCTTATATATAAGATCCAAATCCTACTTCTAATCTAAGAGGAACTAGCCTTATATAGAAGATCTAAATCCTACTTCTAATATAAGATAAACTAGCTTTATATAGAAGATCTAAATCCTACTTCTAATTTAAGAGAAACTAGCTTTACATAGAGTCTGAAAGTAACTAGGCCGTCACAGGTCCTCCAAGTTAGAGGCAAACAACAATTCAACCTCTAAGTTAGAGTCAAACAACAATTCAACCTCTAAGTTAGAGCCAAGTGGCCGGATCACATGCTACGTGGCATGATCAATCCAAAACAAATCCTGTTTTTAAAAAATATTATTATTTTTTACTTTTTTGCCCTCCATTTGATGGGTCAAAGATAAGATAATGCTCCAAAACTTTGGTGCAATGATTTTTCCCAACTTTGACCACATTTTTAATGGTCTGATCGACCTTGCCTAAGTTCCCATGAGACCTGATCCTCGTGATGGATGCCACATGATCGTCAATTGTTGGTGGGTGTAGAGATTTCTTTACATCTGAGCGCATAGTCCCAGGCCAAAAAAAGAAATGTAACTTTCTCAAAAGGTAGCTCTAAATGCGCCCACGTTTCTTTGAAAGCGCCTGCATCGAAACCCCTTAAAAATCATTAATTGCGTTAGATCAGATGATGGAGATTGTTTTTCATCCAGATCTTCCAAACAATGGATTTTGAGATCATGTCGCATCAGATGTCATAGATCCCCAATATGACCCTAAAATCACGTTTGAGAGTGATGTGTGCCATTGCGGACAAGGGCAATTTTTTGGGGATCTGTGACATGTTGAATAAAAAAATTGACCGCTCGTTAGGTGCGAAATGATCTCAAGATCCATTGTGTGGAAGATCAGTGTGAAACACTATCTCCATCATCAGAGCCGACACAATCAATGATTTTTAAGGGGTTGCACGCGTGGGCGCTTTCAGAGACGCGTGGGCATGGACAGAGGGTAGCTTTGTTCGCCCTCACACGTTCTCTGAAAGCGCCTACGTGTGCAACTACTTAAAATTCGTTGATTGCATTGGATCTGATAATGGAGATCGTGTTTCACCCTAATCCTCCACACAATGGATCTTGAGATCATTTCACACTTATCAGATGGTTATTTTTTTATTCCACATGTCACATATCCCCCAAAAAATGCCCCTTTTGCGCAATGGCACACATCACACTCAATCGTACTTTTAGGGCCATATGTTGGGGACCTGTGACATGTGGAATAAAAAACTAGCCGTCCTATAGGTGCGGAATGATCTCAAGATCCTTTGTGTGGAATATCTAGGTGAGACACGATCTCCATCATCTGATCCAATGCAATCAATGATTTTTAAGGGGTTCAAACGTAGGCGCCTTTAGAGAATGTGTGGGCGCGTTTAGAGCTACTCTTTGAAAAAACAACGAATAATTTTAAGGGAATCATTACCTGCAGTCGGAAAGTTGGCAAGTTGGCCCTTGCACCAAATTTAAAGAAAGAATTGCTAGTTTATGGGCATATGAAAATGCAATCTAGGCCATCTGATATGAAGGTTATGATATAGATCCCCAATGTTTTGTATGATTGGAGCAGACCACGAAAATTATCGTATGATCTATTGTGGTCAATTCTTGAATCAAATAGTAGCCATTGACTATATTTAATTAAATTATGTAGATCATATTTCGTGCTAATCTTTTATAGTTAATATCTTTAAGTCATGACCTTCAAATCAAATGGCTTAGATGGTGTTTTTATATGCAAAAGTTGCCAAACTTACAAGTCTTTCTTTTAAATTGTGCGCAAAGGGCAAATTTAAATTGCGCTCAAGTTCAAGTAATGACTCCTTAATTTCAGGGAGTCATTACGTGCACAAGTTTTTCAAGTGAATGCACCAAATTTAAAGAAAGACTTGGTATTTCAGGGACATGTGATATCTAAAAATGTAATATGAGCCATATTTGAAGTTTATGATCAATAGATCTCTGGTACATAAAATTGGAGCAAAGCACGATATTTGTCGTATGATTTGTTGTAGTCAATTGTTGAATTATATAATAGCCTTTGACTCCATTTAATCAAATGATCAAAATTATATTTTGTTTTAATATTTTGCAATTGATATCTTTAAATCATGGCCTTCAAATCAAACGGCTTCGATGATATTTTCACATAGTAGAGGTCGCCAAGCTTGCAAGTATTTTTTTAAAATTCGGTGCAATCACTTGAAAAGCATGTGCAAGTAATGGCTCCCCTAATTTAATTTGGGAGCCATTATTTGCACTCGGAAAGCAGACCCTTCACAAAACTTAAAAGAACGACTTACAAGTTTGGTGACATCTGCTGTGTGAAAATACCATCTAAGCCATTTGATTTGAATCATGATTTAAAGATATCAAGGGTAAAAGATTAGCACAAAATATAATCTTTATTATGTGATTAAATATAGTCAAAGCCTATTATCTAATTCTACAGTTGACCACGGTAGATCATATGATAAGTATAATGGTATTTTGCTCCAATCTTATGCATTGGAGATCTATAAATACTAAAATTTAAATCAGATAGCCTAGATTGGATTTTTTTGGACCACGTTGTTTCCTTGTTCGCGTGTACCGCCAATTTATTTGGGCCTTCCTTATAAATAGATGAATGATTAAACCTCACTTCTGGGCCCTTGTTGTTCCATATGATTTAGAAGCTCTTTCATACATAAGTTATATGAAATAGTTTACAAGAGCTCAATGGGTTTCACGTTACACGAGCAGTTGAGAGAGTTTTTTTCTGGGATAATTAGAAACAACCTTCAAAAACAAACTTTTTAGCAAAAAAGTCTAGAACTCAAATGTTTTAAAAATCGGGGATTTCACAGAGTTTGGAAGTTCAGAGATCCATGAAAACATAGTTTTTTAATGAAAATTAGAGATTTCACTGATCTCTGAACTATCAAAAATTGTGAAAGCAGGTTTTGAAATTTTTGCCAAAAAGTTTGGTTTTTAGGCTTATTTTTCTAAAGTGCCCTTTCTTCTGCTGGATCAGGTGAAAAGGTTGGAGTAGCTGAAAAGGAGGGAGAGCAGTTAAAAATAGCTTTCACTCGCGGAGAAGGGTGGAGCGGTTGAAAAGTAGGAGAGCAGAAAAATGTGTGAGCATGGAGATTAAAGGGTGTTGAGTTGAATAACTGACAATTTTTTAAAAAATAAATTAGTTAATATTTGCGGCATATAGGGATGAAAGGTCTACTAAAACCAAATTCCACGGAAAAATAGGTTGACTGAACCGACGCAAACCGGCCAGGTAGGTTGAGAAAACCGGACCCAAAATACTAAATTAAAAAAGAAAAGAAAATTTAAGATACCTAAAAAGCTAAAAACAAAATAAAAAAATCAAAGGGGAAACTGAATCGAATTGAACCAAACTTATTTTTCAGTTTCGAGTTTTCAGGTTTTCATTTAACCCAAACCAGAGCCGATTCATTTTTGGTTCAGTTTCAATTTAAGCGGAACTAATCCAAAAGATCGAAAAAAATCAGTTTCGGTTTGGTTAACCGAACTTGCATCCCTAGAGGCAAGTCATATATATAAGTTACTAACAGCCCGAGTGCCAGGTGTTGTTATTATTTTTTGAGATGCGTGCCACGTGAAATCATCATGTATCATCATGTGCGTCGTCTAATGGGTGTCCCAAGAAATAGTTAGGGACAAAAAACTATTTCCATCATTTGATTCAAAAAATCAAGTCTTCTAAATTAAATTAAATATTTTATTGAATGTACATGAAAGTAAATGGTGTATGCCTGCTTTGAATTAGACAGTGGAGATTATTTTCGTCCTAACCTCTAAAACTAAATATGTTTAGAATATGGGTCACTCATCAAACGACACTAGTGATGATTCTATATAGTACACATCCCAAAAAGTGACGCTAGTATTAAGAGCATGTAATGCTTGGGCCCCTAAATTAGTATTAGGCAACTAACACAAGCGCCGCTAAAGATCAATTTCCTTTGCGCCAAATCATAAAAGTGTCAAAAATGTATTTTCTTTCATTTTCCTTCTAATATATAGTCGTGCATCTCCTAAGATCTTAAACCGCGAAGAGTGCTTGATTTGTGCGCCACAGTGGTAATCCTTGTTTAAGGACCGATACATTTCGGCTGGGTCCCAGGCCAATATGTATCGGATAAATAAGATATGTAGCTGTCAAACCAACCGATAGTAAATACTAGACATAAAAATTAATAAAACCTTTTGCTTAGAGGTCATTTTCAGTATTACATCCAATTCATATCCGATATTTATCGGATTCATATGTGATATGGGCCGATATGGACCTCTAAACTGAGACAAAGCCACAAGCTGTATAACTAGTTAAAAATCAATAGCCCGGAGGGGAAGAGAGTCAGATACATATCTGATATATCAGATACTTACCAGCCAAGCCAGCGATATTCAAGCACCTTCTTTTAAATTTTACCATAATAAAAAATAAAAAAGAAGTATTACAAAATATTTAGAGAAATTTTTTTTTCGTATTTTATCCGAGTGATATTCAATACATATCAGCCAATATGGCCCGATATGATCTATTGATATGGTTTGATATTTAACCTGTTTGACCCGATATTGACCTCATATAGGATCGGGGTGCATATCCAGATCGGATGGAGTTAACCTGATACATGCAGGCCAATATGCTTCGGATATGGCTGATATTTAGAATCATGAGAGAGAGGTAGGTTCGGTATGGTGGTGGGAATGCGCAAAGACGTGCTGGAAAGTGTTAAAGCGCGTCGTTGCAGGTTTGGAGGGTAAGATTTTAAGTAAATATTGTGATGTGGTAATTCTCTATTCACCGAAAGCGCGGACATAAGAAACAGTGCAATCCCTTGACTGCTTGGAATTAGAGGGTGGAGATCATTTTTTACCCCAATCTTTCGCACAAGAGATCTTAAGACCATGTGAATCATCCTTTTGTTTACACATGGCAGATCCCAAACAATTGACCCTAAAATTACAAGGCGTACGTCACACTTAAACGGGATTTTAGAACAGTTTTTTGAGATCTGTCACATTAAGTTAAAAACTGTCTTATGTGATGGTATCATGGTCTCAAGATTGATTTTGTAGAAGATTGGGGTAAAAAACTTATCTGAAAGGATTTTACTGGGTTTCACATGAAGGCTATCACATATATTGCGTATCTAAATTAGTCAAATGATGACATTCACACCTTCACAGGCTTCAATCTTCGAAAATGTCCAAGAATTCGCCCGAGTGAGGGTGTTTGACGTCCAAAAACTTGATCCGATAGATCTTATACCCTTGTAAAAGTGCACAAATTCCTATAACTAAGCAAGTATTAGGGTGTCGAATCATAGAGACTGGCCAGAGATCGAATCTCTGATTCTGTCTGTGTCTAAATAATTAAAAAGGAACGGATTTAATTTAACTAAAGGAGATGTTAAATTGTTAACTAATTCTCTTGGCTTGAACCTGAGCTGACGAGTTAACCTCAAAACTTTGGCTTCAACCTGAACTCAGTTAAAAATAGGCTGGTGTTATTATCTCACCACTTTATGTTATAGCCACCTCATTTAAAATAGAGGAAAATTATGTTGGTTGCCTTAAATCAAACGATGAAGATCATTTTCCTCGCAATCTTCACGCAATAGATCTTGAGAACATGAGCCTCCTATCAAACGGTCAGATGTTGATTTCACGTGACATACATCCCAAAAAGTGAACATAAACTAAATTTGATGGTATGGTATGATCACATTCACTTTATGAGATGTGTACCATGTGGAATCAACATCAGACCGTTTGATGGTACGCCTATAATCTCAAGATAAGTTGTGTAGAAGATTGGAATGAAAAATAACCTCCAAGGTTTGATTTAAATCAATCAACGAATTTTTTCTTTGTTTAAGTCAGGTGATTGTAACATAAAGTGGTGTGGTAGTAACACCAGCCTAAAAATATCCTAACATGGAACAATAGTTACCAAAATTACCCTTTTTTTAAAAGGAAAAATTCATTTAAAACATATTTTTTTTCATGAAAGAAACACATTTAGAACATTTTTTTTTGAAAAAAAATCACAATTTTTAAGTTTCAAACGTGTTTTTAAAATTTTTTTTTATCAAAATATAATATTTTGAAATATTTTCATTATTTTGTCCAAATGCTTCCCTATTGTTTTTCCGAATTTTATCAAAGTTTTCACGTCTTTTATCATTTTGGTGCTTGATAAATTTTTTCGGAATTCGAACTTGGTAACTACGAATGGAACTATATGTACCCGACCTACTAGTTGGAGCTAGCTATAGCTAACTTAAACCTCACCTAGACGTGATATAATTGTATTTTCCGGTTTAGACTTGACCTATTGATGTGTATTTCTTGGATACTCATTAACCAGTAAAGCCTATAGACTTTTGGTAACTGAATCTTAGGGTGCAATTGATCAAAACAATATAATTAAATCTAGAGATGCTGAATTTTATGAATACTATTTTTCTTCTATTCTTAGAATTAATAAAAATTCTGATAAATAAAAATTAATTATAAATTATGAAAATATAGAAAACATGGATCTCAGAATAAGTAAAAGAATGCAAAAAGAAAAATCTTTTGGTTTAAATTTTTATATGTTTGTTGTAGAATGAACAAGATCAGAACAAGTAAATGAAACTATGTTTTCTTTTCATATCGAAAATAATCCTTTAACATTTGATGAGGCTATGAATCACAAGATGTTGTATTTTGGAAGGAAGCAATAAATGATGAAATAGAATCTATAATGGCTAATAAAACAAGGAAACTAGTTGATCTTTCGAAATAATTTAAACCTATAGGTTGTAAATGGATTTTCAAACGAAAACTAAAAGTTGATGGAACTATAGATAAATTTAAAGCAAGATTGGTGGCAAAAGGATTTAGACAAAATGAAGGTATTGACTTTTTTTATACTTATGCATTGGTAGCCAGAAATTTGACTATTAGAATCTTAATAGCACTTGTTTCTATTTATCATTTATAAATTCATCAAATAGATGTAAAAACTGTATTCTTAAATGGTTAATTAGAAGAAGTTTATATGAAACTATAGATAAGTTTAAGGTTAGATTAGTGGCAAAAGGATTTAAACAAAATGAAAGTATTGACTTTTTTTATAATTATGCGCTGATAGCCAAAATTTCGACTATTAGAATCTTAATAGCACTTGTTTCTATTTATTATTTACAAATTCATCAAATGGATGTAAAAACTCCATTTTTCAATGGTGAATTAGAAGAAGTTTATATGGAACAATCAGAAGATTTTGTAATGACCGGACATAAGCATAAAGTTTATAAATTAATTAAATTTCTTTATGGTTTAAAACAAGCTCTTAAACAATGACATGAAAAATTTGAAGTGTTATTGTTTCTAACAGTTTCAAAATTAATGAATCTGATAAATGTGTTTGTAGTAAATTTTCTGCAAATAAGGGAGTTATCACATATTTATATATAGATGATATGCTTATATTTGGTACTGATTTAGATAGTATAATGGATGTTAAATCTTTTCTCTCTTCTAGTTTTGATATGAAAGCTATGGGTAATACCGATGTTATCTTAGGAATCAAAATAATAAAAAATGATAATGAGCTTACTTTGAACCAGCCTCATTACATAAAGAAAATTTTCAAAATATATAATTATTTAGATGGTAAACCTATATCTACACCATATGATCTTAGTATCAAACTTTTTTATAATAAAGGTAGAACTGTAAATTAGTTAGAATATGTTAGAGTAATCGATAGTTTGATGTATGCAATGCACTGTACTAGACCTGACTTAGCATATGCAGTTGGAAAATTGAGTAGGTATATACTAATAATCCATGTCATGAACATTGGAATGCTATACCTAGTGTATTTAGATATTTAAAAGAAATCGTAAATTATGGATTAAATTATTTTGATTTTTCGAAATCGTAAATTATGGATTAAATTATTCTAATTTTTCTAATGTTTTAGAAGGATTCAGTGATACAAGTTAGAATTCATATTCAGATAAATCCAAGGCAAAGAAGTGGGTGAGTATTCACTCTTGGTGGTACTGCGATCTCATGGAGATCTAAAAAGTAAACATGTATTACTCATTCCATAATGAAATCTGAGTTTATTGTCTTAATGATATGTGGCAAAAAGGTAGAATGACTTCAAAATTTACTCTTGAAACTTCTTATATGGCTAAAGCCTATATCACCTATTACAATAAATTGTGATAGTGGGGCTACAAGAGCAAAAACATATAATAAAGTTTATAATGGAAAGAATAGATATATTGGTTTACAACACCATTATGTTAGAGAATTATTCAATGATGGAGTAATTGGGATAGACTCAATTTGGATCAATAATAATTTGACTAATCCATTTACTGTAGGACTTTCAAAAGAATTTTAACAAATCTTTAAATTCAATGAAAGAGTATGACATGAGAGTGATAATTAGAAGTATTTTAATTTAATTAAAATGCCAATCTCAAGACAGTTGTAAAGTGCTTGAAATCTCTAATGAAAAAGAGAATGATGGGTATTTAATCTTAATAAGTTTGTAACATTTTATGTTAATGTGTTTGATTACAGAAACACATCCGACAGATTTACCTATCTAAATGCTGAGGTGCGGCTGCTTCCTATGAGATTATGATTTTTTGTTTAAAAATATTCATTAAACTAGGATATAAGCATAAGGCCTTAATAATGTTAGCTTTATAGAAAATTCAATCTTAAGAAAATTATGCGTGTGCTATTTATCCGAGCTTGTCATATAGGGTTCTCAGTTCAAGACCATAGTCTCTGTGCACTCTGATAAGACTTTGATAAGTTTGTATATATTTTTTATACCAGTGTCTTTATTTTATTTAAAATTTATGAGAAATTATTATTTGTTTTTTACTTTAGAATATAATAAATATTTTATATAATTTTAAAGAAAATAAAATTTTCTTTTGTTTTCTTATTTTTGTGGGTTGGGTTTTAGGCAATAGATGTTCTCATTTTTTTGTATGCAAATGAATAGTCTCATATTGGTAAATGTAAAATGGTCAAATACTATATATAGAATCTTTTTCACCTTCTATTATTGTTTGACAATAAGAAGAGAATAGTGTGCCTAGCCAGTTGTCGCGTTTACGTACACGCATGTGCGTGATGACTAGCGTTTTGGCGCATTGGCACTTTAAGCGCACACACTTTGCACTTCGCACTTCGTACGTGCGCATCATCTCAAGGAGATGTTTGACGGGCCGAGCCTAATGAGCCACTAATCAATAGGTCAATTCAATTCTATTGGGTCAAATGTTGACCATTGGACTTAACCATTTCATAATCGCTTATAAAGGTGTGCAACTGTTCGAATTTGAATTCGAAAAGGTGCAACCTTTCATACAACCATTGGATAAAGCGGTTGAGATCTTTGAGAGATCTGAGCAATCCAAAATGTGACTGTTGGTCCAACAGTCATATTATTGAAAATGTACTTGAGATCTATATAAGGAGATCTCTGGACAGAATTTTAGACACTTTGAAATCCATCGAATTCCTTGCATATAGATTTAAGAAATCTCTTACTTTCTCCTTTTAGTCGGTACTTCATTGGATTGAGTTTTGTGGAGCGATCATCTAATATTGCAAAGTAACGGATCACATCTAAGAGATTGGGCTCATTGTATCTTAGAAACGTCTCGCTGGAACCCTTTTGCAAATTTGAGGATTTACTCGAGTAGAGAGCGAATATATTTTTAAAGATAGCAATTACGTACCTCGAGTCCAATTTCTCTTGTCTATTTCATCATTTTCGAATTTCAGTTTCTACTATTTTCTAACATACACTGAGAAGAGACCCATGTACAAGGCAGGAGCAGGCATGAGGATTAGAACCCACTATTTGTTGCTTCCACAAGGAAAGAGGATACCAGTTGTTATTGATACTTTGATTATAGAAAGTAAAATACATATCTTATATATATATATATATATATATATATATATATATATATATATATAAAGAGAAGCATGGGACGTGCTTACTGGCTTTGATTTGTTAAGCCCTTACTTGGCCAGATGCATGACGGACTTTTGGGTATGAGGCCCTACCCCGACCCTCTTTTTTAGCCCTATCCCTAAGATTATAGGGCCGAGCTAGGCGGGCCAACGGGCTGGCCCGGCCCTATTGACAGGCTTATTTGTAAGACCTCTCGTTGAAGAAGACAACCGCTTAACGGGAGTAGGGCTGTAAATGGGCTTTTTGTCAACTCAATCATTTTTTACCGGAAAAGCTAGGTCCAAACCTAACCGGGACAGAAATCCGGGCCAAGCTCGGCCTGGGTCTTTTCGGGCTCAGGCGTTTTATTTAAGCCCCAACGCAGCCCGAACTGGGGCTAACCCGAGCCAAATTCGAGCTGAGTCCTCTTTTGTCCTTTAAAATAGTCAGGCTTGGCCGGTCAAAACTTGGCTCGATGTGACGGCCTCATTAATCTGTGCGCCAGCATGAAGGCATGACGACCTTGGAACTGGGCACTTAGCTAGCAAGAAGGCAAGCGGACCTTGTAAGCTAGCCGTGTAGCACGCGTGGGCGCAGAGGCACGTGGCCCTGCGATGCGTGCATGAGTCCCTGATGCATGATGCGACGGTGACCCGAACTAAGCTGCGACCTAGTATGGTGACTAGACGCGTGAAGGCTTAGAAAGCGGTGCTCCGCGGTGGAGCACGTGACGTGGTGCCAAGAGGGCACGCGACGTCCTGGTGCCATAAGGCACGTGATGCGGTGCTCCGCGGTGGAGCACGCGACGTGGTGTCAAGAGGGCACGCGACGTCCTGGTGTCATTAGGCACGTGATGCGGTGCTCCGCGAATGAGCACGCGACGTCTTGGTTAGCACACGGGCACACGACGTGGTGCCAAGAGGGCACGCGACGTCCAAGTGCTAAGGCGCATGAGGCGGTGCCATGGTGGCACGCGATGTGGTGTCAAGAGGACACGCGACATCTAGCTTGTATGGCAAGCGATGCGGTGCCAAGAGTGCACGCGATGCGGTGCTAAGAGGGCACGCGGCATCTGGGTGCAATGACGGACCCGATATGGTGTCAAGTTAACGCGAGACACAGTCACGACTTAGATGTGATGCGGTGCCATGAGGGTACGCCATGTGGTGCCATGAGGGCACGCGACATGAGGCCATGAGGGCCTTGCGACATGGTCGCGACACGGACGCGACATGGTCGCGACACAATGCGATGTTGAACATGAGTCCATGAGGGCCTCGTGACGTGGTCGCGATGCAGACGTGACACAGACGCGACACGGACGCGACACGGTCGCAAGGGACGCTGATGCGTGACCTTGAAAGCCATGTGGGCTTGGAGGATGGCACTGGGTGCCACGGTCAGAGGATCGTGTGCCATGTTTAATGGCAGGACACCACCTTTGCAGGTGTGTGCCACGGGCAGGAGATCGTGTGCCATGGGGGTATGACAAACCAATAGGTTTGAGAGTTTTCTGCTACTTTGCCTAAGTTGATCTTTAGACCATATATAGGAGGAAGGGAGCTGTGGAGCTATTCTCCCACACATGGGGCCTTGCGTTGCGGGACGAGCGCATGTGCTTTCTAGGTTAGGGGTGGGCCTAGAACATCGCTGCAGCTGCGATGTCATGGCGATGCCATGTGTCACACAGGGGTGAGGCTACTCGCGGTGTACATGGGTCGGTGGCCTCACTGGGGCTCTCAAGGGCTATGTGGGACGCAGTAGCGCACACTAGCTGAGGGCCTGGAGCAGATGTGTGCTGGTCATGCTGGCCTCACACGATGCTTGGTTTGGAGAGCATGAAGAGCTGCATGCTACTCCTAGTGTACTAGTCGCGTGGACCACACACGTTGGTTGGCTTGGATGGCATGAAGAGAGGCATGCCTTTGTCTAAAGCGTGCAGGTGGTGGACAAGTCAAGGGGCACTGAGGTGCTGGCTTGTGTGTCGCGAGTAGACACGATGCATTGAGTGGGTTCGCCTCGAGTGAAGGCAACCACGATGCGGGAGTTCCCGTCCTCTAGGCGGGTGGTATCAGAGTGATGGTTGGATATGAGGTCTCGCTGTGCGCGGCAACGAGATGTTGCACGGGCGTGATAACCAATGTTAGGTTATGCCTTGTGACAAACTGGTATCTGAGTTAGGCTGGTCTCGCTGTGGCGGCAGCGAGGCGCCGCACGGGTGTCGAAAAAAGTTATCCCGTGACATCGGGCTGAGCTTTGTGCGGCCCGATTATTTTTTATCATAATGCAAAGCCAAGAGAAATATCAAGTTCATGGGCTAGACATCTCCAATCGTTGAACTGGAAGGTCCTGGGCTGGGTTGGCTCGGGTGCATTTGTGCTCGGACTTTTTATTTGAACCCAAATCTGACCCGAGCTGGGCCGGCCTGTTGGCAGCCTTAAACGGGTGTTCGTCAATGGCCTTTAACGTACTTGTTACAACGTTTTTCATACAGTAAGACCCTTTGCCGTTCCACAGCTTGTTGTCAAAGAGTTTTATAGGAAAACCATCCTGAGCGAAAACACATTATTTTCTAGCGGTTCACGCATTTTTGCCAAATAGTAGAAAACGGCTGCAAACTAAGAATCTGAGCAGTTTCCAAAGAAACAGCCCAGATTCCGGCCTCCCAAACGAAACCTAATGATTTCTATTAGATATATATGGTATGATAAAGATTTTGCATGGGCTACAAGTAGAAACTTTCCCAACATACTTTGGCTTGCTTGCAATATTCATTGTTGTTGGCGACACCTGAAAGGATTGGGAAAACAATTGTAGTTGGCTACCCGAAATCCCTTTTTAAATTCCAACCTATTGCCCTTTGTAACGTGGTGTATAAAGTCGTATCCAAAACAATAGCTAATAGACTCAATGTATTCTCCCTTATATTGTGTCTAAAAAGCAGAGTGCATTTGTAGCGGGACGGTTAATCACCGATAATGCTTTGATTATGTTTGCTGCTGCCCATTATCTTAAAAATAAGAGAATCGGAAAGAAAGGAGTTGTGTCTTAAAACTTGATATGAGTAAGACATTGACAGAGTTGAATGGCGCTTTATGGAAAAAAGCCTTAATAAACTCTATTTTGCTTACAATTGGGTCAATTCGGTGATGGGTAGTATTAACTCGGTCACATACTCTTTCCTTTTAAACAACTCGGTTTAGGAGAAAGTCGTTCCATCTAGAGGCATTAGACAAGGGGATCCGTTATCCTCCTACCTATGCATTCTATGTGCTGATGTCTTATCTTCTATGTTGCAAAAGGCGGTATCTTTTGGTCAAATTTCAGGTCTCCAAATCTGCCGGGGTGCGCCAACTATCACCCATTGATTCTTTGCCGAAGACAATCTCCTATATTTCAAAGCCCAATCTTCGGGAGTGCAATGTAGTCATACAACTTCAAAAAATTTATGAAAATATCTCCGGCCAACAGGAGAACATGGACAAATCGGCAATTTCATTCGGTAAGAAGGTATCAACGGTGATGTGCTGTATTTTCAACAAACTTTGAAGGCTCAGAGGGTGGAAGGCCATGATAAGTATTTGGGATTACCATCCGTCGTTGGGTGAAGTGCAAAGGCTATCTCTTTCGTTCTATTAAAGATCGAGTATGGAGGAAGTTGCAAGGATGGAAAGGGAAACTTGGGTCTAAGGCCAGGAAAGAGGTACTCATCAAAGTGGTTGCACAAGCCATTTTCACATATGCGATGAGTTGCTTTGCTCTTCCGGGAAGTCTTCTCCACGATCTGGTTATGATGATGGAAAATTTTTGGTGGGGAAATAACAAAAAGGAGTCAACATCCACTGGTTAAACTGGGATTTTATGTGCACATGAAAATTCCATGGTGGACTAGGCTTTAAACAACCTAAGGCTTTCAATTTGGTGATGTTAACCAAACAATGCTCGCGACTGGAAATGAAGCAAACTTCATTCGCTCACAAATTACTAAAAGCTAAGTATTTCGCTTACAATTTTTTGTAGAGGCGTTGCAAGGAAAGCATGGTTCTTACACTTGGCAGAGTTTAGTTAAAGGTAAGAGCATCTTTGAGAAGGGGTTGGTATGGCGTGTGGACGATGGAAATCAGATTAAGAACTTATCTATGATGTTACAAGGGATCTCAGCCTTGGAGAAGTTAATCACGCATCATCGAATTGACCTTCATCATTACTGATTCGATCATCGGATGATGATTACAAGTCACACAGTCTCTCACAACTCTCCAAAACTAGAAAACTAAAACCTAGATAGCAAAAACATATAAAGAAACTAACCTATACAAGAACTCTCGCCTAAAAGGTTCTCTTTATTCCTAAACCTAGGGTCCTTATTTATATATATCATAAGGCCCTAGTACAGTGTTTATTCATGACAAGTAATCTCTCGAATCACCCAAAAAAATCAGCTGAAGAAGATGGATAGAGATGGACTCTCAGATGACAACAAAAACAGGCTGTAATGCACGATAATTTGCAAAGATGGCCTGTTTTGACTGGTCGAGAAAGAGTCACGACCGGTCGAGCTCTGAATTTGTTTTGAGGTGCACAGATCCTCTCCTATTGAAATTCGACCAGTCGAAACTGCTTTCGACCGGTCTAGCTGCTTAATCATTCAAACTACCTTTCCAAACGAGACTGGTTGAAATTGACTTCAACCAGTCGAGATTATAGCTATAAGAGAGCCAAAATCTCTGTTTGGTTTCGACCGGTTGAGTTCACGCTCGACTGGTCCATTTTTTATTTCTGAAGCTCTAATGCACTCGACCGGTCGAATTGGACATCTCGACCGGTCGAGTTTTGCAGTCTCTTTAATTTTTCTTCTTCTCTTCTGCTATGACCTCTCGACCGGTCGAAATTACTCTTTTGACCTTTTTTCACTTTGTTTCGGTTCAATACTTGACCATGACTTCGGGTCTTCAACATCTTTGCTCTTTTAACTACTTTTGCACACTTTTAGCCTTCAAACCTATTGTAACATATCTCACACTAAAAGTAAGCATTAATAGTTAAATGAGGCCTAACAACACCGAGATTCGGGCATAAAATATGCAATTTTAGATACGAATGCAAATCTACCTGACATTTTGCGAGATTGTTATACTGCAGTCACAAGTCTGGTTTCTCTGTCCCCTTGGCATTCGTACTTTTCTTTGCACAGAGGCTTCATTTGGGGATTGAGTTCTTGCTGTTTTTAAAAAAGGCGGAGAAAAAGCATTATATAACTTTTTGCTGTACATGGTGCATCTGGAATAATAGGAATGGGGTACTTCATGGTGAACGCTCAAAACATCCGGCAGAAATATCTTCTTGGGCAACTATCTACAGGAATTCAAAGGTGCAAACACTGGAGCAAATCAAGAAGCAGCGGATCAGGTGGAGGAGCAGTGGCAACCAAATGGAATCTCGATCTACACTATCAACGTAGCCGGTGCTTGGATACAACAGTACAACATGGGCGGCATTGGGACTATTATCAGAAACAACAAGGGAGAGGTCATGGGCTCTTCGATCAAACGAATCCCAAATATCACTTCGGCAAATACATGTGAAGCCTTAGCTTTCAGAGAAGGTGTGATGTTTGCTCAGTTACGTTTCAAAGTGACTCAGTTAATATTATACAAGCGATTTCAAACGTGGAGCCTGACCTTTCAACAAATATGGCCATCATTGAAGATATTAAACGAGCAGGTTTAAGACTCTTTGAGGCCCTACATTGCAAATATATCAGAAGATACTGCTAACAAAGCCACGGATGCTCTCCCAGAATTGGGCTTTCTTTGTGAATATGATTGTATGGGATGAGGATTATCCTTCTTCTATTCATAGCATTGTAATTGATAAGTTGATTCAATGAATTTATCTTTCTTCTCAAAAAAAAAAAAAAAAAAAAGAACGATGGGAATGATGATGAATTGATGATCCATGTTTGCAACGACACTACAAAAATCACAAGATGATTTTGGCTGCTTTTGGCTTAGCTCTCTCCCCAGTCAAAGATGGCTCTTAGGCACTGGCAGGAGCAGTTTTAGGGGAAGCCCATTTGGATTGCCAGCTTCCCACCCCATTTGCACTGAGAAGGTGCAGTTTTAAGTGATAAAATGAACTCTCTTCCAGAGCAGATAAAACCTGCTCCGGTAGAGAGCAGGTGGAGAGCTGGAGTAAGCTAAAGGAGAGCAGATCCAAACAAGCTTTAGGCTGTGTTTGGGTTAGCTCTTATAAGAGCAGAAGCAGCTCTCTTCTGGCTTTTTATCAGAGCAGATAAAATCTGCAGAGCAGTTTTATCACTTAAAACAGCCCCCCGTCAGAGCAAATTGGGTGAGGAGCTGTGTTACCAAACAGGAAAGCAATTCTCTGCCAGAGCCAAAGGGTAAAAGAGCTGCTCTTTGCCATGAAAGACCAAACGCAAACGCAGCCTATAGAGACCCAAGAAAAAACCTGGTCGAACAAGCAATGTAAACAAATTAAAAAAACAGTAAAGCAATGAAAATATAAACTAATGTGAAAAACACTGTAAACCAAGGATCAAAATTTCGGGTTTCATTTCAGTTTCAGAGGGGACCGAATCTGAAAATTTGAACCGAAATTTCGGCCAATAATTTGACTCCCATACAAAAATCTGACCGAAATTTCAGTCCAAATTATCGTTTCGGTGAGGACCGAAATTTCGGTCATTTCGGCCGAAATTTTGATCCTTGATGTAAACAGATGTCAACTACAGCCAAGAACACTTTTGATGGAACCAAGAACAAATAGTTAAGAGATACACAACTTTTATAGCATTTAACGAGGGAATGATGCCTCCAGAATCGCAGCATTGATGAAAGTTACTCTTTTTTTTGCTCCTTCATATTCATTAGTAGAGTCCTCACTGTACTAAGAAACAAATCTGAAAGGGTACCTTTTATCTTCAACACAAGATTCTTCCTTCTCAACCCTAGTTCCACGTGCTTAATATGTTGACTACTTTGAATCAGATTAATGGAGATAGTTTTTCATCCCAATCTTCGACACAATAGATCTTGAGGTCATGGTCCTACCATCAAACAGTATGATATTTGTAAGTACATAATGGAGACACAGAATAAGATTGATGATAGAGGACATAACAAATATGAATAGCACCGATCATTCAGTTGTTACAAGCTTAGTACCAAGTGCTACAAAGATTGTGTCACATAAAGGCCTCCAGAGAAGGTAAATCATGATAAAATCTTACAACACCTGAAAGAAGTTCAAATTGTGTTGGGGTGCACCTTCCAATTATAGGTTTCATAATAGTTTTGAAGAAAGGTCATTTTAAAGTTTGCTCAAAGAGGACTTCAGTTTCATTTTCTTTATTACTCATGCCAACCTTTGTGATGAAAAATGCGTCTCTTCTTATGACAAAATTTGAACACTGTTTTTCGATGAAAAGAAAGAAAAACTCATTTTTTTCGAAAACCATATTCTTCTTCTCGGAAAAAGACGTTTTAAACGTGTGTAATTCGTGAAGTAAACATGCCTTTGGTCACAAGGTCATAAAAATATATTTTCTCTTTTTATAATTAATATTTTGTAATTTTCCAGTTTTTTCTAAATTGCTGAAATTTACCATTTTTTCCATATATTTCCAAAGCCATTTTATTCCCGTACATAAACTTGGTCACCAAGGCACCACCTTAGCTATCACCCATATATGGACAACAAACTGTTTTAGATACTAAATTTACAACATATATATATATATATATATATAGGAAAAGGCCTCCATCCTCCATGGAAGGACGGTCACCGTCCTCCAACCTTTCACGTGGACCTTGGGTGCATTGCTTAGATTATCTTTGAAAATAAATAAATTAAAAACTCATCTCCTCAGTGTATATTTTGAACCGTGAAACGTGGACCAATGAAAATCATCAAACTTTGACTTGTGGGTTAATTTTTTTTTTTTTTAATATTGATCTAAACTGTCCACCTATGCTCCATATGGAACCCAAAAAGTATTTTGGGTGCCACGTGGAGCTCCATATGGATCTTGGAGGACCTAACCGGCTTCCATATATATATATATATATATATATATATATATTTTTTTTTTGATAACCTGGGTATCCGGGCCTCTTAGAGCACCCGCTTAATCCCTGGGGCACATGCGCACCTCAAATTCAGCACATGCCGGGTCAATACAGGATATAAATCCCTAGGGTGCATGGGTCAAAATATCGTCCGATACCAATACGTATCGGACGATACGTATCGGTTTGGGACCTCAGCGGTACGATACATAGGGTATGTATCGTACCCTACCAAAAAATACCTATTTATCGTCCGATACGGGAAAGTTATCATCCGTATCGTCCGTATCGGACGATAATTTCAAATTATCGTTCGATAATATGAAAGTTTTGAAGGTACTAAAAAAAAAGGTGAAATTATCGGACGATAATTTGAAATTATCGTCTGTGGGGCCCAGGCACGTGGTTTGCCTTTTTCAGCCGATTTTTGGGTCGGTTTAGCTCATTTTTGAATGGGTTTTTTTCATTTGAAATACAGCAGCCTTCTTCCTTCTTCTTTGCTTATTTTCACCTCAAATCACCGCCGAATCGCACAAAAAAACTCGGGATCAACGTCGAAGGTACGTGTTTTATCATTTTCCCATCATTTTATTTCATTTTAAATGTTAAAATAAGGTAGATCTACCTTATTTAAGGGTAGATCTAGCCATAAATTTGGTAGATCTAGTTATAAATTTGGTAGATCTACCATATTTAATGGTAAATCTACCCATAAATATGGAAGATCTACCATATTTAATGGTAGATATTAAAATAATTAAAATTATTAAAATTATGGATCAAAAATAGTATAAATAATTAAAATTATGGGTCACATGTAATTAAAAGTATGGGTCACAAAACAATTAATATAACTAATAAAATAATGGGGTCAATATGGGTCACATATAATTAAAATTAAAATTAATATGGGTCACATATAATATGAGTTACATATCATATGGGTCACATATAATTAATAAAATAATTGGGTCAATATGGGTCACATATAATTTAAATAATTAAAATTATGGGTCACATATAATTAAAATAATGAGGTATGTCCCATAATTATGGGATATGTCCCATAAAACATTTGAATAATATGAAATAAATTTCAAATAAAATTTTAAAAATTAGAATAATAGCAAATAAATATTCAAAAATTAGAATAATATCAAATAAAAATTCATAAATTATAATAATATCAAATAAATATTCAAAAATGAGAATAATATCAAATAAATATTCAAAAATTAGAATAATATCAAATAAATATTCAAAAATTATAATAATATCAAATAAATATTCAAAAATTAGAATAATATCAAATAAATTTGGTAAAATATAATTTAATCTTTGAAAATTAGAATAATATCAAATAAAATTTCAAATGTAATCTAAATTTTATAAAAATTAGAATAATATCAAATAAATTTAATAAAATATAATCTAATATTTTTAAAATAATAATAATTAAAAATTAAAATTTATTTTCAAGTGTAAATTAAATGTTTAATTTAATGCAATCGTTTGCTCATTCATGCAGGTGAAATAAATAAATATGGTACGATCGTTAGATCCATCATGGCAATACGGTACACCAATAGATGGTGATAGACTCCGGATAGAGTGTAAGCTTTATGAAAAAAAACTGCTGGGATGAGGTATCACACGATTAAAAGAGCATCTGACTCACGTAAAGGGATAGACAAAAGAGTGTCCCAGTGTACCCAGAGAAGTAAAAGAAAATATCAGAGCTAGTTTACAAGCGGCAAAGGGAAAGAAAAAGCTGAAGCCGATCGTGATAGGGAAATGTATGAGAGAATCAGGAGGGCAGATCCAGAGTTTACATCACCTGGACCTGAAGATGATGAGGATGAGCAGATAGCGAGAGCTATGAGAGAGAATGCCAGAGAAGCACAACAGCGGCGAGATCATGAAGAAGCCGATTATCAGTTTCGGTCTAGGTTGAGGGGCCCATCTATGCCTGCTACCGGTGGTGGATCTAGTTATAGGCCACATGTTGTTGATGTTGATGAGGATGTTGAGCAGACTGCCGGGTTGCGTAGGTCAGCATTAGGGAGGGATTATAGGCCGTCTACTAGAGGCCGTACTACAGGCCCCATGGATCCATTCATGTATCGCACTGAAAGCTCCAAACAAACCAAATTGAGTGCAATCTCACTTACAAAAATGGGGAAGAAGCTTGGAAAATCCATTGTCAAGTTTTTTATATACAACCACATTCCGACCCAAGTAGCAGAGTCGCCGTACTTCAAAAACATGATTGATACAAGTGCAAAAGTTGGTCCAAGAGTTAAAAAGCCTTCTGCATACAAGATATCTGGGCCCTTACTAAAAGATGAGTACGATGAGATAACTGCCTATGTACAAAGCTTTGAGGATGTATGGGATGAGAGAGGTTGCACAATTATGTGTGATGGATGGACTGGTCCCACAAATAAGAGTTTGATCAACTTTTTGGTTTACAGCGATGCCGGGACAGTATTTTTGAAATCAGTTGATGCTTCTAGACACGTAAAGACTGCTGATTACATCTTTCAACTAATGGATAAGGTAGTTCAAGAAGTTAGAGAGCAGCGGGTTGTGCAAGTGGTAACTGACAATGCGGCAAATTACAAAGCCGCTAGATTAAAACTAATGATGAAGAGACGTCACCTGTACTGGACCCCGTGTGCCGCTCATTGCATGGACTTCATTCTTGAAGATTTAGGAAAGAGAAGTAAGGCACAGGCAACTATTCAGAAGGGAGGAACGATTACTTCCTACCTATACAACAGTGACAAGCTGGTCAATTTAATGAGAGCCTTCACGAACAATGAGTTGCTCCGACCTGCGATTACACATTTTGCAACACAGTTTTTAGCCCTACAGAGTTTGGGTAGATATAGGCGTGAGCTGAAAAGCCTGGTGTCGTCGGAAGAATGGAATAAACATGAAATAGGACTCCCACAAGCAAAGAGACTAGCTTGTGACCAAGTTGTCTTGACTGATCTACAAGATGCGCTTTGGGCGATGAGATTGGTTGATGGTGATGAGAAACCAACGATGGGGTACGTTTATGAGTCAATGGATAAGGCAAAATTGGCTATAAAAACTAAATGCCCTACAAAATATAATCGATACTGGGCGATTATCAACAAGAGGTGGGATACACAATTTCACCAATACTTGCATGCAGCAGGTATAACATGTTAAACTGCTTATGTAGTGATTTTTATTTATTTATTCATTATTTTCATATACTAATGAAATTGCTCATATTTGATGTGTAGCACACTAGTTGAATCCAGCCTTCCAGTATACGTGACGCTTCGAGCTGAGTGACACTGATGAAGTGTATACCGGTTTGCTCAATGTAATCCAAAGAATGCTCCCTGAGTTGACGGACCAAGGTCAAGCCATCAGAGGTGTGAGTAATTATAGTATCATACCTTATAACTAATAAGTCAAATGTCATGTAGTATTATGATCTATTTATTGATGTGTCTTACTGTGTTTCATCTTTATAGATTGACATGTTTCGCAAGAGACATGAGTCATTTGGGACCCCGATAACGCAATCCCAAATTAAACACGACAAACCCGCTGATTGGTGGATGCATTATGGAGGTGATGGTCCGATATTGAGGCGGGTAGCAATGAGAGTATTGTCACAAACAAGTTCCTCATCCAACTGTGAGCGGAATTGGAGCACTTTCTCATTCATACTAAGACAAGGAATAGACTAACTATGGACCGATTGGAAAAGTTAATCTACTGCCACTACAACATGCGATTAAAGGTCAGGAATATACAGAGGACCAACCGTGGTAAGCAATTATATGAAGTCTTAGATCCTTAATTATATAAAGTCTAACTTACATATTATACTAATTCATCTATCATATTCTACCTTGCAGACAGTGAATATTTTGATCCCATCCAGTTGGATTATATATTCGAAGATGACCCTTTGAATCAATGGATCGAAGAGAGAAGAGCCGGTCTTGGATACTGAGAGCACTGAATGGCTGGACAATGCTGAAAGAGTAGCAGAGTAGCAAGCTTCCCAACCACCGAGGCGGAAAAGAAGATTAATCGTCATTCAGTGGTTGGATTTGATAACGAAACGCAGCCCGGTAGTGATGATGGGAGTGGTGAGGATGATGGTGGAGGGGATGTTGGCACTAGTGGTGGAGGAGAGGATGCTGGTACCTCTGATCCTTATAGAGATATGACGGCATGGGACGATAACTCGACACCGTTAACACAGTTTGACACTCCTATATTTAGAATGGGAGGGGTTGAAGGAAGAGGAGCATTAGAATCATATCAAACACCACCACCACAAGATGATACAGATATGGGTTATATGACTTCTAGTTTCGGGGGATTCAGTTTGCAAAATACCGAAGATTCAGCAACTAGTAACACATACTACCAGCCACAACAAACCTACCCGGTGCCATATGACTTTGTTGGTCAGATTTTTGGAGGACCGGCCTTTACGTACTACACTGAGCCATATTCATTGCTTGATCATGGGTATCAATATGGCCAACATTATAAGCAAAGGCCGGAAAGCTCGCGCACTGATGATAATGATGATCACGAGGGCCAAGAACCACCACAAAATTCAATGTGGCTCCAAAGTAAGTTTTTCATGTACAATTAAATTTATTTCTATCAACATACCTATTAATTTTGACAATCTATAATTTATTTTTGTCAATATACATTGCAAGTTACTTTATGCGTGACTGCGTCGATCAAATTATGAAATGTTGTCAATAAATAATCTATATATATAAACAAACCCATATGCCAGGGTAAAACATTTAGTTAAGAGGATTTAATGGGAGTTAGAGTATATTCCTTCTAAATTTGTATAAGCTCTAAGAATATATTTGAAAATGAAGCAATTTTGCATCAATCCTAATTTCCTCATTTCAGAGAATTCAAAAAGGGAAAGGGAAAACAAAATAAGCATGTGATCAGCTGGTCAAAAAAAATGTTAGAAGATCTATTATATTAAGTAAAAAATGTGACCTTAAGTCAAAAATAAGTCACAAAATAGGTATGTGACTTGGGTTAAGTCACAAAATAGGCATGTTACTTATATATTCATTTAAATAATGCATCAAATAAGTAAAAAATACAAGCAAAAATAGTTGAAATAAATACAAAATAAATAAATATAATTTTTCAGATTTTTTTGGGATTTTTTTTTTTTTTTTTGAATGTACAAACCGATACATTCAATGTATCGCCAATACATTCAATGTATCAGACGATACCCGATACGTATCGTCCTGGAGGTCAGGACGATACGTATCGAAAATCTGGTATTTTGACCATGCTAGGGTGGCCTCAAGGGGGCCAAGGGGGGAGGGGATTCGAACTCAGGTCTCCTACTTTTGGAAGTAGGTACCCCTAACCAGCTCGCCTAACTCCTTGACGTTTACAACATATGGATGACCATTAGAAAAATAAGTGAAGGTACTATGGACTGTTAGTGGCATTATGTTTGATAGCAATGAAACTCCAAAGAGGAAATGAAATCAATTCCTTGGTTGATTTCCTGAGAAATGATTTTCTCTAGAAATGGATTTTCCGCTGTTTGATTAGTGTGTTTGATAAATGAATTTCATTGGAAATTTATTTATCTTGTTTGATTAGTATCTTTAAAAAAGAATTTGAAAATGAGTTTTTAAGTTTTGATCATTTATTATTAAAATCATAATTAAAGTCAAATATTAATCAATAATTTTTTTAATGATATTCTATTATGTTACAAATTAATACCATAGTAATAATTATTTATTACTAAGTTACATAAATCAGAATTTGAAAAGTCAAACTCAAATAAAAAGTCAAATTTTGACCAAACTTAAAATTTTCATTAAAAAATACGTAAAATTAAATAACAAAGTTGTAAATGCTAGTATCTAATGTAAATTTATACGTTGAAATGAAATTAAGTTTTTATAAAAGTCATACTTTGACCAAAATTTCAACTTTAACCAAGAGAAAATTTTGCAATGTACCAACAAGTTAAAAAAGTCTAGCTGCAAATTAATATAACAATAATCAGATACATCGTTAGGTTAGAGCATCTCCAGCAAGGAGAGCTAAATTTCGGTAGCTAAACACCAATTTAGCTACTGTTGCAGTACTTTAGCTATTACTACAATAAAAATCACTCCAGCAGACACTCTATTTTAACTACTCCTTTAAAATATTATTTTTCATTTTGATTTTATTATCTTTTACTACCCACACTTACGGATGCAAGTTCAGTATATCGAACCAAGCCGAACCCGAAATTTTTGGTGTTCGGTTCGGTACACCCCAAACCGAAACCGATTTGGTTCGGTTCTAAAACCGAAACCGATTTGGTTCGGTTCGGTGTAGGTAAAATATCTACTCTTTTATTTTTTTAGGGTATTTTTTCATTTTGTTCGAGTTTTTTTTTCGGCTTCAAGCCACCCAAACCAAAACCGAACCAAATTGAGGTTCGGTTCGTGTCGGGTTTTGGTTTAGTTCAATTTTTTTTTCTAAAACCGAAACTGATTTGGTTTTGGTTCGGTTCGGTGTAGGTAAAATACCTACTTTTTTATTTTTTTAGGGTATATTTTCGTTTTGTTTGGTTTTTTTTTCGGCTTCAAGCCACCCAAACCGAAACTGAACCAAATTGGGGTTCAGTTCGATTCGGTTTGTGTCGAGTTTCAGTTCGGTTCAATTTTTTTTTCTAAAATTGAAACCGATTTGGTTCGGCTCGGTTCGGTGTAGAAACTAAACCAAATTGGGGTTCAGTTCGATTCGGTTTGTGTCGAGTTTCAGTTCGGTTCAATTTTTTTTTCTAAAATTGAAACCGATTTGGTTCGGCTCGGTTCGGTGTAGGTAAAGTACCTACTTTATATATTTTTTTAGAGTATTTTTTGAGTTTTTTTGGTTTTCAAGCCACCCAAACCGAACCAAACTGGGGTTCGATTTGTGTCGGGTTTCGGTCTGGTTCGGGACCGTCAGGTTTCTGTGCATTCTTATTTTATTATTTTACTATTAGACAAGAGAGAGAGGAGAGAGAGAGAGTTATCCTTAATAAAAAAAGGAAGATTATTTTAATGTTTAGCTACTGCTACAGTAATAGCTAAATTTAGCTATTACTGTAGCAGTAGCTATTTTTAGCGTGTGGGATGGTGCGCCAGTTAGAGCTGACATTTTAATATTTGACTCGCTATAAATCCTTTAGCGGTTTGGATAGCTCTCCTATTGGAGATACTCTTACACTAGTCAAAATTTGATCAAATATCCACTTTTAATAAAAGTCAAATTTTGACCAAACGTAAAACTTTGATTAATAAAAAATTTTAAGACTAAAGTACAAAGTTACATAGTAAATGCTAGGTTACATGCTGAAACAAAATTTAATTTTTAAACTTCAAAGAAAATTCAATTTTTTTAAAAAGTCAAACTTAGACTAAATTTTTTAACTTTGACCAATAAAAATTTCGACAATCTACCATCAACCTACAAATTAATATAACAGTATTCGTATCTATCACTAGGTTAAACTAGTAAAAAAATTTGACTAAATATCAACTTTTTAAAAAGTCAAACTTTGACCAAATGTAAAAAAAAGTAAAATAAAATTTGATAATATGCTACAAAGTAATAAATTAAAAAAAAAATAATCTCACTAAGGATACAGAAGTTCAAAAAAATCAAATTGTGTTAAAAAGTCAGTTTGACCAAATATCAAACTGACTGATAAAAATTTATATTACCAAAATACAAATAACAACAGTAATAATCACTATCTACTGTCAAGATACACTTCTCAAATTTTGACTATAGTCAAACTTTGACTAAAAGTCAAACTTTAACCAATAAAAATGAAGCAATATATTTTCAAGTTATAAATTAAAATAATGATAGATATTTTTAATTATAATATTTCACTAATAAAAATTTATAACATTTTATAGAAAATCAAACTTTGACCAAGAAAAAATTACACTGATAGGGTATAAATTTATGTAGTAGTAGATTCTATCTATAAGCAGGTTTCAAGTTTGACTAAAACTAAATTTTGTGTAAAACTCAAAATTTGATAAAAAGTCAAAGTTTGATTAAAGGTCAAATTATTGACTAATACAATTGAGAATCTAATATCAAATTAAACATAAACGCGACAGTATCTTTTTTTCGCCATCAAATTATTGGAGTCAAAGTTAAAAGTCAAAGTTTGACCTTAAAATCAACCTTTGACCCCCCTAAAAATTTGATAATATATTACTAACTTACAACTTATTATCATGTTTCCGTAGTTAAAGTTTGATCAAAAGTCAACTTTATATAGCTTATAAATTCAATTAAAGTTTAATTAAATTCAAACTTTGACCAAAGTCAAATATTAGCTGAAAAGAGTATGATGTAGATAATGTGGTGGTCATAGTGATCATGCTGGTATGATGGTCATAGAAATTGAAGTTACTTTTTAATAGTCAAAAAATAATTTTTTTTCCTTTTAAGTTTTTTACAAGTAACTTTAGATTTGTAATAATAAAAAATTATTATTTTGTTAGTAGGAAATTCAATTTCAGCCCCTTAAAAGGTTGAAATGATTTCCTCCTAAAATGATTTGGTGCATGGAAATTCAATTTTCATGCGAGGCGACTTAATTTCATTTCCACCATAAATAGCTATCAAACAACAACAATTGGAAACTAAATTTCATTTCCATAATGAAATTACATTTCCATGTTATCAAACAAGGCCTAAAAGTAATTTGTTGTGATCTTTAAAAAATAAAATAAAAATAAAAACGTGATATCTACAAGTTCACAATAAGCAATGAGCTTCCAATCAATGACATACAACTTGCTTGTACGAACTACGGTCCTGCCCAATAGGAAATGACATATGCCCAACCCTACCCGATGGTGCACTTGACCTGACCTGACAAGATGGTGCACTCAACCCGACCTGACCAGAAAACCCACTCCCACTCGAAACCCGACCCAACCCGGTAAAAACCCTTTATTTTTCATTTATATATATATATATATATATATATATATATATATATATATATATATATAATATTTGGTCGGATCTGGTCAACCTAACTCGACTCGTTGGGTCAAGTGTATGTGCCCGATCCATAGACAGCCCCAGTACAAACCCACTATGCTAAAAAAAACTGGAATCAACTCAGTCTTTTGACAATGTAGTTTATGAAGTATATGCAACCCACATATGGGGCTTCTCAAATCTCCATGAAATGTAACCTACATATTGGGAAAGACTGAAAAACTGGAGTAAAACTCAACATTCGACAATGTAAGTTGGGCAAGTTGACAAGAAAAACACATGAAAGTAAAATATTATATACACAGTTTTAGAAAATCTAGTCACGGAAAACTTTACAGGAGGTTGGCTCTCTTTTCAAAAATCCTAGCTGATTGAAGATCAATGCAGCACACCAATCAGATTTCATGCTCATGTGGCTCCAGAGTGATGGCAGCCGATTTAAGACTCAAGAGTTCCATTTACTTTATCATAATAACAACAATAGTTTTCTAGAAAGGAAAATTGAATCTTTTCCGAAAAAACAACCAGATTAAATTATCAAAACACACACACATTGATCAACTACTATATACCAAAATTCCACTTTTAAACCAGATTAAATTTGATAAACAAGAGCATCCAGGTATGAATACAGCCACATCACTGAAACCCTAGATTTAAGTCGATATAAGGTGAATAGAAAATGAGCAGAACAATAGCAACATTTTCCTTAAATCAAGTCTTACAAAGTACAGAGCAATAATGATTTTCAACAGTTAAGAGTTCCATTCAATCTAAAGTATAACGATTTTCAACAGTTAAGAGTTCCATTCAATCTAAAGTTATCAATGCTCAACAGTTTAAAATTTCACTCAATCTAAAATTAATGATGAATCTTTCCTTTCTATAAATCACTCTAGCATTGACAAATATTGTCGGGTGTAACTAATAAGAGCTCTAAATGACGAGGTTCTTGATATGGTCTAATACAGGATCCTCCCCAATCCCCACTACAACTAGGAAAGAATCCGCTTATATTTTGAATTTTTTTTTTTTGATCGGTAGCAAATCAGAAAAGAACTAAGCCCAGAAAAGCAAATACAGGTAGTAAGCAACTACCCATTAAACCAAAAAACTAAGATCAGAGATACCTCACTCAGCTACCCCAGAGATGCAAGCAACCCAAAAGAGGAAATCACTGAAACACCAATTCGAGGAAGAAGCGATCATGTTAAGATTGCAGTAGACTATCCCAGTGCCAATTTAGCTCCTCCAAATTATCCCCATCGCTACTTCAGCGGGCAAGCAACCATTGTAGCACCAAATCCTTCACTAACATAACCACTAATTGAAATGGTTTAGCCCTTCTTCTGAAAAACCTTGTTGTTCCTTAGAGCCCACAAAATAGCATACCCCACTATCTGCCACAGATCACCCCTAAACTTTGAAAAAATCGGCTCATCCCACTGTTCCAGGATGTCAACCTTTTTCGGGAACACCCAATGCATTCTAAACAGAAAAGGACGCCCCCAAAAACCTTGAAGGAGAAGGGACAGCGTAATAAGATGTGACCCACCGACTCAGTACCGGACATGCACAATAGACATTTGTGCCTGAACATAAAACTCCTTCTGATGAGTTGATCTCTAGTTAGGATCCTCCCCCAGACCACGGTTCAAGTAAAGAAACGAATTTTAGGTGGAATTTTTAGTTTTCAAAAACGTAGCCACCCCAGTCAACTACTTGTAGCTTCCCCACCTGCCAAAAGCTGATTATAGAAGGAGCTAACCGAGAAGACCCCCTTAGCATTCCCCGTCCATACTTTGTTGTCTCTATCAGTCCTATTAGGAGCCATCGTTCCCATCAATTGAAACAAGCGAATGTAATCCTCAAATATCTCATTCTTGAGAACTCTCTTAGTAGCTATGTGCCAGGAAGTCCGAGTACATCTTTTCACCACCTCCTCAAACCTTGCGTTTAGTGCAACCGCAATGCGATAAATCCGTGGGAACTCGTCACATAAAGCCCTACCACCCACCCAAAGATCTTTCCAAAACCTCACCTTCTTACCATCTCCCCAGGTGAATTTAATAGAAGACTTTAAAGGGATCCGACAACCTTCTGGCCTCTTTTCGCCACGCCGATGAATTCGAATTAAAGCTATAAAGGTCCAGCAATTAGGGTTAAGGCTATACTTTGTTGTCACCATCTGCCACCATAATTTGTCCCCCTTTACATAGGGCATCCAATTTTCCACGGTCATTTCCCAAGTGATGCTTTGTTGAAAACCCCTATATTCTGGATACCAAGACCGCCTTTATAGATAGGCCGACAACAAGTCTCCCAGTTAATGAGGTGAAGTTTTTACTCCCAGCCTGGTCTCCCTCCCATAGGAAGTTGCGAATAACCTCTCAAACTCCCAGATAACACTCATCGGCACCACATATATAAACATGTAGAAACCGACAGCGAAGCAATGTTGGATTTAATGAGCATCAATCTACCTTCGGAACTTAAAACTTTCCTTTTCCACGCGGCAAGTCTTTTTCTAAAGCGATATGTAACACCTTCCCAATCAGTCGCCTTTAATTTCCTGACCCCAATAGGCAACCCTAGATACAAGAAAGGTCAGTTTTCCTAACTACAACCAAACCTATCAGTTAGATGGGTGATGAGGTCATTACCAATGTTAATTCCCACCATCTTGGATTTGTGTAAGTTTATCGTTTGACCCGAGACCGCCTCGTAAATCGTAAGGATATTAGTGACATTTTGAACCTCCTCATCATTCGCCCCACAAAAAACCACCGTATCGTCCGCATATTATAGATGCGAGAGAGAGAGCCCATTATCCGCCACTGTAAAACCATTGAACCTATTTAAACAACACCCCTTAGCTAGGAGTCTGTGTAGAGCTTCCCCCATAATGTTGAACAACAAAGGAGACTAGGGATCCCCTTGTCACAACCCCCTAGAGCTCCGAAAGAATGTCCTAGGACTCCCATTAACCAGAATCGTAAATCTCACCAATCCATAGCATCCCTTAAGCCAATGTCTCCATCTCTCCCCAAACCCCATTCTACCCAAAACATAATGTAGGAAACCCCAATCCACCCTGTCATACGCCTTCTCCATGTCTAACTTGAAGACAACCCCTTATCCTTTTTCTTGAAGGCCGCATGAATAGTTACGTAGGCAATAAGCACAATCTCGAACAACTCCCTCCATAGAATAAAAGCCCCTTGGACATTTGAAACATCGGAACCAGTGTTACCTTGGCACTTCTACTTCTAGGATTTTTGTCGTGCCGACACTTGGTGGCACTTTCCACCCGTGCTGACACTTGGACACTCCTCAAACAACACGAAACTTCTAGACATATATGAAAAATCCCATATTACTATTAAAATGCTTATCATTTTGACAACGATAAAATGAACTTTGTTTGAAAAGAAAAATGTGTAACGTTTAGTAGCTACTGAAACAAAGGTTTGGGTCGTTGAAAACGATTTTATACATATATTATGAATCTTTTCATTACATATCTAAATTAGTTCTCTAAGATATCCCTTCAATTTTTCTCTATATATGTTTTATTTTTTTATTCTATTTTTTTTATGGTCGTGCCGCCGTATTCGAATTTTTAGAGATTCGCGTGTTAAACATCTATTGGCACCTTGACACTTGGCACCCGTGCCACGTGTCCAGGTAACACTAAACCGAACCTACAACCATTCTGAGACGGTTTGCAAGCACCATAGCAAGCACCTTGTAGGTGCACCCCAGAAGACTAATAGCTCTAAAATCTCCCACAAACGAGGCCCTGTCCTCCTTAGGAATCAACGAAATGAAAGTCAAGTTAGCACTCTTGGCTATGGTCCCCGTAAAATAAAATTCCTTAAAAAAATTAAAGAAATCAGCTTTCACCATCTCCTAAAATTTCTGAATGAACTCCATGGACAACCCATCCGGTCCTAGAGATTTGTTCTTCCCCATGTTGAAGAGAGCCACCCTAATTTCCTCTTCAGAAAAGAGCAAATCGAGAGCAGCCTCATTCGAGTAGAGCTACTTGTAGAAGGCCATCTAGCTTTGGTCGATCCAACCCATCTCTCGAGTAGAACTACTTGTAGAAATTAACGAGTTGAAGACCAATCTCTTCCTCCGAAGTAAACGATTGTTCCCCAACTTGACATTTTGAAATTCGATTCCAAGCCCTCCTACCATTTGCAAACTTATGAAAGAACTTGGTATTCCCATCCCCTTCCCGAAGCCATTGAATCTTCGATTTCTGCCTCCAAATGGTCTCCACTTGGAGACATTTCAGATTATAGCCAATGCAGAACGCTTTATGAATATCCCTCTCAACCTCATTCAAACCCCTATCTTCATCAAACCCATCATACGTCTTGATCTCAAGCAAGAGACGCTCCTTAACCAAGGACACATCACGGAATACATCCTTGTTTCACTTTTTAATTTGCTCTTTAATTCTTTTAATCTTCGATGAAAGGATATACGTAGTCGAGCCGACTATCCCCTCCTCATCCCACCACTTAGGCACCAGATTGCAAAAGTCTTCACTCCCTAATCAGACATTCTCGAATCTGAATGGAAGACAACCTCAAACGAGGAGAACACATGGAAGAAAGGATGATGGGTTTGAAACCGTTGAGAGCCAGCAGATGACCTCAGTGGTTGACGAAAGATCAAGCCATCCCATTGAGCAAAGAAACCAGTCTAATTTGTAGAAAGTTGGGAACTCCTGCCCATTTTTCCACTTGTATTGGCTCCCCGACATCCCCAAATCAGTTAGAGCACATTCTGTAATAAAGTCTTCAAAAGAGGCCATCGCTCTTCAATCAACTCTCCCCCCATTTTTTTTCTTTCGGCCCTCAAATAACATTAAAATCTCCTCCGACACACCACGACGTAGTCCATCTGTTACACAACGCACTGAGTTCTTCAATTCGCTCGTCCAAAATTAGGCCCATAAACCCCCGAGAAGACATGAAGATTGTTATTTTCCCTATCTCTAAGGAAAGCAAAGACCGATAACTCTCCCACATCCACTTTCTTCAGCTCCCAGTGAGCATTGTGCCACGCGAGCAGTACTCCCACTTTGGCCCCCATCGCATTAAGAGCTTCCTACTCCAAATCTCCTCTGCCGAGCACCGTCGCAACCAAGCTATGCGACGTATCGTCCCACTTGGTTTCTTGCAGAGAGACCACCGTAGGCTTTATCATCTTGATCATCGATTTAACAATAGCCCTCTTGTGAGAGTCCCCCAACCCTCGTACGTTTCACGAAACAAAATTAATCATTGATAACACAGACTACCACCGACCAAAACCCCAAGAACCTATAGGCTCTTCGTCCCTCCCTTTCTCCCTCTCGATTTCTAGCGAACCTCTTGAATCTGGTATAGAACATGCCCCGTTTTACTCGTTGGAGATCTGTTTTTCCCTTCGCTCTAATCTCTTACCTTTGCTTCTTCTTATGTTTCTTTATCCATGTGAACATCTCACGAGCTGTTCATGAGAGCCCATGAAAGACATTTTGAGACCCTTACCCATCTCAATAATATGCCTAGTCTGATCACGATTTGTCTCAACCTCTCCCAATTCCCCACTTGGTGAATAGAGGAGTCGGCAATTTCATCTAAAGAAACCTGACTCAAGCCATCGAAGCGAACCATCGATCCCAACAGTAATCCAGTGATTTGTCTCTTCACTGTGGTTGCCCTCATCTGCCATAGAATATTTCACGCAACCCATGGAAGCAGTTAAAGGATTAGAAATAAAATTAAACTGCAAAGGGCAGGGCGGAGAAAAAGTCAAAAAAGAAATAGAGGGGAAAGAAGCAGGGCTTGATTTGGTTTGGCCTAGAGGGCCCAAATGCAGTCTAGCTTGATCCGACCCCAGTATCTTCAAAACTGTCGGGTCTACATCCACTGACGCGTCCTTAAAATTGGTTGGTCCGGTCCACAAAGTAGTCACACGAGCCATCACAGAAGTTAACGTGAGGGAGACTCCTATCTTGATTAGAGGGATCCCTGAGAATCAACTCCCACTCCTTGTACTATTTGTCGAATCGGACGAAATTTCAATCCGGTTAGGAGGTAAGGAGTTCGGCACCCGAGAAAAGTTAAAATCATAACTAAGTTCAACCTTCGTCCCAGTGTGTCAATGGTGCCACTTGTCTAGAAGACGAACATCCACATGCCTCCCTCCCGCCAGTTTTGCATGGTTGAGAAATTTTTGAACAATCATTGTCATATATGATTCCTAGATTATTCATATTTTCTTACCGTCGATTTGGAGTAGTCACTAACTGGATCGCAGGGATTTGGATAATGTTTGGAAATTCTAAATGACCTATCCAAGGTTGTCGTTTTATTTTCATTCATTAATTAATGTATCACATTGTGAGTTGAAGGAATTCTTCCAAAAAACTATTTTGTTAGAGGGTCGCAATCAACTTATAAATAGCCTTTAAATGGAAAGCTTAAACAACATATTGTTTAGGGACGTGCTGACTCGGAATTTTAAATTTTTTTAGAAGTCGGGAACTTCTTCTATTTATAGGTTTCCTACTAAAACTTACTCTAACTAGGACTTAAAGTCCAAACTATGTCAAAGAGTCTGACCCACGTATGGACCTACTTGCGTGGGCCCTCTTCCCACTCTCTCTAACATTATTTTCTCTTTCTCAATGGCCCACGCAGGCCATCCTCTCTCTCTCATTGATGGCTCACGCAAGCCATCCCCCTTTTTCTCTCTCATTGAAAGGACAACCCTATGGGCAGGTCTATCTTCTCATGTTATATCTCAAGATGCGGTGGTCATTGTTGGGGACTTGAACTCAATAATTAATCTGAGTAACAAGGAGGGGGATCTCCATCATCAACGTACATGGTGGATATTAGAAGCTTCCTGCACTCTAATGCATTGGTGGATGAGGGTTTATTGGGAATAGTTTTACATGGCGTAACAACAAACAAGGTCAGGCAAGAGTATGGGCATGTCGAGATTGTTGTCTCATTTCTCCGTCTCTCTGTTTTGGGTTTGGTAATCCGACTTTAATTCAATGTCCAAGGTTGGCCTTGGATCATTGCGCATTAATACTATATGTGGCTCAAGCATCCTCTTATCCCAAGCCTTTCAGATTCTTTAACCATTGGAATAGTATGCCTGATTTCCTTCAAGTTGTTATATCATCTTGGTCCTCAAGGGGGGAGGGATCACCTCTTTACAGGTTCTTTGTAAAGCTAAAAAATTGAAAATCGAATTGCAACGGTGGAGCAAGGAGGTTGTGGACAAGTTGGATTAAAATATTTTAGAGACAGAAAAGGAGGTTGAAGAGATGGAATGTAAAGTCGCCAATTCTAGCTGGAATCGTTTTTTAAATCACTGGTGTTAAAACACAATGACAGATTGTCACAGCCCTATGAAACGAGGAGTCCCACTGGAGGCAGTAGGTGATGGTCAAATGGATGTCCGAGGGAGACCACAATCTTAAGTTTTTCCATGCTACGGCTAAGGTGAGAGCAGCAAGAAATAACGTCGTCATAATCAAAGACAATGATGATTGGACAGAAGGTCAGGAAAAATTGGTATGCCAGCCTCCAAAGAATTTGGTGATTTTTTGTCGTCTACACGGTGTCAGCCCAACCAAGGTCTTCTAGGCTCCATTTCCAAAATTGTCTCGTTTCAAAAAATGCCATGCCTGTGGCAATCCCTTTGTCTGAGTTAATTTTCCATGCCATTAAAGCTATGAAAAGTGATAGTGCTCCAGGCCATGATGGTTTACCCAGCTTCTTTTTGTAAGTCGTGTTGGGAAGTGATTAAGTTTGAACTTGTCGCTGGTGTGGTCAATTTCATTGAAGAAGCTATCATCCCCACTCTATCAACTCCAATTTCATCTCGCTCATCTCAAAAACTAGGAATCTTTCAACTATAACTAAGCTTTGTCCTATTAGCTTAAGCAACTTCCTTTACAAAATAATTTCCAAAAAATTGTGTTCGCCTCTCAAATGTCTTATCTTCCATTATTTCTAAAGAAGAACAGCATTTGCAGTTGTTCGCTCTAGTTTGTAATTTCCAAACTTTTCAAAGATCTTGATAACAAACACTCGGGCGTAACATAGCCCTTAAAATTGATATGACTCAAGGAGTATGACATCATGGAGTAACCTTTCTTGTTTGATGTACTCAATAAATTTGGATTTTCCCCACTCATTATCAAGTTAATCAAAGTGTGTCTTTCCAATTGTTGGTTTTCCGTCCTCATCAAGGGTTCTCCTTTTGGTTACTTCCAACGTTCGCGAGAATTGAGTCAAGGAGATCCCCAATCTCCGAGCCTATTTATAAAGGTTGAGGAAGTGCAAAGTACGGGATTAAATGTGATGTGCCATAGGAAGGCTATTGATAGCTATGGCTCTAATCGTCATGTTTGTTGCCCCAGTCACTTCTTTTTGCAAATGATCTCCACATATTCACACAATCTACAATAAAGTCCATTCAAAACCTCAAAAAGCTCTCGCAACAATACTCTCAAGCTCCGGGCACATTGATTAATTTCCCCAAAAGCTCTTCCTTCCGAAGAAGAAGTCCCCTAATGCAAGGAGTGGTATGATTAAAGAGGTAATGGGTGCTTCTCATGGCTTTCTCCCATCAACATATCGAGGGATTCCTTATTCACCGGTCGGCTTACAAAAAATTCCTGTTGGAGCATTATTGATAAAATCAATAAAAAAGTAACGAGTAGGAAATTCAAATACCTCTCTGAAGGGGCCCGGCTAACTCTCTTGAGACATCTCCTCTCTAGCATCCCTATTTATGTCTCCTCTATTCTTCCTATTCCCAAGTATGGCACTAAGGAAATTGAGAAGAGTATGGCAAATTTCTTTGGGGGTGAGCATGAAAGCAAAAAATAAGGCTCATTGGGTTGCTTGGGAGAAAATAACAAGAACAAAAAAGGAGGGGGATTGGGTAGCAGATCTTAACAGGATGTTCATAAATCGGCGATAGCGGAGTTGGGGTTAAGAGGTAAACACTTCAAACACTCTTTGGGGCCACACAATTATCAATAAATACAATTTCAGGAAGCATGTTTGGGCGAAGCCTCTTGACTCTAAGATTTGGAAGTCTGTGTATCCATGGTTGAAGCATTCTATCAACTCCAAATGGGATATTGGATCGGGGAAGAAAACTTTCATTCTACATCATAATTGGACGGGTAATGGTCCATTAGTGAACCAACATGTGGTTCCTTGCTCTTCCGCTATTTCGGAGGCAATTAGTGGAGGTGAATGGGATCTGAGTACTATTTCGAGTAAGCATGGTGATGAGGCAACTCAGTTAATTCAACAACAACCTATACCAAAGGATGGAATCGACAAAGCGTTATGGCAACCTACTGCATTGAAGAAGTTCACAGTAAAGTCTGCCTGGAACATGTTGAAGAGGTTTAATGAGTTAGCCCAGTAGGACTGGATCTGGCCCTCAAAAGTACCGTCTAAGGTGAAATTTTTTGTGTGGTGTTTTCTTCACTTAGGCCCGCCAACTGACGATGCAGTTAAATACAGAAAATTTCAGTTTGCCTCTAGGTGTTGGATGTGTAGAGAGAACGAGGAGAATTAGGTTCACGAGTTTCTTGGTTGTAGCTTAGTTCAAAAAGTGTTGCCAACCTTCCATTGAACTAGGTCAAGTAAAAAAAAGATTTCTAAAATAAATGAAGGCTCAACCCCCACCCCCCCAACATATGTGTGTGTATATATATATATAATTGATCAACTACTATATACCAGAGTTTCACTTAAAAACTAGATTAAATTATCAAACAAGAACATCCAGGTATGAACATAGACCACATAACTAAAGCAACAGATTTAAAGGTGAAGTAAAATATGTGCAGAGCAATAGCAACATTTTCCTTAAATCATGGCTTACAATGTACAGAGCATTAACAGTGTTTAACAATTAAGAGTTCCATTCAATCTAAAGTTATCTATGATTACTAGTTAAGGATTCAATTCAATCTACAGTTAATGATGAATCTTCTTTTTGCTCTAAATCACTCTAGAATTGACAATAATGTTGGGTGTATCTAATAAGAGCTCTACATGACAAGGTTCTTGACATGGTCTAATGCAGCATCCTTGCCAGTCCCTACTAAAATCTGGAAAGAAGCTGCTTTACCACAAAATGGTATCACCTTTCCTTCCATACTTTCCAAAAAATAGGACAAGGGTTTAGGCCTCGTTCAGGTGTTTCATGGGTTTTCTCAGAAAAGCTCAGATTCTTTGAAACTCAGAATCTTGCAGATTTTTAGTAGACTCAGATTCCTGGATTTTCCCAGATGCGTGCTTAAGTTACTCAGATTCTTGGCTTTTCCTAGAAAATATAATCCTTCGTTCTGTAGTTCCACTCAGAAAATCCTCAAATTCATTTCAATGGGTGGTTATGCTACGACCGTAGAAACATTATCTAATCATCGGTTTATGTGTCGTACTCGGATTTCTCTCAAATTTTACGGGCAAGCAATCGAGATGGGGTTGAACATATTTGACAGAGCCTTTTTCCGATTTTGATTTAATGACCATTACTTTGAAAATGGGCCACTAGTACCCAATCAGAAAGTTAGTCAATTAATCGTCATACAACGAACATTAGAGTATAATATATCATGTACGACACTTTTTACATATATAAAACAAAATATACAAATTACATTTCGATTAAGCCAGGAAGACAATATTTGGCTTAATTTAAAATATGTACAACCTAAACTATACTATCAATAAAACATAAACATATACATATCAATTAGACCGTGATAAACAAAATTCGCCTAATTCAAAGACACCTCGTACAATCAGTAATTGGTAGCATCATCATCATCGCCGTCCTCTGAAGAGTAGGACGATGTTGAAGTACGTCTCGGGGAGCTCATGCCAGCTTCCAAGTTGTCGAATAGATCCTGATGATAAAGAGGAAGCTGATAAACGGACTCTGTGTCGGCAGAGACGGAGGAATCCGAGTCGGATCGGATGTAGACGAGACGGCGGTGGTAACCCGGCGGTGGCCGTGCGGCTTGTCGAGCGAGGGCTGCATGGCCCCGTCCCTGTCCGGCGCGGCCCTGAAGTGGAGCAAGTCCACGAACTGACATGGGGATAGCAACTCGAACAGGTGGTGGTGCCGGAGCGTGGAAAAGTTGTGAGGCAGGGGCTCGAACCAGTGGGGGTGGTTGGGCCCGAACTGTTGGTGGGGCCGGTTGTCATGAAGTAACATTTCGACACCGGATATCACACCCGCGCGGCGCCTAACTTCACAAGTTAGGCCAGCCGACCCAACCATCCACCCACATAGAGGACGGGAACTCCTGCATATGGTTGCCTTCGCCCGAGGCCAATCATATCAACGCATCGTATCTCTTTGCAACACGCATGCCAACACCTCCGTACCTTGCTTGGCCTGTCCAGCTTCACCCTGTGCAATGCACTAGTTCCTCGCCCGCGACAGTAGCATGCAGCTCCTCATGTTGTCTCATTCCATCCATGTCTCGTCGACATACCTGTAGACACCCAAATTTGGCCCAAGGCCTGATTGACACACATTTCGAGAGAGGCACGTTTCTGAGCTTTTGATGGCATGTATGGAACCCTTAGGAATCACCCCAAACCTTTAAGAGTCACCCTAGATCCCTTAGAAACCTACCTCGAACCTTTAGAAACCAATCCCGACCCTTAGAACCCCTTCCAAACCCCAAACCTAACCTTCCCGATTAATGGATGAGGAGGGATGCACCGGAACCGGCTACGGCCCTCTACGGCGATCGAGTCCCATACCATTGAAGAGTAGAGGTCGTTAGCTTTCCGACAGTCCAAGAATCGCCCCAATCGGAGGTATACATCAAAAGATATAGCAAACCGAGCCCAGAGGGCATAAATGTAAATTCATGCGGCCCCCCTAGGGATTTGGCGCAACTAATAGTTGCGCAACTAATAGTTGCGCTAGTTATAACTTTGCCTGGCGCAACTATTGCAACTAATAGTTGCGCCAGGCCACTTCTCCCAGACTTTAAGCCTAGCGCAACTAATAGTTGCGCCAAGGTTATAAGTGGGGCCCACCCTCGCGAGGCAACTTTCAGCACTGTTTAAAACACTATTTTACTGTACATTTGCCTGACACAACTATTAATTGAACCAGGCATATGAATAGTGACTGTTGGATTTTGCCCCGAATTTCGTGTTTGGGGTTTGACTTGTTGACCACCTCGACCTTTGAGGTGTGTTTTGATAGTTCTGTTGCACCCATTCACTACCTATTTGCAACCCTTTAAGTGGCTTAAGGCCTCACCCCATCATCCACCATTGGAGGATCCTTCCACACATTTCAAGGCTCCAAAAACCCTAGGAATCCTTAGATGTGAGATTACCTAATTGTTAAACTCATTTAGCTCTTAAGTAGCCTCCTAACCCACCATTTTCCTATAAATAAAGCCCCCCACCCCTTGGTTTAAGGGTTGAGAATTTTGGCCTAAGAGAGAAAGAGCTTGAAGTGAGAAGATCTTTCTCCCTTTGGTGCACACTTCCCATACAAATTCTAGAATTCCAAAACCTCCTTTGAATGATATTTTTCACCTTAGATCCCTTAGTTTAGGTATATGCTACTCATTCACTTTCCCTCTCTACCTCTTAGTTAGCAAGCCTTAGAGGTTAGAACCCCTCTTTCCACCATACAAGCCTTCAAAAGCTTGTATGGTGGAAAGAGGCTCTCCTACGGTGCTACAAAAGCCCGAGGGCTCCGGCTCTCCCCTTTCTTCTCCTATCTCTTTCTAGCTCCCTCCATCCTCCCATTTATGTCGTTACGCCACCGACTTTACGGTAGGAGCAGAGGGGCACAAATAGGATTCTAAGCCTTTTTGGGCAAGAGAATGCTATTTTCTTTTCTTTTACTTCATTTTATTTTTGGCCATTAGTAGAGACCGCGTTAAGCGGGTTGATCAGGTGCCTAACACCTTTCCGATCGATAACCGAAGCCCCTACCCAAGAGCCTTTGGTGTGGACCGGATTCAGAGTCATATTTTTAGCACTTCAGTGCTCATAAAAATGAACTAGATATCCCGGGACACCGAAAGCTCCGGGTGGCGACTCTATATTTTCGTCAGAGAGCACATCGTCGCGACGGGATCGTCTCGATTCCCACGATTGCACAGATGGCAACTCTGCTAAGGACTAACTTGTAGAGCTTCCCCTTGAACTTGGCATTTTTATTTTTTATTTTTACTAACCTTTTATTGCTGTTTTTATTTTATTTTTACTCGCCCCTCCGATTAAGTCATTTTACTTACCCCTACTTTTATGTCATTTACATGCCTTAGCCGATCGGCGGGTTTACTTGTGCATTTATCCTTTATTCTCCTTACTTTTCCGTCATTTTAGTGCTTTAGCTGATTAGCGGGCCTACTTGAGCTTTGTCTTTCAATTCCTTTAAATTTCCGTCATTTAAAGTGTCTTAGCCGATTGGCGGGCCTACTTGTGCACTCATATTCCATCAGTGGAAGCCGGCCCATAGTGGCGGCACGGGACAATCGCCCCCGGTCTTTGAACTAAAGAAAACTTCCAAAAAAAAAGAGGAGCTTTGAAAAAATTAAAATTGAACCAAGTTAGGGAGCTTAATTAATTTATTTTTTACGGGATAGATTTTAAAAAGGATTGGGATTAGGCAAACACACAAACACCCAGGTCTTAGTATGGCGGCAGCCCTTAGTGATGATGATCCAGAAAAGTCCCAGCCCACCTAGTATCTGAGAAGGCGCTTGCGCTGGAGGTATATCGGGTGGGTTCCCATTCCGAAGCTTAAAACCCTTGGGGAGCGCGCTAGTGAGTTATACCGGACTCAAACCCTTTAGGTGCGGTGAGGAGCGGATCGATCACCGAAAAAACTGCTCAGTTCTCGGAAGCCCAGCTTCCACAAAACCCAAAAAAGAGTCATTTTGGGCTGCTATTGCTGGTGTCATTACATTCTGGAACCCCATTTTTGCTTGGCGCAAGTATTAGTTGCGCCAGTGCAAAAATTGGGAATTTATAACTGGCGCAACTAATAGTAATGCCAGCTTTAAAATCCCAACTTTTACCTTGGCGCAACTAATAGTTGCGCCAGTTTAAAAGGGGTCCCCTGCAACTTGGGCGCATGTATTAGTTGCGCCAAGCCTGTTTATCAGTCCACCAGCCCGAATCCTTGGCCCTTTTCACATCCCGAGTTCCCTGATTAGTGTGCTTAGTGCCTTGTTTGGGCCCCGCCATCTCCAACACCCAATACGCCTCCGCCGGTCAAAAGAAGGCAACTTTTTGGCTCATCTCGGGGGATCGGGTTATTTGCCTCGATTTTCGTGCCTTCAATAGATCGAAGGTTCTCCTTCGATTCTTCCGAAGTGCGTCGGAATCGTCATCGCGGGTCTTGAATTAAGGTACGAGGGCCACCCAAAAAGGGAGTTCCAAGGCCTCGGAACCTTTATTTTCCAAAAACTCTTTCGAAAAATTCAAAAAAATATATATATAATAAATCAAAAACCAAAAAAAAGGGGGGTTTGTGGTGCCGGCACAACGGCATCATCTTGCCCTCCGCCGTCCCGCAGGGGAAGGAGAACTTTTGGGCCTTACCCAAGGCACCCTTACCCAACCCGTTCCCGTAGAATGTCCTGGGTAGCGGACCCGGCTTACGCCGATCCCGACTCATCCCCGCAACATTCTCCAACTCACTCCCATTCGGGAGAAGGTCTTTCAACCATCCCCCTCACCCAACCCCCCTTTACCGTCACAGGCCCATTCGGCGCCCCCATATTCCCAACCATTACCCCCCAAAATATTCAAAGTCCTACCCCCCATTCTCCATCTTTTGCCCAAACCATGCCCATGCCAAACCCAAATTCATTTTCCCAATCCACATTCATGTCCCAATTCCCATCATCCCCCTATAGACCCGATCCACCCACATTCACATACACCACTTTCGCCTTATCCGCCCCCCCGCAAAATCCTCCATCCATCCAAGTTATGCCCATTTTGTTCGGGGCCATGCCCAACTTTCCCCTTCCCTCCTCATCATGCCCCCCACCATCCCAAAACATACCCAATACATCCCCTCATCCACCCCATATCCCCCCACCTACCATGGTCATGCCCGATTATACCGGGGTCATGCCTAATTTTCCCGCCACCTTCATCTTATCTATACCCCATCATCCCTTAAATCCCCCATCTCCATCCAACCCTCCCTCCACGATCATGATGGAGGAGATGTTCCAAGCCTATTCCATGTGGAAGGCTTCTCAAAACACCCCCCCTCCTTCACACCCCATGTCCCTAAACCCGTCCCACACCCTATCCAATCTTCATGCCTCACTCCCCCATGACCCCCATCAACTCCCCATAATCCACACCACCCAAACCCCCATTACCCACTTACCCCAAGGCCCATTGGCCCAAATCCCCTTTTCTCACATATCCCAGGGGTTCATGGCCCAATGCCCCACCACCCAAACCCACCAAGGGCCCAGCCCAGACCCATCAAGGCCCACTCGGCCAGACCCATCAAGGCCCATTGGGCTAGACTCATCAAGGCCCATTGGGCCAAACCCCTCTAGGGCCCGTGACCCAAACCTACCAAGGGTCCATGGCCCAAACCTATCAATGGCCTGTGGCCCAAACCCAAACCCAAACCCCACACTCATACCTTCCACAATACCCCCAACATTTAACCCAACCTTCACAGTCGGGTCAAACCCATGCCATACCTCAAACCCAATTCTCCCATGGCCCCACACCCCAAGGCCATCTCCAAGCCTTCTCCCATACCCAATGGCCCTATCAGGCCCCACCTCAAAACCAAATTCCCATCACCCAACAAATCTTTCCTCACCCCCAATGGGCTCACCCAACCCCCACTCATGTCATTCCCATCCAACCCATGCAACAACAACAAGAGAATCTCGCCCTCGTTGCACACTATGCCGACCAGCAGTATGAAGAGGACGAAATTAGGAATAGCGGGGCCTATGCTGGGGCTTTAACCAGCCTCAACCCTCCTCCCATACTTACCCACCCCCTGGTGGCCCAGAGTGAATTCCAAATGACGGCCGAGAAAGCGACCCCTGTATCAAAAGAGTCGGAACAGCTGAAAGAACAGTTATACAAAATACAAAAGCAGCTGATGAAAATGAGTGGTGCTGAAATCCACGCCACGGACTTCACAGACTTATGTCTGTCACGAGGTCCCCCGCTTTAAATTTAAAATGCCACCTGACAAAATATAATGATACCGGCAATCCTATTGCACTGAAGTCCCATGGGGACATGTGCCAATACGGGGAGGACAAAAGACTGCTAATAAGTCTTTCAAAAGAGTCTGACCGAGCCGGCTTTAAGATGGTTCACATCTTTAAAACCGTCTATGATGAAAACGTGGAGGGACTTGACACATCTCTTTCAAGAATAGTATGTCTACAATATAGACATCGAGCCGCGTAAGTCCGACTTGGCCAGTTTAAAGCATAACCAAAACGAGACCTTCAGCGACTACTTGGGGCGATGGAGAGCATTGGCAGCTCAAGTCAGGAACAGAATACCTGATGATGAACAGATAGAGATGATTTCAAAAAACACTCTGCCAGTGATTTCGGACTTTTTGGTATATCAACAGCAGACTAGCTTTGCTGATCTGGTGAGAAATGTTAACCGATACGAGGACGCCATCAGGGAGGGGCATCTGAATAAGAATATGCCGAGTGAACCCAGTGGGGTTAGAAGATTTTCAGAGCAAAGGAACGAGAAGAGAACAAGGGGCGATGTCCAGAACATAGTCAATACAACCCCGTTTCAATTTCAGGCTGCCCCACTAGCACCCGTTAGGCCTAAGCAGACACAAAGAATGAGGAATTGGCAAGGAATGCAAATGACCACGGAACAGAGGAGAGCCCGCTACGACCGAGTCTTCACACCTCTGGGGCAATCATTGAATGTACTTTTGCCCATGTTAGTATAAAAGGGATTAGTGGCTATCCGCCAACCACAACCTCCTCCTCACCCGATCCCAATGAACTATGACCCAAATACCCACTGCAATTTTCATCAGGGTCCGGGTCACCCTACTGATCGCTGCTTCCCATTGAAGCACGCCATCCAGAGATTTGATCGATGAAGGGAAAATCATTCTCCCTGCACCCTCCCAGCATTCTAATATTCACCAAGTGCCTACGCCCATCCCATCACCCCAAGTTCCGCCTGCAAAGTCCACCCCCTCCGTCAATCACCCAACGACCCATCAGACCCCCCATCTGCCGCCAGCACCCACCAGCTATCAATGACCTACTTTTACCTCCTTCCCTCCAATGCCACCACCCTCAAGCTTCACCACCCCCATTTGGCCCAGTCTTTCCACCCAACCCGCTACCATCGAGGTGACTCAAGTAGTGCCCACACCTCTTGAGCCGACAATACAAGTACCTCAAGAACCGGCAGCCATATCTTTCCAGCTCTCGGGACGAACCTATGATCCTCATCAGGTCCCGTTAAGCTACGAACAAGCAGATGTCAACAGCGGCAGCAGCAGCGGAGAAGGGGCAGTGGACTTTGTCACCAGGTCAAGAAGGATATCGAACCAGCCAGAGGCGCCGGCAGCACCACAGGCCCAACCAGAGGAGAAGAAAGACAGTGTTGTGAACCCTTTCGAAAAAATGAGTCGGGAACATATATTAGAGACTCAACTAAGAAGAATGTCCGCCCATATCACCGTCTGAGATTTGTTGATGACATCCCCACTCCATTTTCAAGCGTTAGTGGGGGCGTTAAAAAATACACATGTATCACTCCAAGTTAGCCCAGATGAAGTCGGGCAAATAATTGGGCAAGTGATGGCTCCGAATGCCATTTCATTTTCTGATGCTGACTTGCCGGAAAAATGGGATAGCCACTCAAAGTCTTTAAATATAACAATCGAGTCTAGAAACATGGTAATCTCCATGGTACTAATTGATAATGGGTCTGCATCAAGGGTCAAAATACTGGTTTTCCGGTACGTATCGTCCGGACTTCTCGGACGATACGTACCGGGTATCGTCCGATACATTCAATGTATCGGCGATACATTGAATGTATCGATTTGATACATTGAAAAAATCGTTTTTTTTTTTAAATGTCAAAAAAATCCCAAAAAATCTGAAAAAATTATATTTATTTATTTTGTATTTATTTCAACTATTTTTGCTTTTATTTTTTATATATTTGATGCATTATTTAGATGAATATATAAGTAAGATGCCTATTTTGTAACTTAACCCAAGTCACATGCCTAATTTTTAACTTATTTTTGTCTTAAGATCACATTTTTGACTTAATGTAATAGATCTTCTAACATTATATTCGATCAGCTGATCACATGCCTATTTTATTAACAATATTTCATAATTTGATCGACGCAGACACACATAAAGTAAATTACAATATATATTGACAAAAATAAATTATATATTGTCAAAAATAATAGCTATGTTGATAAAAATAAGTTTAATTGTACATAAAAAACTTACTTTAGAGCCACATTGAATTTCGTGGTGGTTCTTGGCCCTCATGATCATCGTCATCATCGGTGGGGGAGCTTTCCGGCCTGTGCCTATAATGTTGCCCATATTGATACCCATGACATAATATGTAATATGGCTCGGTAGTACGTAAAGGCCGGTCCTCCAAAAATCTGACCAACGAAGTCATATGGCACCGGGTAAGCTTGTTGTGGCTGGTAGTATGGGTTACTAGTTGCTGAATCTTCGGTATTTTGCAAACTGAATCCCCCGAAGCTAGAAGTCATATAACCCATATCCGTATCATCTTGTGGTGGTGGTGGTGGTGTTTGATATGATCCCGACGCTCCTCTTCCTTCAACCCCTCCCATTCTGAATGTAGGAGTGTCGAACTGTGTTAACGGCGTCGAGTCATCGTCCCATGCCGCCATATCTCTATAAGGATCAGAGGTACCAGCTTCCTCCCCTCCACCACTAGTGCCAACATCCCCTCCACCATCATGCCCTCCATCATCCTCACCACTCCCCTGCGTTTAGTCATCAGATCCAACCACTGAATGACGATTCAATCTTCTTTTCCGCCTCGGTGGTTGGGAAGCCTGCTGCTCCGCTACTCTTTCAGCATTGTCCAACCATTCAGTGCTCTCACTATCCAAGACTGGCTCTTCTCTCTCTTCGATCCATTCATTCAAAGGGTCATCCTCCTCGAATATATAATCCAACTGGATGGGATCAAAATAATCACCGTCTGCAAGATAGAATATGATAGATGAATTAGTATAATATGTAAGTAAGACTTCATATAATTGAGGATCTAAGACTTCATGTATGGTCCTCTGTATATTCCTGACCTTAATCGCATGTTGTAGTGGCAGTAGACTAACTTTTCCAATCGGTCTATAGTTAGTCTATTCCTTGTCTTAGTATGAATGAGAGAGAAAGTGCTCCAATTCCGCTCGCAGTTGGACGAGGAACACGTTTGCGATAATACCCTCATTGCTGCCCGCCTCAATATCGGACCATCACCTCCATAATGCATCCACCAATCAGCGGGTTTGTCTTGTTTAATTTGGGATTGCCTAACGGGGTCCAAATGACCCATGTCTCTTGAAACATGTCAATCTATAAAGATGAAACACGAAGGCACATATCAATAAATAGATGATAATATCACATGACATTTGACTTATTAATTATAAGGTATGATACTATGATCACTCACATCTCTTATGGCTTGGCCTTGGTCCGCCAACTCAGGGAGCATTCTTTGGATTACATTGAGCAAACCGGTATACACTTCATCAGTGTCGCTCAACTCGAAGCGTCACAGATATCTTTCGAAGGTTTGGATTCAAGTAGTGTGATACACATCAAATATGAGCAATTTCATCAGTATATGAAAATAATGAATAAATAAATAAAAATCACTACATAATTGTGCAACATGTTATACCTGCTGCATGCAAGTACTGGTGAAATTGTGCATCCCACCTCTTGTCAATAATCGCCCAGTATTGTTTATATTTTGTAGGGCATTTGGTTTTTATAGCCAATTTTGCCTTATCCATTGACTCATAAACGTACCCCATTGTTGGTTTGTCATCACCATCAACCAATCTCAACATCGCCCAAAAGCTGCGTCTTTATGGTCGGTCAACGCAACTTAGGCAAGCTAGTCTCTTCGCCCGTGGGAGCCCTATTTCATGTTGATTCTATTCTTCCGACGACACCATGCTTTTGACTCACGCCTATATCTAGCCAAACTCGTAGGGCTAAGAAGCGTATGTTGCAAAACGATGTAATCGCAGGTCGAGCAACTCATTGTTCGTGAAGGCTCTCATTAAATTGACCAGCTTGTCACTGTTGTACAGGTAGGAAGTAATCGTTCTTCCTTTTTGAATAGTTGCCTGTGCCTTCCTTCTCTTTCCTAAATCCTCAAGAATGAGGTCCACGCAATGAGCCGCTACGGGTCCAAAGACAGACGTCTCTTCGCCATTAGTTTTAATCTGGCTTTGTAGTTTGCCGCATTATGCGTTATCACTGCATAACCCCGCTTTGCTCCAACCTCATTAACTACCATATCCATTAGTTTAAAGAGGTAGGCCGGTCTTTACGTGTCTAGAAGCATCAATGATTTCAAAAATCATTCCGACATCAGTAAACCAAAAAGTTTATCAAGCTCTTCTTTGTGGGACCAGTCCATCCATCGCACATAATTGTGCAACCTCTCTCATCCCATACATCCTCAAAGTTCTGTACATAGGCAGTTATCTCATCGTACTCATCTGTTAGTAAGGGCCCAGATATCTCATATGGAGAAGGCTTTTAAACTCCTGGACCAACTTCAGCACTTGTATCAATCATGCTTTTGAAGTACCATGAGTCCGCTACTTTGGCTCTAATGTGGTTGTATATAAAAACTTGGCAATGAATTTTCCAAGCTTCTTCCCCATTTTGCAAGTGACATTGCACTCAATTTGGTTTGTTTGGAGCTTTCGGTCACGATACATGAATGGATCCATGGGTCAGACGGCCTCTAGTAGGCCTATAATCCCTCCCAGATCGCCTCACGCAACCCGGCTACCGCTCAACATCCTCATCAACATCAACAACATGTGGCCTATGACTAGATCCACCACCCAGAGTGTGCATGGATGGACCCTCAACTGGAGACAAACCGATAATCGGCTTCTTCCCCGATCTCGACGCCAAGTGCTTCCCTAGCACTCTCTCTCATAGCTCTCGCTATCTGCTCATCCTCATCCTCATCCTCATCATCCTCAGGTGCATCTGATGTAAACTGTGGATCTGGCCTCCTGATTCTCTCATACATTTCTCTATCACGATCGGCTTCAGCTTTTTTCTTTCCCTTTGCCGCTTGTAAACTAGCTCTGATATTTTCTTTTACCTCTCTGGGTACACTAGGACACCTCTTGTCTCTCCTTTACATGAGCTAGATGCTTTTAATCGTGTGATACCTCCTCCAGCAGCTTTTTTTCCACAAAGATTACATTGAATGAGTCTATGTACCATATTACCATCATATATTGGATCATCGAGCGTAACGCATATTTATTTATTTCACCTGCATGAATGAGCAAACGATTGCATTAAAGTAAACATCTAATTTACACTTGAAAATAAAATTTATTTTTTAATTATTGCTATTTTAAAAATATCAGATTATATTTTATCAAATTTATTTGATATTATTATAATTTTTGAATATTTATTTGATATTATTATAATTTATGAATGTTTATTTGATATTATTTTAATTTATGAATATTTATTTGATATTATTATAATATATAAATATTTATTTGATATTATTTTAATTTATGAATATTTATTTGATATTATTATAATTTATTAATGTTTATTTGATATTATTATAATTTTTTAATATTTATTTCATATTATTTTAATTTTTGAATATTTATTTGATATTATTTTAATTTATGAATATTTATTTGATATTATTTTAATTTATTAATGTTTATTTGATATTATTATAATTTATGAATATTTATTTCATATTAATTTAATTTATGAATATTTATTTGATATTATTTTAATTTTTAAATATTTATTTGAAATTTATTCCATATTATTCTAAAATTTTATGGGACATATCCCATAATATAAATTATTTTAATTATAGGTGACAGTCACATATAATCAATATGGGTCACATATAATTAAATTTATTATTAAAATTAATATGTGACCCATATTAATTTTAATAATAAATTTAATTATATCGACTATTATTTTATTAATTATATGACTATATGATATGTGATCCATATTATATGTGACCCATATTGACCTTTTTATTTTATTAATTATATGTGACCCATATGATATGTGACTCATATTATATGTGGCCCATATTGATTACTTGTGACCCTTAATTATAATTATTTATATTATTTTTACCTATCAATTTAAATATTTTAAATGGGGTCACATATAATTATTTTTGACCCATCATATTATTTTTGACCAATTGTTTATATTACTTTTAATTAATTTAAATATTTTAAATAATTATTTATATTATTTTTAAATTATTTTAAATAATATTAATTATTTTAAATAATATTAATTATTTTAAATAATTTAAATAATTAATATTATAGGTAAATGATAAATTTACCTATAATATTAATTAATATTAAGGCCTTATTTAAGATCTACACTAAATAAGTGTAGATCTACACTTATTTAGTGTAGATCTACCTTATTTAAGGGTAGATCTACACTTAATTAGTGTAGATCTACCTTTATTTAGTGTAGATCTACACTAATTTAGTGTAGATCTACACTAAATAAGTGTATATCTACACTTATTTAGTATAGATCTACCTTATTTAAGGGTAGATCTACACTTAATTAGTGTAGATCTACCTTTATTTAGTGTAGATCTACACTTATTTAGTGTAGATCTACACTTAATTAGTGTAGATCTACACTTAATTAGTGTAGATCTACCTTTATTTAGTGTAGATCTACCTTATTTAAGGGTAGATCTACACTTAATTAGTGTAGATCTACCTTTATTTAGTGTAGATCTACACTAATTTAGTGTAGATCTACACTAAATAAGTGTAGATCTACACTTATTTAGTGTAGATCTACCTTATTTAAGTGTAGATCTACACTTAATTAGTGTAGATCTACCTTATTTTAAGAAATAAAATGAAATACACGTACCTTCCACGTCGATCCCGTAATATTTTGTGCGATTTGGCACCGATTTATGGGGTAAATAATCAAAAAATAGAGGAGAAAGAAGAGAGGAAGAAGAGAGGAGGAAGAAGAGAGGAATAGGGGAAGGAGAAGGGGTAGTACCCGACTTTTAAGTCGGGTCTACGATGGGGCCCACAGAAAATTCAAATAAATTATCGTCCGATAATTTGAATTTTATTATTTTTCCCCAGTTTTGTACTAATTATCGGACGATAATTTCAATTTATCGTCCGATAATTTGAAATTATCGTCCGATACGGACGATACGGACGATATTTTGTCCGTATCGGACGATAATTTACTGTTTTTACTGATGGTACGATACATAGGGTATGTATCGTACCGGTGAGGTCCAAAACCGATACGTATCGTCCGATACGTATCGGTATCGGACGATATTTTGACCCATGGTCTGCATTGAATATATGTCCGTTAAGAACCGCCACCAAGATCGGGGTTGATCCATGCATGTTAAGGCCCACCAGAACCAGCGCTAGAGGGTTTGACAATACTAAGAGAGAAATAATGGGAGAAGTTGGTCTTGAGCTGTTGATAGGGCCAATGACCTTTTCCATCTTTTTTCAAGTCATGGATACCAAATCCTCATTTAATTTATTATTGGGGCGCCCATGGCTGCACGAGGTCGGAGCTATACCTTCCACCTTGCACCAGAAACTCAAGTTTGTGTCTGGGCACAAGATCATTACAATCATCGGGGAGGGGCACAGTGAGAAAGAAAAGGCCGCCAATAGCATCGAAAGACCTAATATGTTAGATATACCGCACACCGCTGAGGATGTCGACCTTTACAGTTTCGAATATGAGGTATCAACGATACTCCCAGAACCCATTAAGGGCATCATGCCTAAAACAGGAGGCGGTATGGTAGCGGCAGTGGCAATGCTCCAAAAGTGGGGTTATCAGAAAGGAAGGGATCTGGGACCTAGATTACAAGGAAGAAAAGAGTCAGTTGTCGCCAAGGGGCAGAAGGTTCGATTCGGGTTAGGACACATGCCCACAGAAGAAGAGGTCCGAGAGGCCAAAGAGAAAGCCAGGGTCGCCGCAACTACAAGAGCTCGAGGAATCAACATAGAAGAGAAACCTCGCCCTAGGCCGCACATTAGGGATTCCTTTGTCAGCGCAAGGGTCGTAAAGATCGATCGAAACGGGGTAACCCATTTGACCCCACACAAACCCACAGCCCCAATCCATCCCACCAATCCCCAGATCTCCCTTCCCAGCTTGGAGATAGATTTGGCAGCGCTGCCCCTTTTCGATGAACGACGGTCGATTCCTGAACAAACCCCCCCTGTGGTGAATCACCACAAAACCGAGTTATCATTTGAGGACATGATCTCAGACAAAATGGGGATCAATATGATGGAGGCCGACTCCAATGAGCCATATCAGTCAGCACTCTCCATCCCAACAGGTAAAGAAGCGGCCCCTCAGGTACACAACTGGGCATCTTTGCCTCAAACCCTGGAAGCGAGGAGTGGCCTAACATTTGGCACTCGTTTCCCAAAAAAAAACAACCTATAAAAAGTGAGAGAAGCCCTTGGCAAACAATACCTTGTGTATATAGCAACCCGCCTTGCCAAGGGTCTGTCTCCGAAGAAAACAAAAATCTCAAAAACATGGAAAAAACACAAAATCCCAAAAACAATGAAAAAATCCAAAGTCCAAAAATATTGTCATTTAAAATTCCAGAAAATGTCCCACAAAAGGATGCCTTAATCAAAATGCACGCCCCACGTGAAATCGACCCCTTCCCTGTAGAAATACAAGAAGAGGTAGGGATCACGAGTCTGGACGAGGATGTCCCCTTCGAGGAGCTCCCCAATGAGCTCCTTGACCGATTTGCCGACTTTGAGTATGGCCCTACCCCCATTGTCGAAGAGACCGAAGACGGCAATCTAAGAACTGAGGACGTTCCCAGGATAACCAAAATCGGAACGTCGCTGTCTCCTGAGGAAAGAAAAAGCATGATCGACTTCCTTCGGTCATACCAAGACGTTTTTGCCTGGTCGTACGAGGACATGCCTGGTCTGGATACTGATTTGGTCGAGCATGAGTTGCCCCTGATATGAAGCCAGTCAAGCAGAAGCTGAGACGTCTCCGACCCGAGTGGATGTTGAAAGTCAAAGACGAGGTCATCAAGCAGTATGACGCGGGGTTTCTCATGGTATCCAAATACCCACAATGGCTAGCCAATATCGTACCTGTGCCGAAGAAGGATGGAAAGGTCCGCATGTACATCGATTTTCGCAATTTGAACAGAGCAAGCCCAAAGGACGATTTCGCATTGCCACACATCGACATCTTGGTTGATAATACTGCTAAACAAGAGATGCTTTCTTTTATGGATGGATTTTCGGGATACAATCAGATAAAGATGGCAGAGGTTGATCGCGAGAAGACAGCGTTCATTATCCCTTGGGGAACCTTTTGCTATCGAGTCATGTCATTCGGGCTGAAGAATGTCGGTGCAACGTACCAGAGAGCTATAACTGCACTATTTCATGACATGATGCACCGAGAGATTAAAGTGTATATCGACGACATGATAGCCAAATCACCGGAGCGAAGCGACCATCTGGTAAACCTTCAGAAGCTGTTTGAAAGGCTAAGGAAGTATCAACTACGATTGAATCCACAGAAGTGCGCATTTGGTGTTATGTCAGGGAAACTTCTAGGGTTCATTGTCAGCAGGAGGGGGATCGAGGTTGACCCAATCAAAGTCAAAGCCATCACTGAAATGCCACCGCCGTCTACCGAGAAAGAGGTTAGAGGGTTTCTGGGTAGAATACAGTATATCAGTCGGTTCATTGCACAGCTAACTCCAATCTGCAGGCCGATCTTCAAGTTACTAAGGAAGAATTCGCCCGTTGAATGAAATGACGATTGTTAGACAGCGTTCGAAAAAATCAAAAGCTACCTCCTTAATCCACCTGTTTTGGTACCACCTGAGCCAGGGAGACCACTCTTGATGTATCTCTCCACGACGAAAGTTTCGATGGGATGTGTCTTGGGGCAGCACGATGAAACGGGAAGAAGAGAGAAGGTCATTTACTATCTGAGCAAGAAGTTTACTGATTATGAAGCACGCCACTCTCATCTGGAGAAAGCATGCCTGGCTCTTGTATGGGCTACTCAAAGGCTCCGCCATTACTTGCTATTTCAGGCGGTTCTGCTCTTGGCCCGAATGGACCCATTGAAATACCTGTTTGAAAAGTCAACTCTCACTGGACGAACCGCACGATGACAACTTTTATTATCTGAATTCGACATCACGTACGTCACTCAGAAGTCGATCAAGGGGCAGGCGCTTGCTGATCATCTTGCCGACAATCCTTTACCTGATTATGAGCCTTTGAGAACTGAGTTCCTCGATGAGGACATCCTGTTCATGACAGAAGACGATACAGAAGAAGTAGAAGAATCATGAGTAATGCACTTTGACGGGGCAGCAAATGTCGAGGGCCAAGGAATTGGCGTCATCCTGATTTCACCGAAAGGATCCCATGTACCGGTCTCTATCAAGCTCAACTTCCCTTGCACTAACAATATGGCTGAGTACGAAGCTTGCGCCGCTGGTCTGCAGGCGGCTCTCGATCTGAATGTAACTCACCTTCGAGTATTTGGCAACTCACAGTTAATCATATGACAGACGAATGGTGACTGGAAGACGAAAGATGAGAAATTGATCCCCTATCATGAACACCTCGAGGATCTGATAGCTTGCTTCCAAGATGTGACTTTCTCATACGTCCCCCGGATAAGGAATCACTTTGCCGACTGTGACGGGGCCAATACTCGAGCTTGCGGCGTGGTGCGTGTGGCACGACATGTGGTGCCAGGAGGGCACGCAATATGGGGCCATGTTGGCCTTGCGACGTGGTCAGCAGCGTGAGCCAGCATGAGGGTACGGCATGATGCGATCACGGGCGTCGCGCGACACGGACGCGACATAGCCAAGGTGGGCTAGCGATGCATGAGGCGTTGCGGTATATCAAACCAATAGGTTTGAGGTTCTCCTGCCATTCTGGCTGAATGACTGTTTTACCCTTATATAGGGGAAGGGAGCTAGAGAGCTATTCCCCCGCACACGGGGCCTTGCGTTGCCAGAGGGGGCGCAAGTGTCTCCTAGGCCTGAAAGGGTGGGCCTAGGACGTCGACGCAGCGATGACGTGTGGAACCCGAGGGAGGTTTAATGTATGGCTCCGGACTACGCGTCGCGGTGCATACGGCTGGGCAACCTCGTGAGACAACACCAACGCGCTGCGTGGAACTCAGTTGAGCACGACAGCATGTGGGCTAAGGATGAACGTGTGCTAGTAATTCGGAACGCACACGAAGACAAGCTGCGTGGGACTCAGTTGGGCACGCGAGCGCGAGGCACAAGGCTGTGGGCTTGGTTCGGCAGGCGGGCGAGGTACTAGTGCAGTGCACAGGGTGAAGCTTGAGCAGGCCAAGTTAGCGCAGCGGTGCAGATTGGCATGTCGTAAGGGACACAATGAGCTGAATGGTAGGCCGTGAAATAGAGGCAACCATGTTGGGAGGAATTCCCGTCCTCTAGGCGGGTGGTATCAGAGCTGATGTGCAGATGGGTTGGCTTCGTTGCACCCGGTAGCGAAGCACCACGCGGGTTGTAAGCGCGTCGAAGGACGCCCTTGCGACGATTGTTATCAGAAGTAGGCTGACCTAGCGAAGCATGCGTTAGGTGCCGCACGGGACTGAGGTTGCGGAAGTGCGACCCCGTGACACGACGCATTAGCAACTTTGGCGTCAAGGATTGAAATCTCCTATGGTGTTGAGATGAAGTCAATCATGATCAAGTAGAGGAATGAGTCGGCCTTATGCCTCCAGGTTGAGAAACCTACAAAGCCTGATGATGAGCCACCTTGGTTCTCAGATATCAAGAATTTCCTCGAGACCCTAACTTTCCCAGAGGGTACATCCAAGACAGACCGACGAACCATTCAACGCTTAGCGGCAGGTTACGTCATTTGCAGGGAATGCCTCTACAAGCGATCATGCAATAACATCTTACTTAGGTGCCTCACTGAAAGTGAAGCGGTCAATATTATGAAAGAAATCCATGAGGGAGTATGCGGAGCCTACGTCAGTGGTCACATGCTCGCTAAGAAAATCCTATGGCAGGGATACTTTTGGACCACCATGGAATCGGATTGTTGCAAACATATTCAAAAATGCTACAAGTGTCAAGAACACTCCAGTCTGATACACGCTCCTGCCATTGATCTTCACTGCATGACCACTCCTTGGCCATTTGCTACCTGGGGCCTTGACGTTATCGAAATGATTAATCCGAAAGCATCAAACGGACATCGGTTCATCCTCGTCGCCATTGAATACTTCACCAAGTGGGTAGAAGCGGCGTCATATGCCAACATCACAGCCAGTCACGTTGAAAATTTTCTCAAGAACAATATTGTGTGCCGATTTGGAGTACCCAAAGATATCATCACGGACAACGGCACAAACTTTGCGAATAAGCGCATCCGAGACTTCTGCGAGCAATACAAGATCAAGCACCATAGCTCATCCCCTTATCGGCCTCAAACTAATGGAGCCGTGAAAGCCGCGAACAAGACAGTCGTCCGCATCCTTGAGAAAATGGTCATCACTTATCGAGATTGGAGCGAAATGCTGCCATTTGCTTTGTGGACCTACCGAACGTCGATCCATACCGCTACAGGGGCAACATCATTCTCCCTTGTGTATGAAACCGAGGCCGTCCTCCTGGTAGAGGTTGGAGTACCCTCGCTCTGAATCCTCATAGAATCGGGTTTACCCGAAGCAGAAAGAGAGAGATCCCGCTTTGAACAATTAAACTTATTGGACCAGAAGAGACTCCGAGCCTTGTGTCACACTCAAGTTTACCAAGGGCGAATCGCACGCGCTTACAATAAACGTGTCCGCGGTCGAGATCTAAAGGTAAGAGACACTGTGCTGAAGAAGATCTTCCCATCCCTCCATGTCGATCCAAGAGGAAAGTTCAAGCCAAACTGGGAAGGACCTTACGTCATCCGAGAAGTGCTGCAGGGATATGCCATCCGCCTCACCACCATGGACAGAGATCATCTTCCTGGGCCCATCAACGCTGGGTATGTCCGACGAATCTACTCTTAGTCTATCGCGATAAGGTAAGTATTGATGAAACAGACACGTGACTGCTTAAGAACCACCTAAAAGAGGCCATCATTCCAAACATAGTAGCCAAAAAAAAGCATCCCCTAAAAAATGATGATATCCTTTAATACCCCATTTGAGCCTAGGCCTTTTCTCTTTCAATAACTCCTTTCCCAAAAAATGTGTATGTACATTCAAAAAAGAGAAGTGAAATTACCATCAAAATCCAAAAAGCAAAACCCCAAAAAAGAAAAAAGGGATTGCCTGAAATAAAGCAAAAAGAACAAAAATCATGGGGCATATATAGTAAGATCCCCAAGGAAGAAAGTATGTTGAGAAAACTGAAGCCGTATCAAAGAAACACTTTTTTAGCCCAGCATACCTTCAAATCCTAACCTGACCCATAGCCAAGCTACACCCTGAAGAAAGCCCTCTTTTTAGGTTCACAAGCAGTCATAGCATCTGTTAAAGTCAACACAAGCCGAATTGTGAGACGACACTTGAACCCCACCTAGTCGGCTATGAGGGAATCAACATCAATATTGTGGCTGTTGAAAAAAGGAAATAAAAAAGTAAATGAAAAAATAATAAAATAATAATAAAATAAAAATACAAGCTCAAAGTAAGATGGACGTGGTGAAAACCCGAAAGGGCGCTACGGGTAAGAGAGCTAAACCCATGGATGTGGTTGAAAACATGAAAGGGCGCCACAGGTAAAAAAGGAGATAAATAAAAAGAAAGAAAAAAGGTGAAAGAAAAGAAAAAGGAAAAGAAAAGAAGGGTTGGAATGATTGATTAAATGTTTAAGGAGCCCCCTTGGTCGCTCTCCTTGATCCCTTTTTAGGGGCCGCTCATGCTAGTTCGAATCGGGTCCCGACCAGAATTGTCTTTGTGAAACCGCACCGCCAAACGTAGACCCGAGGCAAGGAGAAAGGTTTGACTCAATCCAAAAGGATCAATTTTCCGGCCTCGACAAAAACCGGAAACCCACCCAGGTTCGACTTCAAAGAAAGGGTTCGACCATGTTCAAAGGTGGACCCAGGGTTTCCCAAAGTTTCACACAGTGATTAAGGCACAAAAAAAAAATGCACAAAATAAAACCAAAAGGCCAATAGATCTGTATAGATGTATATAATAAACTGCCTTTTGCACCACTTGCACCACGTCCCAAAAAAAAAAAACAGTCGGTGTGATGACTAACGTATTTTCCTTTTTACAAGTATAAACTAAAACAACCAAAACATAAAGAAAATATGTATACCAAAAAAACGTGTGTATCTGTAAAGGGGTTTTTTACGCCCCTTTTCGGTATACCTGATCTGTGCAAAAAGTTCTGTATGCAGGAAGGAGTTAGCGACCCAGCTCGCGCTTCAAAGCGCTAATCTCAGCATGAAGGTCATCTTCCCAGACATTCCGTTCAATCAGCCAACGACCATGCATGCTCTTGAACCTCTTCTAAGAAGAATCAACGGCTCCAAAAGCAACGCTCAGTGATCCCTTCAAACGGAGGACCTCACACTCTGTTGTTTCTGCTCTAACCTTTTCATATGCCAAAAGTTCTTGCAGGATCCTCTTTTCATCCACCAGTAACTCGATGCGGGCTCGGAGTGTCGTCTCTTTCTTTGGCCAGGGACCTCCAATGTCAATAATCTCTGACAAATCTGGACCATCGGCGAAGCCGCTCACCAACAACAAAGCCAGACGGAGAAGTCCTAACCAAGTCTCCTCGCCACCAACAACGGTTGAGAGCGCATCAGCGTCAACTGATGCATCTCCCAAAGAGCAGCAATCCGATCTAGGTCCCCAAAGGACCCACTAGAAAAGATCAAATCACATAAAGGGGGTCTGGCCTCACAAGGCACCTGCTAAGGACTGCCGAACTGACGCAACACTCGAAAGGGGAAGTAAAAGGTACTACCCATCAATCCTAGGAGGGTGATGCCCTCGTGATCTCTACTACGAATTATCGGGAAGGTCCGGTCCAACCAAGGAAGCCTCCATGTCAGCTCAGCATCGACCAACCAAAGTTTGGTGAACACATCCATACAGGGAAGCAAGTGGCATCTACCCAGAAAACATTGGGCCACCTCGCCTCGGGCAATATAAAAGCAGGGCACGGGCCCCAAAACAGCAAAATGCTCACCCAACCAGACCTGAAGCAACAAGGGGCATCCCCGAAGGACCTCCACCTTACCCGAAGCAAAGGAATCAAGGCATCGGTACAGCTCGGCAAGCACCAAATGCATCATCGACCGGCCCTCCTCCAGCTCCGTCAAAATATCACAAACTGCCAATGAGAAGATCTCTCCCCCGGTGAAGAAGAGGATTTCAAAGATGAGACCGAGTGCTAGAGCTTTCACGTTAAAATCATTCCTAACCGGCAATTTCCGGAGGCTTTCGTCACTGAAAAGTTGGAGGAAATTCAGCGAACACCTTGTGGGTCCCCCCGATAAGGCTTTTCTCGTACTTGGATTTCTTCAAACCGAGAGTAAGGTGAACGGATTTGGAATAGCCCGACCGAGGCGTAACTCTTGCAAGGCCCCTATGAAGCTTCAGGCCATACAGATTGGATAGCTCCTCAAGGGTTGGGGTTAGCTCCCGCTTCCCTAAACGAAATAAGTGGAAAGTTCACATCCCAAAATGAAGCGGCAGCATGAAGAAGTTCCCATCGAAGAGGAACCTCTAGGAAGGAAGGAAGGCGAGATAGTCCAAGGCGCTCCAAGTCGGCGAGCTCACTCTCATTCAAGCTCCCAAACCAGGCCGCTAATAATTTGGGCCCTAAGCCCAACGAAGGGGGTAAATTGGCTCCGGGCCCTCCACATAAGGGAGGGCTAGAAAGTGGGTCCATGAACGTACAAGGATCTTTTGGGAGGATAAAAATCAATGTATGATGATGGACCCGCCTTAAAAAAAAAAAAAAGCAAAAAGAACCAGTCAAAGAGGCCAAGTAAAAAAGAATTGATTTTTTGGAACAACTCGGGTATATAAGGACCCGTTGCTCCCCAGGTTAAAGTTGGCGCAACTATAGCGCAACTAATAGTTGCGCCAGTGCATTTTCGGCCCTCATTTTGCCAGGCACAACTATTAGTTGCACCAGTACAAATTCCTCGAGATTTTGACCTAGTGCAACTAATAGTTGCGCCACACTCCCGGCCCCCCTCTTCAACCATTTCGGGACCTAGCTGGGAGACTTGCACCCCTTTTGTTTATTTCACACACCCTGGTCATTTAACAACTGGGCCTTTGTTTTATTTATGTGCAAGACTGATCCTACATCAAGGTATGCAACCTAAGGGATCACTTTCTGAGAGCATTTTTGGGCAAACACATCCTGCAGGGAAACGGATCTGATACTAATAAAATCAAAGCGGAACTATCTTCCAAAAATAATAAAAATTCGTTTCCCAAGTATCACATCAACCATCCCTCAAATTGTTTAAACAGATCCAAATTCCAAAAGTACTGAGTTTTTTAAAAAAAAACTAAAGGCCTATCCCTGGTTTGCACAAGCACGCTGCGAGGCAGAAACCAAGGTCAGGAGTCAGGATCAATTAAGGGGAAAATGATGAAAAGGAAAATAAAGAGGAAAAGAATAACAAGGCACTCACCGTCTCTACCTCCCTAAGCTCTGCCAAGTGGCAATGATATGCCGCATATTCCATGGCCGAGTTGAAGTCCTACGTTCAGAACGATGCAATATCAGTTGTCAGGACAATCCTAAAAGCGTGTGCAGAAGGAAACCGAAATGGAGGGAGATTTGGTCATCAAAAGACTTACCCCTGGGACCACCTCAAGAGGGGGAACGCGGGCCGCTTTGGCAGAGAATCGTGCCTGTCGATCTACATCAGCGCAGAGGCTCGAGAGGAAGCTATCGTCGAGGCGCCAGAAGTCCCATAGACTACGAACGGATCACCACCAGGGATACCAGCATGAGAGGTCCGCGACGGACCAGCACTCGATGAGCCCTCACCTGAGGGACCAATACCAGAGGGGGCAACACCAGAGGGATCCACCCCCGACATATCAGCCGCACTGGGTTCGCCTTCGCCATCTGAATCATCTCCTAGGGAAAACTGTAAACAAAATAGAGATCCATTTAGAAGGGATAAAAAACCGAATAAAAGCAGAAAAGGAACTAATCCAAGCCAAGACAAATTACATGACCGAGCGGGCTGCCAAATGCCAGAAAATTGGCGCTAGGGACAAAGCACGGCAAGATGAATCAATGAGGCAGGCACTCATACCAGAGATGATAGTCCCCAGGCACATGAAGAGCACGGATAGGGAGCCCATTGTTGAAGAAAGCCGTTGTGAGCTCCTCGATACTACCAGTAGGATACCAGACATCCGCCTGGGGGTCCACAGGTATGGCATAATGGCCCTGAAACTGGTGCACCACTCGCTCTCCCAGATAATAAAATTTAGCCCACGCTCCATAGAAGAACACAACGCGGCAATTGTTGAATAAACGGGAGGCACCCACAGCTACTCGGTCCCAGAAGGGGGATGCCAGGTACGGATCAGGGAGGATCTGCTCAAGTCAAAAAAGAAAGAAACCAAGCAAGTAACACCTCAGTCAAAGGAAATTTCCAAGCTAAAAGTAAACAAAGGTTGAAGAGTTGTTACCTGCTCGGGGACCATCAAATCAAGTTGGGACCTTAAGCCCACGTCACGGCATCGAGCCTGATGCCAGTTGCTGAGCAGAGGATAGGTGAGCGCCTCCGAGTGAAGGAGCGGGTGCTCGAGGTGGAAGTGGTGGTATCCCCATACCTAAAAAAAAAAGAGACAGCACATAAGTGCAGGTCAATAGCACATATAAGGTCATGCAGCAAAAAAAAGTTGACAAAGGCAAAGGGATGCAGAATTACCTCCAGGGCGGCCCAAAAACCCACGGCAGACTTCGAATCCCCGGTCATAATCCGAGATAAATTGTACATCAACAACGCATACCCTGCCCCTCCCCAGTGGTGCCTGGGGACGTCGCCCCAATTGTCCATCACGCTCAACAAGGCCAGGCTAACTCGGCCCCCGTTGGCATTTGTGAAAAGGGTCTTGCCCAGCAGGAGTAAGAGGGTGATGCGAGCTAGGACAATCGCCCACTCTGGCGTAATATAGAGCACCCTATCTGGCTGACCCAAGTCCACCAACTTATCAGGTCAAAAGAGGGAGGTCAGCCAAGACATCTTGACCTTTGTGCCATGGGTCTGCCCGCGAGGAGGATAGGCCCCAATCAGTTGAGTAATGTCCTCCTGGCTCGGTACCGCTAGATCGGATATAGGTATCCCCCCCACCCTCATACCGGTGATCATTGCCCAATCGACGGGCGTCAACGTCATCTCGGCGTACGGCATATGGAATCTCATGGTCTCAGGACGAAACCTCTCGATCAGGGCCTTCAAATAGGCAGCATCGGCCTCATGGCAGGACAGGACAAGAACTCCCCAAAGCCCACCTGCTCCAACAAGACCTTCACCACGGGGGGACGTAGAGGTAGAACTCGTGAAAGTCAAGCCACCCCCCGCGGAATACAATATTAGGAAGGTCCTGCACCCAAAGGAAATGCGCATCAGATCAAAAGAGGCAAAGCAAAAAAAATGCATAATGGAAATAAATTGAACCTCTCTTTTACCTTACCCGCTATCCCACAATTTGAAATATGGGTGTGCTGCTGGTGAAGGAGGCCGACCCGGGCAGCCTCGCCCTGCATCTCAAACCACGGGCCCGCTTTCCGTTCCACCTAGACAAATTCCTCCCCCCGCGGGCCATATACGATCTCGGGTCCCTCATCGGGAATGTGCTCATCACCGCCTGACATACTGGGGCAACAAAAGGCAATCACATCTGGTCAAGTACAATCATACACGTACAACTTTGTCTTTCAAAAAAAAAAGCAACAAAAAAAACCCTTTTACTTCGTCTTTCAAAAAAAAAACCTTTTATTTTGTCTTTCAAAAAAAAAACAAAAACAAAAAAAACAAAGTTCTTTCAACAAGAAAATCCATTTCACTATTGGTAGAAAAGTTCTTTCAAAAAAAAAAAAAAGTTCTTTTAACAAAAAAAATCCTTTTCACTTTGGTAGAAAAGTTCTTTCAAAACAAACAAAACAAAAAAAGCAATCCTTTTCACTTTGTTAGGAAAATTCTTTCAAAAAAAAGAGAAAAAAGCAAATAAAATCCTTTTCACTTTGTTAGGAAAATTCTTTCAAAACAAAAAACAAAAAGAAAAAAGCAAATAAATTTGTGACAGCCCGACGTTTCCCCGTCTCTATAATGGGGAAGGTCGCGCCATCGGATCACCTAACATGATCCTTTCATCAAGGGGTTATTTCTTTATTTAAAAGTGACGTAATTGCGGAAGCAATGTGTTAACTCTGACAATAGGTAATATGACAATTAACTGATAGATAGGAAACTACCAACAATATAAACAAAAGAGTAACCTGATGTATAGCTTTCCACCGATGACTGCCACCAGTCATCTAAATAGTGGAAAGAAAACCTATACATCCAAACATATATGAAACTACCATATCATTTATACATGTTTAAAATTTATCTCTCTTTCCTCTCTCTACCCTTTTTCTCACATTCCCCAAGCTACAAACCTATTTTGGGAAGAACTCTTCTGGGAAATCGTCTTCCTCGTCTTCGTCGTCGTCGTCTTCCCCTTCTTCCTCGTCAGGCACGTAGGTGGGATCTGCAACGTGCTCTGGGTCATGCTCTGCAGCTAAGACATTTAAGTCGTGGAATGAGCTATCATCAAAGCTCAGTAAAGAATAATATATTGTTCACATACATTGATATTTTATCACATTCACATGTAGAAGCATAACTGAATTAAAGCATATGATTAATATAACATGTTGATGTACTGAATTTATGCACGATGCGATAGGTATGAGAAATCAAGCTGAAACAAGATATACGTGCAGGCGGAAACAGGAAATCAACAAGGTCAAGCTCCCGAGTTAGCGGGATCACTTGGACCAGAATAATTCAAGCTCCCGAGTTAGCGGGATCACTTGTCAAGCTCCCGAGTTACTGGGATCACTTGGACAAAAAAAAAATCAAGCTCCCGAGTTAGCGGGATCACTTGTTACACTACACTTTCAAGCTCCCGAGAAGGCGGGATCACTTAATTTAAACAAAGCAATAGCGTGGCAAGCATAGACGTATAAATGATAGCAGATCTGGATAATGCCAAATGCCATATGAACTATGCATAAATATTCAAGAACGTGCATGTTTAAACTGAAATACAATAACATAAAGGTAAACTAAACTTACTTAGCATGAGATTTTACCTCTATATTAATCTAATGCCTTAGATATAAACTTGCTTTAGTTTCATTTGACATGCAGGTATTATTGACATGCATTCACATGAATTGATACAGTTTAAAATTAGCAGAGCTTTTAATTATCTTGTTCTATCTAGGTATGATCAAAATAGGCCATGTAAGATGAATGTAAACCAATGATAGGTAAACAAAATAAATTTCCCTACCTGTGTGCATCAAGTCTTGCAAGTATTTTCGTCGATGCGCGTTCAAGGATCCGAGAACACCATGCAGTCTCATTTCTTCTAAATTGTTTAAGTGCTCAATGTGGCACCAATCTAGGAAAAGTAGATTTATTTTAACAAAACTAGTATTTTATAGTTGAGCCAGTGGTTTATAGATGGCTCATAGTGCACCAAGAACCAAATAGGCAAACACCTGTACCCTCATGGACCCAAGGTTAGAAGCCCAAAACACTGTTGGTGGAGGTTGCGCAACAACACGCTGCGCGCAACCCTATGAGGTTGCCGCGGCAAGCTTGGTTTGTCGGGCTTCAGGTGAGTTTCTTCTTGGCCTTTCTATGGTGGTTTGTGACTTGTAGTGCCCCCTAGCGTGTGTGTATATATATATATATATATATATATATATATATATATAATTCAACAGATCTTCTATAGATTTTAAATCTATAGTTATAGTATTTATAAATCTATATTTCTATAAATTCCACAGATCTTCTACGCAGATCCAGAGTGCAGCAATCTGCACTCTAGTTCATGCGGAGGCTAATTTTGAGCTACATCTAACAAACAATTAACTAACCTTTTTGGTGAGTAGTGTATGATTACGTGGAAGAATAACGATGTTGTGCTTGCTGATTTCAAAGCCGGAGCAGAACTAAGAGAAGTTTATCGAAAATGAATCACTATTTGTTTGTTGATCTTCATAGAATTTGCTCTGGTTCGTTAACAACATACCCATAAAACGAATGGAAACTTTGCTTTATAATTGGTGATAGTGACCTTGCGTGCATGGAGCTGCCTAATGACTCATTGGAGTCATGTTCTAAATTCGCCATGCAAGTAGCTTATAAGCTACTTTGAGTTATAGTTTCCTATAAGCCAACACTACATTTGTAGTGTACTGTATAATAAGACAAGACAAGCAAGCTCTTGTATATTTTTCATATAAAATAAATAGAGAAACCAACAAAAGTTTATCCAATAGCCTACCAAACAGAATAAGGAAAATCTCTTGAAGCTTGGGTTGAGATTCTATGCAACCCTCACATAGTTTTGGTCTTGTGTAGGCAGATAAAGCCAAATGGCCTAGGCTTCAGTGTAAAATGTATATAACACTACTTAGTATATAGGAAACTGATTACTGATAAAGTAGTTTATAATTTTATTATAATACACCTGTGTCTAGCTTGTAGCCCCATTTCTAATGTCTCACTTTTTGCACAGATTTAAAGGTTAGCTTAGTGAGGTCCTTACACATGACCTGACTGGACTCTCCTCACTATAGTGCTAAATCTGGAGATCGTTACAAAATTCCTTTTCACTTTGTTAGGAAAATTCTTTCAAAACAAAAAAACAAAAAGAAAAAAGCAAATAAAATCCTTTTCACTTTGTTAGGAAAATTCTTCAAAACAAAAAAAAGAAAAAAAGCAAATAAAATCCTTTCCACTTTGATAGAAAAGTCCTTTCAAAATACAAAAAGAAAATAAGATCCTTTTCACTTTGTTACAGAAAAATTCTTTCAAAACAAAAAAAAGAAAAAAAGAGCAAAAAAAATCCTCTTCACTTTGTTAGGAAAATTCTTTCAAAAGAAAAAGAACGAAAAAGAAAAAGAGCCTTTTACCTTAAAAATTCTTTCGAAAAAAAGACAAAAACAAAAAAAACCCCTTTGCTTTGTTTAAAAAGATTTCAAAATGGAAGAAAAAAAAAAAGTTCCTTTGGTTACAATGTTATTAAAGAAGAAAAAAAGAGAAAAAGAAAAAAAAAACCTTTTACTTCATTTAAACAAATCCTTTCAAAAAAAAAAATCCCTTTTTACTTTGTTTAAAAGTTAAAAAAAAAAAAAACAAAACAAAGAAAAGAAAAACAAAACAAGGTTCCTTCAAAAAAAAAAAAAAAAAAAAAACCTTTTACAAAAAAAAACAACAAAACAACAACACAAAAACAAAAAATGTGTAAACAACATAACACGAAAAAAAAAAAAAGAGAACCATTCCATATAAAAAACCCCAAAAAAAAAAATTATATATATATATGCACCAATAAACCCATAAAACTACAAAAAAATGATAATAATAAAGCATTAATCATAAGGAACCATCCACACATCATCAATAAGCATAAAAACAATAAAAATGAACTGTTTCCCATCTAAAAATGCAAGATCATCATCTTATTTACAAAGAAAAGCAAGAGAAATCAAAGGAAATAAGTTTTGATGGTTACCTTTCGAAAGATAATGGGTCTTTGGTCTAATGTGAGCCGGCGATTGATCCACACAAGCAAAACGATGGCAATGGAGCGCACGTAAGGACAATGAGAGGAAACCCTAGGAAGAGGCGGTTTTCGGTTTCAAAGGAGAAGGGGGGAGAAATTTTCGAAATAAAGCCCCCCCAGCCCGAACTCGGGCTGTTTAAATTCCCCAGCCAAGCCTGCCGCAACTAATATTTGCGCCAGGCAAATTTTTGCCCTCCACTTGCTTGGCGCAACTATTAGTTGCGCCAGGCACTTAGGTCGGGTTTTGGGCCTGGTACGGGCCATATAGGAAGGTCGGTTCCCCACTTCTTCCTTATTTGTTTTATCTCCCACGGCCAATGCACACACTCCCAAGACGACATTTCGATCATCTATTGACTCGCCGAGGAAGCCGTGCTAAAATAAAAACGGACCGAGGTCAATAAGCACCTTGATCCTACACACAAAAAAAATCCAAAATCCCCACAGAGAAGCCAAAAAACAAAAACAAAAGCAAAAAAAAAAATCCAAAAAAATCACATAACTTCAAAATTCCAAAAAAATCACATAAACTAGTTTGAAAAATCTCGAAAAAATTCACATAACTTCAAAATTCCAAAAAAAAAATAATAATAATAATAACTTAAACTAGTTTGAAAAATCCCAAAAATTCACATAACTTCAAAATTCCAAAAAAAATCACATAAACTAGTTTGAAAAAATCCTAAAGAATTTCACATAAAATAATAACTTAAACTAGTTTGAAAAGTCCTAAAAATTCACATAACTTCAAATTTCCAAAAAATCACATAAATTAGTTTGAAAAATACCAAAAAGTTATTACAAAATAATAGTTGGAGATTGGAAATAGAAAATCCCCATAGAAACGCATAAGCACAAGGCGGTAAAATGTCAATATTTTATCCGCAATGCAGCTGTGCCATACTAAAGTCCTGAGTCGGAGGTTCATCTCAGATTTTTGGATCCTACTTTAAGGAAGGAGCAACAGTGTCGGTCCCGGTCAAACAGTCAATGTTTCGATCGAGTCAACTCTACTGCTAAATCTTTGCGATGAGCGCTCTGTTATGGATTCATATGGACTTAAGTGTCTTAAGCTTCAAATTCTCCGTTGGAAAAGGTCAATCGTTGGTTGAAACCAACCTATTAAGAATGAGATTACATATCAATCAAACTATGTGCAACCATGCATTCGGAAGGGTTCATTTCCCTTTTATTTTCTGCAGGCTTAAAATCTGTATGGGCAGCGGTATCCCTGTAAAGTGTACGTCATGCGTCTGGGTATCCATATGATAGTCGTTTGTCCCTGTAAATTGTACCTGGGAGGGTCCGGGTCAGGGCTTCTATCGCCTTTGTTGTTGCTTATTGCCCCTGATGAGTGCATGATTATGCATAGTTGATGGATGTTATGATCATTATCAACAGAGACCAGAATTACATGTCCCTTTCGAGCGACACCCCAATGTTTGGTTGGATCTGTTCAAGGTAGTCAAAGCTGGATACTCTAGGTCATGTTAATCTAGGGCATACTTCCGAAAATGGCACGTCCTCCCCAAAAAGCGGTGTGATAACTATTCACTTCGCTCGGGCAGTCATGCTAAATAAACTTTGGGATCGATGGGTTACTAAAGACTCGAACCTCGCTTTCAAAGAAGAGCACCATGAACAAATTGATGAGGTCAAAATGACTTGTGGGATTGAACGCAAAATGTGGAGCCTTGCGTATGTTTACTTTGCACCTATCTTTGAATGTGGGTCGACCACCCCTCTTACTTACAAAGCTGTTGCATTCAGAATGAATCTCAAACATCAATCAACTTCAAATCATCTCGAGAAGCGGACGTTTTTTCCCGACTAACGGACTTTTGCAACTCAAGAGGCGGACGCTTTTCCCAGCTATTGAGCTTTCGCAACTCGTTCCACCTCGATTATGCCCAGTAATGTCGCTAAGCGCTTGGGAACCGATTACCTCGAGAAACGAATGTTTAGCTTAGAACCCCAGGGCTTTCGTTTTCTCACCATATTACTCACCTGATATTTGAAGTTCGTTCTGAATGTAGCGGACCCGTCAGTAATGCCTTGGGCCTCTTCGGATGTCTCTTTTCTTTGGCATACGATCACTAGTGATCGGATACCAAAGAGGGGCATCTGTAAATACCCAAATTTGGCCCAAGGCCTGATCGACACACATTTCGAGAGAGGCACGTTTCTGAGCTTTTGATGGCATGTATGAAACCCTTAGGAATCACCCCAAACCTTTAGGAATCACCCTAGATCCCTTAGGAACCTACCTCGAACCTTTAGAAACCAATCCAGACCCTTAGAACCCCTTCCAAACCCCAAACCTAACCTTCCCGGATAATGGATGAGGAGGGGTGCACCGGAACCGGCTACGGCCCTCTACGGAAATCGAGTCCCATACTATTGAAGAGTAGAGGTCGTCAGCTTTCCGACGGTCCAAGAATCGCCTCAATCGGAGGTATATATCAAAAAGATACAGCAAACCGAGCCCGGAGGGCATAAATGTAAATTCATGCTGGCCCCCCTAAGGATTTGGCGCAACTAATAGTTGCGCCAATTATAACTTTGCCTGGCGCAACTAATAGTTGCACCAGGCCAATTCTCCCAGACTTTAAGCCTGGCGCAACTAATAGTTGCGCCAAGGTTATAAGTGGGGCCCACCCTCGCGAGGCAACTTTCAGCACTGTTTAAAACACTGTTTTACTGTACATTTGAACAGTGACTGTTGGATTTTACCCCGAATTTCGTATTTGGGGTTTGACTTGTTGACCACCTCGACCTTTGAGGTGTGTTTTGATAGTTTTGTTGCACCCATTCACTACCTATTTGCAACCCCTTAAGTGGCTTAAGGCCTCACCCCATCATCCACCATTAGAGGATCCTTCCACACATTTCAAGGCTCCAAAAACCCTAGGAATCCTTAGATGTGAGATTACCTAATTGCTAAACTCATTTAACTCTTAAGTAGCCTCCTAACCCACCCTTTTCCTATAAATAAAGCCCCCCACCCCTTGGTTTAAGGGTTGAGAATTTTGGCCTAAGAGAGAAAGAGCTTGAAGTGAGAAGATCTTTCTCCCTTTGGTGCACACTTCCCATACAAATTCCATAATTCCAAAACCTCCTTTGAGTGATATTTTTCACCTTAGATCCCTTCGTTTATGTATATGCTACCCATTCACCTTCCCTCTCTACCTCTTAGTTAACAAGCCTTAGAGGTTAGAACCCCTCTTTTCACCATACAAGCCTTCAAAAGCTCATCAAAGCAAACCAACACAAGGCTCTCCTACGGTGCTACAAGGGCTCGAGGGCTCCGGCTCTCCCTTTTCTTCTCCTATCTCTTTCTAGCTCCCTCCATCCTCCCATTTGTGCCGTTACGCCGCCGACTTTTCGGTAGGAGCGAAGGGGCACAAATAGGATTCTAAGCCCTTTTGGGCAAGAGGAAGCTATTTTCTTTTCTTTTACTTCATTTTATTTTTGGCCATTAGTAGAGACCGCGTTAAGCGGGTTGAACGGGTGCCTAACACCTTCCCGATCGATAACCGAAGCCCCTACCCAAGAGCCTTTGGTGTGGACCGGATTCAGAGTCATATTTTTAGCACTTCAGTGCTCATAAAAATGAACTAGGTATCCCGGGACACCGAAAGCTCCGGGTGGCGACTATATTTTCGTTAGAGAGCGCATCGTCCCGACGGGATCGTCTCGATTTCCACGATTGCACAATACCGAACCAAGCCTATCATCGTGTGTGGCCCACGCGACCAACACACCTCAGCATCTGGCACTCAACTAGCGTGCACCTCTGTATCCCACATAGCCCTCGAGTGCCCTCATGAAGTTGCCAACTCATGTACACCGCGACGCCAGCCCAGGGCCACATGGCAACCTCACCATGGGTGATACACGGCATCGTCGCAGCGACGTCCTAGGCCCACCCTTTAAGATCTAGGAAACGCATGCGCCCCTCCAGCAATGCAGGGCCCCATGTGTAGGGAAATAGCTCCACGGCTCCCTTCCCCCAAGTATGGTCTAAACACCACCTTGGGTCATCCAGCAGAAGAACCTCAAACCTATTGATTTGACATACTACCATGGCACACGAACCTCTGCCTGTAGCACACGGTGTCATCCTCCACACCAACACACCCCTTGAGGTCCCGCATCATCTGCCCATGCGACCGTATCGCACCGTGTCGCGACCACGTCGCGAGGCCCTCATGGTCTCATGTCATGTCTGTGACGCAACCACGTCGCAAGGCCCTTCATGGCCTCGCATGGCATGCCCTCATGGCACCAATATGTCGTGTGCCCTCTTGGCACCACATCGCATGCCTCATGACACCAAGATGTTGTGTGCCTTCTTGGCACCACATCGCGTGCCCCTACGCGGAGCACAACACTTCATGCCCCACGTGCATCTAGTCACCATACTAGATCCTCGCGTATCTCGAGTCACCGTTGCACCATTCATAAGGGGAACACGCGCGCGCCGTAAGGCCACGTGCCTATGTGCTCACGCACCACACACCTAGCTCCAAGGCCACCATGCCTTCTCGCTAGCCAAATGACCATTTCTAAGGTCGTCGTGCCTGCTTGCTAGCACGCAGAGTGACATCCTCCCCTACTCCATAAGGTCAACGCCCTCATTGATGCCTTATCTCCAGAGAAGGACCACGCCCACTCTTGCAATTTGGTAGTGTCAATGCACCCATGCTGACACCAAGACTTGCATCAATTCCTCGACCTCAGTCTTCACTCCATGCAAGATCCTCACAAATACCTAGCCTCAAGGTTTGGTACCTCCTCGCTAGTGCAACTTGGTCTCATCCGCGCCTACGGATAAGAACCACACTGATACTTCACGTGACTCTGCACCACCGGATCCATCACTATGTCGCTTCGCGTGGCACCACACCAACGCAATTTATCATTATGCCATGCACCAAACATTTGTGATCACGGCTTGCTCTAGTACCTCGACACCACGTGTCTTCACCTAAGAGCTCGCCCACCAAATTCTGCCTTCGAAAGACCTTAGTATATCGGCCATGCCTTCACGACTCTGTTTCTCAAGCTCGCCTTTGCCTCAACCTAGCTATCAGGTCCTCCCACCTTCTCGCTAGCTAATCAAATATGCATCTCTATGCACCAAGGTCGTGACCATGTCACATCCTCCCCCACTTAAATGCGTCGATGTCCTCGTCAACACTTGAACCCCTACGTCAATTCCTCGACACAATATTAGTCTTCCCCCAAACACAACATGCGTCTGAACACAGTTACTATACTTCCCTGCTGTCATTTGCAATTTTGTGCTAGTACTTCGACCATTTTCTGTGTCTTCACCCCACGTAGTGTTTTTGCACAACTTTGCCTAGTCTGTATTTCACCTCATACAACCAGAAGCAACCAGATCGTTAGCATCCTACTTGTTATTGCCTGAATCGACTGCCGAAACCAACCAAACCATGCCTTTGATGCTCACATCACCGGCTTCAAGTTCACGCAACTCATTGCGCATCATTTCTCAACATTTCATCTTCACCCAGGAGACTAGCTTGCATCTGCACTGCCGCACTCTAGCACCTCAACACCTCTGTGTCTTCGCCCAAGAGTTCGACCTGCATCTGATTTGTAGATCTCCAGTACCTCAACGTATGTTATCAACCACGAGTTTGCTACCCAAGCTGTCTCAGCTTGTAACACTTTTGCAGCTCTAATACCTCAACATTTGCCTTCACTCAAGAGACTGTCAATGAACGACCACACTCAACCTAACGAAGCACCATACTTCTCACTACTATAGTCCGCAACACTGCCCCATGCCTTTCGACTGTAGCATTCAACGAAACCCAGTTTTCTCGGACCTTTAAACTTGATCACCACTACAGGCCCTCACCTGTCCTGCAGCGCTCTAGTTCCTCAACACCACTGTGCCTTCACTCAAGAGTCTGCTACGAGCACCTTCCTCAATCAACAAAGCTCCATGCTTCTCACACTATAGTACCTCGACCTCTGTCTTCACCTATAGCGTGACTCGAGTCACCTCTTGCAACCAGATTTACGGTCCAATTCGTTGTCGTAGTGTATGCTTTCAGTGTTCTAATGAGCGCAACCAACGCCTTCACTTGCTAGCGGCTGTCATGCCTCGGTACCTCAGCTATTGACTTCACCACAAACATAACACATTTTCTTGGAACTGTTCCGCATTAATGCTCTGACCACGCTGCCTTTGCTGTGCTCAGAAACTGACTTCGGCCCTTCTAGTAGACCAAAGATTTTGACGATCTCCTAGGCCTCGCTTCCTCTGAAGATACCCATCAGGTTCTTCCATTTGCTTCCTCCGAAGCTACGCTGAAACACACATCCAGCCATCCGTCTCTTACAGACATCATGCCTCGTTAGCACACAACAAAGCAATGAGCTACTGACCACTTCTTCGATTCAGCATAGCTCAATCCAGTTCTCGCAGTATCCCGCTTAACTGGGCCCTCGATCCTGGCCCATCGCAACACAGTGATCCTTTACACTACCGCATGCCAGCGGTCTAGAACCTCATGTCATGTACCAGCGACCGGTTCTGAAAATCTCAACTTTCACGTGAAGTGAGAACGGAGCATCCTACTTGCTCCGTGACATTCATGGCAATGGTGTTCACAGCACCATTGTGACTCAACGTCTCATGTCGATAGTCACTAGCGTTCATCCATCCCAGACCGACCCGCTACCTCAATGTGTGGCTCTCATGGCCAACAAGCATCAAGCATATTTTCGCAAGAGCATAACCCAAAAGTACCATCCCTCTGCGTGCGACCAAACTCTAAAACTCATCTGAAAGTCATTGTCACAGAGTGCATCTCAATCGCGTCTTAACCGCAGACGTGCAACTCAACTGCACACAAGTAACTCTGGCTATCACGAGATCAGAACGTCTTCGCTCTGGTTCGCTAATGTAGTCCCATTCGGAACGAACTTAGCTTTGATACCAACTTTCACTGGGCAATATTTCAACACCGAATATCACACCCGTGTAGCGCCTAACTACACAAGTCAAGCCAGCCGACCCAACCATCAACTCTGATACCACCCGCCTAGAGGACAGGAACTCACGCTTATGGTTGCCTTCGCCCGAGGCCAACCATATCAACACATCGTGTCTCCTCGCGACACGCATGCCAACACCTTCGTGCCTTGCTTGGCTTGCCCAACTTCACCCTATGCACTGCACTAGTTCCTCGCCTGCGACAGTAGCATACAGCTCCTCATGGTGTCTCATTCCATGCATGTCTCACCGACATACCAAACCAAGCCTACCATCGTGTGTGGCCCACACCTCAGCATCTGACACTCAGCTAGTGTGCACCTCTGTATCCCACGTAGCCCTCGAGTGCCCTCATGAAGTTGCCAACCCATGTGCACCACGACGCCAGCCCAGGGCCAAATGGCAACCTCACCATAGGTGACACACGGCATCACCGCAGCGACACCCTAGGCCCACCCTTTGAGACCTAGGAAACCCATACGCCCCTCTAGCAACGCAGGACCCCATGTGTAGGGAAATAGTTCCACAACTCCCTTCCCCAAGTATGGTATAAACACCACCTTAGGTCTTCCAGCAGAATAACCTCAAACCTATTGGTTTGACATACCACCATGACACACGAACCTCTACCCGTGGCACACAATGCCATCCTCCACACCAATACGCCCCTTGAGGTCCCGCATCATCTGCCCATGCGACCATGTCGCGACCACGTCGTGAGGCCCTCATGGTCTCATGTTGCGTCCATATCGCAACCACGTCCCGAGGCCCTTCATGGCCTCGTATGGCGTGCCCTCATGACACCAGTATATCGTGTGTCCTCTTGACACCACATCGCGTGCCTCATTGCACTAGAATGTCGTGTGCCTTCTTGGCACCACATCGCATGCCTCTACGCGGAGCACTGCATTCCATGCCCCACGTGCGTCTAATCGCCACACTAGATCCCCGCATATCTCGAGTCACTGTTGCACCATTCATAAGGGGAACACGCATGCGCCATAAGGCCACGTGCCTATGCGCTCACGCGTCACACAGCTAGCTCCAAGGCCACCATGCCTTCTCACTAGCCAAATGCCCATTTCTAATGGCCGTCGTGCCTGCTTGATGGCACGCTGAGTAATGACGCCGTGGCACAATGCTCGAGGGGCAAATCCGGGGCGGACCATGGGGTGCATCTGTTGTTGGTGTGCCAGCGGCGGATTTAGGTCTATGATCTCGATACGGCGCCGAGCAGCTGGCCCCGATCGAGCCCCATTGAAATGGTTGGAGGATGAGGACGACCCTGGTGTCCCTGCCATTGTTGTACATTTGATAAACACATCTAAAACATCAAAATGTTACGTAAGAGAAGAAATGGAATTTTACAAAAAGTCAATTTAACTTGCATACATAGAAAACCAAAATCGATAGAACTACAATAACTACAGCTGCAAACTTTCCACAAGTAAAAACTACATGCACACTAGTGTCCTATCCACTACTCTATCAATGACTTGTGATCTGGTGTCTCTCCCATTACTGCACATTTTATACAGACATGTAACATATGAAAATGTTGAGAAAGATGATATTGATATTTATGAAGAAATCACAATGACTGACATACATAAATAACCAAAGTAGATATGAGGATGACAATAACTGCACGTGCAAACATTTCACACATACAATCTACATGCACACCAACATATGGGGCCTTATCTACCACTTTATCCATGAGTTGTGCTTGTTGGGTTATTGGAGGTACATGGTGATATCTAGGTGGGTTATATGAGGGTTCATTTAGGTGTTAGAGTAACACATTCAATGTTTCGTCGTACGAATGACAGGAGCGATGACGAGCCCCAGAAAAACAGGTAACTTCCCTCGAGCAATCCTCCCAGGTTCGATATATACCCGATCTTTTACCAACGAAGACGACGTAATATTTACTCATAACTACAAAATATGTCAATTGGTTAGTGAGTGAAAGAGTGTGAAGTGGCTCATTTAATGGTATCAAGATAAGTGTTTACAAAAAACCCATATAACCAACTATACATTTAATATGTCAACATGATTGCTTGTCCAACATAGTGTTTGCTATATCATCACGGAATGCGCTCATTCATTCGCGATTTGTTGGGGTTTGATTGCAAAGTATGTCAGGGTCTATATGTTCTGAGTCATCAGAGAGCTCTATTATACGGTCCTCTGGACATTCTTGGAAGAAACGATCCTGTGGATCGTATAATTTTATAAAATTGCATAGAACACAACATGCGATGACTATTCTCACTTGTCTTTGAATTGGGAACCTCTTTGAATTGGGAACCTTGTGGCTGTTTTCAATATTGGAAACCGTTTCAATACCCCATATGTTCTCTCAACCACATTACGTAAGGACACATGTCGCTTGTTAAAAAGTTCTTGTGGAGTCGATGGGGGATTCGAGGTATTGAATTCTTTAATATGGCAGTGAACCCCCCGATAGGGAGCTAGAAAGTCCCACATGTTGGAATAACCCCCATCCACAAGGTAATACTTGTTCAGTGGCACTTGAAGTCGGTTTTGTGGCCTAAAGAGAGCACTAGCTAGAACTTTCGAGTCCGGGCTAAACCACTCCCATCTAGGGAGTACGTATTGGAATAACATGTCGAACGATACGACGCACAAAACATTCTGTGATGTCGCTTTGTGACGGTTACGATATCGTTGTGTGTCCCGTTTGCGAACAGTCACGTCAACGTGTGTACCATCAAGAGCTCCTACAACACCCTTGAACCATTTGTAGAACCATGGTCGGTTGGTAATCTTCAGGGAAAAAGTAGTAGTGGCATGTTTCACAAAATCCCCATGCAACTGTAATATAGCGTCAAGTACGCTATTAAAACATAGGCTAATGGTTGAGCCCGAACGCTGGAATCTATCTTGGACGATTTTATTCTTTTGGTTTTGGGTTATAGTGTACATGAATGTAGTAATTGTCTCCTCCACCTTAATCCACTGTGAGTCCTCCAACAGACCCCTCGCCCTAAGGTCGTCACATAAACTTCTGAATGCAGGCTAATAGTCGAGCACAAGGATCAAAATATCACTTTTTCGATACGTATCGTCCAGCCCCAAAACCGATATATATCTGACGATGCGTATCAGTTTCAGACGATGCTGTCAGATTTTTTGCCAAAAAAAAAAAAAACATGAAAATCGATAATTTGAACGATACGGACGATACATTGAACGATACAGACGATACATTGAACGATAATTTGACTATTTTTTCAGGGGGGGATAAATACCCAAATTATCATATCGTTCACATCCTAAACCGATACGTAGCGGTATCGGACGATATTTTGATCCATGGTTGAGCCCAAACGTTGGAATCTATCTTGGACGGTTTTATTCTTTTGATTTTGGGCTATAATGTACATGAATATAGCAATCGCCTCCTCCACCTTAATCCTCTGTGGTCCTCCAACAGACCCCTCGCCCTAAGGTCATCACAAAACTTCTGAATGCAGGCATACGCATTCGAAAGAGTTCATATGCAATATATGGATGCCCGCGAAGGGTTTTCTGAACGTATAAGGGACCAGTGAGAATCGATGTGTGACGTCATCGCCTTTCTGGAAGTAGTGTTAAAATGTAGGCAATGGCGGTAAGAACGAAGCCCACTGTACACATCGCAATCAATTCATCATCAGAGACGAAGGGGGTGCCATTATACCTATGTGACAAAACCCATTGAGTTTAATAACAGTAAAATTTTTACATAACCCGCATATTTATATGGTCAACGAATGTTACAACATGGGACATCATTAGGCCTATGGAGGTGGCCATGGCCTTCCAGTTAAGGCGAAGAGGTAGGATTGACGATGCTCTGGGCGCAACGCAATCATTATCTCTTCCATTCGAGAACTGGTCTGCTCAACTCTAACAAGGAGCGTCGTAAACATAGAGTTTTCAATAAAGTGGTTTGCTCTCATTTCTTGTTAAAATTCCAAAAATTGTTCATGATGGCTACAAGGTGGTTCAGGGACAACCTGCTTAGCGATGTTAGCAAGAGTTGTTTGAAATCCGGCCAACTGCTCAATAAGGCCATCAGGGAAGTCTACACTCTTTCATTTCCTTCCAGACCCACTTGTACTCGAGTTTCGAGTAGGGTGGGTTCGAGTTGTCAGGTTTAGACCACTCTCCGTAGTTAAGGAAGACTCCGCATTTGTAGGTCCCTCTAGTTCGGGGAACTCCTCATTTTCAAATATTGGGTGGTACGAGTCCCCACTACCCTCATCGCCAAGAGGAATAGCACGCTATTCGACAGAGGATCGACGATCCCCGGGGTGGAACTCCTCAGCCCCGATGTATGCATTGTTTCCAAATAGAAGGCAAAGCAGTGCATAGTTTTGCACCTTCCTGCCCTGATAATTTGCAGCCCAACTAAATCCCTTAAGTCATGTATGTTAGGTTAAGTGACATGTTCATCATATATACGATTATTTAACTATTGTTACGAGGTTAAAGCTCGCAGTTGCTAACCGGCCTATTGGAGAAATTGTCCCATATATCAGGCTCCGCAATGACCATTTTGTTGTGCTCGTCCCAACCAAAATCACTAGTATCAAGGATTGCCTTCATCCTACAGTAATTATTCCTCACTGTCACATTTTTTTGCCACGAACCGTTAGCTAATTTCTGGCGTAGATGGTATTGGTCGACAAGCGTTTCGATATAGGCCTTGTCTTGTTTCTCAGTCCATGTGAAATTTCTTGAGAGACCATCCTTATCGCGGGTAACACCTTTGCCCTTACGGCTAGTTATAACTGATGTTGTCCTAAAAATGGATATAGTTTTAGAGCAGATCGATAAACTAGGCTTGCCCCGATATTTGGTGGTCCACACACGATCATATAGGCTCGTCGTAAAATAAAAATGTCCAATGAAAGCATGGACTGATGTTGTATAAAACAGCATGCACCAAACACATAAATTTATCAGATTCAGTGTTAGTAATCGGTCCATGCTTTCAATAGCATGTTTGAATTCTACCACTCTTCCTATTATATTTACATTATCAAATACTAAATGAGTTCAGCCATATCGCCAAGAGGCTGATCCTACCTGCTGGAAAGTGGTTGAAAGATATGAAGTTAAAAAGATGCTCCTTGCTGACTACTAGCCTACAACAGAAATTAAATTTGCTTCGGCCCATAATAAATCAATGTATACAAATAACATGTGTTACAGTTTAATGGTAGTTAAAATCAGTAACTACAAGGTACATTTATACAGCAACATCTATTACATCCCCAAGAAATTAGTTATACAGCAGCACTATGCTAGTTGTTGTGTTCACGCCAGTTATATGGCAGTTTTAAGGAACCTCAAGATCTCTGTTTTCAAAAACTTTGCAAATGGTTCCCTGTGCTAACTGCCATATAACAGTGGACCACTTATATGTAGTTTCCCAATGATTCTCAAGTTCACTATGGGCAATTACCATATAAACATTGGCAGCACATAAACAGACTATTCTTTATATAACTGAGCACCAAATATTTAATTGCTCTTATTAAGTGGGCATCTACTGATCAGCCATAGATAGAAGCGTTAAAGTAGGGATATAAATCTAGCTCTTCTGTAGGATAAAAGTAAATAGGTGGAGGCCAACATAAATATCAGATTAAGTATCTAGCTCAATTGAAACTAGCTCAATTGAACCAGTACATCAAGGTGAATGAAACTTGCTGTAAAACTGTAATATATATAGCAAAAAACATATAATTTTTAGTACTTGTAGCTGTAATATGAGTAATATTTCATAAAATACTTGGCAACTAGCTGAAGTGAACCAGTTAGCACCAGTTATATGATCCTATCTATGGCAGAGTATCCAGTTTGCACCAGTTATATGACAGAAACTAATATAGATAGCAAAAGTTATATGGATCATTCAGTATAGACAAAAACATATAATTTTTAGTACTTGTAGCTGTAATATGAGTAATATTTCATAAAATACTTGGCAACTAGCTGAAGTGAACCAGTTAGCACCAGTTATATGATCCTATATATGGCAGAGTATCCAGTTTGCACCAGTTATATATGACAGAACCTAATATGGATAGCAAAAGTCATATGGATCATTCAGTATAGACAAAAACTATCTTCTTCTTCTTCTTCTTCTTCTTCTTCTTCTACTTCTTCTTCTTCTTACTCGACAAATTCGGTCGAGTTTTCAAGTCGACTCAACGAGTCGACTGAGTTGAAGCCCAAATCGAGTCTATAGACGAGTCGACTCGAAACTGGGTCGAGTCGAGTCAACTAACCCGAGTTTCAAGTCGACTCGTCGAGCTGTAAAACCATGGTCAAAACAACATCTCCCAGGTTCTAAAAACCTCAGATGCTGTCAAAACCTCAGCTAACTGTGAGAATGTCAAAACCACATAAACCTCAGATGCTGTCAAAACCATACAAGATTAATTTTAAAAACCATCCAAACCTCTTATGCTGTCAAAACCTTACAAAATTAGTTTTAAAAACCATCCAAACCTCTGATGTTGTTAAAACCATCGACAATCATATAAACCCAAGCAGCTAAAATAGGAACTTTGAAGGGATCATATTATAAGTGTATATTAAAATATCAAGTCAATGGTGTTGCTCAAGGACTATACCTCACTTGTTGGAGGAGATTCTGGCCACAATCATAACTATGGTTCTTACTTGAATTGGCCTAATTCAACCTACTCTATTAACCATCAATCTAAAAGCATGCACAACTGACAAAACTTTATATATATATATATATATATATATATATATATATATATATATATATATATATATATATATATATATATATACACACACACACACACACACATATGCAAACTGAACCAGTTTCAAGACCAAACTGATTGTATTAAAATAACTTTAATACTTCTACTGATTGTAGGAAACAGATATTTAATTTTTCCTATTGTAGTGCTCATCAGGCCTCAAGCACCCACTCATAGGGAATACATCCCAGATGTTCACAGACTTATCTATTTAATACATACCTTCTGAGGAGTGCATTTGCCAGTAGCAACAACAACATCAGCAAAATTCCCAATTTAACAACATGGTATGCAACAAACACAAAAGCATCAGTTAGTGTTAGTGTGCCCCAAAAATTCAGAAAAACATAACCAACAACATGTATCATTTCTGGCCCAAGCAGTACACTTTAAGCAAAGCAAAACAGATAGGGGGGAGGCCAAAACAGTACCACTACAGAACTAACTCACCTCTTCCTTGGCCGATTCTGTGCAAGTGGTGATAGAGAAGCACAAGAACACCTAATTTATAGAGCTGGAGAGTTGGCAAGTATAAGATTGAATAAAATCTCCCAATTATTCCCAAGTCAAGGCCACTTTAATGTCTACCTACCTCTCAGCAGGGCTATTCCTAGCAAGTACGTGAGTTTAAAAGCATTGCCCAACAGATTTTATGGATCATCTACACTGTAGCCCATATGAAGATGGTCTTTTCTCAAGGCCTTGGAAGACAACACAAACCCAGGTGTTGTGCAAGGGCTGCAGTGTGCTGTCTCTTCAAACACAGGCCAGGTAGTACACATTCTCTTTAACAGATGTAAGTACGTAACATACACCTGGCTGCATTTGACCATGTTTAAGGTGCTCGCGACACCTCTGATCTGTTATGTTAATTGTATATAACTACCAGTGGACTAACCTTCAGCAAACACACATTTTCAACTAAATTAATATTGGTTATTGATTTAACATAAACATTGATTATTTTCTGAGTTCCTTTTGGACATTTCAACATAAAACTAATTACTAAATTAAACTAATTAGATGATTGATTCAAATGCCTCCTGGGAAACAATTGTGGGAACATCCTATAAACATATTTAAAACTAAATAGCCTCATAAAGCCTCCTCACCTCAGACTTCCTTCTAAACTCATTATTTAACATATTAATTAATGACCAAATATTTGAGTAAAAGATCACATAAAGGCTCAGACCGTCTCAGATTTTGAAACAAATAATCTCTATATTTTAATTAGGTCAGTTCTTAAAATATATGTTTCATATGAAGATCTTAATCACGGATTTAAGAAACGGGTAAAAAATAGTTTTTAATTATCACTAATGGTTGTAATTAAATCAAAACATAGACAAGCTTACAAGTCTGTTGTAACTCACTCCATGGATTAATAATGAATAATCCATCACTTAATTACTGATTAATAGATTAGCAGTAATATTTCTCTAACTTAATCCATCAACAGAAGGGTGAGATCATCATTCATTTATCAATTTTTCATAATGCAAAATGCTAGGCCTTTCTATTACAACTATACAGATAACAGAGAGAAATATTCAGCGCTCATCTAAGGCGAGAGGCTTATTCAGCGCTCATCTGAGGTGATGTATACACAAGATTCCTCTAAACTAGCTCAGATTCTGAGACTTTCCGAGCCAAATCCTCCGACGAAGGGTTGTCGCTTTCACTTGGAAAGTCTCAGAAAGCTGCTCCCAACACAAACTCTCGAACGGCTGACTTAGGCCATGTTCGAATAGGGTCTCTTGGCGAGGAAACTGAGCACAGCTCGAAAAGTAGGCTTCTTTTGCAGATTCAAAAGCTTTCCTGCATTCGGCAATTCGAGTGGGCCCAATCAGAAAACGTTGTATTTCCGAGTTTGCTGCAGCTTTCCATTTCTAAGCAAAAAAGGCAGAAACGATCAGAAACTGAGGACAAGGGAGTATACTCCTATCTCAAATAGGTATCAGATCCCTTCTCCTCTGCAAGGGCTACTTCCAAGACGTCTATATTCAAAGTGTTTTAAAGATGTCCATTGTCCTCTTCCCAAATGAAAATAAGCAGAGCAGCTGGGTTACCTTTGATCCATGTTTAGAGAGAGAGAGAGAGAGAGAGAGAGAGAAAAGAAACAAAGAAAGAGAGATGCAGAAAGAGAGATGCAGGGAAGAAAATGAGATGAAATTTAAAAAAAAAGTGTAAAAATTAGAGTTCTAGCAGGGTTTGGTTAGGGTTATAGATTAAACCTCTGTGTCGAGATCGGATGAAGAGCGAGAAGAGATTGTAGGTGACGAAGGCAGGAAATCGTGTATTCCTACAAATATTTAGAGAGAGAGAAAAGAAAGAGAGATGCAAGGAAGAAAATGAGATGAAATTTTTAAAAAAAAGTGTAAAAATTAGGGTTTTAATAGGGTTTGGTTAGCGTTTATAGATTATACCTCTGTGTCGAGACTGGATGAAGAGGGAGAAGAGATTGTGGTCGTAGGAAGGAAATCGTGCATTCCTGCAATGCTTAGAGAGAGAGAGAGAGAAAAAAAAAAAAAAAAAAAAACAAAGCATAGATTGCATACAGATTTTGAGTTTATAGTGAATTAGGGGATTATACTATGTAGGGAGCTAGTGGGTAAGATCATGGGTCAAAAAGTTCAAAGAACTAAACAAAAGCAAAATTTCAAAAATAGGAACTAAGAATCTATATTACATGAGAAAAGAAAATGTCAAAAGTAGTGACTTAGATCTCAAAGTTCTTCATTTAACCTCACACATTATGGAATACAATTTTTAATTTGAACTAGAAAATCATTGCCATGCTTTTACGTGCAGATTTTCGTATAATGACTACACTTTTTATTATTTAATGCTTTCAACAAACTAGAAGATGCATTGAACCAATGGTTCTTCCGTTAGACTAATTAAAATAGGTCGAGGCTTTAGAATTTATCAACCTCTTTGTAAATGATGGTGATCAATTATGTCGGAAACAACACATCACAATCAACTACAAATTATAGAAAGTAAGAGAAAATAGTAGAGCAACACAACTAGAACACCTTTCATTGCCCAAAGGCAAAAATTGCTCATCTACTACATTAATCAAATTTTAAACAAAACTCCAATAAAAATAAGTGACTATAGGGAAAACCAAGTACAAGGAATTCAACTGAGAACTAAAGAACTGAAAAGGGACTAAAAGGTTAAAGACGAGATGTCGTAGCTCAATGTCATAACCACAAGTGATGACTCCTTAGATCTTCAGATTTTAATCTTTAAATCGGCATGGCAAAAGGACAGAAAGTATGGAAATGAAGGTTTAAGTATAAAGGCTTTGAAAGTATTATGAGTGTATCTCTAGCAAAGATTATTCAAGGTTTAAAATTCAACTTTTTTGCTTGAGGTAAGGGGCTCAATTTATGGATAATTGAAGAGCGAGAGTGCAATTAGATACTTGATAAATGTCAAGCCTCCATTGACTCATCAAATAAAAACGAAGATTATGTTTTCTCTAACAGAAGCTCTATTCGATCTATGGCAAGTGGCACTCATCTACAAGAATTCCTAGAAGAAAGGTTTGACATAGAGAGAGTTTCACAAAAGGATAGGTTGAAAGGTGAAATAATTATTGTAGAGTTTTCTCAAAGAGAAGCACCCACCCTTGGTTTTGTGACAAGTATCACCCATAAAAGAACTTCTAAGAGGGAAGTAGGATATCTAGGGAATTTAATGAAAAGGATGGGTTGAAAGTTAAAATACCTATTCAGGAGTTTTCTAAAAAGGTTGATTGGAAAAATTATGGAAGCTTGCTGGAAATGAAATGATTTCAATTTCTTGTTTGAGTGATTTCCAGCACTTGGATAGCTTATTTATCAAATTGGAAATATCCCTGTGAAATCACTTTCCAGTGGTGACTATACATATGAAAAGCCTCATAGTCACAAAGTCAAGAGCCGGCAATAAATCGGCAAGAGTCTAAGTAGGGAAATATTATAAAAAATTGGTCAAAGTAAAAAAAAATCAGGGTAAATAAAAACAAAATTCAAAAAATACAAAAAGGATATCATAATATATTCAAGTTAAAACTAATGGTTGTTTTAATGAAGAAAATTGTATAAAAGAGGAAAAACCTAAAGGTTTTTTTTTTAACAAATTGACAGAATAGCAAAAAATTTGATGGTTTTTTTCCCCTTATACTTAAAGGGTAAAAAATGAAAAAAATTAGGACTACATCACAAACATCGCCAATTAATCGGCTGAATCGCAACTTGGCTAATTAACCGGCGATAAAGTCAGGATGACTGCAAGATGTCGACTTTTTTCAATTTTTGGAAAAAGTCGGAGTCTTTTGTGCATGGATCAAAATATTGTCCGATACCGATACATATCGGTTTTGGACCATAACGATACGGTAAAATGGGTTTTTACCGCCACCCCTTAAAAAACAATCAAATTATCGTTCAATGTATCGTCCATATCGTCCGTATCATTCAATGCATCGTTCGTATCGTTCAGTGTATCGTCCGATAATTTCAAATTATCGGTTTTGATGTTTTTTTTTTTTTTTGAGAAAAAACCGGAAAATATCGTCCAGAACCGATACGTATCGGTTTTGGGGCTGGACGATACGTATCGAAAAACCGAGATTTTGATCCTTGCTTTTGTGACTATGAAATGCCTATACTTATTAGAAGTATGCTATGTATGCTAAATAGATATTTTTTGTTGCGCTAACTATGAAAAAGATCACAGGAATCAATTTCGTTGTAAACTTACATGAATAAGAAAATGTTATTAGAAACATTAGGTGAATATAAAGCAAAATACCTCAATTTTTTTCCCAATACCACCCATTCCCAGAGCTTTAAATGCATAAAGCAGACATAAAACCTGCAATTAAAGATAACTTTATTAGTAGGGTCCAATAAAAGATATCATAGCTTCTACAATTAGAAATACCATGCCAACATCTTTAATTAACCATTATACTAACTACAATTTAAATTTCTAAAATTACACTATTGAGGAAAAAACATATCAAATTACACTACAATAAATGTATTCAATTTTAATTTCTCAAGCATGAAAAATAACATATTTCAAATATAAGACACAAATTTAAATTTTTTATGAAAATTAGAATTAATGAGAAGTTTTTTTTCCCTCTACTTTTCTACTTGTTCAATAATAAATTACCTTATCTTTGTAAGTAGTAAGTTTCATTCAACAAGATGCAAAGCTATTAAAAAGTCAATTTCATTTTTTTGAAAAAATGAATATCACAAGTAGTTAAGATTTTTCAAAAAGAAAAGTTTTCTAAAAATTGAAATCCCTAATGAATATAGGCTCCAACTAGCTATCATGAATGCTCAAGAATTGGAAAACTTCTTGTCATTGCAGATCTAGTATATGCAGTCCTCTTTTATCATAACTTTATAATAGGTTGAGTGTAAAACGGTACACATTTTGGAGAAAATTCTTTTAACTAGTATATAACCATTCGTGCACCATAATCCAAATCATTTGTTAACCATTTTTCCAACAACCCTTATATGGGAGATTTGTATAAAAAATGGTAAGTTCTCATAAATGTGTAAAAGTCCATTGTATGAGTAAGAAATGTCAGATGGGCTATTCATGAGTCTTCAACAAAAAACATTTCTTATGTGTGCTCTATGTTGAACATAGATCATAGCCCTCAAATATATCTTCTATGTAGCCATGGTAAATTTTATGAGCCTCCCATAATAGCGTATATATCACCACATACACTATTTGATGAATTAGACCTTGAAGGGCCTTGAAGCATGTAACTTACCTTTTGATGAGATAATTTCCCAAAAGCCTTCACAAAATTAAATAAGTTGTGATTTTAAAATGCAAAAGGTTCTCGTATGTCTAAAAGCCTGATGCAGAGCCTTAAGGGAGGGAAAGATCCATGGCTGAGCAGTCATTAAAAGGGCTGTTCTAGAGCTGCGATGGGTTCAGAAACCGGGACAAAAAACAGGGCAGGAACAGGTTCAGAAAAGAGGACAAAACTAGAGTTTAATGATGGCCCACAGTGACCACTTTTAATATCTTTCACGATCATACCCTATTGTTTTTAAATTTTTTTTTATAGATAAGCTGGGACTCCAACCTGTGACGTTGAGGTTGCTATATTGTCAACGTACCATTGTGCTAAAGGCCTAAGCCCCGAAGCATGGATCAAAATATCGCCCGATACCGATACGTATCGTCCGATATGTATCGGTTTTGAACCTCACCGATACGGTACATTCAAGGTACCGTATCGGTGCCTCCCATACAAAAACCCAAAATACCGGACGATACATACCAATGTGTCGTCCGGTAGTATCGATTTTGGAGTTGGACGATATGTATCGGTTTTCCGATTTTTTGACCCATGCCCTGAAGAACCTATTGTTCTTTCCTTCCAAATGACCCACCTAACTGCCATAGCCATAATATGCCAAAAATCTCCCTTTCTACCTTCAAACATAATACCATCCCACATCAACATCAGACTTCCACAATCTTTAGGGAAAGTAATGCAAACTTCAACGATAGAAAGTTTGACCATTTTTAGCAGGAGCACCACTCTTGGTGGAAGGTTTAGGACTTTATACATACTCACTTATAAATTAATTGTAGATGCTAAAAGTAGTTGGTATATGATAACTACAAACTAAATGGGAAACCATAGGAAGTTAGCATTTTAGCATAAAGAGATTGAAAGTGAATGGATCGGTTGTCTACATGGGTTAAAAAATCGGAAAACCGATACGTATCGTCCAGCTCCAAAACCGATACGTACCGGACGATACGTATCAGTTTCGGACGATACATTGGCATGTATCGTCAGGCATTTTGGGTTTTTGTATGGGAGGCACCGATATGGTACCTTGAATGTACCGTATCGTATCGGTGAGGTCCAAAACCGATACGTATCTGTATCAAACGATATTTTGATCCATGGTTGTCTAATACCAACTCACATGCTTCTAAAACCTATCATTGTGATAGATTTTGATCAGCAAACCATATGCAATGACTACAATATAGAAAATTTGAGATGTATATAAACACTAGTTATTTGATGGCCTTTATGTAGTTTTTAGGTCAAAATGATTTTCAGTTAGGGGTGCAAACAGGTCGGTTTGGATCATGTTGGGGTCAACTCAAACCCGACCTGTTACCCTTAACCCTCAACTTGAACCCACTGACCTGCCACCCTTAAAACCTCAACCCAAACCCAACCAAACCTGATGAGACCCAACCCAATTAAATGATCTAGCTAAAACCAATCTTACTTGGTTTATTTAGTTCAGATTCGGGCTCGTGGTTTGAGGTGAGCTAACCGGGTAGGCTTGTCATTGTTAGGCTAACTGGGTAGGTTTGCCATTGTTGAGCTAACCAGGTTGGATACTTATTTTTAATATGTTTTGATTGTATGTTTTTTATTTGCGAATTTTTCCCCATTTTTTCATTTTTTTTTTGTTAATTTCCATTTTTGAACAATTCCTGGTTTGAGAATTTTTATCCGATTTTATTGATATTTTTGCTGAAATTATCCTGAATTACAAAATTTTGGCCTCGCCGATTAATTCTTGAATCCCTACCTCGTGACTATCGATATTCAATATTATATCGTTGAATGATTTAATGAAAATCCCCCATTTTATTCTTTTTTATGCTTTTCTTTTCTGATAATGGTTAGATGATTTTGGAACTTTTTTTAACCTCTCTTGCAACTTCATGCACTTAACCTGGCACCCACAAGTAAATTTTTAAGAAACTTAGGTAAATGTTATTATAAATAATATCGCATTGCATAAAAAACCTATATTTGAATCATGGTATCAAAGATTGGATGATATCGTCGATCGTTTTCTGGAATATCGATATCGTCGATACTGATACTAGAACCAGTATCAGTGATATCGGCCGATACTAGGTAGTATCAGCTACCAAACATGTGCTAGCATCCAATCTAACATCTCTAATAAATAATAACAAAACATCTTATTTTATCAAATTAACAATTTAATATCGTACCAAGAGAAACTAAAAACCAAGCATGTCAACCTATCAAAAAGCGTAACCATCTTAGTATGCATATACAGATTTAATCATATCTCATCCACAAACTTTCAAAATTAACGTAGTAGTAGTTGTTTAAAAACTAATTGCTGATTGTAAATTCAAAATCAACCAAAAGGCGCATACCCATCAACCAAAAGAAATACCTATTTTAGAAATTAACATGAGAGCACATGTTCAAAACTCATAGGATCATAAATAAGACATATACCCTAGGAAGCACCGATACGCCCAAAAGGTGCCGTACCCGTTACCGATATACCAGATAAGGATACAGGTGGGATAGGCGTGCATGGGTATGCCACGAGTTTACACATTTATAAAAAAATTGAGTGCGATACGCCGCCACCGATACGGATGAGATACGTCTCCGATACGGCCACGATACGGGAGGTTTTTTTTTTTTTTTTTTTTTTTTCAGAAATCATTTTGCAAGAAATACTTTAGGGTTGCATTTTAGGCCTTTTGATCGGTGCTTCCAAGGAGTCGGGCCCAATTTTAGGGTTGCAAAAGGGAGTGAAAAAAATAAAATAGAAGGAAGAAGAAAGAAGCACTTACCTCTCACGAATACCTTTTTAACAGTTCGTCTCCAAATTTTTTTTTTTTTTCTTTCGATTGGCTTAGTTTAGACCGACATATTTGGTGTTTATATGATCTACACGATCATATATTATTTTGAAAACAAAATGCTCCAAGAAATTATAAAACCCTTTTATTTTAAATTTGATGGTATTAGATCATTTAAACAAAAGACCCCAAGAAATTATAAAACTCTTTTATTCTAAAGGATTTGACTCCGGTGACCTTCATTTACACGCGAAAAAAGGTTTTCAAATGATCCTAAATTATCAATGATTTAAAATGTGGGTAATATATACGGTTAGAGGATTTAATCTATTGATTTCAGTCATGATGAACGAAAAAAAAATTTTAGAGAGATTTAAGCGTACTGATTTGTGGATCTAGCATCAACTATTATTTTTAATTTAATGATTGATATTAAAGACCCGTAATCAATTATTTAAGATGGGCCTTAAATGTAAAATTAGTTTAAGATGGGTGATACTTTTAAAAATTGAAACCCATAATTTTTAATAGACCGACTCTCCTAATTATCATTGGTGTTTAAATAATCTTACATCATCAATAACTTAAGATGTGAGTGATATGAACCACCAAAGTGACAAATCATATATTAAAGTGCAACATGCCTAAATTTCCACAAGGCAATGTAGAGAGATTTAAGCCATCCTTGGCATCATAGTAAGATTTAAGTCATTCGATTTGAACTTTAATATCAACCATATTATATATATATATATATATATATATATATATATATATATATATATATATATATATATATATATATATATATATATATTATATTATTCTTAAATATAAAAATTAATAAAACAACACACAAAATAATAATTCAAGAGATTAATATCAGCCATTAATATTGAAAATAATGATTGATATTATAGTTTATAAATCGAATGACTTAAATCTTACTATGATGCCAAGGATGGCTTAAATCTCCCTACATTGCCTTGTGGAAATTTAGGCATGTTGCACTTTAATATATGATTTGTCACTTTGGTGGTTCATATCACCCACATCTTAAGTTATTGATGGTGTAAGATCATTTAAATCGAATGACTTAAGTATCGGTGATGCACCAATTTGTTACACACTATGTTGCACTGTAGTTTGCGACCCAACGAAATAAACACACAGAATCACTCTCGCAAGCACACGAATTTCAAAGACACAAATATAGGATTTGAGATTTGCAAGTACTTGAAACCCTTCATTTTGCCTCTGTTTATAATGTTCAATGCACCCTTTCAAGGGTGATTGTGTATGTTGGTTCTTTGGAATCGAAAGCCCTGATCGATTCGATCAACAGGTGCAAGGATCCAACATTACACACCGAACTGTTACATAATTTGGTTAATCAACAGTCAGTAATGACTATGTCCGAATCGTTTTCATGATCAATCGGATATGAACGGTCGAAAACAGTCTAATGCACATATGCGATGCATACTTGTGAAGGCAATTTACGTCAGGTCAATAAGTCAACCGATTAGACTATCCTAGATCAAATAAAAAAGACTTCTCAAGATAATACGCACATGTGAAATATACCTTAAAAGCATCAAATGCATCATTCGTTGCTATGAGCAATATTTTCACCTTCAAGCCAAATAATATAAAAGGTAAAATTCTATATATATGGTAGGAAACTTTCTTATAAATTAGAGAAGTGAGACTAACTTTTTACAACACTTTCCAAGTTTTGGTGGGAATAGTTTTCCTCCAATCAATGATCAAAATTTTGACCGAAATTTCAGCCGATAATTTCAATCTCATACAAAATTTGACCGAAATTTTGGTTCAAATTATCGTTTTGGTGAGAACCGAAACCAATAATCTTGATCGAAATTTCGGTCATTTCAGCCGAAATTTTGATCCTTGCCTCTAATACTTTTCAAATTTCAAATTACTTTTGGATAGAAGAATATCAATTCAAATATTGGCAAAAGTATATTTTCCACATGAAACTATTAAATGAGAGAATCATTTAAAGTTAAGCTGAAGACTTTAATCAACGTAATAAATAATAAATAAATATTATTAATTTTAAATTAATAATAAATATTTATTTTATTAGATATCCAACAATTAAGCCCCTTCAAAGTATTAAACAAAAAAATCGCTTTGAGATATGCCATGATATGGGTCACATATTATCCATCAGTTTGTGAGCACTTTTTTTGGACTAACTGGCTGTGTGACGATGAGCTCCCATCGATCGTTCAACAGTTGTTCGATTGATTGGGACCAAGATTGAAGTGTCTCTTCATTTCTTTTGTAGATTAAACAAGGATAAAGATTTTCGTTGGCAGAAAGAGGATGGGTTGGTTATGCTCTTAAACTTGCTTGATGTTGCAGATGGCAATGAAGCAGAGGAAAGCCAGAAGGCCCATATCAGCTAAAGAAAGCAATGGAGTTTGTTGAAGCAGAGATACTGAGAAGGATGAGACACGTGAATTTATTGGTTGTAAGGCTCTCTTTGATAAATTGGAAATGTCAAACTATTGGTAGAAAAGAACGTTAGTTTCTTATGTACCCTTCCCCTGCAGTAGCCAAGAATGCCGCGGTAAAACACTGAATTGACGCCGATTGAAAGCCGAAACTGAAAATATTTAAAAAACAATAGGTACATACCTTAAAAATAATAATAATATTTTAAATAAATAATTTACATTTTTTCAAAATTTTTAATTTTTTCAGAGTTTTTTGAAATATATATATATATATATATATATATATATATATATATATATGGGAGCCAGTTAGGTCCTCCAATGGAGGACGGTGACCGTCCTCCAAGACCCACGTGGAGCACAAGTGGACAGTTTAGATCAATATTTAAAAAAAAATTTGAATTTTTTTTTTTAAATCCACATGTTAAAGTTTGACGATTTTCATTGGTCCATATTTCACGATTCAAAATATACGCGGTGGAGATGAGTGTTTAATTTTTTATTTTTTCAAAGATGATCTAAGCAATGCACCGAAGGTCCACGTGGCACCTAAAATGTATTTTGGGTGTCACATAGAGCTCCATATAAAAAGTTGGAGGACGGAAGCCTTTTCCTATATATATATATATATATCAGCGATATATTCAATGTATGGGCGTGCATGCTAGTATGTATCGTCCAGGAGGCTTGGAAGATACGTTCCGAATTTCCGAGATTTTGACCCCTGGTAGCCATGCATCTAAGGTTTTGTTAGATTAATAGGAGCTCATCATCACTCAGCCAATTACCCAAAAAAATGAGGGTGTTATTAAAATTAGCCAGTGAGCTTCCGTTAATCCTTTCCCTTTTAAGAATAAAAAAGGATATTGAATATTGTCAAAGGATGAAAAGAGACTCATAAATAGATGTGACTTAACGAATAAGCAAAAAATTGGCCACTAATGAACTTAGGCCGAGACTGGGGCGTAGGGAAGGGCAGAGTCTAGTTAAAATCTTGGAATTGTTCTTAGGCGAGTGACTTTCAGTAATCATAAGGAATTTCATACCTTAGAATTTCATAAGGATTCTGGATTTTTTTTTTTAAACCTGCTACTAGGTTTAGTTAGAACTTCATGTGACTCACTAATCAAACATCATAAAAAAGAAAACCCAATATTACTGCGTTGTATATTTCATTAAAATGGTAATAATAATCGTAGCAACAGATAAGAAATGAGAGGTTATAAAATTTTCACAAGAATCTTTAAAACAAAAGTAATTTATTAACTTGAATTTTTTCACTGCAAAGGGGAGTAGGTAACCTTCTCTTTACTGGGAGTTGTTGGAGAAGAATGCTATATGTCATTTTTATAAACTAAAATTGAAGCTGATTTGGCTTTGATGGCTTGCAAATGATATAAGAGGTGATTTAGAGAAAGTTTAATAACCTGCAATAATAGGTTAGAGTAGGCTTAATGGCCAACAATAATAGGTCGGAGAGGGTTTAATGGCTTCTCAAAGGAGAGGCTTCACTTTAATCGTGCATTGAAGAGGGATGAAAAAGGTTTTAAAGAAACGATGTAGAAACGTGAATTGGCCCCTGAAACGCGTTTTAATAGCCAATGCGTACAAATTGTGATCATATGATTAACTATAGGGAACCACTTTTCCCGCCTACACAACTACTGAAGGTGCCTAGACTGCAAACCCTTTGGTTGATCGCGTTGAATCCATTGATAGACATTGATTTTCATCCCAATCTTCCACTCCCTTGTCCTTCACACTATCATACCTTCAATTTTGTATCCTATATGGCAAATATTTTAAAAAGTTATCCTAAGTCCTCGTTAAGGTGTTTCTAAGTTTTTCCCCAAAAAGCTCAGATTTCTGACAAGTCAGAATTCTGCAGATTCATGAACAACTCAGATTTTTTATTTTTCTCATATCAGATGTATTCTTTTAGGCCTCAGAAAGGCTCTGATTCTTGTCTTTTCCCATAAATGATCAATTTCTTGTGTTCTTTTATTTTTTTCAGAAACACACAATTAAGTGGAGGGACATTGTGTGACCGCATGAATGATCGTAGTGCATTGAATATCATGCCTTACATATTATAAACTAATTTTTGGCCGATGTACGATTCATGAGGGATTTAAAACATTTGTCAATCTAATTATTCTAAATTGATTTCTAGAGCTCTACTACTCGGTCTCCTATCATAATAACATTATAAAGTCACTTGTACAAAGAATGAAACTACATTCAAAAGTGGCTTAATTGAAAACTCATATTTAGTTAAGTAGATGGACATTGTATGGCCGTTCGAATGATTGCAATGCATCGCCTACATTCACGTATTTACGAGTAACTAACTTTTTTTCTTCTGATTTTCGATCCACGAGGAGAATGAACACATTGAGCAACTTGATTATTAAATTATGATTATCCAACACCGTATGAACATAATCATGGGCATACATAAAAAATGAATATAATCATGGGACCATTGCAAATACTCAAACTTTGAATCCATGTGGCACACATCCACAAAATAAGCACGATCATGGGCATGCATCAAACATAATTCTTGGATTACTTTTCAGGAGGTTTGCCATATTTAAAAAAAAAAAAATAATCTTCTGATGGTTTGGCCATGATCTCAAGATTGATTGCATCGAAGATCTAGACAAAAATGATCTCCACCATCTGATACAAAGCATCAATGATTTAAGCACGTAAAATCATGGGCTGGGAAGATTGCCATATTTCTTTTTTCTTTAAAAAAATAAATAAAAGAAATAAAAAATAAATGAAGGAGATAAAATACATATTACTAATGATTAAGATAAGAGTGTAAAGATTTAATAAGGATGGTGTTAAAACCAAACCACATTATGGTTCACCCATTTCACTTAAACAAAGGAAAAACCTGTTGATTGCTTCAAATCAGACGATACATATCGTTTTTTGTCCCAATCTTCCACACGATAGATATGGAGATCATAGGGCTACCATCCAACAGTCAGATGTTAATTCCATGTGGCACACATCCCAAAAAATGAATGTGATCCCATACCATCAAACATCGTTCACATACAATTTTGGGGATATGGGTCAAGTGAAAATCATCATCTGACCATTTGATAGTAGGCACATGATATCAAGAGCTATTATGAGAAAGATTTGGATACAAAGTGATCACCAACATTTGATTTGAAGTAGTCAACGATTTTTTCTTTGTTTAAGTAAGGTGGCTATAACAAACCATGATAGTGTTACATGTGTACTAACACCAACCTTTTAATAAGGAGAGAAAAAAGGGAGTCAATTTAAAGAGTTAGTCTACAATGGGCATCCACTCATCATGTGCATTAAAGCATTCCACACGTGTGACTAGTGATGTGCACGACCTTCCATGCATTGGAAGTCTATGTTCATCTCGAAGTCACACACACATGTATACTGCCATGTCCACCCATAATGGGAGGACACTCATTGTAGACTAACTCTATTTTGAATTCCCATTTATAATTGTTGGGATTTGGGAAGATAACTTTAAAGCTTTATTACTGAGTACTTCTCAAGAGGAGTATACATCAAAATTGTAACGACCCCGAAAATTAGAACACGAGCCTGACTGCTTTGATTCGCGTGCCCGGCACGGAAACCAAGGTTGATTCAAAAACTTTAGGGTTATATTAGTTTAAATAATGTGGCACTGTGGTGAGATGAGAACACGTGTGAAATTTCATCTAGATCCTAGATGTGTAGAGGGTAGGAGGAACACGTTGCGCAGAAGCAACTGTGTTCATGCTTCACGCCGGAACAGGCACCAAGGGCAAAACAGGAATTCTGTTTTTAGGGGATAGCTTATAGAAGAAGGAAGGGAGACAAAAGAGAGATTTTCATTCCTTCTTCTCCTTCATCCTCTTGCCCTAACTGGTCCATTAACTGAAGATCTGTGCTAAGAGAGTTTCCAAGAGGATTCTTGAGAGAGAAGAATAGGGTTAGCAAGAGAGAAGATGAGGGATTTATAAGCTAGAGTAGCTAGACCAAGGTGATTGAGTTACCTGGGGTTTGAGATTGGTGTGTGAGACCTTGATAACGGTGAAGAGCTTCTGGGATCCGGATCGAGGAAGAGCTCCGAGATCTAGGTTTGAAACCCTCTTTTCGGGTCATTGCCAGAACCCCAAGAAACCCACGAACAAGGTGAGTTGTGTGTGTTAAATAGGGTTAAATGAATAGCTTAAAGTGTGTATTTATGAGGTATTAATGGTGATTGAACAACCATTACAGGAGGGAGATCAAAAATGGATGGGAGGTGAACTCCATTAATGACAGCTTTTCTGTCATTGGTGATCGATCACCAAAGGGTGGTGATCGATCACTGAAGGTTGGTGATCGATCAATCTGTATAAGCCAGAAGCTGGGAAGTTCTTGCCCGAGTGGGTGATCGATCACCAAGGTGGTGATCGATCTACAAGGGAGTGGTGATCGATCACCAAGGTGGTGATCGATCTACAATGAGGTTGGTGATCGATCACCAAGGTGGTGATCGATCAATCTGTATAAGGAATTGATGTGGACAGAGGGGGAAGTTTTTGAAATTGCATAGGTGATGGATCACCAAGGTGGTGATCGATCTACAGGAGGGTTGTTGATCGATCACCAAGGTGGTGATCGATCTACAGGAGGGTTGGTGATCGATCACCAAGGTGGTGATCGATCTACAATGGGTGGTGATCGATCACTCACCCCTGTTTTTGCCTGTCTTGACTTCGTGACGTAGACACCCCGGATATTGTGCCGGATAGTTCTCTGACGTTCCTAACACTTAATGTACTGTGCATATGGTATAGGATAAACCACGACCGTCGTAAAAGCTTTGGATTTGCCTAGAAGATAAACTGATCTGAGGTAGGGGAAAATTTAACTTAAAGTGCATCTAAATTTAATTGCATGATATCTTAACATTGTATGCTATCTCTGATTTTCGAAAACATGCCTGCATATACATGAAACTCGATTCCGTATTCGATATACATTCGTGCATATGCTCTGATAATCTGCTCCGATAATCTAATTCATGAGGTAATAAGTATGTATTTGATTTGAGGTGTAATATTGAACGATCCCCACCAGGCTGGTATATCCGTTTCTTGCACAATGTGCAGTTGCTTGAAAATCCTCGGCAAACAATTGCACTCCATGTGTGAGGCATTGTTGCATTCCTGCAAAATTGTTCATTGAACGACGATTGGTTGGGGTTTCCTATCGGCACAAATCTGGCTACCACGTGATATATATATACACGGGAGTTACTTAAGTTAGAGATATGCATGATTTAAGTCATTTAAATATAATAAGCATAGCATTTTGCAAATTCTGAAGTTCTGTTTGCTATTACCAGTTATGCATTCTGATTTCCTGCATGTTTGAGCATCAATCCATACTCTGTTCAGTTTTGTTTCACGTATCGATTTAAGATATGTTCTGCAATCATGTTTAATAATTTAGATGTAAATTAATCGAACTTCTTCTACTGAGCTAGGATGTAGCTCACCCTGCTTTCTGAAATCTTTTAGGTTCTGAGGCTGCAGTGCCCGGCACCGAGAGTGACCCGGATTATCAGCCGGATCCCGAGGCCGAGGCGAGACGAGGCAGACGTCGTGCGGACGAGTTATATCCGTAGCCTGGGTATTGATGCCCGACATTTTGTACTTTTGATCTTTTGGATTACTGTGTGCCTGGTGGCCACCTTTGTATAAACAAATGTAGTTCTACATTTATTTATTTTATGTTAGTCCACATTCCATTTCGGAACCACTATCGGGAACCATTGTTTGGGTGATGTACGTCCATCACCGATGGTTCTTCTTGGTTCCTTTTTGGGAATGTGCTTTACATTTAAATATTGTTGGCGTGTATTTAGCGTAGAAATTGCTTGACTCGCATTATCGCTTTCGGATGTGTCCACCTAGCTCATTGTATGCGCGGACACGTGTGATCGATCCGGGATCATCCAGAGTATGATCCTAACGGTACGGGTTTCTGGAAACGGAAATCCGGGCTGTTACAGTTGGTATCAAAGCCAAGACTTTAGGTTGAACTGTGGGTTCATAACGGGTTGTTTTCACAATCTATGTACTGATCAATGTTGTTGTTTTTACAATGACAGACCAGTATGGGCCCTAAGTTCAGAGGAGGGCGTAGTGGAGGTAGAGCAGGACAGAGAGAGATTCCCCTGAGGGATGTGCCAGAGGTCACGTCGCGGGGTTTAGAGTTTCTCTCACAGCCAAATGTGGTTCCGGTGGGACCAAGAGGAGGAAGAAGAAGAAATGAGGAGAGGATGGAGCAGGTGTTGGAAGCATTAGCTACCAACGTCGCTCAACAAACAGCTGCGTTGGCTCAACAGGCAGCTAGACCACCCCATCAGCCTAGTGGGTTTGCGGAGTTTAGGAGAATGAGACCTCCTAACTTCTCGGGTCAAACGGATCCCATAGAGGCGGAAGGATGGATTGAAGAGATGGAAAAGCTCTTCGAGGTACTACAATGTAGTCATGAGGAGAAAGTGCGTTGGGCCACTTTCAAACTTGATGGTGACGCCGGACCATGGTGGAAGTCGGTGTCACAAAATCGACAAAGAGAATTCCCTCACACTCCTTGGACATGGGAGGAGTTCACGGAGGTGTTTTACCACAAATACTTCCCGAAAATTGTGAGGCACCAATGGGAAGTGAAATTCATAGAGTTGAAGCAAGGCGCCATGTCGGTGAGAGACTATGGAGCGGAGTTTGACAGGTTGGCTAGGTTTGCTCCTCAGCATGTAGCCACAGAATTGATGAGAGCCAGGAAATTTCAACTTGGCCTGATGCAGAACCTACAGAAGGATGTCGCCATGTGGGAAATGGAGACGTATGAGGGAGTCATGGCCAAGGCTCTCATAGCCGAAGAGGAGAATCAAAAGCAGTTTTCTTGGAGAGACAAGCAGGCGAGAGAGAGACCGTTTCAAGGGCAATCTCAGGACACAGAACAAAACAAGAGGGCTAGGTTTTCTAGACCTCCGAGATACCCTACACACTCTCGACCGGCGATATCTTCGGGTCCTAGTTCCTACCAGAGGGCCGCAAGACTCTCGTCTTCTAGATCATTCACCACCGGATCTTCCGGTAGCGGGCCTCGTGACAGGGACCTTCAAGGATCTCATCCTTTGCTCCGGCCGTGGTTTGTGCAAAGTGTGGGAAACCACACAAGACGGAGGATTGTAGGAGAGATACCGGGGCATGTTTCAGGTGTGGCAAGATGGGCCACTTGGTTAGGAATTACCCTGAGGAGAGCAAGGAGCGGTCAGGATCGGTATCAACACAGAGATCATCTCGACCAATAGTCCACGGTCGAGCTTATGTCACATCATGATCGATGCTCTGACAGCGTATGATGTCATCCAAGGTATGGATTGAAATTCAATAAATGTGGTTTATTGATATAATGAATTAAGAATTTTGAAAAATATAGAAATTGTTGAATAACTATGATGTAAATAATATATGTATGCATGCATATTTTAAACGTTTGAAGTAACACTGGACTTGGCGTATAGGTGAACTGAATTTGTGTAGGAGTTGCGACATTTGCTTTCACAGTGCACGAGCCTTGATAGATCCAGAGTCTACGCACTCCTTTATACGACCTCAATTTACTAAGAAATTGGGTGCCACTCCAGAACAATTAGACTTTATTTTGGCGGTGTCAGTTCCCACGGGTGATACTGTGAACGCACTCACCGTGTGCAAGTCAGTGATAGTGGCAGTGGAAGAACACGAGACAAAAGTGATTTGATTCGTTAGATATGAAGGATTTGACGTCATTATGGGAATGGACTGGCTATCCGCATACCGCGCAAGTGTGGATTGCCTTCGGAAGATAGTGGTTTTTCGTCCACCTAAGCGACGGTCATTTAGATTCCTTGGGGAAAAATCTAAGGTGGCCCCGTTGATATTCGCGATTCGGGCGGAAAAGATGATGAAGAATGGTTGCAGCGGATATGTGGCTTTTCTACAAGAACAACGGGAAGAAACAAATGTGCTATCCGATATTCTTGTCGTGTGTGAGTATCCCGATGTATTTCCGGAAGAATTGCGGATTACCACCGCTAGAGAGGTTGAGTTTGCAATTAATTTAGCTCGTACGCGAACCGATATCTAAGGCTCCGTATCGGATGGCTCCAATGAATTGCAAGAGTTGAAGGAACAAGCGCAAGAACCGCTGACAAGGGGTTTATTCGCCAAGTGTGTCTCCTTGGGGAGCACCTGTTGTTTGTCGAAGAAAGACGGTTCAATGCGCTTATGCATTGATTATCGGCAATTGAATAAGTTGACGATTAAGAATCGTTACCGCTTCCTAGGATCGATGATCTATTCGATCAATTGCAAGGAGCGAGGTTCTTTATGAAGATTGACTTGAGATCGTGTTACCATCAATTACGGGTCAAGATCAAGATGCGTTTCGTAACCGGATATGGGCACTATGGGTTCTTAGTTATGCCATTTGATTGACGAACGCACCCGCATCATTTATGGACTGATGAATCGATATTTAAACCACACTTGGACAAGTCGGTGGTTGTTTTGAGATGACATTCTTGTCTATTCCAAGACAAAGGAGGAACACGAAGAACATCTACATGTGGTTTTATGGACCCTTAGAGAACACAAATTATACGCAAAGCTCGGCAAGTGCGAGTTTTGGTTGAACCAAGTGAGTTTCTTAGGCCATATCGCTCAAAAGGGTATAAGAGATCCCACAAAGATCGAGCGGTTGTGAATTGGGAACAGCAAAAGACATGACAGAGGTCCGTAGTTTTTTGGTTTAAGGTGGTACTACAAAGCGTTTGTAGAAGGATTCTCTAAACTATCGAGTCCACTCAAAATTTCACCACAAAGAAAAGTGCTAAGTTTGATTGACTAACAATGCGAGAAGAGTTTCCGTGAAATTGAAGACGCGCTAACTACAAGACTAATAGCTATACCTTCTGGCGAGAGGAGGCTTTGCTATCTACGGACGCATCGATCAGATAGTGGGTTAGGTTGTGTCCTCAACCAAGATAAGAAGGTTATCGATATGGCTCTAGACAACAAGGAACATGAGAAGAATTACACGACTTGGAGTTAGCGGTGATCTTTGCTCGAAAATTTGGAGGCACTACTTATACGGTGAGACATTTGACATCTACACCACCACAAAAGCTCAAGTACTTGTTTACACAAAGGACTTGAACATGCTTGACTGTCACGTGGATGGAGTTCTTAAAAGACTACGATTGTTCCATCCAAGATCACCCCGGAAAAGCCAATGTGGTGGCGGATGCTCGAGGTGAAGTCTTGACTCAATTGGCACATTTGATCACCAGAGTGCAAAGGTGGCATTTATTGGAAGACCTGGCCTTATGTGATACGTTGATTGATGTTAAGGGTTCAGGTACTTTGATGGCCACCATTGTGATATGGCCCACCTTGTTTGACAATATACGTAAACTCCAAATGGTCCATGGCGAATAACTCATAACGATTAGAAGAGATGTGATCAATGGGATAAGGCCCGATTTTTCTATTAAGGATGATGGTACCTTGCTATTTGAGATCGGACATGCATACCGGATCTGAAAGATCTAAAGGACACAATTTTGGAAGAAGCGATAAATCTACGATGCTATACATCCGGTAGCACCAAGATGTACCAAGATCTCAAACGAAGTTTTTGGTGGAGAGGATTAAAGAAGGATGTGGCAGAGTATGTTTCTCGGTGTTTGGTCTGCCAGCAAGTGAAAGTAGATCATCGGAATCCAGCAGGTTTGTTACAACCCTTGCCAGTACCAGAGTGGAAATGGGAAGCCATTTCTATGGACTTTATTCTAGGATTACCGAGTACACTGAGAAAGAACAATGCAATTTGGGTTATTGTTGACCGTTTGACTAAATCGCACATTTTCCGTGTCGGACTACAATTACTGACCAACAAACTAGCCGAGTTATATTTGAAAGAAATAGTTTGATTACATGGCATACACCACAAGATCGTGTGTGATAGAGATCTTCAGATACGCCGCAGCTTTGATTTGCGGACGGTTCCAAGAAGGCATGGGTACAAAATTAGAGTTCATTTCATCCTCGCGTATGGGCATCGAGAGAGTGAACCAGATCATAGAGGATATGTTGCGAGCATGTATGTTAGACTTTCATGGCTCATGGGATCGACTTACCTCGATCGAGTTCACAGACAATAACAGCTATCAGTTGAGCATTGGGATGGCACCTTATGAAGCCTTATATGGACATCGATGCAAATCTCCATTGAAGTGGGAAGAAATCGGTGAGAAGCTTGTCTTGGGACCAGAAATGGTGGATAGTACCACTGAAACGGTTAGAGTAATACGTGAAAGGTTGAAAATGGCCCAAAGTCGCCAAAAGAGCTATGCCGATCTTCACGAACACAAGTGGAATTTCGGTATAATAAATTACATTAATGATATATGACCATGGTTAAAATCAAACTACGAAAGAATTGACCTCGTTTATAGGTTGGAGACAAGGTGTTTGTGAAAATTTCACCAAGGCGTCATGCGTTTGGGAAAGCGCGAAGCTAAGTCCTCGGTACATTGGACCATTTGAAGTACTTGGACGAGTTGGCGAGGTAGCATATCGGATCGCCTTACCACCGCAGTTAGCAAGCATGCATAATGTATTCCACGTATCCATGCTGCGCCATTACGTACGCGATCCGACTCACGTCTTAGATTTCCAACCGATAGAGCTTCAGGAGGATATGACGACGATTGAGGAACCGATTGCTATTTTGGATCGTCGACATCAAGTCCTGCGGACTAAATTAATCCGGGTACTAGTCAAGTGGAGAAATCATTCAGACGCCGAAGCTACTTGGGAGAGAGCAACCGAAATCCGTGAACAGTATCCGCATCTGTTCACTTGATAAGAAAGGTAAGCCTCTATACTTCGTCTAAGAATTCGTTGCCATAATTATAGAGTGATGTGTGAGCATGCACTTGATGAATTTCTCTTTTTGGGAACGCTCTGTATAGCGTGTATGAATCGGTAGTCTCAAAATTCGGACCGTCAATATTAGGGAGACTGATCAGATGAAATGTGGTGATCCTGGCATCAGTGATCGATCTACACGAGCTGGTGATCGATCACCAATGAGCCGTGATCGATCTACACCAAGTGGTGATCGATCACCAATGGCCCGTGATCGATCTACACCAAGGTGGTGATCGATCTACAAGGGACCCCGTGATCGATCTACACAACTTGGTGATCGATCAATGACTCGGGTTGGGACTTGAAGATTCCCCCGTGATCGATCACCAATGGCCCGTGATCGATCACCAATGGGCGTTAAGTTAAAAAGGGGGGGGAGTTCGAAAGGTCATTTGCCACATCACAACTGCAAGAGACGAAAGGGCTTGCGGTTTCCGACCTTCCCCAACCATTTTCCGACTATTCTCCGGCTATTTCGTTCGTTCTCCGGCTCGATTTGAGTGTGCGTCGCCTCATTCACCGGTAAATCTTCCATTTCCTTGATCTTTGATTCCTTTCTTCGCATTTTAACCCCAATCTATACCATGGGACCACGCACGAAGAATCCTTCGCGTAAGGTACCCACATCCCGGGCTCGTACTCCGGTACCGCCTTCTATTCCAAATCCCCCGCCGTCCATGCCACCCATGGCACCGGCTTCGACCTCTACCCCACCCGTTCCCGCATCTGTGCCGCTCCCTATTGAGCGTGAAGTCCCCAAACCGTGGCGGGCTTCTAAAACCTTCTTACCCGAATACGTGTTTGCGTCCTCACTCTATGAGGACCGACCCGAAATGGTTTGGGCCAAGGGTTACATACAAAAGCTAGGGCTTAAACCCTTGCTCGCGCCCTTCCATGACCATTATTGCCCACGTATTGTGCGGCTTTTCTTTCAAAACCTCAAATGGGGTGATAGTCGCCATCGACTCGTCACAACCATCGATGGCCTTGAATATAAATTTAACCATTTCCATGTCGCGGCGGCACTTCAATGCCCGTCACAGACATCGAGACCAGTGGCCTCGAGCCTCCGTACGTCAAGGAGGTACCCTATGCCGATGTGGTCACCAAGATGACCCAAGGCCAACACGGTAGGGGCCAAGCCATTTCTAGGGCCCAACTACCTGACCGGTTGTGGATGCTTGATACCTACATCAAGTGTGCCCTCAACCCTTTCCTGCACAAGTCCTCACGGACTGGAGTAGTGCAACAAGCACTATTCTCCGCCTATGAGAACCGTTGGTTCTCTATGGCCGATCTGGTCATAGATGGCATCATAAATGCCAATGACCTGATGTCTGAGAAGGGGCGATCTGGAGCGAAGAAGCAGATTCCCTATGCACGCCTCGTCACCAAGCTCGTAGAGCGATGTCGCCTCACGCGAGGCCTACGTCTTGGCTCCCCACGAGCCCCGTTTGGAAAACAACACTAGGGTCTTTCACCTGAAAGACTGGACGAAGAGCTACAACTTGTTGGTTAAGCGTCTTCCTGAGGAGGAGGAGGACGTGGCTGAGCCCGTTCCCCTCAGTGAGAGGTTCGATCCACGATGTGCCCGCGACCACAGAGGGCGAGCCACCACAGGACCCACCAACCCAGCCAGAGCCATCTGCCCGACCAGCCCCTGTTCCACCCCGCCGATCAGTTCGTCACGCCCCACCCCCTCCCCCACCGTCTTCCTCCGACGATGTCACCGCGATGCTTCGCGAGTTGGTGGAGAGCAACCGCCGCATCCACGAGAGGATGGCGAGGCGTTCGAGAGATGCATCGCAAATGCGGACTATCACGCTGGTATGCATGAGCTAGTCATGACCTTTATGCCACGACATCCACGCCATGATCGCGCACGCCACCGCAGGTGGATCCACGTGACTATCATTCACCACCGTCGCGTCAGCATCGACGCATGACGCCACCATCCGATGCCCCAGTACTACCATACTACTATAGCTTATTAGCCATTTATATGTGTACATCTCTATTTATATTCCATTGCACATAGCATATATTACATCCAATACTTTAATTATTCTTGCTCGATGTATATAAACTCGTAAGTGTTTTAATTTCCTGCATGACACATAGACCAATTATTCTATTAGTTAGCACGTAACCTTTAGAACTACAAAATCCCTGAATACACCCCTTTGACATTTTCGAGGACGAAAATTCCTAAGGGGGGGATAATGTAACGACCCCGAAAATTAGAACACGAGCCTGACTGCTTTGATTCAGCGTGTCTGCAGAAAAACCAAGGTTGATTCAAAACTTTAGGGTTATATTAGTTTAAATAATGTGGCACTGTGGTGAGATGAGAACACGTGTGAAATTTCATCTAGATCCTAGATGTGTAGAGGGTAGGAGGAGGAACACGCTATGTGAAGCAACCGTGTTCATGCTTCACTTAACAGAGCACCAAGGGCAAAACAGAATTCTTTTTAGGGATAGCTCATAGAAGAAGGAAGGGAGACATAGGAGAGAGATCTTCATCCCTTCTTCTCCTTCATCCTCTCGCCCTAACTGAGCCACTAACTGAAGATCTGGGCTAAGAGAGTTTCCAAGAGGATTCTTGAGAGAGAAGAATAGGGTTAGCAAGAGAGAAGATGAGGGATTTATAAGCTAGAGTAGCTAGACCAAGGTGATTGAGTTACCTGGGGTTTGAGATTGGTGTGTGAGACCTTGATCTGTCGAACCAGAGCTGAAGAGCTTCTCGCCGGATCCGGATCGAGGAAGAGCTCCGAGATCTAGGTTTGAAACCCTCTTTTCGGGTCATTGCCGGAACCCCAAGAAACCCACGAACAAGGTGAGTTGTGTGTGTTAAATAGGGTTAAATGAATAGCTTAAAGTGTGTATTTATGAGGTATTAATGGTGATTGAACAACCATTACAGGAGGGAGATCAAAAATGGATGGGAGGTGAACTCCATTAATGACAGCTTTTCTGTCATTGGTGATCGATCACCAAAGGGTGGTGATCGATCACTGAAGGTTGGTGATCGATCAATCTGTATAAGCCAGAAGCTGGGAAGTTCTTGCCCGAGTGGGTGATCGATCACCAAGGTGGTGATCGATCTACAAGGGAGTGGTGATCGATCACCAAGGTGGTGATCGATCTACAATGAGGTTGGTGATCGATCACCAAGGTGGTGATCGATCAATCTGTATAAGGAATTGATGTGGACAGAGGGGGGAAGTTTTTGAAATTGCATTGGTGATCGATCACCAAGGTGGTGATCGATCTACAGGAGGGTTGTTGATCGATCACCAAGGTGGTGATCGATCTACAGGAGGGTTGGTGATCGATCACCAAGGTGGTGATCGATCTACAGTGGGTGGTGATCGATCACTCACCCCTGTTTTTGCCTGTCTTGACTTCGTGACGTAGACACCCCGGATATTGTGCCGGATAGTTCTCTGACGTTCCTAACACTTAATGTACTGTGCATATGGTATAGGATAAACCCTGACACGTCGTAAAAGCTTTGGATTTGCCTAGAAGATAAACTGATCTGAGGTAGGGGAAAATTTAACTTAAAGTGCATCTAAATTTAATTGCATGATATCTTAACATTGTATGCTATCTCTGATTTTCGAAAACATGCCTGCATATACATGAAACTCTGATTCCCGTATTCTGATATCTGTTTCTGTTCCGTGCATATGCTCTGATAATCTGCTCCGATAATCTAATTCATGAGGTAATAAGTATGTATTTGATTTGAGGTTTAATATTCAGACGATCCCCACCGACTCGGCGGTATATCCGTTTCTTGCACAATGTGCAGTTGCTTGAAAATCCTCGGCAAAATTGCACTCCATGTGTGGGGCATTGTTGCATTCCTGCAAAATTGTTCATTGAACGACTATTGGTTGGGGTTTCCTATCGGCACAAATCTGGCTACCACGTGATATATATATACACGGGAGTTACTTAAGTTAGAGATATGCATGATTTAAGTCATTTAAATATAATAAGCATAGCATTTTGCAAATTCTGAAGTTCTGTTTGCTATTACCAGTTATGCATTCTGATTTCCTGCATGTTTGAGCATCAATCCATACTGCTCGCTTTTGTTTCACGTATCGATTTAAGATATGTTCTGCAATCATGTTTAATAATTTAGATGTAAATTAATCGAACTTCTTCTACTGAGCTAGGATGTAGCTCACCCTGCTTTCTGAAATCTTTTAGGTTCTGAGGCTGCAGTGCCCGGCACCGAGAGTGACCCGGATTATCAGCCGGATCCCGAGGCCGAGGCAGAGGACGAGGAGACGGACGTCCAGGCGGACGAGTTATATCCGTAGCCTGGGTATTGATGCCCGACATTTTGTACTTTTGATCTTTTGGATTACTGTGTGCCTGGTGGCCACCTTTGTATAAACAAATGTAGTTCTACATTTATTTATTTTATGTTAGTCCACATTCCATTTCGGAACCACTATCGGGAACCATTGTTTGGGTGATGTACGTCCATCACCGATGGTTCTTCTTGGTTCCTTTTTGGGAATGTGCATGTTTTTCTTTACATTTAAATATTGTTGACGTGTATTTAGCGTAGAAATTGCTTGACTCAGACTACCGCTGCTCGGATGTGTCCACCTAGCTTCCGCTGTATGCGCGGACACGTGTGATCGATCCGGGATCATCCAGAGTATGATCCTAACGGTACGGGTTTCTGGAAACGGAAATCCGGGCTGTTACAAAAATGCCCCGGAATCAGACCATTTCTGAGAGATTTGGTCTGAAGCCCAAACATCACTTTTGCTCAAAAAGTGGTCTGAAATTTGTGGGGCCCACAAACACTCCTGGACACAGGAAACACTTTGAAATGGTCAAAATGGGTACTTTCTGAGCCAAAACTTAGATTCCTCAGGATTTTGGCTTCTCGAATGAGGCTTAAGTGATTTTAGGGCTACTTATTGGGATTTGTGCCTCATGAAATATAAAACTGACTTTTTGATGGTACACTTAAGGTCTCAAGATTCTTTGTCTGGAAGATTAGAGCGAAAAATAGACTCCATCATCTGATTCCAAGTAGTCAATGGGTTTTGGACCTAGGCGCTTTCAATAATCCTGTAGACATGATCAGAGGTATCCAATGAACCTTTTAGTAGGTTTTCAATATGGGATTTTTACCAAGCGATGCATAAAAAGCCATTTAATACGAAAATAAAATATAGGGTACGTCTCTTGGCACTCACCGATTTACTAAAATTGCCCACATACTAAAAGCATCCACTTATGAAACCCCAATTACTAGTGGGCGCCCATCTTTTTTTTTCCTCCTCTTCCCCTACGTGAAAGCACCCACCTATCTAAAAGTACCCACCATCTTTCTTCTTCTTCTTCTTCTTCTTCTTCTTCTTCTTCTTCTCCTTCTCCGACAATCGCTCGAACGACATCTTCAAGCACCATCTTCTTTATTTATCTTTTTTCTTCCATTTTTCTTTTTCTCTTCTTCTTCCTATTCTTCTTTTTTTTTTTCCTTTCTTTATCTTGTTCTTTAAATCCGGCATGTCGGAACAACTACGTTGGCATCACCAGCATCACTCCGGCCAAAACCTTAACCCTAAAAGCAAGCGAAAAAAAAAATCTTTTACAAATTAAAGAAACTTCCTAGAAAACCCTAACAATCAGACAAGAAAATCTAAAAGAAAGAAAAAAATCTTAACCCTAAAAAAAAAATTTGTATTCATGACGGTGGGTACCCACTATCAGTTGTACAAAATTGACAATAGATTCTCACTGTCAGATTATCATATCTGGTGGTGGGTGCTCATCGTCACGAATTTTAGGTTTTTTAAGGTTTTTTGTATTCTTGATGGTGGGTGCTCACTGTTAATTGTAAAAAACTGACAATGGATTCTCACTGTCTGTTTATCACATCTGACGATGGATGCCCATTGTCACTTATTTTAGGGTTTTTTATTAAAGAATTTGTTTTTTGAGTTTCTTTTGCTACCTCAGGGATGACTACCGAAGTAGACATCTCAACTTTGTTGTCAATGGCCTTACCACTGTGCAATGTTGTCACGGCTTGGACATGTTTCGAGGAACTAGATGTTTCTCCCATATAGACATGTCCTTTAGGGTTACTCACAAGTTGTGATGGTAACCTGTCATCTTCTCTCTTTTTCATGTGTGTAGCTAGCTGCCCAATTTGAGCTTCTAGCTTAGTGATTGATTGTGTATGAGAATGAAGAGTTTGAGATAATTGAGCAAGCTGGGATAAATCTTTAGAATATTGATGTGACTGTTATTGTAGATCCCGAAGGATTTGGACAACTGTTGCATTAGATCGGCTGTTCTGAGGCCCCTAAAGTGTTGTTGTTCAACTGGTTGTTGCAGCCTAGTTGTTTGTATATAACGCTGCTGAAAATTATTGGGTTTAGGAATTCAGGGCAAAACAACAGGTAGTGCTTGTTGTTGGCGGCTCGTTGAGGCATAATTAAAGCCCGAATGATTCCTCCATTGCGGGTTATATGTATTACCATAATCGCTCCGCTGAAATGCACACACTTATTCCTTTTCAACCATCTCAGGGTACAGTGATGGGGCTAGATATTCAATTATTATGTGGGTCAGACTCTGACAGATAGAGCAGGCTATTACTGGTCTCTCAATCTGTTTTAGGTTGGTGGTCATTAAAGGTGCCAATTTTTGTTCTAAGACCTCAACCTTAACATTTATAACTTTATCTTCTATTATCCTATCAAATTTGAGATCATAAATGTCTCCTCTAGAAAGAGGTATAGGTCGTGAAACATCGGGGTCAGTCCTTGTGAGAGCCTATTTTTGTAGGGAATTATCCGCAAGTTTTTTCGAACAGGTCCCATGACTGTCATCCATTATGAGTCATGAAGGCACCTCCACTCACAGCATCAATAATTTGTTGATTACCCTCATTCAACCCTTGGTAGAATCTTTGTACGATAGACCAATTCGGCACTTCATGATGAGGACATTTATGTAAAAGGTCTTGCATGTTCTCCCAACTTTCATGGAATTGTTCTCTCGGCAGTTTTCGGAAGTTTTGAATAGCTTGGCGGATCTAATTTGTTTTACCAATTGGGAAGTACTTAGATAGAAATCTACCTTGTAGTTCATCCCATATGGTAATACTTCCCGTGGCCAAGAAGGCAAGCCAGGCCTTAGCCTGATCCTTTAATGAGAAAGGAAACAACTTCATCTTAACATCCATGTCATTCAGTGCTGACATCTTAAGTGTAGTGCAGAGTTCTATAGAGTCTCCCAAATGCTGATAAGGGTCTTCGCGATCAAGCCCATGAAAGTTCGGAAGAGATTGTAACATTGTGTGCTTGAACTCGAAGTGTTGTCCATTGGCAACCTCCGGTAAAGTGATACACGAAGGTGCGGATAAAGCAACGGGGGTATAATGTTCCTGAATTAGGAGATCTTCTGCCATGTTAGTGGATTCAAGTTCAACAACTCTTCGTGTACCACAAGGCCTTCAATTCTTCATTTTTAATCTTCACTCCCTAATCATAGTAAAACTGAATTAAAAGGTGATGTTTTCAATTAAGAAGAAGCCATTTGCAGGTTGATGTTTTCAATTTTCAGAATCAAAGAGAAGGGGCAGGACAAAGATAGAGATTTAGACAAGAAACTGAACAATTGAGAAGAAAAAAATGTGTGACTTACAAAAACCTAATCATACTTTGCATCATAAGTTGTAGGGGATTTTGATGGCTAGGTTGAAGGGGGAGGAAGGATGAGAAGAAGAAGAAGAACAGGGACAAGTGTCTTTCTTACCATGACAATATTACTAATGTAAAACCAGAATTAAGGATTTCTCTTTGTAACATCCATAAACTACAAAACCTCTTTAAATAGATTTTACACAGGGAATCTTCCAGAACTATTTCTACAACTAACTTATCATTTGATTGGTTAATCTACAGCTAATCTACTACCAAACTACTTTTGATTGGCTGAAGTTGTTAGCCCTCAACTGCTTGAACCACTTGAGATTCTCCTGGCGGTTGTAGGTGTCTTCTAGTGTCTTCTAGAAGCTTTAGTTTGTGATCCGGTGTATTATATTTACAGAATCTATCTGGCATGTGCATGCATCTATTTTCTGTAGTATGTACAGAATTATTGAAGTATAGAATTATGTTGGGGGAAATTTTTACTTTCGGCCCTATAATTTTGCGTATTTGCATAAACGACCCTATAATTTCAATCCTTGCATAACAGGCCAGCTCCAAGCCAAGCCAGTTCCACGTTAGCACCGACCTCTAATATTCAGATATACACCGACCTTCAAATTTAATTAATATTTTAATGCTTAAAGTCGATGCAAAAGTAACTTATATTACTTTTTCACTTTAACTTTAACTTTTTTGTAAAAATCGAGAGAGCGGCGGCATATCGGCGACAAAGCGGAAAAGAAGCAACAGATAATTTTCAGGTAATTTTCTTTTTTATATTTAAACACATTAAGTCATCTGTTATGTTTCTCACCTAACTCGCTAACTTACCGCTAACTTACCAATAACTTACATTAGCAGCTGCTAAGTTATATTATCGGCCTCTAAGTTACATTAGCGGCCGCTAAGTTATATTATCGGCCGTTAAATTACATTATCGGCCGCTAATGTAAGTTAGCGGACGATAATGTAACTTAGCGGCCGTTAATGTAAGTCAGTGGGCGATAATGTAAGTTATCGGTCAATAATATAAGTTATCGGTCGATAATGTAAGTTAGCGGCCGATAATGTAAGTTGCTGGTCGATAATGTAACTTAGCAGCGATAATATAACTTAGCAGTAAATTAGCGGAATATTTTCAACCTCACCTATTTTGTTAATTAATTATTTTTATATATTTTACAGTTCACACTAAGTGATTGTAAAATGACTATGTCTCTAAAGCCCTTCGGGAAATATTCTGAAATTAGTGCTAGGAAATTTTACTTACACTGCAACGAAGAGAGTAAGAAGATTCTAGATGATTCAATTTTTGGTCATCTATTTAGGATTAATGAGAAATTAAGATTCATTGGAGACTTAGTTGAAGCTATTTTAAGCTTTTGGGTTAAAGATAATGTTTTCAAGGTCAGAAATATCAATGTACTGCTGCAAGAGTCCGATATAACATTGATTTTAGGCTTCAACATATTGACGGAACCTGAGTCTGAGAAAGTGGCCATGTCAGAGAAAGAAACGATTCGATACAAATTCTTTCTTGGGAAGCCGACTAAAAGATCTCCTATTGAAGAAATAGTTGATAGTGTCGATCTATCAAACGATGAATTTTTAAAATTATCATTGTTGTTTCTCTTATGTTCTTTCTTACTTCTGGACACATACCAGGAAGTGGAGACACAGTACTTAGCATTAGTAGATAACCTTGAAGAGTTCAACAAATTTTCGTGGGGCTTGATAGTTTACAAAAATTTAGTAGACTGCATATCGAAAGCAAACGTCAGAAGGGAAATGACGAAAAAGTCAGAAAAGGGACATTACAGCATCTACGAATGCACTATCGCCCTACAGATTTGGGCGTTTGAGCATTACCCTGGAGTCGCCACCGCTCTTACTCAGTTGAAAGACCCATTTCCAAGGCTATTGAAATGGGAAGGCCCGAACTTCAGCCGTAATCCTAATTTATATCGAGAAAATTTTCTTAAGTCTAAAATTATTTTAGAGCTTGATGCTATAAAGTACGAATTACAGTATCGATCGATTCGCCTCTTTTTGATGCAAAGAGAGATAGAAATGGAGCAAGAAAAGGAAAAAAAGCCTCACTCCCAAGAAAATATATATGAATACGACGATGTCCCAAGTTACGAGACACGTCCTCAAAAAATAGCCGAAGAGCCAAGATGCCGATGATGACGATGAGGATGATGATAATGACAGCGACGAAAACGACGAGTATGAGATCGTTATACGTGAATATATGGAACCAATGGGCAAACCGGAGATTAGGCCCCAGCCAATAAGAGAACAGCCAGTTAAGCAATCCCACCTAACCAAAGAAGTAACGAAGCTTAGAAAAGAATGCAAAATGTTCCGTATGGCTGTTAAAGAGATGAAAAGTGACTTTCGACGTGTATTTACAGTGCTTAAAGGGTAAACACTTAACATTGAACAACTAGGGAGAGACAAGAAGACCCTACAAGAGTAAGTTGGGTCATTACAAGATGAAGTAGGGTCTCTACAAGATCGGGTTCTAAATTTAACTGAACAAAATGACACAATTCGGAAGGACCTTGATGCTGTCAGATCTCATTTAACAAAGGTACTAAACAAATTCTTTTTAAATTAAAAAAAAAAAATTTAAAGATTATTGTAAAATTAGCTTGTCGATCGATCATGTAGGTTATCGACCAATAACTTACATTACCGGTCGATAATGTAAGTTATCGGCCGACAGCTTACATTATCGGCCGACAACTTACATTAGCGTCTGATAATATAAGTTATCGACTATTGACTTACATTATCGGGCGCTAATGTAAGTTGTTGGCCGATAATGTAAGTTGTCGGACGATAATTTACATTATCGGTCGATAATTCGATCGCTAACATGTTTTCCAAATAATGTTATTTTTAAAAAATATAATGACACTTTTTTATGTATTTTGCAATTATGCAGGATAATATTCTCTCCTCTGTTCTATTTGAAACCTTCGTTCCCACTGTCACTCATCCAACAACTTCTCAATCTTTTCCCCCTCAAACTTCTATCTCTCATACCACTGCCACTCAACCAACAGTCACCAAATCTTCTGACCCTAAATCAACTGCTCCTCAACCAACTCATAAACCCACCGCTCCTCAACCAACCCCTAAACCCACTGCTCCTCTACCTACTCATCAATCCACTACCCCCAAAACTTATGCCCCTAAATCTACTGGCCCAAAACCCATCGCTCCTCAACCAACCCCTAAACCCACTGCTCCTCAACCTACTCATCAATCCACAACTCCTCAACCTACTCATCTATCCACTGCCCCCTAAACTTCTGCCCCTAAACCTACTGGGACAAAAATCACTACTCCTCAACCTACTCCTCAAACCACTACACCCAAAACTTATGCCGCTAAACTAACAGCCATTGAACCCACTACTGAAACATCTCAATCTCCTGCTAAACAACCCTTGGTGCAAGTGGGTGATGAGGGTGCTCCTCTTACCTAGCCTTCTTGTGAGTCACAGTCGGCATCACTAAAATCAAATTTAGTGAAACTATCAACTGCAAGGAGTAAAGTCGAGGGATATGACTTGCGTGCTAGGAAGAAGAGAAAAACTCCGACCAGTAAAATCATTATAAAAAGACTAAGATTGATTGTGGAGGAAGAGGAGGATGAGCCAAAATCAATGGAGCATAAATATATGCTCAGTTTTTGGAATCAGTCGGAGGAAGAGGACAATGTGATCGTCAATTATCATGGGTGTTGACATCACAATTGCTATTTTAAAGGTCCTCAAAAGACGCTCGTAGCTCGACAATGAAGTCATCGACGCGTACTCAAGAGTCCTTGAACTTATAAATGATTCAATATTTACGGCAAATGCAGAAAAAAGTTAGTTCGCTTCTGCGCCCGCCCTGATAAGGTTTCAACTATTTATTGTTTCATTTTTTTATTTATTTATCTTTTCATTCATGACTCTTAATTCATTTATTTTAATTTATTTACTTATTACATTATCCTCTTTCAGACTTTATTTATGACAGACGAGAAAAAATTTGAAAAATATGTCGATAATGAAGGTCTAGCAGCACTTAACGACTTCGATAAGTGGCAAGCCTACTGTGACGAGTGACATGTTCGTTACAATTCAAAGCTACTTGAACCCCTACTTACCAATAATAAACGCGGAATTCACGCGATCGATTATGGAACGGTACATTTTTTAATACTATACTTCGCTTTATTTAACGTTAACGGCTTTTTAAATTTTTAGTTATTTAAGATTCCTGTTTCATTTCTGTGCAGATTTTTCTTCCAATGCATAGTAAAAAATATAGTCACTGGGCGTTGGCTATAATTTCACTAGTTAATCACGAAATTAAGTTGATAGACCCAATAGACCGAAAGTGCTCAAGGAGGTTCGAAGCGCATAAAGGATGTCTATTGCTTTCAATCAATAGTGAAAGGTATCGACGTTCAACAATATCAATCTCTTGCTCTAAAGAAACGATTGAGACTGTAATGTATATGTTTGGAAGTATATAGAATACTTCTCCCAAGAGCAGACTATTGATTTCGAAGAAAAATAAATGCAACAATTTATAGCCGAAATCAGACATTTAATGTGCACATTTGGTAAGAGTTAATTTTTTATAATCATTTTTTTATATATTTTTATATATTTTTATATTTTTGGTATAATTTTTTATATTTTTATAAATATTTTTGTTACAGTTTAGGTTAACTATTCTGAATAACACACACACCCCACATTAACCAATGTTTAGAGAACTAAACTAACTTTGAAACTAACATATGTCAGAGGGCACTAATATAAGTCATCGCCTGCTAACTTAAGTTAGCGGGCGATGACTTATATTAGCGCCCGCTGACTTAAGTTAGTGGGTGTTGACTTAAGTTAGCGGGCGCTGACTCATGTTAGCGCCCGCTGACTTAGGTTAGCGGGCGCTGTCAACGGGCGTTCGATAATTTTTCGCAAACTTAAGACTCAAACGGTTAATCGATTTTGATTTCGCAAACTTAAGTCAGCGGGCGTTCGCTAATCCGATTTTGATTTTGATTCATTCGGTTAATCGATTTTTCATTTTTATTCATTTTTTTTCAGTGAGATGCAATAATATAAGGGTAGAAATAAAGGTACTGACTTAGGATACTATTACAAGTAATGTAAGTTAATTTCAAGTTCTAACAAATTTATACGAGCGACGATTGTGACCGTATTTGTTACAATTTTTACATCGTAGTGGTCGAACTTCACCTTTAGATCTTATTCTCTTTTTTTTCGGACGGCCGGCTTGACGTATTTTGTGCGGAGGCAAAACTTGAATATCGTCTCTTAGTGAAGTCCATTAGCGCATGTCAACGATCGGGACAAAGTGTTCTTTATAAGTTTCCCTAAATAAGTTACTGGTAAACCAGTACTCACAAAATTGGGGGATCTCTCTTTCTCTGTTTCGGCGGGATAATGCGGCGATCGCATGTGAACATGATAATCTAAGGATAGCCTAACGTCTACATGTACATGTTTGTTTATCTAGATCGACACTGTGAGTGTAATCACCACGTTTAACTTGAAATGTATCGCAACCACATGGTATACGTTTTTTCGACGAGCCCATCCTAAATTTCGTGTTATGTGCTCTTAAGCCATCGATATTAACACATGAGTCATTTTATTTCCTTCCTCCTGACGATGAAAATAAAATTTGACTATATTTGTGCAAATAGTTTCTAACATGCTCACGATCAGTTCCTCCCTAGCTATTTTTAGCACACTATTAATGTTTTCAGTTATATTAGTTATCAACATATCATAATGCCTCTCTGAAAAATAAGTACGCGCCTAGAAATGGTCACCAATTTCTTTAATCCATGTTATACATTTCGGGGGGGCGTCGTCTTCTATTTTTCACAAAATTCTTTAAACTTTGTTTCCAAAAATGCACAGGTAGTAACTCAGAAAAGTGGTCTAGATATTGTATCCTTATATGTATCAAACAGATTAGAGCTAGGTGTCGCATACAATAGCTGTGAAAGGCGTTAGGAAAAACTTTTTCCACAGTTTCCATCAAACCTTTCTGCCTGTCTGATATCAATACAAACTGCTCTTCAAAGTCCCCGATTACACGTCTCCCTAATAGATCAAGGAACTATGTCCAATGATCTTCATTTTCTTTAGGTACAATACCGAATGCTATAGGAAATAAATGTCTATTCCCGTCTATCCTCATAGCTATTAACAACACTCCCTTGTATCGTCTCTGCAAATACGTTCCATTTACTGCAATTATTCTTTGTAAAGTATTACGAAAGCTTCGAATGTAAGGTCCGAATGCGACGAAGAATCTCTGAAATGCATTATCAGGCTCGAGACACAATTCGGTATGTATGTCTGGATCGACCCGCTGTAATTCGACGACATATGACGGTAACATATTAAATTGCTTCTTCCAACTACCTTGGATGTCATTCAACGTTATTTTCTTTCCTCTCCATGTTTTCCAGTAACTTACTGTTATATCGTATTTTTTTTTAATATAAAGAATTATTGAAGCAGGAGTCTCGTCAAAGCCCTTTAATAGCTTATCCCTCACGAATAAAGCTATCCACGATATCGTACATTGGTGATGTCCGCTTTCGAAAGTTGGCCTTCCACACGTATGTTCCAGGCAGAAAGTTTTCACAACACTCGTGTCTACACCTATCAATTTCGATGCATATATTCACCAAACATATCCTACTTCAATACACTTGGCCATAATTCGAAGAGGACTGGTTTTTATTGGTTTAATTTAGATATTATTTGTCATTACAAATTCTTTAAGAGCTTTCTGAAAAGATTTCTTATTTCTAAACGTCTGACCAATGGTAATTAGTTTCCCTTCATACAGTTCCTCATCATCCGAATTCATATGCTCTCCTTTCCGAGTTATTAAGTTGATAGTCTTCGTCCACCAGAGGTTGATCAATTCCTCTATTAATGTTAACACGCGAAGTGGGTGACGGTAGTGCTTCATTATTTTCAAAATCACTATCACCTCATCGATTGGATAATTATTACGTGATTGGGATTGAGTCCGTCGATGTATGTTTGCTTGAGGTACAGTTGTTTGGATTGAGGTTGGCCGAGATGAGAATGTTTGAGGTACGAGAGGCTGTTCTGTTGAAGGCTCGATTATCGTTGGCTCCGAAGCTATTGGTTCGGAAGACCATTGATATGGACTAAGGCCGACTATAAACGTTTCCCGCTGATTTCAGACAAATGTATTATTTATCGATTCGAAGTTGAGCTGAGATGTGTCATACATCGGATTCATTTGATGACAATATTCTTGATCTTCATCGCCTTCTTTCATTGGAATGTCTGAAGAGGGTTGCTCCAGAGGCCTACGATAGGGGCAAAATCCTATATTTATATTTCTATCATCTTCAACTATCATCGGTGCAGCGATGTTCTCTTCTTCAAACCGAATTTTTTTATTTTCAATCAAATGTTCTTATTTCACACCATCATTATCCACTAATTTGACATTTTCCTCACATTCTTAATCATCTTTGTTTGTTTCCTGAATCGGTTGAAATGCTTCTAAGGACGGTAAAATTTCTGCTACGATAGTTACTAATAATTTTTCGATATAAATATTTATCACACCATCACCAATATGATATGCTCTGAATAAGTTTGTAAGATTATCGAAGTCAGACAATTCGACAAATACAACCTCATTACCTATGCGTAATGAAATCGTTAGTGTAATAGAATGTTCTTCCGGTCGTATCCTACTAACTTTGTACATTTTCTTCATAAACTCATCAAATGATATGTTCTTCGTGACAGTGACAATCTTCCGATGTCCTCCATTGTAAGTATTCTCTCCTACACAGACGAAATCAAAATGGCAAAGAAGAGAAACATCCATTTTAACCTATAATATTTACAAAATGAAAATTGATTGGTTAAAATGGTTATACTTGACTTAGAGCTATAAATGTCTGCAGCCCGGCATCATATGATATCGGCCGATATCTTAAGTTAGCGGTTGACATCTTAAAGTAGCGGCCGATATCCTAGGATAGCGGCCGCTACTGTAAGATGTTGACCGATATCCTAAGATAGCGAGTGATATCTTACGATATCGGACGCTATCTTAGGATATCGTAAGATAGCGACCGATATCGTAAAATATCGCCCACTATCTTAGGATATCTGTTATATCTTAGAAATCTTTATTGGTCTACCTACTATATATTTAAAAAGATGAAAAATCAATAATGTAGTTCTCTGGGTTATACCAACTATAGTCGAATCTCAAAATCACAATCTAAAAAAAAGTGTTAAAAAAAGCAAATAAGCGTAGGGAAGCATATATATAAGGGAAACGTGAAACAGGCTTGGCTTAGCGTTGGCTTGTTATGCAAGGATTGAAATTATAAGGCCATTTTTGCAAATACGTAAAATTATAGAGCCGAAAGTGCAAATTGGCCATTTTTGCAAATACGCAAAATTATAGAGCCAAAAGTGCAAATTTCCCTTATGTTGGTGAAGGGAGACAAAAAAAAATTACCATTTTATCGGTCCATAAAACTGAACTTGTAAAAGTTATGTTGCTATCTACGTTACTATAACGTAAGCCTTTGTTTTTATGTAGGGGTTAAGTCAACCAGTAGGTCCAATATTAGGCTACGTAGACCTTGTTGACCAAGCCAAGCCTTTTAGAAGGACATGGTAGTCCACATTGATACAGACCGTTGTTTACAGTTATATAGGGGGTCCACATTGATGCGGTCATATTGGATGGTCAGATCCTCTCATGAGCTTTGGTTTTATGAATTGAGTAATGCTACATCCCAGATGTTAAACCCAAGACAAATCCTAGAGACACACGCAGGAGTAAAATGGTAATTACATCCTCCTAAGCCTGTTGTCTGGAATTTGTCTGAGGTTTATAATTTTCCTAAGCCATAATACATGTATCAAATGATTGGCATATATCTTTGCTTAACCAAATAGTCAAGCTAGCAGCTGATCATCTCAGCCAAAAACTACACCTATCAAATGACTCAAACCATCCAATTGGTTCACCTTAATATCAACCGTTAAAACAAATTTGCAACGGTCTATTTTAGAGTGTAAAGATTGATGGTTCAGATCTCCCAATATACTGTGATTTTGGGGCTCATTTAAGTTTAATATCTAAGCAAAATTTTGGTCCAAGGAGGAAATTTGGTGAGTTTTGCACGCGGAGGAGTTCTTGAAGACGATGGTTAGATCCTAAGTTTAGTACATTTCAAATTTTTATCCTGAGTTTGACAGTTTAGGAAATCAGATCATGGATCAAGCAAATTTTCCATAAAAAAGAAAAAAGAAAAAAGTAAAAAGTAAAAACGAAAGAGTCACCTACTGTGTGTATATTACAATTTACAAGGCACTTTGTCATCCATAATCAAATGAGCAGCACCTCATATGACACCCAAAAAGAAAAAAAAGAAACAACCAATTGAATACAATATTTCCAAGATAGTTATATACATAATAAAATACAAGAACCCAAATATTTTCTTGCTCCCAGTACCCTGCAATGGATACAGCTTTTTACATTTCTAACAAGACACTTGAAAAATTCTCTCTAAGCTTCAACATATGGACAAAAATTCACCATGTACCAACATCACATAAATTTTGAATTCATGGCAATCAAGAAAATACATTTCAGATTAATCAAACACAAACGTAGAGTTAAGTAAACTTTCAGAATTGCAGACAATTTAGGATTCAACGCGACCATGGTAACGGTAACAACCACCTTGAACAAATGCCACCACTGTGATTCCTTTTTCCAAATAGGCTCTTGCCGACTTCCTGTCGCCAAAAGAATTTAATAAATTAAGCAAATTTGCACTTAAACTCATCAAACTCACATAACCATCAACCTGAGGAGGTTATGTTTCTACATGTCTAAAAATAACTTCTAACATGAAGAGCAAAACTCACTTCACATGACAGACTATACAATTGACTACACTTTTCTTTCGTTCTTTCGTTCTTTTAGATAGGCAAAGCTTGGGTGGCGCATGTGAGCTCAGAGTAGCAAATACTGTCAATCTTCTATTGAACTAGGTCAAGAACTAAAAATCAGAACTCACCACCAAAATGCAATCTATTTATAAACACCAACCCACTTATAAAAACAAGCTTTCTAAAGAAAAATGAAGGGATTTGGATAGTGTTTGGAAATTCTACAAAATATATCCAAGAACATGGGCTTTATATATATACTCATTAACTAATGTTATTCTTCCTAAAAATTATATTGTTATAGGGGATCATCTGATCAAACGCCTTTAAGAGCATATATATAAACCCAACGCCTTTAAGAGCATTCAAATGGATAGCTACAACAACATATGGTTTTGGAAAGTTTGGGCTGCCACAATTACATGCTGGCATACTTCTAGCAACGAATCATGGATGTGCTTGTATTTTTAAAGCTTGTAGCCATTGGGTTTATTACCTTAATCTTAACTTTATTAATTTTTAGTTACACACCAATTCAACTTTTTTTTTTTTTTTTTTAATTTTTAATAACCTGGGTATCTGGGCCTCTTAGAGCACCCGCCTAATCCCAGGGGCACATGCGCACCCCAAATTCAGCACATGCCGGGTCAGCATAGGATACAAATCCCTAGGGTGGCCTCAAGGGGGCGAGGGGATTCGAACTCAGGTCTCCTGCTTTTGGAAGCAGGTACCTGGCCAGCTCACCTAACCCCTTGAGGTCTGCACACCAATTCAACTTGAACTTGAACTGCATCACAATTTTCAGTACATAAGAGCATTCAAATGCAGCCTAGGGATAAAGTTCTTAATCCCTAATGTAAGCCAAAAAATAGCCATGCCTTTCATCCAATGCACATAGATACCAGAAACCAAAGCATGCTGCCATTGTATTGGGTGGTAGCCAATTTTTTTCAGGTTTTTCTTTAGTTTTGCAGGTATTTTTTTCTATTTCAGACACAGCTCTTGCAAAATATCCTGGTTTTCAATTAAAGAGACGTTTGGTTGAATTTTAAATTTAGCAAACAGCTTAAATTTTGCAAGAAATATCCCGGTTTCTGAAAATTATAAAGACACGTTAATTGAACTATTTACTGAAATATGCAAAAAATATACTTGTTTGGAATAAAAAAATTCAAGAAAATCTCACTTTTATAAATTGCAACTTATAACCACATTTTTTTCTCATTGTATCTACATCTCAATAAGAATGCCTAAAGAAAGTATATTTAGAAAAATAATATATTTTAAGAAATATATATATATATATATATTAGAAATAAATCCTACGAAAAAATATATGTTGTAGATAAAATAATAATAAAAAAACTCTTTTATAAAATTGCGACTATTATTACTACTCTTTAATCCGGTATGAGAATGCCTTGTTTATTAAGTACATATGACTCCCAATTTTTCGACTAATAAAGCTCAAGTTTATAGACATAATTTATGATTTTTTTCTTGTAGTGGAAACCAGCATCTTTACTTTCGTCATTGAAGTAAAAATAAAATAAAGTAAATAAACTATGTTTAGCGTTTTTACATTTGTTTCTAGAATTTTCTTCTAGTTTTGGGCATCTACTAGATTTTAGTCTATTTGAACAGTACTCTGCATTTTTCATCATTATGCAGGAGGGGTATCATTACAGCAAACACCAACAAAAGAGAATCAATAGTATAACTCAGCAGAAGATAGTAAACTTGCCACTGGCGTTTATAGGTAATTTTTTGGTCATGTGCACAAAAATCAAACCAACAATTGCATTAGGCTCAAGAAACTTGCCAAGGCCCTTTATAACCTTGATTGAAAGTCAGAGCCCATTTATATTTATCCTCTGAAATTTGGGAGGATCTGAAGAAGGATCTAAATAGATGGAGCCAAAAAAAAAACAGCTTCTTTCAGAAACTCAAAACCTATTTTAACGGCATGATCAAAGAATAATAATTATATTTGCTGGAATTGGTTTTAAGTTAGCCACTGAAGTAAGGTTTTGAGGTTTCCTTTTACATGCAGAAGAGCTAGGTATTTGCTGAGATCTTGAGATGGCTCTAAGACGCAAAAGAGAGCGAGGCGCCGAGCGCCAGGTGTTTGCTGAGAGGGAATTAGATGAGTTGTTGCTGTTGAGGGTAAGTTCAAGACGAAAGCCGATCACGATCAACTCGCGGGAGAGAGGAGAGATGTCGATCGCTAGATGTTTGCTAAGAGGATCTGTAAGTTAGAGAAAACAATGTTTTTGCTTTTTGCAGAGACGACTGGAGGATCTGGTGAAAGCATCTGGATGATTGCCTGGAATGCTAAAGGGATTGAATTTGTAGTAAGGCAGTAAGCTTTCAGTAATAACCTTTGGGTAAATATGAGATGGGCATTGTAACTAACGGATGAAGGGTGACGGGGACAGTTGATCGATGACGACCATAAGTTCATGAATTTACCCATAGCTGACTCCCAATAGGTATGAAGCCACTTCATAAGGGTCCCTTCCATTGTAAAAGTTTTAAAACAGGTATAAACTTGGCCTTACTTCAAAAAAGAGAGTTGTTTTGGTGTATATATATATATATATATCGCCTGATGTGACATGCAAATATATATATATATATATATATATATATATATATATATATATATATATAATGAATAATGATCCTCAAGTCAGCCAACATATCAAGTATCGGGCAATATTGATACATATCGGAATTTTGGCCAACCGACACCGATCCCACCCTGATCCCAGTATCGGAATCAGCCGATACTGCTCAGTATCGGGTACCTATATGGTCCAGGTATCGGCTGAGATCTTCCTGTTTTGATTTGTTTTTTACATGTTTCATTTTTTAAAAAAATAGTAACATTTAAAAGTTTATTGGTGGGTCATCTATGATACTTTTAAGTCTATAACACACTTACATACCCCTTTTATGATACTTTTCTAACATTCTTCACATTTTTTCTGATTTTTCTAACATTTTTCAGATTTTTTTGAATTTAAAATAAAAAATAAAAAAATACACGGTTTTAGCAAACCGGCTGATACCAATACGATGATAAATATCAGTCCCCCCATGGACCGATACCCGATAACGAGTCAGATTTTGATACCTTGGTGTCAGCGTGAGGGACATGCTGATACATTTGCATGAATGACTCTTTGGCTAATCCTGATCAGATTTCCAAAGTTTATCAGACATTGAGGATCATCCAATAGGTAATTTTGAGTGGAGTCCTACCTGCACAGTGGGCTGCTATATGAATATCTCAGAATCACCTCGGTCTCATGACCATGTATCAGGTATACAATATATAGACACCTAGTAGTGCCAGTATCCGCACTCTATAAAAAACCTATATGCGAAGACTGAGTAGGTCGAGTTGTACAAATCAATTCTTTTTGTGCTGATGTTAGGTAGTCAAGCCCGACTGTTAGAGTGCAAAGAATAGTGCCCGTCTTCTCGACAGCACATTTTTATAAAGATCTTGATTGTCCATTAGAAAGGATATCATGTAAATTGATTGGAATTTTTTATTTAAATCAATCAAATAATCAAAACATATTATTAGGAGATCATGGACAAAGGACTGAGACATTACAAACTATAGGAAGTAGGAGAAGAGGAAGACCAATGAAGACTTGGAGGGAAGTAGTCAGATGCGACGAGAGGGATTGAGGAGTTATAGAGAGCTTACCACTGAACAAAAACGAGTGGAGGAATAGGACTCCAAATCCAACCCCAACTAGCTGTGATAAGACTATGATAATGATGATGATGATCTTGATGGTGAGGACGAGATGGTGGTGGCCCAGTGGAGTCCGCCAATGATGGAGTGATATGCTTCGAAAAGGACTCTTAATATCCCATCATTTCTAACAGACTTCAATTTATTTTTTGTGCAACTCTAATGAAAAAAGTATCAAATTTGATTGAACCTTAATGATTTAGATCTTGGTCACGAATTTGGAGTACGCACAATGGACCCATGGAAATGTAAGCCAAACTGGTGGAGCATGAGATCTGATTGTACATGAGAAGCATAGGCTAAATAATCGTGAACTCCCAGTGAATGAGCCCAATGAGGTTAACATGGTCAACCTCTACAGCAGTATAAACAACTATGCCGCAACATATGATTATAAACATATACAAACTATTATATATTTTACTGCCATGTACTACGAGCAAATGAACATCCATACACATTAACAAACACCATTGTTGATATTGTAGACATGACATGACTCCATGGCTAAGTTTCTTAAATGAACTTAAAAGATGAAAATTTTAGCTGCAAAATCTATAAGCATTAAGACTCAAGCAAGGAAATCAGCAGCTATGTAGAAAATCCAAATATATATAAGTACATATACATATAGATAGATATATCATCAGAGTATATCTTATGGGGGTTACATTAACAGATAATACCACCACATGGAAGCATGGTAGATAGGCATTTAAAGAGAAATTAGTAGTAAGGAGTCCACAATCTGACCTGATTCAGAACAGAAATCAAACTTGATTCAGTTCATCAGTGGGTATTGTCCAGATTAATCGCAGGTTCAATTCTGTTCTGAAATATTTCAATTGAGAAACTAAACTAGTTCATTTCAGTTCCAAACCATTTATGGATACAGAAACTGAACTGGTTCAGTACAAAAATTGAACTGGTTCAGTTCATTTCCAAATTGATTTTGGAAATAGAAACTGAACTGGTGGTTCAGTTCAGGTCTGAACCAGTTCACAGTAAAACGTCATTTCAGTATGAAATACAGAAAAATAGAGAGTTAATATCTACAAAGTCTGCTTGTTTCAAGAAAATAATGAAATAAATTCAAATCAGCTCTTAAAAGAAACAGTACTCCAGTTGAAAAAAAAGGATATTAAAAAGAAAATAAAAATACCAATGCTATGTTAAACTATATTTGTATTACCATTAAAAAATTCATCGAATGTAAGAATACTCACCAAAATTCTCTATGTATGCAAATCTCTCTCCCTCGCCTCGTATGTTGCTATTGTTTCAGCAATTTAAATTCCCCTTCAGGTAATCGGAAGCTTTCCTCTCTCTTCTATGACACAACACAAAGAATTGTGTAAGCCGCTTCCGAATTCCACTCCCCACCACTTAGAGGCAATACAAACAGCATTGTCGACTTGTCGTACGAGAGAAATTTATCAACTGCATTGCATCTTTAAGCTTCTCTATCAATAATTCCATCGAGGAAGAAAATAGGTGAAGTATACGTCACTCTAAATATAACGGTCTTCACCTTCAAATCATCCGGGAGTAAACACTGATACAACCTATCTTTTCATGATCTTCACGTTGAAAACGTCGAGAAGGTCACCAGCAAGTAAAACCCTTAAAAATCCGTCAACTGAAAATTCTATCACGGTCACAACTACTACACCGCGAATTCTAGCGTCCAGAGTCTATAATGTAAATATAAGATTGAAGGTCATTGACAAATGGTTCGATCTCAGGAGATGCGACATCTCCAACATATAAAATGTCACAAAGACATGTTTTAAATCAATTTATATAATCTCCGATGCCATAGAAACAGATCCTTCGACTCCCTGAATTTTTCTTTAAGACATTCCAATGATGTCTTAAGATGGTAGAGAGCATTTATACGACTACAATATTGAAGTATGTTACATTTTTCATCTCTCTCTACTTTCTCTTTCCCTTTCTTAGATATTTCTTTATCACCAAACTAAAGAATTCTCTCGACTATTTTTCTAAATTTTGATGAAACTCTACATCTTGTTAATGGAGGCAAAGTTGCTGCAATCCTTGTACCTATAAAACATAAATTAGATTTTATTGAAGACATTTTGATCTTAGAAGAGTATTTGGATTATACAATGGAAAATCAAGTTGGTTTGCATTGGATTATAAAATAAGAAAAAAAGCTCATATTAGGATTTATCATCTAAAAAATAATTAAGCAAAACAAAAATTACAATACTCAGCATACGTAAAAAGATTTTAAACGAGTTCCCAAGTGCTTACTATAACCCGATTTTACTCCGGATATATACTGCAACATGCTAATATCAAATTGACTAAAATTATGAGGTAAACTCGGCAGTCGGAGAAATTCCACTATAGTTGCTTCAATCATTTGTGACAGTTTAATTACCGAGGGTGCAACTTTATTGATTGCATCCCAAACCTAAAACATGGAAAATAAGATTATTTTGGAAAAAAAAAATGGAATCCAAGTAGTGAAGACTACAATTTCCTAGTATTCCTAAAATAGAAATATAAAAAAATAAAAATAAAAATAAAAAAGCTGCAGAATAAAAGGGAATAGAGTCTATTTCCTATTCAATGTCATGTCTGAAATAGCACCTATGATAAACAAAGAAAGAAAAAATATTCAATAACAATCCGTGAACAATTTCTTTCCACTCTTGTACTAAAATAAAACCTGTGCAAGCAATAAAACAATTTCCTAATTAAGAAATAAATCTTCACAAATTGAACTAAAAGATCATTTATCGAGGATAAAAAGAACAAAAATAACAAAGTTTCTCGTTGACCTAAATAGGGGCATATGACCTGGGTACAAGTCATGTGAGATGACACCTTTGAATTGTAGTGAGTACAGTCGTATATAAGGCCCATGACGGATGAATAATAAGACACATTGGGTCAACATTCGAGGCTCTGTTGGGCCTTATTTATCCACTGTTTCTGGTCCTTTAATCTACCTTTAAACTGTCTTTCAACGCTGCTCCAATCTCTTTTTCAGGCGATGAAACGACCTGCTTGTATAGGAGGGCCTGAAACAGCCCAAATACTGCTGCCTGATGTGCTGCATCAGATCGACTCCATATTGACTGGTTAAATAATGAGCTGATACACATAAAATTTTAGGCCTAACAATAATTACAATACAGAATTGAGTACCGCCTGTATTGGTCCAAAGCTTTTTTATACACAAATTATGTTCAAGGAAAAACTCAAGGGATCAGGGTAGAATTCCAGATTCTTTCACACGATGGAAAACTCAAGGAAAGGAAAACACACAATTATTGCAGTCAAAGTCAGTGGGGTAGGGGTAGAATTCGAGAGGGAAACAGGACAGCATTTGTCTACCACTTTTTGAGATGTTGCGAGGAAATCTTCTCTTAGGTCAGCCCTAGACCAAGTTTCTTTCCATACAATTTCTAAAGATAAAGCCTATGAGATAGAAAACCCTTCTTAAGAGTTAGAATTTTGGATGCCCTTATGAGTTTGGAAGGTGATAAAGTTCCTGCCCACAAGGCTTCCCCATCTTCTTCCAGAAATTCTGGGCCTTATCAATTCAGTTTCGAATCAATAATCTCATACAATTATTCCTATCATTCAATAACTCAATCCCGAGGGAGGATTGGTACAAGATCAGCCCACACTTCATTTGGTGTTGCCATAGTTTAGAGTCCCTAATGAACTTACAGTTATTGTTACTCGTAACAAGAAATACATGTTTCCATCCGTGATTATTCGGAGGCATTTGGGATGCCCGTTTCAAGTTGTGCTAAGGGTACGTGTTCTTATTATTCTAATATAATTGGGTAGCTCCAACTAACACCTTGCTATTACCTGAGTCGGGTTTGACCAGAGCTCCTATTGGTATGTTAAATGAGTATTTCCAGCCATTACTAGCCTTAGAAGACTCGAGTACGATGTTTCGATGGGTGTCCCTATCAATAGGTCAACTATTTTATTCCTAAATTTTACCTGATTATCAGGTCACTTATCTGGTGCCCAATTTATTCCTTCTAAGTTCTTAAAGCTTTTAACTAATTACTCATGGAGTATCCCTAAGATTCCATGGTTATCATTAGCAGTGGTCACTTCATTTTTAAGGTGAGGATATCGGGTCCATCCAGTTATTGGTGATTCCTTTATTTGTTTATTTTGGGCTCAAGGCCCAAGGGGTCAAAATTTCAAGAATGGTCCACAATTTGTATTGTAGGTTTTACTAGGCACGAGGATGCCATAAACATCTTCCTTATCGGACATTGGGTCAGGACATCGGCCTTAACTTATTCTAAGTTCATAACTTACGAGTCTACAGTTTAATTCCTGGGTCTCTTGGGTCTCACATAGGTCCAATCTAGGCACATAGGTTTTCTAGGAAGGTCCACATTTAGGTGTGGGTGTTCCCAAGTTTTGAGGGGTGCCAATATCATCAGCTCAACTAGTTGTTTGGCCTGGGTCATCAGGTTCTATTTTTATTAAAAGTTACAATTTACCGGCCCACAGGTCGGGCATTGGATCACTAGACCTTATTTGTTCCCTTTCTAGTAGTTAGGCTCTTGGGCCTTCTAATGGTCAATTCTTTGACTTGGTCAACCAAGACAATCTTAAGTCTTAACCAAATTTAATCAGGCATCATCAGTGAACTGGCATTGATTTAACTATCACAGATTTTCGATAAAAGTCAACGTTTTGACTCCACTCTTGGGTTTATAGATTTTTCCTTAAGAGCATCGGACCCTTTACGATAAATTTGCCATTATTTTCAACTCCGATAGAATTTCTGAGTCCTTCCAAAACTAGGTGAAAGAGGACTGATAGATTCATCCTTCCCAGGTGGTGGCACTTCAAAATTTGATCAGGATTGATCAGGCTATCGAATTACAACGTACTATTTTTACCTTTACCGGCCATCATGCCAAATTTAATGGTCTCTGATGTCTGGTCTATAATTTTTTATGCCGATATCGAGATCGGACAAATAATAGCTTGTTGGAAAGCTTAAGGAACTACCTAAATTCTTTCTATATATTATGAGGGCCAAAAACTCTCAGATGGTGATGGAACCAGGGCCATCCGATCAAGGGTCAGATCTGGTCATGGGTTGTGTGCCACTTGACATAGTTTTGTGTCCCAATTTTCCGGAATTTCTAGCCAGTAAACCAGATGGAGTTTTGCTGTGAAATTTCATACAGTGAGGGGGCACTTATCAAAAATTTCCCCAGATTTTTCACGGATTTAATGGGCTGATTTTTGCACATAAAATCATAGCCCAATTGGGGCACAAAATTCTGGTGCAATCAGGTAGATTTGCTACTTTCTACCCCGAACTCCATGTAGGTCAAATGATGAGGAGTTTGAATCTGAAATTTAGCTGGGTCATTGGAAACCCATTAATGTGTTTAAATTAATTTTTCCAGATTTTTCCCCAACTTATTTACTCAGATTAACACTCATCTCAGTGAGCCTCTGTTTTAGGCTTTAAAACCCTTAAACTTGGAAAATCATGGGGTACAATTAGTAACCCATCATACACCACTAATTTTACTGATCTGATTGGATACACTCCAGATCAGGGGCAGATCAATCATGAGCCTTATTGGGCCTTAATCTATTGATCTAGCGGCACGATTTGCCTTAGTTACTATCCTATTCGCCTTATCAATTCTATAGCCTAAGTTGGCACCATTCGATCTAGCCACTTAGGGCAGTTCGATCAAATCGATTTTTAGCATTACATCAATTTCAACTTCTCATTCCAGAGAACGCAATTTTATGCAAGTCCATTTACCATTAACTTCACTATCCTTACATGTTATGATGTTAATCTTGCTATGATCTAGTATTAGCTAATCAACAAGAGCACTAACAAGCTACTTAATCAATCACCATCCATTTCTAAATAAGATCACATCAAAATTCCAACATGGTCCAGTGAGAAGAACATGCATTTAAAATAAACTAAATCACATTAAACCAAAGCATTTAATCTATCTAAGCCACATGCATCAATTAGAATAGAGAAAGCAATTTTCTACTACAATAAACACATGCATCTTACACCATCCATTTACACTAATCAAACAGTGATCTCATGATATAAAAATCCATATTTTCAAACATTTTTATGCAATCTAAACCATCCAAAATACTTATTACTATCTATGCTAAAATCTATAAGCACTTATCTTGAAACAAATCCAAGTGGTTCAGCCCATAAGAAAAGATCTAGCACCATTAAAATATTTGATCAAAATAGAATCAAAACAATAAAATATTTCAAAATTTCAGAATTTCTTCATCATTTAGATGTGTGGTTAAGATTTGAGGAGTCATGTTAAGCCATCAAATGGCACATGCAGTCCACTCTTCCTCATTGCACCACAATCATCTTTGTGAGGAGATGCTAACCATTGGATCTCTCCTAGGTGTTATGTGATGGTTGTGTGTGATCATTTCGATCACACACACAACTATCTTACACCATCAATTTACACTAATCCACAATCCTATTTCAAAGCTTTTTCAAAAATATCAAAAGAAGATAGTAAATGATAGCATTTTTGTGAAAATAAATAGACTAGTTTTCACTTAGCCTAATGTGACGGGGGCACGCGGCGTGACCATCCGGGTCAGCCGTAGGGCCATTTTTCCTCTCTGCGTTATGAGCATCACTGGTGCATCGAGGCCATGAGGGCGACAGCAACTGTGTTGGTCGTGGGCAACGAGGGCGTCGCGACACGTTGGGGTGAAGGGTGAAGACATCGGCATGGCACGGTCGCGACACGGACGCGGCATGGCTAGCTGGGCTAGCGTTGCAGGGTGAATAGTAAAATATGTCAAACCAAGGGGTTTGAGGTCCTCCCGCCTTGAGTTGAAGGCATTTCGCCTGAATGACTGTTTTACCCTTATATAGGGGGACATGAGTTGGAGTCCCGCGACCCTACACGTACACTAGCCTCGTGGGCTTATGTGCATGCATCCAGGCGACGCTTGGTGCGTGGTCGTCCTAGCTACATCGTGTACTAGGGTCATCGCGTTGGTGGTTTCCAACCACCTTCGAGGTACGGGTTTTAGCCCAAAGGGGGCTCGGTATATGTTCGTCATTGCCTATCGCTATATCAATCGTCGTTGCTTGTTGCCTTAACATTCGTCGTTACCGGCTCTAACTGTAACAGCCCGGCTTTCCGTCTCCAGAAATCCGTGCCATTAGGATCATACTCTGGATGATCCCGGATCGATCACACGTGTCCGCGCATATAGCGGAAGCTAGGTGGACACATCCGAGCAGCGGTAGTCTGAGTCAAACAATTTCTACACTAAATACACGTCAACAATATTTAAATGTAAAGAAAAACATACACATTCCCAAAAAAAGGAACCAGGAAGAACCATCGGTGATGGACGTACATCACCCAAACAATGGTTCCCGATAGTGGTTCCGAAATGGAATGTGGACTAACATAAACTAAATAAACGTAGAATCATATATGTATATACAAGGTGGCCACCAGGCACACAATAGTCCAAAAGATCAAAAGTACAAAATGTCGGGCATCAGTACCCAGGCTACGGATAAAACTCGTCACTTTGCCGTCGTCTCTCTCGTCCTTCGCCTCGGCCTCGGATCCTGATAGTCCGGGTCACTCTCGTCGCGCACTCAGAACCTCGTAACCTAAAAAGATTTGAAGCGTGGTGAGCTACATCATAGCTCAATAGAAGAAAAACCATCTAAATGAATTGAATATGAATCATGCTATCTCATAAGACAAATCCGGATCATGTACTCAAAACAAATCGCTTAAAAAAAGTCACTTTATGCAAGATGTCAGATGTCATGCAGATATATTATCAGAGTACTTAAAGTGTGTCTATTTAACTTAAGAAACTCCCGTGACTGTATAGCACGGAGTAAACAGGAATGTCCGATAGGAAACCCCAACCAATCGTCGTTCACATGAACAATTGTGAAAGTGCAACAATGCCTCATCTATGGAGTGCAATTGCGTCGAGGATTACAAGCAGGTGCACAAGTGTGCCAGGCATCGGATATACCGCCGGGTCGGTGGGGATCATCTGGTTTAAATCATCAAATCACATACATATATACCTCACAGATCAGATAGCAGATTTCAGGATACGAATCAGGAAACAGAAATCAAAGATAGCAGGAATTTATGATATGCATACATGCTTGTTAAAAACAGAAATCAGGGCACAGATATAAAATAAACATGAAATCATACTCAAAAGCAGTTTAGGTTGGTTTTCCCCTACCTCAGATCAGTTTATCTTCTAAGCAAATCCAAAGCTTTTTCGACGTGTCAGGGTTTATCCTATACCATAGGCACAGTACATTAAGTGTTAGGAGTGTCAGAGAATTACCCGGCACCACATCCGGGGTGTCTACTTTATAAAGCCAAGACAGACAAAAACCGGGTAAGTGATCGATCACCAACCTCATTGATCGATCACCACCCACTGTAGATCGATCACCACCTTGGTGATCGATCACCAACCTGCTTATCTCTCTCTCAACATCAAGGTTGATCGATCACCACCTTGGTGATCGATCACCAACCTCTCAGATCGATCACCACCTTGGTGATCGATCACCAATGCAATTTCAAAAACTCCCCCCTTCTGTCCACATCAATTTCTTATACAGATTGATCGATCACCACCTTGGTGATCGATCACCAACCTCATTGTAGATCGATCACCACCTTGGTGATCGATCACCAACTCCCTTGTAGATCGATCACCACCTTAGTGATCGATCTACAACTCGGGCAAGAACTTCCTAGCTTCTGGGGTCTCTGTTCCCCATAAGGCTTATACAGATTGATCGATCACCAACCCTCAGTGATCGATCACCACCCTATGGTGATCGATCACCAATGACAGAAAAGCTGTCATTAATGGAGTTCACCTCCCATCCATTTTTGATCTCCCTCCACTAATGGTTGTTCAATCACCATTAATACTTCATAAATACACCCTCTAAACTATCCTTTAACCCTATTTATCCTACACAACTCACCTTGTTCGTGGGTTCCTTGTGGTTCCTAATGACCAAAGAGGGTCTCAAACCTAGATCTCTGAGCTCCTCCTCGATCCGGATCCCATGAGAAGCTCTTCCGTCGACAGATCAAGGCCTCTCACACCAATCTCAAACCCCAAATAACTCAATCACCTTGGTCTAGCTACTCTAGCTTAGGAATCCCTCATCTTCACTCTTGCTAACCCTTTTCTTCTCTCTCAAAGGATCTCTTTCACACTTTCTCTCTAGAACTCCCAACTCTAAGGCTTGCAACCGCAGGGTGAAGCTTCTTTGAGAAGCTTTGCCTTTAATTAGCTAAAAGGGCTTGGTTTCAAAGTCTTGACGATAACACTGCAAAAGTGTGTTAGGCTTATCCACTTGAAATAGAGTTTGGTTTTGGTGTTGAGCGGCACACGATGTGTCGGTGCACGGCTTTCACACTAAAGGCCCAAACACACATTTAAACTTTAATCCGTCCGCACAAAGTTATTCTAATATTATTTAAATATTTATTATTATATAAAAATCTATGATGACATCGATTTTCTTTACCACTCACACAATTTGAGGTTAATTCTTCCCACCTTAAAGAATTTTCGTCCTCGAAAATCGACATGCCAGTTTCAAAAAAGTATGAGTATAATTCACTATGCCCAAAATTTAGGGTCATGACATTTTCCTCTCTTCAAAGAATTTTCGCTTTCGAAACTGCAAAACATACCTAAACAGGCCTACTATCCACACAGGTTTAAACAAAGCAGCGATAATTATGTTACCAAATTTTATTGTATTATAGTAATAGACAAAGATATAATAGCTAAGTTCTAAATTATTTTTGCCAATAATATTATCATAAATATTTAATTTATTTTGATTTTCGTGCCAGGCACGCATATCAAACCATTCGAGTTCTGTTTAGAATTTTAGGGTCATTACATTATTCCCCCCCTTAGAAATTTTCGTCCCCGAAAATGTCTAACAGACACTAACATTTTGAACCCTAGCAAACGTGCACAGAACATCAAAATGAATATTTGGTTACAGGGACAGCAGATGCATCCCCCTCAAGTGCAACGTTAGGCTATGCCCCCCCATCATCTAGTGCTTGCCCATCAGGCACCTCCTCAACTGGAGCTGGTGGTATAACCCCCTCCTCAGGTAACCTCTTGACCAATAGATTATAGCTCTTGGTCCAATCCTTGAGCTTGAAAACTTTAATGTTCTTGGTCAAGCGAGGCTCGCCAGGAGCCAGGCTATACTCCTCTCTCAATGCAATATATTGCTCGACCATTCTTGTTATCAATTGAGCCTATGACAGCTCTTTCTTTGAAGCAGTCTTCTGCTTCTCAAACAGTAAATCTCTATCATTGATCTCGCGGACTTGTGCAAAAACGGGGTTATGGCACACTTGATAAAAGTATCAAGCATCCATAGTCTATCAGGGAGTTGGGCTCAGTAAAGGCTTGACCTGAACTATACTGACCACAAGTCTATCATGGTATGGGACATCTTTGACATATGGTGGCAACAACAAGTCTCCACATACCGTGAAGGACATAGTAAAGCGGCGGCGACATCAAATTGGTTAAATTTATAGTCGTAACCGTCAATGTTGGTGACCAATTGGTGATGAGTGTCACCCCGGCAAGGATGTTGATAAAAGAGCCTCACTATATGAGGACAAAAATGGACGTAAAATGACTCATGCAATGTTCTCAACCCTAGCTTAGCAACATAGTCGATCGCCCATTCCATTTCGAGCCAATCCTCGAATAGTTTAGAGTCGAAAGCACATTCAGGCAACAATGTTTTAGAAGCCCACCACTCTTTTGGAAGTTCTTGTTGAATTAGTGGTGGCTGTGGGTTTTGAACGGGTGGCACATCTTGTTCGATTGGTGTCACGGGTTGCACAAAGGGTTGTGCGATCGGTTTCACGGTTGGCATCGATGTACGAGCCCGAGATGCAGGGATTTTACATGACAGATTCGTCATTCGCGGTCCCAGAGTTTAAAATGTACAAAAATGCACAAAAACCCCTTAAATAAGGAAAAAATTTAGAGTTTATCATAATAGCCGAGCAAAATGCGATCCAATGAATCAAGCAAGAAGCTCCGATAGCGAGTGAAAAATAAAAACCCATAATATAACTTACATCGATAAAATTGACCGATTAATGCTCAATTTGATCGATCAGACAGCCCTTTTTCACAGAACCTAGTATAAACTGGTTTGATCGATCAACCTTCTTATTTGATCGATCAAATGTGTAGTTGATCGATCAATTCACCAAATTGATCGATCAATCATTACAGTCAAACTGTTTCTTTAAACACACCTCATTAATTGAGGCATTACCCAGTCCCTATTTCACCACGTATAGGGTATCAGTATATGCTATCTAGACAACTCCAACTGTATGGAATTGTAATTGCCATGTACATAAAGCAATAATGGGTTAGAATTAAAAATCGCAAAAATTTCCTCTCGCATTAGGTGAACAAAAGCAGGTATGACTCATGAATTTTGGTTTCACGCTCCCATTTTGCCTCAGTAGCTGAGTGATTTACTGGCGAATTCAATGGTTTAGGGTTCTATCCTCCATCCCGCCCCATGACTTTCACACCATTGAACACCAATGACATAAAGAACATACTGCTAAAGTATCGTACCTTGGGTCGGCCGATTTCGCAGCCCACCAGCTCGACAAGCTCCAGGGTTCCAATGGTTTAACAATCTCAAAAAAAACTAGTGGCGATCCTTGCTAGCTTCGACACAATCGCATGGCGTCCATGCTCCACATTCACGAGCAATAACGCCCTCACCAAATCTCTTTCTCTTCGTCTTAAATTCCACCACTTAACATAATTGCAAGAGTTAAAGCAAAAGGAATAATCTCCATTCCTAGCCAAGCCTTTAAACTTCTAACCGCTAGTATGTAAAGCATACACACCCCCCATAGGTGTGCAAGATCACATCAATGGTCTACACCGTACACACATGTGCACCGTACACCCATACGTAATCTAACGCACCTCATCACATTTGACTTCCACATAGCCGAACCAATTATCAGACGAGCACGTCTCCCTAAGTAGCGACATGTGGGTAAAGAAGACACATCAAGAGGCCTTCCACCATCCATACATACGCACATCTATAATCCATGATTGGCAATCTTCTTCGAAGCCATACAATTTAGAAGTCTCCATCATAAATTCAACGTCCTCCAAATTAGGGTTATCATAATCTCCCCATCTGGAAGGAATTTCATCCTCAAAAATATCCTAAAGATATCTCGACTAAAACTCAATTGTTCATAGCGTCAATACACGTGCACAAAGGTATTATGCGTGAAATAGTCACAACCATCGCCACTCATATATGCAACCTCTCTCTCGAGTCCACACATCCCCAATGGACTCACACGCATCCAGTCAAAATAGTTTCCCCAAAATCAAGGTATCCACACGATCCCGATAGGTAAAATTGTCGTTAATGTCTTTGGTCGCTAAGCTCATCCCAAATCTACTGAAAAAGTGTGGCAGTCTTCTCATGCACCAGGTATCTCATATCACACCTCCATAAGCAATTATATATAGTAGTATGTCACCATCACGTTAACCATTAGTCAAAAGAAAATGACCATAATGCCCACAAAATTCATACATAGGCAAAAACTAGCTGTTGGGCTTTTTATTTACTTGACTGGTGTTCATTCCACAAAGAATTGTATATTGATCATGAGATTAAGACTACTTAACCAGAATGTATCTATAAATGGAATCAACCAAACCTTGAAAGAAATTTAATGTGCTATCCATTCAGCAGATCTTCACTTCAACGATGTTGATCATTAGTGATCATGTATCATTTCCATTGTATTAATCACAAGACCCTTACGATTGTAAAAATACTCATGGAGCACGGTAGACCAATTTTGAAACATACCATTCATCCGAAAATCCGCTTCACCACATTGATGCTATCGTTATCAGAATAAATCAACTCATGACTTGGAATAGGTCTCATCTGTCTACGAACAATTGTTCACACTCACCCACTTTCTGATACGCAACGGTGGTAAGAGATATCACCAAAATGATATAAAGCCATCACCAAGATGAGATAAAGCCATCACCAACATGAGGTACAGCCATCACCAAAATGAGATAAAGCCATTACCAAAATGAGGTAAAGCCATCAAGAAATGAGATAAAGCCATCGCCAACATGAGATAAAGCCATCAAGAAATGAGATAAAGCTATCACTAATATGAGAACCTCTAAAATCTACCACAACGATCGTAAAATCTTCAAACTTTATGCCCTTAACCAATCTTATGATACGCGAATAGAATTCCGATCATACAGGAAGGGCAAAAGAGTGTGACACATCTAACCTTTCAAATCAAGGAGATGATTGCAAATGATTGCTCTCAATGTCATACATAAATACTTAGGCATGATTAATCGACTCTTCATGTGCACAACTCTCAACACACTCCCTATACTAACTAAATCTCCATATATTCCTTGAAAATCTCTAGTCACTCATCATGGCTTAGGTGAAAACAACGGAATCCACCATAGCGACATCCAATTATGCTCTCTCATGATATCCATAATTAAAATTTTCCTATCCTCTATCAATTACCGACATGATTTTCTTAGACTTTTTCAATTCTCAGAAAACTTCCAGAGTAAACTACAGCAATTAACAACCGAACTCACGTTTAGAAGGAACGTATTTAAATACACCATAATCATGACTCATTAGTTTGGAAGAAGAATACTAGGATTAAGTCTGCTAATTCAACTTCATTTCTCATAAGTATTAAGGAAATTTCAAATTCACTAAACAATTCTCCTTAAAAAATATTTTTTGTAACTATCAAGATTTATTAAGTCTGCCAATATAACTATCACTTACGTAGTTAATCTTCTGAATTTAGAATTCGTTTATGTCATGCAAGTGATTTAAGTCGATACACAAGTGATAATGCTATGATATTTCGCACGTGTCAAAACCAATAAAATTCCTAAATCATCTGAACATTAAAACAGAATCTTGACAATTGATATTGAACTTATACCTTGGGCATCTTGAGTCGCAGGAAGAATCGGCTTAAGTGACGTCGAGGTCTCCTCTCGCTCGCTTATCTGGGCAGTTCTTGACTCGGTGTCCTTGCTGACCACATCTAAAACAAGCACCCGAGAGAAACCTACAAGCCTCCGTTCTATGAGATTTCCCACACCACGCACATGTTACAAATGGTGTAGATGAGGAAACAGGTAAGGCCTGTCGTACCGAAGTAACTCTAGTCGTCGCCGGATGTAAAGAGCGAGAACTATTTTGAGTGGTTGTCGAGGTCATTGCTTCCTTTTTCAAAGCAGGACAATGTCTTACCAAGTGTCCCATTCGTCCACACCTAAAACAAGCCCCAGTAGATCTTCTAGGTCTCGCTAGGTGTCGCCCGTCACACCTAGAACATAATTCATTTAATGTCGATGGAGAGGTGTGAGTCGTCCTTCTCAACATTGCCGTAAGTAATGCAGCCTGCTGAGTCATAGTGCTAAGCATCGCTTCAAGCAACTGCCTATTCGGCTCACCTCCTCCAGTGTGTACAATCTTAGCCCTCTTTCGTGGTGCCATTTCGATCTGTTAGCATGACACAAAATTCCCATCAATAATTGTCATAGCCACAATGGCCCAAAGTTCCAACAACATCTTAAAACATACATTTAACCGTACATTTATCAAATCATCCAATATTTCCCTTAAAAGTGATTATGAGATCCACCATTTAAGTCTTAAATCGAATCCCAAGTTCTAAATCTCCAGCTATAGCTGCGAGTTCCCTATAGAAGCTAACACCAAACTCCAATAACTTTGCTAAAGTCCTAATTGGGTCATAGAAAACTCACTTCCCAACCATACCTACATCCATAGCCTAGTCTGAAGTCCTAACACGACCTAAAGCCTAGGCTCTGATACAATATAACGTAATTTCGCTTTCCGCTCCGTAAATCCGTGCCGTTAGGATCATACTCTGGATGATCCCGGATCGATCACACGTGTCCGCGCATATAGCGGAAGCTAGGTGGACACATCCGAGCAGCGGTAGTCTGAGTCAAACAATTTCTACACTAAATACACGTCAACAATATTTAAATGTAAAGAAAAACATACACATTCCCAAAAAAAGGAACCAGGAAGAACCATCGGTGATGGACGTACATCACCCAAACAATGGTTCCCGATAGTGGTTCCGAAATGGAATGTGGACTAACATAAACTAAATAAACGTAGAATCATATATGTATATACAAGGTGGCCACTAGGCACACAATAGGCCAAAAGGTCAAAAGCGCATTAGTATACGGATAAAACTCGTCTCGACGTCTGTCTTCCTCGCCCTTCGCCTCGGCCTCGGGATCCCTGATAGTCCGTCACTCTCGGTGGCACGCAAATTTCGTAACCTAAAAGATTTGAAGCGGTGGTGAGCTACATCATAGCTCAATAGAAGAAAAACCATCTAAATGAATTGAATATGCAGATCATGCTATCTCATAACAGAAGACAAATCCAGATCATGTACTCAAAACAAATCAGTTAAAAGCTGGGAACTCTATGCAAGATGTCAGATGTCATGCAGATATATTATCAGAGTACTTAAAGTGTGTCTATTTAACTTAAGAAACTCCCGTGACTGTATAGCACGGAGTAAACAGGAATGTCCGATAGGAAACCCCAACCAATCGTCGTTCACATGAACAATTGTGAAAGTGCAACAATGCCTCATCTATGGAGTGCAATTGCGCCGAAGATTACAAGCAGGTGCACAAGTGTGCCAGGCATCGGATATACCGCCGGGTCGGTGGGGATCATCTGGTTTAAATCATCAAATCACATACATATATACCTCACAGATCAGATAGCGATTTCGGGGATACTAATCAGAAGTAAATCAAAGATAGCAGGAATTTATGATATGCATACATGCTTGTTAAAAACAGAAATCAGGGCACAGATATAAAATGAACATAAAATCATACTCAAAAGCAGTTTAGGTTGGTTTTCCCCTACCTCAGATCAGTTTATCTTCTAAGCAAATCCAAAGCTTTTTCGACGTGTCAGGGTTTATCCTATACCATAGGCACGACATTAAGTGTTAGAGTGTCGAGAATTACCCGCACCACATCCGGGTGTCTACTTTATAAAGCCAAGACAAAAAAACCGTAAGTGATCGATCCAACCTCATTGATCGATCACCACCCACTGTAGATCGATCACCACCTTGGTGATCGATCACCAACCTGCTTATCTCTCTCTCAACACAGTCAAGGTTGATCGATCACCACCTTGGTGATCGATCACCAACCCTCCTGTAGATCGATCACCACCTTGGTGATCGATCACCAACCCTCCTGTAGATCGATCACCACCTTGGTGATCGATCACCAATGCAATTTCAAAAACTCCCCATACATCACATCAATTTCTTATACAGATTGATCGATCACCACCTTGGTGATCGATCACCAACCTCATTGTAGATCGATCACCACCTTGGTGATCGATCACCAACTCCCTTGTAGATCGATCACCACCTTAGTGATCGATCTACAACTCGGGCAAGAACTTCCTAGCTTCTGGGGTCTCTGTTCCCCATAAGGCTTATACAGATTGATCGATCACCAACCCTCAGTGATCGATCACCACCCTATGGTGATCGATCACCAATGACAGAAAAGCTGTCATTAATGGAGTTCACCTCCCATCCATTTTTGATCTCCCTCCACTAATGGTTGTTCAATCACCATTAATACTTCATAAATACACCCTCTAAACTATCCTTTAACCCTATTTATCCTACACAACTCACCTTGTTCGTGGGTTCCTTGAGGTTCCGGCAATGACCCGAAAAGAGGGTCTTAAACCTAGATCTCGGAGCTCCTCCTCGATCCGGATCCCATGAGAAGCTCCGGTTCGATGATCAAGGCCTCTCACACCCATCTCAACCCCCAAATATCCCTATCCCCTTGGTCTAGCTACTCTAGCTTAGGAATCCCTCACCTTCACTCTTGCTAACCCTTTTCTTCTCTCTCAAAGGATCTCTTTCACACTTTCTCTCTAGAACCCCAACTCTAAGCAGAATCGGGTGAAGCTTTTTGAGAAGCTTGCCTTTTAATTAGCTAAAGGGCTTGGTTTCTAAAAGCGATAACACTGCGAAAGTGTGTTAGGCTTATCCACTTGAAATAGAGTTTGGTTTTGGTGTTGAGCGGCACACGATGCGTCGGTGCACGGCTTTCACACTAAAGGCCCAAACACACATTTAAACCTTAATCCGTCCGCACAAAGTTATTCTAATATTATTTAAATATTTATTATTATATAAAAATCTATGATGACATCGATTTTCGTGTCGACCACACACTCGAGGTCAGTCGAGTTCGGGTCCGATTTTTTGGGTTGTTACACTAACATGCTGCGTTGCTTCGCAGGGCGAAGTCCGAACCTAGAGGTTGAGGTGAAGCTTGAGTAGGAAAGCCTTCCACCCTTCGTAGCATCTGGGAATCCGCATCGCGTGACTCATTATCGAGAAGTAGGCTGACTTAGTGCGTCGGGTGTTGAATGCCGCACGGGCTGACACTGTGGGACAAGTGATCTCGTGACATTAAGTCTTACCATTCAAGACCATTTGATGGCCATGAATGATCATCAAGATCACATGCATGGTCATCTCATTAGAGTCATGTATTCCAGCTCAAGTCTATCACATAATACTCAAAAAAATATGAAAACAAGGCTAGAATTCTACACTAAACCTTACAACACAAAAAGAAACTAAGTCTTTACCTTCTAGGATCTACAAAGCTTGCTGGTTTGTGTGTGTTGAGGGGTCATAAGAACTTGGATGGGGCTGAAATCACACTATGTTAGTCTACCGGTGAAGGGGGATCAAATGGTGGTTTTGGATCTTGGTTTCAATGGCTAGATTGGAGAGGATTCAAGGTGGAGAAGGGCTCTAATGGAGGTTGCAATGAGGAAGAAGCAGAAGAGCTAAGAGAGAGAGTGAGTTGTCGAATTTTGCAATGGAGTGCATTGGGGCTTAAAGCCTCTTTGAGGGAACAAGCTTGCCAAGTGCAAAGCCCCTCTTCTCTCTCTCTCTCTCTCTCTCTCTCTCTCTCCAAAAGCAAAGTCAAAGGGCACCCAAAATTGTGGAACCCATTTGACCCTCCTTGTGACCCTTAGATGAGTCCTCTTGTGGACTTTAGGGTCTTGTGATCATCTCTCACACCATAGATTTCCCCAAGGCAAATCCAAGGGTGAGAGATGTGGTCAAAGTTATCAATGGCCAACATGTGTTAGAACTTTAATTTAATTTAATTTTCTAATTTCTAATTAGGAGAAATTAATTGGAATGGCCCTTTAAGTTGGGTCTTATTTACCAAGAATGTCACTTCCCTATGTAAAGCCCATACACTTTAATTCAAGTGTTAGTTATGTGGCATCTATTGGATTTTAGGGTCCAAGTTTGACCTTGTTTATGGGTCACTACTTTGATGATCAATGAGATCTACTCCATTGATGATGATCCTGACACTATGACCTTGCCTCAGCCCAATTTCGGGTCAAACCTCAGGTCAGGATCACACAGGTGTCAATTCGGGTCCTCTTTGTGTGGTTTAAGATGGTGTGTGTGTGTGGCCTTGGAAATTGCTACCACACCCATCGCTTTAATTTGGGTGTTCTATGGGTGTCACTAGAAATTGCTTCTTATCATCAGGGCTTAAGTGTGTGCAGTCAAATCTTTTTTTTTAATCGGTAAAAGATTCATTCCATTGCAATCAACACCAACGAGAAGCTGGGGAAAGGAATAAGGAAAGAAAGACCAAAAACAGGAACAAAAAGCTAAAAACAAAGAACTGGGCTCCGACAACAAAGTCGGACCCCTTCCGCTCGGAACTTCGAAGAACTAGCCGGGAATGCCTCCCGGGTCCCAGGTCCCACCCTTGGATAGATCCACAAAAACATGAGGTCTCTGACGCTCTTAAGAATAGACCCAAAAGGGCGGCGCTTTCAGTTGAATACCCGATTGTTCCTTTCAAGCCAAATACCTCAAAGAACAACTATGGAGCCACTCTCCGAAAAGCTCTGTGGTCGCCGAAAAATTTGTGCCTGTACCAAGAGACCAACAACTGAGGAATCGACTCCGGGATAACCCAACTCATCTCGAAGGACAGCAAGATGGAATTCCATATCTTAAAAGCCACCCAACAATGGATAAAAAGATGGAGCTCGATTCTTTATTACTCAAACGCATCAAGCACCTATTGGGAATATCTTTGCCCCTCTTCACCAGCTGATCAATCGTCAGAATACGACTGAGGATCACTGTCCAGCAGAAAAATTTCACCTTTGGCGGGCCCGAGACTTTCCAAATGAAGCCCCAATCAACCAATATCATCGGACGGCAAGAGAGCAACCGATAGAGAGATTTGACCGAAAAGTTACCATTCTTTGACGCTAGGCAAATGCGAGCATCCCTATGATGCCGGTTTCTCTTAATGCCGTGAAGGAGTAAAAGGCAATGGTACTACACCATCTCGATGGCGGAGAGAGACCTCCTTGTAACTATGTTCCAAACGGGAACTCCTCCGATAACTGAATACATCTCCTCTATCGAAGAGCGAGGGGAGGTCGCGACATTGAAGATGCTCGAAAAAAGCGAATGCAAGGGGGTATAACTCGATCCACGGGTCTTTCCAAAACTGAATACGTGACCCGTCCCCCCAGCTGAAAGAGCTCCACCTAGAAAATACCATCGAATCGCCACAATACCTTCCCACCAAGCTGAGACCCTTCTAGATATGGGCACATTAATACCCCAACGACCTTACGCCCAATCATATTTTTCAGCCAAAACGTTTAACCAGAGGTTGCTCCTCCCGAACTCACAACCCGCCCACCATAACCACTTTCCACCGAAGGTCGTACTGACCAATCTCATATTTCGAATATCAAGCCCGCCACAGCGTCCAGTCAAATCTTGTCAGGTCTCGGTCGACTAGTTGACTGACCCTGGTTTTGAGGGTGGGTGTTACACAATGAAGATGGTTCTAAGGTGTTTTCAGGCAATACTGGGGTCTAAATATGCTCAAAATCTGAAATAACTGAGTAAGAATTGAGGAATCTGCAAGAAGTATTTCTGGTATTTTGGTATGCAAAGCTGATAAATTTCCAAAAAAGTACTTGGGCCTCCATTTACATGAGGGAATGCAGGAAGGCCAAAAAGAGCATGGAATAATTATTAAAGGTGGAGTATTGGCTGGCTCTTTGCAAAAGGAAAATGCTATTTTCGCTATATGGGTCACCATGATAAATCAGTTTTATCAACTTGGCCTTTGTATTTTATATGTCCATGTACCAAATCCCAGCTTGGGTAAGGGGTGGAATAGAGCAATTAAAAATAGTTTTCTTTTGGAGAGGAGATTAAGATTCCAAGAAATTCCACATAAGCAGGGTGGGAATGGTAGGGAGGGAGAGATAGAGTGGGATGGATTGGGCATTCGAAGTCTTAAACGCAATTCATGAGGTGGTGTTGACCAAGTGTCTATGGAAGATAGGTTCGGAGGAGAATGCAGCTTGGAGGAAAATCCTTATTGAGAAATACAGACATGCAGGGAACACTTGGAGTATTACAGTGGTTTCCAGTTTCATCCAACCTAGCTCAGAAGTTTAATGAAAAAAATGAGGTTTCAATTAGGAGTATGGCAACAAGATAGGGGTTCTGGGAAGAATTACGGATAGGGGACTCTGAGCTGGCTAAGTATCAGCTGATCTGTATAGGGTAGCTAAAAATAGAAATGGTCTAAGTGCAGATGTAGTCTCCAGGGACCCTAGTGGAGGTGTGGTGTGGCATATACATACAAGAAGGGGCCTATGAGAGGACAAGATTGTCAATCTTATTGCATTGTTTGCTTGCTTGCCTATGGAGCATGTGCCTCGTCATGAAGAGAAGGCTATGGCATGCAAGGCAATCAGGTTCACTCTCAGTTAAGACTTGCTATCAGCTGAATATTAGAGTGGTATAACCGGATTGGACTTGATTATCTTATGGAAACTCGTCTGAAAAGTTCATGAGGTAAGATTTTATAACAAAAATTCCAAAGAGTCAAGATGGTGCAATTTAGAATTAGGCTGGTGCAAATTCCAGCAGGTGTTTACTTCGCTAGAGCAATGAAAATTTAAACCACCTGTTTATTATCTCTGCCTCATTAGGTTGCACGGAAGACTCGTGTGGAAAGCAAATGTCATGGTGATTATTTGAGTGGTGTAGAAAGTAAGTAACAATAGAATTTTTAAAAGAAATCCAGCATCCATCACTCTGATTATAAGAAGAATTTAGAGTAGCCTTGTCGGTATCAATTAACAGTTGTTTTAAAAGTTTTAGTAAGGAAGAAATTAAAAGGAGCGGGTGGGAAGTGGCAAACAGTGGTCCAAGGAATCTTTATTAGCTCAGCGCACTTTAAATTGTGCAATTTAAAGCAGTCAAACAACTTTAAAGTAAAGGGCCAAAATCGGTTTGGAGATCTACATGATAGCCATTCGTTTCAAAGGTGTTTGACCTCTTTGAATAACACAATCAAAATGTTATTTTTATGCAGTCTTTGACCCACCAAATCTTTTTGTTGGGTTCTTAGCTCATCGCACTTTGATGAAAATTAGTGTCACATGTATTTAATTGACAGGTTCAAAATTAGATTGCAAATGGGTCGGTTACCTTATATTAACTCAAATAAAACATGTTAAAATATTTAGTGCTGATTATTCTTCTCACATAATACATTTGTCAATGAGTTAATATTAGGTGTCCGACTCAAGTGTCGATCAAGGATTTAAAACAGATATGTATCGGGCATATCAGTTGGGTCCGAGGCCGATATGCATCAGATATATAGCATCCGTACCGGTAAAACCGGCTGATGTTAAAGTAAGCTTTTTTATTTTAAAATATAAAAATATATAAAAATAATTTAGAATAATTAAAATTTTCTACAAAGGTCATTTTCGGTATTATGGTCGATACATATCAAGTTCATATCGGTCATATCCGCCAATACAGGTAGATATTTGACCGATAGTGAGTAGTGACCAATATTTATATCTATATCAAATGGGTAGTGTATACCAATTCTTTTAAAAAATGAAGTTGAATGACATCAATTCACCCCACTCGACCCGTAGCTTAGCTCCGTATAGAGTAACCAACTTGTTCAGTCTCAACCTTGAATGGAGTCTCCTCGCATTAAAGTGGTCAAACTTGTACATTTAGTGATTTTCATGCTCATAAATAACTGTGCATATGGAGTGCTGTTATGCGCACAACACCTTTTTCTTCCTGCACAACATTTCTAATCACACACTAACATATAGAGTGCTGTTACGTGCACACCACTTTTTTCTTCCTGCACAACATTTCTAATCACACACTAACATATAGAGTGTTGTTACGTGCAGATCACTTTTTGCTTCCTGCACAACATTTCTAATTACACACTAATGTTGCTAATAAAGATCCAAAAACGGTATCACTCATCAAAAAGTGTGCATAAATGTTATTCCTAAATTTATGTTTCTTTTTGTTAAATAAAATATTTTTTTGGTTCACACCAACTTTTGCTGTTCGCACACCTCTATATTTCCTTTTTGGATATGCAGGAAGAAAAAAGTGGTGTGCGGGTAGCAGTCTCATTGTTTACAACTTCCTGACACGCAAACTAATCAATCTGGACTGTGCAATCTTTAGTCCACCTCTAGGATTGGTCATTAGACTGATCATATGATTCCAACCATGGATAAAGGGTATTGATTAATTAGTTTCAATGAACCTCAAAATTCAGATGATTGTTCGCCATGAGAGGTGTGGGTAAATGAACGGATCGTTCAGATCAATCATTAGGCATCAGGAAGTGAACAAAAGAGAGTCATTATCTAAATGACAAAGAAGTGGGTAAGAGAGCCATATTCCGTAGTAGATATACGGTTATTATAGATCCTAAGATCTAACACTACTTTATTAAAGAATCTAATTGGGTATTTCATATTGTGTATCAATTAGGCTTTATAATAAAGATTCCTTGGATCAGCGTAATGGAGAATAAAAAGCAGGTATGATCTTGGGAAGTGGCAAACAGGTTTCAATTAGGAGAATGGCAACAAGATAAGGTTCTGGGAAGATTCATGGATAGGGAACTCTGAGCTGGCTAAGTATCAGCAGATCTTTATAGGGTAGCTAGAAATAGAAGTGGTCTAAGTGCAGATGTAGGGACCCTACTGGAACTGTGGTGTGGCATATGCATATGAGAAGGGCCCTATGAGAATACAAGATTTTAAATCTTATTGAATTGTTTGCTTGCTTGCCTAGGGTGCATGTGCCTCATCACATTTTGTAGAGAAGGCTACGGTATGCTAGGCAATTAGGTGTACTCTCAGTTAAGGCTTGCTATCGGCTGAATATTAAAATGGTATGACAGGATTGGACTGGAATTGCATATGGAAATCCCCTGCCCCTCCAAGTGTGTTGTCGCTTGTCTGAAAAGTTGCAGGACGTAAGATTTAATAACAAAAACTTGCAAAGAGTCGGACTGGTGCAATTTCCAGCAGGCATTTACTTCACTACTGCAATGAAAATGTAAACCACCTGTTTATAAGAGTCAGACTGGTGTGGAACGCTAATGTCATGGGGATTATTTGAGCGGTGTAGAAAGTAATGATAGAATTTTTAACAGAAACCCAACATCCACTAATCCGATTATAAGAAAAATCTAGAGTAGCCTAGTGAGGGTCAATTAACAGTTGTTTTACAAGTTTAAGTAAGGAAGAGATTAAAAGGAGCGGTTGGGAAGTGGCAAACAGTGGTCTGAGTAGGATGTCAAGTGTTAGTAGGTTACCTTAAACTTAACTTTGATGGGTTCTACTTTTGAAAGCCTGTCAATGCTGCTAAAGGTAAGGCGGTTAGACCAGTATGGGGTCATTTCGCAGGCCAACCCTTTTGCTTGTGCTCAGTGTGGCAACATCAAAGCAGAATTAGGAGCAGGGCTGTATGGTATTCAGAATATCGAAGAAGCTGCCAAAGAGAACTCTGAGCCCATCAGGTGAAGGTGGGGTGGTTAGACCAGCATGAGGTCATTTTGCAGGCCGGCCCTTCTACTTGTGCTCAGCATGAGGTCATTTTGCAGGGCTCTATGGTATTCAGCTTTGCATCGAAAAAAGGTTCGCAAAGAATTCCCATTGAAGGGGACTCCATGAGTCTTATTCGTGGCTGAGAGGGGCTCAGAGTTCTCCTTGGCAGCTTCTTCGATATTCTAAATAGTGCTACGGACTGCTAAGCAATATCCATGTTCAATTTAACAGTTTTCAGTGAAATCAACCTAGTAGGTGATTCCTTCACAAAAGCAGGAGCTGCTAGGAGTGACTATCTATGGTAGAGCAGAGCTTGGCTCCCCATCACCTGACTTTTATGATAGGTGGTGGAAAACATCGTGGCAAGATGGGAATTTCTTGGAGATGAGAAAATTAGGAAAAGAGTCCAGGAGAATCAGGAAAAAATCTGGAGAAATGATAGATTATTATGCTTAAAAATATATATGAGAAAAGGTTCTAGGCTAGTCTACGCATTTAGCTAATAAAACAAAAGTGAAGTATAACATGCATCCAAACTTACATCAGATTATTATTTACATGCTGATGAACACATGCACCTAATGACATAAACCATAAATCATATTTAACAAAATAAGTTTCCACTTTTAAGAGATTCAGCATCTGCTCACACATCATATGTATAAAATTCAACATCCACTCAATATTCAACATGTTTAAGAACATCAACCTTATCCATCAATACCATAGAAGTTGAACAATGAGTCGATGACCAAAATATGAAAAGTTTCTAGATCAGAATTATATAAACAGTTGCCATTTCCTTCTTTAATTATGAAGCATCAAGAAGACTTTTTGATGAAGATGAGATTAACTTTGCACTATATGTCGATGCCGATCCAATTTCTTTTGAAGAAGCATCTTAAGAAGAAAAATGAAAATATGTAATAAATTAAGAAATTGACTCCATCAAAAGAAATGAGACTTGGGAGTTAACAGAACTTTCAAATGAGCACAAATCCATTGGTGTAAAATGGATATATAAAACCAAGTTAAATACAAAAGGTGAAGTCGAAAGGCACAAAGCTCGGTTAGTGGTGAAAGGCTATAAACAAAGGCATGACATAGACTTCAATGAAGTTTTTGCTCCTATTGTTCTGCTTGAGACTATTAGATTGGTCTTAGCATTGGTGGCTCAAAGAAATTAGAAGGTTTATCAAATGAATGTCAAATCAGCATTCTTAAATAGTATTCTTGAAGAAGAAGTTTATGTTGATTAACCTCCCGGGTATTCTTTAATAGTATTCTAGGCTGGGTTGTTGCTTTGGAAGTGTATGTTTATTTATTCTCAGTTTTATATTTTGGGCTATTTTTATCACTCATGTATTTTCATTTTACAAGTCATATGAATAAAATGTGAAAGGTTCTAAATAGTATATTACTTTAGTCTTCATTTTTGATATTTTTCTACACAAGAGAACAACTTTCTTCCCTTTAGAGTGTCATCTTCTTTCAATCCTAGTTGGCGTAATCCAACACATGTAGAGTGATGTGATATTTTTAATGTATGTTTTACTCGCAAGTGCACGAATCGGTTTGTATATAGTGGGTGCGGAGTACGAGATCGTTCCCACGATGATTAATTTTGAAATACCTAAAAGAGACAAGCAATTCTAGAAATCTATTAAGATCTAACAGTATTCTACCAATTTTATGATTTAAGCGGTTGATGATAATTAATGACTACAAAATAAAATTCAATTGATGATTCACAAATAAAAGTAAAGATGATGATAAAGATGAAGATACTAAATCCTCCCATCTTTGGTCCGTTCTTCCTATAATATAAATCTAAGGATTGAATTATGAGATATTTCATTGGTAACAAACATCTTCTATGGAAGATCAATGGTCAACACCTTAATAGGTTCCATGTTGCATCCCTGCCATTAGGACTTAGATGATTTTCATATATAGATCTGGGATCAAGGGTACGGCTAGACACGCATGATCTCAGGTTCAAATAAAAATCATCCCCAAGGTGGGTGAAAATTCCAACAAGAATACCACTTACAAATCTGAAATCAAGGGCATGACTCGGCACACTTTATTCAGATTAGGGATATTTAAGATAAAATTACCATTACAGAACCAAGATCCAGGGCATGGCTCGGCACACTCGATCCCAGAACATAATCGTAATTAGATCCACACAACGAAAACACAAAGACCATAACAATGATAGGGTAAAATTACCGTCACAGATCTGAGATCCCGGGCATGACTCGGCACACGCGATCCCAGTTAGTGGCGGGGATTTCATCCATTCATGATAGCACAACAATCATAAAAATAAAATCTCATATTTTAATCCCTAATTTTATATTATTAAAAGTACATCCCTCGGATGGGAATCATTAGATCCCCATCTCTATAAATTTAGCCACACATATTGTAAGGAATTGACATAAATAAATAAAGACGGGAAAATAACATTAATTAAAATTACCTCAAACTTCAAAATAAATTACGTTGATTGTAATGACCCGAAAAATCTGAACCCGAACCCGACTGAAATAGTGTGCGTATCCGGCACGGAAAACAAGGTCACCTTAAAAATATTAAATAAATAATGTAAGCATGTCTGAGATACTGTGTGTGTAAAGGAATCAAGTTAAAAGATTTAATTTAGGCCTTTAGTAGATGAGTCGTGCACCGACGCATCGTGTGCCGCTCAACACCGAAACCAAACTCTATTTCAAGTGGATAAGCCCAACACACCTTTGCAGTGTTATCGCTTCGCACCGAAACCAAACCCTTTAGCTAATTAAAAGGCAAAGCTTCTCAAAGAAGCTTCACCCGGTTGCAAGCCTTGCAAATTTGAAAGCTAGAGAGAGAGAGAGCTCCGCCAACCTTCGCCCTTCTCGTGAGATTTCGATCGCGAGATCGCCATCGGCAGAGGACTCCGCACTCGTCAAGAAGGCTAGTGACGCTAGACGATGGTGTTCCGCCGCTTATAAATCCGGACCGCTCAAGCCCCTTTCGTTAGAAACCCTATTTCTTTAAGGAAAAAGAACCCCATTTTCAAAGAGCCGATCACTTTGGAATCGCCTCTCCGTGCTTGGAAGAGGTTAAGATCGACGCGTAAGGATGAACGGCATCATCTTCAAGTCCTTGTGATCGATCTCCGTGGATTCATCGTGGAACGGAAGTTTCGTTCAAACCCTTTTGGACAACGATCCTTAAAGGAAATCGATCGAAGAAAGGTTAGTTTTCTTTGATTTTAATGGTTTAGATTATAGAACAAACCCTTGTTTTAGTTTAGTGTGTATTTATGAAGTATTAATGGTGATTGAACAACCATTAGTGGAAGGAGATAAAAAAAAATGGAAGGGAGGTGAACTCCATTAATGACAGCTTTTCTGTCATTGGTGATCGATCACCAAGGTGGTGATCGATCTACAGGAGGGTTGGTGATCGATCACCAAGGTGGTGATCGATCAATCAGTATAAGCCTTATGGGGAACAGTGACCCCAGAAGCTAGAAGTTCATGCCCGAGGTAGTGATCGATCACCAAGGTGGTGATCGATCTACAAGGGAGTTGGTGATCTATCACCAAGGTGGTGATCAATCTACAAGGGAGTTGGTGATCTATCACCAAGGTGGTGATCGATCAACCTAGATCTTAATCGCTTCGTTGTTTTGGTCATAACTTTTTACTCCGAACTCCGATTGATGCGATTCTTGCGGCATTGGAAAAAGGACAACTAAATCTACAACTTTCATGAATTAAATAACTAATGAATAAATTGTTTTGATGATCAAAATTGAGCTTGAAGTTTGGCCAAGTTCTAAGTTAGCACGTGTTAACTGAAGTATCGGTATTGCTTCGGTATTTTGGCCATAACTCCTTGTCCCGAACTCCGATTGACGCGATTCTTGATGCGTTGGAAAGAGTACGACGAGATCTAACTCTTTCATGAATTAGCCAAATCTTAAATCAAATGTTTTAATAGTCAAAACGAAGGAAGTTGGGTTAAGTTTTGAATCAACATGAAATTACCCATTTCCGTCCTCTTTTGAGAAAATACTTAAATACGTCAATATTATTAATATTTAGGATCAATTTTATACATCATCATGTGTGTGATGTAGACAAAAGAGTGGAGGCCGAGATAATAACTTTTGGACTGCTTTAGAACGGCGTTGGATTTGCTTAGAAAGAGGTCTGACCTGAGGTAGGGGAAAATTCAACTTAAAGTGTATCTAAATTTAATTGCATGATATCTTAACATTGTATTCTATCTCTGATTTTCGAAAGCATGCCTGCATATGCATTAAACTCTGATTCCCGTATTCTGATATCTGTTTCTGTTCTTTGCATATGCTCTGATAATCTGCTCTGATAATCTGATTCATGAGGTAATAAGTATGTATTTGATTTGAGGTTTAATATTCAGACGATCCCCACCGACTCGGCGGTATATCCGTTTCTTGCACAATGTGCAGTTGCTTGAAAATCCTCGGCAAAATATGCACTCCATGTGTGGGCATTATTGCATTCCTGAAAATTGTTCATTGAACGACGATTGGTTGGGGTTTCCTATCGGCACAAATCTGGCTACCACGTGATATATATACACGGGAGTTACTTAAGTTAGAGATATGCATGATTTAAGTCATTTAAATATAATAAGCATTTTGCAAATTCTGAAGTTCTGTTTGCTATTACCAGTTATGCATTCTGATCTCCTGCATGTTTGAGCATCAATCCATACTCTGTTCAGTTTTGTTTCACTTATCGATTTAAGATATGTTCTGCAATCATGTTTAATAAATGAGATGCAAATTAATCGAACTTCTTCATCGAGCTAGGATGTAGCTCACCCCGCTTCAAATCTTTTAGGTTCGAGGTCGCAGGTTCGACCGAGAGTGACCCGGATTATCAGCCGGATCCCGAGGCCGAGGCAGAGGACGAGGAGACGGACGTCCAGGCGGACGAGTTTTATTCGTAGCCTGGGTATTGATGCCCGACATTTTGTGCCTTTGATCTTTTGGATTACTGTGTGCCTGGTGGCCACCTTTGTATAAACATATGTAGTTCTACATTTACTTATTTTATGTTAGTCCACATTCCATTTCGGAACCACTATCGGGAACCATTGTTTGGGTGATGTACGTCCATCACCGATGGTTCTTCCTGGTTCCTTTTTGGGAATGTGTATGTTTTTCTTTACATTAAATATAGGTTGACGTGTATTTAGTGTAGAAATTGTTTGACTCAGACTACCGCTGCTCGGATGTGTCCACCTAGCTTCCGCTATATGCGCGGACACGTGTGATCGATCCGGGATCATCCAGAGTATGATCCTAACGGTACGGGTTTCTGGAAACGGAAATCCGGGCTGTTACAGTTGGTATCAGAGCCTAGGCTTTAGGTCGTGTTAGGACTTCAGACTAGGCTATGGATGTAGGTATGATTGGGAAGTAAGTTTTCTATGACCCAATTAGGACTTTAGCAAAGTTAGTGGAGTTTTGGTTTTAGCTTCTATAGGGAACTCGCAGCTATGGCTGGAGATTTAGAACTTGAGATTTGATTTCAGACTTAGATGGTGGACCTCATAATCACTTTTAAGGAAAATATTGGATGACTTGATAAATGTACTATATTAGATAAAATATGTTTTAAGATGGTGCTGGAACTTAGGCCATTGTGACTATGACAATTATTGATGGGAATTTCGTGTCATGCTAACAGATCGAAATGGCACCACGAAAGAAGGCTAAGATTGTACACACTGGAGGAGGTGAACCGGATAGGTAGTTGCTTGAAGCGATGCTTAGCACTATGACTCAGCAGGCTGCACTACTTACGGCAATGTTGAGAAGGACGACTCACACCTCTCCATCGACGTTAAATGGATTATGTTCTAGGTGTGACGGGCGACACCTAGCGAGAGACTGTAGGAGATCTACTGGGGCTTGTTTTAGGTGTGGACGAATGGGACACTTGATAAGACATTGTCCTGCTTTGAAAAAGGAAGCAATGACCTCGACAACCACTCAAAATAGTTCTCGCTCTTTACATCCGGCGACGACTAGAGTTACTTCGGTACGGCAGGCCTTACCTGTTTCCTCATCTACACCATTTGTAACATGTGCGTGGTGTGGGAAATCTCATAGAACGGAGGCTTGTAGGTTTCTCTCGGGTGCTTGTTTTAGATGTGGTCAGCAAGGACACCGAGTCAAGAACCCAGATGGCTGTACAGGAGACCTCCGCCTACTTCTAAGCCGATTCTTCCCCGCGACTCAAGATGCCCAAGGTATAAGTTCAATATCAATTGTCAAGATTCTGTTTTAATGTTCAGATGATTTAGGAATTTTATTGGTTTTGACACGTGAGAAATATCATAGCATTATCACTTGTGTATCGACTTAAATCACTTGCATGACATAAACGAATTCTAAATTCAGAAGATTAACTATGTAAGTGATAGTTATATTGGCAGACTTAATAAAACTTGATAGTTACAAATATTTTTAAGGAGAATTGTTTAGTGAATTTGAAATTTCCTTAATACTTATGAGAAATGAAGTTAAATTAGACTTAATCCTAGTATTCTTCTTCCAAACTAATGAGTCATGATTATGGTGTATTTAACACGTTCCTTCTAAACGTGAGTTCGGTTGTTAATTGTTGTAGTTTACTCTGGAAGTTTTCTGAGAATTGGAAAAGTCTAAGACAATCATGTCGGTAATTGATAGAGGATAGGAAAATTTTAATTATGGATATCATGAGAGAGCATAATTGGATGTCGCTATGGTGGATTCCGCTGTTTTCACCTAAGCCATGATGAACATCAGAGATTTTTAAGGAATATATGAAGATTTAGTTAGTATAGGGAGTGTGTTGAGAGTTGTGCACATGAAAGGTCGATTAATCATGCCTAAGTATGTATGTATGACATTGAGAGCAACCATTTGCAATCATCTCCTTGATTTGAAAGGCTAGATGTGTCACACTTTTTTTTCCCTTCCTGTATGATCGAAATTCTATTCGTATCATAAGATTGGTTAAGGGCATAAAGTTTGAAGATTTTACGATCGTTGTGGTAAATTTTAGAGGTTCTCATATTGGTGATAGCTTTATCTCATTTTGCTGATGGCTTTATCTCATGTTGGCGATGGCTTTATCTCATTTTGCTGATGGCTTTACCTCATTTTGGTAATGGCTTTATCTCATTTTGGTGATGGCTGTACCTCATGTTGGTGATGGCTTTATCTCATCTTGGTGATGGCTTTATATCATTTTGGTGATATCTCTTACCACCGTTGCGTATCAGAAAGTGGGTGAGTGTGAACATTTGTTCGTAGACAGATGAGACCTATTCCAAGTCATGAGTTGATTTATTCTGATAACGATAGCATCAATGTGGTGAATCGGATTTTCGGATGAATGGTATGTTTCAAAATTGGTCTACTGTGCTCCATGAGTATTTTTACAATCATAAGGGGTCACTGTGATTAATGCAATGGAAATGATACGTGATCACTAATGATCAACAGAGTTGAAGCAAAGATCTGCTGAATGGATAACACATTAAATTTCTTTCAAGGTTTGGTTGATCCCATTTATAGATACATTTTGGTTAAGTAGTTTTAATCTCATGATCAATACACAATTCATTGTGGAATGAACACCAGTCAAGTAAATAAAAAGCCCAACAGCTAGTTTTTGCCTATGTATGAATTTTGTGGGCATTATGGTCATTTTCTTTTGACTAATGGTTAACGTGATGGTGACATACTACTATATGTAATTGCTTATGGAGGTGTGATATGAGATACCTGGTGCATGAGAAGACTGCCACACTTTTTCAGTAGATTTGGGATGAGCTTAGCGACCAGTACATTAACCCGACAATTTTACCTATCGGGATCGTGTGGATACACTGATTTTGGGGGAAACTATTTCGACTCTGGATGCGTGTGAGTCCATTGGGGATGTGTGGACTCAGAGAGAGAGGTTGCGCATATATGAGTGCATCATTGTATGGTTGTGACTATTTCACGCATAATACCTTTGTGCACGTGTATTGACGCTATGAACAATTGAGTTTTAGTCGAGATATCTTTAGGATATTTTTGAGGATGAAATTCCTTCCAGATGGGGAGATTATGATAACCCTAATTTGGAGGACGTTGAATTTATGATGGAGACTTCTAAATTGTATGGCTTCCTGCAAGAAGATTGCCAATCATGGATTATAGATGTGCGTATGTATGGATGGTGGAAGGCCTCTTGATGTGTCTTCTTTACCCACATGTCGCTACTTAGGGAGACGTGCTCGTCTGATAATTGGTTCGGCTATGTGGAAGTCAAATGTGATGAGGTGTGTTAGATTACGTATGGGTGTATGGTGCACATGTGTGTACGGTGTAGACCATTGATGTGATCTTGCACACCTATGGGGGGTGTGTATGCTTTACATACTAGCGGTTAGAAGTTTAAAGGCTTGGCTAGGAATGGAGATTATTCCTTTTGCTTTAACTCTTACAATTATGTTAAGTGGTGGAATTTAAGACGAAGAGAAAGAGATTTGGTGAGGGCGTTATTGCTCGTGAATGTGGAGCATGGACGCCATGCGATTGTGTCGAAGCTAGCAAGGATCGCCACTAGTTTTTGAGATTGTTAAACCATTGGAACCCTGGAGCTTGTCGAGCTGGTGGGCTGCGAAATCGGCCGACCCAAGGTACGATACTTTAGCAGTATGTTCCTTATGTTATTGGTGTTCAATGGTGTGAAAGTCATGGGGCGGGATGGAGGATAGAACCTAAACCATAGAATTCATGAGTAAATCACTCACCATCTTGAGGCAACCGGGAACGTGAAAACCAAAATTCGTGAGTCATACCTGCTTTTGTTCACCTAATGCGAGAGGAAATTTTTGCGATTTATAATTCTAACCCATTATTGCTTTATGTACGTGGCAATTACAATTCCATACAGTTGGAGTTGTCTAGATAGCATATCGATACCCTATATGTAGTGAAATAGATCGAGTAATGCCTCAATTAATGGGGTGTTTAAATAAATAGCTTGTCTATAATGATTGATCGATCAATTTGGTGAATTGATTGATCAACTACACATCTGATCGATCAAATAAGAAGGTTGATCGATCAAACCAGTTTATACTATATTCTGTGAAAAAGTACTGTCTGATCGATCAAATTGAGCATTGATCGATCAACTTTATCGATTTGGTTATATTTTGTGTTTTATTTCTCACTGCATGATTAAGATCTTCAATCGCTCGAGAGTTTGATTCCTTTATGCTCAAGGGATATTTTCGCCATCGAGCTTCTTGCTTTGATTCATTGGATCGCATTTTTCTCGGCTATTGTGGTGAACCCTACTCTTTTCCTTATTTGGGGGGGGTTCTTTTTGCATTTTGTATATTTTAGACTATGGGACCGCGAACGAAGAATTCGTCGCATAAAATCCCTACATCTCGGGCTTGTACATCGGTGCCAAACGTGGAATCGGTCGCACAACCCTTGTGCAACCTGTGACACCAATCGAATAAGATGTGCTACCAGTTCAAAACCCATAGCCACCACTAATTCAACAAGAACTTCCAAAAGAATGGTGGGCTTCTAAAATATTGTTGCCTGAATGTGCTTTCGACTCCAAACTATTCGAGGATTGGCTCGAAATGGAATGGGCGATCCACTATCTTGCTAAACTAGCATTGAGAACATTGCATGAGCCATTTTACATCCATTTTTGTCCTCAGATAGTGAGGCTCTTTCATCAACATCTTTGCCGGGGTGACACTCGTCACCAATTGGTCACCAACATTGACGGTTGTGACTATAAATTTAACCAATTTGATGTCGCCGCCGCTTTAATATATTCTTCACGGTATGTGGAGACTTGTTGTTGCCCCCATATGTCAAAGATGTCTCATACCATGATAGACTTGTGGTCAGTATAGTTCAAGTCAAGCCTTTACTGAGCCCAACTCCCTGATAGACTATGGATACTTGATACTTTTATCAAGTGTGCCATAACCCCGTTTTTGCACAAGTCCGCGAGATCAATGATAGAGATTTACTGTTTGAGAAGCAGAAGACTGCTTCAAAGAAAGAGCTGTCAGAAGCTCAATTGATAACACGAATGGTCGAGCAGTATGTCGCATTGACAGAGGAGTATAGCCTGGCTCCTGGCGAGCCTCGCTTGACCAAGAACATTAAAGTTTTCAAGCTTAAGGATTAGACCAAGAGCTATAATCTATTGGTCAAGAGTTTACCTGAGGAGGGGGTTATACCACCAGCTCCAGTTGAGGAGGTGCCTGATGGGCAAGCACTAGATGATGGGGGGCATAACCTTACGTTGCACTTGAGGGGGATGCATCGTCGTCCTCGTAACCAAATATTCATTTTGATGTTCGTACGTTTGCTAGGGTTCAAACTGTTAGTCATAGACATTTTCGGGGACGAAAATTTCTAAGGGGGATAATGTAATGACCCTAAAATTCTAAATGTAACTCGATTGTTTGATATACGTTCGCACGAAAATCAAAATAAATTAAAATTTATGAAAATATTATTGGCAAAAATAATTTAGAACTTAGTTATTCTATCTTAATCTATTACTATAATATAATGAAATTTTGTGACATAATTATCAACGCTTGGTTAAACTTGTGGGGATAATAGACCTGTTTAGGTATGTTTTGCGGTTCGAGCTTAAAATTCCTTGAGGAAGGGTAAATATCATGACCCTAATTTTGGGCATATTGAATTATACTCATACCTTTTTGAAATCGGGTATGTCGATTTTCGAGGACTAAAATTCTTTAAGGTGGGAAGAATGTAATGACCAAAAATCGAACCCAACCCGATCAAATAGTGTGCGATCCCACGGAAAACAAGGTCACCTTAAAATATTAAATAAATAATGTAAGCATGTCCAGATATCGTGTAAAGGAATCAAGTTAAAAGATTTAATTTAGGCCTTTAGTAGATGAGTCGCAATCGACGCATCGTGTGCCGCTCAACACCGAAACCAAACTCTATTTCAAGTGGATAAGCCTAACACACTTTAGGTGTTATCACCTTGCAGACCAAACCAAACCCTTTAGCTTAATTAAAAGGCAAAGCTTCTCAAAGAAGCTTCACCGTTGCAAGCCTTGCAAATTTGAAAGCTAGAGAGAGAGAGAGCTCCGCCAACCTTCAAACCCCTTCGTGAGATTTCGACGCGAGATCGCCATCGCAAGCAGAGGACTCGCACTCGTCAAGAAGGCTCGTGACGCCGGTATCGATGGTGTTCGCCGCTTATAAATCTGGACCGCTTCAAGCCCCTTTCGTTAGAAACCCTATTTCTTTTAAGGAAAAAGAACCCCATTTTCAAAGAGCCGATCACTTTGGAATCGCCTCCGTGCTTGGAAGAGGTTAAGATCGACGCGTAAGGATGAACGGCATCATCTTCAAGTCCTTGTGATCGATCTCGTGGATTCATCGTGGAAATCCGAAAGTTTCGTTGAAACCCCTTTTGGACAACGATCCTTAAAGGCGCAAATCGATCGAAGAAAGGTTAGTTTTCTTTGATTTTAATGGTTTAGATTATAGAACAAACCTTGTTTTAGTTTAGTGTGTATTTATGAAGTATTAATGGTGATTGAACAACCATTAGTGGAAGGAGATCAAAAATGGAAGGAGGTGAACTCCATTAATGATGTTTTTCGTTATTGGTGATCGATCACCAAGGTGGTGATCGATCTACAGAGTTGGTGATCGATCACCAAGGTGGTGATCGATCAATCAAGATAAGCCTTATGGGGAACAAAGGACCCTAAGCTAGAAGTTCATGCTCGAGTAGTGATCGATCACCAAGGTGGTGATCGATCTACAGGAGTTGGTGATCTATCACCAAGGTGGTGATCGATCTACAGGAGTTGGTGATCTATCACCAAGGTGGTGAAATCGCTTCAGTGTTTTGGTCATAACTTTTTACTCCGAACTCCGATTGATGCGATTCTTGCGGCATTGGAAAAAGGACAACTAAATCTACAACTTTCATGAATTAAATAACTAATGAATAAATTGTTTTGATGATCAAAATTGAGCTTGAAGTTTGGCCAAGTTCTAAGTTAGCACGTGTTAACTGAAGTATCGGTATTTTGGCCATAACTCCTTGTCCCGAACTCCGATTGACGCGATTCTTGATGCGTTGGAAAGAGTACGACGAGATCTAACTCTTTCATGAATTAGCCAAATCTTAAATCAAATGTTTTAATAGTCAAAACGAAGTGGGAAGTTGGGTTAAGTTTTGAATCAACATGAAATTACCCATTTCCGTCTCTGTTTTGAGAAAATACTTAAATACGTCAATATTATTAATATTTAGGATCAATTTTTATACATCATCATGTGTGTGATGTAGACAAAAGAGTGGAGGCCGTAGATAATAACTTTTGGACTGCTTTAGAACGGCGTTGGATTTGCTTAGAAAGAGGTCTGACCTGAGGTAGGGGAAAATTCAACTTAAAGTGTATCTAAATTTAATTGCATGATATCTTAACATTGTATTCTATCTCTGATTTTCGAAAGCATGCCTGCATATGCATTAAACTCGATTCGTATTCGATATCTGCTTCGTTCTTTGCATATGCTCGATAATCGCTCCGATAACTGATTCATGAGGTAATAAGTATGTATTTGATTTGAGGTTTAATATTCGAGACGATCCCCACCGACTCATGCGGTATATCCGCTTTCTTGCACAATGTGCGCTTGTTTGAAAATCCTCAACAAAATATGCACTCCATGTGTGGGGCATTATTGCATTCTGAAAATTGTTCATTGAACGACGATTGGTTGGGGTTTCCTATCGGCACAACTGCTACCACGTGATATATATATACACGGAGTTACTTAAGTTAGAGATATGCATGATTTAAGTCATTTAAATATAATAAGCATAGCATTTTGCAAATTCTCAAGTTCTTGCTATTACCGCTTATGCATTCCGATCTCCCATGTTTGAGCATCAATCCATACTGCTCAGTTTCACTTATCGATTTAAGATATGTTCTGCAATCATGTTTAATAAATTAGATGCAAATTAATCGAACTTCTTCTACTGAGCTAGGATGTAGCTCACCCTGCTTTCTGAAATCTTTTAGGTTCTGAGGCTGCAGTGCCCGGCACCGAGAGTGACCCGGATTATCAGCCGGATCCCGAGGCCGAGGCAGAGGACGAGGAGACGGACGGACGCCCGTGACGAGTTTTATTCGTAGCCTGGGTATTGATGCCCGACATTTTGTGCCTTTGATCTTTTGGATTACTGTGTGCCTGGTGGCCACCTTTGTATAAACATATGTAGTTCTACATTTACTAATTTTATGTTAGTCCACATTCCATTTCGGAACCACTATCGGGAACCATTGTTTGGGTGATGTACGTCCATCACCGATGATTCTTCCTGGTTCCTTTTTGGGAATGTGTATGTTTTTCTTTACATTAAATATAGGTTGACGTGTATTTAGTGTAGAAATTGTTTGACTTAGACTACCACTGCTCGGATGTGTCCACCTAGCTTCCGCTATATGCGCGGACACGTGTGATCGATCCGGGATCATCCAGAGTATGATCCTAACGGTACGGGTTTCTGGAAACGGAAATCCGGGCTGTTACATTGATCCACACGGATGATAATCTTCAGAAACGAAACAAATGCAGAAAATAAACTTTGAACAAAATTTAGGAACTGAATACTGAAAAATTAAAGAACAAAGCTCTCAAAAAGAATAATAAAACTTCTCTATTTCTATGAAAAATAATGGCTAAAAACTAAGAACACTAAAAACTAAAACTCTCTCCTAAATTTAATTCCTACGTAATTCTAATGCTGAAAAAGATCTCTAATCATAATCCCCTTTTTCCCGAAGTGTTTGAGTCTTTAAATAGAACCCGTCGTGCAAAGGTATCCTAAACCGACTTTTTATGGTCGATTAATCGACTAATGGCTGTCGATGCATCGAGCCGACAGAAAATCCTCAAAATCACGTTTCCAGTGTCAGAATCGTGTCAGACTCAATTTCTGGCTCGATTAATCGACCTGTAGGGTCGATGCATCGACCCCAGAAATCCGTGAAAATCAGCAATTCTTGTGGTTCAGACACTGCTTCAATATTTCGGCCATAACTTTCTGTCCCGAACTCGGATTGGGACGATTCTTGCGCCGTTGGAAAGCTGACGAAAAGATCTACAACTTTCATGCTTTGACAATTTGCTAATTCGGCCGTCTTGAAGGTCCAAATTTAGCCGTAAGTCACACCAAGTTCTTGATTACCCGAAATTGCAGTGTTTTTGCATTATATTCAGAATTCTTGCACTGTTTTCTATACTTGGCTTGTATTTACCTGAAACACTTCAAATCTAATCAATCTTATCAGATAGCCTTCATCGGACAGCTAAATATAAGTATTTAGGGGTGAAATATCCTCATTTTTCAGTACTCATCATAGAGACTACAAGTAGGCAGAGGGAGTGCGAGCGCTGAAGCCTTATTCATAAGGGAACCCAAGCCAAGTTTACCGTCCGATGAACTATCACATATTGAAACACAAGTAACTAGAGATGTTCCATCAGGGACCTCAAAGAGGCAACTCCGCTGCCATTTTCAGAAAAAATTACTAACTAATGTATCTCGTAACTTTGATGGGAAGGTAGAAATAAGATGATAATTCAGAATATAACTGAGTCAAATATGCACCTTCCCCAACACAGGAATCTGTATGCTGGGTTGGAATGGGAAAAGCAAAGGACAATCCCTGGAAACAAAGGTAAAGATCTTTGTCATAAACTTGGGGAATATCGTAAATAATATCTGTCAATATAAAAAGACAATTGTAAATAAATTCAAGGAAAATCGTAAATAATAAAATTCTAAATACTCTAGAGTAAGCCACAAAGAACAGTAAAAAATAATGATGGATAGATTCAGTCTATATTCATGGACATACTAGGTAAAGGAGAGTGTAAACCCCTCGTCTTTGTCATAAATTCCATGAAACGTTAGGCCAAAAAGAGCATATACAACTACAAAAGTAGCAAGAGTCGAAGGACCTCTGAAAATAAATACTACAGATAAATGATTATTGTGAACTGATATGTAATCAAGAAAACAGGATGTCAATTAATTATCCAACGAATATTAAGTATTTTAAATAAATAACAACTACGTTGAAACAAAGTTAAATCCAATAATGCACCCACGATTAGAGAAGTCGCATAACGCATTTGAAGCTGTTTCACATCAAAAACTTTAATAACGCGTAGCCTCTGCAGAAGAATTCAATGTAAAATTGATCCAGTTATTGAACTGAATGGTCAGAAAACATTATGCATTCTATATATAAATAGCACAAAACCACAATCTATGAATTAAATTTCGCTTTTACTCATATATCAGGTCCTGATACATCCTGCGACGTAGAAGACAATCCAACAAGAAGGAATGCATTCATTCATATAAAATGATTGCTTGTGAGATTGGTGCGTGTGGCACAAAGTGAGAAGAACGATCGAGCAAGCCAAATAGGGCTATGCGTCAAGATGGTAGCCCGTGCCAATAGAGGCGCCATAAGGCTGCATGAAGACCAAGCAGCGTGAGACTTGAGTTCCCATCGCAAGGCAGGTGCTATCAGAGCTGATGGGGAGTTATCGCTATGCCCACTTATCTGTTGGCCAACTTCATAAGAGAGTGGTGTAGAGAGTGGGAGTTATCAGCTATAATGATTAATTACCTCTTCATTTTGGCCAACTTCATACAAGAAAGAAAGATGTCACTATAGTAATAGACCTTTATCACTACGCACTACAAAAAAATAAGACTATTAGCGCCAGCAAAAAATTGTCGCTATTAATAAAAAATTGCCGCTAATATCCTTTCCGCTAATAATCTTAATAGTGTTTTTATTAATAGTGGTAGTTTTTTGGAGCAAAAAACTCCAAAAAAACTGTCGCTAATAGTCCTATTTTTTGTAGTGATGATTGAAATTACACCATTAACAACATAGCTTAACTAAATCTAAAAAACTAGTGGGCTCTTCTAAGCCTCTCAAGGGACCCCAAAAAAAGAACATAAAAGGAGAATCTAGCTGTTCAAATACCAACCTTTGAAAAGAATGTATCAGTACACAAGCTCCTTCAAAATTTGTGTAAGGTACACTGGCCGGGTACTGATGAGTAGTGAAATATGATGATATTTCACCCCTAGATACCTATATTTAGCTATCCGATGAAGACTATCTGATAAGAATTATTAGATTTGAAGTGTTTCAGGTAAATACAAGTCAAGTGCAGAAAACAGCCCAAGAATTCTGAAAATAATGTCAAAACACTGCAACTTTGGGTCATCGAGAACCTGGTGTAACTTACAGATCAATTTGGACCTTCAAAATGCCCGAATTATGAAATTGTCAAAACATAAAAGTTGTAGAGCGTTCTGTCAGCTTTCCAACGGCATAAGAATCGCCTCAATCCGAGTTCGGGACAGAAAGTTATGGCCAAAATACTAAAGTAGTGTCTGATGTAAAGTTCGGTGGGAATTCACGAAAATCTGGGAGGTCGATGCATCGACCCTATTGGGTCAATTAATCGACCCTAAATTTTCGAGTTGAAACACCTCTGCGGCTGGGAAACTTCGGCTCTATTTAAAGCGGATCAAACACTTCGAAAAAGGGAGCAAGAATTAGAGATAGGAATTAGAGGGATTTTTTTTAGGAAATAATTAGAGATTTTTTTAGAGAGAGTTTTTTTGAGAGGATTATTTATTCATTATTATTTTTGGTTTTAGACTCCTCTTGGCATCTTTTCAAGAGTTCTTCTTTCTCCTTCTTCTAGGGATTGATCTGGGTAGATTGTACCTAGGATTTGCATTGTTTTTCCTTTACGTTCATGAAAGCATAGATTGTATTTAGGAAAAGGCATTGTAACCAAAGATTTTTTAGAAGAAATAAAAAGAGGAATGACTTTGAATGAACAAGGAGATCATACACCAAAGATGAGCGGCTAAATCAGTAGATCGAGAAAGATGCGATCCCCAGATAAGTACCCATATTTATGATTAATACCATAGTTTAATGTTTTTATTGTTTTGATCTACACATCACGAGATACGCTATGCTTCGTACATGACTCATACCGCAATGATAGGCTGAGTCATTGTTTTTAGATAGGGTATGCCGGATTGATGATCATACTTTATTTCAAATCATTTTTATGAATGAATGATGGTGATGGTGTGAATGATTCTTTAATGAAAGGGGGGTACAAATAGTATACATTTCTTGATCTTATTTAAATATTATTCTTAGATTCATCAGTAATTCATTATTTAGATTAATTTATTTTTCTTGCATTAAAAAAAAGGGATAAATTTTTGGTTAAATTGAATCTGCCCTTTGGTACTCCCTTGGGGACGTTTTTAAATCTCTGAAAGAATTAATTAAAATTTCAATTTTGTTCTTGCCATAACCGTAATAGATCTTGTACTTGCAAGGGTTACATTTAAAATCGATCAAGTTTTTGGGCGCCATTGTCGGGAGATCGGCAAAATTTTGATTAATTCGTTAGGATTTTTTTTTTGTGTTTGATTAAAAAAATCAATTTTATTATTTACAAAATCTTCTTTCCCTTATTTTTCTCTTTTAGGTAAGTTTGTATAGGACTCTTTTAGGAAGTTTAGGTTTTTAGGACTTCTTATTTTAGTAGGATTCTTTTTTTTTTTTTCCTTATTTTCCTCTTTTAGATATTCTAGGATTTTCTAAAATTAGTTATTAATTTTTTTGGAAGTTTATAAATTTAGGATTTTTAGAAAGTTGAGATTTTTATGTTTTTTTATTTTAGATTTTGTAGGAGTCTTTTAGGAAGTTTAGATTTTTAGGACTTCTTATTTTAGTAGGATTCTTTTTCCTTATTTTCCTCTTTTAGATATTCTAGGATTTTCTAAAATTAGTTATTAATTTTTTTGGAAGTTTATAAATTTAGGATTTTTAGGAAGTTGAGATTTTTAAGCTTTTTATTTTAGATTTTGTAGGAGTCTTTTAGGAAGTTTAGATTTTTAGGACTTCTTATTTTAGTAGGATTCTTTTTTTTTTCCTTATTTTCCTCTTTTAGATATTTTAGGATTTTCTAAAATTAGTTATTAATTTTTTTTTTTTAGGAAGTTTATAAATCTAGGATACCTTCCTTAGGAAATTTAGGAATCTTTTATTTTTTCGCTTATTTTTCTCTTTTAGATAAGATTCTTAGGATTGCCACTAGATTTAAAATTTTAATTTCTAATTTTAATCTTGAAATTTTAATTTTAATTTTTGAAATTCGAATTTAAAAAAAAAAAAAAAAAAAAAAAATTTGAATTTTGAATTTTAATTTTTGAAATTCGGATTTAAAAAAATAAAAATAAATAAATAAAATAAATTTAATTTAATTTTAATTCGAATTTTAATTTAAAAAAAAAAAAAAAAATTTAAAAAAATTTGAATTTTTAATTTTAATTTTTGAAATTCGGATTTAAAAAAAAAAAAAAAAAAAAAATCAATTTTTGAATTTTTGCTTTGCAAAATCTTCTTTCCCTTATTTTTCTCTCTTAGGTAAGTATTTTTTTTTAGGAGTCTTTTAGGAAGTTGAGATTTTTAGGTTTTTAATTTTAGATTTTGTAGGAGTCTTTTAGGAAGTTGAAATTTTTAGGCTTCTTATTTTAGATTTTGTAGGAGTCTTTTTAGGAAGTGTAGATTTTTAGGATATCTTTCTTAGAAAATTTAGGAATCTTTTATTCTTTCCCTTATTTTTCTCTTTTAGATAAGATTTTGTAGGATTGCCATTAGGTTTAAAATTTAATTTTTTTTAATTTTAATTTTTGAAATTTGGATTTAAAAAAAAAAAATAATAATAATAATAATAATAAATTTAATTTAATTTAAATTCGAATTTTAATTTAAAAAAAAAAAAAAAAATTATTTTTTTTGCGCTTGTGTCAATCGATTGAAAATCTTTGCTTTAATCGATTGAAGCTGAATATTTTGAGTTTGTTGTGGATTCATCAATCTTTGTTTGTGAGCGTGGTGTATGAGCTTTACTCGTTCTCATCACCCACATCTGCTACCGTTTAATCTTGAGATCGAACGATCTTGTAGAGAGAATCGCAGAATTCAAAGGAATCAGTATCATCATACTGATACCATGGCTGATCAAAGGCAAGAAATGAATGGGAACAACCAGAATATCAATAATGGCAATAATGGAAATAATGGAAATGATGGGAATAACAATTACAATGAGGGCCCTAGAACACTCGAATATTATAATGATCCTGGTTTTTACGAGGATCAGGAATGTATAATGCATGATCCCATTCCAGGAAACCACTATGAATTCAAATCAGCGATGATCCAAATGCTACCAATTTTCCATGGGTTAGTAAATGAAAATCCGCACGTTCATCTAAATGAATTCACTGGGGTATGCAAAATGTTCAGAGTCCACAATGTCACTGATGAGATAGCTAAACTCCGACTCTTCCCTTTCTCTTTAAGGGACAAGGCAAAAACGTGGTTTTATTCTTTAGAACCGCAATCTATTCAGAGTTGGGCAGAGCTACACCGACAGCTTCTTAAAAAATATTTTCTCATGACCAAGGGCATTGAGTTGCGGCAGAAGATTCAATTCTTTTCCCAACAACCTACTGAAACATTCCATGAATGTTGGGAACGTTTTAAGGAATTGATTAAGAGTTGTCCAAATCATCAAGTTCCAAGGTGGCAACAGGTCCAAAGTTTTTATAATGGGCTGATTCCTGAAGAGAGACGCATGGTTGATGCATCGTGTGGTGGATCATGTGCCACAAAAGAAGCTGATGAATTGTGGGCATTGTTTGAGAAGTTATACCAAACTTCGATACAAAGTGAAACTCTGGGGAGAACTAACTTGGATTTGGCATCTAAATCTCATGTGTTGACAAGAGATGGATTGTATAATGTCAAAAATAATACCTCTGATCTATCGACAAAGGTTGATATGTTGTCCAAGCAAATGAATATGTTGTTAGCTGCGACCAAGCAAGCTAAAGCTCTGTCACCCCCCTTTGCAGGTGTTCAATTTGTGACCACCCAGTCACATGGCTAATGAGTGCCCCACTACCTTGTCATTATTCCCCGATGAACCTACTCTCCTCAAGAGGAGGTGAATCGACTCAATCTTATCAAGCGGTAGAAACATATACTCCAATACCTATAACCGAATGGAAAAATCACCCCAACTTAGGATGGGTGGTTCGAACCAAACCGGTCGTAAACTAGCGACAGAGCCAACACAATGGGTGGACAACAAAATTACCACAACAGTAATCCCACTACCCAATGAAATTCTAATTTCCGCAGAACCCTCCTTATTATCATCCAATTTCGATTATCGAAAAAAATCAAAATTTTAATCAATTTTAATCAACCTCAGCTACCGCTTCAGAGATTACGATTTGGAGGAAAAGGTGATTCGAAGCATGCATGCTTTCCAACAGATGATGATAGATCAATTCAGTCAATTGACAAATCAGCTGAGTCAACGAGAGGAAGGTAGGCTCCCTAGCCAACCCGTCAACAATCCTCGAGGTCAAGCACCACCTGATGCAGGACCATCGAATAGTCAACAGTTGAAAGCTGTTACGGTGCTGAGAAGTGGAAGAGAAGTTGATAATCAAGTGGAAATGCCTGTGGAATCTGATCAGGAAAAAGATGAAGCAAGAGAAGCAGCAAAAGAGAAAGAAAACAAATCAGAGAAAAGAACAGAGAAAGAGAAAAGAAAAGAGAAAGAGAAAGAGCAAAGAAGAGAGAAGGGAAAAGAAAAAGTAATCGAGGATGAGTCTCCCTCAACTGTCCAACTAGGACATGAACAAGAATAAAAAATGGAACCTGCACCTTATGTCCCAAGGGCACCATTCCCTCAATGCCTAACTCCTCCATCTAGAATGGGAAAGGGACCAGCAAAAATGGAAGAAATTTTTGAAACATTCAAGCAAGTAAAGATAAATCTTCCATTGCTTGAAACAATCAAACAAGTGCCTGAGTATGCAAAATTTTTCAAAGATTTATGCACTGGCGAAAGGGCGCGTACTCATATTTCCAAGAAAGTGTTCCTGACTAATCAAGTCAGTTCAATATTACAATTGGAAACCCCACGAAAATTGAAAGACCCTGGAGTTCCAACTGTTCCATGTGTCATTGGTGGGCAACCAATTGGAAAAGCGCTATTGGATTTGGGAGCAAGTGTGAATCTAATCCCATACTCAATATACGAGAAACTCGGATTGGGTGAATTGCAACCCACGACGGTCACACTCCAACTGGCTGATAGGTCAGAAAGAAGACCTAGGGGAATTATCGAGGATGTTTTGGTTGGAATAGACAAGTTTGTCTTTCCAGTGGACTTTATTGTTTTAGACATGGAACAACCTGTTAAATCAATTAATCAAGTCCCCATCATCCTTGGACGTCCTTTTCTCGCCACTGCAAACGCTTGCATTAATTGTCGAACGGGAGTCATGGACGTTTCTTTTGGGAACATGAAGGTCAGATTGAGCATATTTCATGCGATGAACCATTTCCCTCACGAGGATGAGGTCGAATGTTTTTACATCGATCAGATGGACGAAGTGGTGGATGAAGCATTACCATCAATGCTCACCAAAGAAGAATTTGAAACCGCTTTGTTGGCCATCTATGAAGAAAAAGGATCTGAAAGGAAGCAGTCCGAAAAGACGAGGTTGAGTTTATCATGTCCATATGATAACTTATGTGAAGTTGTGACTAAGATAGAACCGTTACCCATTGAAGTAAAAGCTGAACCGACTCCATCAATTGAGGAGCCACCAACTGTGGAATTGAAACAGTTGCCTGAATCGCTCAAATACGCTTTTCTGGGGCGACGAGAAACGTTTCCGGTGATAATTTCATCCACGTTGTCGAAGAACAAGAGCATGACCGTTGAAAGTGCTTCTAGATCACAAGGCGGCTATCGGATGGACTCTAGCTGATTTAAAGGGATTGACCCATCGATGTATGCACAAAATACATACGGAAGATGAGAGTAAACCATCGAGAGATCCGCAGAGGCGACTTAATCCGAACATGCAAGAAATCGCTTTAAAGGAAATCATTAAATTACTCGATCTGGAATCATCTATCCGATTCGATAGTGAATGGGTTAGTCCGGTCCAAATTGTCCCAAAAGTCCTAATCACCGTGAAAGAAAGCGCGAAAGGAGAATTGTTGCCTACTCGTGAAACTCTGGGTGGCGTCGCATTGATTATAGAAAATTGAACACGCCTACCGAAAGGATCATTTTCCCTTCCGCTTCATCGATCAAATCCTCGAGAAGTTAGGGCAAGAGTTTTATTGCTTTCTTGATGGTTATTCGATACAATCAAGTGCCCGTTTTCCACCTGATCAAGAGAAACGACATTCACATGCCCTTACGGTACTTTTGCATATCGAAGGATGCCGTTCGGCTTATGTAATGCACCTGCTACTTTCCAACGATGTATGTTGGCCATATTTTCGGATATGATTGACAAGTTCATCGAGGTGTTCATGGACGACTTCTCGGTTTTCGGGAAAACGTTTGGTTCTTGTTTGAATCACCTCGCACAAGTTTTACAACGTTGTGTGGATTCTAAACTTGTTCTTAGCTGGGAGAAGAGCCATTTCATGGTTCAACAAGGAATTGTTCTGGGGCATATTGTTTCCAAGAAAGGAATTGAAGTGGATAAGGCCAAAGTCGACCTAATTGCCAATTTGCCCCCACCAAAGAGTGTTCGCCAAATTCGATCATTTTTAGGGCATGCTGGATTTTATAGGCGATTCATTAAGGATTTCAGCAAGGTGGCTAAACCTTTATGTACCTTGCTTGGTAAAGATGTCCCTTTTGAATTTGATGAGCATTGCATGAAATCATTTCAAGTCGTGAACTCTTATCAATCGCACCAATAATCCAACCATCGGATTATTCTCTCCCATTCGAACTCATGTGTGATGCATCTGATTACGCTATCGGAGCTGTTTTAGGGCAAAGGGTGAACAAATTACCTCACGTAATTTATTATGCCAGTAAGACGTTGATCGATGCACAACTTAACTACACCACCACTGAGAAAGAACTATTAGCTGTGGTGTATGCTCTGGATAAATTTCGTTCTTATCTGCTTGGATAAAAAATAGTGGTCTTTTAGGACCACTGCATTGAAATATTTGTTAGCAAAGAAGGATGCCAAACCACGATTGATCCGCCGGATTCGCTACTTCATGAGTTTAATTTCGAAATCAAGGATAAAAAGGAGTCGAGAATGTTGTACGATCACTTGTCTCAGTATTTTGCTTGAAGAATTGGTTACACGAACCTATCCGGACACTTTTAGGATGAGAAATTAATGGCAATTTGGCGACCGCTACGAAAGTTCCTTGGTTTGCCAATATCGTGAATTATTTGGTCACAGGCAAAATCCCTACTGAATGGGGAAAGAATGATAAGAACCTCTTCTTCTCCCAGATCAAATACTATTTTTGGGATGAACCACATTTGTTCAAGATCTGTTCAGATCAAATCATCAGGAGATGTGTACCAGCAGAAGAGCAACTTAGCGTTCTCGATTTCTGCCATGCTGGAGCCTGTGGAGGCCATTTTGGAGGACAGAAGACTGCACAGAAAATTCTTCAAAGTGGATTCTACTGGCCCTCCATCTTTCGTGATGCTGCTCAATTTTGCAAAGAATGCCAAAGATGTCAGCAGCTTGGAAATATTTCAAAACGGAATATGATGCCCCTTAACCCGATTTTGATTGTTGAAATTTTTGATGTTTGGGGGATTGACTTCATGGGTCCTTTTCCCCCATCTTTTGGGTATTCATACATTCTCGTAGCTGTTGACTACGTTTCCAAATGGATTGAAGCTGTGGCAACCCGTTCAAATGACCACAAAGTGGTGGTCAAATTTCTGAAGGAAAATGTCTTTAATAGATTCGGGTTTCCACGTGCGATCATTAGTGATGGCGGTTCGCACTTCTGCAACCGCCATTTTGCTACTTTAATGAAGAAATACGGCGCCACCCACAAGGTTGCAACGCCGTATCACCCGCAAACTAGTGGTCAGGTGGAAGTGTCGAACCGAGAGATTAAACGAATTTTAGAAAAGACGGTACGATTGGATAGAAGAGACTGGTCAAACCGGCTCTCTGATGCTCTGTGGGCCTATCGCACCGCCTTCAAGACACCAATTGGAATGTCTCCGTTCAGAATTGTCTACGGGAAAGCATGCCATCTTCCTGTTGAATTGGAGCATAAAGCATTTTGGGCCATCAAAAGATTAAATTTCGATATGCAAGCAGCAGGATCAAATCGAAGGCTACAGCTAAGTGAATTGGAAGAGCTATGCTATGGTGCGTATGAAAACTCAAAGATGTACAAAGAAAGGTATAAGAAGCTGCATGATGAGTCAATTTCTCGGAAAGAGTTTCACATTGGGCAAAAGGTTTGGCTATTTAATTCCAGACTAAAGCTTCACTTGGGAAAACTGAAATCGAGATGGGAAGGCCCGTATCAAGTTGTTTCTATTAGTGTGCATGGTGCGATTGAGATCCGCAGTCTCACGGACAATCGAGTTTTTAAAGTGAATGGGCAACGTCTTAAACCGGTGTTTGAGCCCATGACCCAGATGAGAATTGAGGCAATGCACCTTAGTGACCCCGATTCTTGATCAATCCGACACTTAAACTCAGCGCTTCCTGGGAGGCAACCTAGTGTATTTTATTTATTTTCGTTTTCATTTTTGTTTTTGTTAGTTCTAGAATATTAGTTTTTAGTTTAGTTTAGGTTGTTTTTAATTTCCAAATTAGTGTAGCCACATTACCTTCAATCTATTTTTGGTCATGTTCTAATTTTATGCACATATTCTCTGCACCTGATCTTTGTGTTGAGGTACTTTTCAACAGGTTTGGGGGTGTGCTACTTATTTCAATCAATGAGGACATTGTCATTTTTAAGTTTGGGGGTATGATTCTCTATCTTGCGTCACTTTCTTATTTTTCTTCATATAAAAAATAAATAAATAAATAAAAATAAAAATAAAAAATAACAAATAAAAAATAAATTTTGAACCATCATATATGAATTATTTTTCGATAGTTTTCAAACTTTAGTTGATGATGTATGTGAATTTAATTTTGAGAATATCGATGTCAGATTTTGAATGCTTGTATCTAGGATAATGAAGCTTAATGTGATATTTTATGGGTAATTTTGATATTCATGCTTTGAATTTTTACACTTATACCAAGCTAAGATTTAGAAATCGATGAACTGTTTTGAACGGTGAATCTTAGGTTCTTAGTGGAGACTAAACCCAGGAAGCTTTAGAGCCAAATATCCGTTGTTGATGAGTGAATACATAAACTCGGAGTTTTCTTTGAATACGAATTATCTTGCATAATCTCATATATTTTATTTTGACTTGTGACTTTGCATGATATCAAATTCATATTATTGTGTTAGAACGTACTGTATATCTACTCAAGACAAATAGACAAGGTTACCATCTTTTAAGGACATGATTGAAGGCCATCTTTGGCTCGTTTGTGCTTAAATGCCCCACCTCATATAAATTTATCCTTCTAGTACCCCTTTGAGCCTATTGGAAAATTTACCTTTATACATTCTTTGATAAGCCACGTTAACCTTTAACCCTTCACAATTTCTGAAAATTCAGGTTTACCCTTCTTATTTATGAGAAATTAGGAACGAGAGATGAAAATGAACGAAAAGAGAGTAAGTGGAGAGATACTGAGTTGTGGTGTTTACTGAGAGTGTATGGCAAAAATATAAAAGAAAAATGGGGGAAAAAAAAAAAAAATTGTGAAAAATAATGAAAAATATGAGGTGCTTCAAAAGAAAAAGAAAGTTGAGAAAAATAGAAAAATATTGAGAAAAATAGTGAGAGATTAGAAAAGAAAAAGAAGAGAAATAGAAAAATCAGAAGTTTGTTTCTTTTCCGATTTCTCAGAAATTTTGAATCTCAATTCCCTTTCTTTCTTACCCTTTCCTGAGCCCCATTACAACCCTATAAAAGACCATGATCTCGATCTTGCATTGGTAACTGCCTTGTAGAGAGTAAATATATGATACTTATGACACTTGATATGACATACTTAGGATATACAAGTATCTGTTCTTATGAGATTTGATTTTGTTCATTGATTACATCGTGTTTGCTTATCATGTGAGACCTTTTGCTTGTTTTGTATTGATCTCTCACATATGTGCAAAGCTTACCCATCATCGAGTGATTTTATTTCAAGAGTATACCTAAAGTGAGGATTGAGTCTAGACAATGAGACTGACGGTTTTCCGTTTGGACTAGTTACGAGATGGATGAATTTTGGTTTGGGTATGCACACACTTCACGAGTAAGCATGAATGGATGAGTTGTCTAATAATTTGAGCATTAGATTAATTTGAATGGATACTAGCATGATTGACATGACATTAATATTTAAGATTGATGATTCACATATTGAAACAATTAATATTTTTATTTTTGAATAATATATATGTTAAAAAAAATCATGTTTTGAAAACTCAATTTTGCCGATGGTTTGGAATTTATTGAAGTTTGTGGGTAACTTCACTGTAAACCCTCAGGAGACACAACTCCTCCACTAGGGATCACCTAGGGGTTTAAAGGCTTGTTGCACACGCTAAGTGCAATCGTGTTCCCTACGAAAGTGGCATTTATTTTCTTTAGTTTGCTTTGCTCGAGGACTAGCAAAGTGTAAGTTTGGGGGTGTGATGAGTAGTGAAATATGATGATATTTCACCCCTAGATACCTATATTTAGCTATCCGATGAAGGCTATCTGATAAGAATTATTAGATTTGAAGTGTTTGTAAATAAAAAGCCAAAGAATTCTGAAAATAATGTCAAAACACTGCAACTTTGGGTCATCGAGAACTTGGTGCAACTTACAGATCAATTTGGACCTTCAAAATGCCCGAATTATGAAATTGTCAAAACATAAAAGTTGTAGAGCTTTCTGTCAGCTTTCCAACGACGCAAGAATCGCCTCAATCCGATTCGGGACAAAAAGTTATGGCCAAAATACTGAAGCAGTGTCTGATGTAAAGTTCGGCAGGAATTCACGAAAATCTGAGAGGTCGATGCATCGACCCTATTGGGTCAATTAATCGACCCTAAGTTTTCGAGTTGGAACAACTCTGCGGCTGGGAAACTTCGGCTCTATTTAAAGCGGATCAAACACTTCGAAAAAGGGAGCAAGAATTAGAGATAGGAATTAGAGGGATTTTTTTTAGGAAATAATTAGAGATTTTTTTAGAGAGAGTTTTTTTGAGAGGATTATTTATTCATTATTATTTTTGGTTTTAGACTCCTCTTGGCATCTTTTTAAGAGTTCTTCTTTCTCCTTCTTCTAGGGATTGATCTGGGTAGATTGTACCTAGGATTTGCATTGTTTTTTCTTTACGTTCATGAAAGCATAGATTGTATTTAGGAAAAGGCATTGTAACCAAAGATTTTTTAGAAGAAATAAAAAGAGGAATGACTTTGAATGAACAAGGAGATCATACACCAAAGATGAGCGGCTAAATCAGTAGATCGGGAAAGATGCGATCCCCAGATAAGTACCCGTATTTATGATTAATACCATAGTCTAATGTTTTTATTGTTTTGATCTACACATCACGAGATACGCTATGCTTCGTACATGACTCATACCGCAATGATAGGTCATTTGAGTTTTAGATAGGGTATGCCGGATTGATGATCATACTTTATTTCAAATCATTTTTATGAATGAATGATGGTGATGGTGTGAATGATTCTTTAATGAAAGGGGGGTACAAATCTGGGGTAGCATATTTCTTGATCTTATTTAAATATTATTCTTAGATTCATCAGTAATTCATTGTTTAGATTAATTTATTTTTCTTGCATTAAAAAAAAGGGATAAATTTTTGGTTAAATTGAATCTGCCCTTTGGTACTCCCTTGGGGACGTTTTTAAATCTCTGAAAGAATTAATTAAAATTCAAGATTTCCCTGTGGGTTCGACACCTTTGTTCTTGCCATACTGCAATAGATCTTGTGTACTTGCAAGGGTTACATTTAAAATCGATCAGGTACCAACAGGGGCCGCTATGGCTCAATCACAGCTTCCAAGTTGGTCTAATGTTTACTGTGTAAGATTTAGAGGCTCTAAACCTATTTGCATCTCCCAACGAATTGAATGGTTTGGAAGTTTGATTGACCCATATAGTTACATGGCCCCTTACCTAGTAGTAATCTGACAGGGGCGCCGACAACGAGGGCCTAAGGTTCAGGCCATACAAGGTGTACCAGCGGAAGAAGAAGTAACAGAGGAGCCATAGAATCACTGGAGATAAGCCTTAAGGAGCAGCCCAAGAGAAGAGAGTCCCTGCCTAGGTTCGCTCAAGCAAACCTCATCCTCGTTCGAGTGAGATTGCTTAAAAAATGTGGGCAAACTTTCGACCTTTAGCCGCTCGAGACACTACAAAAAAAAAAATATTAGCTGTAGCTATAAACTGCCACTATTAACAAAAAACTGTCGCTAATACCCTTGCCGCTAATAGTCTTAATAGATTTTTTGTTAATAGCGGCACTTTTTGGCTGTAAAAAACTACCGATAATAGTCTTATTTTTTGTAGTGAGAGAAGGAGCATCAAAATTTAAGGCCAAAACTTTTGGCCTAAACTTGCTTGAGCGAACCCCAGTTGTCACTCGAGCGACCCTTTTGTAAAGATTCCCGCTCGAGCGGGAACCAAAGCCGCTCGAGCGAGTCATGAGATGCAATTTGTCATTTTTATCCTTTTTTATAGTTTTTTTTTTGTTTCAAATGTAAGCTACCTTTTAGGGTAACATAGTACTTTTTTATTTTAGGGTATTCTCATTTGTAATTACTATAAAGAATATTTTATAAGCCATTTTTGGGGTTGGTTGAATTTTAATGAAAGTGCTGCATTGTATTTTGAGCTTGAGATGAGCTTTGAAGAGTGAGTCTTCTTTTCCATGAGGGTTTGGTGTGAGGCCAAGGGTGAGATGCCCATGTTATCTTATATCTTCTCTTTATTTCTTGTTTTTGTTTGATCTTGTTATTTTCCCATTAATCTCTTGTATCCAATTTTTCCCTTTCAATTGATTGTTCCATTGCCCAAATCCTAGATCTAGAGCAACCTTGATGTCCATCCTTGTGGATCGAATCCAATTCTAGCTCATCGATCTATGACTATTGTTAGGCTCGAGCTTGCTTGATTTAAGTTGAATACCGCTTCAATTCAAAAGCCCTAGCGAGGAGCTACCGATTCCACCGCGAACTATGATCGAACTCCTCAACCTAAAAGGAGCTAGAGTTTTATCTCTAGGATCGCTTCTTCCTCATTTTCTAATAGATCTCGCGCATCGGATTGGACCCTAAGGTATCACTTTAATTTGTGATTAATTATTTAATTAATTAGTTTAATTTTGACAAATTAACATATCATGGGCATTTACGGATTTAGGGTCATTGTCCCACGTCAATTTTGGTGTCAAAGCTTAGGTTCTAGGTTAGGGCATTTGTGTGTTCATTTGCGTGCACATCGTGTGTTTGAAAAAATTGCTCACTCATTTGTGTTTTACAAAATTACTCATTCATTTCTGTTTCATAGTTGTGTCATTTTAAAACCTGTATTAGTGAGCCATGGTCATCATGGACACGAATGTGTTTGTCAATGCTCTTAAGGACATCTAAGCCTTGATGATCACCATGAATGAACGGTTGAATACTATGGAGGAAGCCTAAACGGCTATGGCTGCCTCTAATGGTGTGCTTCTCTACCGCTTGGATTGGTTGGAAGGAAATGAGGAGCAACACGACCCGAGGGCCAGAATTGGTATCAACGGGAAGTAGTTCATTGCGGAGATGACTACAATCCGGATGTGAAACTCCTCAAAATGTCTGAGTTGAGTTTTCAACCTTCGATGGAAGAATAGACCCTAAAGTCTTTCTCGATTGGGTCTCTGATATGGATCATTAGTATGGCATGGACAATAAGAGGTGTGTTCGGCTCGCCAAAATGAAGCTCATTGGTCAAGCTCGACTCTTTTAGGTCAATATCGAGCATATCTGAGTAAATACAGGTTGTGCTCCTATTACCCATTGGGAGTACATGAATGGGCAATTTACGAAGAAGTATGTTCCTTTATCATACTACCATCGCCGACTTGATTATTAGCAAAATTTACGCCAATGTAGTATGCCCGTGACCAAGTGCATTGACAAATTTGAGAAGTTCATGATGAGAGCCAATATTTCGAAAGATCCCCAAGTCACTCTTTCTACGTTCCACACTGGGTTGTGAATGGAGCTACAAAAAGAGTTGATCTCCCACCCCGTTGACATTCTTGAGGAGTGTTATGCCGTGGGTTTGGCCACTTTGTCGTCCAATGCCCTACGAGAGACCCCTAAAGGACTCTTGGTTGAAGAAGAGGTCAATGAGGAAGAAGGTGTTGAAGAGGAAGTGTATGAACTGGTCGTCACGCCTACTGATGAGGAGGTGATGATGGTAATCATGTACTAGCTTGCATCCAAGATTGCTTGGTTGTGAGGTGTGTCCTTGCACAACATGATGAGAAGGATGATTGGCATAGGAATAACAATTTTTACACTTACGTCAAGTGTGGTGAGAAGAGTTGTTAGGTCATCGTGGATAGCGGGAGTTGCACGAATGTCGTATCAGCACACCATTACCCACTTAGGACTTACACCCGAGCCCCACTCGAGACCGTACAAAGTTGCATGGGCCGATTCCGCTTTCATTCCCGTGTCCCAAAGATTTTGTGTGGTGATACAATTAGCATCGTATTCGCACACATTATGGTGTGATGTGCTGATGGATGTGGGCCACATCATCTTGCGGAGGCCTTGGCTCTTTGATATGGATGTGACCTTCCTTGGAAGGTCTAATGTGTGCATGTTCATGCATGAGGGCAAGAAGATGAAATTAAACCCCTTGCCTCCCAAGACACTGTCAGACAAGAAGGTTGATTCATCTAATACCATTAATATTGTGAGCCCTTCGGAGTTTGAGAAGGCTTCTTTGGATGAGAGTGTGGTGTATGTTGTCATCACTGTTGACCGTACTCTCGAGTCTATGAGTGAGCACCTTAAGGAGGTTGAGCCGCTTTTGAAAGAATTTGTGGATATCTTCCCGAAAACTTGCCCGATGAGCTTCTTCCAATGCGTGACATCCAACACGCCATAGACTTAGTTCTCAGATTTACCCCACCGAACGTGCCTCATTATAGGTTGAATATGGTTGAAAATGTCAAGTTAGCGCGACAAGTCGATGAGCTCCTTCGAAAGGGGTTCATCTAAGAGAGTTTGAGCTCATGTGCTGTACCCACACTACTCACACCCAAGAAGGATGGTACTTGGCGAATGTGCGTGGATAGTCGGGCTATCAATAAGATTACGGTCAAGTATAGGTTCCCTATACCGAGGTTCTACGATATGTTGGATATGACAGTCGGTGCCACTATCTTCTCCAAGATAGACCTTAAAAGTGGCTACCATTAAGTCCGCATCTGTCTCGATGATGAATGGAAAATGTCCTTCAAGACCAAAGATGTTACGAGTGGATGGTCATACCTTTTAGGCTATCTAATGCCTCGAGCACCTTCATGAGGCTCATTTCCTTGGTGTTGTGACCGTTTATTGGGAAATTCCTTGTGGTGTATTTTGATGACATCTTGATCTATAGTCGTGACAAGGAGCAACACTTGACCAACCTTCAGCTGGTTTATGAAACCCTGAGGGGAGAGAAGTTATATGCGAACATCATGAAGTGCACATTCATGCAACGATCCATTGTCTTCTTGGGGTTCATTACCTCGGCCGATGGAATGGTCGCGGACCTAGAAAAGGTAAGAGCTATTGTAGAGTGGCCCGAGCCCAAGAACATACATGATGTCGTAGCTTCCATGGATTGACTACATTCTATCATCGCTTCATTCAAAGCTTTAGTACCATCATGGCTCTCATCACTGATTGTATGAAGAAAGGGGAGTTTCAATGAAGCAAAGCGGCGGCGAAGGCCTTTGCCGAGATCAAGGAGAAAATGACTAGTATATTCGTCATGCGCCTACCAAACTTTTCTAAAGTCTTTGAGGTCACATGCGATGCGTCGGGTGTGGGCATAGGAGGAGTGCTCAGCCAAGAAGGTCATCCGGTGGCCTACTTCAGCGAAAAACTCAATGAGGCGAAACAAAAATACTCCACCTCTGACAAGGAATTCTGTGTAGTCGTCTGATCCCTATGATATTAGAAACACTACTTACGATCGCATGAATTTGTGTTGTTCTTCGACCACGAGGCCTTGCACTTCCTTACTTCTCAAAAGAAGCTAAACCCGAGGCACGCTACATGGGTCGAGTGCCTCCAAGGGTTTTCGTTTGTGTTGAAACGCGAGACTGACATTGAGAACAAAGCCGCGGATGCCCTTAGTCGTCGGGTGACAACCTTGCAATCCATGAGTACTGAGGTCATTGGATTTGATCGATTGAGGGAGGAGTATCCCGAGTGCCCTGATTTTGGGAACAATTACAACACCCTCCTCAATGACCCAACAAGCACTAGCCCCACCTATACCTTGTAGGATGGATATTTGTTCAAGGGCAATTGCCTTTGCATTCCTCGCACTTCGTTGCGTGATTTCCTTATTTGAGAGTTACACGCGGGGGGTATTATCGATCATTTCGAGCGCAACAAGACCATTGTGCTGGTCGAAGATAGTTTCTTTTGGCTTGACCTCATGCGAGATGTCACCCGAGTTGTGCGACAATGTCACACTTGCCAAGTCTTCAAGCAAAGAAGGCAGAATACCGGCTTGTACACTCATTTGCCGGTACCACACATGCCATGGCAAGACATCTAGATGGACTTCGTGCTTGGGCTTCTCAAGACTTTGCGAAAGCACAATTCTATTTTTGTTATTGTGAATCGTTTTTCTAAGATGACCTACTTCATACCATGCAACAAGACCTCTGATGTGACTCATATCGTGAAGTCATTTTTCGGAGAGGTAGTACGCCTCTATGGGTTACCTAAGACCATTGTGTCGGATAGAGATGTCAAGTTCACCAATTACTTTTGGAAAATCCTATGACACATGATGGATACTATGCTCCAATTTTCATTGGCATATCACCCTTAAACCGATGGCCAAACGAAAGCTACCAATAAGAGTTTAGGCAATCTCCTTCGTTGTCTTGTCGGTGATCATATTAGGACTTGAGGCTTCTTTCTACTACTAGTCGAGTTTGCATATAATAATTTCGTCAATAGGTCCACAGGTAGGAGCCCATTTGAGGTGGTGCATGGTCATAAACCAGGAACACCCCTAGATATAATCCCTATGTCCGCATCTCACCGCACTTTCGAGTTCGTAGATACATTTGTACAACATATTCATAATTTACATATCGAAATTAGCCGTAAAATTAATTCGAGCAATAATAATTGCAAGCTATTGATGAATTCCCATAAGCGTTTCAAAGAATTCTAAATCGGTGAGCATGTGATGGCTCGGGTTAAGCCTAAATGATTCTCATCGGGAATCGCAAAGAAGCTCCAAGCCCATGGCGCCAGACCTTTCAAGATTGTGGCAAGGAGTGCTCCGAATGCATATGTTCTTGAGCTTCCTCAAGATATGGGAGTTAGCTCGACGTTCAACGTTGATGACCTAGTCCCTTATCTAGGCTCAACCCCACCCCCTTACAATCATTTCTAAACGTCCTCCAATCACGAACCGACCCAAGACTCGCAGCCTATACCATCTCCTCCTCCAAACAAGCCGAAAAGGGATGTGATAAAGAAGATTTTAGATAATCAGGTGGTCTCCACCCATGGCGGGGGGTTTCAAAGATATCTAGTGAAGTAGGTCCATAAACCAGAATATGAGAATACGTGGGTCAATGAAGACGACGTCCACCGCCTAGACCTCGACATACTCGATCGATATCATAACCGTTATTTATTAGTGATGAAGCATTTTTGGTATGGGAGAATTAACGGAGACACCGACAACGAGGGCCTAGGGTTCAAGCCATACAAGGTGTATCGGTGGAAGAAAAAGTGACGGAGAAGCCATGGAACTATCAGAGATAAGCCTTAAAGAGCAGCCCAAGAGAAGAGAGTCCCTATTTAGGTTTGCTCGAGCGAACCTCATCTTCGCTCGAGTGAGATTGCTTCAAAAATGTGGGCAAACTTTCAGCCTTTGGTCGCTCGAGCAAAGGAGCATCAAAATTTTCAGCCTAAACTCGCTCGAGCGAACCCTGGTTCTCGCTCGAGCGACCCTTCCGTAAAGATTTCCACTCGAGCGAGTCACGTGACGCAATTTGTCTTTTTTATTATTTTTTTGTAGTTTCTTTTGTTTCAAATGTAAGTTACCTTTTAGGCAACATAGTACTTTTCTATTTTAGAGTATTTTCATTTGTAATTACTATAGAACATATTTTGTAAGCCATTTTTGAGGTTGGTTGAATTTTAATGAAAGTGCATTACATTTTGAGCTTGAGATGAACTTTGACGAGTAACTCTTCTTTCCCATGAGGGTTTGGTGTGAGGCCAATGGTGAGATGCCCATGTTATTTTAGATCTTCTTTATATCCCTTTATTTCTTGTTTTTGTTTGATCTTGTTATTTTCCCATTAATCTCTTGCATCCAATTTTCTCTTTTCAATTGATTGTTCTACTGTCCGAAACCCTAGATCTAGAGCAACCTTGATATCCATCCTTGTGGATCGAATCCAATTCTAGCCCATCGATCCATGACCGTTGTTGGGCTCGAGCTTGCTCGATTTGAGCCGTTAACTGCTTCAATTCAAAAACCCTAGCGATGATCAGCTATCGATTTCACCGTGAACTACGATCGAACGCCCCAACCTAGAAGGAGCTAGAGTTCTATCTCTAGGATCGCTTCTTTCGCATTTCCTAATAGATCTCCTGCGTCGGATTGGACCCTATGTGAATTGAGCATGATCATTTAGCGGAATCCCACAAAACCCTAAGGTAGCGTTTTAATTTGTGATTAATTGTTTAATTAATTAGTTTAATTTCGATAAATTAGCATATCATAGGCATTCACAGATTTTAGGGTCGCTATCCAGTGTCACAATCCCTAAGTCCATGGCATACTCATAGACATCGTCATAACTTTAAATATTTTAGCCGAAAATATAGGCCCATTTACTAATCCACCCATGAGCGACTAGAATGCTGAAATTACCGACTGCAACGCATATATTCCTTGAGCTTTAATTTCCAGCGGGGAGCTGATTAAATTAGGCCTACAGATTTACGGGGCCATAAACAGTCTCTCATTGCTCTTTCGCTGTAACTGAAAGTTTAAAAACAGAAAAAAAGAAGTTAAGAGCATCCATTTTGGACTATGACCAGTCTAACATCCACCAATTTTTTAATTGTGTGCAATTTTTCTTTTTGGTATACATATAAAAAAAGAGTGGTGTGCATAGAAAAATAAAAAAAAAAGTAGGAACGTGCAGTAGTGGAGAGAGAGGAGCTCTTTAGTGGGTCACCTATTCGGTTCAAAGATTGAATTCTAAAGTGAGAGAGCCAAGATCATAACATGGAATGATAAAAAGCAAGTGTTTCACTTATTTTGCTTGTATTCCCTACCCTTTTCCTCCCCCTGCAAGGCTACTTTTAAGGCCTGTCTGCTTGCACATGTAGCAATCTAAAATATGTTCCGAAATTAAAACCCCAAATAAAAATCATAGCTTTCCCCAACAACATCAAATTATCATATAAATAACTTAAAAAAATCTGAGTTTTAATTAAATTTAAGTTTCCTTTTTCATATGAATACTTTTAAAAAATTTGAGTTTTAGATTAAATTCAATTTACCTTACTAGGAGAAGTACAAAATGTCTAATTCGGCCCCTTTTTGGTGATCTGGCACTCAAAATCCTCTAAAATGGGAGGATCTGAAATATATTGATAAAAATTCTCAAATAAGTCAAAAAAATATAAATATGAAAGATATAGACAAAAATTGAGCCAAAAATCGCCTTTTTCTATTCTAAAATTGACGAGAACTGAAATATATGGACAAAAAATCCAAAAAAGGTCAAAAACTTCATATCTGAAATATATAAACAAAATCCCTCTTTTCTATTCAAAATTGATAGATCTAAAATAGTTAGATACCGCTCTTTTGGAGATCAGAGAGAACGGAGAAAGGGGTTTCGGTTTCGATTGGTGTGACAACCCGGATTTTCATACCCGAAAATCCGTGCCATCAGGATCATGCTCTGGATGATCCCCGGGACAATTCATAAAGTGTCTGCTAGTATAGCGGAAACCAAACAGACACTATCCAGCAGTGGTAGGTCGAGTCATCACATAATACATTTAATATAAAAGAACAATAACAAATCAAACATCTATATATAACAAAAAGAATATACATCCACAAAAAGAAACCAAGAAGAACCATTGGTGATGGAAATCCATCATCCAAACAATGGTTCCCGATAGTGGTTCCAATAGAATGTATAAAATCACTAAAATACAATATATATATATATATATATATATATATATATATATATATATATACATGTAGACAGTGGCCACCAGGCACACAAAATAATCCAGAATATCCAAAATGCAAATATGAGACTCAATACCCAGGCTACGGATAGAGCTCGTCCGCCTGGATGTCTGTCTCCTCGTCCTCGGCCTTAGCCTCTGGGTTAGGCTGGTAATCTGGGTCGCTCTCAGTACCGGGAGCTACAGCCTCAGAACCTATAAATGGTTCAAAACAGGGTGAGCTACATCATAGCTCAATAGAAGAATTTCAACTAAAATGAATTGAATATGCAGATCATGCTATCTCAAAACAGAAATCAAATCAGAACGTATAATCATGACAAATCAAATCAAATACTGAGCTTTTAGAACAAGAAATCAGATGTTATGCTAGTATATGATCAGAGAACTTAAATTGTGTATGTTTAACTTAAGAAACTCCCGTGACTATATAGCACGGAGTAAACAGGAATATTCCGATAGGAAACCCCAACCAATCGTCGTTCACATGAACAATTTTAGATTGCAACAATGCCTCATCTATGGAGTGCAATTATGCCGAGGGATTACAAGCAGATGCACAAGTGTGCCAGGCATCGGATATATCGCCGGGTCAGTGGAGATCATATGGTTAAATCATCAAATCACATACACATAGACCTCACAGATCAGATAGCAGAAATCAGAAGCAGATTTCAGGATACAAATCAGGAAATAGAAATCAGAGATAGCAGGAATTTATGATATGCTCACATGCTTGTTAAAACAGAAATCAGGGTGCAGATATGAAATAAACATGAAATCATACTAAAAAATAATTTAGGTTGGTTTTCCCCTACCTCAGGTCAGATTTCTTTCTAACCAAATCCAAAGCCTTTCAGAATGTCATGGTCTGATCCAAGGCCCTAAACATAGTATTCTAAGTGTCAGGGATGTCAGAATATACACTGGCACAATGTCTAGTGAGGTTTCACTCACAAAACCAATACATGCAGAAAACAGGGGTGATTGATCGATCAATCCCTCTCAGCTCTCAATCAGGAACATAGCCAATTGATCGATCAATAGCCTCTATTGATCGATCACTACTCATCATTGATCGATCAATACCCTTGTTGATCGATCAATAACCTTTTCTCTCCTCACTTTAACACAGCCTAAATTGATCGATCACCAACTTGGTTGATCGATCAATGCCTCCTGTTGATCGATCAATGCCCTCATTGATCGATCAATAGCCTAAAATTCCAAATTTCCACTTTCTGTTCACATTTAACTCTTATACAGATTGATCGATCAATACTTCCATTGATCGATCAATACCCACCAGTGATCGATCACTCTCCTGTTGATCAATCAATACCCAGGATTGATCGATCAATCCCTCAATTGATCGATCAATGCTCTTCGAGCACTGAACTTCTAGAATTCTCAAGGTTCTGTTCACTTTTCTGTCTTATATAGATTGATCGATCACTACCAGTCATTGATCGATCAATATATTCATTGATCGATCAATAATGACAGAACTCCTGTCATTAATGGAGGTCATCTACAACCCTATTTTTAACCCATTTTCATTAATGGTTTCTTACAACCATTAATACACACTCACTTGCACATATAAGGGCATCCAACTGCCCATTTTTAAACACACAGACTCACCTTTAGTTGGGCCCTTTCGGGGTTTCGGCAAATCGATCCGAACGAGGGTTTCAGATCCGGCTCTCGCAGTTTATCACCGGTATGCCTCCGTCAAGGAGACTTTTGGCTCTGGTTCAACACGCTGAGGTTTCACACGCTCATACACTATACTTGAGTTCATTTTGTTGAACTCCTCATACCCTAACTTAGACAACTCACCATCCCGGGTATTGCTAACCCTGCTTTTCACGAGGAACTCGCCCAAACCTAGCTCCAGAGTTTTGTTCAAGAACTAGAGGAAGAAGAAGAAAGGAGATCTCTCTAGGTCTCTTCCTTCCTTTATAAGCCACCAACTGAAATATCCTTGATATTTCAGTTTTCCCTAATTTAGACTTCGGTGTGAAGCACGAACACGGTCGGTGTGGCGTAGCAAGCCGTCTCGATTCTCGTGCCGAGCACGCAGATCGAAATAGTCAGGTTCTTGTTCAAAATTTTTGGGCTATTACATTATCCCCCCCTTAGGAATTTTCGTCCTCGAAAATGTCTAAGAGGTGTGGTGAGATAATAGTTGGTTCTAAGGCTAACAGGTAGATGAAGTGCAGAAGTAGGTAGTCAAGGTATCATGGAGAAATAAATAGGCATGCAAAACGGAATGTATATTAAAAGCAAAATAATCTAGATACAGATATAAATAATATAAGAACAACATATAAATAGCATAATTATACCTGTAGGGACGTCAGATGGTTCGGCCTCGTCAGGCGTAGGTCTGCTGGGACGAGGTGGTGGTGTGCAGTAATCACGAGGGTCGACCACGTGTTGACGAGCGTGGGCGATCATCGGCGTGGCATATAAATGCTGCATGACCAGCTCATGCATCCTCTCGTGGTAATCCAGACGACGATGGATCTGTCTCTGGAACGCCTCCATGCCATCTAACCTCTCGTGGATACGCCGGTTACCCTCCACCAGCTCACGAAGCATCGTGGCGACGTCGTCTGAGGAAGGTGGTCGGGGATGGGCTGTGGTGTGACGGAGCGGTCGACGGGGTGTAGTGGGGGCAGGTCGGGTAGACACCTCAGGCGGTGGTGGTGGATCACGTGGGGCCTCCCCCTCTCCAGATGCAGGCTCGGCGGGTGCTGCACCCTCAGCGACGGCGGGTGGAATGGGCTCAGCGGCGCCCTCCTCCTCCTCCGGAAGCCGCCGAACTAACAAATTGTAACTCTTGGTCCAGTCTTTCAGGTGAAAGACTTTGGTGTTATCGACCAAGCGTGGCTCGTGAGGAGCCAAAGTATATGCCTCGCATAGAGTGGCATACTGCTCTACCATTTTAGTGATGAGGCGAGCGTAGGGGATTTATTTCTTAACCCCCGACTTGACCTTTTCGGACATAAGGTCATTGGCATTGATGATGCCATCGATGACCAAGTCGGCCATAGAGAACCAACGGTTCTCATAGGCAGAGAATAGTGCTTGTTACACCACACCAGTCCGCGAGGACTTATGCAAAAAGGGGTTAAGTGCACACTTGATATATGTATCAAGCATCCACAACTTATCGGGTAATTGGGCCCTAGATATGGATTGACCCTTCCCGTGCTGACCCTGGGTCATCTTAGTGACCACGTCAGCGAAAGAGACCTCCTTGACGTACGGGGCATCCAAGCCCACGTTCTCAATGTAAATGGACGGGCATTGAAGTGCAGCCGCCACATGGAAATGGTTGAATTTATATTCAAACCCATCGATGGTCGTGACAAGTCGGTGGCGACTATCACCCCATCGAAGGTTTTGAAAGAATAGTCGCACAAGACGTGGACAATAGTGGTCATGGAATGGTTCTAGGAAGGGTTTCAACCCGAGCTTTTGGATATAACCCTTGGCCCAAGCCATTTCGGGTCGGTCCTTGTAAAGCGAGGACGTAAAAACGTATTCGAGCAAGGTCTTGGAAGCCCACCAATATTTGGGGACTTCACGTTCAATTTGGGCCGGAATGGGGGTTGGAATGGGTGGTACCACATTCGTAACCGGTGCCACGGGTGGCACAGGTGGTTGGGGAACGGGAATGGAGGGCGGTACGAGTGTACGAGCCTTGGATGTTGGGATCTTCCACGAAGCATTTTTCGTTCGCAGCCCCATGGTCAAACGTTGCAAAAAAAACACAAAACGAGAATCGAAATGAACGAAAAAGGAAGGTGTTACTGAGCGAATGGAGCAATGTCCACTCGAATCAAGCCGGAGGAAGGATGTAGATGGCCGGAGAAGAGTTGGGAAGGAGGTTGAACAGTCGGAGTCCGCAAGCCCTTGATCGATCACTCTAATAGCTTCGAGCAAATGACCATTCGAAACCCCAATCCTTAACTTAAACCCCAGAATTGATCGATCAACGCCTTCGTTTATCGATCAATGAAGCATCTTTATGCCCTAAATCGATGCATTGATCGATCACTGCTCCCTGTTGATCGATCAATACCTTCTTAATTGATCGATCACTACCCTGTTGATCGATCAATGAATCCACTATTGATCGATCACTACCATGGTGATCGATCAATACTCCCTTAATTGATCGATCAATGCTCAATTTGATCGATCAATCCTTCGAGCTCTACCCCATTACTAAACATTGTTGATCGATCAATCAACCCTGGTGATCGATCAATAACCTCTGTTGATCGATCAATCACCCCCGAATTAATTGCTTTATATTTTCATTTTCCTTGAGCTCTTGTCGAGGATCAAAGGTATTTATGGCAACAAGGGTGCATCAAAAGCTACATACCGTACCCGAGCAAATTTACATTTTTATGTATAATCATAAATGTAAATCGATCCGTGAAATTACCTTTGTTGTCAAGTAAACAAATGCGGGTACTGCTCGCGAATTTCCATTGCGCGTTCCCAAGTAGCCTCTGCATCCGAATGATTTCTCCACTTGACAAGTACTAGTGGAATCAACTTGGTCCGCAAGACTTGATCTCGATGATCCAAGATTGCGATCGGTTCCTCAATCACCGTCAAATCCTCTTGTAGCTCAATCGGTTGGAAATCAAAGACATGAGTCGGATCGCGTACTTGTAGCATAGACACATGAAAAATGTTATGCATGCTTGCCAACTGCGGTGGCAAGGCAATCCGATAAGCGACTTCGCCAACCCGTTCGAGTATCTCAAATGGACCGATATATCGGAGACTCAGTTTTCCACGTTTTCCAAAGCGCATCACACCCTTGGTTGGCGATATCTTCACAAAGACTTTGTCCTCAATCTGAAAACAAGTGTCAATCTCATAGCAGTTCAATTTAACTAGTGAATCGCAAGCTTTCAGAAAACATCGGGGGTATACCTGAAACTCGATGTGTGTCCGATGGAGATCGGCATAACTCTTTTGGCGACTTTGGGCAACCCTCAATCTGTCACGGATTAATCGAACCGTCTCGATTGTATTGTCCACGATCTCAGGTCCCAAAACAAGCTTCTCGCCAACCTCTTCCCAATTCAATGGAGATTTGCATCGACGTTCATACAAGGCCTCATAAGGCGCCATCCCAATACTCGACTGATAGCTGTTATTGTAAGCGAACTCGATCAGAGGCAAGTGTTGATCCCATGAACCATGAAAGTCTAACATACATGCACGCAACATGTCCTCTATGATCTGATTCACTCTCTCAGTCTGTCCATCTGTCTGAGGATGAAATGCTGAGCTGAACTCCAATTTAGTACCCATGCCTTCCTGGAATCGTCGCCAGAATTGCGACGTATATAGCGAATCTCTATCACATACGATGCTGACTGGTATGCCATGTAAACGAACTATCTCCTTCATGTACAGCTCTGTGAGCTTATTGGCTGTGTACGTAGTCCAATACGGCAGAAAATGTGCAGATTTCATCAGTCGATCTACAATGACCCAAATGGCATTGTTCTTTCTCAAGGTACTCGACAATCCCAATATAAAATCCATAGAGATGGCTTCCCATTTCCATTCTGGCACCGGCAATGGTTGTAACAAACCCGCTGGATTTCGATGGTCCACTTTCACCTGCTGGCAGACCAAACACTGAGAAACATAATCTGCAACATCTCTCTTTAGTCCTCTCCACCAGAAACTTCGCTTGAGATCTTGATACATCTTGGTACTCTCAGGATGTATAGCATATGTAGACTTATGCGCTTCTTCCAAAATTATATCTTTTAGGTCCTTCGTATCAGGTATGCACATCCGATCTCGAAACAGCAAAGTGTCATCATCTTTGATGAAAAAATCAGGCCTGATCCCGTTGATCACATCCTTTCTAATGGCCATAAGCTCATCGTCAATCATTTGGAGCTTACGCACGTTATCAAACAACGTGGGCCATATCACAATAGTAGCCATCAATGCCCCTGAACCTCTGACATCAATCAATGTATCGCATAAGGCCAGGTCCTCAAGTAGATGCCACCGCTGTACTCGGGTGATAAGATGTGTCAACTGAGCTGAAGACTTCCTGCTCAAAGCATCTGCCATGACATTGGCCTTCCCAGGGTGATACTGGATGGAACAATCATAATCTTTCAAGAACTCCATCCATCTACGCTGTCGCATATTCAAATCTTTCTGGGTGAACAAATACTTAAGGCTTTTGTGGTTGGTATAGATATCAAACGTTTCGCCGTATAAGTAGTGCCTCTAAATCATTAAAGCAAAGATCACCGCTGCTAACTCCAGATCATGAGTCGGGTAATTTCTCTCATGTTCCTTAAGCTGTCTAGAGCCATACGTGATAACCTTCTTGTGCTGGTTGAGGACACAACCCAAACCACTATATGATGCGTCACTGTAAATAGCAAAACCTCCTCTACCAGAGGGTATAGCCAATACTGGTGTCGTAGTCAGACGCATCTTCAATTCTTGGAAACTCTTCTCACACTGATCAGTCCAATCAAACTTAGCATTTTTCTTAGTGAGCTGAGTAAGCGGACTTGATAGCTTGGAGAACCCTTCTACAAAATGTCTGTAGTATCCTGCTAACCCAAGAAAACTACGAACCTCTGTCACTGTTCTCGGCTATTCCCAATTCACGACGGCCTCGATCTTCGTCGGATCCACTGTTATACCCTTAGCAGAGATGATATGGCCCAAGAAACTAACTTGGTCCAGCCAAAACTCACACTTACTGAGCTTCGAATATAATTTGTGTTCTCTGAGGGTTTGTAAAGCTATGTGTAGATGCTCTTCATGTTCCTCCTTTGTCTTGGAATAGACAAGGATGTCATCTACAAAGACAACCACTGACTTGTCCAAGTGTGGTTTAAACACTCGGTTCATCAGGTCCATAAATGATGCAGGTGGGTTCGTCAATCCAAATGACATAACTAAGAATTCATAGTGCCCATATCTGGTTCTGAACGCTGTCTTCTCAATATCCTCTGCTTTGACTCGTAGCTGATGGTAACTTGATCTCAAGTCGATCTTTATAAAGAACCTCGCTCCTTGTTACTGATCAAATAGATCATCGATCCTAGGGAGCAGGTAATGATTCTTAATCGTCAACTTGTTCAACTGTCATAGTCAATGCACAGACGCATTGAACCATCCTTCTTTCTGACAAAAACACGAGTGCTCCCCAAGGAGACACACTCAGTCGAATGAACCCTTTATCAAGCAGCTCTTGTAGTTGCTCCTTCAACTCTTGTAATTCTGTCGGAGCCATCCGATAAGGAGCCTTAGATACTGGTTTAGTGCCTGGAACCAGATTGATTGCAAACTCAATTTCTCGAGCTGGTGGCAATCCTGGCAATTCCTCAGGGAATACATCGGGATACTCGCATGCAACGTGAATATCGGTTATCACATTCGTCTCCTCTCGTTGCTCTTGTAGAAAGGCTATATATCCACTGCATCCACTCTTCATCATCTTTTCGGCCCGAATAGCAGATATCAACGGAGCTACCTTAGACTTCACCCCGAAGAATCTGAACGATCGCTCCTTTGGAGGACGAAATACCACTATCTTCCGAAGATAATCAATGCTTGTGTGGTAAGTGGATAGCCAGTCCATTCCCAGAATGATGTCGAATCCCTTCATATCTAACAAAATTAAGTCTGCCAGTGTTTCGTGTTCGTCTACCGACACTACCACTGATTTACACACTGTGAATGTATTCACTGCACTACCCGTACGGATGGACACTGTCAAAATGAAATCTAGCCGTTCAGGAGTGGCACTCAATTCCTTTGTAAATTGAGGCCTTACGAAAGAATGCGTAGAGCCTGGGTCTATCAAGGCTCGAGCCCTATGGAAGCAAATGTCACAACTCCTATACACTTTCAGCTCACCTAAAAGCCAATTGCAATATTAAATCCAGCGTTTCAGATGTGTGTGCGTATATGTACTATTATCATCATACTTAATCAAATAAATTATATCTTTACTAAATTTCCAGTTCATCTTATTAAATAAAACAACTTCTCTTGAATTTTAACCATACCTTGGATGACATCATTCGATGTCAGAGCATCGGTCGCGGTAACGGCATATGCTCGATCGTGAACCACAGGTCGAGAAGATCTCTGTGTAGATATCGATCCTGACCGCTCTTTGTTCTCCTCTGGGCAGTTCCTAACCAAGTGGCCCATCTTGCCACACCGGAAACATGCCCCTGTCTCTCTCCTACACTCCTCTGTCTTGTGTGGTTTCCCACACTTTGCACATGACGCGGATGGAGTGAAAGACGAGACCCTTGAAGGTCCCTGAGTCACTTAAGCCTCACTACCAGAAGATCCAGAGGGTCGAAAAGGTCTGGAAGATGTAGGCACCGCTGCTCTCTGGTATGAACTTGGACCCGAAGAAATCACTGGTCGAGAGTGCGTAGGGTATCTCGGGGGTCTGGAAAATCTAGCCCTCTTGTTCTGCTCCGTATCCTTAGACTACCCTTGAAATGGTCTCTCTCTCACCTGTTTGTCTCTCCAAGAGAACTGTTTCTGGTTTTCTTCTTCCGCTATGAGAGCCTTGGCCATTACTCCTTCATACGTCTCCATTTCCCACATGGCGACATCCTTTTGTAAGTTTTGTCTCAGACCAAGTTGAAACTTCTTTGCTCTCATCAGTTCTGTGGCAACGTGCTAGGGTGCGAACCTAGACAGTCTATCAAACTCAGCTCCATAATCCCTTACTGACATGACACCCTGCTTCAGCTCGATGAATTTTACTTCCCACTGATGTCTCACAATCTTCGAAAAGTATTTGTGATAAAACACCTTCGTGAACTCCTCCCATGTCCAAGGAGTGTGAGGAAACTCTCTCTGTCTATTTTACGACACCGACTTCCACCAAGGTCCGGCGTCACCGTCTAATTTAAAAGTGGCCCAGCGCACTTTCTCCACGTCATTACACTGGAGTACTTCGAAAAGTTTCTCCATCTCTTCTATCCATCCCTCCACCTCTATGGGATCCGTCTGACCCGAGAAGTTAGGAAGTCTCATTCTCCTAAACTCCGCAAATCCACTAAGCTGATAAGGTGATCTGGATGCCTGTTGAGTCAGAGCAGCCGTCTGCTGAGCGACGTTGGTAGCCAATGCTTCCAACACCTGCTCCATTCTCTCCTCATTTACTCTTCTACCTCCTCTTGGTCCCACTGGAACCGCATTAGTATGCGAAAGGAATTCCAATCCCCTCAACGTGCCTATCACCTCGGGTATCTCCCTCAGAGGAACCTTTCTTTGACCTCCTCTATCTCCACTATGTCCGCCTCTAAACTTAGGGCCCATACTGTCTGTCATTGTGAAAACAACAACATTGATCAGTACATAGATTGTGAAAACAACCCAACATGAACCCGTAGTTCAACCTAAAGCCTAGGCTCTGATACCAACTGTGACAACCCGGATTTCCACACCCGAAAATCCGTGCCATCAGGATCATGCTCTGGATGATCCCCGAGACAATCCATAAAGTGTCTGCTAGTATAGCGGAAACCAAGCAGACACTATCCAACAGTGGTAGGTCGAGTCATCACATAATACATTTAATATAAAAGAACAATAACAAATCATGCATCTATATATAACAAAAAGAATATACATCCACAAAAAGGAACCAAGAAGAACCATTGGTGATGGACATCCATCACTCAAACAATGGTTCCCGATAGTGGTTCCAATAGAATGTATAAAATCACTAAAATACAATATAGATAGTAATATATATATATATATATACATGTAGACAGTGGCCACCAGGCACACAAAATAATCTGAAATATCCAAAATGCAAATATGAGACTCAGTACCCAGGCTACGGATAGAGCTCGTCTGCCTGGATGTCTGTCTCCTCGTCCTCGGCCTCAGCCTCTGGGTCAGGCTGGCAATTTGGGTTGCTCTCAGTGCCGGGAGCTACAGCCTCAGAACTTATAAATGGTTTAAAACAGGGTGAGCTACATCATAGCTCAATAGAAGAATTCCAACTAAAATGAATTGAATATGCAGATCATGCTATCTCAAAACAGAAATCAAATCAGAACGTACAATCATGACAAATCAAATCAAATACTGAGTTCTAAGAACAAGAAACCAGATGTTATGCAAGTATATGATCAGAGAACTTAAATTGTGTATGTTTAACTTAAGAAACTCCCGTGACTATATAGCACGGAGTAACAGGAATATTTCGATAGGAAACCCCAACCAATTGTCATTCACATGAACAATTTTAGATTGCAACAATGCCTCATCTATGGAGTGCAATTGTGCCGAGGGATTACAAGCAGATGCACAAGTGTGCCAGGCATCGGATATATCGCCGGGTCGGTGGGGATCATTTGGTTAAATCATCAAATCACATACACATAGACCTCACAGATCAGATAGCAGAAATCAGAAGCAGGTTTCAGGATGTAAATCAGGAAACAGAAATTAGAGATAGCAGGAATTTATGATATGCTTACATGCTTGTTAAAATAGAAATCAGGGTGCAGATATGAAATAAACATGAAATCATACTAAAAAATAGTTTAGGTTAGTTTTCCCCTACCTCAGGTCAGATTTCTTTCTAAGCAAATCCAAAGCCTTTCAGAACGTCATGGTCTGATCCAAGACCCTAAATATAGTATTCTAAGTGTCAGGGATGTCAGAATATACACTGGCACAATGTCCAGTGAGGTTTCACTCACAAAACCAATACATGCAGAAAACAGGGGTGATTGATCGATCACCACTCTTATTGATCGATCAATCCCTCTCAGCTCTCAATCAGGAACATAGCCAATTGATCGATCAATAGCCTCTATTGATCGATCACTACTCATCATTGATCGATCAATAACCTTTTCTCTCCTCACTTTAACACAGCCTAAATTGATCGATCACCAGCTTGGTTGATCGATCAATACCCACCAGTGATCGATCAATACCTTTATTGATCGATCACCAACTGTCATTGATCGATCACTCTCCTGTTGATTGATCAATACCCAGGATTGATCGATCAATCCCTCAATTGATCGATCAATGCTCTTCGAGCACTGAACTTATAGAATTCTCAAGGTTCTGTTCACTTTTCTGTCTTATATAGATTGATCGATCACTACCAGTCATTGATCGATCAATAATGACAGAACTCCTGTCATTAATGGAGGTCATCTACAACCCTATTTTTAACCCATTTTCATTAATGGTTTCTTACAACCATTAATACACACTCACTTGCACATATAAGGGCATCCAACTGCCTATTTTTAAACACACAGACTCACCTTTAGTTGGGCCCTTTCGGGGTTTCGGCAAATCGATCCGAACGAGGGTTTCGGATCCGGCTCTCGCAGTTTATCGCCGGTATGCCTCCGCCAAGGAGACTTTTGGCTCTGGTTCAACACGCTGAGGTTTCACACGCTCATACACTATACTTGAGTTCGTTTTGTTGAACTCCTCATACCCTAACTTACACAACTCACCATCCCGGGTATTGCTAACCCTGTTTTTCATGAGGAACTCGCCCAAACCAAACCTAGCTCCAGAGTTTTGTTCAAGAACTAGAGGAAGAAGAAGAAAGGAGATCTCTCTAGGTCTCTTCCTTCCTTTATAAGCCACCAACTGAAATATCCTTGATATTTCAGTTTTTCCTAATTTAGACTTCGGTGTGAAGCACGAACATGGTCGATGTGGCGTAGCAAGCCGTCTCGACGTCTTACATGACTCGGATTTAAGTGAGAATTCATACGTGAATTCCCCTAATTTCAGGCTAATATTATTTCTAATAATAAAATTTCAAAATTTTAAATCTGTCTCGATTCTCGTGCCGAGCATGCAGATCGAAACAGTCAGGTTCCTGTTCAAAATTTTCGGGCTATTACAATTGGTTTCACCCTTTTGGAGATTAGAGAGAACAGCGAAGAGTTTGTGCCCACGATTGAAGAAGTTAAGGCTTTATATAGAGAGGCGTGTTGAGTAGCTTTGCATAAGTTTTTTTTAAGGATCGCCGCTAAAATAAGTGATTTATAGTGGCGGCCCTTAAACAACCCCCACTATCTAGCTGACACTGGAACACATTATTTTTGTAGTAGAGCTTTGTTCTTTTAGATCAGTTAGGGCAACAAATATGATCACCCAAAAGATTGAAACTGAACAAGGTAAAGTAAAGAGGATAACAAGTTAATAAAGAATAAAAAACCCTAAATTCATAACATCATCAAACCCTAAATCCATAAAGAAGAAACCCTAAAATCAATTAGAAAAAAATAATTCATTAAATGATTCACTCAGAGTTTCTTAAAGGATTGCATTACCATCACAGAGAAAGCATTGTAAAGCTCAACTCTCTAGTAAACAAATCTTGTATAAAAGATAAAACAAAAAACAAGCAACAACAAGCAAACGTCCTAGCATAAAACAGTACTTGTATGTAAGAACAAAGAAGGGCCTAAACATTATGAGCAATGGGATATACCCTATTTGGCACGGAAAAGGTTTGATGGCCTTGTTACGAATAGGGCTGTCAATGGATCCTAGCCATTACTAATGGCGGAACTCTTCATCTTTTGGAGTGAAATCAGTGCTCTTAGCTCTTTTGAAGTGTAGAAGAGCTGAATTTGGGTCAAAGAGCAATCCCAAACTGTAACGACACTAAATCTTGATAACTTCTAACTGCTTTGGTATCCATGTCTGACACAAAAATTGAGATAATTTAAAATTTAATAATAAGATATTTATAGCAATACTATTAACTCGTAAGCACATGACATCGTAGGTCACGTGTGACATGAATATGAGATCTGATTGTACCTTTGGTCGAATATGATACGCCTGGGTATGTGTGTGCGCTCAACACCAAAGAGAAAGAAATTAGAAATGAAAATATCCAGGATATTTCCATTGATAGCTTATAAGAGAAGCAAGGTTAGGAAAACTTGATGCCTCTTCTCTTTATCTTGAATCCTTTGCCTGCAAACCTGTTGCTAGGAAACTCCCTCTATGAGAAATCCAAGTTCGAGAAATCCTAGGTTACGGAACCTCGGATTTAGAACGTGAGTCAATGAACGTGTGTGCGTCAATCGGTTTGAGAGAGCAAAACACACCTGTGTGTTAGCGTGTGATGCAACCTCTAGTTCATTGGAGAACCCACCTTGAAGAACTCCCCGATTCGAATCCGGAACCCACGTGAACCTAGGATACCGTGAACCAAGAAGCAACCTTCAAAAGAGGTGAGTTATTGTGAGTTTTTATATGGGTTTGATGTCATAAATATGTGTGTATTGAAGGCTTGAATGATTCATGGAGGATCATAAAAGCTAGGATTGGAATGGGTTTGAATTCAACAAACCCTATTAATGACAGCTTTATTGTCATATCCGATCGATCAATTGAGAATTGATCGATCAATCTGAAATCCTATCGATCAAATTTGAGATATGATCTGATCGATCGAACAGGGAAATTGATCGATCAATTCAGGGATTTGATCGATCAAATTTATAAGCACACTTTGAAACAGGTGTGTTTTTCTGGAAATTTGACCTGATCGATCTAATATGGGGATTGATCGATCAAAGTAAAGTATGTTCTGTGAGGGTGAAAAGATGAGTTTTGATCGATCAACCATGAAAAATTGATCGATCAACTTGAGAAATCGATTAATCAAAGGGGAATTGATCGATCAGATGTCCTCTGTTCAGACTGTGTAGGTGTGAGGCATCCGATCGATCAATGATGAGATTGATCGATCAGATGTGAATCCGATCAATCAAATAGAGGAATTGATCGATCGAATTTCCTATTTTTGCTTGTTTTAGTTTCTGGGAAAAACACTATTGGGCAGCGTATCAATTTGTATTCTGACACTTTTGACACGTAGTATACTATACGTATGGTCTAGGTCAAGGTCTGGACATCTTAAAAAGCTTTGGATTTGCTTAGAAAAGATTCGATCTGTGGTAGGGGAAAATTCAACCTACCTTGTATCAAATCTGGCTGCATGGTTTCTGAGTATCTGTATCAGACTTCTATTGTTTCAAAAGCATGCCATGCATATGATTAAGCTCTGTTATCTCTGATTTCTGTATCTCTGCTCTGCTCTGAACCCTGATATCTGCTCTGATTTAAAGTTCATGTGACGAATCCCCCTGACGTGACAGGATATCCACGATCGGCACGGCTAGATATCCGTGTATCTGATTTGTAAATCCCCTGACACAAGTTGCTCTCCTTTGTAGAGGCTTGATGTAATTATCTGAAATTATTCATTGAACGACGATGGTCGGGATTATCCATCGGCACACATCTGGCTACTACGTGCTATATTCACGGGAGTTATTTAAGTATAGAATTTAAGTCAATAACTACTGTATGCATGCATCTAACAACTCTGAGATTTAAAGTCTGTTTCTTATAGTTCTGTATCTGCTCTGTTTCTTATAGTTCTGCATCTGTTCTATTCTGTGTGCATCTCCTGATCCAATCATCTGTTCTGAATTATATTCTGTATACCATGTTTTATATTTTTGATATAAATTACTTGAGTTTTTTCTATTGAGCTTAGATGGATAGCTCACTCTGTTACTATATAATAGGTTCTGAGGCTAGAGTTTTCGGCACTGAGAGCGATCCGGACTATCAGCTAGAGATAGAGGCTGAGGCTGAGGAGGAGGAAACTGATATCCAGGCCGACGAGTTCTACCCTTAGCCTGGGTATTTTAGTCTTATTTTGAGATTTTCTGTATATGTATTTTGGATTATCTGTGTGCCTGGTGGCCACCTTTCTGTATTATATTCTATAGATGTTTTACATGTAGCTGTATACATTTTATAGGAACTACTATTGAGAATCATTGTTTTGAGTGATGGATGTCCATCACCAATGATTCTTCTTGGTTCCTTTTTGAGGATGTATATTTTTTTGATTCATATATGTATGCATTATTTTATTTTCTTTCTGTCTTTTAGAACCTTGTATGATGACTTGATCTGTCACTTCTAATGATGTCTGCTCTGATTTTCGCTAGACGAATAGACACTCCGTGATTTATTCTGGGAATCATCCAAAGTATGATCCAGATGGCACGGATTTCTGAGTGCAAAAATTCGGGCAGTCACACAAATAGAGTTAGTTAGTCCTTGTCCTTCCGGCCCTATTTAATTTATAAACCACTCATGAATCCATGACGAACCTTGCTAATTTTCATGACCATGTTCATCTACTATAATATTAGCCTAAGGTGTTTCAAGGTGAGCTCATGTTATTCATTTATGTTGAAAGACCCTTGAATTATTAACCTGCGTTTTGGGTAGTTCTTGTAAGAGCAGAAGTAGCTCTTTGCCTTCTCTCCGTCATAGCAGATTCTCCATGTTAGAGCAAATGAGGTGAGAATTTGCTCTGACGGAGAGAATCTGCTTTGCCAGAGCAGATTCTCCAATTTTTTTTGTTTTTTAAAGATAAAATATCAAGTCGGCTAGTCAATCGTACCCAACCTGATCACCTTTAGCCTAACATAGAGGTCGGATTGGACATCTCATGCATGACCTGTTGAGAACCCTATGTGGACTCTAGGTGAAGAGGCGTAGGATGAACTGTCCCGAAACTGCGATACACATGCACTATCATTGATGCCAAGGATCATTGGGACTGACACAAAAACATTATCGATCAGCCGATTAACCCAACCTGACCCATTTTCAGTTCTAATGTCATAGAAATACTACCGAATTCTGAACGAGGCCTTTTTATTTTATGAGAGATGAATGCTTTATGTAGAACCTACCTTGCAGAAGCAATTTGGTATAGTGAAGGATATGTGCCAACATTAGAGGAGTATTTGAACTTTGCAGTAATAAGAAGCGGCTACCCCATGCTCTCTGCTCAAGCTTTGATTGACTTGGGTGACGTGGCAACAAAGGAAGGTTTGATATACATGGGTTTACAGTAATTTGGGTCATTGATCTTACATACAATTTCAATGAGCTATAGCTCATTATGCTTTAAGATGAAACTAATAATTATAATAATTTATTTATATTTCATATAATTCATGAATAAATCTCTTTATTTATGCACTATAAAAAAAATCAGAGTATTAACGATACCAAAAGCTGCTGCTATTAACAAAAAACTTATTGTTTCAATAGCGACGAGACTTGTACTGACAATTTTTTTATTAATAGTGGCAATTTTTTATGTCATTAATAGTCTTATTTTTTGTAGTGATATGTCTACGATGCGATAGTCGAAATCGAATACAAGTATTTCCCTCGGCTACTGCCCCACATGCACTACAAAAATAGGGTGTTTCAGCGGCACTTGCTATTAAGATAATTTTTGGTAGCGACAAGACTAATAGCGGCATTTTTTTGTAGCAACAAGACTAATAGCGACAGTTTTTTTAACTAAAAACTGTTGCTAATAGTCTTATTTTTTGTATTAATATATATTATATTTTATCATTAAATCAAGATTATTATTTAAATTAAAAATATAAATAAAAATTTAATTAACATCAACAAAAAGTCAATAAGTCAATGATCTAGAATTTTAGGGTCTTTACAGAAAATAAGTACAAACGAACCCCTAGGGTGGCGCTTCGCCCTTTTTTGTGATCGAGCACACACATTTCTACTATTGAAATCGTTGATTGCTATGAATCAGACGATAGAGATCGTTTTTTGATCCACTCTTCCACACAATAGCTTCAAATCATAATGCACCTATCAGACGGTCCGATCTTCGAATCGTTTTATTGGTATTGTAAATTTTTTTTTTTCTATTTTAAACGTACACGTGGGCTAGCAGCGTAAGCAGGTAAGTGGCCAGTGTCCGCCGCCACACTTGACTACCCTCACATAAGCTACCCTCACCTCACGTTTCATGGCAGCCTACGTACATCAAAAACTTGTGGTGCAAACTAAAACTCGTGGTTGATGGAAATTTCATGCGAGTTACCAAATATGGGTCCCATGAATTGGCCAAAAGAGCCTTCAAAGTCTACCTAAGGGTTGAAAATGCTCCGCTTAAGCTTATAAATAGCCATCGTTGGTTAAGCGTAATCACATTGCAAATTTGAGAAGCTTAAATTTTCGTCAAATCAAACATGTCTCAGCATGTTGAATCCTTTAGATTTGGCGCCATTCCTTCGGAAAATCGACTACCGTCTGATGTTCGGCGGTCGGCAGATTTTCACCCTAGCCCTTGGGGTGACCACTTCGACAAATTATCTCAAGATCATATGGTATGTGACAGAGGCAAGGATCAAAATAATGGCTTCGCTTTTGAAACGAAATTTCGGCTGAAAATTTGAATTTCAGTTGATAATTTCCCCTCCATATAGATTCAGACCAAAATTTCGGTTCAAATTATCGTTTCGGTAGGGACAGTTCTCGACCGAAATTTTGAACCATGGTTTTATATAAGATTAATCTACAACTTGTGTCCACCTATCAAGGTTGGACACCGCAGCCCACACGTCTGTGTGATGGTGTGACGTGCACGGGCTTCCAATTATGCATGGAAGTCCATGCACATCACGTAGTCACACAAACGTATCCACTACTTTACCTCCCATGATGCATTGGAAGTCCGTGCACATCACGCAGTCACAAAAATATGTGCACTGCTTTACGTCCCATGATGGGTAGACGATAGATCATTGTAGAGTAAGTCTTTATGTAATTTGCTTTGAGTTAGTATTGGGTAACGGATCGGAGTGATAGATGTCAATGGGCTGGGCTGGGCTGGTTTCGGTCCAAGCTTTTGGTCGGGTCGATTATTTTTTATCTCATGAACTACACTCAAACCCGGCCCGGATAGAAATTCGGGCCGGGCTTAGACATGGTCTATCCCTGCTCGGGCTTTTTATTTAATTATATAAATTTATATGTAAAGTCAAACACCTATAAAATTAAAGGGCGCCATATATATTTAGGAACCGACTCTCCCGACCGTCATTTAAGCACCAGATGGTGTTTAAGCGATCATACCCCATTTATTAGCTTATGATCTTGGAAATCCATACCGTCAAAGTGATATATCATCAATAGAAGGGCTATAGGTAAAAAAATCACACTTTTTAAGAGATTCGAACCATCCAATTTGTGCACTCTAATATGAACGGTTGTTCTTAATTTTGATGACTGATATTAAAGTTCATCGATTGGATGGTTTACAACTACTTATGAAAATGATCCTTTGTCTGGGACATGTTCCAAGAATAGATTGCCACTTAAAAAATTCAGATTGATCATAAGTGTGTGCCACATGGCACTAATAGATCACACATCAATGGTGTGATATTAAAAGTGACATTTTAACGGTAGATCATTTAAAAACCATATGTTGTTTAAATGTCAATTAGGAGCCATTAGGGTATCTCTGTTTGTGCCCACAATCAGACCCCTTGTAAACCATTAATTGCTTCAGATCAGATGATGGAGATCGTGTTTCACCCATCTTGAGATTATGGCGCACTTATGAGACAGATGAAAAGTTTTAGATTCCCCAAAAAATGGCCCTAAATTCATGTTTGAGTGTGATGTGTGCCACGATAGATCACACTACAAAAATAAGGTGTTGTAGTGGCACTTGCTGTTAATGCAATTTTTGCTAGCGGCAAGACTAATAGCTGCAGTTTTTGGTAGTGACATGTCACGGGGTCGCACTTCCGCAACCTCAGTCCCGTGCGGCACCTAACGCACGCTTCGCTAGGTCAGCCTACTTCTGATACCAATAGTCGCGAGGGCGTCCTTCGACGAGCTTTCAACCCGTGCGGTGCTTCACTACCGCGTGCAACGAAGCCAACCCTTCTGCACATCAGCTCTGATACCACCCGCCTAGAGGACGAGAACTCCTCCCAACATGGTTGCCTCTGTTTCACGGCCTACCATTCGGCTCATCGTGCCCCTTACGACACACCAATCTGCACCGCTGCGCTAACTAGGCATGCTCAAGCTTCACCCTGTGCACTGCACTAGTACCTCTCTCTCCTGCTGAACCAAGCCCACAGCCTTGTGCCTCATGCTTGCGTGCCCAACTGAGTCCCACGCAGCTTGACTTCGTGTGCGTTCCGAATTACTAGCACACGTTCATCTTTAGCCCACATGCTGTCGTGCTCAACTGAGTCCCACGCAGCGCCTTGGTGTTCTCACGTGAGGTTGCCTAGCCGTATGCACCGCGACGCGTAGTCCGGAGTCATACATTAACCTCACCCGGGTTCCACACAGCATCGCTGCGTCGACGTCCTAGGCCCACCCTTTCAGGCCTAGGAGACACTTGCGCCCATTCTGGCAACGCAAGGCCCCTTGTGCGGGGGAATAGCTCTCTAGCTCCCTTCCCCTATATAAGGGTAAAACAGTCATTCAGCCAGAATGGCAGGAGAACCTCAAACCCCTTGGTTTGACATACCGCAACGTCTCATGCATCGCTAGCCCACCTTGGCTATGTCGCGTCCATGTCGCGACCGTGACGCTCCGCGTCGTACCCTCATGCGACCGTGTCGCGTCCTCGCAGCGCGACCACGTCGCAAGGCCAACTTGGCCCCATGTCGCGTGCCCTCCTGGCACCACATGTCGTGCCACACGTACCATGCTGCAAGCTCGAGTATTAGCCCCACAGACAGGACTAATAGCAGCAGTTTTATGTTAAAAAAACTGTCGCTAATAGTCTTATTTTTTATAGTGTCATGAGATCATGGCTCAACTATCAGACGATAAGTTCTTGATTTAATGTATCACATATCCCAAAAAATGGCCTTAAAATTACGTTTAAATGTGACGTGTGCCATAGGATTCAAGGGTCACTTTTTGGGGATCTGTGAAACATGTAATTAAACATTGACCGTCTGATAGATGCTTCATGATCTCAAGATCTATTTTGTGAAAATTTTGGGTGAACTACGACCTCCACCATCTGATCTACCGCTATCAACAGTTTTCAAGGGTCCTTTAATAAAGGCTTGTACGGTCTTGCTATCCTTCTTTCTTACTTACTAATAGTTTAGATTTGACATGCACGCTGGTCTTTTAAGCTTATCAATTCTTTTGAGCATTTTTTTTGGTCTTTTTCAAAATGGACAAGCCAATAAGTATCGGCCCGCTATGCGATATCAGTGCCCAATTTGACTCCTTGCATTAAAGCGAAAGCTTGACATGAATCGCGAACTCTAATATTCTCTATCACTATCATCTGATTGAATACAGTACAGTCAAATCACATGATGTCCATCATCTGGTTAAATGATTGCCTTTAACAAAACACATGATGTACATCATCTAGTTAAATGATTGATTTTAACAAATCAGATGATGTATAACATATTTCATACTAATTTTTGGCCAAAGAGATCTTTAAATCATAGTTTTTAAATTAAGCGGCTTAGATGGTGTTTCAGATGACACAAATATAAAAAATAATAAAGTCTTTCCTTTTAAGTATGTCACTCAACAAATCTAGTGTGTAAGGTTTATCTAATAGTCCCACATTGGATAGGGAGTCTTTGCCCTGGGCTATATATGGCTACGGACGCTATATGTCATGACTCATTTTGGGTGGAAACTTAAGCCAATGTTAGAAACAAAATCGAGGCAAAGGCCTAAGCCCTAGAATCAAACAATATTGTGACATGTGGGTACTTAACTCTGGGTTATATGTGATTGCGAATGCTATATGTCATGATGCATTTTAGGTGGGGACTTAAGCCCGTGTCAGAAACAAAATCGGGGCAGAGATCTAAGCTTAGAATCGGACAATATTATAACATATGGGTCATCACAGTTTAGCTCCTTAACATTATAATTAGAAATTAAATCAATAATTTTTTTTGTCTACTTTGTTGTAGATAATTAATGGTGTGTTGAAAGCTTGCAGGAGGAAGAAGCTTGGACCAAAAGGATCGAAGAGCTAAAAGGGGAAGTAAAGAAATTGCTAATTAATGCCAATGAGCCATTAGAACAAATTGAGTTGATCGATTCACTCCAACGCCTTGGAGTGGCATATCATTTTGAAAAGATGATTGAAGAGACATTGGATCTCATGTATCATACCCTCACTGAAGCCCCAGACGACGATCTGCATGCTGTTTCTCTCCGGTTCCGTTTACTGAGACAACAAGGGTATAGAGTGTCATGTGGTAAGCATAGTCACCAAGTCAGGTTCAATAATAATTCAACAAGATTAAATTTTGAAAAATATGGCAACTTTGGAGAAATTTTAGGAGAAAAAGTAGGCCCTGCCCGACCAGATTTATAACGAGTATCAGCTAGTTCCAAAAGTCCCATTAAAAATCAACCCATTTACGTTTAGCCCCACCTGGTCATTTGAGATAAGTTTTATATAAATTATACAGAAATTGTTGAGCAGCAAACGGCCTGGCCAGGAATCAGTCGGGTAACGGCTGGACTGAGGTAGGTAGGCCCGATAAATAAATATGCTTGGACTGCCCCACCGATACACCTAATCACCACCATAACACCTTCCCACTACCTTTACCATCACCACATCATCAAACCTGTATTTTAGCTTCTCTTTAATAGTATATGTTCAGTAAAACAAGATAGTAACTTCAACTAATTTTTTTAAGGTACTTTCATCCAAATGCCTACCAACAAATCAACCTTTCCACTGATGACTCCACGACAGCAGTCCTATATATTAAACTTTTATGCCTACCAACAAATCAACCTTGATCCATCGCTACAAAGTGTGCTCGGTTTGCTTCCAATTAATTGTCGATATTACCCGCAACGATCAACACTCTTGACTCAACAAGCACAAAAAACCATACTCAAATCTACAAGTACCAACACCAATTAGGGATGCAGATTCGGTATACCAAATCGAACTGAAATCTATTTTTTCGATTTTCAGTTTGGTACCCCCACACCGAAACCGAACTGAAACCCATTGGGTTCAGTATGGCTCAGAATTTTTTTTTTCTTTTTTTCTGAAGCCGACACTGAAACCTATTCGGTTTGGTTCGGTTCAGTTCGGTGTGAGTATTTTACCTACTTTTGTTATTTTTTTAATATATTTTTTCGATTTACTCATCTTATCCCCACTGTTTTTGGTTTTTGCCACCCTATACAGAAACCAAACCAAATTGGGGTTCGGTTCATTTCGGTTTTCGGTGCGGTTCGGGCCGGCTCGGTGTTCTCGATTTTCAATTCGATTTCGGGTTTAGGTTTAGGGTTTGCATCCCTAACACCAATTATGAATTTGAGTGAAAGCCTTTTTGGTGAAGAAAAAGATTCTAAAACCAAAGGTTCAGAAGGCAAAAGCTGAGCTTTTTCTCTTCTAAAGTTTTGGGGCTCAAAATTAATTTTGAGAAAACCCTAAAAAGAAAGGAAGTGGCAAAATACACTTTTTCTTATAGGTCTTTGATTTTTCGGAACGTAACATTTGGCTAAATACAGTTAGAGAGTTTACTCAGATTTTGGCAAAAAAAATCTAATATATCTCTTCTCTGAGACAGATGTCTTTAACAAGTTCCGAGATGAACAAGGTAAATTTAAGAAAGGCTTGGCAAGGGACGCAAGGGGAATTTTAAGCTTATATGAAGCAGCACATCTGAGCACACAAGGAGAATATGTATTTGACGAAGCCATTGATTTCACAAGAAGTAACCTTATGTCCATTATGGAAAGTCTACCTTCTCCTCTCTCAAAGCTAGTGGAACATGCCTTAGAATTACCATTACAAAAGCGCATGCCAAGACTAGAGGCAAGGTACTACATCACAGTATACCAAGATGAGGAGTCACGGAATGAAGCTTTAAACGAGCTTGCCAAGTTAGATTTCAACTTATTACAGTCGGTGCACAAGAGAGAGTTAAGCGACATCTCAAGGTAAAGGTTATTTATTTATTTTCTATCGATGAATACGCGTTGTGTAGTGGTTGATGGGTTCTTCCCGTTTTATTAAATATGAAATAATTTACAAGGAGGCTAAATAAAAAAAAATGTAGAGAAAATTAGGAAACCAACCTTAAAAAATAAACGTTTTAGCCAAAAATCCAAAACTTAAATGATTAAAAAAAAAGGTTTTTATGATTTTTTAAAGTTCAGAGAACTGTGAGATCTCAAATCGTCATTAAAGTGGATTTGTGAGTTTACAAATTTACCCCTAATTTTATGGATCTCAGAACTTCAAAAAATCGTGAAAGCCTTTTTTTTTTAAAATGTTTTATTTTTTAAGGTTGTTTTTCTAAAGTGCCCATAAAAATAAGTGACCTTCAGCATCTCCATTACCCCAAAAACCCTGTTAACAGGAAAGATAAAGAATTTCTATACACCATTTACAAATCTTCATCTAAAATAATCGCGAATGGAGGATGAGATTCTCACTATTCATCAAGTCGCATGATCAAAGAAAGGGAGTGACTCCTATAACCGTTATTAAATAGATTGTGCCATAACTGTCAACTTCTTTGCCATGTGGCAGAGCAAAATAGTCTGACTAGAAGCCCATGAGTGTCTCACCAAATGAATTACATCTATTAGAAGATGTGTGCCATCTGATTTGTGTACTTTAATTTCAATTTTTATATGATAATAGCTCTTGACCAACTTTTAAACACTTAATGATGTTTAAATATCTTACACAATTAAAATGTAACTTTTTATCTCACACCATTGAAGTGTGAATTATCATCGTGCATGTGGCATACATCTATGATCAACCTAAATTTCCCAAGTGGTAATCCATCATTGGAACATATTTCAACGAAAGAATCATACTTCTAAGTGGATGTAAACCATCTGATCGATGAACTTTAATATCAGCCATAAAAATTAAGAACAATCATTGATATTAGAATGCACAGATCGGATGCTGCTTTAGTTTGACATATGAACTACCATCTTGATGGCTTAGATTACTCAAAAACATATGCTGCTTGGCATAATAAGTGGATGATTATGAAATAATCTGTAAAGAGTTGTCATCTGCCATTATTCTAATAGCAAACATGGCCATGAGAATTTTGGTACTAAATTAATATTTTTAGTCATTTCTCGTTAGGGATGGTTCAATCAGAGAGCGCTTTTTGTCATACTAACGCTACAAAAATAAGGTGTTTCAACGGTACTTGTTGTTAAGGCCTTTTTTGGTAGCGACAGGACTAACAGCAGCAGTTTTTGATAGCGACAGGACTTATAGCAGCAATTTTTGGTTAAAAAAACTGCTGCTAATAATCTTATTTTTTGTAATGTAAATTTTCGCATACAATCTACCTCTCCTACAGGAGTCAAAGTGGATATTGATAGTATTGGTCCGTATAGGCCAATACCGATACATATCCGATAATTTTGTAAGAATGATGTGCATGGTGTGACACTGTAGTGCATTAGTTGGAAAAAGTTACATTTGAATGACACTGTAGTGCATTAGTTGAAAAAAGTCACATTTGTGCGTTAGTTGAAAAAAGTAACATTTGAGGGAAATTTACCTGATCGGCCCTGTCAGATACGCCTTTTACGTCAGAAGCCCTATAGTTTCACCTTTACCCAAACCAACCAGCTCCAAGCCTAGCCGACCCTTAGGTTAGCAAAATGCCCAAATTACCCCCTTTCTTTAACGCACAAAAACATCATCTTCTTCCTCATTTTAGTCTAGTACAGTTTTTAAAAGTCAGAGGTGGCAAAGGTGACGGCGTCTTCTCCTCAATCCAAACTATTCCGATCTGCTATTTGGATCGACCCAGATACACCTTTTTCGTCAGAGACTGTAGCAGATTAGAATAAGGAAGAAGATGATACACCTATATAATTTAAAATTTTAAATATTTGTATTTTTCTATGTTTACGCGATGTGAAGTGGGATTTATTCCGATCCAAACTATTCTGAGCTGCTATTTGGATCAACCCAAATACACCGTCTGATTTGAAGGCGACAATATAAAATTGATAGTTCCAAAGATAGATATGAGAAAAATGCGATATCGACTCATGCGATCGATGGCGACTCTAATACATAGTCAATGCAGTCATTTTAAGAGTTGTCATCGACTACATGAGTCGTCATCGATATATCCGATTATATAAAAAATAAAAAAAATAATAATAAAAAATAAAAATTATGTAATCGATGACGATTCTGTACAGAGTCGTCATCGATTACATAAAAAAAAAAAAAAAAAAAAATTAAAAAAAATTTTAATTTTAAAATTTTAATTTTTTTTTTTTTTTTTATGTAATCGATGACGACTCAATACAAAGTCGTCATCGACTCGGTACAGAATCGTCATCGATTACATAAAAATTTTAAAAAAAAAAAAAAAAAAATTAAAAAAAAATTTTAATTTTTTTTTTTTTTTTTAATGTAATCGATGACGACTCTGTACAGAGTCGTCATCGACTCGGTACAGAATCGTCATCGATTACATAATTTTTTTTTTTTTTTTTAATATAATCGATGGCGACTCTTAAAATGATCGGTACCGACTGTGTACAGAGTCGATATCGACCGTGTACAGAGTCGATATCGCCTTTTTCTCATATCTATCTTTAGAATTATCGATTTTATATTGTAGTCTTCAAATCTGACGGCATAGATCTCGTTTCATATCGCGTAAATATAGAAAAATGTAAATATTTAAAATTTTAAATTATATAGGTGTATCCTCTTCTTCCTCATTCTAATCTGCTACAGTCTCTAATGAAAAAGGTGTATTTAGGTCGATCCAAATAGCAGATCGGAATAGTTTGGATTGAGGAGAAGACGCAGTCACCTTCGCCACCTCTGACTTTTAAAAACTGTACCAGATTAAAATGAGGAAGAAGATGATGTTTTTGTGCGTTAAAGAAAGAGGGTAATTTGGACTTTTTGCTATCCTTAGTATTGCATTAGTTGAAAAATGTAATGGATCACACGCATCAAAGGTTTGACTAAGTCAAATCAGTCAAATGATTGTATTCTCATCAAAGGTCAATGCTTCAATGCTAGAAAAAAGATTAGGGTTGTAACAATTTTTCATTCCAATCTTCTACACAACAGATCTTGAGACAATGACCTTACCATCAGATGGTCGTTTTTTCATTCCACACTACACAAATCATAAAAATTATGGCCATAAAATCACGTTTTAGTGTGATGTGTAAAATGTGAGTTTAGGTTCATTTTTAGGGGATATTCTGAGATGTGCCATGTGAAATCCAAAATTTGTTGTCTAATGGTACGCCTATGGTCAAGATCCACTGTGTGAAAGATTGGGGTGAAAAACAATCTCAATCTTTTGATGTAGGCATGAATAGGGGTAACCAATATATATATATAAACAAAAATTTAAATAAGACACTTCCTGCCGCCACATGCTGAGCCTTGAGATGCCAGAGTCGAGACATATCGGAGACGTCTCCTATGAGGCAAAATTTAAAACCATGGTGTTGAACTGTTGATATTTATGAAAAAGGGAAGGCAAATTTGCTATTTTGATTAAATAATCCTACTTGGTTAAGTGAATTGTTTCGTTGGATCAAATAACCAAAAGGAAGGAAACCTGCTTAAAATAATAAATAAGTATAGGGACTACAGCGCAATTAACCCTTTGTTTTTTTTTAATCTGTAGTGGGATTACTTCGGGTACACTGAAAAAAGTAGGCAAAGTGAGTTATCTAAGATTTTGAAATGATTTTGCCTTTTTGGGGGCCGATATTTGACTCCTTGCCCCGAGGCCCCTTGTGTCATGCTAAACTTACTTAGCACACATCAATCAACCAAATGGCTAATAACATTTGTGTGCACAGGGTATTTATTCCATTAATTTGTGTGAATAGAAATTTCACATAAATTAATTGAATAAATACCCTGTCCATACCAACTAAAGAAGAGGGCACTTTAGAAAACAATGCCTCAAAAAAAAACTTTTTAGCAAAAAAGATCCAATCTCAAAAACAAATTTTTAATAAAATGGTGCTTCCACAGTTTTCTGAAGTTCCAAAATCCATAAAAGCATAGTTTTTTTAAAACGTTTGAGGTCAGGTCTTTTTGCTAAAAAGTTTGTTTTTGAGACATGTTTCTCTAATTATCCCTAAAAAATATACCAACGACAAACCAGCCAATTTTATCCACACGGACCACACCTTATATAATACAAGCTTCATTTTGTAAATGATGTGCAATTAATACATTTTATTGTGGCAATAGCAGCTCTCTTCAATTATGTCAAAGAATGCTCTACAAATATTCTCCTTTGGAATTTGATAATTTCTTTTTGTAAGGTGGTGGAGGAGCATCGATTTCACTTCGAAATTACCTTTTGCTAGGGATCGCTTGGTGGAATGCTACTTTTGGATATTGGGAGTAAACTTTGAACCTCGATACAGACTAGGCAGAATAGCAGTGACCAAACTCATATCCATCACGTCAGTGATAGATGACATTTACGACGTGTACGGTACATTAGAGGAGCTCAAATCATTTACTGACGCAATTCCGAGGTATTTTCTTGAAACTTTTCTAAGCTTCAATTCTATTGAGTAGATCACAAGCAGTAATGGTTATTCTATATGGTCTTGAAACTAAGATTCATTTGTAAATGTGAGTAATTTGTAGATGGGATATTGAGGCTACCAATCAGCTACCTGAATACATGAAAGTGTGCTACCTTGCACTTTTAGATGTTGTTAATGAAATTGAAGAGGAGATGAACAGGGAAGGAAGATCATATGTGGTGCATTATGTAAAAGAAGCAGTATGTCATAACTTTACTTTATTTTCTATTTCTAGTAAAGAAAAAAAGAGTGCTCCTATTGCCACCCAACCTGCTATGACCACACTGAAGTAAATTAAGATTGCTAAAGGGTTTCTTAAGTTTGGTGTGTGCATAGAAGAGCTTGGTGAAAAATTTGTACCACTTTTAAAATTGGGTGAGGCTGTGTTTGGGATTGCTCTTTGAAGGCAAAGAGCAGCTTTCTGCTCTGGCACATAGCACTTCAATATGAGATTGTGTTTGGTTGTGCTCTTAGCTCTTTCGAAGTGTAGAAGAGCTGAATTTGGATCTCTTTAAAATAGCAATTTAAACCTGCTATTTTAAGTGCGCTGCTCCTTGCCTCCAAAGAGCAATCCCAAACAGCGTTAGTTAGTCCTCATTCTTCCGGCCCCATTTAATTTATAAACCACCCATGAATCTATGACTAGCCGTGCTAGTTTTCTTGACCATGTTCATCTCCTATAATATTAATCTAACGTGTTTCAACGTGAGCTCCAGTCATTTATTTATGTTGCAAGATCATTGAATTATTAACTTACGTTTTGGGTAGCTCTTGTAAGAGCAGAATCAGTTCTCTGCCTGCTCTTCACTAGACCAGATACTCCCTGTTAGAGCAAATGAGGTGAGGAGGTGTGTAACCAAACGTGAAAGCAGTTCCCTGTCAAAGCCAAAAAAGCGTAAGAGCTAACCCAAACACGTTAGGGCCTTACAAGGGTTAGGTCGGGCCAATGGAAAATGGCATACGCCTGACCCGACTTGGAAAACCAACTCCCCTCCAATTCCCCAATTTAATATGTTTTTTAAAGATAAAATATTAGGTCTGCTTAGTCAATGGGACCCAACCTGACATAAAGGTTGGATTGGACATCTCATGCCTTATCTGTTGCAACCCTTTGTGGACTCTGGGTGAAGAGGGGTAGGATGAACTGTTCTGAAACTGTGGTACACACAAACATTGATGTCAATGATCATTGGGACTGACACAAAAACATCATCGATTAGCCGATAAAACTCATCTAATCAATTGTGACAGTCCGAATTTCGGCAATTCGAAACCCGTGCCATCAACACGATCCTCTATGTCGTGCCCTATAGATCAGTATGGATCATTGGTATAACAAGCGATAAAAAAAAAAAAAGACAATTAATAGCATAATGTAGAAACATATAAGTTGATCTACGGCCTAAGCTCAAAAGATACTTCTCCTTCCATGCCAACGCATGAACATAAGAACCGACCCGAACCATCGGTGATAGACAGATCACCCCAGATGGTTAGCCAAATGAATGTATCATTTAATTACATTTCTACAAATTAAGGCTTGACATCCCAAGTCGCACAAGATACTCTCAAAATTTCTCTATCAAAGTACGTAGCAGAGTCGCCTAGAAGAAGTCCTCGGGAAGAGGCTCCAACTCTTCCTCGGGCACGTAATCCGAATCACTCGGATCCACGTCCCCCGAAGCCTCTACAGCTGTAAGCAAAGGACTTGCGATGTATAGTTTAAAAGGGTGAGCTACATCTAAGCTCAATAGGGACAACACAATAAACATATAAGTCAAATCCTCACATATATTCCATGATATTTATAGCATGATGTATTAATGAACTTACGAAAAAAAATAGTTTAAATGATTACCATGTTGTTTAGATGATTACTCTATGCATTGAAGTTTACTGATAGTTTACATGTTTCATTTATTCTCAAACTGTTTATGCTTTATACTGAATCCGCTTAAAGAAACTTAAATTTTCAACTTAAGTAATCCCCGAGCAATATAGCATCGAACCCTGATGAAATACCCACCATCATCGTCTAAATAGACAGTTGTCATATATATTTTACACTTGAAATACTACCCAGGTCCCTTCCTCATAGGCGACGAGGTCTAGTTCTTATTTCAACATCCCTGGGATGTGCTACTGGTGTATGGATTAACCGCCGTACCGGTGTATGGATTGGCCGCAGTACCGGTCATGGATATTCTGTCGAGTCAGTCGTAGGTATCCCGCCACGTCGGTTGGGGTATTCTGTTCAAACCTTAAATAACAAAAATATTATGTTCTTTACATATAGTTATTCACCGTGTAAATGTGCTAATTTATATCGATTAGGCCTTATCAGACTTTGTTCACTCTTACTTTACAATATCACTTACATCCCTGGGATGTCTAAATCACTCGCATCATACGGATGCCTTTATCACTTTCTCATCCCCTCGGGATGTCTCATTGTCATTTACTCACTCGGTGTCACACACACACACCCATTGAGAATTTATATGATTCAAGCATTTTCATTTTATTTTTATATCACTACATACATGCTCTTGTAATTAAAAGTACATGTTCAAAGTGCTCCCTATCTCAAGTCTCTGAAGGTCTAAGCATCAGGATTCCACACGGTTCTTTATACTCGCGATCACACATACCACCTATGGTACACCATAACACAATCACAGCATCAATAAGGATGCCATAGAGAAGGTCCAAGACTTTCCATGAACCTCAAAGTTCAATTAAAAGTCAACTAAAACTGTCAAAATCGATTAATCGATCTCCCAAAATCGATTAATCAAAATCCAAAATCGATTAATCGATTTCTCAAATCGATTAGTCGATTTCCCCAAGCCTGATCTTCCAGCCATTATAGGTGCTCAGTCGATTAGTCGATTTTCAAATCGTTTAATCGAAATTCAAAAATCGATTAATCGATTTCGGGCTTCTCTGCCCTTCCAACTTCTAGACCGAAATCGATTAATCGATTTTTCCAAATCGATTAATCGATTTGGTCAGAACTTAGCCCCTTTTGCGGGCCTTTCTTCTAAATCCTTTCCTTATCACTTCTCTTTATTTTCTATGTCTTTAATTCACCATTTTACATTAATTGAATGAATTTAATCATCACAACTTATACATTTAAATCTAACAAAACTCACCTCAAATCAATCCTTGATTGATTGAATGGTTGGTTTAATAGCTAGGGTTCTAAGCTTTTGCTTCAACAGTTCTTCACGTGTTGAATCCGGCATTCAATGCTCAAATTCGTCCTCAAATCCGAACCACATTAATTCTCCTTGCCATTACTCCCTCTTTACTCTCTCTCTCTCTCTCCTCTTAACTCTCTCACCAACCTAACAAGAGAAATGACTTCTCTTTAGGTTATTAAACCCTCATAACTTCTCTCAAGCTTTGGTGTTGTTAAGCACATACACCAAAGATAGGTGTACGTGACCCTTAACTAATCTCTAACTCCATACTTAGGTCACACTTACATCACATTAATACATTCCTTCTTAAGTCCACTGTCTGACCATCACTTGATCAAACCTACGACCAATCGGGCACGAATCCCGAGGTCACTGCACATTGTTCAAATTTTCGGGGATGTTACATCAATATCCTACAAATTAAATTCTAGGAAGCTTGACTCCCTACCTTATATCCTAATCCAACGAGGCCTAATCTAAACCGACCCGAGGTTTACATATCGGATCCACTTGGATTTGGGCTAACCACTGAAACAATTGGGTCTGGGGGTTCGGCTTGAGGGAGACTATAATTGGGTTACCTGGCCCGACCCATTTTCAGCTCTAATGTCATAGAAATACTACCGAATTCTGAACGAGGCCTTTTTATTTTATGACAGATGAATGCTTTATGTAGAAGCTACCTTGCAGAAGCAATTTGGTACAGTGAAGGATATGTGCCAACATTAGAGGAGTATTTGAACGTTGCAGTAATAAGCAGCGGCTATCCTATGCTCTCTGTTCAAGCTTTGATTGGATTGGGTGACGTGGCAACAAAGGAAGCGTTCGATTGGGTGATCAGCGTCCCTATGATAGTTAGAGCAGCTTCTATGATTGGTCGACTTGTGGACGATGTTCAAACACATAAGGTAAGATGAGGTCAGAGAATTAGCCTAAATGCTGATTTTCAAGGAGATTGAGGGAACCGACAAGCATGTTGAGTACCTAAATTGCAACTTATATATGATTCTTCCTTCTTAACACCGATGTTAAATTGTCAACTGCTTAGAAGATGTAAATCATTTTTTGATCCAATCTTTCATAATAGATTTTGAGATCATGGGCCTATTGTAAGACGGCCTATGGTATGACGGTTACATTACCATGTTTGATGGTACGGATCACGTTCACTTTTTGGGACGTGTGCCACATAGGATTAACATCTGACACTCTGATGGTCGGCTCATGATCTCAAGATCTACCTTATGGTTTCCGATGAAAAATGATCTCAATTGCTTAAATCAATAGAGTCAACAATTTTGCAAGTGCAAACTCGAGTTGAAAAGGAAGAATCTTGGATGGCAAATAGAGGATGCCTTCTTATTAATGAAAATCTCAAGGCTGCCAATTACTTTGTCATTAGTGGACCTGTGGAGTCTAGTTTAACTAAATAGTTTTAGCAGACCTACCCTCAGGAAGATAGTAATTCAGTAACTTTTGGAGTCAGAATCCTTATATAAAACCTGGCATTTTTACTTGTCATGGACGCTTAGAAAAGTAAATGTCAACGTGTACTTGAAAAATGTCATACCTATACCTAATGCACAAATCTCCCACTTTTAACGTGGTCTCTCAGAGGTGGGTTTTAGTCAGCCTTACTCTCATTTTGGTGATGAGAGTCGGTCTCTTTAAAAATAAAAAATGCTCTATGATGACAAGCGCCAAGTGTTAATAACGGAGAATGACCGTTGATGACGGTAAAATTTCAAATTGACTTTCAATTTTGTGTCTCCTATAATTTAAAGGCAGAGCAAGAGAGAGGAGATGCAGCGTCGGCCGTCCAATGCTACATGAAGGAGAACAATGTATCAGAGGAAGAAGCATGCGAAAGGCTCCGAGAAATGGTGAAAATTGCATGGAAAGACATCAATAACGGGTGTCTTCAACCGACCCTTTACCCTCTCCCTCTCCTTAAGCCCATCCTCAACTTCGCTCGTGTAATCGAAGTCATGTACCAGCATGGAGATGGTTATAGTGATTCTACAGGCAGCACAAAACACCACATCACCTCGCTGCTTGTCGAAAAAATTTAACTTATTATGATCATATGTCGCCATCGATTATATATCATTTTATTATAACTAAAGTTCTTGTTAGTTTTTTTTTTCATTTCTCAGGTGGTGTTCCCTTGTAGGGCTCCTGTACTCTACTTTATTTAATGTCTTTGTGTCCCTCGCGGTTTGGTCGGTTGGTTTCGGTGTTGCCTTGGCCCTTGAACCTTGCGAGGCCACCCTCTGTTTTCAGTTCTCCATATATTGTTGTCCTATTTCTGAAATGTATTCCCTTGACTTCCATGACCGGATTTCAAGAAGAACAATAATCCAACGTATGCTAAATTTTAAAGGGATTTTTTCCATGTAGTGCTTCAAGTTCCAGCTATTTCCAGGCGATACTTGATTTTAAAATATTATCAGACAAGACATATTTTTACTGAATGGGTACTAGCTAACCCTGATAATTTAGGTTATCTCATAAGGTACCAAGTGTGACAGCCCGAATTTCGGATCCCAAAACCCGGGCCGTCGGCACAGTCATTGAGGCCGTGCCCACATAGCCATCGAATATAACACTAATCAGAGTAACACAACGGAATTCTATTTCTCAAAATTTCCGATCAAAAGTCGATCAAAAAGATGGTTCTAACTCCCATGGGAGGAAGAACCGAACCGAACCATCGGTGATACTTTTATATCACCCTCGATGGTTCGCCAAAATACACACACACACACACACACACACACACATATATATATATATATATCCCTTTTACAGATTTCATTGATCAATTCAAAAGGGCTGGACATACCCAGCCAACCAACACACGCCCAAATTACGTGGCGAAGATCCTAGAAGAAATCCTCCGGAGGAGGCTCGTTCTCCTCAGGAGGAACGTAATCGATATCAAAGCGGTCTAAATCCTCGGCTGCCAAATCCTCACCTGTACCTGTGACGTATAGTCAAAAGTGTGAGCTACATCATAGCCCAATAAGGAAGAACAATTCTAACATGCATACTTCATTGTAACATATAATCATGATGCTTCGCATGTCATATTTGCTGAACAGAATTACCTGGACTCAAAAAGAATTCAACAAGAATCACAAAGGATGTGCACTCGTAACCCTTCTAGCTTTTTAGAAGTAAAAGTGTTTTCTTTCTCAACTCACCCACTTAAAAATCCTTACTTAAATAATCCCCGATGAGCTATAGCATTGAGCCCCGATGGAATACCCACCATCGTCGTTCAATTGAACTCTTTTTTACATCAAAGAGCAGATATCTCGCTGCACCGGATTCACAATTTGTACGGATATCCTACCGTACCGGTCACGAATATCCCGCCGCGTCGGTCACGGTTATACTGCCGCGTTGGTCGGGTATTCACATAACCTCAAAAAAGTGTACAAAAGTACTTATAGTTGTTCACCGTGAAAGAGCCATAATTATAATAGTTTACAAAACTAGTAGAATTTGCATCACACATATTCATGTATCAATAGCTTTCATGAACTCACACACACACACGCAAACCTTCGCTGAAAGTACCAATGTGCTTTTGAAAGTCCGATTTTAGTTATACTTGACTTGTCTAGGTGAGCAACATACACATTTAAAGGTGTAACAAAGACTAGTACTCCCTACATCACAACGTACATGTCCAACAAATTGATTATGCATGTTAGGTAGTCTTCCTTACCTTAAGTCCGTCCTTACATTTCCATGGTGCAAGCCCGTCACATGATCACATTCAAGGTTCCATCATACCTAAACCCATGCGATCACAATGAAGGAATAAAAATTTGTTTGAACCAGGAAGGTAGTTCAAATTTCCGAAGTCCCGAACCCAAAATCTAAAGGCATCCTAAACTGTCATGAATCGACCAGTCGAATCCTAATTCACCCAGTTGGTTTCTGAAATCGACCAGTCGAACTACCATTTCGATCGGTCGGTTTCTCTCAAGAAACCCAAGACTACACTCACCCGTAAACCGACCAGTCGATTCTCGAATTTGATCGGTCGGATTTTCATATTCGACAAGTTGGGCCCAATATATATATATATATATATATATATATATATATATATATATATATATATATATATATATATATATATATATATATACTTTCTGTTTTGTGAAAATCGACCGGTCAACTCCATTTCAACCGGTCGGTTTTCTTGGAATCGACCGGTCGAATTCAATTCGATTAGTCGGTTTTTCAAACTCGATCGGTCGATTAAATTTTGACCGATTGGAATCGCAATAACCCCATTTACTTTGTCCTATAACTAGAAACGACCGGTCAAGTCAGAATTCGACCGGTCAGTTTTCGCCAACCTTCAGACGGTTAGGATTTACTCCTTTAAGATCCATTTCCACTAAATTTTCCCTTATTTTTCCTTCTAATTTCTCCATTTTTCTTCCTCCATTCATCTAATTAAACTACAATCATACACTATAGATTCACAATCAGTCAATTTTATAAGGTCGTACCTTTCTGGATCCTTCGATCCGACGATTCACGGCTTCGCGCTCCACGCTAGGGCTTGGCATTTAATTTTCTCAGACTTTGCGGGACTTAATGCGTGTTCTTAATTTTCTCAATACACCACTCCCAATCCCTCATAAATGGTCTTCTCATTCAATTCCCCTCTCTTTCCTCGCTACTAGCCCTAACCACCGAAATTAAGGGGAATTACTCCTCTTTACTCCTTTTATAACACCACCCTTAAGTCCCGGTGCCAAGCACTTATACTTAGCTCATATATACATACATGTATATATATATATTTACCCATATATATATATATATATATATATATATATATATACCCTAATTCCCATACACACTTCACACTATTCTATCGATAATCTCTCCCGACTCATTGACCATCCACCCGACCACGCACATGTTCGGCTGGCACGCATTGCTAAGGTCTGTTCGCGATCAGGATGTCACGGGGTGTTATATTCTCCCATCTTTAGGAATTTTCGTCCTTGAAAATTAAACAAGGGTGCACACATAAGGGAAATACACCCCTCCCCTGGCACGCGGAGAGCGAAGGGGAAGCAAGCAAGGTATCGAACTAAAGAGAATCCAATCCGTTAATAAGGATTGGGTCAATCCTAACTTATGTTAAACCACTAGTAAAAGCTCACGGACAACACACAGACAAGACCTCACCGACGGACTGATGAGATCGAAGCCGTCGTTTAAGTACCTGCATAACGAAACCCATTCCTAATTACATAGGCACAACAGGTAAAACTGGCATGCCTACAAGGGAAACACAATCACATTGATATATATTCCGATGCACATTAGAAAGATAGTATATAGCTATGAACAAAATCACAAAATTATGTCAGCGTGGCAACCATGCCACGATGGTTCAAACATTACTTACAACTCCCTATTCAACAAAATATAACAAGACCTATGAGTGGTCGGAAATCAAACGTCCGCATCCCCCAGCGGCACTCCAGAAGGTCCCGCCACATCCATAGGTGCTGCGTTGGCTACATCGTCAACGCCGTGAATAGCTCCCGAAGTAGACGCACCCGTAGAGTAGTACCACGGGTCTAGTACTGTGGCCCATGTGTTAGCCAGGCGCGTCAGGTAGTCATCGGGGTACACGTACTGCATCCACTGTGCAAAGACTACCTCGTGATGATCCCTGCGACGGTGTAATAACCGATTGCTCTCTTCCAATTGGGTCATACGTGCATGAATGTCGCGTAAGATCTCGAAGTCGGATTGTGATGGGAGAGGCATCTGATAGTGGGTTTGCTGTTGCATTGGAGGTTGGGGTATAATTGGCACATGCGGTTCTGGAGGTGGAACTTGTTCTCCCAGGTCTTGCTCGGGCTGGGGTGGAGGGGGCGGTGCCTGGTCGCCCATTGGCGGTAGAACCTTCTTCAATTGGTTGTAAGTGCGGTTCCAATTCGTGAACGTGAAGAACTCCACTCGGTCATTCAATTGTGGTTCTTTTGGAGAAACTCTATACGGCCCCGTCTCGGCATATTCCTCAAACATCGAGGAGATAACACGGGCGTAAGGAAGGCAGTCCTTCGTTTTCATTCCACCCTTTCAGTAACTTCCCATGCATGCAAATCATTCCTTCAAACACCATCTTGGGCGCATTGAACCATTGGCCCCGGAATGCCGCATATAAGGCCTACTGTACCTCCTCTACCCTCTCAGTGTTATGTCGCATAGGGTAGAGGTTACACTTAATGATTGTGTCGAGCATCCATAAATGGGGAGGTAAATCAACCGGTCGAATTGAGTGTCCAGATCCGTGACTTCCGTAGGTAATTCTCTCCAAATTTCCTTATGATGTATGTTAGCCTCAAAAGGGGGCAATAAGTCAATGTCCTCCGAGTACACATTGTAACACTCTAAAGCCTTGGACGCGTGGTCCCACGTAAAACGATAATCACGCCCATCAACTTTGGTTTCAATGGCGGAAGTGGAACTCGTCGATTTCAGGTTTTGGTAAAAGAGGCGCACGAGCCTCGGGTAGTAATAGTCGTGTAAGGGTTCGAGAACGTTAATTAAACCGGCCTTGTCAAGATACTCCCGAGCCCACACGGTGTTCCCTTGTACCTTTTCGTCGGTAAATAGGGCCGGATCAATAGTGTACTCGATTTGAATTTTCTTGGCCGCCCACCACTCATTTGGTTCGTCCAAAGGTGGTGGTGGTGGTGGCGCAGACTCGCTTGAAGGTATCGCGGTCCGCGGAGCAGTAGGCAGGGCCGATACATGTGTTGGCCCAGGTGGGGGCGGTGCTGACGCACTAGGACGTCAAACCTGTAGCTTCGAAGCCGATGACTTCGATGAGTGCTGAGTTTTGGGCGGCATGGTTGGGGATATTCATAGAAATTGGAAAAACTAGGGTTTAAATGGAAAGGAAACTCAAGGAATCCAAGGGTCTAGAGGTTAGGTCTTACCTTTTAAAATTTTATTTTATTTAATTTTATGTTTTTTTCGTCCTTGGATCGAAGATCGTGAGAAATTTGGAGTGAAATCAAGCTTGAAATTTTCCTTCCACTTCTCCCCTGAAACCCTAGCAGAGCCCTCCCAACAAAACCCCCAAAAGTCGAAGTGACGAAATGGGCAAAAACCCAATTTAAAGTCGTCTGTCAAAATCGACCGGTCGGATTTTGAAAATCGACCGGTCGATTTTCCAATAAAAACCCCAAACGTGATTTCGGCTGGTCGATTTTAATTCGACCGATCAAAATTTAAAATCGACCAGTCGATTTCACCAATTCGACTAGTCGGTTTTTATATACCTTAAAACTCACCCTGTTTGTGAGAATCGACCAGTTGGTTTAGTATTTTCGACCGGTCGGTTTTCATAAACCATACAACTACTTCTGTTTGTGAGACTCGACCAGTCGACTCAAAATTCTACCGGTCGGTTCTTCAATTTCGACCAATCAAATTTGAAATCGACCGGTCGGTTCGTGACAGTTACCCAAACCTTGTATTTTTGTTTATTAACCCTTAAATTTGTAAATTTTTTTTTTTTTTTTTTTATAACATCGAATTCGTACATTCAGCACTCTTTATGGACCTAGCACGCTTTGTATACCATGTGGTTACATACTCTTCATACATACAAGCACAAGTCTTACATTAATACCATTCTCTCAATTTTTTCAGAACACTTGAGATTATTGAGCTCGAACGTCGTCTTCACGTTCCCAAGTATCCTCTTCGGGTGGGTGATGTCCCCATTTGACAAGTACTAAAGGAATGGTTTTGTTGTGTAATACTTGCTCCTTCCTATCAAGGATTTGTGTCGGCTCCTCTATCATCGTCATGTCCTCATACATTTCGATTGGTTGGTCCATCAAGATATGCATAGGATCCGGGACGTATTTGCGGAGCATGGATATGTGGAATACATTATGTACTCTATCAAATCAAGGAGGAAGTCTGATTCTATAAGCAACCTTGCCCACTCTTCCCAACACCTCGAAAGGTCCAAAATACCTAGGGCTCAGCTTACCCCTCTTCCCAAAGCGCATAACACCCTTCATGGGTGATTTTTTAACGAACACATGATCTCCGACTCGGAAGTCAACACTCGTCCTCTTCAAGTCGGCGTAACTCTTCTGTCTGCTCTGAGCTGATCTAATCCTGTTTCTAATCATACGCACTATGTCGGCGTTATCTTCGAGCACCTCTGGCCCTAATACAAACTTCTCGCCGGTTTCCTCCCAGTTAATCGACGATCGACATTGTCGTCCATAAAGTGCTTCGTACGGTGCCATGCTGATACTTGCTTGATTACTATTATTGTATGCAACTTCGTCCAAGGGTAGGTGTTGATCCCACGATCCTTGAAAACTGAGCATACAAGCCCGAAGCATATCTTCAATCACTTGATTCACTCACTTTGTTTGTTCGTCGGCTTGTGGGTGGAATGCTGAACTAAATTCCAATTTCGTACCCATCCCTTCTTGGAATTTATGTCAAAACTTTGAAGTGTAAAGGGGGTCGTGATCGGACACTATAATAACTGGAATGCCGTGCAGCCGTACAATCTCCTTCATGTATAATTCTGCCAACCTTCCAGCTATGTATGAAGTATTGTGTGGTAGGAAGTTGGCCGATTTAGTTAACCTATTGACAATTACCCATATGGCATTATGCCGTCTTGCCGTGCGGGGTAACCCCAAAATAAAATCCATCGATATCGATTCCCATTTCCATTCTGGCACCGACAGAGGTTGTAGTAATCCAGCTGGGTGTCTGTGATCAATCTTTACTTGCTGGCATGTCAAACACTTTGATATATATATTCGGCCACATCTTGTTTTAAACCTCTCCACCAATAATTCTTTCTGAGGTGCTGATACATCTTTGTACTACCCGGATGTATAGCATATACCGACTTATGAGCTTCGTCTAAAATATTTCGTTGTAGATCGACATCAACCGGAATACAAAGACGTCCCCTGAATTGTAAGGACCCATCCTCTTTTACTGAAAAATCCGATCTGGTGCCGTTAGCCACACCTTGCCTGATCTTGACCAATTCGGGGTCATTCATTTGTAACTCATAGATGTGCTGAAAGATGGTTGGTCGCACTATTATATTAGCTAAGAAGGCTCCTGAATCTTGTAACTCAAGCTTAGCATCATATACTACTAGATCTTTAAAAAGTTTCTAGCGGTGCATCCCCAAAATAAGGCTAGCTAACTGAGCGGAACTCTTTCGACTCAGGGCGTCTGCAACCACATTAGCTTTACCAGGGTGATACTGTATGGAGCAATCATAGTCTTTGAGAAACTCCATCCATCTACGTTGTCTCATATTCAATTTCTTTTAGGTAAACAGGTACTTGAGGCTTTTGTGGTCAGTAAATATCTCAAACGTTTTGCCATACAAGTAGTGCCTCCAAATCTTTAATGCAAAAATGACTGCTGCTAACTCCAGGTCATGCATCGGGTAATTCTTTTCGTGATCTTTCAGCTGCCTGGACCCATAAGCTATAACCTTTTTATGTTGATTGAGAACGCAGCCTAGTCCATTATGCGGTACATCGCTGTACACTGCAAATCCTTTACCACCTGAAGGAATTGCAAGTATTAGAGGGAAGTGAGCCTTTTCTTGAGCTCTTGAAAGCTCTTCTCACATGCTTCATTCCACTCAAATCTCGCATCTTTTCGGGTGAGTCTCGTAAGTGGCCCCAATATTTTTGAGAATCCTTCTACAAAATGCCTGTAATAACCAGCGAGACCAAAGAAACTACGCACATCTGTCACCGTCTTTGGCTATTCCCACTTCACCGCAGCCTCGATCTTAGCAGGATCGACTGTGACACCATTCTTTGTTACGATGTGTCCTAAAACGTTGACCTCCTCTAATCAAAACTCGCACTTGCTGAGCTTGGCAAACAACTGGTGCTCTTGCAACGTCTATAACGTGATGCGCAAATGCTCCTCATGTTCCTTCTTTGTCTCGAAATAAATCAAGATGTCGTCGACAAACACCACGACGCACATGTCTAAATATGGCTTAAAGACCCGATTCATCAGATCCATAAATGACGCTGGGGCATTTGTCAACCCGAACGACATCACCAAGAACTCGTAGTGTCCATAACACGTTCGAAATGTCATTTTCTGGATATCTTCTGCTTTGACCTGCAGCTGATGGTATCCCGACCTCAGATCAATCTTAGAGAAATATCTCACTCCTTGCAGCTGGTTAAATAAATTATCAATTCTGGGCAAAGGGTACCGATTCTTTATGGTGAGTTTGTTTAACTGATGGTAGTCAATGCACGGTCTCATTGACCCATCCTTCTTCTTTATAAATAAGACCGGTATTCCCCAAGGAGACACACTAGGTCTTACAAACCCTTTATCCAATAAATCTTGTAGTTGTTCCTTCAGTTCCTTTAACTCGACAGGTGCCATTCGGTATGGTGCTTTTGAAACAGGCTCTGTTCCAGGTGCTAAGTCGATAGTGAACTCCATCTCTCTCTCAGGAGGTAGTCCTGGTAATTCCTCTAAAAAATAGCTTCAAAGTCACTCACTATCTCTATCTCGGAAATAATGTTCCTCTTCTCCTTGTCATCCTTTAAAAATGCCAAGTAACCGGTACACCCGTTCTTGACCATGCATTCAGCTCTAACCGCAGACACAAACGGCAGAAATTTTAATCTGATTCCCTTAAAATGAAATGATCTCCTCGTATTCGGTCTGAACATAACCACCTTATTTTGACAATTGACCGTAGCATGATGAGTGGACAACCAGTCCATGCCAAGGATCACATCTAATCCTTACATCTCTAACAAGATTAAATTTGCTGCTAATTCGTGGACGTCTTCATTCACAATGACGACCATCACTGACTTTCAGACCAGATCTGTATCCACTGATCCACCAGTTGGGATGGACACCGCTAAGACAAAATCCAGTGTCTCAGGAGTGACCTTCATTTTCCTCGTAAACCTAGGCGTAACAAAAGAGTGGGTAGACCCTGGGTCTATCAACGCCCTTGCTTCACACGCTGTATAACTCCCCTTTACGTAGACCCGTAAGGTACCTATAGAGTATATGTCTGTTAGCTAATTCTGAACTAGGTGGGTTATCCCCCAGATACACACACCTTCTCTATCTAAAATTTAAACGATTAATGAAACAAAAGTTTACCTTAAATAAGGTCATTCACGTTCTGAGCATCCTCGACAGTTACCGCATACGCCCTCCCCTGCACGATCGGCTTCCTCGATGGTATTGATCTGGTGGCTGGGGCAGAAACTGTCGTCCCTTGAGGACCAACTGAAGTCGATGCCATCTTTTCTTTTGTCATCTCGGGACAATCTCTGATATGATGACCCACTTTTTCGCATTTAAAGCAACCCCTTGTGCCCCGTCTACAGTCTGACGTCTTATGTGATTTGCCACAACGGGCTTTAGTGACCTGAGGTGATGAGGAAGCTGCTCGAGATAGTCCAGGAGTGACAGAGGCCCCTGAAACTTGGGGTTGCAGCAGGCCCTCGACACGAATAGGCCTGCTTTGTGTAGAAATCGGTGGTCTTGGAATATTTGTATAGGCCGGTGATCGAGTAACTGGGGCTGGTGCTATGTACCTCGGCTTTTTATTCCCCGAGTCATAATCGCATGCTCCTCCTTGGGTAAACCTGTTCTTGAACTACTGACTTTGTCGTTTATACTTGTTTTCCATGTCTCTTTCTATTACTATAGCCTTCCCGATCATGTCAGCATAGGTTTCGAGCTCAAACGCAACAACTTTCCCCCTCAGCTTAGGCCGTATGCCTTCCTCAAACTTGCTGGCCTTCATCTCCTCAGTGGCCACTAACTCTGGAGCAAACCTAGACAACAACGTAAACTCATTTCCGTACTCTCGCACGGTCATACTACCTTGCTCCAACCTTGCAAAATCTTTCTTTAATTGATTCTTTACTTGTTTAGGGAAGTATTCTTTGTTGAACACTGCTACGAACTTCGCCCAAGTCCACAACCCGTGAGGGTTATCAATCTCTCTCTGCCTTAGCACCGATCTCCACTATGGGTCGGCATCACCTTCCAACTGAAAAGAGGCCCATCCGACCTTCTCATCTTCACTCGCCTGCAACCGCCGTAGAAGCTTCTCAATCTGATTCAACCATTTTTCAGCTTCTAGTGGGTCGGTTTATCCATAAAAACTAGGAGGTCTTAATCTCTTGAAGTCCACAAACGAGGACGGTAGTAGCGCTGGAGGAGGTGGTGGTGGCAGTTGATGATTGACATTGTTAGCTGCCATCATCACTGTCTGCTGAGTTTGTTGGGACACAGCAGCAACAATGGCCTTCATGGCCTGAGCTAACCTATTCATAGCTTCATCCCGTTGTTCTCTCCCTTTAGGAGGCTGTCTCTGCTTTACGCTAGAACCCGCAGGGATGTCATCTATATCCCTAAAGTTTCACTGACGGCCGCCCCTTAGGCGTCCCCGTCCTCTAGGATCCATCTCAATCTGTCAAAATGAAACAAAAGTTCCATTAACAGAAAGTCCCAATAGTCTCACAATTCTTAGGCTTCTAATCTGACCTAAGACCTGTCAGAATGTTCTAAAGCCTAACGCTCCGATACCAATTGTGACAGCCCGAATTTCGGATCTTGAAACCCGGGCCGTCGGCACGGTCATTGAGGTCGTGCTCACATAGCCATCGAATATAACACTAATCAGAGTAACACAACGGAATTCTATTTCTCAAAATTTCTGATCAAAAGTCGATCCAAAAGACGGCTCTAACTCCCATGGGATGAAGAACTGAAATGAACCATTGGTGGTACTTTCATATCACCCTCGATGGTTCGCCAAAATACATATATATATATATATATCCCTTTTACAGATTTCATTGATTAATTCAAAAGGGCTGGACATGTGACAGCCCAGATTTTAGCACCCCGAAACCAGTGCCATCAGCATGATCCTCCAGACCGTGCCCCAAAACTATGCATGGAACATTGGTATAACAAGCAATGATAAATAAATAAAGTAATTAATTGCATAATGCGAAAAAGTAACATGCCCATCTGGCACAAACAAAAGACAGTTCTACTTTCATGCCACTGCATGAATAGAGAACCAATCCGAACCATCGGTGATAAACAGATCACCCCAGATGGTTCGCTAAAAGAAATGATCAATTTAATTACATTATTCATCAAAAATTAAGGCTTGACATACCAAGCCATACAATCTGTTCTAAAAAACTACTCTCTGTCAAAGTACATAGCAGAGTCTCCTAGAAGAAGTCCTCGGGAGGAGGCTTCAACTCGTCTCCAGGCATGTAATCCGAATCACCCGGATCTACGTCTCCCGAAGCCTCAACTGCTGCTAACAATGGACCTGCGACGTATAGTCTAAAGGGTGAGCTACATCCTAGCTCAATAGGGAACAATCACAATGAACATATAAATTATCATCTCACATATATTCTATGATATTCTAAGCATGATGTGTCTATGCATTTGCTAGAAAACAATTTAAAAGATGATGATTTGCATTTAAGTTTATTGGTAATTTGCAGGTCTTACTTTACTGTTGATTTATTATGAATGACACTGAATAGGCCTAAAGTAAAACTTAAATCTTCAACTTAAGTAATTCTCGAGTAATATAGCAACGAGCCCCGATGGAATACCCACCATCGTCGCCTAAATAGACAGTTGTTAAATGTATTTCCTGGGAATACTACCCAAGCCCCTTTCTCAATAGGCGGCGGGGTTAAATCTAATCTCAACATCCTTGGGATGTGCTTACTGTGTACGGATAGACCTCAGCACTGGTGTACGGATTGGCCACCATACCGGTCATGGATATCCTGCCGCGTCAGTCGTGGGTATCCCGCCACGTCGGTGGGGTATTCTAAATAAACCTCAAATAACAGAAATAACATGTGCTTTACATATAGTTGTTCACCATGTAAAGTGCTATCTTATATCAGTTAGGCCTCAACAATAATTATTTAATCATATATACATCCCTGGGATGTATAACCTACTCGCATCACACTGATGCCTTTATTACTTTCTCATCTCCTGGGGATGTCTTATTTTCTCTCTTAGTCTCAGTTGCTCACATCACACAGATGCCTTTATCACATTCTTGGTGTCACACACACCCATTTTCACAAAGCTTTTCATAGTTAAAATATTTTCAATTCTGATAAATATATCACTACATACATGCTCTTGCAATTAAAGTACATGTTCAAGGTGTTCCCTACCTCAATTCTCTGAAGGCCCAAGCATCAAGGTCCCACGCGGCTGTTTGTGCTCGCTTTCACACGTACCACATATAATACATCACTAAAGATGTAATAAAGAAGGTCCTAGACCCTCCATGAATCTCAAAGTAAAACTAGAAAGTTAAGTAAAACTGCCAAAGTCGATTAATCGATTTCCAAAATTGATTAATTGAAACCCAAATCGATTAATCGATTAATCGAAACTCAAATTGATTAATTGATTTTGAAAATCGATTAATCAAGATTCAAATTCAATTAATTGATCCCAAATTGATTAATCGAAATCTCTAACATAGTGAGGTCGATTCTTAAATCGAGCGGTCGAAAATCCAAAATCGATTAGTCGATTCCAAATCGATTAATCGAAATCCAAAATCGATTAATCGATTTTCCAACTCGATTAGTTGATTTCCTCAGGTCTTGTTTCTCCAGCCACTGGAGGTACCCAGTCGATTAGTCGATTTTCAAATCGATTAATCGACCTTCCAAATCGATTAATCGAAATCCAATTCGATTAATCGAAATCGGGCATCCTTGACTTTTCAACTTCTGGGCCAAAATTGATTAATCGAACCTCTATTTCGATTAATCGATTTGGCCAGATTCAACCCCCTTTCGGGTTATTCTTTCAAATCTTTTCCCTTTCTTTTCTAAGCCCTTAATCTATCCTTTTAACCCTACTTGACTGAATTTAATCATCTACAATCTATGCATTAACTTCAATTAAAACTCACCTCAATAAATCGCTTTAAGGATTGATTTGTTGGGTTTGGTGGTTAGGGTTCCAGCTTTTGCTTAAACGATCCTAACGCGTTGAATCCTGCAATCAATGCTAACTCCTCCTCTTGATTTGCATTAACATCTATCCTCCATAACTCCTCTTTACTCCCTCCATAACTCAAATTGATTAATCGATTAATCAAGAAACCCTTATGTCTTATAATCACCTTCAGCCCTATTCTCATGAGCATGGCACTATCCATATGATGAGTAGGATCTTTCAGGAGGCTGGATAGTCTATAGATTGTTCAGATCGATGAGGATGTGCACCTACTTCAACCACTGTTGAATCAAAGGCATCAATTATAGCAAATCAAATCAGAGACTGATAATAGAGACGCTATGTGTTAGAGTTTTTGAATTAGAATAGCTCCGTATAGATTTACAGCCCACCAGAGAAACCTGTCTTATTGTGGAAGGGAACTTATAGATAATTTGGTGGGATCCCAAAATCTAGAAACCTTCTAAACTCTAACCAAGTAGAAATAATATTTTGTGGGATCCGCCGGAGCTGGTTTTCTTCGGGGGTGAACTCGCCGCAACCGTCAATGGTTTGAGTGGAGAAGGTAGGCCGTTGGAGCTGATTTAGCCGTAGCCGTCGGTGATTTTGAGTGGTTTGAGTGGAGAAGGTGGGCCGCCGGAGCTGATTTCGCCGCAGCCGTCGGTGGTGTTGTTTTGAGTGGTTTGAGTGGGAAGACAATTAGGGGCAAGTTTAGAAACTCACAAATCCACTTAAACCCAGATGTGTTGAGTATTTGAGATCTCACGGATCTCTAAACTTCAAAAAAATGTTAAAACCCTTTTTCTAAAACATTTAATTTATGTATAATAGGCTAAAAGGTTTGGATTCTAAGGTTATTTTTCTAAAGTGCCCGATATTATAATACCTAGTTTGGTACTTAATGAGGTCACAGATGCCCGACCCATTTTGGAATTATTTTTGCTTTAGGTGTTACCCTTATAAAAAGCTGCAACTTAGAGTTTCCTTAGTAAAAGTCCAATTTTAAACATGTATGCATCAGCTTCATTCTTCTTCTTCTTCTTCTTCTTCTTCTTCTTCTTCTTCTTTCTCTCTTTGTATGTCTAGATTGGCAAGTATTGGTGTGGGGATTCCTCCATTCGAACAAGTCAAAAATCCAACAAGTAATGATGATGGAATGTAACTCTCAGGCTCTGTCTAGAAAAAGGAGATTAGAAGAGAGAGATTTAGATAGAGAGGTTAGGAAAGAGTAATGTAAGAAAAAAATAGAGAGAGGGAATGAAAGAGAGAGGGACTCGTTGGGATAGAGAGAGATTAGGATAACGGTAAGAGAGCTAAGAGAGAGAGAGAGAGAGAGAGAGAGAGAGAGAGAGATTTTTTAAATATTTTTAAATATTTTTTTATTTTATTTCATTTTTTTAATTTTAATTTTAATTTTTTAATTAGTTTTATTATTTTATTATTTATTATTATTAATTTTTATTTGTTGTATTTATTATTTAGTATTTTTCTTTAATTTTATGTTATTTTATTATTTTATTTTTAATCTATTTTTTATTTTATTTTTAATTATTCTTATTATTATATATATTATTTATTTATTTTTATTTTCTTATTTTATTTTATTTATTTTATTTTTTATTTTGTAATTTTAACTTTTTAATTTTTTAATTTTTATTATTTTATTTTTACTTTATTATTTTTATTTTTTCATAATTATTTTTATTTCAATTTATTGATTGAAAAAAAAAGAAAGAGAGGGAGATACGGAGAGAGAGAGAAAGGGAGAAATTGAGAACGATAAAAGATTTATGATGACATCCCTACATTTTTGAGGGATATGTTAGTTTCCAATAGAAAAGAAAATTTTGAATTTTCCTATTATTTATAATGGCACAACTTTATTGTCAAACATAGAAAATTACCGACCATAGTGCAATTATTCCTTGAGTTTAAATTTACTAATCAATCCAGGTACGACTGGAATGCTGAAATTACCGACCATAGCACAATTATTCCTTGAGCTTAAATTTCCATCGGGGAGCTGATTAAATTAGGCCAACAGATTTACGGGGCCATAAACCTATTGCTCTTTCGCTTTAATTGAAAGTTTAAAAAATAAAAAATAAAAAAAGAAGTATAAAACTCACTTGCGAATTTGCAAATCTAAGTTAAGAGCATCCATTTTAGACTATGGCTAGTTGATCGGTGCCAAAATGTGATTATATTTCGCACCTTAATTCCTACATTTAGCTAGCCGATGAAAGCATTTGATGGTTGTTATGTAGTTTCAATGCTTACAGGTGTTTTTGATCGTTGGATCTTCAAAGAGCGTAAAAGAGGACAATTAAAGGTTATACAAGAACTATGGACCAAAAGGTCAAAAGAAGCATCGAAATCCGTGAAGTAGCTCAACATCCATCAGGAGAATGAAGACTCTACCCTTATGTGTCAATTGATTGAGGAATCAAGTGTCAATCGATTGACAAGAGAAGACAACTTTGCCTCTCTTATTTCGAATTCAAATTCAATCGATTGAGGATTAAATCTCAATCGATTGATGTTATTAGGGAAATATTTTGCTCGCCCCTATTTAAAAAAAGCCACTCTTTGTCTTCGGATCATTATTTTTTATTCTGTGCTCTCACATTTTCTCTTTTTCTTTTAGGGTTTTTTCTGGGTAGATTGTACTTAGGCTTTTACACTTCTTTTCTTTTACAGTTTGTGGAATCATAGATTGTATTTAGGGAAAGGATTGTAAAGAGATCTTGGACGATAAATAAAAAGTGTATATTTAAGAGAATGACTTCGAGTTTACAACGAGATCGCACATCAAGGATGAGCGGCTAAATAATGTGTTTAAGGAGGATGCGATCCCCAGATAAGTAACATTTTTATGATTAACTCCACTGTCTCTTAATTTTATTATAGAATTATTCTGCTAAAAAGTGTGTTTAAATTAAACATCTTTTGAATACTTTATTATGACTGTTGATCTAGGTTATCAACGACCATAATCGCTAGATCTGTACCTGCAGGCCGATTTAGGCTGCAGAGGGATTATATGTTCACGATCGTGATATAAGAATCTTGAGATACGCTATACTTTTTACATGATTCATACCGTAATGATAGGCTGAGTCATCATTTTTAGATAGGATATGTCGGATCAATAATTACGTTTTCTTATGATTCATTTTTCTAGATAAATGATGGTGTGATTGATGTGTTATAGAATTGTGGGTTTAATGGTAGAAATGTTATAAATCTGGGGTAGAAAATTCCTTGATCATTCCTAAAATTGTTATTTTATTTATCAGAAATTGTCTTGCTCAGATTAGTTTATTTTTCTTGCATTTAGAATAGTGTGGTAATTATTAGCAAATCGAATTTTCTCCCTTGGTACTTCCTTAGACATTTTAAATCTCTTTAAGAATTAATAGAATTTTACGTTTCCCTGTGGGTTCGACACCTTTGATTTTATCGTACTACAATCGATCTTGTGCACTTGCAAGGATATAATTTAAAATCGATCAAGTTTTTGGCACCGCTGTCGGGAAAATCGGTGAAATTTTTATAATTCGGAAAGAGATTTTTGTGAAATTGCTCGACAATCAATCGATTGAGATCTTCCCCTCAATCGATTGATTGTATTCTGTGGTTCTGGCGTGCTGATTTGTCAATCGATTGAGTCGAAAGCTTCAATCGCTTGACCACTTGAGTTTTAATTTTTAAAATTTCAACAAGTAAAAATCCAAATTTTTAATTTCAAATTTTGAAAATTGAAATTTTGGAGTTTTAAAAATTTGAATGATAAAACATTTTGAGATTGTTGAAATTTGAAATTTAGAGTATGAAGGTTGATTTTTTTTTATTTTTGAAATTTGAAATTTGCAATCTGAATTTTGAAATTTAATTTCTAAATTGAATTTTGACTTTCTTGCATGAATTTTGATTTTTTTTTTTTAATTTAGAATTGGCATTTTGATTTTTGATTTGTAAAATCTCCTTTCCCTTATTTTCTTCTCTTTAGTAAGATTTAGTAGAGTTCTTTTAGGAAGTAGAGGATTTTTAGGATCTCTTTAGGATTTATAGGAATCTTGTTATTCTTTTCCTTCTTTCCTCTTTAGGTAAGATTTTGTGGGATTATTTTTAGATTTTAAAATTTTAAATTTTGAAATTCAAAATTTAAATTTAAATTTTGAATTTTAAAATTCAGATTTTGAAATTTAAATTTTAAATCTTAATTTTTAAATTTAATTTTGATTTTTGAAATTCAAATTTTTGTTTTAAAAAAAAAAAAAAAAAAAAAAATTAATTTTCTTTTCTTCTTATACTGACCACTGTTCATCATAGAAATCAAACGATTGAAAATTCTCTGTCAATCGATTGAGACTGGAATATTATTGCTGTGAAATTGTTGAAATTCTATCAATCGATTGACATTTCTCTATCAATCGATTGACTAGACCTCTGTTGCTTGTCATCTCAGCTGAAATTTTTATGCTGTCCAGCTAGACTTTTGAACCTCAATCAATTGATTTGAACACATTAATCGATTGACGGATAAGTCTCTGTTGGAATATTGATTGTGTGTTTTGTTTCAATCGATTGAGACCATTGCTTCAATCGATTGAAGCTGAAATCTGTAGGTTTATTGTGGATTCATTAATCTTTGTTTTGGGTGTGGTGGATGAGCTTTACTCGATTTCATCACCCGCATCTGCAACCATTTAATCTTGAGATCGAAAGGTCTTGCAGAGAGAATCGTAGAATCCAAAGGAATCGGTATCATTATACTGAAATCATGGCAGATCAAAGGCAAGAAAGAAACGGGAACAATCAAAACATCAATAATGAAAAAAATGGGAATAATAATCATGATGAGGGCCTAAGAACATTGGAATATTATAATGATCTTGGTTTTTATGAGGATTAGGATAGTATCATACATGCCCCCATTCTAGGAAACCATTATGAATTCAAATCAGCAATAATTCAAATGTTGCCAATTTTCCATGGATTGTCCAATAAAAATTCGCATGTTCACTTAAATGAATTCACTGGGGTGTGTAAAATGTTCAGAGTTCATAATGTCACTGACGAGATAGCTAAGCTACGGCTCTTTCCTTTATCTTTAAGAGATAAGACAAAAACTTGGTTCTATTCATTAGAACCATAATCTATCCAAAGTTGGGCAGAGTTACACTGTCAATTCCATAAAAAATATTTTCCCATGACCAAAATCATTGAGTTACGTCAGAAGATTTAATTCTTCTCTTAACAATCTACAGAAACATTTCATGAATGTTGGGAACGCTTTAAGGAATTGATCAGGAGTTGTGCTAATCATCAACTTCTAAGGTAGCAATAGGTTTAAAGTTTTTACAATGGACTGATGCCAGAAGAGAGACGCATGATTGATGCATCTTGTGGAGGATCATGCGCCATAAAAGAGGCTGATGAATTGTGGGCACTGTTTGAAAAGTTATATCAAACTTCAATCCAAAATGAGACATTGGGACGAACTAACTTGGATGTGGCAACTAAATCTCATGTGTTGACAAGAGATGGATTATACGATGTCAACAATAATACCTGAGATCTATCAACAAAAGTTGACATGTTGTCCAAACAAATGACCATGTTGTTAGCTGCAACCAAGCAAGCTAAAACTTTCATCACCCCCACGGCTTGTTCAATTTGTGACCACCCAGGTCACATGGCTAATGAGTGTCCAACTACCTTGTCATTCTTTCCTGATGAACCTACTCTTCAAGAGCAGGTAAATGTGACTCAATCTTATTAGCGGCAAGGTAGAAACATATACTCAAACACCTACAATTCGGAATAGAGAAATCACCCTAACTTAGGATAGGGAGGATCAAACCAAACTGGACAGGTGAACCAGCAGTACAGATCTAACTCATTGAGTGGACAATAAAACTTTCATCCACAACAGAATTCTAATTTCTAACAGAAATCTCCCTACTATCATCCAAATTCTGAGTACCGAAAAATTAAAATTTCAATCAAAATTTTAATCAATCTTATACTACCGCGTCAAAAGATTTTGATTTGGAAGAAAAAATTATGTGAAATATATAAGCTTTTCAGCAGATGATGATGGACCAATTTAGTCAATTGACCAATCAATTGAGTCAACGAGAGGAAGGTAGGCTTCCTAGCCAACCCATCAACAATCCTCGTGGCCAAGCATCACCTGATGAAGGACCATCGAATAGTCAATAGTTGAAAGTTGTTACTGTGTTGAGAAGTGGGCGAGCGGTTGATAATCAAGTGGAAATGCCAGTGGAATTTGAAAAAGAAGAAAAAGAAGCAACAAATGGCAAAGGGCTAGAGAAAGAAAAAGAGAAAGAATCTCCTAAAATCGTCCAATAAGGACCTGAAGAAGAACCAAAAAATGAACCCCATCCCTATATCTCAAAAGCACCATTCCCTGAGTGCCTAACACCTCCATTTAGAATGGGGAAAGGATCGTCAAAAATGAAAGAAATCTTTGAAATATTCAAGCAAGTAAAGATAAATCTTCCATTACTTGAAATAATCAAGCAAGTTCCTGAGTACGCAAAAATTTTCAAAGATCTATGCACTCGTATGAGAAAAGCACGTACTCAAGTTTTAAAGAAAGTGTTCCTGACTAATCAAGTCAGTTCGATATTGCAATTAGACGCACCTAAAAAACTCAAGGACCCTGGAGTCCCAACTGTTCCATGTGTTATAGGTGGGCAACCAATTGGTAAGGCATTATTGGATTTGGGAGCAAGCGTCAATCTTATCCCATACTCAGTGTATGAGAAATTAGGATTAGGCGAATTGAAATGCACAACTGTTACACTCCAACTTGCAGATAGGTCGAAAAGAAGACCTAGGGGTATCATCGAGGAAGTTTTGGTTGGAATAGATAAATTTGTCTTTCCAGTAGACTTTGTTGTTTTGGACATGGAATCACCAGTTAAATCAATCAATCATGTCCCAATCATTCTTGGACGTCCATTTCTCGCAACTACAAATGCCTGTATCAATTGTCGAACGGGAGTCATGGATGTTTCTTTTGGAAACATGAAAGTCAGGCTCAATATATTTCATGCGATGAACCATTTTCCCAATGAGGATGAGGTTGACTGTTTTTATATCGATCAGGTGGACGAAATAGTGGACGAAGCTTTACCATTAATGCTTACCAAAGAAGAATTCGAAATTGCTTTGTTGGCCATCTATGAGGAAAAAGGATCTAAAAAGAACCAATCAGAAGAGAAGAGGATGAATTCATCAAGTCAAGAAAATAAGTTATGTGAGACTGAGACTAAGGTAGAACCGTTATCCATTTAGGTAAAGGACGAGCTAACTCCATCAATCGAGTAGCCACCAATCGTTGAATTAAAGAAACTGCCTGAGTCACTCAAATATGCTTTTCTGGGACCTCAAGAAACACTGCCAGTAATTATCTCATCAATATTATCGGAAAAGCAAGAGCATGAATTGTTAAAAGCGCTTAAAGATCATAAGGAGGCTATCGGATGGAGCTTAACTGATCTTAAAGGAATTGATCCGTCAGTATGTATGCACAAAATACATCTAGAAGATGATAGTACACCATCGAGGGAACCACAAAGACGACTTAATCCAAACATGAAAGAAGCCGTTCTAAAGGAGATAATCAAGTTACTCGATGCTGGAATCATCTATGCGATCTCTGATAGTGAATGGGTAAGCCCAGTCCAAATTGTTCCCAAAAAGTTGAGAATTACAGTGAAAGAGACTACTGAAGGGGAATTGGTGCCTACACGTGAAACCACTGGATGGTGTGTGTATTAATTATCGAAAATTAAACAATGTCACGGGAAATGATCATTTTCCCTTACCATTTGTTGATCAGATTCTAGAAAAGTTGGCAGGACAAGAATATTATTATTTTCTTGATGGTTACTCGGGATACAATCAAGTGCTTGTGTTTCCATCAGATCAAGAAAAGATAACATTTACTTGCCCGTATGGTACCTTTGCATATCGGAGGATGCCTTTAGGACTTTGTAATGCGCCATCCACTTTTCAGCGTTGTATGTTAGCCATATTTTTAGATATGATTGACAAATTTATCGAAGTGTTTATGGATGATTTCTCAGTTTTCGGGAAGACCTTTGAACTGTGTTTGAATCACCTGACATAGGTATTACAACGCTGTATAGAATCGAATCTTGTTTTAAGCTGGAAAAAGAGCAATTTCATGGTTCAACAAGAAATTGTGTTGGGACATATCGTTTCCAAGAAAGGAATGGAAGTCGACAAGGTAAAAGTCGACTTAATTGCTAATTTGCCACCACCAAAGGGTGTTCGATAAATTCGATTATTTCTGGGTCATGTGAGATTTTATAGTAGATTCATCAAGGATTTTAGCAAGATCACCAAACCATTGTCCAACGTGCTTGGAAAAGATGTTCCGTTTGAATTTGATGATGAATGCATGATGGCATTTTTGAAACTGAGAGAACTATTATCCAATACTCTAATAATCCAACCACCAGATTATTCTCTACCGTTCGAATTCATGTGCGATGTATCAGACTATGCTATTGGAGCAGTCTTAGGGTAAAGGGTAAACAAACTACCTCATGTGATTTACTACGTCAGTAAGACATTGATTGATGCACAACATAATTACACCACAACCGAGAAGGGATTATTAGCAGTGGTGTATGCATTGGATAAAGTCCATTTCTATTTGCTCGATTCAAAAATAGTGGTCTTTTTAGACCACTCTACGTTGAAGTATCTGTTGGCGAAAAAGGATACGAAACCAAGGTTGATCCGATGGATCTTGCTCCTCCAAGAATTCAATTTCAAAATCAAAGATGAAAAGGGAATCGAAAATGTTGTGGCTGATCATTTGTCACAAATTTTTCCTGAAGAATCATCTGTATCTGAGACTATCCGTGACACCTTTCCAGATGAGCAGTTAATGGCAATTGATACAACAACTATAAAAATTCCTTGATTTGCTAATATCGTGAATTATCTGGTCACTGGCAGAATCCCTACGCAATGGGGTAAGAATGATAAGAATCTGTTTTTCTCCTAAATAAAATACTATTTTTGGGATGAACCACAGTTGTTCAAATTATGTTTAGATCAAGTCTTCAGAAGATGTGTGCCTGAAGAAGAGCAATTGAGTATCACTAATTTCTGCCATGTTGGGGCCCGTGGAGGCCATTTCGGAGGATAAAAGACCGCACAAAAAATTCTTCAAAGCGAATTTTACTGGCCCTCCATCTTTCGGGACACTGCAAAATTTTGCAAAGAGTGCCAATGATGTCAAAAACTTGGAAATATTTCAAGACGAAATATGATGCCACTGAACCTGATTTTAATTGTTGAAATTATTGATGTATGGGGGATCGACTTCATGGGTCCTTTTCCCCCATCATTCAGTTATTTATACACTCTAGTGGCTGTTGACTATGTTTCAAAATGGATAGAAGCTGTGGCAACCCGATTGAATGACCAAAAAGTAGTGGTCAAATTCTTGAAAGAAAATATGTTTAACAGATTTGGGATTCCAAGAGCAGTCATTAGTGATGGCAGTTCGCACTTCTGCAACAGCCACTTTGCCACTTTAATGAAGAAATACGGCGTCACCCATAATTTAGCAACGCCATACCACCTGCAAACTAGTGTCAAGTGGAAGTGTCGAATCGGGAGATCAAACGAGTTTTAAAAAAGACTGTACGATCGGACGAGAGAGATTGGTCGAACCGGCTATCTGATGCTCTCTGGGCATATCATACTGTATCTAAGACACCGATTAGAATGTCTCCATTCAGGATTGCATATGGGAAAGCATGCCATCTCCCAATTGAATTGGAGCATAAGGCATTCTGGGCTATAAAAAGATTTAATTTCAACATGCAAGAGGCAGGGTCCAATCGAAGGTTGCAGCTGAACGAATTAGAGGAGCTATGCCAAGATGCGTATGAAAATTCAAAGATGTATAAGGAATGGTAAAAAAAGCTGCACGATCAATCAATTTCTCGGAAGGAGTTCCACATCGGACAAAAGGTTTGATTGTTTAACTCCAAATTTAAGCTCCTTCCAGGAAAATTGAAATCAAGGTGGGAAGGATCATTTCAGGTTGTATCTACTATCATGCATGGTGCGATTGAGATTAGAAGTCTGAAGAACAATTGAACTTTCAAAGTCAATGGGCAAAGACTTGAACCAATGTTTGAGTCAATGACCCAGTTCAGGATTGAAGCGATGTACCTCGGTGACCCGGAAAAGTGAATAATGAAGTGGTCGAGTTGTCGACACATAAACTCAGCGCTTCCTGGGAGGCAACCCAGTGGGCTTTAATTTTTTGGGATAGGACTAGTTTAGGATTTAGATTTTTAATTCTTTTCAATTTATTTCTTTTTAGTGTTTTTAGATTCGGTTATTTTCATTAGTTCTTTATTTTCTTTCAATAAATATAGTCAATTGCAATTTCAATAAAAGTTTAATTTAGTTAAATTTCTTTATTTTTATATTTTGATGTTCAAATCAAAATACATTTCACTTGGTCAGCCTTTTGGTCCTTGATTACATTTAACAGGTTTGGGGGTCTCCTTCACTGTTTAAAAATCCAACCAATGAGGACATTGGACGATTCAAGTTTGGGGGGATATTTCTTTTGATTCATATGTATAGATTTAATGTTAAAAGAAAAAAAAGGCTATTCTCAGATATTAAAAGTGCATCAGTCAATCGATTGAGACCAGATTGAGGCCAATTTTCTCAATCGATCGACTGATAACCATTAGACTTATTGAAAGCCTGCATCAGTCAATCGATTGAGGCATTGGAGTCAATCGATTGACTGATGACAATTAGACTTATGAATTTCGAATTTTACTCTCATATTCTTAAATTGTTAATGATCGAAAAATTGTAAAGGAATTACCATTACACCATGGTTGTTCTATGAATGCTCATAAATTTTAATATATGTTGAATAATGATTTTCATGATCTATGCCTGAAAATTTTTGTGCCATCATATTGCTTTAATTCTAAAATCTGAGAATTAAGTATAGAACTTGAAATCCTAAGATTCCAAAGATAGACTAAAACCCAGTGAGCTTTGGAACTTTATCATCGTTTTTTATGGGTGCTGAAAATTTTCGGTGTATCTTTGAACTTCATTCTTAATTGTTGAAATCTCATATATTTTATCTCGATTTGTTGGTTTTGCATGTGTTATATTATTGTGCTAGAAATCATTATGTGACAACTTAAGGCAAATAGGCATCATTACCATCATGAGAGGAGATGATCAAATGCCATCGTTGACTCGTTTGTGCCCAAAATATCTCACCATATATTGATTTATCTTGTTGCACCCCCTTTGAGCCTCAATTGAAAGATTTTACCTTAATTATTTCTTGTAAGCTATATTAATTATACCCCACACCGGTTTGAAAAGTCTTACCCTTTTATCTTTGAAAAATTAGGGATAAGAACAAGAGAGAAAGTGGAGAGTTATGACAATAGTAGTTGCAAGGAGTATATAGCAGAAAAATAAAAAGGAGAACAAAGAAGAAATATATCTTTATGCAAGAGGTAGAGAAATATGTAAAAGTGGTGTTATAAAGAAAAAGAAAAGAAGGAGAAAAGTGATAAAAAAGAAAAAGTTATGAAGGTTCGAAAAAGAAAGTGTGACAGCCCGAATTTCGACACTCTGAAACCCGTGCCATCAGCACGATCCTCCAGACCGTGCCCCAAAACTATGCACAAAATATTGGTATAACAAGCAATGATGAATGAATAAAGCAAATAATTGCATAACGCAGAAAAGTAACATGCCCATCTGGCACAAACAAAAGACAGTTCTACTTTCATGCCACTGTATGAACAGAGAACCGATCCGAACTATCGGTGATAAACAGATCACCCAGATGGTTCGCTAAAAGAAATAATCAATTTAATTACATTGTTCGTAAAAAATAAAGGCTTGACATACCAAGCCGTACAATCTGCTCTCAAAAACTACTCTCTGTCAAAGTACATAGCAGAGTCACCTAGAAGAAGTCCTCAGGAGGAGGCTCCAACTAGTCTCCAGGCACGTAATCTGAATCACCTGGATCTACGTCTCCCAAAGCCTCGGCTGCCACTAACAAAGGACCTGCGACGTATAGTCTAAAGGGGTGAGCTACATCCTAGCTCAATAGGGAACAATCACAATGAATATATATATTAAAATCTCACATATATTCCATGATATTCTAAGCATGATGTGTCTATGCATTTGCTAGAAAAATAGTTTAAAAGCTGATGATTGGCATTTAAGTTTACTGGTAATTAGCATGTCTTACTTTACTGTTGATTTATCATGAATGACACTGAACAGGCCTAAAGCAAAACTTAAATCTTCAACTTAAGTAATCCCTGAGCAATATAGCATCGAGCCCCGATGAAATACCCACCATCGTCGCCTAAATAGACAGTTGTAAAAAATATATTTCTTGGGAATACTATCCAAGCCCCTTTCTCAATAGGCGGTGGGGTTAAATCTCGACTCAACATCCTTGTGATGTGCTTACTGTGTATGGATAGACCTCTGCACTGGTGTACGGATTGGCCGGCGTACCGGTCACGGATATCCTGCCGCGTCAGTCGTGGGTATCCCGCCACATTGGTGGGGTATTCTAAACAAACCTCAAATAATAAAAATAATTATTCAATCCTATATGTGCTTTACATATAGTTATTCACCGTGTAAAGTGCTATCTCATATAAGTTAGGCCTCAACAGTAATTATTCAATCCTATATTCATCCCTAGGATGTCTAATTTACTCGTATCACACTGATGCTTTTATTACTTTCTCATCCCCTAGGGATGTCTCATTCTCATTAGATTACTTTATCTCAGTTACTCGCATCACACAGATGCCTTTAGCACATTCTTAGTGTCACACACACCCATTTTTACAAAGCTTTTTATAGTTAAAATATTTTCAATTCTGATAAATATATCACTACATACATGCTCTTACAATTAAAGTACATATTCAAGGTGTTCCCTACCTCAAGTCTCTGAAGGTCCAAGCATCAAGGTCCCACGCGACTCCTTGTGCTCACTTCCACACGTACCACCTATGGTACACCACAACACATATAATACATCACTAAAGATGTAATAAAGAAAGTCCTAGACCCTCCATGAATCTCAAAGTAAAACTAGAAAGTTAGGTAAAACTGTCAAAGTCGATTAATCGATTCTCAAAATCGATTAATTGACACCCAAATCGATTAATCGAGATTAAAATTCGATTAATCGATCCCAAATCGATTAATCGAAGTCTCTAACATAATAAGGTCAATTTTCAAATCGAGTGGTCGAAAATTTGAAATCGATTAGTCGATCCCAAATCGATTAATCGAAATCCAAAATCGATTAATCAATTTCCCAACTCGATTAGTCGATTTCTCCAGGTCTTGTTTCTCCAGCCACTGGAGGTACCCAGTCGATTAGTCGATTTCCAAATCGATTATTCGAACTTCTAAATCGATTAATCGAATTCCAATTCGATTAATCGAAATAGGACATCCATGACTTTTCAACTTCTGGGCTAAAATCGATTAATCGAACCTCGAATTCGATCAATCGATTTGGCCAGATTCAGCCCCCTTTCGGGCTGTTCTTCCAAAACCCATTCCTTTTCTTTTCCCTTCTTTTTTTAAGTCTTTAATCTATAATATTAACTATGTTAGACTGTATTTAACTCATCAACGATCTATGCATTAATTTAAAACAAAACTCACCTTCAATTTATCTCAAATTGATCAATGTCTAGGTTGGAATGGCTAGGGCTCCAGCTTTAGCTTCAATGGCCCCAAACGCGTTGAATCCGGCAATCAAAGCTCAATCTTCCCTCAATCCAACCACAATAACTCCTCTTTACCCTCTCTCTCTCTCTTCTTAACTCTCTCTTCAACAACCATCAAAAGGAATTTTAGGGTTATCAACCCTTATATCCTCCTTCCTATTTCGGTGTTAAGCACATACATCAGAGATAGGTGTATGTGACTCTAACTTAACACCATACTCTACACTTTGGTCACATTCGCACCACTTCAGTTCATCACTCCATGAGTTCATTGTTTGACCATCACTTGGTCAACCCTATGACTAATCGGGCACGGATCCCGAGGTCAAAGTTAAACGCTCAATTTTTTTCGGGATATTACAGAAAGTGTGAAAAATCAGAAAATCAATTGTGTTTCTTTTTTCAATTTCTCAGAGAAATTTGAATCCAATTTCTCCTTTCTTTCTTAACCTTTATTCGAACCCCATTGCAACCTTAGAAAAGACCTTCCTGATCCAATCATGAGTGGCAAATGCCTTGTGGAGAGTGATTATATAATGTTTATGATACTTGGTATATGCATGCTTAAGATACAAATATCTTTCCTAATGAGATTTCTTTTAAAAATTCTTTGATGCACCGTCTTTCTTATAACATGTGAGTTTTTCTAATTTGTATCGTAATTCCATCTCACATATGGGTGAAAAGTAAAGCTATTCATCGGAGCGATTTCATTTTGAGTGCATACCTATGGTGAGGATTGAGTCTAGATATGGAATCTAAAGACTTCTAGTTTAAATTTCGAACTTTCGCCCTTGGTACTTCCTTGGGCATTTTAAATCTCTTTAAAGATTAATGAAATTTCACGTTTCCCTGTGGGTTCGACACCCTTGATTTTACCGTGCTACAACCGATCTTGTGCACTTGCAAGGGTACAATTTAAAATCGATCACCAGTCTAACATCTACCAATTTTTTAATTGTCAGTAATTTTTCTTTTTGGTATATATATGAAAAAAGAGTGGTGTGCATAGAAAAATCAAGAAAAAGTAGGGAAGCATAGTAGTGTCGAGAGAGGAGGGTTTGGAGATCAGAGAGAATAACAAAGAATGTGTGCCTGCGATTGAAGAAGTTATGGCTTTATATAGAGAGGCGTGTTAAGTAGCTTTGCAGCGATTTTTTTAAGGACTGCCACCAAAATAAGTGAAACGCATTAATTTTGCAGTGGAGGTTTGTTCTTTTAGATCAGTTAGGGCAATAAAATATAATCACCCAAAAGATTGAAATTGAACAAGGTAAAGTAAAGAGGAGAACAAGTTAACAAAGAATAAAAAACCCTAAATCGATAACATCATCAAACCCTAAATCCATAAAGAAGAAACCCAAAAATTAATTAGAAAAAAATAATTCATTAAATGATTCACTCAAAATTTCTTAGAGGGTTGTATTACCATCACGGAGAAAGCTTTGTAAAGCTCAACTCTCTAGTAAACAAATCTTGTATAAAAGATAAAACAAAAAACAAGCAAGAACAAGCGAAAGCCCTAGCATAAAATTGTATTTGTATGTAAGAAAAAAGAAGGGCCTAAACATTATGAGCGATGGGATATACCCTATTTGGCACTGCAAGGGTCAGATGGCCTTGTTATGAATAGGGCTGTCAATGAATCCTCGTCATTTGCAATAGCGAAACTCTTCATCTTTTGGAGTGAATCGGAGGATTTCGAGAGGTTTGCAATGGATTGGGAGAGAGCCCGCTTAATAGAGAATAGAAAGAAGAGAGTGCGCTCGATAGAGAATAGAGAGGATGATCAGTCACATAATTTACCATTTTGAGGCCCCTAACTAAGTGATGTTAGCCCACAGTTTGCTACAAATGATGTGTTGATGTGAAGATATTTAGAACAGTAAGCAAAAATGAACAAAACTGTTAATCTTTGCCAAAGTGAACTCGTAAAACAGTAAGAAAGCAGGCTACAAAAGAACCATAGCTGGAAACACCAATTCTCAGAGCTATCGAAGAGAAATTGAGAAGCTCAGGAGTCAATCAAAGTGAAATCGAGAGCAAGAACCAAAAGTAAAGATGAAATCGTACTTTACGATTTTGCTGGAAGATGATTGAAGAGAGCTTGGTGAAATACGAGCGATCGAGCAGAAGCTAAACTGAAGAAACAAAACAAAATCGTACACTCGATTTTGTAAAACAAAGCTTATGAAGACTGCTGAAGGTCATGTGAGAGATGTAAAGCCATACACTGAAACATCTTATGTGAGAAGCCTATTAAAAGAGGAAACCCCTTGTATCTTTTTAGTTGGTGTGACGACCACCCCACTTTATGATACACTCACCTCACTTAAACAAAGGAAAAGTCTGTTGAATTCTTTAAATCTGATGATGGAGAGCATTTTCCGTTCCAATCTTTCACAAAAATGATCTTGAGATCATGGGTGTACTATCTGACGGCCAGATGTTGATTACACATAGTACACATACCAAAAAGTGAATGTGATCGAACGTGGTTCATAATCACTTTTTGGGATGTGTGCCACGCCAAATCGATATTTGACCGTCTGAGAGTAGGCCCATGATCTCAAGATCTATCGTGTGGAAGATTGGGATGAAAAATAGTCTCCATCATCAGATTAAAACGATGACGATTTTCCTTTGTTTAAAATGAAATTACTCATGATATGTGATGGTAACACCACCCTTCTTTTTCATTTTTATTGTTATTATTTTTACATATGGATACCTGGATGGGCAATGATCAGGTCCAACTGGTTGAACCTGAAATCGTCTTCAACCAGATCTGTAGCCATTGGAAATGAGAAAATTGTAAGTTCCACGGTTTCTAATGGCTGCAGATCTCGTTGATTGGGATGAAACAGTTAGATATTTATTCTACGTGACATATATCACCAGAAGTGAATTGTGATCATGCTTGCCCCGACTCATCGCCTAATCCAAAAAACCCGACCCGACCCAATAAAAATATACTAATTTTCATTATCTTTATATCTAAAATATTGGGTCAGGTCGACCCGACCCGCGACCCTACCTAATCTTAGTCGAACCGATCCAACCCGTCCCGGTTTTGCCCGACCCGACGTAATCTCATAATTGACTCGAGCCGACCCATCTGCATGAGTGAAGTTTAAGTGCCCGACCTGGTAAAAAAATTCGGCTCGGGTGGGTTGGGAATCGGGTTGACCCTACCCATTTGTGATTCATGTATACTAAAATTTGGGATACTACAATTAAAACTTTTTTTTAAAATTTGCCTAATGAAGCATTTAAATCATAAGAATAAATCCAACTACACTCCTTAAAGCATCCAAACAAGAGATTTTCAAATCCAAATATTTCAAATCCTAGATTTGAAATGGCTAGAGTTGAATGCTCTTTCCCAAACACAGCCTTTAGAGCAATTTGTAAAAAAATCATGATTAAGACATCAAATTATCAATTTAAGACGACCATTTTTTAATCCACATAGCACTGATCACCAAACGTGGTTGTAAAATTACAAGGCACACATCATGCTCAAATGTGGTTTTAGGGCCATTGATTTAGAATCCGTGCCATGTGGAATAAAAAATCGACCGTTAGATAATAAGATCGTGCTTTGAAGATCAGTTGTGTGAAGGATTGGCGTGAAAAATGCTCGATCTTTCAGTCCGATTCCAAGTAGTCAAGGGGTTGTAAGTGGTTTCATATGTAGGCGCTTTCTCTAAGCTCATAGAGGTACCTACCCTATTCTTTAATGCCATGAAAACATGGCAACATAAATCTTACTGTTAAAGCTGTTGAGAGCCTTAAATAAGACGATGGAGATTATTTTTTGTCCTCATCATACAACATGATCAGTCATGTAACGATCCTGATTTTGCTAATGTTGACTTATTGACCGTTGATGATAATATAATTATTTTGACCAATTTGACTTTAGTTAAACTTTTGATGTCTGTGACATGGTCTCTAACCCACTTATTTAATTGACGAATGCACTCAAACATGGCTGTAACCAAAATTCAAAATAATAATAATAATAAATAAATAAATAATAATAATTAAATAAACAAGAAACAATATGTTTGTGTTGTGTTAATTATGAGTATTAGGATGGGTTGGTATTGGCACCCATCCTAACTACACTGATCCCTACATTACCAATACCCATTAGTACGGTGTTTGATGGGGTGGAGCACCAAACTTTATGTAGTGCTCCACACCCGATTATACCTACACCATAATAAAAATATAAATAAAAAAGATTTGAAGTGGATTCGGGTACCAAAGATGGCACTCGAATCCCAAGTTATGCCGCCTACTCTTTATTAATGTATTGCCTTTTTGTTTATAGTGTTACTTTTTATTATTTTTATAATGTTACTTTTTATGTTATTTTATTAATGACTCCCCAAATCGAAAGACCCACTCCACTCCAACTCAAACTTTAACTCTCTCTCTAGAATACTATTAAAAGACCCACGCCCACTCAAACTCCCTCTGTCCTTTAATAAAAAATAATTGAGTCTTTAGAACTCTTTTCTTTTAGACGTTGACTTTCTTGCCCACTAAGCTGTCGTTTATTATATGACTGGGATACAGACTCTCTCCTTTTGTTTTTATTATTAAATAACATACGACTAAATCAAAACGTCTCTCTATTAACCAGCAGCTAGCAGCCTAAGTTCCTCTTTAACTCTTTCTTCCTGAACCGTCTCTCTCTATTACTCTTACCAGAGCAATCATCTCTCGCTTCCGCATTCTTTATCTCTTTCGTCTTCTCTCTACATAGCAGCCTATAGAGCAGTCAATTCTCTGCTTTGTCTCTCTAATTCTTTTACAATACGAGCAGCCCAAGCAGCCATCTCTCTCTTAGTTCTCACGTTCAACTGAGCACCATATCGACCTACCGCCGAATCCGCACCGTCAGACACTACCACCAACAATTTTGTTTGCGAAATTAGGACCCGAGGTAGGGGAATTTCAATGCACAAATTACATTTTAGATTTTAAAACATAGGATTTAATGATATATTCGAACTAGATCTATGATCATCAGAATTTAATTTGAATTGTTTGAACCTTATTACATCTGAACATTGTAATTATTGAATATCGGCTTGCATTGAATTATTGAATTTTCGAATATTAAACCTTTTGAGTTGCAACGAAATATTTGGAATCCTTTTTTGAATGATCATTTGCATTAAATTATTGAACTTTAAATCATTGAACCTTTGAACATCGAACCCTTTAATTTGAATATGGATTAGAATGAGAATTATTTTATGAACCATTGTACCTATGTATTAGAATTTTGCATGTGATTTAAAGAGATTTATTTGAACTGAATCCTGTGCTTCGACACTTTTGAACTGTTTCGACGGCTCATTGAATCGCACAAGTATCCCTCACAATGCAGGGGCTTGAGTACTTAGAAAGTTATTCATTGAACGACGATGGTTAGGAGAGGATTCCCATCGGTAATTGAAAACTCTAGTGCTATATTTGTGCTAGTGATATGTAAGTTATATTTTTTTTAGTAATTATAAATTAAGAAAATTGCATCTAGAATTTGAATATGAAAAGATTTAATGAATACTCACATGAAACCTAAGAAACGATGCTATCGAATCTCATATGGAACTAGAACTCAGAATATCTGCTTTTAAACCCATGATATTTTCCGAATTCTGTTCTTGTCATTTAATTGCGTTTGAATTTGTCATCGAACTATGCATTGATCGAATAAGATATAATTTGGCCTTAAAATTTTTCTATTTAGTTTAGATGGTTAGCTCACTTCGACACTATGTGCCATAGGTACAGAAGTGGTTCCAGATCCCGAATTAGAAGATCTCAACTTTGTATCGGAAGACGAAGCAGATCTTTCACTTGAGGAGTTTTATCCTTAGATTCTTTTGGAGACTTAGACTTGGTATGGATTAGATAAATTTTTTGAGATAATTAAAATTATTTTGAATGTTATGTGTCACTATTTGTGTGACGAACGGCGGTCATCGGTGATTTTACTTTTACTTTTTACACTTTCGTTATGGACTTTAATTCAAATTGATTTAGTTAGGAATATTTTTGCATTCAATTTATTTTTGATAGCTTTCTTTCTAATCAATACCAAATAATTTCTGTAATTAGATTATGAATTATGATCTAGCGATCCGGAATTTCCATGTGTTTCGGATTGGAAATTTTGGGTCGTTACAGTTGGTATCAGAGCTATGTCCTTAGATCCTGTCAGAATATAGACTTGACTTTCACGAGCACTCCTGATTAAACTTTTGTTCAATCGTGACAGATCATCATGGCATTGTGGGTTAGACCAAGGACTGTTAATACCGATGGCACCTCGAGCGAAGTCGGAATTGCCACAGGAGCAAATGACATTCCATTGGGAGGAGGAAATAACGATGCAGTGTCAACCAAGCCCTGGAGACTATGGCGAATGCATTGACACAATAGATGAATATGATGGTACAATAGTCTATTCTACTAGCCACTAGTTAACACCCCACCAGACTTCAAGAATTCAGAAGGATGAAACCTCCTAGTGTTTATGGCAAGGCTGATCCAGCAGCTGCAGAAGATTGTATCAACCAGATGGAGAAAATTTTAGATGTAATGACTTGCACGGAAGATGAAAAGGTGACATGAGCTATATTTTTTTGGAAAGAGATGCCGATCCCTAGTGGAAGTCAATTCAGAGAATCAGGAATCAAACCCGAGCGAACGTTCTATGGACATGGAACAAATTTTTAGAAAAGTTTAACGAAAAGTAGTTTCCAGAATCCGTCCGCGAATAATGGGAGATCGATTTTATTGCTCTCACATAAGAAAATATGATCGTGTCAGAGTACGAGTCTTAATTTTCAAGACTCTCGCGTTATGCCCCTCTTCATGTGGCTACAGAATTAATGAAGACGAAGAAATTTGAATGTGGGCTGAAACCGACTATTCAAGAGAAGATCTCATTATTTCAGTTGACAACTCATGCCGCGGTAATGGAGAAAGCCTTAATTGCCGAACGAGACATAGAAAAAATGTATAAGAAAAGAGAGGAGCTGAATAACAATAGAATATATCGGACATAGTCTTATACCGATGATCTAACAAATAAGAGGGCAAAATTCTCGACTTTAGCACATTTCCGACCTACCCAGATTGCCTATTTGAAACCAGCTAAGTCTACACTTACATAGTCCTTCCGTACCACACTACCGGCTATCGTTGATGCATCGGTAGCAAAACGGACTACACGTACTACGCCGTTAGCACCAACCAAGTCATGCTCACGATCCATGCGGAAGACAACATAAGTTAGAAGATTGTAGATGGAACACAAGTTCATGCTTCAATTGTGGCCAGAAGGAACATATGATAAAGGATTATCTTGAACCGAAGAAAGAGAAGACGACATCGACACCTACTTAGAACCCATCCTGACCCACATTTCAAGGTCGCGCCTATGCTGTCTCAGCACCCAATGCCCAAGCAACCAGCGACGTAATCCAAGGTATAACTACGTCATCAAATTGCCACGTTATTTTTAATTGACAATTATTCTTAACATTTATTTTTAATTATAATATTGCATGAACACCATGACACCTTTATATGTATACAACTAATTACACACATGAAACTTAGGTACCTTGCACATGTATCAGAGTAGTGACATCTGCCAACACAAGGCACATGTTTTGATAGACCCAGGGTATATGCACTCCTTTGTGACTCCTCAGTTCACGACTAAATTGAGTATCACTGCTAAACCTTTAGACTTCATCTTATCAGTATCAGTCCCTACAGGGAACTCAGTAGTCACAGATACTATTTGTCGATCGATAATTGTGCTGATTGAAGGCCACGAGACATCAGCTGATCTGATTTGTGGCAGTTCAAATTTTGGCACCCCAAAACCCGTGCCATCAACACGATCCTCTAGACCATGCCCCATGACTTTGTACGGAACATTGGTATAACAAGCAATTATTAAGACAAAGGGAAACAATAACTACACGATGCAGAAGTAACATACTATTCTAAGTATAAACTCAAAAGACAGTTCTACTTTTATGCCACTGCATGAAAGAGAACCGATCCAAACCATCAGTGATAAACAGATCACCTCAGATGATTCGCCAAAAGAATATATCAGTTAATTACATTGTTTATCAAAATAAAGGCTTGATATACCAAGCCGTACCAATGAGTTCTCAAAACAACTCTCTCAAAGTACTCAGTGGAGTCTTCTAGAAGAAGTCCTCAGGAGGGGTCTCCAACTCGTCCACAGGCACGTAATCCGGATCACCCATATCCACGTCTCCCGAAGCCTCGGTCGCTGCTAGCACTGGACCTGCGATGTATAGTCTAAAGGGTGAGCTACATCCTAGCTCAATAGGGAACAACACAATGAACATATAAGTTAAAATCTCACATATATTCCATGATATTCTAAGCATGATGTATCTATGTATTTGCTGAAAAAATAGTTTAAAAGATGATAATTATGCCTTGAAGTTTACTGGTGGTTTGCATGTTTCATTTATTTTCAACTGTTCATGAATTACACTGATTAGGCCTAAAGCAAAACTTAAATCTTCAACTTAAGTAGTCCCCGAGTAATAGACCATTGAGCCCCGATGGAATACCCTCCATCGTCATCTAAATAGACAGTTGTTATATGTGTTCCCTGGGAATACTATCCAAGCCCCTTTCTCATAGGCGGCGGGGTTAAATCTTATCTCAATATCCCTGGGATGCACTTACTATGTACGGATAAACCTCCGTACCAGTGTATGGATTGGCCGCCGTACCGGTCACGGATATCCGGCCGAGTCAGCCGTGGGTATCCTGCCACGTCGATGGGGTATTCTATTCAAACCTTAAGTAACAAAAATATAATGTGCTTTACATATAGTTATTTACCATGTAAAAGTGTTACTTTATATCAATTAGGCCTTATAAGTAGTTATCCAATCTTACTTACATCCTTGAGATGTCTAAATTACTCGCATCGCACTGATGCCTTTATCACTTTCTCATCCCCTAGGGATGTCTCATTCTCATTCACTTTCTTCGTGTCACACACACACCCTTTTTATAAAGATTTACATAGTTAAAATACTTTCAATTTGATTTCTATATCACTACATACATGCTCTTGCAATTAAAGTACATGTTCAAGGTGTTCCCTACCTCAGGTCTCAGAAGGTCCAAACATCAAGGTCCCACACGGCTCCTTATGCTTGCTCTCATACGTACCACCTATGATACATCATAACACATACAACATATCACTAAAGATGCAATAGAGAAGGTCCTAGACCCTCCATGAACCTCAAGGTCCAATTAAGAAGTTAAGTGAAACTGCCAAAATCGATTAATTGAACCCTAAATCGATTAATCAAAATCCCCAAAATAGTTAAATCAATTTTCAAATCGAGTAGTCGAAAATTGAAAATCAATTAGTCGATCCCAAATCGATTAATCGAAATCCAAAATCGATTAATCGATTTCCCAAGTCGATTAGTCGATTTTTCCCAAGTCTTATTTTTCCAGCCACTAGAGGTACCCAGTCGATTAGTCGATTTCTAAATCGATTAATCGACCTATAAAATCAATTAATCAATTTTCAGATCGATTAATCGAATTCGGGCATCCTTGCTTTTTCAACTTCTAGACCAAAATCGATTAATCGATTCTCAAAATCGATTAATCGATTTGGCCAGACTCAGCCCCTTTTCGGGCTGTTCTTCTAATCTTTTCTCTTTTTCTTTCCCTTTTTCTATGCCTTTAATCTATCTTTATGACAACATTTGACTAATTTTAACCATCAAGACTTATGCATTTAAATCTAATAAGAACTCACCTCAAATCAATCTCTACAAAGATGGATTGGTTGGTTAAGTAGCTAGGGTTTCAGTTTTTGCTTCAACAGTTGCTCATGTGTTGAATTCGGCATTCAATGCTCTACTCAGCCCTTCAATCCAGCCACATTAACTCCTTTTTCATTAACTCACCTTGGTTCTCTCTCTCTCTCTATCTCTCTTCTTAACTCTATTTACCAACTAAAACCATGAAACCTAGGTTATTAAACCCTTATATCCTCTCTCAAGTTTCGATGTTAGGCACATACACCAGAGATAGGTGTATGTGGCCTTAAACTCATACCATACACTACACTTAGGTCAAATTTACATCACATTAGTTCATTACTTTGTGAGTCCACTGTTTGACCATCACTTGGTCAAACCTACGACCAGTCGGGCACGGATCTCGAGGTCACTGTTTAATGCTCAACTTTTCTGGATATTACATTCTCCCCACCTTGGGAATTTTCATCATCGAAAATAAACTCAAAGGTGCGGTGCTTGGGTATCCCACACACGGTGGTGTCACGTACCCGATCACGAGAAATTTACTAGACATCATACATGCAAGAATATAATTTAATGTAAGCGAATTTCCAAAAAGATGATGTATATTTCACTATTCAATTCCCAAAATTTACAATTTGATCATTTACATTGTTGTAATTATAATCCAAACTCTAAAAATTTGCCACAAAAGAAAATCCTCGTCTCAAGCTCACGCCATCCCCTTTTCCGGTTGATGCGGTTGCTTTGGGCTGCTCTCTTGCTCTGGTTGCTCAAGCTCTTGGGTAAACCAAATGTGCCGACATCAGCTGCCCCCGTATGGAAACTGGTCGCGCCCATAGTCCAAGCCTGCTCCTACGCGAGATGCTGCTAGTAGTCCAACAGATAGATGTATCGCATGGTGTGGTACATAAAAAAGTCCATGCGTCGGTTCATCTGTTGATTGTTGGCCTCCATCCGGGCCAACACGTCCTCGATCGTAGGCGCTGGGCGAGCCACTCGTCGGTGATAGGTGGATGTAGGTGTGGCAGCCGCTGACTGCGACAGTGGCGTAGCAGATGTGGTAGGAGGTGGCACTATGGGCTGCCTCCCAGCTGGGACTGAGGTCTGAGATGGGGCTCCCTCAGCGGGTGGAATGACAGGTGGTGCTCCCCCCACTGGCGGGTGTTGCTGTGGTGGTGGGGGTGCTACTGCTGGCCCATGACCTGGCAGGGCCCTCTTCAACAATCTATAGCTACGACCCCACAAAGCGACTGAGTAATGCTTCACGTGGTCCGTAGCTTTCTACTCATGGGGCGAAATCGCATACTCTGGAGCGTCAGAGTAGCATTCAAGCATGCTCGATATGAGGAGAGCATAAGGCATCTTCTCTTTGGGCCTTAAAAGACCCTTCATCAATTTCCCCTTAGTGAACATCATCCCCTCGATGACGATCTTGGTAGCATTGAACCAACGCCCGCAGTAAGCTGCATAGAGGGCTTGTTGGACCAATTCTACGCGTTCGGTGTCATGGCGCACAGGGTATAAATTACACTTGATTATCGAATCAAGCATCCACATATAAGGAGGTAGGTCTACCCTCCGTATCGACTTTTTCGATTCCTTTTTTTCGTTAGTCATGTCTGCTATAATGTCCTCAAATTTGACCTCCTCATGGAAAGGTGGGAATAGGGTGGTCTCGGGCACAAAGTCTAAATAACACTCAAGTGACTCATGCACATGGCGACAGGTGAAGGTATAATTATGACCATCTATCTTGGTCATGACGATATCATCGACTTGACCCTTCTCTAAATGTTGGTATAACAGGCGCACAAGTCAGGGATAATAGGACCCGTGCAATGGGTTCAAAAGACGGCCGAGACCCGTATTTTGGAGGTATTGTCGGGCCCATTGGGTCTCGCCCTCGACCGTTGGGTCGGTAAATAGGACTTCATCGATGATATACTCATCTTCGAATTCCTTAGCTGCCCACCACTCATTTGGTTGGAGCAGGTTCACAGGTGGTGGTGGTATAGGTGAAGATTCGCGCGAAGACGAGCTCGTCGAACCGGATGTGGTATCCGATGACGATGGGGATGGGGTTCTTACGGGCGATGGTGTTGGTGGTGGCGGTGCAACGTTCTTACGCCAAACCGAAAGCTTTGAAGCTGCTTGCTTTGTGGTCAAGCGAGTCCAAGGCGACATATTGGGAAAAATCAATAAAAACTAGGGTTTAATGGCTCAAATTGAAGAAAAAGCTCGAATCTAGGGTTTACCTTAGGTATTCAATCCCAGACAACAACGATTTTGATTTGAAATTGATCCTAAACCGCAAAACCCTAGGTCGCAAGTTGGTTGAAGGAGGAAGAGGAAAAAGGCGCTCAAAAACAAAACCCCAAAAATTTTGAATGGGGAGAAATCCCCTCCAGTTTTATATTTATAAGCCCGATTCGATTAATCAATTTCAAAAATCGATTAATCGATTTTTAAAAACTTACCCCGGCCGCGCAAAATCGATTAATCGATTTCCAAAATCGATTAATCAAAATTCAAAATCAATTAATCAAATTTATTTCGATTAATCGAATTCGTTTTCACTTAAAATTTCCAGGCTTTCCAGCTCGATGGCGTGTGCCAGTCGATTAATCGATTTACCAAATCGATTAATCGATTTTCCAAATCGATTAATCGAATTTCACCTTGATTAATCGAAATTGTAATGTCCTTTAAATTTTTTTAAAAAATCCACAGTCACTCGATTAATCGAATTCCAATACCGATTAATCGAAATCCAAAATCGATTAATCGAAATTTCACTTTAGTAATTTTCTGAACCTCCACTAAATCCTCAGTCACTGGCATATGCCAGTCGATTAATCGATTTGAAAATTGATTAATCGGTTTTGATCAAATTTCAGAAGTTTTTGTTATTTCTTGTCTTCTTTATTTTCTTTATAATACATGACCAGTTGGTCACTGGTTTGTGAAGCACGTCTTCCTAAACATTGCGTGGTGTGATGAATCCCAAATATGCAATCTATATGGCATCACGACGTGATTTTCGATTAACATTCTCTCTATTGAACAATCTATCAAAAGGTCCACATTGGATTACAACACATGGTTTAAATTCGCAAACATGCTTGCGATGATACAATTTTGACTCTCAAGCCGTCGCAAATAAGTTCGAATATTGTTCTTTCATGTCGGCCTCTTGTTCCCACGTAGCTTCTTCGGCCGGATGATTCTTCCATCGAACAAGCACTAACGGAATCACTTTTATCCGCAACACCTGTTCCTTTTGATCCAAAATATCTGCCAATTCTTCGATCATGCTCATATCCTCATGCATCTCTAACGGTTGGCCGCTCAACACGTGATCAGGACCATTAAGATACTTCCTGAGCATAGATACGTGGAACACATTGTGTACCCGATCAAATAACAGTGGCAATCCAATGCGGTAAGCAACTTCCCCTACTCGACCCAGAACCTCGAATGGTCCAAGATAGCGGGGACTTAACTTCCCTCTTTTCCCAAATCTCATCACCCCTTCATAGTTGACACTTTCACGAACACATGTTCACCAACCTTAAAGTCTACACTCGTCCGCTTGATATCGGCGTAGCTTTTCTGTCTACTCTGAGCCGCTTTGAGTTTTGCCCTTATCATTCGAACATAGTTGGCATTATCTTCAAGAATCTTGGGTCCCAAAATAAATTTCTCACTGGTTTCTTTCCAATTGATGGGCGATCTACATCACTGTCCATAAAGAGCTTCATACGGTGCCATGCCAATGCTCGTCTGAAAACTGTTGTTATATGCAAACTCAATCAATGGTAGGTGCTGATCCCATGGTCCTTGCAATTCTAACATACACGCCCTAAGCATGTCCTCGATAATTTGATTGACCCGCTCTGTTTACCCATCAGTTTATGGATGGAATGCTGAACTGAAATCCAAACGCGTTCCCATTCCTTCTTGAAATTTCTTCCAAAACTTCGATGTATATAATGGGTCACAGTCAGAAACAATGCTACTCTAAATCCCATGCAAACGGACGATCTCTTTTATATATAGCTCTGCGAGTCTTCCCACCGTGTACATCGTATTGTAAGGCAAGAAGTGCACTGACTTGGTTAATCGATCGACCACTACCCAAATGACATTGTACCTCTTTATAGTACGCGGTAGCCCAACGATGAAGCCCATAGAGATCGATTCCCACTTCCATTCCGGTATAGGTAAAGGCTGTAATAACCATGCAGGGTGTCTATGATCGATCTTCACTTATTGGCACGTCAAACACTGTGATACATACTCTGTCACGTCTTGCTTCAAGCCTCTCCACCAGTAATTATTTTTCAAATCCTAATATATTTTCGTACTACCAAGGTGAATCGCATAGTTGGGCTTGTGAGATTCATCAAGAATAGTTTGCCGCAGATCGACATTGTCCGAAATACAGAGACGACCCTTGAACAATAAGGAACCATCTTCTTTTACTGAGAAGTCCGGTTTGATTCCTTCGATCACACCATGACGAATCTTGGTTTAAGCCGGGTCTTTCATCTGTAGCTCGTAGATATGCTCAAATATCACTGGTCTCACTGAAATATTTGCCAAAAAGGCTCCTGTGGCTTGCGACTCAATATTCACATCATACAGTGCTAGATCTTCAAATAACTTTCATCTGTGCATACCCAAAATCAAACTAGCCAACTGAGCTGAACCCTTTCGACTTAAGGCATCGGCTACTACATTAGCCTTGCCTGGGTGGTACTGTATGGAATAGTCATAGCCCTTGAGGAACTCCATCCATCTGCGCTGTCTCATATTTAGTTCCTTCTGTGTAAACAGATATCTGAGGCTCTTGTGATCGGTAAAAATCTCAAAAGTCTCACTGTACAAGAAATGTTGCCAAATCTTCAGTGCAAATATGATCGCTGCTAGTTCCAGATCATGTGTCAGATAATTCTTTTCATGCTCTTTCACCTGTCTTGACCAGTATGCTATCACCTTTCTATGTTGGTTGAGCACGCAACTCAAACCATTGTACGAAGCATCACTATATACCATGAACCCTCCACTGCCTGAAGGAATCGTTAGTACTGGAGCTGAAGTGAGTCTTTTCTTGAGTTCTTGAAAACTCTTCTCGCATGTCTCACTCCACTCGAATCTTGAATCTTTCTGTGTAAGTCTCGTAAGAGGTCCCGATAGTTTTAAAAACCCCTCTACAAAGCGTCAGTAATAACCTGCTAATCCAAGAAAACTATGGGCATCGGTCAAGGTCTTTGGTTGCTCCCAATTGACCACTGCTTCTATTTTTGCTGCATCTACAGTGACACCATGCTTTGAGACGACGTGTCCCAAAAAGCTAACCTCCTCTAACCAAAACTCACACTTGCTGAGCTTGGCATATAGTTGGTGTTCTGGCAAAGTTTGTAGGGCAATCCTCAAGTGTTCCGTCTTTGACTTGGAGTATATCAAGATATCGTCAATCAACACCACGACGGAGGAGTTCAGGTGTGGTTTAAACACCCGATTCATCAGGTCCATAAACGACCCCGGTGCATTCGTCAACCCAAACGACATCACCAAGAATTCATAGTGTCCATATCGTGTCCTGAAAGTAGTCTTCTGAATATCCTCTGGCTTGACTCTCAACTGATGGTATTCTATCTCAGATCGATCTTGGAAAAATACCTTGCTCCTTGCAGCTGGTCGAATAAGTCATCTATCCTAGGCAAAGGGTACCTATTCTTTATAGTGAGTTTGTTTAATTACCGATAGTCAATGCACAGACGCATTGACCCATCTTTCTTCTTTACAAATAAGATTGGTGCTCCCCATGGAGACACGCTCGGTCTAACAAACCCCTTATCCATGAGCTCTTATAACTGCTCCTTCAATTCCTTCAACTCAGTAGGAGCCATTCTGTATGGTGCTTTAGAAACAGGCTCCGTTCCTGGTGCTAAGTCGATGGCGAACTCCACTTCTCTCTTTGGAGGTAATCCGGGTAATTCATTTGAAAATACATCTTCAAACTCTCGCACCACAGCTATCTCGGACATAATATTCTTCTCTTCTTTATCCTCCTTCAAGAATACCAAGCATCCACTACACCCTTTTTTGATCAAGCGCTCGGTCTTGACTGCAGAGATAAGTGGCATACACGTTGATCTCTCTCCTCGAAATTGAAATGATCTCCTCGTGTTGGGTCTGAAGATGACGACCTTGTTCTTGCAGTCTACCATCGCATAATGGATCGACAACCAATCCATGCTAAGGATCACGTAAAATCCTTGCATGTCTAATAGAATTAGGTTTGCCGGTAGTTTAAAGACGTCTCCATCCATGATACTCACGATCACGGAGTTGCAAACCTTCTCAGTATCAACTGATTCCCAGTCGGAATAGTCACGGTTAACACAAAGTCTAACTCCTCTGGGTTAGCTTTCATCTTTTTCGTGAAGCGAGGGGTAATAAATAAGTGGGTAGACCTCGGGTCTATCAAAACTCGAGCTTCATATGTGACATTGCTTCCTTTCTTATAGATTTGTAACGCACCTAATCATACATACACATATACATAATGTATATCATTATACTAGAAATTATTACATGCAAGTTCTTTTCTATTTCCTACATGGATGCACCTTCTCTATCTAAAATTTTTCAAGAATTAAAATTCTTTATTTAAAAGAAAGTCTCACCTTGGATTACGTCGTTTGTATTATGAGGCTCTTGAGCTGTGACCGCATAGGCTCTCCCTAAGATGATTGGCTTCCTTGCTTGTATAGGTCGTGGCATAGGAGCTGAAGCCGTCTTCCCCTTGTTTGCCTAAGGGCAATCTTTGATCAATTGGCCCACCTTGCCACATTTGAAACATCCTCGAGTGCCCTGTCTACAGTCTGCTGTCTTGTGAGACTTGCCATACTTGGCACAAGTCTCCTGAGGTGTGGAAGAAGCTGCTCGCGAGAAATCCTGTGTAACGGTAGCTCCGGTAGTGATATTAGGGCTCTCGTATCGTATCGGTCTCCCCGACGCAAGCAATGGAAATCTCTGCTGGTTGGTCTGCTGTGTCGATCTCCCATAAACTCCTTGGAACGGTGGTCTTTGACTGTTTGCTATGAATCTCGGCTTTTTTTTACCGGCTCGTAGTTTCCCGTTCTACTCTGATCCACATTCCACCTTCCTTGTTGTTCCCTCTGACGGTATTTATTATTACTTTCTTCCTCTACTACCAGTGCCTTGCTCATGACATCTCCATAGGTCCTCATCTGGAATGGTGCTACTCCTCCCCTCACTCAACCCTTGCTAAAACCTCTTCGCTCTCATCATCTCGTGATGACGTAGTTAGGTGCTAAGCGAGCGAGTCGCATGAACTCCACTCCATACTCTCTAATAGTCATCTTCCCTTGAACAAGCTACAAAAATTGAATCTCCATTTGGTTCCTCACCACTTCTGGGAAGTACTATTTGTTGAACTCTTCAATAAATTCATCCCACGTCTAGGGAAAATATGGAGTCTCCTGAGCCCTAGTCCATGAAACAAACTTCCACCAAGGCCCAGCCTCTCCATCCAACATGTAGGCTGCCCAACGGACGCTCTCGTCCTCTGTGCACTTGAGCACACTAAACACTTTCTCCATCTCACTCAGCCAGTTCTCAGCTATCATGGGCTTTGCCTGCCCCAAAATGCTAGGAGGTCTCATCCTCCTAAACTCAGTAAATGCAGAAGACACTGATGGTGTCGGAACCACTGGAGGTGTCGGTGACTGATGCTGCTCGTGGGCAGTATGAGCTGCCAAGGATGTTGCCTACTGTGCCATGGCAGTCGCCATAGTTTCCATAGTGTGCATCATCCTCTGACGCTCCTCTTTATCTTCGTTTCTTTCTCTATCTCTCTTCTTAACTCTCTTTACCAACCAAAATCATGAAACCTAGGTTATTAAACCCTTATATTCTCTCTCAAGTTTGGGTGTTAGGCACATACACCAAAGATAGGTGTATGTGGCCTTAAACTCACACCATACACTACACTTAGGTCAAATTTATATCACATTAGTTCATCACTTCGTGAGTCCACTGTTTGACCATCACTTGGTCAAACCTACAACCAGTCAGGCATGGATCTCGAGGTCACTATTTAATGCTCAACTTGAAATCAAGGTCCCACACGGCTCCTTATGCTTGCTCTCACACGTACCACCTATGGTATATCATAACATATGAAACATATCACTAAAGATGTAATAGAGAAGGTCCTAGACCCTCCGTGAACCTCAAGGTCCAATTAAGAAGTCAAGTAAAATTGCCAAAATTGATTAATCGACTCCCAAAATTGATTAATCGAAACCCTAAATCAATTAATCGATTCCCAAAATTGATTAATCAAAATCTAAAATCGATTAATCGATCCCAAATCGATTAATCGAAATCTCCAAAATGGTTAAATCGATTCTCAAATCGAGTAGTCGAAAATCCAAAATCGATTAGTCGATCCCAAATCGATTAATCGAAATCCAAAATCGATTAATCGATTTCCCAAGTCGATTAGTCGATTTTCCCCAAGTCTTATTTTTCCAGCCACTGGAGGTACCCAGTCGATTAGTCGATTTCCAAATCGATTAATTGACCTTTAAAATCGATTAATCGACTTTCAGATCAATTAATCGAATTCGGGCATCCTTACTTTTTCAACTTCTAGACCAAAATCGATTAATTGATTTGGCCAGACTCAGCCCCTTTTCAGGCTGTTCTTCCAATCTTTTCTCTCTCATTTTCTTTCCCTTTTTCTATGCCTTTAATCTATCTTTATGACAACATCTGACTAATTTTAACCATCAAGACTTATGCATTTAAATCTAATAAGAACTCACCTCAAATCAATCTCTACAAAGATGGATTGGTTGGCTAAGTAGCTAGGGTTCCAGCTTTTGCTTCAACAGCTCCTCATGCGTTGAATCCGACATTCAATGCTCTACTTAGCCCTTCAATCCAGCCACATTAACTCTTTTTTCATTAACTCACCTTGGTTCTCTCTCTCTCTCTCTCTATCTCTCTTCTTAACTCTCTTTACCAACCAAAGCCATGAAACCTAGGTTATTAAACTCTTATATCCTCTCTCAAGTTTCGGTGTTAGGCACATACACCAAAGATAGGTGTATGTGATCTTAAACTCACACCATACACTACACTTAGGTCAAATTTATATCACATTAGTTCATCACTTCGTGAGTCTACTGTTTGACCATCACTTGGTCAAACCTATGACCAGTTGGGCACAGATCCTAAGGTCACTGTTTAACGCTCAACTTTTCAGGATATTACATGATTATTCTGGATATGTAGGGATTTGATGTAATCCTTGGCATGGACTGACTATCTACTCATCACGAAAATGTCAATTGCCTTTGAAAGACAGTTACTTTTCACCCCAAGTGGGGTAAATCATTTAGATTTTATGGCACTAAGCTAAAAATTGCACCTTTTATATCCGCTATTTGAGCTGAACGGTTAATGAAAAATAGATGCTACGGTTATCTCGCATTCGTACAAAATCAATGGGAAGATAAGGTCACCATTACCAATATTCCCATCGCATGCAAGTTTCCCGATGTGTTTCCTGAGAAATTTCGAGGTTTACCACCAAACAGGGAAGTTGAGTTTGCAACTGATCTTGCTCCAGGCATAGAACCGGTATCAAAAGCTCCATATTTAATGGCATCGGCTGAGCTGAAAGAACTCAAAGAGTAGTTACAAGAACTCTTAGACAAGGGTTTTATTAGACCGAGTGTTTCTCTATAGGGAGCACCCGTTCTGTTCGTCAAGAAGAAAGACGGTTTAATGAGATTGTGCATCGATTATCGTCAGTTGAATAAGTTGACGATCAAGAACCGTTATCCATGTCTCCGAATAAATGACCTTCTTTATCAGCTCCAAGGCGCTAAGTTCTTCTCGAAAATAGATATGAGATTAGGATACCTTCAGCTGAAAGTCAAGGCAGAAGATATTCCGAAGACTGCCTTTCACACGAGATATGGCCACTACAAATTCTTAGAGATGCCATTCGATTTAACAAATGCACCAACATCATTCATGGATCTGATGAACAGAGTGTTCAAACCACATCCTGACTAATGTGTGATTGTCTTTGTGGATGACATCCTTATCTATTCGAAGTCGAGAGAGGATAAAGAACAACACCTACGTGTCGCCCTTCAGACACTTCGTGATCATCGGTTATATGCGAAGCTAAGAAAGTATGAATTTTGGCTGGAACAAGTTAGTTTCTTGGGACATGTTATATCCGAAGAAGGCATACAAGTCGACCCAACTAAAATTGAAGCCATTATAAAATGAGAACAACCGAAGACGGTAACCAAAGTTCGAAGCTTTTTTGGTCTAACCGAGTATTACAGAAGATTTGTTGAAGGTTTCTCCACAAGTGCAGGACCGCTAACTCAGCTAACAAGAAAGACCACAAAGTTTCAATGGAGTGATGCGTGTGAATAGAGCTTCCAAGAGCTCAAGGACAAGCTAACTTCTACGCCAATCCTGACTATACCGTCAGGCAGTAGCAGCTTCATAGTATTTAGCGATGCATTACATAGCGGTTTGGGTTGTATACTAAATCCGCACGATAAGGTCATCGCTTACGGTTCTCAATAACTTAAAGACCATGAGAAGAACTACCTGACACATGACTTTGAACTTGTAGCAATCATATTTGCCTTAAAAATTTGGAGGCACTATCTCTACAGAGAGACGTTCGAAATCCTCACCGATTATAAGAGTTTGAAGTATCTCTTCACTCAGAAGGATTTGAATATGACGCAAAGAAGGTGGATAGAATTTCTCAAGAATTATGATTGTACCATTCAGTACCACCCAAGGAAAGCTAATGTAGTAGCTGACGCTCTGAGCCGAAAGTCATCTGCTCAATTATCAAATCTCATTATAAAAATTCATAGATGGCGAGTGTTTGAAGATATATCACTATATGACAAGAAGTTTGAGATTAAGGAATCTGGAGCATTATTGGCTAACATCACTATCAAGCTAACAATATTCGATAATATCCGAGAACTCCAGATGACTGATGAAGAACTTATGGCAATCAGACAGGGTGTAATTAATGGGGATAAACCAGATTTCTCTATCAGAGAGGACAGTTCCTTACTATTCAGAAATCGATTATGTGTACCTTCAGATATTGACCTTAGACGCCTTATTCTCGAAGAAGCACACAAGTCAATGTACGCCGTCCATCCTGACTGTACAAAGATGTATCAGGATCTAAAGAAGAGCTTCTGGTAGAGAGACTTGAAGAAAGATATAACAGAATACGTATCGACATGCCTGGTGTGCCAGTAGGTGAAGGTTGATCATCGAAATCCCTCGAGTTTGTTACAACCCTTATCGATACCAGAATGGAAATGAGAGGCTATATCTATAGATTTTATACTTAGATTACCTAGAACCATGAAAGGCACAATACGATATGGGTGATAGTTGATCTTTTGACCAAATCTGCCCATTTTCTACCATACAACACGAGGTATATAGCCAGTCAGCTAGCAAAGTTATATCTCAAGAAAATTGTCATACTACATGGTATCCCTGCCAGCATCGTCTCAGATAGAGATCCGATGTACACATCGAAGTTCTGACAATGATTTCAAGAAGGAATGGGCACAAGATTAGATTTCAGTTTCGCATATTACCTCCAGACAGATGGTCAGACCGAAAGGGTGAATCAGATCATAGAAGATATGCTTCAAGCTTGTATGTTAGACTTTCAAGGGTCATGGGACAAGCACTTACCTTTGATAGAGTTTTCCTACAATAATAGTTACCAGGCTAGCATTGGAATGACTCCGTTTGAAGCACTCTCTGATCGGAGATGTAAGTCTCCGCTCAATTAGGAAGAGATCTGAGAGAAATTCATATTAGGCCCAGAGATTATTGAGAGCACAATTGAAGCGATTCGGTTGATTCGAAAAAGATTAAGAGTCGTTCAAAGCCGACAGAAGAGCTATGCTGACCTCAAGCGAACGAGTACCGAATTTCTAGTGGGGGACAACGTGTTTGTAAAAATCTCGCCCACCAAGGGAGTGATGCGATTCAAAAGATGTGGCAAACTGATCCCACGCTACGTCGGACCCTTTGAGATATTGGAAAGAGTCGGTGAAGTTGTATATCGTATTGCTTTACCACCTCAGCTGTTGAGTATTCACAGCGTGTTCCACGTTTCTATGCTGAGGAAATACATCAAAGACCCAGCTCACATTTTGGACTACCAACCTGTTGAGCTTAAGGAGGATATGACAGTAGCCGAAGAACCAGTTCAGATCCTCAACCATAAGGAGCAAATCTTACGTACCAAGCGGATCCCGCTTGTACTGGTCAAGTGGCGAAATCACTCAACTGCTGAAGCCACTTGGGAACGGAAAGCTGAAATTCACAATCAATACCCGCACCTCTTCGGATAAGGTACGTAAATTTTTGAGGACGAAATTTTTTTTAAGTGGGAGAGAATGTAACGATCCTGATTTCGCTAATATTGACTTATTAACTGTTGATGATAATACAATTATTTTGATCGATTTGACTTTGGTCAAACTTGTGACGTTTGTCACGTGGTCTCTGGCCCACTTATTTAATTGGGCGAGTGCACCCAAACATGGCCATAACCAAAATTTAAAATAATAATAATAATAATAAATAAATAAATAATAATAATTAAATAAACAAGAAACAATATGTTTGTGTTGTGTTAGATATGAGTGTCAGGATGGGTTGGTATTGGCACCCATCCTGACTACACTGATCCCTACTAATACCCAACACCTAATAGTACGGTGTTAGATGGGGGTGGAGCACCAAACTGTATATGGTGCTCCACACCCGATTACATCCACACCATAATAAAAAAAAAAAAAAAAAAAAAAAAAAAAGGATTTGAATTGGATTCGAGTACCAAAGATGGCACCCGAATCCCAAGTTATGCTGCCTACTCTTTATTAGTGTATTGCCTTGTTGTTTATTAGTGTTATTTATTATTATTATTATTATTATAATATTACTTTTTATTTTATTTTATTAATGATGATTTCCCAAATTAAAAGACCCACTTTAACTCTCTCTAGAATACTATTAAAAGACCCACGCCCACTCAAACTCCCTCTGTCCTTTAATAAAAAATAATAGAGCCCTTAAGACTCTTTTATTTTAGACGTTGACTTTCCTTCCCACTAAGCTATCGTTTGTTATATGACCGGGACACACACTCTCTCTCCTTTTGTTTTTATTATTAAATAACATAATTTAAAACTCTTACTATTTATTTGCTTCTTGACTTTCCAATTCATGTCTCACCTCTTTCTCCTAATACGACTAAATCAAAACGTCTCTCTATTAACCAGTAGCTAGCAGCCTAAGTTCCTCTTTAACTCTTTCTTCCTCAAACGTCTCTCTTTATTCCTCTTACCCGAGCAGCCATCTCTCGCTTCCGCATTCTCTATCTCTTTCGTCTTCTTTCTACATAGCAGGCTATAGAGCAGCTAATTCTCTGTTTCGTCTCTCTAATTCTTTTACAATACGAGTAGCCCAAGCAGTCATCTCTCTCTCAGTTCTCGCGTTCAACTGAGCACCATATCAACCCACTACCGAAGCCACACCACCAGACATTATCACCAACAATTTTCTTTGCGAAATTAGGACCAGTGGTAGGGAAATTTCAATGAACGAATTACGTTTTAGATTTTAAATCGTAGACTTTAATGATGTATTCGAACTAGATCTATGATCATCAGAATTGAATTTTAATTGTTTGAACCTTATTGCATCTGAATATTAGAATTATTGAATATCGGCTTGTATTGAATTATTGAATTTTTGAATATTAAACCTTTTGAATTGCAACGAAATATTTGGAATCCTTTTTTGAATTAGTGAACTGTTAATCATTGAACCTTTGAACATCGAACCCTTTAATTTGAATATGGATTAGAATGAGAATTATTTTATGAACCATTATACTTATGTATTAGAATTTTGCATGTGATTTAAAGAGATTTATTTGAATCGAATCTTGTGCTTCGATACTTTTGAATCGTTTCGACGGCCCATTGAACCGCACAAGTATCCCTCACAACGCAAGGGCTTGAGCACTTAAGTAATATTTGCGCTAGTGATATTTAAATTATATTCTTTTTAGTCATCATAAATTAAGAAGACTGCATCTAGAATTTGAATATAAAACGATTTAATGAATACTCATATGAAACCTAAGAAACAATGCTATTGAATCTCATATGGAACTAGAACTTAGAATATGTGATTTTGAACCCATGAAATTTTCTGAATTCTATTTTTGTTATTTAATTGCATTTGAATTTATCATCGAACTATGCATTGATTGGATAAGATGTAATTTGGCCCTGAACTTTTTCTACTGAGCTTAGATGGTTAGCTTACCTCGACACTATGTGTTATAGGTACAGAAGTGGTTTCAAATCCCGAATTAGAAGATCCCAACTTTGTACCGGAAAACGAAGCAGATCTTCGACCTGAGGAGTTTTATCCTTAGATTCTTTTGGAGACTTAGACTTGGTATGCATTAGATAAACTTTTTGAGATAATTAAAATTATTTTGGATGTTATATGCTATTAATTGTGTGACGAACAGCCGTCACTGGTGGTTTTACTTTTAATTTTTACACTTTCGTTATGGACTTTAATGCAAATTGATTTAGTTAGGGATATTTCTGCATTCAATTTATTTTTGATAGCTTGCTCTCTAATCGATACCAAATAATTTCTGTAATTAGATTATGAATTATGATCTAGTGATCCGGAATTTCCATGTGTTTCGGGTTGGAAATTTCGGGCCGTTACAAGCATGGATCAAAATGCCGGAAAACCGGTACATATCGTCCGGTCTAAAAATCGGTACGTACCGGACGATACGTACCAGAACAGTAGTGTACCAGACGATACATTGAATGTATCGTCCAGTATCTGTAATACAAATGAACGACACGGTACCTTTAATGTACCGTATCGTTCACGTCCGATACCGATACGTATTAGTATCGGACAATATTTTGATCCATGGTTACAAGTTACTTTTGGGGATGTGTGCCTTGTGGAATCACACTTGGCCGTCTGACAAGTGGCCATGATTTCAAGCTCTATTTTCTAGAAGATAGGGATAAAAAATGATCATCATTTGATTCAATGCAGGTAATGGCTTTAAGGGTGGAAACTTATGCAGTTGGCATAGTCTATGCAACCGTTGGATCTAACCACCGAAAGATGTAGGTTTGTTTTTAGGTGCCTCTGTATTTTGCCCATGCATTCTTTGAAAGTGCCATCGTCCTAGACCCCACCTTGAAAATCATTGATTTCTTCTAATTAGATGATAGAGATCCTGTTTTAGCCCCGAGCTTCCACACAATAGATCTTGAGATCATGACGCACTGATTTGACGGTCAGTTTTTATTCCAAGTGTCACATATCCCCAAAAAATGGCCTTAAAATCACATTTGAGTGTGATTTGTGCCATATGATTCAAGGGCCATATTTTGGGGATCTGTGACACATGGAATAAAAAACTTACCGTCTGATAGGTGCATCATGATCTCAAGATCTATTATGTTGAAGTTCAAGGTGAAATACGATCTCCATCATCTGATTAGAAGGAATCAATGGTTTAGAAGGGGTCGGGGACATGGGTGCAAACAAAAGTAGCCTTTTTTTTTCCCGCAACATGGGCTAAAAATGTTTTCAACAGATTTTTAGCAGAAAATATTTTTCGAGTTTTTTTTTTTTCTTCTGGGATAAGTGGGACCCATTGAATTCCCAAACAACTGAAAATTCACTTTCCGTAAAGAATCTCATATTTCGACTTTCAAAACTCGGGTTGCCCAACCAGCCTCTCCTATGTATTTTTTTATCTAAGATGGTACAAATTTTGAGGAAGGAAAGGGAAGGGTATAAATAAAAATTGTAAAAAGTAAAAGAGAAAAATAGACAGGGAGAAAGGGATTCTCGAGAAGTTACAAGTGGCTGGGAATCATTTAAGGCTTGTTCGGGTGTTTCCCGGCGTTTCTCAGATTCCTAACTTTTTTCCAGAAAAGCTCAGAATTTAATCAGTGGTTGTGCTACGACAATAGAAATATTATTTAATCATCGATTAATGTGTCATACTTGGATTTGTTTGAAATTTTATGGTTTTCAATTCCTTCCAGAAAAGCTGAGAATTGGGAATGTAAACAAAATCAACGAATTCAATAATTTGATGCCTTTTAGCACAAGCATTTCCAACATAAAAAATCATTGTCTGCCTTGAATTAGATGATGGAGATCGTTTTTCATCCCCATCTTCCACACAACAGTTCTTGAGATCATGGTGCACCAATCAGACGGTCACACCATGAGAAAAGGTTCTCAAGTGTCACTTTGGGGGATTTGTGCCATGTGGAACCAAGATGCCATGATCTCCAGATCTCTTGTATGGAAGATTGGGATGAAAAAAGATCTCTATCGTCTAATTCTAGGCAGTCAATGATTTTTTTTTTTTATGGTGGAATTGCGTGTGTTCTTGACAAGAAAATCAGGTGCAAATAAAGCATCCATTTCTAAAATGCATGACATTATTTGGATTTTCAAAAATTATAAAGCTTTTATTTCTCTACATATCTTAGTAAACCACTATAGTGGTTGAATTAGTGGTTTGTGACTCAGGTGTCAAAGCAGGTATCGGGTATCGGTCTGTAGAGGATTGATACGTATCGGCCAATATGTATCAGCCGATATCGATACGTATCTGATATTTTTATAAAATAAAAAATAAGTTCGTTGCCGATTGCCCCATCTAGAATGGACAAATGATATGACATGAGAGCTAGAAAAGGCACGCGACCAAAGCCCAAATTCCTACTAATAGGTAGCTCTGTTCACGCCCACCTATTTACTAAAAGCGCTCACATTCCAGACCCTTTGAAAATTGATTGGGTTGGATTAGATGATGGGGGTCGCTTTTCAGCTAGACCATGCACACAATAAATCTTGAGATGATGTTGCACCTATCAGACAGTAAGTTATTGATTCCACGTATCACAAATTCTGAAAAATGGCCTTAAAATTATGTTTGAGCGTGACGTGTGCCATATGTTTCAAGGGCCAAATTAATTTTGGGGATATGTGACACATGCAATCAAACACTAATTGTTTGATAGGTGTGCCATGATCTCAAGATCTATTGTGTGGAAGATCTCGGTGAAATACGGCCTCCATCATTTGATCTGGCGCAATCAACGGTGTTCAAGGGGTCTAAGACGTGGGCACTTTCAGTAATTGTGCTTACGTAGGTGCTGCATAATTTAACAGCTAATGTTGAAATTAAAACGAAATGAAATTTAACTTCTAACTAATTATCATGAGATAACTTACTCGTTTTCCGCAACAGGACTGTTCCAGAGGGCATTCATATACCTCTGCTCATCTGACAATTCAACCGTAACAATGGCCGGCGTCTCCTCAATGGTCGTCTCCGTTCCTGATTTTATCTTCTGCTGACCCTTTTGTGTGGTCCTAGGTTTCACAATATATTTTTTGGTGGTCCTAGGCCTCAAGCGAGTGTTCATCGGTTGCTCGGGTTGGGAAGACGCTTGCAAGTGTTGGAAAGAGGAAGGATTCTTTTCGGCAGCTGCTACCTCCTCAGCTGCTGCCACCACTTCAGCTCCTGCCACCTCCTCATGCATAGGAGGAGGTGGCCCCTTTTCTGTTGGTCCCTTAGTGGCGGGTCCCTGATCAGCTGATCCCTTGGTGGCCGGACCCTTATCAGCTGATCCCTCATGCATGGGAGGAGGTGGGATATCAAAGGCCGCATGAGGCATCTTCAATATCACCTCGGAAATAGCACCATCCTGAATATCGAAACAAACTTTATTAGAAAGTTATAATTATATTCACTTATACAAACTACATTACAACACATAGCTTAGGTATAACCTCTAAAATCGTTTGAAGGAGTTCCTTCAGAGTCGCTTAGTCCTTTCTAATCAATTTGTTGGAGTGACTCATCGTCTGCGACTCTACATCCCTTGAAGTGAGCTGATCATCCAAGGCGTTGCATTGTGTCTGGAGGAGCACATTCTCATGCTCCAAATGGTTAACTTTCTCCAATAAATGGCTCACTGTTTGAGTGAATTTCAAGTTCTCCAGTGCCATCTCGTCAATCCTCCTCAACAACACTTCAACAGAGGAGGATGATGCAGCACTACCACTCGCATTATTCGTGGCCTCTCTTATTCTCGGCCTCCCTAATTGGACGGGGCCTTCATCTGAGGACGAGTCTTCGACTAACGTCGATTAGCCCTCAAATTCTTCCCCGTCGATATCTTCGACCGGAAGGTAATTTCTTTTCTTCTTCGACCTCAAATCCACTTCCACAGCTTTCTTGACATGTTCAACAATCTCTTTCCTCTTTCCCCTAACACCCTTTCCATATCGCAAATATTCTCTTATGACGGGAATCTCCGACTTGAAGGAAACCGGTTCAAAGGGAGTGCAAACCTTATACAAAAGAAGAAATTTGGAAACAACCAAACAATCAAAATACTAAAATGAATATATAGAATAGAAAATGGAATATAGAATATCAACGCAAGATATCGAATCTTTAATCAGTCAGTGTCGAATTTACAGACAATTGACATCACTTGATTAAACAGTCAATATCGACTTCTTACCTAATTGAATTTCTAAGGACTGTAAAGAGTACTTCAAATTTCTAAGGACTATAGAGTAAAAATGCGACTTCTTATAAGATCGTTATCAACTTCTAACGCGATCGTTATCGACTTCATACACAATCGGTATTGCCTTCTAAAATAGTCATTATCGACTGCTTAAATAGTCGTTATCGATTGCTAAAGTAGTCGATATCGACTATTTAAGCAGTCAATACTGATTGTGTATGAAGCCGATACTCGCAATTGTACTCTTTACAGTCCTTGGAAATTAAAAATATAGACATCATACCTTGCTGTCTAGCATCTTCCCAATAGTGAAGTCTTTCGTCCTCGTTTGCGCCTTATCCTCCCATTTCAACAATCACAGGAAAGAGTTCTTCAGGCCCGTTCTGTCAGGTGAGATTTCTGGCAGCATCTCATAGGCCCACCACTGGAGTACACAAATGCAGTTATAAATATTATACGGCTTAAGGGCATTATCCTTATCGACAGTCTTTCTATTCGCCACGCCCTTCTCTATATACTCCAGCAAGTCACCGAAGACGTGGAGAACCCAAGGAGTTTGATTTAATTTCTTGAAGTTATCGATGAGGTCAACGTGCTCTTTCGAAAGTTGATGGTGGGACTCGGGAAAAAGAAATGTACACAACACAAATAGAAGAGCCAACTTAAGGAAGTCCTCGTCACTTTCCACTAGCCTCAGTTCATTTTCAATATGAGACCAAAGAATTTTTCCGGTTGACAGCCCATGAAAATATTTGTATCGAAACGTTTCCTTTTGCGGAAGTTTGACTAAAGGGGTAGACTGTTGGGGTTCTGTCACGGCAAGGCCCAGTATTAGGGCAATGTTCATCTTCCGAAGATAGACGTTTGTCTTCCTGATTCAGAAGTGGTTCTTTTTAACCTAAAAACTCAACATTCTATTAACTACATCTCCAACAAAATCCACACCCTTTGGCATCTGAAATATGCCACCGAAAATTTTCTTAGCAACTCCTTCCACTCCGGGCTAGAGTCATCGTAGAGCTTCGAAATGTCAGTAGGGAAACATTTGCCAACAACACGCTATATGACCATCTTGAAGGCTTGTTTTAAATGAATTGTAATAAAATTGAAAGGAGTGACTACTAGAGTAAAATAGATTGTTTAAATGAACTGTACGTTATAATCACTGTCTTAACGATCGATAGCGACTGTATTAATAATCGATATGGATTGTCTTAACGGTTGATATCGATTGTCTTAACGAATGGTATCGATTGTATTAACGATCGATATCGACTGTATTAACGATCGATAATGAGTGTCTTTACAAATGAAATTGAGTGTCTTAACAATCGATTCGAGTGTCTGTACAGTCGATATCGATCGTTAATACAGTCGATATCGATCGCTATTATAGGAAAATAAAAAAAATTATATCAAAATATAGACCGTCGAAAGAAGAAGAAAAAATTCTACAGCATTGAAAGATGATTTGATTTATAAATTACAGATTCGGTAGCTTGAAGATTGAAGAATCGAGCGTCACCGACTTCGAAGCGACTCTGCCTTCCACCGACTTTGAACGAAAAAGTAAAAGGTAAAAAATGTAAACAGGAATGATTTGAAAAGTCAAATGGCTATTTATTACTTTTGGGGGTAATTTCATCATTTTGTAAAGGCAGGCGACGGTTTGGAGCGCAGCTGGTTGGTTTGGGTAAAGGTGAAAACATAGGGTCTCTGACGTAAAAGGTGTATCTGACAGGGTCGATTAGGTAAATTTCCCTTAAAAAAATAAAAATAAATAAAAGAAGAGAAAATCAAGAGAGAGAAAAATGAAAACAAATATAAAGAAGACAAAAAAGGGCTTAGAGAAAAATAAAATAAAATAAAATGAATAAATCTTGAAAAGGTTAATGTAGAATTGGTCTCCACTTTGTTAAAATGGTCAAAGGTGGCAGCGTGCCTTTTCCGTGTAGGACAAAAATTAAGGGTTGCTATAGGAAAAAAAAAGAGACAAAAAGAAAAAATAAAAGAAGAGAAAATAAAGGGAGAAAAATGAAAACAAATAAAAAAAAGACAAAAAAGGGCTTAGAAAAAAATTAAATAAAATAAAATGAATAAATCTTGAAAAGATTAATGGAGAATTTGTTTCCACTCTGTTAAAATGGTCAAAGTGGCAGTGTGCCTTTTCCATGTAGGAAAAAAATTAAGGGTTGTTATAGAAAAAAAAAAACGAAGGACAAAATGAAAAAATAAAAGAAGAGAAAATAAAGAGAGAGAAAAATGAAAACAAATAAGAAAAAGACTAAAAAGGGCTTAGAAAAAAATAAAATTAATAAATCTTGAAAATGTTAATGGAGAGTTGCTCTCCACTCTGTTAAAATGGTCAAAGGTGCCTTTTCCATGTAGGGCAAAAATTAAGGGTTGCTGTAGAAAAAAAAAACACAAAGAAAATGATCAGGGGACTGGACAAAACTTTCGCATTTTGGCATTGGGGTCTTTTCCACAATCACTAATGTAAAATACTCTTATATATATATATATATATATATATATATATATATATATATATATATATATATATATATATGTATGTGTGTGTGTGTGTGTGTGTTCAAGGACATCAGTTGGAATGCATGGTGGAATATTAATGCATTCCAACAAGGTGGGGTTCATGTGAGAACTATCAAAGGTATCTGGGTGTAATCCATATATATATATATATATATATATATATATGGGGCTAAGGATATCGGTTGGAATGCATGGTGGAATATCAATGCATCCCAACAAGGTGGGGTTCATGTGAGAACTATCAAAGGTATCGGGTGAGACGAAAACTTGTTCATTCATGGCTAAATATCACTCAAAAAATTTAAGTATAATCCAATGCATATCCAAAGTTCACAATGTAGTCAAAGAAGACCACAATTTTGAACACTCAAAAACCTTAAAAAACTTTAACCACATGATCCGAAAATAGGTGTTGAAGACGTTTTCAAGGGACCCCTTCATCTACCTGACTCACAGTTGTGTCCTTGTTGTACTATACTACTTTCATTTCTTCAATAGTTTTTAGGAAATTGTAGTGTCTCGATGGGGTCTGAGTCTGTTGGGTTTGATAGAGTTTATGTGGGGTTGGTATGATTACTTCTACTTTTGTGATTTACTGATTTTTGAATTGAATGCATACTGTCTGAATATTTTTGATGAGTACGCTGCACTGCATGAATTGCTCCTTGTTTAGTACTACGCCCTCGCGCATTCCAAATTGGGATTTGGGAAGCTCTCGCATAATTCACGTAGAGTATTTATTACGCCATCGCGAGCTTCAACAAATGCTGCAGAGCCTCTCGCGCACTGCAAGCTGCAATATCCATCATCGCGAGATTCCATTCCTATCTCGCGATCCACTTGACCAGCTGCGCGAGTTACATGCATTTGTCATTTCCCACACTGATTGCTGTAACTTTTCACTTCCCAACTCACTCTCAATTAATTGCAGCAACTTGGATGTTATTACACCGATTCATCTTCCACCATCCTCGTCTTTAAATACACAGGGAGTCCCTGTCATATTCATCTCATCCTTTCTCCTCTCACCCTAGCAGTCCTTCCCTAGTCCTAACAATGGCAGATGACAAGCTTAATGCTCTGCCTAACAAGTTTTATCCGATGTGGTTGGAACCGCCCCCACCTAAAGAGCCGGACCCCCTACAATCCCTCTGGGATGAATACGAGGAGGTTTAGCAGATCCTGGCTGAGGAGGAGAAGGACAAGCACCAACCAAAGAAGAAAAAGCAAAAGATAGAACCATCCCCATCCCCTACCCCCTCCACTCAACCCCTTCCACCACCTTCTCAGCCCCCACATCCTTGATCCCTCTCTCCTATCTTCTTAGGAGTTTCTTTTTATAATCTTTTAGTCTTAATGAAATTTTCTTTTCCTGTTATTCTGTAAAGTTTTCTATTTTTGGTTGTTTTCATTCTTGTTGTTTTCTTTTCCCTAACCATAAATCTGCTGCACACCCACATTTGAACCAGTGGGGACACTGCTCCTCATAGGTTTGGGGGTGTGGCAGGTAGATCTTGCCAATGGAAGAGTTAACCTAAGTGCAGCAGAATCTTGTGAGTAATATGGAAATGGAACCATATTCATCTAAGAATCATGAAAAATAAGAAATTTAAAATTTTGCCAGAACTTTAGGCATTACAAACTTTTAAATTTTCACATTTCCATGATGAGATCACCAAGGAAACTCACTTGTATCAGCACTTAGTGAATCATTAGAGAGAGAAAAAGGTAAGGACATACTTAAGAATTCAAAGGAAGACCATAACCAGTGAGACTTAGGCCTATATAAATTTTTTTCTTTGAGGAGTGACTAAGGCAAAATTCTTCTAGCTCTAAGGACTGGCTGAGTCACTATGCTCACTAGAAGTTAGGCAACTCCAAGTTGAAACAACTGACAGCACTCATGAGACTTAGGAAAGGATCAAGGCCTTTTTTTGGACAGTTTGAGCCTAAATAGATCAACCTTAAGCAACTGCCCTTGTCCATACCCCATTTGAGCTTTAAATCCTAAATTTCTTCAAAATGCACTTGAGTACTTGTACCTGAATCTATGAACCTGATTCAGCCTACCCTCACTCTGAGAATTCAGAAGGTAAAGGAGAAAGAGTTGAAGATGGACTAGCTATGGTCAACATTAGGTGAATGGATAAAAAGTATCTCGAAATTCTGGCAGTATGGTAACTGAGAAAATGGTGGCATTTCAGAAAAGCAAAAATAAAAGAAACAAAAACAATAATGAAGAGGAGTAAGAGAGGAGTCAAGAGGAAACTTTCATTGGAAAAATCAAAATCAAGAAGAGAAATTGATCACTTCAAATCTAAAAACCTCAAAGAAGATGAAAGGAGCTGAATTAAAGAAGGTGAAGTCATGAATCACCTCCTTCACCTACAGATTTCTCAATTTTGAACCCCTTTTCAACCTTCCATTCTTTTTAACCCGACTCCATAAGCCACATTACAGCCCAGTTAAAACCCTTGTGATCCAAAGTTGAGTGAGCTGTCATGTAGAGATAAAGAGTTATCCAATCTATGGTGAGGATCTGTCAATGATGCCAGAACTTCAGAACTATGCCTATGCTCATGCTTACAGACTCATTTGGGGGATGTAACTGCTCTTGAGCTTGAGAGAAAATGAAACCCTCAACAGTTCTTTATGAGAGTATGCCCTGAAGAGTTTTGGGTCTGATCTTGAATGCATTAGGTGTGACCTATAACCTAATTTTTGATCCAGTGATGAGCTCAGTGCTGACACACATGTGAATTGTTCTTTAGTGTAAACTGATTGGAAATGCTATGCTTTCATGAGAAGCTTATACTGTTTAAATGTCTGTGCAACCAGCGTGTTTGAATTTCTTATATTCTTACTAATTCAAGGGTGAACTAACTCTGTTTCTTGACTGCTCACTTGATAATAATGCACTTTTGTTAACTGTCTCATTGAGAAGTTTGTGGGTGTCTTCACTAAAAACCCTCAGGAGACTTCACTCCTCCACTAGGGATCACCTAGGGGTTTAAAAGCCTTGGTACATATGCTAAATGTATCCGTGCTCCCTACGAAAGTGACATTTAATTTTGTAGTTATTTTAGTGTAGCTTTGCTAAGGGACTAGCAAAGATTAGGTTTAGGGGTGTGTAAAGACCTAAAAAGTATCACTTTTCACCCCTTAACTTAACCTGTGATTAGACCCTTAGCCCTTTAATAAATGTTTATCAAGCTATTTTTGTAGGTAATAAACAGCAGTGCAATAAGGCCATAAATCCTGCTAAGGAGCCTGTTTTGACCCCAGAAGTCCCTCAGAAGAAGGAGAATTGAATCTAGACCTGAGAAGAGCCTCGCGCAGCTTCCCAAAGCTCCAAAGGATTCAGAAAAATATGCATCGCGCAGTCCTCACGAATTCCCAAGACTTCACAACAACTTCTCGCGCAGTTGAGTGACAGAAGAGATTCAGAAGCCTTGAGTCGCGCAGCTCTCGTAAAGTTCAGAAGTTAAAGGTCGCGCAGTCTCGCGCAGTTTAAGAGAGCTTCAGGAAAGTTGTTGCGCAGTAGCCGCGAGATGCAAATGTCAAGAGAACCTGTCGCGCAGTTCAGAAAGGCCTCAAAGCTATCGTGAGGATCCTCGCGAAGTTCCATTAAGAAGTGAACTTCTCGCACAGTTCTCGCACTGTTCAGGAAGAAAGCTGCCTCGCGAAGCCAGAGTTAGCCTCGCAAGGATCTATTGTAAAATGGAATGCTCGCGCAGTTCCCGCGCTATTCACAAGTAGCAATCCAACTGTGCGAAGCCCAATCCAGCGAGAGCTTAACTATCTACCTCACAACTGCTCAAAGCATCAAGAAGCTGCAACCCCGCAACATCTGAAGTTTTAATGATAACTCATCCTCGTGAAGAATAGAGCTATCACGCGAAGAGTCTGGGAAACGATGGCTACCTAGCGAAGCTCTAAACTTTAACCTTCTATAGCTTCAGCAGAGGACTTTTTGGGAATTTCCAAGGATTAGGGCACACACTCCCACGCTTGAATCTCCGTGCATGCGCCCCGAGGCATCCAAGGATCATTAATAGGCCACGTGGCATCACTAAAATTAGGGTTTCCTAACCCTAATGCGCCGCCACACCCACTGCTATATAAACCTAAGCCTGGTTTAGGTTGAAGGGAGCTTTTAGACTTAGAGACCCCCAGAATAGTCCAGACTTTATCACTGAGAAGTGATCTGAGATTATTTTCGTTTCTGTTCTTCTGTAGTTGTAAGTAGTTTTTCTTTTTTTTTTTTTCTTTCTCTCCATGGCTCAGCACTTGCTGGCCATGCCTATGTATGTTTATTGAGATTAGATTAATGGAGTTTGTGATTGGGTGTTGTACTTTTATGGGATTCGTGTGTTTGTGAGTTGCTCTATGCAAGGCTGCTGCCTTGTGATCCGCCATTGCTTTGGCTGTGATTCAACGCAATGGAGGACTGATTCTAAGGATCCATTCAGATCCAAGTGACTTGTGTGTCTGGGCTATCATAGTCTGATACAGCCTTAGCCCCACCACAGGACCCACTAGATCTGAAATCCCCATGGGAGCCTGTGCTGGTAGCCTTGTGACCATGGTAGTGGCAGCAATATTTTTGTTTTATTTTGGGCTCCGTGAGGAGGATAGCCTCTGGGATAGTCTGTGACCATTCAAGTGGACAGGTTATAGCCTTAGGGTGAATCCAATCCACTGATCCAAAATGGATCCTTCTTCTCTGAGCCTGAGCTTGTAGCCTGGTAGGAGATTGTATAGAGGCAGACTCCCCTATATTAGTATAGACCCGCCATCAAATGGCAGATCTGATCTGGGTATGGAGATTATAGGCTTGTGACTGGACCATTGTAGTCCCACTCAAGCAATGGACATCTAGATCTAAGGTGGTACTCAATCTCTTACTGGTTCTATGTGTCTGGGCTATCATGGTCCTATACAGCCTTAGCCCCACACATAGAGCTTTAGAGGTTGAGGTTCCCTATGGATTCCTGAGCTTGTAGCCTGGATGAAGTAGTGCCTACAATGATTAACTTGTTTTGACCCATCTCTGGATTGTGGTTCCCCTATGGGATAGTCTAGGACCATTTAAGTGGACAGGTTATAACCTTAAGGGATTGGATCATGGTATAGGGATGAGTTGGATTCTTTCTCCTCTTTGGTGATAATGTAGCCATTGGACAGGATTTCTATAACAGTAGACCTGGATCTGAGTCATAAATTCCAGCAGATCTGAACTCAATAGCATACTTCTCACCCTTTCATATTTATTTTCCCACACTCCATCCATCTTCTCAACCCTTTCTGTAGTTAATTCATTAGGCTACCTTAGGATACTTAGAATAAGTGACCCTAAACTCCCTTCCTTTTAGGACTGCCAGATCTGTAGTCAGATCTGGAGGGACTACTAGATATGGCTCCCTTGGAGCTGTAGATCAACTTTTCCCTGTGGGACAAACTCTTACTTATCAAAACTTGCTACAAATGGACCCTGTATCTTGCAGGTCTAGGATTTCTCAGTTGTGCTGATTCCATCCACTGTTTTACTTTGATTTTAAATTGCTTTTACCACCAACAAATAAAGTAAGCACACTGAGAAAAGCAACAATTGATCGATTAAGGTAGAGAATTGATTGATCAATTTGTATAAACAGTTAGTGGAAACAGTAGAGTATGTTTTTGGAAGTTCAATGCCTGATGGGCATTGATCGATCAATTCTGAAAGTTGATTGATCAAATTGGGTATTGATCGATCAATATTAGTAGCTGATCGATCACAATAAAGTGATCGATCAAGGGAAAAGATTGATCGATCAATGAGGACTTTGATCGATCAATGGGAGAGATTGATCGATCAATGTCCAAATTGATTGATCAATCAATGGGAAGATTGCTCGATCAATGGGGTGGATTGATCGATCAAATAAGGGTGTTGATCGATCAATTTTCCTTTGTTAAATCTGAACTAAAAGAGGTTATTGATCGATCAAATGAAGCATTGATCGATCAAGGTTGAAGATTGATTGATCAATCAAGGATATTGATCGATAAATTTTCCTTTGTCACCTATGAGTTATTTGAGAGGTTGATCAATCAATGAGGTCATTGATCGATCAAGGAGTGAGATTGATCGATCAAGCAAGGACATTGATCGATCAATCACCCTTGTTTTCTGCCTATTTTGGTATTGTGAATTAAACACTACTGGACACTGTGCCAGTTGATATTCTGACATCCCTGACACTTAGTATACTATATTATGGTCTAGGATCAGACCATGATGCCCTCAAAAGCTTTGGATTTGCTTAGAAAGGTCTGACCTGAGGTAGGGGAATTCAACTAAAATTGTATTTATTTTTGATCTCATGATTCCAAATCTTTTGCATTTGACTGCATATTCTGATTTTTCTTTCTAGTCATGTTTAGCATATGTGTGAAAAACTCTGATATCTGATTCCTGCTATCTGATACCTGTCACCTGATCCCTGTTAGGTATGATATGTCTACATGTGATTTGAGGTTTAATAATCTGACAAATCTCACCGACTCGGCGGTATATCCGTGCCTAGAACAATCATCCATTTGCTTGGAAATCCTCGACATAATTGCACTCCTTAGTTGAGGCATTGTTGCATCTCTGAAATGGTTCATGTGAACAACGATGGTCGGGATTATCCATCGGCCCAAATCTGGCTATCACGTGCTATACTCACGGGAGCTACTTAAGTATACTATTTTAAGTCATTAAATACTGTATGCATAACATCCTATAAATTCTGATAAGTCTGTCTGCTCCGATAAATTTTACATATCTGAACATCTGTTTGCATCTGTTCAATTATTCATCGTCTGATATGCGCTTTACAATTAAGATGCAACTTTAACTAAAATTCTTCTACTGAGCTTAGATGGTTAGCTCACCCTGTTTCTATAACAATTATAGGTTCTGAGGCTAGAGTTCCCGGCACTGAGAGCGACCCTGACTACCAACCTGATCTGGAGGCTGAGGTTGAGGAGGAGGATACCGATACCCCAGCTGACGAGTTCTATTAGCTGTTTAGGTATTAGTTTATACTTTTTGGGTTTTTGTACTGAATTATGGATTATTGTGTGCCTGGTGGCCACCGTCTGTACCTATTATTATAGAAGTTGTATTAATTATATTGCTATATATTCTATAGGAACTACTATTATGAACCATTATTTTGGGTGATGGATGTCCATCACCAGTGGTTCTTGGTTCCTTTTTGGAGATGTATATTCTTTTGTCTTTATATATATGCACTGTTTATTTCCTCTTCTTTTAAAGTCATATATGATGACTCGATCTGCCACTACTGGACAGTGTCTGCTCTAATTTCTGCTAGACGAATAGACACTCCGTGATTTATCCTGAGGATCATCCAGAGCATGATTCTGATGGCAAGGATTTTTGGGCTAAAAAATTTAGGCTGTCAAGTTGGTATCAAAGCCTAGGCTTTAGGTTAAACTGCGGGTTCAGGTTGGATTGTTTTCACAATCTATGTGCTGATCAATGTTATTGTTTATACAATGATAGATCAGTATGGGCCCTAAGTTCAGAGGCGGACGCAGCAGAGGTAGGGAAGGATACAGAGAGGTTCCTCTGAGAGAGATCCTCGATGTTGCTAGTACATTGCGGGGATTGGAGTTCCTATCAAATACAAATGCAATTTCGGTAGGACCGAGAGGAGGAAGAAGAGACAATGAGGGTAGAATGGAGCAGGTGTTGGAAGCTTTGGCAACCAACGTTGCTCAGCAGACTGTTGCTTTGAATCAGCAAGCAGCTAGACCACCTCACCAGCCCCGTGGTTTTACAGAGTTTAGTAGAATGAGACCTCCTAACTTCTCTGGTTAGACGGATCCCATAGAGGGAAAGGGTTGGATTGAAGAGATGGAGAAATTGTTTGAAGTGCTCTAATGCACAGATGTAGAGAAAGTGCGCTGGGCAACATTCAAACTAGATGGTGATGTCGGACCCTGGTGGAAGTCGGTGTCACGAAACAGAGAAAGAATTTCCTCACACTCGATCCTTGGACTTGGGAGGAGTTCACTGAGGTCTTTTATAATAAATACTTTCCAAAAATAGTGAGACACCACTAGGAGGTGAAATTTATTAAGTTGAAACAAGGTGCGATGTCAGTAAGAGAATATGATGCTGAGTTCGATAGATTATCCAGATTTGCACCACAACATGTAGCCACTAAGCTGATGAGAGCTCATAAATTCTAGCTTGGCTTGAGATATAACTTACAAAAGGATGTAGCCATGTGGGAGATGGAGACGTACGAGAGTGTGATGTCTAAAGTTCTCATCACAGAAGAAGAGAACCAGAAGTAGTTTGCTTGGAGAGACAAGCAAAGCAGAGAAAGGTCGTATCAGGGACAATCTCAGGACCCTGAGCAGAACAAGAGGGCGAGATTCTCTAGACCTCCGAAATACCCTACACACTCTAGATCGGAGATATCTATAGGGCCTAGTTCATACCAGAGGCCAGCAGTACCTGCATTTTTCAGACCATTCCGACCGTCTGGTTCTTCTGGTAGGGGGGCTTCTATAGCGCAGGGATCATCGAGGGTATCATCGTTCACTTTGGCCTTGTCATGTGCTAAGTGTGGGAAGCCACACAAGATAGAGGACTGTAGGAGGGAGACTGGGGCATGCTTCAGATGGGATAAGATGGGCCACTTGATTAGGAACTGCCCAGAGGAGAGTAAAGAGAGCACGGAGCGGTCCGGATCAGTGTCTACACAGAGATCTTCTCGACCTGTGATTTAAGGTCGAGCATATGTTGTTACCGCGACTAATGCTCTGACATTGAATGATGTCATACAAGGTATGATTAAATTTCAAAGTTAGATGATTTCTTTAGTAGAATGGACTAGAAATTTATAATGTAGAATTATTGTTGATATATGTTGATAACAATGATGCACATTACACATACACGATAAAGCACTTGATTGAATTGTGTCACTGAATTATAGGAGTGTTGAAGGTATATCAGTGTTGTGACATTTGCTTTCATAGAGCTCGAGTTTTAGTAGACCCAGGTTCTACACACTCGTTTATCAGGCCTCAATTTACGAAAGAATTGAGCATCACTCCTGAATATTTAGATTTCATATTAACGGTGTCTATTCCTATGGGGAGTTCAGTAAATATAGGCACAATGTGTAAATCAGTGATTTTATTGGTAGAAGATCACGAGACGATGGCAGATTTGATATTGTTAGACATGTAAGGAGTTGACATTATTCTTGGAATGGACTGGCTATCCACTTACCATGCGAGGGTCAATTGCCTTCAAAAAGTTATAGTTTTTCATCCTCCAAAGGAAAGGTCATTTAGATTCTTTGGGGTGAAGTCTAAGGTAGCCTCATTGATATCAGCTATTTGAGCCGAAAAGATAATGAAGAGTGGATGCCGTAGCTATATGGCTTTCCTGTAAGAGCAGCGAGAAGAGACAAATGTGATATCCGATATTTATGTTGTGTGTGAGTATCTTGACGTGTTTCCTGAGGATTTACCAGGACTGCCACCTGCTAGAGAGATTGAATTTGCGATTAATCTAGTTCCGGGTACTAAGCCAGTTTCTAAAGCTCCGTATCGGATGACTCCTACAGAATTGAAAGAATTAAAGGAGCAACTGCAAGAACTGCTTAACAAAGGATTCATTCGACCTAGTGTGTCTCCTTGGGGAGCACCAGTACTGTTTGTCAGGAAGAAGGATGGTTTGATGCGTCTGTGCATCGACTATCAACAGTTAAATAAGTTGACGATTAAGAATCGTTACCCGCTTCCGAAAATAGATGATCTCTTTGATCAGTTACAAGGAGCGAGGTTTTTTTTGAAGATTGACTTGCAATTGGGTTATCATCAGTTAAGAGTCAAAGCAGAGGATATTGAGAAGACGACATTCAGAACCAGATATGGGCACTATGAGTTTTTAGTTATGCCATTTGGATTGACGAACGCACTTGCGTCTTTTATGGACCTAATGAACCGAGTGTTTAAAGCACACTTGGATAAATCTGTGGTTGTCTTTATAGATGACATTCTTATTTTTTCCAAGATAAAGGAGGAACATGAAGGACATCTGTACGTGGCTCTACAGACCCTCAGAGATCACAAACTATATGTAAAGCTTAGTAAGTATGAGTTTTGGCTTGACCAAGTCAGTTTCTTAGGTCATATCATCTCTGCTAAAGGTATAACAGTTGATCCGATGAAAATTAAAGCAGTAGTGAACTGGGAACAACCAAGAACAATAACCAAGGTCCGTAGTTTCCTTGGCTTGGCAGGATACTACAGACGATTTATAGAAGGGTTCTCCAAACTATCAAGTCCGCTTACCAGCTCACAAAGAAAAATACTAAGTTTGATTAGACTAATCAGTGCGAGAAGAGTTTCTAAGAACTCAAGACGCGTCTGACTACAGCACCAGTGCTAGCTATACCTTCTGGTAGAGGAGGTTTTGTCATATACAGTGATGCTTCTTACAGTGGTTTGAGTTATGTCCTCAACCAACATAAGAAGGTTATCGCGTACGGCTCTAGACAGCTCAAGGAAAACGAGAAGAATTATCCTACGTATGATCTGGAGTTAGCGGCGGTGATCTTTGCTTTGAAGATCTGGAGGCATTACTTATATGGTGAAACATTTGACATCTTCACCAACCACAAAAGTCTCAAGTATCTGTTTACCCAGAAGGACTTGAACATGCGATATTACAGGTGGATGGAGTTTTTAAAGGATTACGACTATTCCATCCAGTATCATCTTGGGAAGGCCAACGTTGTGACAGATGCTTTGAGCAGAAAGTCGTTAGCACAATTATCACATCTTATTACCAGAGTACAGCGGTGGCATCTACTTGAGGACCTAGCCTTATGCGATACACTGATAGACGTCAGAGGTTCAAGAGTATTGATGGCTACCATTGGGATACGGCCCACGCTATTTGAAAATGTGCATAAGCTCCAGATGATTGATGATGAGTTGATGGCCATTAGAAAGGATGTGATCGGCGGGATCAAGCATGATTTCTCTATCAAGGATGATGGTACTTTACTATTCAGAGATCGAATGTGCATACCAGATAATAAAGATCTTAAAGATACTGTTTTGGAAGAAGCGCATAAGTCGATGTATGCTATACATTCTGGGAGTACCAAGATGTACCAGGATCTCAAGTGAAGCTTTTGGTGGAGAGGACTAAAGAAAGATGTTACAGATTTTGTTTCTCAATGTTTGGTCTGCCAGCAGGTGAAAGTAGACCATCAAAACCCAGCAGGGTTGTTGCAACCATTACCAGTGCAAGAGTGGAAATGAGAGGCCATTTCTATGAATTTTATATTGGGATTGCCGAGTACATTGAAGAAGAACAATGCCATTTAGGTAATTATTGATAGACTGACAAAGTCTACACATTTTCTATCGTACCGTACTACGTTTATAGCCAACAAGCTTATAGAGCTGTACATGAAGGAAATAGTTCGATTACATGGCATACCAGTCAGTATAGTGTGCGAACAAGATCCGCTTTATACATAGTAATTCTAACGGCGATTTCAAGAAGGCATGGGATTTAAACTGGAGTTCAGCTCAGCGTTTCATCCTCAGACAGATGGGCAGACTGAGAGAGTGAATCAGATCATAGAGGATATATTGCATGCATGCATGTTGGACTTTCATGGTTCATGGGATCAGCATTTGCCTTTGATCGAATTCGCTTACAACAACAGCTATCAGTTCAGTATTGGGATGGCATCGCATGAAGCTTTGTATGGGCGACGATGTAGGTCTCCTTTGAACAGGGAAGAGGTCGGTGAAAAGCTCATTTTGGGATCTGATATCGTGGACAGTACAACCAAAATAGTTTGGCTGATACACGAAAGATTGAGGGCTGCTCAAAGTCGCCAAAAGAGTTATGATAATCTCCATCGGATGCACATTAAGTTTCAGGTACACTTACATGCATTCAAGAAACCTACGATTCCCTAGTTAAATCAGGTAGCTATGACATTAATATTTGTTTTCAGGTGAGAGACAAAGTCTTTGTGAAGATCTCACCAACAAATGGCGTGATGCACTTTGGAAAATGGGGAAGCTGAGTCCTCGATATATTGGACCCTTTGAAGTACTTGGATGGGTTGGCGAAGTCGCATATAGGATTGCTTTGCCACAGCAGTTAGCGAGCATGCATAGTATATTTCATGTTTCCATGCTACGGCGATAAGTGCGAGACTCGACTCATGTGTTGGACTTCCAACCGATTGAGTTGCAAGAGGATCATCTGACTGTGATTGAGGAACCGATTGAGATTTTGGATCGTAGGGATCAAGTTTTGCAGACCAAGTTGATTCCACTTGTGCTCGTAAAGTGGCGTAATCATGTAGCTTTGAAAGCTACTTGGGAGCGCGAAGCCGAGATCCGTGAACAGTACCCACATTTGTTTACCTGACATGGGAGGTAATTTTATGAATTTTGCTTAAACTTCATTCTCATAATTGAGTGCTTCTCATGTGTAGACAAACATATTTTGACTTGTATAATCTGCTATTACGGGTGCAATATGTGAGGTATATATACCCTCACTTTTGAAATGCGGTTCATTCGCATTAGGGAAGTGACTACATTAAGAAGTCGCTTAATTGTCTTACTTGTCGATCAATTTAGTGAATTGATCGATCAATTAAGTGATTGATCGATCCACACAGGGATTGATCGATCAAATGATATGTGGAGCCTTGTACTCAGTTTTAGTGGTTGATCGATCAAATTTAAGTATTGATCGATTAATTTTGTGGATTGATCGATCAATGAAAGTGCATTGATCTATCAAGGCTATCAAGCAAAAGCCTTGAACTTCCGTATTGATCGATCAATTAGTGAGCATTGATCAATCAAATTTGGAAATTGATCGATCAAACAAGGATCTTGATCGATCAAGGCTATCAGGTTAGGGCATTTTAACTTATGAATTGATCGATCAATTTTAGCATTGATCGATCAATCCTGTAGTTTTAAGTGACGATGGGGGTTTTTAATCCTCACTTTACACGATTGAAATCATTGATCGTTCAAGAGGATCTTTCTACTCCTTGTGTTAAAGCTACCTTCCGACAGCATTCCGGCCACCTGAGCTCCTTTCCACGCGTGGTTCGCTCGGATTTTTACTCGGTTACCTCGATAAAACCTACCTTTTTCTCCGTTTGGGTTTATTTCCATTTTCTGTGCGTCTTTTATGCTATGGAACCGAGGACCAAGAATGCCTTGCGTAAGATCCTTATGTCACGGGTTCGACCATCCGTACGACCACCCAAACCCGTCGCCCAATCCATCGTGCCACCGGTGGCACTTGTTGTGAACGTGGTTCCACCCGTTCAAAACCCCCCGTTGACCCAAATCACCCGTGAAGTCCCAAATCTATGGTGGGCTTCTAAATCATTTCTACCCGAGTACGTCTTCAACTCTACGTTTTTCGAGGATCGACTCGAGATGACTTGGGCCATCGATTATATAAAAAAGCTAGGGTTGAAACCCTTACTCGAGCCGTTACATGATCACTATTGTCCTCGTATCGTGCGACTCTTCTTTCAAAATCTCCAACGGGGCGACAGCCGTCACCAGTTGATCACCACCATTGACAGCTTTCAATATAAATTTAATCAATTTCACGTCGCGGCTGCTCTACGTTGCCCTTCGGTATATGTTGAGACCTGTGGCTTAGCACCACCCTACATTAAAGACGTCACGTTTCATGACGTCGTCACCAAAATGACCCAGGGTCAGCATGGGTTAGGGCAATCCATTACGTGTGCCCAACTGCCTGACCGGTTGTGGATGCTTGATACATATATCAAGTGTGCCCTCAACACCTTTTTACACAAGTCCACACGGAGCGACATCGCACAACAAGCACTCTTTTCAGCTTTTGAGAATCGTTGGTTTTCAATTGTGGATTTGGTCCTAGAAGGCCTACTCAACGCCAAGGAGTTGATGTCTGAAAAGACCAAGGCTACATCAAAGAAGTAGATGCCTTACGCTCGCTTGATCACATTGATGGTCGAGCAATTTGTCTCACTTCGAGAGGCCTATAGTTTGGCTCCCGGTGAGCCAAGACTGACCAATAAACAAAGATCTTTTGGCTTAAGGATTGGACCAAGAGTTATAATCTTTTGGTCAAACGATTAACCGAGGGTGAGGAGGAGGCCACAGAGCCGGTACAGCCAACCATTGCTGAGGACGCCGAGCCGGCAGAGAGAATTCCTGGTGAGGGGGAGGCCCAGCCTAATCCGCCATCTCGACCGGCAGTATCTCCATGCCCTATACCTATATGCCGACCTGCCCGTGCCTCTATGTCGCGCGGACCTACTCCTTCCACCGTGCACGTGGAAGCGATGCTTCGTGAGCTCATGGAGGGTAACCGGCGTATCCATGAGCGGCTGGACGGGATGGAGGAGTTCTAGCGTCAGGTTCATCTCCGGCTGGATTACCATGAGGGCATGCACGAGCTCGTGATGCAGCACTTGTATGCCACCACGTCAACGCTAATGATTGCTCATGCACGTCAGCATACCGTGAATCCTTGTGACTACAGTACTCAGTCACCTCGACCCAGCAGACCTGCCCCTGACGAGGTCGGACCTTTCGATGCCCCGACAGGTACTTATTTTAATTTTGTACATGACTTGTTACTGCTTATATATATATATATGTATATTATCTAGTTATTAATCTATTTTGCATATAAATCCTATTCTGCATACCTATTTACTTTTGCCTGATGTCTTAGCCTGCTCGTTCTACTTTATTCCATCTATTAGTCTTAAGGAAACACAATTATTTGACTACACCTCCCTGACATTTTTGAGGACGAAAATTACTAAGGGGGGGATAATGTAATGACCCTAAAATTTTGAACAAGAACCCGACTGCTTCGATATGCATGCTCAGCATGAAAATTGAGATAAATTAAAAAAATTTTAAATTAATATTATTGGAAATAATATTAATCCTTGGTAAGGTGAAGTCATGCGCGACTTCGTGTGTAAGTCTGAGTCTTGTAAGACGCCGATGCGGCGTGTTATGCCGTAGATACCATGTAAGTGCTTCATACCGGAGTTTAAGTTAGGTAAAATAGAAATATCAGAGATATTTCTATTTCTTAGCTTATAAGAGAGGGAAGAAGGTTAGGATACCTATTTTCATCCTTTTCTTCTTCTTGTTCCTGAGAAACCCTAGCTAGGAGATGGGTTAAGGTCGGTTCTGTGAGAGACCACAGTTGAGTGAGAGACCTAGATTAGTGATTTCTCGATTTGAGAGCGTGGAATCGACGTCAGTACGTCGAGTGGTCTTTTGAGAACGTGTGCTACCAAAAGGAGTCGAGATGGAGCCAAGCACCTGCTATTCCGAGTCTTGACGACGACAAACCCTCTGATTTGGAGTCTGAACCCTTTTCGGATCGCTTTGCCGAGATCCCGAAAGGGCCTTTAAATAGGTGAGTCTTCGGATTTAAATTATTAAGGTTAGGACCTCATAAATATGTTAAAGAATATGTATGAGTGTGGGTTAAGGGTCATTAATGGGTTAAGGTCCAAATAGGTGAAGAACGAGTGACAACCATTAATGACTAGGCTGTCATCCTTGATCGATCAAATTAGTGAATTGATCGATCAAGCCTTAGATTGATCGATCAAGCAGAGATTTGATTGATCAAGGTAGAGAATTGATCGATCAATTTGTATAAACAGTTAGTGGGAACAGTAGAGTATGTTTTTGGAAGTTTAATGCCCGATGGGCATTGATCGATCAAATTGGTGTTTGATCGATCAATTCTGAAGGTTGATTGTGTGCCTGGTGGCCACCGTCTGTACCTATTATTATAGATGTTGTTTTAATTATATTGTTATATATTCTATAGGAACCACTATTAGGAACCATTATTTTGGGTGATTAATGTCCATCACCAGTGGTTCTTCTTGGTTCCTTTTTGAGGATGTATATTCTTTTGTCTTTATATATATGCACTGTTTATTTCCTCTTCTTTTAAAGCCTTATATGATGACTCGATCTGCCACTACTGGACAGTGTCTCCTCTGATTTCCGCTAGAGGAACTGACACTCCATAATTTATCCTGAGGATCATCCAGAGCATGATCTTGATGGCACGGATTTTTGAGCATAGAAATCTGGGCTATCACAAAAATAAAGTATCATAATTACATACATTTTGAGTTTCTAACAAAAACTGGCTGGACATACCAAGCCTTGCTCACAAATCTCAAAAATATAATCTGACTAGTCTCTCAAAACTATCAGAAAAACTCCTCCGGAGGTGGCTCAGTCTCTTCTGGCACGTACTCAGAGTCCTCTAAATCTAGGTCCTCAGTGCCAACATCTACTCCTGTACCTATGACGTATAGTCGAGGGATGAGCTAACATCTTAAGCTCAATAGGAAAGCATCACTAGCATGCGTATTATCACATTGCACATATATCTTATGACATAAATCGAACATGCTTTTCAAATAAAGATTCACAATTTAAATACGTTTGAATCGAATCAAATATGATCTTATATGCAAATTTCAAAGGTATTTCACATGATTTCTAAACTTTTCTCATAATAAAACAAAAACTTAAACTGATCACTTAAATACAATCCCGAGCATATATAGCATCGAGAGCCACTTATATACCGATAGAAACCCCAACCATCGTCGTTCAATGAATCATTTTCATAATGCCCAAGCCCCTTCGAATGAGGGAGGTTTGTGCTGGATGAAGTTTATCACAAATCGGTAAGAATGAATGGATATCCCACTGTACCAGAGCACAAAGGGTTCGTTTCACATGAACCTTAAATCAAAGTGCGAAGTCTAACTCACAGTTTATCATTGTGAAATGTGATAATTTTAACTAGATTTAGAGTTTGGAATTCACGAAGTTCACACACACACACACACACGTTTTAACATTTTGAATCCGTATACAAAGCTCATGCTTATTGGAAAACACATTTCGAAAATGACACATTTTATTTGTCATATCATACTATCCATGCTAGTTGTATCAAATACAGAAGGTAAGGAGTTTTTCCAACCTCAACGCAAAGCCAAAACGAAGATCTTTCTTTCTCAAGATAACCCTCTCATCATGCCCCTTGACCTTAACCTAGAACACATCAAATTTACATCTTACACATCAAAAGTGACGAAGAAAAGGAAGTCCTAAAGTCCCCCCAAGTTTCTTTCCCAAAAATAGAAAACCTCAGAAACTGGGCAAATCAATCGATCGATTAACTGGGAAAATTGATCGATCGAATCCCAAATCGATCGATCGGAATCCAAAATCGATTGATCAGTTCCTTCCTAAAACTCACATTTCTTTGTTTGAACAATCCGATCGATCAATTCCTAAATCGATCGATTGAATCACATTTCGATCGATCGATTTCTCCAGAAACTCTTCACAATTTTGTCCTGTTAAAATTGATTGATCGTTTCCTGATTTCGGTCGATCAATTTTGACAGTTTTCTCAGCTACTCGGGCTTCTTCTTCCTTGTCTCATTTTCTCCAAAATTGTACCCTATACTTCACAAATTTAAATTACATTTATACCAAAGCTTAGCTTGGCTACTTATAATAAATTTAACACACTTCACTTACCTTTCCTTGATCGATCACACGCTTCTTCAAGAATAGTCGCCACGGAGGGTTTCAGAGCAAAATTCAGCGATCCTATCATCAATTGAATTGAAATGAAGCTTATGATGAATCTCCACTTAAACACACACTACTATTTGCCCTTTCTATCACGTATGGCAACGATCAAACAGTCAGCTCACACAAGAAGGTTAGGAGGGAGCCTAGGCTTTTCTTTCTTTCTTCTCTTCACAAAACAACCAAGTGAACAAAAACAAAACGTTCTTATCCATTTGCCTTTATACTCAAAGACTCAGTTTTGGGTGTTAAGCCAGTACTCCACATCGGAGTACGGTCGCTCATCTAACGGTCATATTACACGAAATTGGACCTGTTTAAAAGTCCAAAGATTTCGGGACGTCACAATCACCTTTTAAAAGTCAACACAAAAACAAAACTTAATCAATTCTTTAGATTTAATCCCTTTCGCTTAAACAAGAGGTTTTGGTTTAAACGTATGAAGTGACACTATGTGCACATGCCAACTTCAAGGAAAGCACTTGGCAACGTTATGACTCACCTTGGGGCAGACACCAGTGTAGACACCCCCATTTTTCCCTCTCGAAATATACAAATTTGTTCGCTCAACCTTTGACCTTACCCGTGACTCTTCGGAAAGGACTTACCTTCTCTGAAAGCTTCATATCCCGACATAGGGACCATATACTGAAACAATAATACATGGCTGAACACAGGCTGAAACAATAGCTCTGTAGCTCAGATCCCAACGTAAGGAGACTATATACTAAAATAATAGTAAATAGTCAAAATACAGACTGAAACAATAGTCTTTCATTTCAGACCCCTTTAACCCTAACGTGAGAGCCATACACTGAAATAATAGTACATGATTGAACACAGGCTGAAACAATAGCTCAGTGGCTCAGATCCCAACATAGGGAAATTATATACTGAAATAATAGTATATAGTCAAAATGTAGGCTAAAATGATAGTTTTACATTTCAGACCCGACCCAGACCCAGACAGCCCCGAATTATGCACCTAAAAACACGCGCGTAATTCGATCGCATGCTAAACCACACACGTGCAATCAGTCTCCCTTTCAGACCAGACTTCCTTTTCCAGACCACTTTGAGACTTGATCACACGTCCACCACGGCAAGCGCGATCGGATTGACCGCCCCACCACTGACGCGTAATTGGCCTACGCCCGACCTAGTCTTATAGTCCTTGACCCCCAAGGTTCCTTGATCAAGCACTTCGAAAGAGACGCTTAATCGGATTACGCACTTTACACCAATGCAATTAGTCCTAACATTGTTAGAACTAGGAAACTCACTGAGCAAATCAGCTGGTTGTTCACTGCGTCGGTGACTAACTCAAAGCGATTAAGCACTAGGAAATCGACGCGCAATTTGGTTAATCGCTTGAAACAGGGCGTTTAATTGGAGAAAACCCTATAAAAGATATTTTTTTAATCCAGCCAAGAGGGGCTAGAGCAACATGAGAGAGAACAAAATTTTTTGGGATTTCAAAACCAGAGAACTCCGAGAACGAACACATAGAAGAACCTAGTCATGATTTCGAGATTCAAGCTCCGAAATTTTGAGATTTCTCTCTACAGCCCCGACCCTAGGTAAAAATCCAACCTTTAGCATCGACCCTCAGTTTAACTTTAATTCTTAGGCTTAGGTTTTTTTAATTATTAATATTGAATTTTCAGTTTTAGACCGTAGCACCCCTTTTAGTCCGTAATTTTTAGTCTCTGGTTCTAGTTCTTAGTTTCTGGAACCAATCCTTAATCTAACGGCCTAATTCACCGATCCTAAACCTTAATTTTATTCTAAAATCTTAATTTCCAGTCCTATCATTAATCTCTAGTTCTAGTTCTTAGTTTCTAGAACTAGTCCTTCATCATACGGTCAGATTTTCTGATTTCGGACCTGAATTCAGTCTTTAAATTTTAAATTCCTAGTTTTAATTTCTTAATTTAATATTTCTAAAATCCCAATTCTTAATTTAGTTTTCTAAAACTTTAGTTTCTTAATTTAATTCATAATCATAATCCTAAAATCAACTCTAAAAATCTAAAAAAATAATATTATAATCCAAAATCCAATTTGTCTTTAATCTCAGCCACCCGATTCGCCCAAGGGAGCTTACGGAGGGTACTCGAAAACGAGGCCAATCCTCCTTAGCATAGCGGGCCCAAAACCCTTTTTCTAGGATTATTTTATTGCTTTAATTAGAATTAGAAAATCAGTTCCATAATTTTCCTAGAATCTTAGTATAATTAATTCATTACTTTGATCAGAATCTTAGTATAATTAATTCATTAATTTAAGTAAATTTTTGATATAGTTAATTCATTGCTTTAATTAAAATTTTAGGAAAATTAATTTATTTTATGTAATCAAAATCTTAATCAAATTAGTTCTTTTGCTTTGATTAGAGATTTAGTAAAATCAATCTGCTATTTTGATTAGAATTCCAGGAGGATTTTTATGTTTGCTTAATTAGAATTTCAGTAAGATTAGTATACTTGCTTTAATTAGAGTTGCAGTAGAATTATTATATTTGCCTTCAATTAGAATTATGGTATAATGAACATGCTTGATCTAATTAGAGTTTCATTAGAATTAACATATTTACATTCCTAGTATGGTTAGGAGACTAGTATTAATTACACTTATAGTAAGATTAGGAAACCAAATTAATTAGACTCCTAACAGGACTACAACACCTAAAACTAAAACTAATTAGACTCCTAATAGGATTAGAATATTTGACTAAGTCACTATAATAATGTAACATCCATGAATTTTGGGCGTTGAACAGTATCCTCGAGATGCGTGCCCGACTGGTCATAGGTTTGACCAAGTGAAAGTCAACCTAATGACTGGGAATCCAACTTGGGTTGATGTTATAAGTAAGGTGTAAGTGTGTGTAGTTTAAATATTACGTAAGAAGTAGCATACACCTATCTTGGGTGCATATGCTTTACACCAAGCAATAAAGAGAGCTATCTGGGTTTAATAGCTTAAGAGAATTGATTTCTCTTTGTTTTGGTTGGTGAGAAGAGTTAAGGAGAGAGAGAGAGAGTGTGTAAGGAAGGAGTAATTGCTAGGGAGTAGTGTGGGTTCCGAATTGAAGATGGATTCGAGCATTTAATACCGGATTCGACGCCTCAAAACTCGTTGGAATCAAATCTAGGAGCCCTAGGCTTTGAGCCAACTATTGTGTCAACCAAGGGTTGATTTGAGGTGAGTATATTGAATTTTCTTTAAACATGTGTTTATGCATTCAAGTGTGGTTTAAATGATGAATTAGAGAAGTAAAAATGAATAAAAATGGAAGGGAATGAAAGTAGGAAGAACTGCCCGCAAAGGGACTAAAATTTTGACCAAATCGATTGATCAATTTGAAAAATCGATCAATCGATTTTGGCCTGGAGGATTGCTGGGAAAAATTGCCCGAAACTGATTGATCGATTTCAAATTGATTAATCGATTTGTGAAATTTGATTAATCGAGTTGAAATCGATTAATCGTCTGGGCACTTTCAGTGACTAGAAAAATAGAGAGCTTGGGAAATCGATTGATCAATTTTAAAATCAATCAATCGAGTTTGGATTTTTGATTAATTGATTTGGGATCGATTAATCAATTTTGGGATCGATTAATCGATTTTGGGAATTTGATTAATCGATTTTAGAAATCGATCAATCGATTTGGACAGTTTCAGTTGGACTTTGTTTTGGACTTTGAGGTTCAGGGAGGGTCTTGTACCTTCTTTATTGCATCTCTCTTGATGCTATTCTTGTGCTATGGTGTACCATAGGTAGTACGAGTGAAGGCAAGCCTGGAGAACCACGTGGGACCTTGATGCTTGGATATTCATACGCGTGAGGTAGGGAACGCCATTGAACATGTATTTAATTGCAAACGCATGTAGGTAGGGATATAGAAATGAGTACTTATGCATCAAAAATGTGATTCCTAAGGGTGTGTGTAATAGCCCAAAAAATCACGCTAAACTATGACCTTGGGATCCGTGCCCGATTGGTCACAAGTTTGACCAATCAGGAGATCATGAGTTAGCATAGAATGTGATGAACGGACGAGATGTGATAGTTTGAGTGATTATGTAGTGTGTGATGTAAATGAGAAGTCACCTACACCTACTGCGGTGTATGTGCTCAACACACAAAGAGGGAGATAGATAAAAGGGTTTAATAACCCTAGATGTATATTTTGGTTGTTGAAGGAGAGTAAAGAAGAGAGAGAAAGAGAGAGAAGTAAGAGAGGAGTTATTGCAACTAATTGGAGGGGGGATTTAAGAGATAAAAGCCGGATTCAACGCGATTTGGATATGTTAGAGCCAAAGCTGGAAACCCTAGCCTTCCAACTATTTGATTGAAATCAACTTGAGATCTATTCAAGGTAAAAATTTTGTAAATAAAATGCATAGATTATAGGGTTTAAATTGTGATTGAATGTGAGTTAAATCATAGGAAAATGGCTTAGAAAAATAGAGGAAAAAGTATGGAAAAAGATTGGGAAGAACAAATGAAGGTCGATTCGACATTTTGATTAATCGAAATTGGGTTTCGATTAATCAAAATTGGCCAGGAAGTTGAAAGGTCAGAGGACCCCGATTTCGATTAATCGAATTTGATTTCGATTAATCGACTTTGGATTTCGATTAATCGATTTGGGGATCGATTAATCGACTGAGAACCTCCAGTGGACCCCAGGGGTTGAGGAAATGACTTAAGGAAAAATCGACTAATCGAAATGGGATTTCGATTAATCGATTTTAGTTTTCGATTAATCGATTTGGAATCGATTAATCAACTTGTGAAACTCGACTGTTCGAACTGAGAGTCGACTTTGCGAAAAGAAGAATTTCGATTAATCGAAATTGGATTCGATTAATCGAATGAAAACTCGACTGTTCGAACTGTGGGTCGACTTTGCGAAAAGAAGAATTTCGATTAATCGAAATTGGATTCGATTAATCGAATGAAAGCTCGACTGTTCGAACTGAGAATTGACTTTGCGAAAAGGAGAATTTCGATTAATCGAAATTGCTTCGATTAATCGATATTGACCTTCGATTAATCGATTTTGGAAATCGATTAATCGAATCAGATTCGATTAATCGATTTTGGAGTTCGATTAATCGACTGAGATAAATTATGTTGACTTTTGGGTTTGACTTTAAGATTCTTGGAGGGTCTTATACCTTCTTTATTGCATCCTTTGTGATGTGTTTCACCTGTTATGTGGTACCATAGGTGGTACGTGTGGACTAGTGCACAAGGAGCCACGTGGGACCTTGATGCATTGATCAAATGAAGACTTGAGGTAGGGAACACCTTGAACATGTATTTTATTTTACAAGAGCATGTATGTCGTGATATAGATTTCCATTCAAATGTTTAAATTGCTTAAGAATTGTGAAAAGTGTGTGTGCGTATGACATCCATAAGAGAAATTCTAATAAGCCATCCCCAGGGGATGAAGAAGTAAAGAGATGAGAGCATCAGGTGTGATGCAAGTAAATGGATACATCCTAGGGATGTATCCAAGGATTGAATCATGTTTGATAGGGCCTAACTGATATAAGATAGCACATTTACACGGTGAATAACTATATGTAAGGCACCGATATTTTTGTTATTTGAGGTTTGATAGGGTACCCCACCGACGTGGCGGGATATCCACGACTGACACGGCAGGATATCCGTGATCGATATAATGGCGAAACCGTAGGCGGTCTGAGGCTTATCCGTACATAGTAAGCACACCCTGTGGGTGTTGATTGAGACAAGTGAAACCCGCCACCAATCCCAGGGAAAGGGCTTGGGTACTATTGGTATTCCGGGGAATACGGTTAAAACTGTCTATATAGATGACGATGATGGGTATCTCATCGGGGCTCGATGCTATATTGCTCGGGGATTACTTAAGTTGAAAGTTTAAGTTTTGCTTTAGGCCTTTTCATTAACAACTGCATAGATACTTCATGCATGGCATATCATGGAATATATGTGAGTTATAATTTATATGTTCAACCGTGTTTGTTCCCTATTGAGCTAGGATGAAGCTCACCCTATAGACTATCGTGCAGTCCACTACTAGCAGCCGAGGCTTCAGAGACGCTGATCCGTGAGTCGGACCTCTTGGTCGGTGAAGAGTTGGAGCCACCTCCAGAGGACTTCTTCTAGAGGACTCCGTTGTGCCACTTTGAGGGATTTTGGAGAGAGTTTTTGTACGGCTTGGTATGTCAAGCCTTGATTCTGTTTAAACCATGTATATACATATAGATGGGATTATTCTTTTGGGGCGAACCATCCGTGATGATTGCTATCATCGATGGTTCGGATCGGTTCTCCATTCATGTAGAGGCATGAGGGTAGAACTGTCTTTTGGAGAGTTAATTAATATAGATTCAAATTCCGCAATTTCGTTTATTATTTTATTACAATGCTTGATATACCAGTGTTCCGTGCTTAGATAAGGGGCACGGTCAAGATGATCGTGCTGATGGCACGGGTTTCGGGGTGCCGAAATCCGGGCTGTCACAGTGTGTGTGTGTGTGTGAATACTAAATTAGTAGGTGACGTCCCCAGGGGACGCAAATGTGATAATGGGCATCTAAGTGATGCGCTGAGCTAGTTGCATCCCAAGGATGTATGTGAAACCTGTCAGTAACGTGAAAGAAATGTGATAAGGCCTAATATACTAAAATTAGCACAGTCACACGGTGAATAACTATATGTAGTGCACTTTGATATTTAAGGTTTGAATAGAATACCCCACCGACGTGGGGGGATACCCACGACTGACTCGACAGAATATTCGTGACTGGTACGGTGGCCAATCCGTACACCAGTTGGACATCCCAGGGATGTATGTATGAGACTTGAAACCTCATCGCCTATGAGAAGGGACTTGGGTAGGATTAAATGAATGAACAAGGATATGAAAACTGTCTGATTAGACGATGATGGAGGGTATTCCATCAGGCACCTAATTCTATAGTAAATTGGGGAATATTTAAGTTACGATTTAAGTGTTTAGGCTGAATCATTGTCTAATATAAGCAAGTTGAGAACAAATGAAATGTGTAAAGTAACTAGTGACATACAGTGCGTCTTTTCAGTCATGTAAATTGTTCTTTTAGATAATTCATTGATACATCATGCTGTTCAATGTCATAGAATATATGTGAGAGCTTGACTTATATGTTCATTTTATTGTTTCCCTATTGAGCTATGATGTAGCTCACCCTTTAGACTATACGTCGCAGGTCCCGTGCTTGCGGCTGCTGAGGCTTCAGGAGATGTAGATCTGGGGGATTCAGATTACGTGCCCGGGAAGGATTTGGAGACTCCTCTTGAGGACTTCTTCTAGAGGACCCCTGCGTACCTTGTGTAATAGCCTGAAAATTTTGAATGAGAATTTGACTGTTTCGATAAGTGTGCCTGACACAGGAATCGAGATAGATTTAATATTTTGAAAATTATATTATTAGAAATACTATTAGCCTGTAGTTAGATGAAGTCAAGTGTGACTTCTCACTTTGGTCTGAGTCGTGTATGACATCGAGACGGCATGTTACGCCGTAGCAACCGTGTTCGCACTTCACATCGGAGTCGAACTTAAGGTTGAAAATGAAATATCAAAGATATTTCATTTTGGTAGCTTATAAAGGAAGGAAGAGACCTGGAAAGATCTCCTTTCTTCTTCTTCCTCTTATTTTTGAACTAGAATCTTGTAGCTAGGTTGGGTTCTGAGTGTGTTCTTCGAGGAAATAGGGTTAGAGATACCAAGATCATGAGTTAATTTGAGTTAGGGTATGTAGAGTTCAATAAAAGGAGCTCAAGTATAGTCTATGTGTGTGTGAAGCCTCTGCGTGCTGAACCGAAGTCGATAATCTCCTTGTCGGAGTCATACCGGCGATAAACTCCGAGAGCCGGATCCGAAACCTTCTCAAATTTCGTTTTGCCGAAACCTCGAAAGGGCCCAAATAGAAGTGAGCTTGTGCGTTTAAATTGGGCAAGTTTAAAGCCCATTATTATATGATTATGTGTGTGAAGAAATGGTTGGAAACCATTAATGAAAAAGGGTTGGGAATTAGGTCAAAGGAGTGACCTCCATTAATGACAGAGGAACTGTCAGGATTGATCGATCAATTCTATATTGATCGATCAATGAGAAGCATTGATCGATCAATTCGTATAAAGCTTAAGTAGGAACAGTAGACTTGATTTGCTTGGAAGTTCTATGCTCGAGGGGTATTGATCGATCAATTCACTAATTGATCGATCAATTCTGAGGGTTGATTGATCACAGAGAGAGTGAGCAATCAATGGCAAAGATTGATCGATTAATAAGTGTATTGATCGATCACTTGTGTGTATTGATCGATTAATGAGGGCATTGATCGATCAATCTGTATAAGGTGACAAAGAGAACAGGAAGAGGAAAATTTGAAATTTTAGGGTATTGATCGATGAATAAGGTCATTGATTGATCAATGAGATAGATTGATCGATCAATTGAGCCAGTGATTGATCAATTTTCCTCTGTAAATTGTGAAGAGGAAAGGAGCTATTGATCGATCAATTGAGGTATTGATCTATCAATGATAGGAGGTGATCGATCAATAGAGGCTATTGATCGATCAATTAACTCTGTTACTTGTGAAGTAATTGGAGGGCATTGATCGATCAATGGGGCAATTGATCGATCAATGAGGAGGATTGATCGATCAATCAATGTGTTGATCGATCAATCACCCCTATTTTTGACCTGTTATGTTTTGTGAATTGAACACTACTGGACACTGCGCCAGTTGACATTCTGACATATCTGACACATAGTATACTATATTTATGGTCTAGGATCAGACCTTTATGCTTTGAAAAGCTTTGGATTTGCTTAGAAAGAGGTCTGACCTGAGGTTGGGGAAAACCAACTTAAACTATTTTTTACTATGATTTCATGATTCTTTCATAGCTGCACACTGATTTCTGTTTTAACAAGCATGTTAGCATATCATAAATTCCTGTTATCTCTGATTCCTATTTTCTGATTTTGTATTCTAAAACCTGCTCCTGGTTTTTGCTATCTGATTTGTGAGGGCTATGTGTGTATGTGATTTGATGATTTAACCAGATGATCCCCACCGACTCGGCGGTACATCCGTGCCTGGCACACTTGTGCATCTGCTTTATAATTCCTTGGCACAATTGCACTCCATAGATGAGGCGTTGTTACACCCTGTAATTGTTCATGTGAACGACGATTGGTTGGGGTTTCCTATCGGTAGATTCCTGTTTACTCTGTGTTATATATTCACGGGAGTTTCTTAAGTTAGAAAACATATACAATTTAAGTCACTGATTTTATACTTGCATAACATATGTTTCTTGTTTAAAAGCTCAGTATTTGATCTGATTTTGTCCTGTTTACAAGTTTTGATTTGATTTCCTGCTTTGAGATATCAGATCTTGCATATTCAATACATTTTTAATTGTGATTCTTCTATTGAGCTAGGATGTAACTCACCCTGTTTTCTATAATATTATAGGTTCTGAAGTTAGAGCTCCCGGCACCGAGAGAGACCCTGACTACCAGCCTGACCTAGAGGCTGAGGCTGAGGCTGAGGACGAGGAGACTGACGTCCAGGCGGATGACTTTTATCCTTAGTCTGGGTATACGAGTCTTTTAGTTTTGGGATTTTTGTATGAAACTTTGGATTATTATGTGCCTGGTGGCCACTTTCTGTATTTACTTTATGTAGATATTTTTCTTTTCTTATATTATTTTACATTCTATAGGAACCACACTATCAGGAACCATTGTTTGGGTGATGGATGTCCACCACCAGTGGCTCTTCTTAGTTCCATTTTGAAAATGTATATTCTTTTGAGATATATAGACACATGTTTTGTTTATTGTTTCTTTCTTTTTACAAAGCCTTATGTGATGACTCGATCTACCACTACTGGACAATGTCTGCTTGACTTCCGCTATACAAGCAGACATTTCGTGATTTGTCCTGGGGATCATCCAGAATATGATCCTGATGGCACGGATTTTTGGGCATGGAAATCCGGGCTATCACAGTTGGTATCAGAGCATAGGCTTTAGGTTGAACTGCGGGTTCATGTTGGATTGTTTTCATAATCTATGTACTGATCAGTGTTATTGTTTTCACAATGACAAACCAGTATGAGCCCTAGGTTCAAAGGCAGATGCAGTGAAGGTTGGGAAGGTTATAGAGAGGTTCCTCTGAGGGAGATCCCCGATGTTACTGGAACGTCAAGGGGATTAGAGTTCCTCTCGCAGGCTAATGCGGTTCCAGTGGGACCGAGAGGAGAGGCAATGAGGAGAGAATGGAGCAGGTGTTGGAAGCCTTGGCTACCAACGTCGCTCAGCAGGCAGCTGCTCTGACTCAGTAGGCAGCTAGACCACCTCATCAGCCAAGTGGGTTCGCAGAGTTTAGGAGAATGAGACCTCCTAACTTTCGGGTCAGACAGATCCCATAGAGGCTGAGGGATGGATAGAGGAGATGGAGAAACTTTTTGAAGTGCTCCAGTGCAATGATGTGGAGAAAGTGCGTTGGACCACTTTCAAATTAGATGGTGATGCCGAACCTTGGTGGAAGTCGGTGTCACAGAATCGATAGAGAGAGTTTCCTCACACTCCATGGACCTGGGAGGAGTTCACGAAAGTATTTTACAATAAATACTTTCCTAAAATTGTGAGGCATCAGTGGGAGGTGAAGTTCATAGAGCTCAAGCAGGGTGCGATGTCAGTGAGAGAGTACGGTGCTGAGTTTAATCGACTGGCTAGGTTCGCACCGCAGCATGTTGCCACTGAGTTGATGAGAGCACAAAAATTTCAGCTTGGCCTGAGGCAGAACTTATAGAAGGATGTCGCCATGTGGGAAATGGAGAGATATGAGAGAGCTATGGCCAAGGCTCTCATAGCAGAGGAGGAAAACTAGAAGCAGTTTGCTTGGAGAGACAAGCAGACCAGAGAGAGGTCATTTCAGGGGCAATCTCAGGACCCTGAGTAAAATAAGAGGGCTAGATTCTCCAGACCTCCAAGATACCCTACACACTCCTGACCGGCGATTTCTTTGGGGCCGAATTCGTTCCAGAGAGCAGCAGTGCCTACATTTTCCAGACCATTTCAACCGTCTGGTTCTTCCGGTAGTGGGGCCTCAGTAACCCAGGAATATTTAAGGGTCTCTTCGTTTACTCTAGTTGTGTCATGTGTAAAGTGTGAGAAGCCATACAAGACGGAGGAGTGCAGAAGGGAGACAGGGGCGTGCTTCAGGTGTGGCAAGATGGGCCACTTGGTTAGGAACTGCCCAGAGGAGAGCAAAGACGACAAAGAGCGGCCAGGATCAATATCTACATAGAGATCTTCTCGACCTGTGGTTCAAGGTCGAGCATATGCTGTTACCGCGACGATTGCTCTGACATCGAATGATGTCTTACAAGATATGATTAAATTTCAAGTGAGATTATTTTGATAGAATTATTTTGATAAAAAGCTTATGATGATAATACACATTACACATACACATCTTAAGCACTTGATCTAATTATGTGACTGAATTATAGGTGAGCTAAAAGTATATCAAAGTTGTGATATTTGTTTTCATCGAGTACGAGTTTTGGTAGACCCAGGCTCTACGCACTCATTTGTTAGGCCTCAATTTACGAAAGAATTGAGTGTCACTCCTGAGCAGTTAGAGTTCATATTGACGATGTCTATTCCTACGAGAAGTACAATGAATGCACTCACAGTGTGTAAATTGGTGATTGTATCGGTAGATGATCACGAGACGCTGGCAGACTTAATTTTATTAGATATGAAAGGGTTTGACATCATTCTTGGAATGGACTGGCTATTTGCATACCATGCGAGCGTTGATTGCCTTTGGAAGATAGTAGTTTTTAGCCCTCCAAAGGAGCGATCATTCAGATTCTTCGGGGTGAAGTCTAAGGTAGCTCCGTTGATATTAGTTATTCGAGCTGAAAGGATGATGAAGAGTGGATGCAGTGGATATATGGCCTTTCTGCAAGAGCACCGGGAGGAGACAAATGTGATATCCGATATTCACGTTACATGCGAACATCTCGATGAGTTTCCTAAGGATTTACCAGGACTACCACCAGCTCGGGAGATTGAGTTTGCAATAAATCTGGTTCCAAGCACTGAACTAGTATCTAAGGCTCCTTATCGGGTGGCTCCAGCAGAATTACAAGAGTTAATGGAGAAACTATAGGAACTGCTTGACAAAGGATTCGTTCGACCTAGTGTGTCTCCTTGGGGAGCACCAGTATTGTTTGTCAAAAGGAAGGATGGTTCAATGCGTTTATGCATTGACTATCGATAGTTGAACAAGTTGACGATTAAGAATCGTTACCCACTCCCTAGGATCGATGATCTGTTTGATCAGTTATAAGGAGCGAGGTTCTTTACGAAGATTAACTTGAGGTCAGGTTATCATCAGCTATGAGTTAAAGTAGAAGATGTTGAGAAGACGACGTTCAGAACTAGATATGGACACTATGAATTCTTGGTTATGCCATTTGGATTGATGAACGCACCTATGTCTTTTATGAACCTGATGAACTGATTGTTTAAACCACACTTGGATAAGTATGTGGTTGTCTTTGTAGATGACATCCTTGTCTATTCTAAGACAAAGGAGGAACATGAAGGACATCTGCATGTAGCTCTACAGACTCTCAGAGATCACAGATTATATGTGAAGCTCAGTAAGTGTGAGTTTTGGCTGGACCAAGTTAGTTTCTTGGGCCACATTGTCTCTGCTAAGGGTATAACCGTCGACCCGACAAAGATTGAGGCAGTTGTGAATTGGGAACAACCGAGAACGGTAACAGAGGTCCGTAGTTTTCTTGAGTTAGCAGGATACTACTGACGATTTGTAGAGGGGCTCTCCAAGCTATCAAGTCCGCTTACTCAGCTCACAAAGAAGAATGCTAAGTTTGATTGGACTGATCATTGTGAGAAGAGTTTCCAAGAACTGAAGACGCGTCTTACTACAGCACCGGTATTAGCTATACCTTCTGGCAGAGGGGGTTTCGCTATCTACAGTGACGCATCTTACAACGATTTGGGTTGTGTTCTCAACCAGCACAAGAAGGTTATCGCATACGACTCTAGATAGCTTAAGGAACATGAGAAAAATTACCCAACTTATGATCTGGAGTTAGCAGCGGTGATCTTTACTTTAAAGATTTGGAGGCACTACTTATACAGTGAGACATTTGATATCTTCACCGACCACAAAAGTCTCAAGTATTTGTTTATCGAGAAGGATTTGAACATGCGACAGCATAGATGGATGGAGTTCTTAAAGGATTACAATTGTTCCATCTAGTATCACCCTGGGAAAGCCAATGTTGTGGCAGATGCTTTGAGTAGGAAGTCTTCAGCTCAATTGTCACATCTTATCACCAGAGTACAGTGATGGCATCTACTTGAGGAACTGGCTTTGTGAGATACACTGATTGGCGTCAAAGGTTCAGGGGCATTGATGACTACTATTGTGATACGACCCATGTTGTTTGATAACGTGCGTAAGCTCCAGATGATTGATGATGAACTTATGGCCATTAGAAAGGATGTGATCAACGGGATCAGACCTAATTTTTCTATCAAGGATGATGGTACTTTGCTATTCAGAGATCGAATGTGCATACCTGCTAATAAAGATCTCAAAGATACTATTTTGGAGGAAGCACACAAGTCTACATATGCTATACATCCTTGGAGTACTAAGATGTACCAAGATCTCAAGCGAAGTTTTTGGTGGAGAGGACTGAAGAAAGATGTTGTAGATTATGTTTCTCGGTGTTTGGTCTACTAGCAGGTGAAAGTAGACCATCAAAATCTAGCAGGGTTATTACAACCATTACCAGTGCCAGAGTGGAAATGGGAAGCCATTTCTATGGATTTTATTTTGGGATTACCGAGCACATTGAGGAAGAACAATGCCATCCGGGTTATTGTAGATCGACTTATGAAATCTGTATATTTTCTACCGTACTGGACTACATATACAACCAATAAGCTTGCAGAGCTGTACATGAAGGAGATAGTTCGGTTACATGGCATACCAGTCAGCATCGTGTGTGATAGAGATTCACTCTATACGTCACAATTCTGGCGACGATTTCAGGAAGACATGAGTTCTAAACTGGAGTTCAGCTTAGCGTTTCATCCTCAGACAGATGGGCAGACTGAGAGAGTAAACTAGATCATAGTGGATATGTTGCGTGCATGTATGTTGGACTTTCATGGTTCATGAGATCAACATTTGCCTCTGATCAAGTTCGCTTACAATAACAACTATCAGTCGAGTATTGGGATGACGTCTTATGAAGCCTTGTATGGATGATGATGCATATCTCCTTTGAATTGGGAAGAAGTCGGTGAGAAGCTTATTTTAGGACCTGATATCGTGGACAGTGCAATCGAGACAGTTCGGTTGATTCGCAAAAGGTTGAGGGTTGCTCAAAGTCGCCAAAAGAGCTATGCCGATCTCCATCGAATGCACATCGAGTTTCAGGTATACTTAGATGCGTTCGAGAAAAATTTACTAATTCCTAGATTAAATGATTAGCTATAGAATTAACCACTATTTTCAAGTTGGAGACAAGGTCTTTGTGAAGATCTCGCCAACCAAGGGCGTGATGCACTTCGGAAAGCGTGGGAAGTTGAATCCTCGATATATCTTCCCCTTTGAGGTACTCGGACGGGTTGGCGAAGTCGCTTATCAGAACTAGATTGGTGAGCATGCATAACATTTTTCATATTTCCATGCTATGACAATACGTGCGCGACCCAACTCATGTCTTGGACTTTCAGCCGATTGAGTTGCAAGAGGACTTGACGGTGATTGAGGAACCAATTGCAATTTTGGATCATAGAGATCAAGTTTTGCGGACCAAGTTGATTCCACTGGTACTTGTCAAGTGGAGAAATCATTCAACTTTGGAAGCTACTTGGGAACGCGCCACTGAGATTCGCGAGCAATACCCTCATTTGTTCACCTGACATGAGAGGTACATTTTTATTTTTTCGCTTAAAGATTCATTAATCATGATTGTGTTTCTTATGCCTATGCGAGCATCAATGACTCGAGGAATGCAGACGGTTCACATTAAGCAACTGACTGTGTTAAGAAACTAAGTCACAGTCAGCATTGATCGATCAATTTCATGATTGATCGATCAACACAGAGTGGTGATCGATCAATGATGGAGAGGTCTAGTACTCAATTTTGGGTGATTGATCGATCAATGATGGTATTGATCGATCAATTTTCATGGTATTGATCGAACACCAAGGTTGGTTGATCGATCAAAGTGGACTATTGATTGATCAACAGGTGTATAGATCGATCAATTCAGGTGTCATTGATCGATCAACAGTGGATGATTGATCGATCTATGCATCGGGTTAGGGCATTTAGATGCTTCATTGATCGATCAATCCTGGGGTTTTAAGTTATATTTGTGTTTTCGAACGGTCATTTGCACAACACGTATAGTTGATTGATCAAGAGGGTCTTCACTTCCGATCGTTCCACCTTCCTCCCAGCTAGTTTTCTGGCTAATGGACCTCATTTTTCTGCTAGATTCGCTCAGATTTCAACCCATTCGCTCGGTAACATCTTCCTCTCGTCACTTTTGGATTCTTTTGTCGTTTCTTTTGAAATATTTGACCATGGGACAGCGAATGAAAAACACTTCGCATAAGACTCCAACGTCTCGGGTTCGTGCTTCGGTACCACCCCCCGAACCCATTGCCCAAACCTCTGTGCCACCCGTGGCACCTATTGCGGATGTGGTTCCACCCGTCCAAGCTCTCGTCCCAACCCAAAACAAACGTGAAGTCCCCAATCCATGGCTCGAGATGGTTTGGGCCAAGGGGTACATTCAACGGCTCAGGTTGAAACCCTTACTCGAGCCATTCCACGATCACTACTGTCCCCGGATCGTGAGGCTCTTCTTCCAGAACCTCCGTTGGGGTGATAGTCGACACCGACTGGTCACTTCCATTGATAGGTTCGAGTATAAATTTAACCAATTCCATGTAGCGGTTGCCCTTCAGTGCACGTTCGTTTACATTAAGACCTGTGGATTGGATGCCCCCTACGTTAAGGATGTCCCTTTTCCCAATGTGGCCACCAAAATGACCCAAGGTCAGTATGGGAAGGGGCAATCCATTACACGGGCCCAATTACCTGACCAGTTGTGGATGCTTGATACCTATATCAAGTGTGCACTCAACCCGTTCTTGCACAAGTCCTCGCTGACTGGTGTTGTGCAATAGGCCCTCTTTTCTACCTTTGAGAGTCATTGGTTCTCTATGGCTGACTTGGTCATTGATGCATCCTCAATGCCAAGGACCTAATGTCAGAGAAGATTCAGACTAGGGTAAAGAAATAGATCCCCTACGTGTGCCTAATTACCAAGATGGTGGAGCAATTCATTGCTCTACGCGAGGCGTACAGTTTGGCTCCCAATGAGCCATGCTTGGTCAACAACACTAAGGTCTTCCACCTTAAGGATTGGACCAAGAGCTACAACCTCTTGATTAGATGGCTACCAGAGGGAGAGGAGGAGCACGCGACAATGAGCCCATTGCTGAAGGGTGCGTGCAAAGTGCGTGCTTAGAGAGGGGGAGGCACCACTTGACCCACCTCCTAAACCTGAGGTGTCCACTCACCCTGTCCCCACCACACCACGTTGGCCACCTCATCACACCATGTCACATCCCCCTCCTCCTTCCTCCGTCGATGTCACAGCGATGCTTCGTGAGCTCGTGGAGGGTAACCGGCGTATACACGAGCGGTTGGATGGCATGGAGGCATTCCAGCGACAGATTCATCGTCGGTTGGATTACCATGAGAGCATACACGAGCTCGTCATACAACATTTATACGCCACTACGTCCACGCCTATGATCGCTCACGCTGCGTCGGACATCAGTGGATCCTCACGACCTCTTTACCACATACCACCTGCTTTTGGGTATAATTCTCTTATTTATTGCCTATGTGTAGTGTACTGTATTTCTTCAGCATTCTTTTCATATTCTGTCTGCATGTCCTTTCATTTCCGGTTAATATGCTTGCCTGTTATTTATACTCCCTGACATTCCTATGACCTCCCTGCCATTTTTGAGGATGAAAATTCCTAAGGGGGGGATAATGTAATAGCCCAAAAAATTTGAACGAGAATCTGACTATTTCGATAAGCATGCTCGGCACGAGAATCGAGATAGATTTAATATTTTGAAAATTATATTATTTGAAATACTATTAGCCTGTAGTTAGATGAAGTCAAGTGTGACTTCTCGCTTTGGTCTGAGTCTTGTATGACGTCGAGACGGCATGTTACGCCGTAGGGACCGTGTTCGGGCTTCACACCGAAGTCGAACTTAAGGTTTAAAATGAAATATCAGAGATATTTCATTTTGGTAGCTTATAAAGGAAGGAAGAGACCTGGAAAGATCTCCTTTCTTCTTCTTCCTCTTGTTTTGAACTAGAATCCTGTAGCTAGGTTGGGTTCTGAGTGTGTTCTTTGAGGAAATAGGGTTAAGGATACCAAGATCATGTGTTAATTTGAGTTAGGGTATGTAGAGTTCAGTAAAAGGAGCTCAAGTATAGTCTATGTGTGTGTGAAGCCTCTACGTGCTGAACCGGAGTCGATAATCTCCTTGTCTGAGTCATACCGGCAATAAACTCCGAGAGCCGGATCCGAACCTTCTCGGATTTCATTTTGCCGAAACCCTGAAAGGGCCCAAATAGAGGTGAGCCTGTGCGTTTAAATTGGGCAAGTTTAAAGCCCCTTATTATATGATTATGTGTGTGAAGAAATGGTTGGAAACCATTAATGAAAAAGGGTTGGGAATTAGGTCAAAGGAGTGACCTCCATTAATGACAAAGGAATTGTCATTATTGAACGATCAATCCTGAAGATTGCTCGATCAATGCTGGATTGATCGATCAATGAGAAGCATTGATCGATCAATTCGTATAAAGCTTAAGTAGGAACAGTAGACTTGATTTGCTTGGAAGTTCTGTGCTCGAGGGGTATTGATCGATCAATTCACTAATTGATCGATCAATTCTGAGGGTTGATCGATCACAGAGAGAGTGATCAATCAATGGCAAAGATTGATCAATCAATAAGTGTATTGATCGATCACTTGTGTGTATTGATCGATCAATGAGGGCATTGATTGATCAATCTGTATAAGGTGACAAAGAGAACAGGAAGAGGGAAATTTGAAAATTTAGGGTATTGATCGATCAATGAGACAGATTGATCAATCAATTGAGCCAATGATCGATCAATTTTCCTCTATAAATTGTGAAGAGGAAAGGAGCTATTGATCGATCAATTGAGTTACTGATCGATCAATGATAGGAGGTGATCTATCAATAGAGGCTATTGATCGATCAATTAACTCTATTACTTGTGAAGTAATTGGAGGGCATTGATCGATCAATGGGGAAATTGATCGATCAATGAGGAGGATGGATCGATCAATTAAGGTGTTGATCGATCAATCACCCTTGTTTTTAACCTGTTATATTTTTGTGAATTGAACACTACTGGACATTGCGCCAGTTGACATTCTGACATATCTGACAAATAGTATACTATATTTATGGTCTAGGATCAGACCTTTATGCTTTGAAAATCTTTGGATTTGCTTAGAAAGAGGTCTAACCTGAGGTAGGGGAAAACCAACTTAAACTGTTTTTGACTATGATTTCATGATTCTTTCATATTTGCACACTGATTTCTATTTTAACAAGAATGTTAGCATGTGACAGCCCGAATTTCGGCACCCCGAAACCCGTGCCATCAGCACGATCATCTTGACCGTGCCCCATAGCTATGCATGAAACATTGGTATATCAAGCAATGAATCGAATTGAAATAGTAAATGAAACTGCGGAATTAAATCACTATATAAGCATTTCTCAAAATACAGTTCTACCCTCATGCCTCTACATGAGTGGAGAATCGATCCGAACCATTGATGATAGCTAATCATCACAGATGGTTCGCCCAAAAGAATTATCCCAAAATCCAGTATATACATTGTTTAGTCAAAACAAGGCTTGACATACCAAGCCGTACAAAATCACTCTAAGGCCCTCAAAGGCACTGTGAGTCCTCTAGAAGAAGTCCTCAGGAGGTGGCTCCAACTCATCTCCGGTCGCAAGGTCCGACTCACCGGGGTCAGCGTCTCCTGAAGCCTCGGCAGCTGCTAGTAGTGGACCTGCGACGTATAGTCTATAGGGTGAGCTACATCCTAGCTCAATAGGGAACAAAACACAATTGAACATATAAATTATTACTCACATATATTCCATGATATGCCATGCACGATGTGTCTATGCAGTACTGATGAATACAGTTAAAAAGCATCACATTTTACTGGTAGTTTACTCATGTCTTTTACTTATTCATGAAAGATGCTGAAAAGACCTAAAGCAAAACTTAAACTTTCAACTTAAGTAATCCCCGAGCAATATAGCATCGAGCCCCGATGAGATACCCATCATCGTCATCTATATAGACAGTTTTAACTTATTCCCTGGGAATACAATTAGTACCCAAGCCCCTTTCCCCTGGGGATTGGTGGCAGGGTTTCACTAGTCTCAATCAACACCCCTGGGGTGTGCTTACTGTGTACGGATAAGCCTCCGCATCGTTTCACGGATTCACGTACGGTCATTACGGATATCCTGCCGTGTTAGTCGTGGATATCCCGCCACGTCGGTGGGGTACCCTATCAAACCTCAAATAACAAAAATATCGGTGCCTTACATATAGTTATTCACCGTGTAAATGTGCTATCTTATATCAGTTAGGCCATATCAAACATGATTCAATCCTGGATACATCCCTGGGATTTATCCATTCACTTGCATCACACCTGATGCTCTTATCTCTTTACTTTCTCATCCCCTGGGGATGGCTCGTATTGATTACTTTTATTGATGTCACACACACACACTTTTCACAAACTCTTTAAGCAATAAAACATTTGAAATTTTAAATCTATATCACTACATACATGCTCTTGCAAAATAAAGTACATGTTCAAGGTGTTCCCTACCTCAAGTCTTCGTTTAATCAATGCATCAATGTCCCACGTGGCTCCTTGTGCACTAGCTCACACGTACTACCTATGGTACCACATAACATGTGAAACACATCACTAAAGATGCAATAAAGGGGGTCCAAGACCCTCCATGAATCTTAAAGTCAAACTCAAAAGTCAACATAAACTGGCCCAGCCGATTAATCGAACTCCAAAATTGATTAATCGACTCTGATTCGATTAATCGATTTCCAAAATCGAATAATCAAAATTCAATATCGATTAATCGATTCTCAAATTGATTAATCGAGATTCCCATTCGATTAATCGAATCCCAATTCGATTAATCGAAATTCTCTGCTCTATCTAGTCGATTCTCAATTCGAGTAATCGAATTTCCAAAATCGATTAATCGATCCCAAATCGATTAATCGAAATTATAAATCGATTAATCGAACTCTCATTTCGATTAGTCAATTTCTTCAAGCTAGATTCTTTTCTCCACTGGAGTTCACTGTAGGTTCCTAGTCGATTAATTGATTTTCAATTCGATTAATCGAAATCCAAAGTCGATTAATCGAAACCCAATTTGATTAATCGAGATCGGGGTCCTCTGACTTCTCAACTTCTTGGCCAATTTCGATTAATCAAAATTGCCAGATTCAGCCCCCTTCTGGCTGCTCTTCTCAATCTCTTTCCTTACTTTTTTCCTCTATTTTTCTAAGCTTTTACCCTACTTTTTACACCATTTCTAACTACAATTTAACCCTTTAATCCATGCATTTAAACTACAAAAATCTTACCTTTAATCAATCTCAAATTGATTTCGAATCAAGTGGTTGGAAAGGCTAGGGTTCCAGCTTTGGCTTGAACGGGTTCTTCTCGTTGAATCGGTCTCTTTAATGCTAGAATCCCCCTTTCAATCACTCACAATAACTCTTGTTCAACCTCTTTACTCCTCTCTCTCATCTTTACTCCTCTCTCAACAACCAAAATACAGATTTTAGGGTTATTAAACCCTTTTATCTCTTTCCTCACTTGTGTGTTGAGCACATACACCGCGACAGGTGTATGCGACTTCACATTCACATCACACACCACGCAGTCAGTCAAACTATCACATCTCATCCATTCATCACACTCTATGCTAACCATTGAACTCCTAATTGGTCAAACCTGTGACCAATCGGGCACAGATCCTGAGGTCACTGTTTAACGTGATTTTTTGGGATATTACATAGCATATCATAAATTTCTGTTATCTCTAATTCCTGTTTTCTGATTTTATATTTTGAAATCTGCTCCTGATTTCTGCTATCTGATTTTGAGGTCTATGTCTGTATTTGATTTGGTGATTTAACCAGATCATCCCCACCGACTCGACGGTATATCCGTGCCTGGTACACTGGTGCATCTGCTTTATAATTTCTCGACACAATTGCACTCCATAGATGAGACATTGTTGCACCCTGAAATTGTTCATGTAAACGATGATTGGTTGGAGTTTCCTATCGGTAGATTCCTGTTTACTCCGTGTTATATATTCACGGGAGTTTCTTAAGTTAGAAAATATATACAATTTAAGTCACTGATTTTATACTTGCATAACATCTGTTTCTTGTTTAAAAGCTTAGTATTTGATCTGATTTTGTCATGTTTACAAGTTCTGATTTGATTTCCTGCTTTGAGATATCATGTCCTGCAATTTCAATATATTTTTAGTTGGGATTCTTCTATTGAACTAGGATGTAGCTCACCCTATTTTCTATAATATTATAGGTTCTGAAGTTAGAGCTCCCGACACCGAGAGCGACCCTGACTACCAGCCTGACCTAGAGGCTGAGGTTGAGGATGAGGAGACTGACGTCCAGGCGGACGACTTTTATCCTTAGTCTAGGTATACGAGTCTTTTAGTTTTGGAATTTTTGTATGAACTTTGGATTATTGTGTGCCTGGTGGCCACTTTCTTTTTGCAAAGCCTTATGTGATGACTCAATCTACCACTGCTGGACAGTGTTTGCTTGACTTCCGCTATACAAGTAGACATTTCATGATTTGTCCTGGGGATCATCCAGAATATGATCCTGATGACACAGATTTTCGGGCATGAAAATCAAGGCTATCACACCTTGATTCATTTTGAGAGCATGTTTGTACGGCTTGGTATGTCAAGTCTTTTTGAGAAAAATATAATTATACAATGATATATTCTTTTGGCGAACCATCTAGGGTGATCCTATTTATTACCGATGGTTCGAGTCGGTTCTTCTGTTCATTCATTGGCATAGAATTAGAACTGTCTTTTGAGCTTTTATTTTAGAATAATATATCATTAATGTATGTTTGATTCAGTTCATATGTTTTACTGTGGTTAGTTGTTGCTTGGTGATACCAATGTTCCATACAGACAGATGGGGCATGGCCTCGAGGGCCGTGCTGATGGTACGGATTTTAGGGTGCCAAAATCTGAGCTGTCACAGTTGGTATCAGAGCCGTGTCTTTTAGAAATTCTGATAATTCTTATTTTTATCAGAGCATAGGGACTTTTGCTAATGGAACTTTGGTTTCAGGTGCAGACCGTTATGTTTTCTAAGGGAAGAGGCCGACCCAGGGGTGGTCATGAGAAAAATTTACGTAGTAGAGATGATTTCATCTTGCCTACGAATAGAGTACCTATGGGAGGCAGAGGGATTTCAGAAAGTAGTGGCCAAGAGAGCCAAGACCATGAAGAGAGTCGAGAAAGAGATTGTCAGGAAAGAGAATAGAGGGAACAAGAAAGAGTAAGGGAGAGAAATGAAGAAAGAGAAGAGCATTAGAGGATGATGCACACCATAAAAACCATGGCAACAGCCATGGCTCAGCAAGCAGCATCTCTGGCAGCTCATAATGCCAATGATCAACAACAACCACCTACACCTACAGTAGGTCCTACACAGCCAGTGCCGTCAGCCTTTACTGAGTTTAGGAGGATGCGACCTTCTAGCTTTTCAGGGCAAGCGGAGCCGATGCCTGCTGAGAATTGGCTGAGTGAGATGGAGAAGGTTTTCAATGTGCTTATGTGCACGGAAGATGAAAGTGTCCGTTGGGACACATATATGCTTGATGGGGAGGCAGGGCCTTTGTGGAAGTCCGTTTCTAGGACTAGGGCTCAAGAGACCCCAGGATTGCCCTGGACATGGGATGAGTTTGTAGAAGAGTTCAACAAACAATATTTCCCCGAGGTAGTGAGAAATCAGATGGAGATAAAGTTTCTATAGCTCCTACAAGGAAGAATGATGGACAGGGAGTATGGAGTGAAGTTTATGAGGTTTGCTCGCTTCACTCCCGATTATGTGGTTTCCGAGGTGATGAGAGCAAAGAGGTTTCAGCGTGGCTTAAGGCCGGATATTCGAGGGGGTGTGGCACCTTTCTAATTAATGACCTACAGAGAGGTCATGAGCAAAGCCTTGGTTTTTGAGGAAGAAAATGATGATCGATACAGCCGAAGGCAACAATATGGGAGGGAAAATGTAGATTAGAGTAGGGTTGAGAACTACGAACCGGTGAATAAAAGCCGAGATTCGTAGCACATACTCAGAGGCAACCATTTCAAATCGATTATATTAGACCGGCGTAGCTGACAAATTACCAGAGGTTACAGGTACTTGCGTCGGCGAGACCAATCAGATATGAGAACCCTACTACCACTACTGGAGCAGTAGTTACACAGGGTTTCTCACGAGCTGCTTCTTCCACACCTAGGGAGACTTGTGCCAAGTGTGGCAAGTCTCATAAGACGGCAGATTGCTGGCAAGGAACTCGGGGCTGCTATAAATGTGGAAAAGTGGGCCACATAATCCGAGATTGCCCTGAGGTGAACAAAGAGAGGACGACTTCTGCTTCAATGCCACAACCTATACAATCAAGGAAGCCGATCGTGCAAGGAAGAGCCTACATAGTCACTGCCCAAGAAGCAGGGAATGTACACAACGTTATCCAAGGTGAGATTCCTTTTAAATAAAGAATTTTAATTTCTTAAAATTTTAGATAGAGAAGGTACATTCATTTGGCAATAGTATAGACTCGTTCTTATGCATTAAATTTTGATAAGTAAATATGCACTATATCTGTATATACGTATACTATAGGTATATTATGAGTATACGAGAAAGGATGCTATGTAGCAAGTGAGGCTAGAGTGTTGATAGACCCAGGGTCTACCCACTCCTTTGTCACTCCGAGATTTGCAAAGAAAATGAAGATTATCCCTGAGACATTGGACTTTGTTCTATCAGTGTCTATTCCGACTGGAGAATTAGTTGACACATAATTGGTTTGTAAGTCAATAATAGTTGGCATCGATGATGGAGAAGTTCATGAATTGACAGCTAAATTAATACTATTAGACATGCAAGGATTCAATGTGATCCTTGGCATGGACTGGTTATCACAACACTGTGCGACTGTAGATTGCAAGAACAAGATCATCATCTTCAGACCTAACACAAGAAGATCTTTCTGATTTTGAGGAGAGAGATCGATGCATATATCACTTATCTCTGCAGTCAGAGCAGAGCGCTTAATCAGAAAAGGTTACAGTGGTTATTTGGCATTCTTGAAGGAAGATAAAGAAGGGGAGCATGACATCTCAAAGATGACGGTCGCGTGTGAATTCGAAGATGTGTTTTTGAAGGAATTACCAGGATTACCTCCAGAAAGAGGTGGAATTTGCTATCGACTTAGCACCTGAAACAGAGCCTGTTTCTAAAGCCCCATATAGAATGACTCCTACTGAATTGAAAGAGTTGAAAGAGAAGTTGCAAGTGCTCATGGATAAGGGGTTTGTAAGACCGAGTGTCTCCGTGGAGAGCACCGATCTTGTTTGTAAAGAAGAAAGATGGGTCAATGCAACTGTGCATTGACTATCGCCAATTAAACAAACTGACCATCAAGAATAGATATCCATTGCCTAGGATTGGTGACTTATTCGAGCAGCTGCAAGGAGCGAGGTATTTCTCCAAGATCGATCTGAGATCTGGATACCATCAGCTGAGAGTCAAAGCAGAGGATATTCAAAAGATTGCATTTAGGACACAGTACGGGCACTACGAGTTCTTAGTGATGCCGTTTGGTTTGATGAATGCACCGGCATCATTTATGGACTTGATGAATTGGGTGTTTAAACCACACCTGGACTCTTGCGTCGTGGTATTCGTTGATGATATCTTGATATACTCTAAATCAAAAGTGGAGCATGAAGAACACTTGAGAGTTGCTCTACAAACTTTACGTGAACACCAACTGTATGCCACGCTCAGTAAGTGCGAGTTTTGGTTGGAGGAAGTGAGCTTTTTAGGATATGTTATCTCAAAGCATGGTGTCATAGTAGATCCAGCTATGATCGAAGCAGTGGTAAATTGGGAACAACCAAAGATGATAATAGATGTCCATAGTTTCCTTAGTCTAGTTGGCTACTATCGATGTTTTGTAGAGGGGTTTTTAAAAATATCGGGACCTCTTACGAGACTTACACAGAAGGATGCAAGATTCGAGTGGAGTGAAGCATGCGAGAAGAGTTTTCAAGAATTCAAGAAGAGACTCACTTCAGCTCTAGTGTTAGCGATTCCTTCAGGCAGTGGAGGGTTCACGGTATACAGTGATGCTTCGCATAATGGTTTGGGTTGTGTGCTCAACCGACATAAGAAGGTGATAGTTTATGGGTCGAGACAGCTGGAAGAACATGAGAAGAACTATCTGACACATGACCTAGAACTCGCATCGGTCATATTTACGCTGAAGATCTGGAGATATTATTTGTATGATGAAACCTATGAGATTTTCATCGACCTCAAGAGCCTCAGATATCTATTTACATAGAAAGAGTTGAATATGAGGCAACACAGATGGATGAAGTTTCTTAAAGACTATGATTGTTCTTTACAGTATCATCCAGGCAAGGCTAACATAGTATTCGATGCTTTGAGTCGGAAGGGTTCATCTCAGTTGGCTAGTCTGGTTTTGGGAATGCACAGATGAAAATTATTTGAAGATCTTTCACTGTATGATGCAAATATTAAGGTCTAAGCTACAGGAGCCTTTTTGGCTAATATATCAGTGAGACCAGTGATATTTGAGCATATACATGAGCTATAGATGAAAGACCCAGAATTGATTAAAATTCTCCAAGATGTGATTGAAGGCATCAAACCAGAGTTCTTAGTGAAAGAAGATGGTTCTTTATTGTTCAAGGGCCATCTTCATATTCTAGATGATGTCGATCTGCAGCAAACCATCCTTGATGAAGCTCATAAGTCAAAGTATGCTATCCACCCTGGTAGCACAAAGATGTAACAAGACTTGAGAAAGGATTACTGGTGGAGAGGTTTGAAGCAAGACGCGGCTAAGTACGTGTCATGGTGTTTGACGTGTGAGTAGGTGAAGGTCGATCATAGACATCCTGCTGGATTATTACAGCCTCTACCCATACCAGAGTGGAAATGGGAGTCAATCTCTATGGATTTCATTATGAGACTATTGCATACAGCTAAGAGACACAATGCCATTTGGGTAGTTGTAGACCGATTGACCAAGTTAGCCCACTTCTTGCCTTACAACATGATATACACGGCAGGAAGACTTGCAGAGTTATATATGAAAGAAATCGTGTGATTACACGGGATTCCAAGCAGCATAGTTTCTGATCGTGATTCGTTATACTCTTCAAAATTTTGGAAGAAATTTCACGAAGGCATGGGAACGCGATTGGATTTTAGTTCAGCATTCCATTCGCAAATTGATGGACAAACAGAATGGGTGAACCAAGTCATAGAAGACATGCTCAGAGCGTGTATGCTGGAATTGCAGGGATCATGGGATCAACACCTACCATTGATCAAAGTTTTATACAGCAATAGCTTCCAAGTTAGCATTGGAATGGCACTGTATGAAGCTCTGTATGGAAGGCGATGTAAATCGCCTATCAACTGGGAAGAAATTGGTGAAATGTTTATTTTGGGACTGGAGTTACTTGAAGATAACGCCATCATTATCCTTATGATCAAAGAAAGACTTAGGTCGGCTCAAAGTAGACAGAAAAGCTATGCCGATATCAAGAGGACGAGTGTAGACTACAAGGTGGGTGAGCACGTGTTGGTGAAGGTGTCGCCTATGAAAGGTGTTATGAGATTTGAAAAGAGAGGCAAGTTAAGTCCCCGTTACCTTGGACCCTTTGAGGTTTTGGGCCGAGTAGGAGAAGTTGCATATCGTGTTGGATTACCACCACGATTCGATCAGGTACACAATGTCTTTCACGTCTCTATGCTCAGAAAGTACGTGAATGGCCCTTCCCATATCTTGGGAGGTCAACCTTTGGAGATGCACGAAGATATGAGCATGATAGGGGAACCGGCAGAGATATTGGATAGAAAGGAACAAGTGTTGCGCACGAAAGTGATTCCACTAGTACTTGTTCGATGAAAGAATCATCTGGTCGAAGATGCAACATGGGAAAGAGAGACAGATGTGAGAGAACAGTATCCAGACTTGTTTGCGACGAGTTGAGAGTCTGAGTGTATTATCGCAAGCATGTTTGAGGATTAAACCGTCTATGTAATCAAAAGTAGGGTGTTTATGTCAAATTGTTTTTTTTCTTTTAATAAATGAATGAAACGCATGTGGGTTGTACACTTCAGAATATGTTGCTAAATGATCAATTCATCATGAGAAACAAATGGCCAATTGGTGCTACGAAGTAAAAGTACAGATAACAAGTAACTCACTCAGGGCCAAAAGCAAAATGATCAAGAAACACCAAGGGAGTGAAGAAAAATAAAGCAGAAATTTTTTGGAAAAATATGTTAAAACCGATTAATCGATTTCCAAATCGATTAATCGATTTTGGAAATCGATCAATCGATTTTGTTTGATTGAACGACTGGCATGCGCCAGCGAGGCAAAAAACTTAAAAATTTATTAGCATTAAATTTTGATTAATCGAGTAGAATTCGATTAATCGATTTTGGAAATCGATCAATCGATTTTTAAACTTGATTAATCGATTTCGCGAGACTGAGGTTAAGTTACAAAAATCGATCAATTGATTTTTACCTATATAAGCCAGTTTTGGGATTTTTTTCCATTCGAAATTCAGTTCTTTCTTTTTGCTTTTGGGCGACATTTTCCTTCCTCCTTTTGCTACCTAAACCGTAAAGATTTGAGAGTTTTTGCGAATCAAAACCCTAGTTTTTCGATTGAATATTTACGATAAGCCCTAGTTTCTCAATTTTCTTTCGTTTGCAGCCCTAGGTTTCAAATTTTCTTTATTGTTTAACCAAAATGCCGCCTAGAACTCGATTGGCTACGAAACAATCGACCTCCAATCTTCCGGTACGACATAAGAACGCCGCACAACCACCACCTTCACCTTCACCACCATCATCACCATCATCATCACAGTCCTTAGCATCATCATCATCTGATTCGATGGACGAGTCATCTTGCGAGTCGTCACCCCCACCACCACCCGAAAATTTGCCCCAACCAAACGAGTGGTGGGCGGCAAAGAATTTCAAGGACGAGTATATTATTAACGAGGTCTTATTTACCGATCCCGATGTCGAGGGGGAGACCAAATGGGCTCGGCAATACCTCGTAAATGCAGGCCTCGGTAACCTTTTGAAGCCGTTACACGAGTATTACTACCCTAGGCTCGTTAGGTTGTTTTACCAGAACCTGAAATAGGGCCACGTCGATGACACTGTAAAGATCGAAATTGACGATCGTCAATACCTTTTTACCCTACGCCATGTCCATGAGTCTTTGGAGTGCTATCTCACCCATGTACCAGAGACAAACCTTTTTACCCTACCCCATGCGATCAAGAAATTCTGGTTGAGGAGATTAGGACCGAGATGACCAAAGGGATCAGGGGATCCGAAACGTCAATAAGGAGGGTAGATTTACCCTCTTACATGTGGATGCTTGATTCAATAATCAAGTGTAATCTTTACCCTATGGGCCACGATATTGAGCGGGTAGAATTGGTCCAATAGGCCCTATACATGGCATACCGCGGCCGTTGGTTCGATGCTACCAAGATCATTTTTGAGGGTATGATCTACATCAAGGGGAAAATGATGAAAGGGCCTTTGAAACCTAAGGAGCGTGATGAGTAGTGAAATATGATGATATTTCACCCCTAAATACCTACATTTAGCTATTCGATGAAGGCTATTTGATGAGAATTATTAGATTTGAAGTGTTTCAGGTAAATATAAGCAAAGTGCAGAAAACAGCCCAAGAATTCTGAAAATAATGTCAAAACACTGTAACTTTGGGTCATCGAGAACTTGGTGCGACTTGTAGCTCAATTTGGACTATCAAGACGGCCAAATTATGAAATTTTCAAAACACATACATTGTAGATCATTCGGTCAGCTTTCCAACGGCGTACGAATCATATCAATCCGAGTTCAGGATAAAAAGTTATTGTCAAAATACTAAAGTAGTGTCTGATGCAAAAGTGGGCTGGAATTTCACAAATTTCTGGGAGGTCGATGCATCGACCCTATAGGATCGATTAATCGACCCTGACTTTTCGTGCCAGGGGGCTTCCGCGACTGAGATATTATTTAAAGCCGACTCAAACACTTTGAGAGGATGAATTATTTTTTTTAGGGAAATAGGAATAGAAATAGAGAGTTTTTATTATTCCTTTTTTAGAGTTTTGTTCCTTTAATTTTTCAGTATTCATTCCTTCAGTTTATTATTTTTGTTCAGTTGATTTATGCATTAATTTGGTTTTTGAAGATCATCGTACTTTTGGATCAAAGTAATTTCTGTTGAAGTTTGAGGTATTTTTAATTTATTAAATTAATATTATTTTCCCTTCCTTATTTATTTATGTCATTTAATTACAACATGTGTGGCTAAATTCATAGGGATGGGGATCTAATGATTCCCATCCGAGGGATATACTTCTAATAATATAAATTAAAGATTAAAATATGAGATTTTATTTTATGGTTGTTGTGCTATCATGAACGGATGAAATCCCCGCCACTAACTGGGATCGCGTGTGCTGAGCCATGCCCGGGATCTCAGATATGTGACGGTAATTTTACCCAATCATTGTTATATGGTCTTTTTATTTTCATCGTGTAGATCTAATTACGATTATGATCCGGGATCGAGTGTGCCGAGCCATGCCCTGGATCTTGGATCTGTAATGGTAATTTTATCTTAATTACTCCCTAATCTGAAATAAAGTGTGCCGAGCCATGCCCTTGATTTCAGATCTATGGTGGTATTCTTGTTGGAATTTTCACCTACTTTGGGGATGATTTTTATTTGAACCTGAGATCAAGTGTGCCGAGCCATGCCCTTGATCCCAGATCTATATATGAAAATCATCTAAGTCCTGATTGCAGGGATGCAATGTGGAACCTATTAGGGTTTTGACCATTCATCTTCCATAAAAGATGTTTATTTTCAATGGTATATCTCATAATTTAATCCGTAGATTTGTATTATGGGAAGAACAGACCAAAGATGGGAGAATTTAATATCTTCATCTTTATCTTTACTTTTGAATTATCAGTTAAGTTTTAGTTTGTAGTCAGTAATAGTCTTCTCACAAAATTAAATCATAAGACTGGTAGAATACTGTTAGAACTTGATAGGTTTCTGGAATTACTGTCTTGTCTTTTTAGATCTTTCAAAATAGTCCTCGTGGGAACGATCTCGTACTCTGCACCCACTATATACAATCTGATTCGTGCGCTTGCGAGTAAAACATTACAATAAAAAACCACATCAAGTTTTTGGCGCCGCTGCCGGAGATTAAAGTAAGAAAATCTGAATTTTTGATAGACAGTAAATTTTAGGAATTTTCAGGGATTAAAATAGTATTTCTGCTTAATTAAAAAAAAAAAAAAAAAAATTTCTTCTCTCGATTGATCGAGTATACTGCTCGATCAATCGACCCTTCCTCGATCGATCGACCCTTCCTCGATCGATCGAGATTCACACTCGATCAATCGAGATTCCAAAAAAATTTTAATTTTGAAAAAAAAAAAAATATATATATATATATATATATAATAAAAATTCAGAAATTTCAATTTTAAAATTTAAAATTTAAAATTAAAAAAAATAATTAAAAATTAAAAATTTTCTTGAGGTTTTCCTACCCGAAAACTCGGCTCTGTGCGTCATTTGCATGCACACTAGGTCTTCTAAAGAAAGAACTTTAGAGTCTTTAAATTCTGAGATCGAACGTACTTGCTGGTCAAATCGTAAGGATGCTAGATCAAGGTAGAAATTTTCAAGTGAATCATCCACTGAAGTCAGTATGACTGACAACATGAATGGGCAACTTGAACAAGAGGAAGAACAAACATTGAAAGAACTGTTCTCTCCGATCACTACAAATACCCCATCATGCATTATATACCCCGCCACACCTGGTGGCCGGTTCGAAATTTGTACAAATATCATCCAAATCCTTCCAATCTTTCATGGCATGGAGAGAGAAGATCCATACCAGCACGGCAAAGACTTCGTCGAAGTCTGCTCATCTGTTTACCAAAATTTCAGCGAAGAATCTGTTAGGCTACACTTATTTCCTTTCTCTATAAAGGATAAAGCAAAAGCTTGGTTAAATTCTCTACCATCGGGATCCATAACCACCTGGGATCAGATGGTCAAAAAGTTTCTATCAAAGTTCTTCCCTATGGCGAAGACGAATGTCCTTAGACGTGAAAGCACGGATTTCACGCAAGAGGAAGATGAGAGATTATATGAAGCTTGGGATAGATTCATGGATCTCTTACTCAAGTGTTCACACCATGGATACTCAAAGTGGAGATTGGTCCAGTGTTTCTACAATGGACTAAGTCAACCTAATAGACATTTGGTAGAGTCAATGACTGGCGGAGGATTCCTGAGCCTTAAGGAAACCGAATCTTATGCTTTCCTAGAAAAGTTGGCTGAGGATTCTCAGCACTGGGATTTCACAAAGACTCGGGAACAACCAGTCAAAGCCCGTGATCAAGCCAGGAGTTCAACCAAGAAGGGAGGACTATACATAGTAAAGGATTCCCCAAATTTGATGGCTAAAATTGATTTCCTCACCCAACAAGTGGAGGAATTGATATTAAAGAAGAATATGCATATGGTAAATACACAACCTGAGCCATGTTCAATTTGTACAAGTCCAATGCATATGACAGATGATTGTCCTTCAATGCAGAACTACCATGAAGACACATCTGAACAGCTAAATGTTGTGAATAATTATGGGCGGAATCAAGGAAACGTTTTCAATGAGAATAATTCAAATAGTTGGAGAAACCACCCAAATTTCTCATGGAAATAAGATAATTAAAGAATACAACCCAGGAAATAGGGGACGAACTTTTATCCCCAACAAAATTTCAACCAAGGACCGTAGTAGAACTACGGTCAAGGGCAATTTCAGCAGCAAGGGTTCAATAACCCAAATCAATTTTAATACAATCAAAATCAGGTTGGGCAGCTACGGCAAATGAACCAGAATTTTCAGTTTGCACAACCAATGGGAGGTTATCAAAACCAACCACAGCAAAATTTTGTGCCAACATTTCCACCACCTGGATATAACAATCCACAGGAAAATACTGCCCAACGTCCTCATACACAAACTCCTTCTACTGAGGACCTAATGAAACTCATTCATTCTCACACATCCTCAATCTCTAAAATAGAGATCCAAATTGGGCAATTGGCCACTTTTCTCTGTGAAAGAGAGAAAGGATCGTTTTCGAGCCAACCAATTCCTAACCCAAGGGGCCAAATGGTTGTTGAACAAACATCAACTTCAACACAAGATGATGATCAACAACAAATTCGAGCGATCACAATATTGAGATCTGGAAAGCAGGTCGATAACAAAGTAGTGTTGCCAGAGGAGGAGGAAAAGTCTAATGGAGAGAAGAAATCTGAAGAGAAAGAAGAAATTGATGACAAAGTACAAGTAAAAGAAACATCAGAAGAAAAGAGTGAACAAAAGAGAAGTTTTGTTCCTAAAGCACCGTACTCGCAAAGATTGATGGCACCACTGAAAAATCGCGATGTGGAAGGAATAAATGAGATTTTCAAGAAATTAAAAATTAATATTTCCTTCCTAGATGCCATCCGCCAAGTGCCTACTTATGCTAAATTTTTGAAGGAATTGGTCACAATTAAAAGAAAGACAAATATTCCGAAAAAGGCTTTCTTAGCCGAGCAAGTTAGTTCAGTGTTGCAAGCAAAGCTCCCGATCAAATACAAGGACTCAAGTTGTCCTACAATCTCGATCATCATCGGCGATAACTGTATTGATTAGGCCCTTTTGGATTTAGGAGCAAGTGTCAACTTGTTGCCTTATTCTGTGTATAAGGAGCTCGAATTGGGAGAACTTAAGACCACTGCGATGACTCTTCAGTTAGCTGATCGGTCCGTAAAGATCCCTCGAGGAATTGTGGAAGATGTCCTTATCAAGGTGGTTTCTTTATACTTTCCTGTAGATTTTATTGTTTTAGACACTGAACCAGCACCAACTTTGAAGAATAACATTCTGGTGATTCTAGGAAGACCTTTCGTAGCAACCTCCAATGCGTTAATCAATTGTCAAAACGGGATCATGAATCTGTCATTCGGGAATATGACAGTGGAACTCAACATTTTTAATATTGCCAAGCAGCCCATGGAGGATGATGAACATGCACAAGCATGCATACTCTATGAAATTATAGAAGAAATATTTCATGCAACCAAAACTGAAGATCCTTTAGCAGCTTGTCTTGCGCATTTTGGAGAGAATTTTGATGTGGATCAACTGATCCAAGAAGTGAATCACATGTTGGACTCCACACCACTTTTGAGAGAAGAAAAGGAAATAGATTGTGGAGCTCAAATTGAATTAATCAAGGAAAAGCCGAAAGAGGAGAAAGTGTCCTTAGAACTTAAATGTCTTCCGGAAAATCTCAAGTATGCCTACCTGGGGGAGAATGAAACTCAACCCGTTATATCAAAATTGGATATAAATCAGGAAGGCCAACTCATGAATGTACTCAAAGAGCACAAAAGTGCCCTCGGATGGTCGATAAAAGATATCAAAGGCATTAGTCCGATGATGTGTATGCACTGAATCCATTTGGAAGACAATGCTAAGCCTTCTAGGGAACCACAGAGGAGACTAAACCCTATAATGCAAGACGTGGTCCGAAATGAGGTAATAAAACTTTTAGATGCTGGAATCATATACCTCATCTCTGACAGTAAATGGGTCAGCCCCACACAAGTGGTCCCTAAGAAATCGGGAGTCACAGTGGTGAAGAATGAGGAAAACATACTAATCCCTACAAAAATTCAAACAGGGTGGAGAGTGTGCATTGATTATCGGAAGTTAAATTTGATGACGAGGAAAGATCACTTTTCACTTCTGTTTATCGATAAGATGTTGGAAAGATTGGCTGGGCATGAGTACTATTACTTCCTCGATGGCTATTCCGGGTATAACCAAATAGTCATTGCGCCTGAGGATTAAGAGAAAACTACGTTCACATGTCCTTTTGGTACTTTCTCCTACCGACGAATGCCGTTTGGGCTTTGTAATGCACAAGCTACATTCCAAAGATGTATGCTGAGTATTTTTTCGGATATGGTCGAACGATTTCTCGAAGTCTTCATGAACGACTTCTCAATCCATGGAAACAGTTTTACTGACTGTTTGAATCATTTGTCACTAGTGCTTGCACGATGCCAGGAGAAGAACCTTGTTATTAACTGGAAAAAATATCACTTCATGGTTAAAGATGGCATTGTTTTGGGACATATCATATCGTCCCAGGGTATCGAGGTCGATAAGGGTAAAGTTGATTTAATTGCCGATCTACCACCACCGAGGACAGGGAAGGAAATCAGATCTTTTCTGGGACACGCTGGTTTTTATCGGCGTTTTATTAAAGATTTCAGCAAGATAGCGCGACCGTTATGCAGCTTACTTTCAAAGGATGCCCCATTCCTCTTAGATGATAAATGTTTGCAAGCCTTTGAAACTATTAAGGCTGAATTGATAAAAGCTCCAATAATCCAATCTCCGAACTGGGACTTCTCGTTCGAAATCATGTGCGACGCCTCTGATTATGCAATTGGAGCTGTTCTGGGACAACGAATAGAAAAATTACCGCATGTAATCTACTATGCGAGTCGTACTCCTAGTTGAACTACTCAACCACTGAAAAGGAAATTTTGGCAGTAATTTTTGCGTTGGATAAATTTTGATCCTATTTATTAGGATCTAAAGTTATGGTATTCACAGATCACGCTGCTCTGCGTTATCTGTTCACTAAGAAAGATGCTAAAGCACATTTAATCAGATGGATCTTGTTGTTGTAAGAGTTCGATTTGGAGATCAAAGACAAGAAAGGCTCAGAAAATATGGTGGCAGATCACTTGTCACGAATAATTATTGAGAAATCTGATGATCCTGTTCAGATCTTGGAGAACTTCCCAGATGAACAGTTATTCAGGATTGATTGCCCACCTTGGTATGCGGATCTTATCAATAACCTAGTCACCGAGAAATTACCTCACCATTGGTCAAAGAATGAGAAATCCATTTTCTTAGCTCGGGTGAAACACTACTTTTTCGAAAATCCGTACTTATTCAAATATTGTCCTGATCAAATCATACGAAGATGTATTCCTGAATCTGAGCAACCACGGATCATCTCGTTCTGTCATGAGTTAGCTTGTGGAGGTCACTTTAGTTCCAAAAAGACTGCAGCAAAGATCTTCCAAAGTGGTTTTTACTGGCCGACGATATTTAAGGATTGTCATCAGCATTGCAAATTTTGTCACAACTGTCAAATGCTGGGCCGAATCTCAAAGCGCAACATGATGCCACTCAATCCAATTTTAGAAGTTGAATTATTTGATGTTTGGGGGATCGATTTTATGGGTCCCTTCCCTAATTTGTTTGGCAATACGTTCATTCTTGTCGGTGTTGATTATGTTTTGAATGGGTAGAGGCCGTGGCTTGTAAATAGAATGATCACAGAGTAGTGATCAAATTTCTCAAGGATCAAGTGTTTTCACGTTTTGGTATTCCAAAGGCGATAATCAGCGATGGTGGAAAACACTTTTGCAATAAAGTGTTCAACCAATTAATGAAGAAATATGGTGTCACGCACAAAGTTGCTACACCATATCATCCTCAGACAAGTGGCCAAGTTGAAGTCTCTAATCGAGAACTTAAGCGGATTTTAGAAAAGACAATCCATCTGAACCGTAAAGACTGGTCGCTAAAACTGAATGATGCTCTATGGGCGTATCAAATTGCATTTAAAACTCCGATTGGCATATCGCCGTATTGGTTGGTCTTTGGTAAAGGATGTCACCTCCCGGTTGAACTGGAACATCGAGCATTTTGGGCCATTAAGTCATTGAATTTTGATCATCTGAAATCTAGTGCCCAAAGGGGTTTCCAAATAAATAAATTAGAGGAAATCCGTACTGATGCATATGACAGTGCTAAATCGTACAAGGAGCGTATGAAACGGGTTCATGATCAATCTATTCTACATAAATCTTTCGTCGTTGGTCAACAGGTTCTACTCTACAATTCCCGACTTCACCTATTTCCCGGGAAACTAAAAATCCGGTGGAGTGGTCCTTTCAAAATCTCTTGAATACTCCCCAATGGGGTAGTTGATGTTATCAATCAGAGGTACGGGAATGTTTTTTGAGTTAATGGTCAAAGATTAAAACCTTTCCTAGAGGATGCAACTGCATTCTCTGACACTCTTCCCTTGGGCGATCCAATGGATCACCCTGACTGAGCAATTCATATGGTCGAGCTATCGACATTAAACTAGCGCTCATTGGGAGGCAACCCAATTTTGTGTAGGATTTAGGATTTAGGATTTATTTATTCAGTATATTTAGTTCTAGAATATTAGTTTTTTATTTAGATTAGGTTGTTTTTAATTTCCTAAATAGTATAACCATATTCCCTTCATTAAATTTTTGGTCATGTTCCTATTTACTGCACATATTATTTCCACCTGATCTTTGTGTTGAGGTACTTTTCAATAGGTTTGGGGGTGCACTACCTATTTCAATCAATGAGGACATTGTCATCTTTAGGTTTGGGGGTATGGTTCTCTATTTTGCGTCACTTAATTTTTTTTATGAAAAAAAATTAAAAATCATGCACATTATTTTGTGATTGTTTTCAAACTTTAGTTGATGATGCATGTGAATTTAATTTTGAGAATACTGATGTCATATTCTGATTACTTGTATCCAAGATGATGAAGCTTAATGTGATATTTTGTAGGTAATTTTGATATTCATGCTTAAAATTTTTACACTTATACCAAGCTAAGACTTAGAAATCGATGAACTGTTTTGAATGTTGAATCTTAGGTTCTTAGTAGAGACTAAACTCAGTGAGCTTTAGAGCTAATTTCCCGTCATTGATGAGTGAATACATAAACTCGGAGTTTTCTTTGAATACGAATTATTTTGCATGATCTCATACACTTTATTTTGGCTTGTGACTTTGCATGAAATCAAATTCAGATCATTGTGTTATAATATACTGTATATATACTCAAGACAAATAGGCAAGGTTACCATCTTTTAAGGACATGATTGAAGGCCATCTTTGGCTCGTTTGTGCTTAAAATATCTCACCTTATATAAATTTATCCTTCTAGTACCCCTTTGAGCCTATTGAGAAATTTACCTTTATACATTCTTTGATAAGCCACGTTAACCTTTAACCCTTCATCATTTCTGAAAATTCAGCTTTACCCTTCTTATTTATGAGAAATTAGGAACTAGGGATGAGAATGAACGAAAAGAGAGTAAGTGGAGAGATACTGAGTTGTGGTGTTTACTGAAAGTATATGGCAAAAATATAAAAGAAAAAGGGGGGAGAAAAAGAAAAAGAAAATTGTGAAAAATAATGAAAAATATGAGGTGCTTCAAGAAAAGGAAATTCAAAAGAAAAAGAAAATTGAGAAAAATAGTGAGAGATTAGAAAAGAAAAGAGAAGAAATAGAAAAATCAAAAGGTTAGTACCTTTTCCAATTTCTCAGAAATTTTGAATCCTAATTCCCTTTCTTTCTTACCCTTTCCTAAGCCCCACTACAACCCTAAAAAGACCTTCATGATCTGATCTTGCATTGGCAACTGCCTTGTGGAGAGTGGATATGTGATACTTATGACACTTGATATGACATGCTTAGGATATACACGTATCTTCTTATGAGATTTATTTTTGTTCATTGATTGCATCGTGTTTTATTTATCATGTGAGACCTTTTAAATTACTTTGTATTAATCTCTCACATGTGTGTGAAAACTTATCCATCATCGGTGTCTTTATATTTTGAGAGTATACCTAAAGTGAGGATTAAGTCAAAACAACAGATCCGACGGTTTCCAGTTTGAACTAGTTCTGAGATGAATGAATTTTGGTTTGGGTATGCACACACTTCACATTTAGGCATGAATGGATGAGTTATCTAACGATTTGAGCATTAGACTAATTTGAATGGATATTAGTATGATTAGTATAACATTGTGATTTAAAATTGAGGATTCGCATGTTTAATTGATTAATGATTTTTGTTTTTGAATGGTATATATGTTATCAAAATCATATTTTGAAAACTCAATTTTATCGATGGTTTCAAAAATGTATTGAAGTTTGTGGGTAACTTCACTGTAAACCCTTAGGAGACACAACTCCTCCACTAGGGATCACCTAGGGGTTTAAAGGCTTGTTGCACACGCTAAGTGCAATCGTGTTCCCTACGAAAGTGACATTTATTTTTCTTTAGTTTGCTTTGCTCAAGGACTAGCAAAGTGTAGGTTTGAGGGTGTGATGAGTAGTGAAATATGATGATATTTCACTCCTAAATACCTACATTTAGCTATCCGATGAAGGCTATCTGATAAAAATTATTAGATTTAAAGTGTTTCAGGTAAATATAAGCCAAGTGCAGAAAACAGCCCAAGAATTCTGAAAATAATGTCAAAACACTGAAACTTTGGGTCATCGAGAACTTGGTGCGACTTGCAGCTCAATTTGGACCATCAAGATGGCCGAATTATGAAATTGTCAAAACACAAAAGTTGTAGATCTTTCTGTTCGCTTTCCAACAGCATATGAATCATATCAATCCGAGTTCGGTACAGAATGTTATGGCTAACATACTGAAGCAGTGTCTGATGCAAAAGTGGGCTGGAATTTCATGAATTTTTGGGAGGTCGATGCATCGACCCTTTTGGCCGAATAATCGAGGACAAAAAGAGTCTGACACGGAATTGACTATGTTAAAGCAAACTTTTAGCCTTTTTTTACAGGGTCGATTAATCGACCCTGACTTTTCGTGCCAGGGGACTTCCGCAACTGGGATATTATTTAAAGCCGACTCAAACACTTCGAGAGGATGAATTATTTTTTTTAGGGAAATAGGAATAGAAATAGAGAGTTTTTATTATTCCTTTTTGAGAGCTTTGTTCCTTTAATTTTTCAGTATTCATTCATTTAGTTTATTATTTTTGTTCAGTTGATTTCTGCATTAATTTCATTTTTGAAGATCATCGTACTTTTGGATCAAAGTAATTTCTGTTGAAGTTTGAGGTATTTTTAATTCATTAAATTAATATTATTTTTCCTTTCTTATTTATTTATGTCATTTAATTACAACATGTGTGGCTAAATTCATAGGGATGGAGATCTAATGATTCCCATCCGAGGGATGTACTTCTAATAATATAAATTAAGGATTAAAATATGAGATTTTATTTTATGGTTGTTGTGCTATCATGAACGGATGAAATCCTCGCCACTAACTGGGATCACGTGTGCCGAGCCATGCCCGGGATCTCAGATATGTGATGGTAATTTTACCCAATTATTGTTATATGGTCTCTTTACTTTCATCGTGTAGATCTAATTACGATTATGATCCGGGATCGAGTGTGCCGAGCCATGCCCTGGATCTTAGATCTGTAATGGTAATTTTATCTTAATTACTCCCTAATCTGAAATAAAGTGTACCGAGCCATGCCCTTGATTTCATATCTATGGTGGTATTCTTGTTAGAATTTTCACCCACTTCAGGGATGATTTTTATTTGAACCTGAGATCAAGTGTGCCGAGCCATGCCCTTGATCCCAGATCTATATATGAAAATCATCTAAGTCCTGATTGCAGGGATGCAACGTGGAACCTATTAGGGTTTTGACCATTTATCTTCCATAAAAGATGTTTGTTTTCAATGGTATATCTCATAGTTTAATCCGTAGATTTGTATTATGGGAAGAACAGACCAAAGATGGGAGGATTTAGTATCTTCATCTTTATCTTTACTTTTGAATTATCAGTTAAGTTTTAGTTTGTAGTCAGTAATAGTCTTCTCACAAAATTAAATCATAAGACTGGTAGAATACCGTTAGATCTTGATAGGTTTTTGGAATTACTATCTTGCCTTTTTAAATCTTTCAAAATAGTCCTCGTGGGAACGATCTCGTACTCTGCACCCACTATATACAATTTGATTCGTGCATTTGCGAGTAAAATATTACAATAAAAAATCACATCAGAGCTTATGCCCTATGCCCGACTCATCTCTAGTATGTTGGAGTGCTACTCTAGCGCCCCAGAGTATGTCATCTCACCTGTCGAGCAGAAGGCCACCGACCGCGTGAAACATTACTCTATCACTTCGTGGGGCCGCAACTATCGCATATTGAAGAAGACCTTACTAGTTGAGGAGCCAGCACCTGCTCAGTCTGGCCCTGTACCACCACCACCTCAGGATCCTCTAGTAGGGGGGGAGCCACCTGTTATACCACCAGCTGAGGGAGCACAGCTTCATGACCCAATACCGCCTGAGAGGCAGCCCATAGTGCCACCTGCTCCAGCTTCACAATCCTCACCTGCTACTTCTACACCACCCCATCGCCGACGAGCGACCCGCCCTGCCCCTACTGTCGACGACGTGTTGACCAGGATGGAGGCCAACAACTAACAGATGAACCGCTGCATGGATTTCTTGATGTATCATACTATGCGGTACATCTACCCCACGGATTTCCGGCAGTGCCTAGCGGAGGAGCCAACTTGGACTCCTGACGCTCCTGCTGAGGGTGCCGCTGACGCCGACACATCCGGTTCGGGGCCACAATAGCCAGACGTGGTAGAGCTGCCAGGAGAGGGGATGGCGTGAGCATGAGCTTATGTCATTTTTGTGGTGTAATTATCTTTTTGAATTTACTTACTTTTGGAGAAATTGTAATCATTTTGGGAGTTGTAAGTATTTTGACATGTTATGTAAGAAACTAACTAGCATGAATGCCATTGTTTTGGAAATTTACTCGTTGAGTCTTCTTCCAAATGAAATCTCTATTTATCTAATATGTGCCCTGATTGTTCTTCAATGTAATTCGTTTTTCACGAATGTGTGGTGTTTACTTTTGACTGTAACTACGTGGGTCTGTATGTGTGGGTATTCCACATGAACACCTTTGAGTCCATTTTCAGGGATGAAAATTTCTAAGGTGGAGAGAATGTAACATCCCTGAATTTTGGGCGTTGAACAGTGTCCTCGGGATGCGTGCTCGACTGGTCGTAGGTTTGACCAAGTGAAAGTCAACTCAATGACTGGGAATCCAACTTAGGTTGATGCCATAAGTAAGGTGTAAGTGTGTGTAGTTTAAATACTAAGTAAGAAGTATCATACACCTATCTTGGGTGTGTATGCTTTACACCAAGCAATAAAGAGAGCAATAAGGGTTTAGTAGCTTAAGAGAATTGATTTCTCTTTGTTTTGGTTGGTGAGAAGAGTTAAGGAGAGAGAGAGTGTAAGGAAGGAGTAATTGCTAGGGAGTATTGTGGTTCCAAATTGAAGACGAATTCGAGCATTTAATACCGGCTTTGACGCCTCAGAACTTGTTGGAGTCAAAGCTAGGAGCCCTAGCCTTTGAGCCAACTATTGTGTCAACGAAGGGTTGATTTGAGGTGAGTATATTGAATTTGCTTTAAACATGTGTTTGTGCATTCAAGTGTGGTTTAAATGATGAATTAGAGAAGTAAAAATGAATAAAAATGGAAGGGAATGAAAGTAGGAAGAAATGCCTGCAAAGGGGCTAAAATTCTGACCAAATCAATTGATCGATTTGAAAAATCAATCAATCGATTTTGGCCTGGAGGATTGCTGGGCAAAATTGCCCGAAATCGATTGATTGATTTCAAATCAATCAGTCGATTTGTGAAATTCGATTAATCGAGTTGAAATCGATTAGTCGTCTAGGCACTTTCAATGACTGAAAAAATAGAGAACTTGGAAAATCAATTGATCAATTTTAAAATCTATCAGTCGAGTTTGGATTTTCGATTAATCAATTTCGGATCGATTAATCAATTTTGGGAATTCGATTGATCGATTTTGGGAATCGATCAATCGATTTGGACAGTTTCAATTGGACTTTGTTTTAGACTTTGAGGTTCAGGGAAGGTCTTGTACCTTCTTTATTGCATCTCTCTTGATGTTATGCTTGTGTTATGGTGTACCATAGGTAGTATGAGTGAAGGCAAGCATGGGGAACCACGTGGGACCTTGATGCTTGGATATTCAGATGCGTGAGGTAGGGAACCCCATTGAACATGTATTTAATTGCAAACGCAAGTAGGTAGGGATATAGAAATGAGTACTTATACATCAAAAATGTGATTCCTAAGGGTGTGTGTGTGTGTGAATACTAAATGAGTAGGTGGCATCGCCAGGGGATGCGAATGTGATAATGGACATCTAAGTGATGTGCTGAGCTAGTTGCATCCCAGGGATGTATGTGAAACCTGTCAGTAACGTGAAAGAAATGTGATAAGGCCTAATATACTAAAATTAGCACAATCACACGGTGAATAACTATATGTAGTACACTTTGATATTTAAGGTTTGAATAGAATACCCCACCGACGTGACGGGATACCCATGACTGACTCGACAGGATATCTGTGACCGATATGGTGGTCAATCCGTACACCAGTTGGACATCCCAGGGATGTATGTATGAGACTTGAAACCCCGTCGCTTATGAGAAGAAACTTGGGTAGTATTAAATGAATGAACAAAGATATGGAAATTGTCTGATTAGACGACGATAGAGGGTATTCCATCGGGCGCCCGATTCTATAGTAAATTGGGGAATATTTAAGTTACGATTTAAGTGTTTAGGCTGAATCATTGTCTAATGCAAGCAAGTTGAGAACAAATGAAATGTATAAAGTAGCTAGTGACATCCAGTGCATCTTTTCAGTCATGTAAACTGCTCTTTTAGATAATTCATTAATACATTATGTTGTTTAATGTCATAGAATATATGTGAGAGCTTGACTTATATGTTCATTTTGTTGTTTCCCTTGAGCTATGATGTAGCTCACCCTTTAGACTATATGTCGCAGGTCTCGTGATTGCGGCTGCTAAGGCTTTGAGAGATGTAGATCTGAGGGATTCAGATTATGTACCCGGGGAGGATTTGGAGCCTCTTCTTGAGGACTTCTTCTAGAGGACCCCTGTGTACCTTGATTCATTTTGAGAGCGTATTTGTACGGCTTGGTATGTCAAGCCTTTTTGAGAAAAATGTAATTATACAATGATATATTCTTTTGGCGAACCATCTAGGGTAATCTTGTTTATTACCGATGGTTTGGGTCGGTTCTTCTGTTCATGCGTTGGCATGGAATTAGAACTGTCTTTTGAGCTTTTATTTTAGAATAATATATCATTAATACATGTTTGATTTAGTTCATATGTTTTACCATGGTTAGTTGTTGCTTGGTGATGCTAATGTTTCGTAAAGACAGATGGGGCATGGCCTCGAGGGCCGTGCTGATGGCATGGATTTTGGGGTGCCGAAATCCAGGCTGTCACAAATGATCTCATACAGTTAGACTCATAGTAGAACTAGAAAACTCAAACTAATCAAAATTATAATAATAACAGGGAAAGAAAAGGAAAACTAAACTATCTAAACTATAAGGAAGAGCCATAACTGCTGACGCTCGCAAGCGGACGATTTAGTAAAGAAGTAACCCACACCTGCTCTAAAGCATGATCACTGACGTGTTACAGCATCGTTAAATATCTGCAGCTGGCGATCACAATAAATTAGGAATCTTTTTATATATCTTCCTTTTTATTTTATCTCCAGCATTCCAAATACCGCATCGTTAGAGTCCACTTGGACATAATTGGGCCATTGATTCAACAGGGAACGAGAGGAGCCCAGAAAAAGCGTGCACCAACAGGCTCGTGATCGCGATGGGACTCTTTTGTTGAACTCTTTCTTTTTTAGATAGTTAGTTTTTATTTTATTTTCTCGCCTTTTTTCTTCCCATCGCATCATTTCGAATCCCTCTTAGATATATGAGTCTTCGTCAAAGACTCGAGATGTCCGGTATACGAAGAGTGAGTTTAGGAGATCCGCCCTTGTGGAGATATCATGACAACCCTATATACGAAGAAGAACCACTTTACAGTTCCAGCCTATGACAACCTGAGATTAACATGACTGGCGAACAAGAAAATCCCTTTTCTATCTCGCACACTAGTAATAATCATAACGGGAGGAATAGTAACACTGAGCAAAACCTCATTGCTCAATAAATTATAGAGCTAAGTATTCAAAGAATACAAAGAGAAGATGATGACTCTGAAGAATTACTTCGAGGACTGGCCGTTGCATACGAGACCATTAGGATGCGACAATTTTCAGAAGACCAAGAACGACAAGAAAGGTCACCGCCTACCCCGAGCACGATGTCAGCCCGCGCCTCACTATTGAGACAACCTACTCACACATTCTTCAATGATGATTCTCTAGACAAGGTTGGCCCACGGGTTGCCCCAAAAGGCAACACCATCAAGATCGAAGATCTCTCTAAGATGCTCGACGAGTACATGGCCAAGAGAGAGCGCCCTGGTCACTCATTCGGATTCGACAAATTTTGCAGGGACGTCGAATTTAACTTACCAATAGGATTCAAACCACCAAAATTGACCAATTATAATGACATCAAAAATCCAAACCATCACTTGGCCATCTTTTACAATGATTGTCGAGCCATACATGATAATCAGGGACTTCTCATTCACTATTTCCAACGCTCATTAGAAGAAGAAGCTGTAGATTAGTTTGCGGGACTCTCGCTTTATAAGATAGAAATGTTTGACGATTTAGTCGATCAGTTCCTGGACCAACACAAGCATCTCATCCAAGAGACAGTCAGTCTCAGCAATCTGAAGGCAGCCAAGCAAGGACCCGATGAAGAATTCACCGACTTCATTGCAAGATGGAGGAAACTCACTGCTAGAACCGACATTTCAATGAAAGAGAAAGACTTGATTGACATTATCATCGACAATATTAGAGAACCGTTAAAGAGCACACTTATCATAAGTAATTACCCCGACTTCACTGCACTCCACTCCCGAGCATCCCGACTAGCGCGACACATTAAAGGCGGAGACCTCGCCCTAGTTATAGTTATGTCGAAAGTAGGCTCTTCTAGTGAATCAAAGTCGAAAAATAATAAGAAAGCCTCAAGAACCGAACAGGTCAACATTGTTGTCAACCAAAGATAAAACTCCGAGAACAGAAATTTCCAATCGCGAAACTTCAGGCAAAATCAAAATCAACAATGGTACACCAACCAAAACTAAGGCACCAATCAACCAAGATATGCAAACCAAAACTAAGGCCAAAACTAGAATTAAGGCCAATACCAAAACAGAAACCAATATCCTAACACTTACCAGAACAAGAATGCAATGCAGAATTGACCAGCCCACGTGTCGAACTATAATAATGTACCTCCACCATAAAATTTCAACCCAACTAGAGGCCCTTATCAGCCAAGGCGGGAGCACTATCCCCCTTTACTTGACACAATTCCCAACATCTTTTGTCTCCTTAACACTCAGAATCTCCTCCGATTCCCGCAAGAAAGACCTCACCCATGGCCGATAAATTTAGATTATAGCAAGTACTGTGCGTTCCATCGATATGCGGGACACAACCTAGAAGACTATTGAGTCCTTCGGGATGTGATCTATGATATGAATGACCGAAATCAAATCGACTGAGAGGTGCTTTGCAATCCTAACCCCAGTGACAATAGTCAACCCCAATATAATTTAGGAATCATTAATAACCCCATGCCCAACACAACCAAGGAAAACCGGCCCAGGTCACTACCATGGATCTCCCCAGTCAATCTTCCTTCCAGCCCTCTACCTTAATCACTCGTGTCCAATCCTCCAACATTTTTTCTACCCCTGTGAGAGCTTCTTCACCCCTATACCCCTCAGCCTTGATCACTCTAAATTGCCCGCCGAGCCCACCTTCATACCCGAAATTTACTCAGATACGAGTCCACTCCTTTAGGGTCCGGAGACCATTCCTCCATAATCACCCGCTAGAACCTCTAACCCCTCAAAATCCTGAGCCAACACCATTGCTACTCTCCTTGTCTAATTCAGAGTTCGAGTATGGAGATCATGTTCTTCAAATCGCAGCTCAAATTGCCGCATGGGTAGACAGTGTCATTTGAAAGACCCCAAACCAAGAAAACGAGATAACAATCGAGGGTTTGCCGAATGTAGGAGAAAATGAACAAGAAGAATATTTTAACCCATGCGAGACACTGGTCTCTGCTTTTCTAGAAGAGGAGGATTACATGCAGTACCTCTCACATTGGACCGGCACCATGCAGGTACGCGCTCTAACCTTAAATTTTACTCACTTCACAAATATATCAATGTCGAGCCACACCGGGTTCGATCAACAGCCGACTTGCCCAATTCTTAAATCAGGAACCAATTACCCACCTCTGCCTTTCCCTCGAAATAAAGATTTCATGAACGTACAACCACCAGAGGGGAGCATGAGGGAAAGAGAAATTAACTTGCTGCCCCCATCTCACATTATCCCTTCACCAATCCCTGCACCTCAACCACTCTAACCACCTACGCCCAAGGCTTATCGGCTAGGCAAAGAAATTGCACTCGAGTCAGGGCAACAATATGACCTTTTACGACATCTTCGAAAGATTCTGACCCAGATATCTATATTAGAACTCATCAAGAAATCGTCTGACCATCACCGACTACTGATAAGAATACTTAAAGACACGCAAGTGGATGATAACACAACATTGGATGAGTTACATCAAATTGCCTTAGTCATGGCACAACCTCTGACGCTTACATTCACAGACGCAGACATGCCTAAAGAGTCACTCCGCAGAAGTGCAGCTCCCATATACCTTATAGTTATAATTAGAGGGTTCCCCGTACCCCACGCGTTGGTTGATACAGGAGTAGGACTCAATATCTGCCCTCTCACAACGTTAAAGACGCTCGAATACAAGGAGCAGGATGTCAGGCCCTTGACACTATCAGTTATAGCTTATAACCGCTCGCGTCATTTTGTCAAAGAAACTATCAAACTCCAGGTTCACCTCATACCTATAACAAAAGATGTCACCTTCTATGTTTTTGATTTCTCTAGTACGTACAATCTTATCTTAGGAAGAAAATGATTAGAGTCAATGAAAGCCATCGCATCCACATACCACCAATGCGTCAAATTTCCTTACGAGGACTCCATCGTTCATATACGCCGATGCACCCCTCCAGGAGATGAACACTAATTACGCAGTAAGTATTATGACAGCCCATGATTCCGTATTGAACACGAGTCACATTCAGAAGACCCGAATCCCTGACTAAACAACTATTGTGAAAGTCCATCCCCCTACCCCTCCTAATTCTCCCCCAACGCATCAACAAAAATTGATGAGAAGAGAGGTCGGCCCAGACCTCGCCAAACTTTACGACATCAACCCAACCGCGAAAAAAGGTTGGGACCTCATGTACCAACTCGAATACGTCCCCCACCCCAGACTTGATAAAAATAAGCAAGGCCGTGTAGGACCTATCATCCCAAAGAAAATATGCAAACACATAGGGTAAGGTTATCAATCGGATGGCCCACAAGCCGAATTATTCCCTACCTCACCAAAATGGTCTCTATATGACCACTTCATTTATGGGATCACTGAGAAAGCAGATATACCAAAGTAGAAGGAAGTGTCCTTTGCTAAATCCCAAGAAGAGGAGATCGAACGAATGGTTAAGGCATTCAACGATTTAACGAATCTGAATGGCGATATTGATAAATCGCTCGAGGGAGTCAAACCTTTATTTGACACTAAGGAGCATATAGGAGAGAGAAAGGAAGAACCTCCATAACTCAAGCTACGATTGGAGGATTGGGTCTCTACTGACGACGGAGATTTTCACATAGCAGCCTTACAAGATGACGAAGAGCACTTACGCTCAACGTGGGGAGAGGAAGACACCCTACAAGAAAATCTTAACTCGCATAGCATCTGCCTTGGTCTTTGCCTTGGGGGATGGGAATGTGTTTAGATTCATGTTAAGATTTATGTTAAAAATAAAATAAAAAATAAGAAAGGGCTATTCTCGGAGTTGAAAAGTATAACAGTCAATCGATTGAACCTTCTGAGTCAATCGATCGACTGATAGTCATTATCCCAGAAGCATCCAGCAAGTTAAGGACTGTCAATCGATTGATTCACAAAAATCAATCGATTGATAACTGAATTGTCAGCCCTGTAACCTATTGGAAGCTTGCATCACTCAATCGATGAGGCGCTTGAGTCAATCGATTGACTGATGACCAGTAAACTCATAACGTCCGATTTGTGGTCTCATGTCATTGAATTGTTAATGATAGGAAAATTGTAAAGAAATTGCCATAACACCATGTTTATTTTATAAATGCTCATTAATTCAAATGGTGATTTTTACGATTCATGTCCAGAAAATCTGGTACCATCACCATGCTTTAATTCCAAAATTTGAGAATTGAGTCTAGAACTTGGAATCCTAAGATCCCAAAAAAAGACTACAACCCAGTAAGCTTTGGAATTTTGTCCTCGTTTTTTATGAGTGCTGAAAAATTTCGGAGTATCTTTGAACTTCATGCTTAATTATTGAAAACACATATATTTTTTCTCGATTTGTTGATTTTGCATGCATTATATTATTGTGCTAGAAATTATTGTGTGAAAATGTAAGGCAAATAGACATCGTTACCATCATGAGAGGAGATGATGAAAGGCCATCTTTGGCTCGTTTGTGCCCAAAATATCCCACCATATATTGAGTAATCTTATTGCACCCCCTTTGAGCCTTAATTGAAAGATTTTACCTTAAATATTCCTTGTAAACTATATTAATCATACCCCACACCAGTTTGAAAAACCTTACCCTTTAATCTTTGAGTAATTAGGGATGAGAACAAGAAAGAAAATAGAGAGTTATGGCAATAGTATTTATAAGGAGTATATGACAGAAAGATAAAAAGGAGAATGAAAAAGAAAATATATCTTTGTGCAAGAGGTAGAGAAATATGTAAAAGTGGTGTTATAAAGAAAAAGAAAAGAAGGAGAAAAGTGATAAAAAGAAAAAAGTTTCTGAAAAATTTGAAAAAAGAAAGTGTGAAAAATCAGAAAATCAATTGTGTTTCTTTTTCCAATCTCTCAGAGAAATTTGAATCCAATTTTCCCTTTCTTTCTCAACCTTTACCCGAGCCCCATTACAACCTTAGAAAAGACCTTATTGATCCAATCATGAGTAATAAATACCTTATGGAGAGTGATTATATAATGTCTATGGTATTTGGTATATGCATGCTTAGAATACAAATTTCTTATCTCATGGGATTTCTTTTAAAATTTTTTGATGCACTGTCTTTTCTTATAATATGTGAGATTTTTCTAATTTGTGTTGTAATTTTATCTCACATATGGGTGAAAAGTAAAACTATTCATCGGAGCGATTTCATTTTGAGTGCATATCTATGGTGAGGATTGAGTCTAGACATGTGATCTAAAGGTTCCTAATGTAAACTTATTCTCAGATGAAAGAATTTTAGCAGTGATAATAGCACGACACTCTGGGCAGAAATCATGAATTATTGAAGCAACAATGAATTAAATTAAATGAGCATTGATAAATTAGCATGGTCGGGAGCATTTGATGAAAATTTCACGGACATTTGACTATTGAAGGGCATGTCTACAATTCTAGAATTTATTAGTTTATGAAGTTTGTAGGTATCTTCACTGGAAACCTTCAGGGGACACAACTCCTCCACTAGGGATCACCTAGGGGTTTAAAGGCTTGTTGCATAGGCTAAATGCAATCGTGTTCCCTAAGAAAGTGGCATTCATTTTATTTGATTAGTTATTTTTCATTCTCTTTGCTCGAGGACTAGAAAAGTGTAGGTTTGGGGGTGTGATCAGTGCCGAAATGTAACTATATTTCGTACCTTAAATTTCTATATTTAACCATCCGATAAAAGCATTTGATGGTTGTTATATAGCTTTCGTGATTGCAGGTGTTTCTGACCGTTGGATCATTAAAAAATATAAAAGAGGGCAATTAAAGATTACACAAAAACTATGGGCAAAGAGGTCAAAAGAAGCATCGAAATCCGTGAATTAGCTCAACATCCACCAGGAGAATAGAGACTTTACCCTTATGTGTCAATCGATTGAGCACCGATTGTCAATCGATTGACAAGAAAAGACAGTTTTGCCCTCCTTATTTAAATTTAAAGTCAATCAATTGAGATTTAAATTTCAATCGATTGAGCCTATTAGGAAAATGTTTTGCTTGCCCCTATATAAACAAAGCTACGGCTTAGGGTTTCGGGGCTCTTGTTCTATTTTCTTTCGGGAGGTCTATCTCTCTTTTAGGATCTCTCTTTTCTTTTAGATTATTTTCTTCCCTGGGTAGATTGTACTTAGGTGTTTACATCATGCTATAACCGATCTTGTACCCTTGCAAGTGCACAAGATTGGTTGTAGTACGGTGAAATTAAGGGTGTCAAACCCACAAGGAAGCATAAAATTTAATTAATCCTTAAAGAGATTTAAGACACCCAAGGAAGTACCGAGGGAGAAAAAGTCGATTTATCGCAATTACCATATAATTTTAAATGCAATAAAATAAAATTAATCTAAGCAAGAACAAATTCTGACAAATAAAATGACACTTTTAAGAATGATCAAGGAGTTTGTAACCCCAGATTTATAACTTTTCTACCATTAAACTCACAATTTCATAACACATCAATCACACCATCATTTATCTAACGAAAAATGAATCGTAAGAAAACGCGATTATCGATCCGACATACCCTATTTAAAAACTATGACTCATCCTATCATTGCGGTATGAATCATTTAAAAAGTATAGCGTATCTCAAAACTCTAAATCACGACAATGAGAAAATAATCACTCTGCAACCTAGATCGGCCTGCAAGTACAGATCTAGAGATTATGGTCGTTGATAACCTAGGTCAACGGCTATAATAAAGCATTCAAAGATATTCAATTAAACACACTTTTTAGCAGAATGATTCCATGATGAAGCAAGAAATTGTGGAGTTAATAATAAAAGCGTTACTTATCTGGGGATCGCATCCTCCATGAGCAAGTGATTTTAGCCACTCATTCTTGGTGTACAATCACGTTGTAAACTCAAAGCCATTCTTTTAATCATGCACTTTTATTTATCACAAATATATCTTGACAATACTTTTCCTAACTACAATCTATGATTCCACAAATTGTAAAAGAAAAGAACTGTAAACACCTAAGTACAATCTACCCAGAGAAGAAAATAATCTAAAAGAGAAGAGAGATCCTCAAAGAGAGATAGACCTCTCGAGAGAAAACAGAACAAGAGCCCCCAAACCCTAAGCCATTGTTTTGTTTATATAGGGGGCGAGCAAAACATTTCCCTAATAGGCTCAATCAATTGAAATTTAAATCTCAATTGATTGACTTCAAATTAGAAATAAGGAGGGCAAAACTGTCTTTTCTTGTCAATTGATTGACAATCAGTGCTCAATCGATTGATACATAAGGGTAAAGTCTCTATTCTCCTGGTGGATGTTGAGTTAATTCACGGATTTCGATGCTTCTTTTGACCTCTTGGCCCACAGTTCTTGTGTAACCTTTAATTGCCCTCTTTGATGTTCTTTAATGATCTAACAGTCAGAAACACCTGCAATTACTAAAACTATATAACAACCATCAGATGCTTTCAGCGGATAGCTAAATGTAGGAATTTAAGGTGCAAAATATAATAACATTTTGGCACCGATCAGAATGCCCGTACGACTCTCATTGTATCGCTCATCCATACCAACCCCGTTGTAAGGCATGCACAAGCATATTAGAACGCTTCGCTAGTTGGATTCGACATTCTATAATAGTATAATCAAATCACTCCATCCTCGCGACAACAGAAGCGAGTAATGACCCACGAACTCGGCCACTAGCACAAGAAGAATAGAATCTCAATAGTTTGGCTGACCTAAAGGAAAACACCCACATCGCCCTCATTGACTTTGACGAGGAGCTCGAACTAGACACTCCTCCATCCCCAAATGCGCCACAACTCCAAATATTCTAGAAATCTCTTGAGGAAGAGTGGCAACCTCCCCTGAGTGATGACGAGGACTACTGGATAGACCTCCCCGCACTCGAGTTAGCAGAGCAAGCTAACCTAGGACTTCAACATTGCCAGATCAAGATGATGAGTTCGATACCGGCCTCATCTCTAACTCAGAAGGATGGGAGTGTCCTTGGAGATCTCCCTACATTTCTTACCATTATCAGCCTCACTGTCGAGCATGCGTGCTTATCCTAACATATTATGAAGTTCAAGGGAAAGAACTCACTACCCCTGAAGATCCCTTAGGAGGCTACTCTCGACAAGAAGAACAACTACATTATAACTCAGAGGATGATAGTTCGATCGATTACGATCTCCAGAGCTTCTTCGAAGAAGAGGCAACCAATGTGATAGAGGAAATTCGAACATTAATACCGTTGTCATTGGCATCACTTATTAAAAAGATCTCATCAGATGAGGACTCCAAAAAAAAATACCAAATTCAGAACAAGTTCACATTTCCTGAAGAATTGCCCGAACGGATCCAACAGCCGTCTCTCTCCCTCAGCTAGAGGAAATAACTCTCCTGGTGCCTCTTGAGGCGACCGGCCCTGTACCATATCTATTAAATCAAAAAAGAGAAAATGCAAAAAACGTTAAAAATCTAAAAATATAAAATCCAAAAAATAAGAAAACCTCAAAAAAGAAAGGAAACCATTCGTCCTGAATCGAGTTTGCAACCAACAAGGAGACTTTTCTTCTATCCCATCTCCCGTACGAGGACATAAGGCATCCAGGCTAAACAACAAGTCCGTGATCATATCAGATGAGATACTTCGCGACTTTGAGAGAAGGATCAATAGCCTTGACCTTCACCTTACTAAAGATCTCTCCATCATAAATTGTACCAATGAAGGGTTACTTTCACAAAATCAAAGCCCTAGTGTAGTAACTTTGCAGTATATGAGTTTACCGAGGATGAAGAAGGAACACCAATCACCGAAGAGGCGTCAGACTTTCAATGGATTATCAAGCATTTCGATGAGCAAACCCAAGCTGCCGCAGAACCTACAGAAGAAATCAACTTTGGCACTGAAGAGAAACCCAAGAAGCTACTAATTAGTGTTGCCCTCAACTCCAAGGAGTGTTAACAAATTGCACAAGTCTCATAAGAGCACCTCGACTTCTTTGCATGGTCCTATGAAGATATGCCGGATTTAGACCCAAGTTTAGTAGAGCATCACCTTGTCTTAGACCTCGATGAGAAGCCTGTTAAGCAGAAACTCCATAGGATGCACCCACAAATAACCCTTCAAGTTAAAGAGGAAGCTGACAGATTGCACAAAGCCAAATTCATCCGAGTCGTCCTCTACCCCAAGTGGATTGCCAATATAGTACTTGCCACTAAGAAAGATGGCAGACTACAGGTTTGCATTGACTTTCGAAACCTCAACCAGGCATGCCCAAAAGATGACTTTCCACTTCCGCACATTGACACTTTAGTCTACAACACCGCTGGATATGAGATGCTATCCTTTATGGACGGTTTCTTAGTGTATAATCAAATCAAATTAGCAGAGTCTGACCATGAAAAGACTTCTTTCACCATACCTGGAGAACTTACTGCTACGTCGTCATGCCTTTTGGGCTCAAAAATGCAGGAGCCACGTATCAACGGCATATGATGGCTATATTTCATGACATGATGCATAAGTGCATAGAAGTCTATGTCGATGACATACTAGTGAAGTCTCAAACGTGGGCAGGATATGTTGAAGCACTTCGACTGGTGCTATAAAGAGCTAAGAAATATCAGCTAAAAGTGAACCCAAAGAAGTGTCTTTGGAGTCACTTCCAGAAAATTACTCAATTTCATAGTCAACAAGCGAGGAATCGAAGTCGACCCCACAAAAGTTTGAGCTATTCTTGAGATGCCACCTTAAGTAATATCAAATAATTACGAGGTCTAATAGGAAGATTGCAATTCATCAGGAGATTCATCTCCCAACATTCAGACAGATGCGATCCTTTCTCTAGACTACTTAAAGGAGGAACTGAGTACAAATGAGATGACCAATGCCAATAAGCCTTCGATAATATCAAGACCCCTAATCCTATACCTCTCAGCGAACGATAAAGCAATCAGAGTAATTTTAGAATAATAGGAAGAAGACGGTAAGAGAGAGAGGGTTATCTACTACCTTAGTAGGACGATAGTCGAGTACGAATGAAAATATACTTCAATGGAGAAGACCTGCCTCACACTAGTGTGGGCCTCAACCAAATTATGGCACTACCTCGGAGCACATAAGATACAAGTACTAGCTCGAATGGACCCTCTAAAGTATGTATTTGAAAAGCCCGCAATATTAGGAAAGATCGCTTGTTGGCAAATGCAATTGCAAGAATTCGATATCACTTTGTCACACAAAAGTCGATCAAAGGACAAGCAATCGACGATTACCTTGCAGATCTCCCACTCCCGAGTGATGAACCCATACACGCGAATTTCCCCAATGAAGACTTATTCATGATTCATAACGAAGAGCCCAATAAGACCTCGTGAACCCTTTATTTCGACAATGCTCTAAATCACAAAAGAAAAGGCATCGAGATAGTCCTCCTAAGCCTAGAAGGAGTTGTCATTCCTAAGACTTTTCAATTAGACTTCCCTGTCACCAACAATGTCGTAGAATACGAAGCTTTCATAGCTGGACTGCGAGCAGCACTACAATTAGGCGTTAAACAGTTAAAAACCATCGCTGATTCCAAGCTAGTAATCTCGCAAGTTATAGGAGAATGGAAAACCAAGGAAAAGAAACTAATGGCGTATCTAGAAACCGCTCAATATTTAGTAAAGAAATTTGAAAAAATCTCTTTCACACACATTCCTAGGTTGGAAAATGAGCTCGCAGACTCCCTAACCACATTAGCCTTGGTCATCCAAATACCCATCGGACAAAGTACCAAGACCTTCTTCATCGAAAAATTAACAGTACTTGCCCACAAGTTACATGGACCGTTAAGAGAGAATTACTAATACTCCCCACAAGTGCAAGACCAAATGAAGCAATCACTCTGGAAAAGTACGTTAAGGCAAAAACTAAAGTCGCTATGTTCAGATTTAAAAAATTACCAACTGATAACGGACAATCATGGTATTTCGACATCTGAAACTTCTTAAAGCATCAACATGTCCCACCATATGCCACGAAGATTGAATGGAAGACTATAAGGAACCGATGCGCCCGATTCTCCATATTTGGTGAAATGTTATATAAAGAAGCCTTCACCAAAGGGGTACTGCTATGATGCGTCATGACCGTCGAAGGAAAATACATCATCCGAGAAGCACATGCCAGCGCCTGCGATGCCCATGCCGGTAGACAGAGACTCACCGACTAAATTACACGACAAGGCTACTTCTGGCCGACAATGATCAGAGATTACCACCTCTATGTCTAATTCTGCAAGCAATGCCAAGAACACACCGCACTTATCAAAGCTCCATCAGTTGTATTAAACACTATGACCTCACTGTGGCCATTTTCGATATAGGCCTTTGACGTCATCGAACCTCTCACAAACACAGTTGGAAACACTCACAAGCATGTGTTCACACTTATAACAACCAAATACTACACCAAATGGGCAGACGTTGAATCCTACGTTAGGATCACCGCTTCAACACGCATAAGGTTTATTGTTCAAAATATCATCACTAGGTTTGGAGTACACAAAATGTTTATCACCGATAACGGATCACAGTTCATCGCAGAGAAGACGAAGAAATTATGCAAGAAGCTCGACATTGATCTACGCCACTCATCACCGTTCTACCCTCAAGGAAATGGACAAGCAGAAGCTACGAATAAAATGCTGATTTAAATTTTGAAATGCACAGTAGAAACCAGCAATAGAGCCGACTGGCCTGAACGACTACCGGAAGCACTATGGGCCTATAGGACCTCTATTCGTATGGCTACTGACCAAACTTCCTACCTCCTCACCTACGGGATGGAGGCGGTCTTATCATATAAGATACAATTATCGTATTTACGGATTCAACTCGATGATGAGCTATCCTTAGACAAGAGAAGAATTACCCTACTCACATAGTTAGAGTAACTCGATGAAACGCGTCTAAGGGCAGCTGATCATGCTCAGGTATATAAGAGGAGAGTGACTAGGGCCTATGATAAGAAAATCCTCAAACGAACCTTTAATATTAGAGAATTAGTCCTAAAAAAAATCATGCCTTCCAAACACGCCCATCCAAAAGGAAAACTGAAACCAAACTGGGAAGGCCCTTACGTTATAACAGCCGCATACCCTGAGAATGCATACAAATTGGTGAACCAAGAAGGGGAAGAGCTCCCTAGCCCTTGGAACGCCATGTACCTTAGAAAATACTATCCTTAGCCCTGTGATCATCACATCCTATTGTTAAATACTTATACTTATCACCCTCATAGTCGTCACGACCCATTCATTGGCCGTACATCATCAATCCTCAGAGTATCCTTAAGACCTCCAATTTATTGCCCACTTTCTCATTCGGGCGAAGTGATTGAAGGACTAGTGACCTATCTAACCTCTTTCAAAATTATAAGTAACACCCGATCCTCATTCCCCTTCCCCTGCCATTAGAGGAGATGTTAGAGCAAAAAAAAATATAGATGCTAGGTTCAATCAAAACTCATTATTTTTGTGCTAGCAGGATGCTTTCAAACATATCTATATATCAAAAATCGAGTGATAGCATTACGATGAATGAACAAGTTAATGAACTTAGGGAAACATAAGCGAGCCGTGAGGACATCTCTGGTAACTTTACTAGAAGTGTATAACAAGCTGCGAGGGCATCCCTGATGTCCCCATACTACTAGATGTCGTCGTAAGGTGGCGGGAGGAGGATAAAATCCTGCTAACCATAGAATGTAAGATTTTGATGGTACCAACACATGACGAAGAGCTCAATCATGACACCCCGTATCCCTTTGAGAAAAAGATTGTTACTCATCCCATTTAGAAAGCATTAGATACAAACTATTCCCCATATCACTGAGCCTTATCTCCCCCTTCTATTTTTATTTCGGATGATAAATCAGAAGCCTTACAGGATACTCCTAGGAATGAAACTGAAAACCGATGAATGATGATTGATGCAATCACCTAATACACCTACCATACTTCTCCCTAATAACTACGGGATATGATGACCAACACCCTAAGATAGACCACCGCACACAACTGACCTAATCAAAGAGACCTCCCCCATGTTCGACGACAATACTGATAAACGTTTCTTCAAAACTAACTCACCAGATACCCATGACTGCTTATAGACCCAAAGTGCTCATCCAAAGCCCAGAAGAGCTCCGTTGCATCTACACACTGGGGTATTTTTTTTTGTCGGAAGGAGAATCACATTAGAAATGCCGACTCGTCCACAAAGAAGATGAGAAATGATGAAATTACCATCCGAAGAATGCTATCGAAGATACTGTACTGCCAACACTACCATGCTCCTACACTGGGGCATTTTTATTTTATTGTTTTTATTATTTCTATCTTAGCTATTTGTTTTCCCTGTTGCATTACTTTCAAAAAAAAAAGAAAAAAAAAAAGGGCACATATCCACCTTTATTACCAGACCTCGATCTGAGACACTGACTCCCTTGACAACTAGGAAGGGAGAGAACAAAAATTACTGATAGTGTTACCTTTACATGTGCAGTTACAAAGCAACCTCCAGCCATCACTAGGCTAGCTCAGGAAGCATCCAAGTCCCAATGACGACGCTAAAAAAGAAGTAAAAGGCAAATGCAAAAGATAATTAAAAGAAAAGGAGCCAATCAGGTACATCTAAAACAAAAATCTCCATATATATATATATATATCAAAATTTTCTTTTCTTTTTACATCTTTCACCGGGGCCTCCCCCTTGTATATACAATGCACACACACAATCGATAAAAAAACACACACACACCCCTACTCCCTACTCTGCCACTGGGAAGGCCGATCACCGCTGTCCCCAGTATCATCAACCTTGAGGTCTATAGATCGATCCTCCGAAAGTACAATCCCGACACCCAGAGTCGACGGAACCTCTAGACAACGAGGCCTCGCCACAGAACCCCCTCTCACTCGTCTGGCTAACAGATCGCCTCGATCTCGAACGAGGAGGATACCCACCGAGAATCTCATGAACGACAGAATCGTCATGAGCATCATCCCTGACACGATCATGTGACGTGTGACGAGACTACCCAGCTGAGGAACCCGTAGCCCTCAACTCTGATCCACCAAGCTGACTAGCTAGCCTACACACCCCTCACTCACTCCTCGTCAGACGATACTACAGCTGATTTAGGGACACCTGTATCTCTGCCCGCATCGTTCGATGCACCACTTCTAGTGCCTTAGCTTGAGTCTTTTGTGCAACCATCATCTCAACGAATAGGTCATCGCGACTCTGCGTCTCTCCAAGGATCCGTCTCGCCTTGGGAGTAGTGCGCGCTTGCATCGCCTCTAGATGCTCCTACTCAAGCTGACGAACTTGCATAACCACACCAAGTCAAAGAAAACCTATATATATATATATATATATATATATATATATATATATGAACAGAAAAAAGGGAAACTTTGAAAAAAGAAAGAACCATACCAGATCTAGCCTCTCCTCTAGAAGGTGCTCGACCGTCGCCGTGGTCACTGGATCGGCAGGAGGTAAGGCAGGGACAACAAACGTGGGTGGCTGCAATGAGAATAAACAAATACATCATATGACACTATAATGACAAATAAACTATAAACACAATAACTAAAACATGCCTGAGAAGGAATAAGAATAGACCCCTGAGGGGGAGCCTCATGAGCAGAGTCCAGAACCGCCTGCACGAGAACCAAACAAACCAACCCAAAGTATGTCAGAACAAATAGAATGAAATAACCTAAGTAGAATTACACCAAACTAGAAATTATACCTGACTCTCTAGGTGTAGAGAGGTAGCAGTCGCCTCCCTCATTTGCAGGTCCTCAGCAACCTGACGTTGAAATACCACGCGATATAGTAAACTATTAAGAAAGTGAAATAATAACATCCGACAAACTAATACAATTACACAAACGAGTTGAAAGATTGTGGAAACTTACCCAATGCTCCAGCTCAGCCCGAAGCTAAGCCGTTGTTGGATCCTCCCGACTGGAGAAAGCAACCTAAGATGGATCGAATGTCAGAATGGAACCTCCAGCAACAAGCTTGGCTCTCTACGAATAACAATAAACACATCAGTTGGCGAGCTCACGATAATTAACAAAACCAAGTTCATATAGACACTTACCAATCGATCAATCTTAGATCGCAAACTGGCCTCCACCTCTCGATCGGCCTGCTACTGACCGCATAACAACTCGATCATCGTCACATGACTGGCGACCTCGGCCTCCCTCTTAGACTGTCCAAAATAAAGTGAAACACCACAACTATGTCAGAACGACTGAAAGACCAAGTCAACGTAATACATAAAAACCAATAAATTAACTCACCAGGAGCCGTCGAGTCTTCTCTAGTTAAGCCCCCAACTCATCCTCTGCTCCCCTAGCTTGAGCAATCAAGAAGGCTAAGGAGTGCAACATCTCCTCATCAGGACGAGGAGTACACCCCATCTGCTCCATCGCCCTATGGAGGGTATCTAATGCCCCCCGCACACTCGCAATGAGATGGCCCTGCTCCAACGCGGTCAGTCTCTCCCTCAACGCCGATGCCGACTCCGGCCCGCTGATCATGAAAGAACCACTCCCATGGAAGGGACGTGTGAAGAGGCGCCCACCACCCAATGTACTAAACCATCTCTTATACTCTCGGACATCCGCCTCATCACGTGCCCCTGTCACTCTGGTCCCCCCAGCTCTAAAATCCACCAACTAAAGCGCCATCGGCTCTGCAAAGTTTCAGCCAGGGGAGTCGGTCATCCACTTCGCCACCCTATAGCGAATCTTCGGAGGGACTCCCTGAGCAAGCCCCAGCTAACGCACCGCTTGAGATAGGTGGATCCTCTCCACCTTCTCAAAACAATGGACCCATATGTTCACGTCAAAGAAGGGCTGGCCAGACTGAATCACTGGCACACCCGCATCCTCGGCCGCGTATGGCCTCCAAATCACCTAGCTAAATAAACAGGCCAATCCGCCAGTGAAACCTTAGTACCTAAAAGATCGAAACAAAATGACACAAAACATACACGCAGTAGTATATACCTGCGCCTCATGCATGTCCTCGAAGAGGCCTCGCGTGGTCTAAAGACCAGCGACAACCCCTCAGCGCTGCCCTACACACATGCATCCACGGAAACGTGAACATCACCTCCAACGGAACCCCCGGACGAAGAAAAGCAAAATGATCATACACCCAAAACTAGAAAACAAAACAAAAGAAACGCTGAATAACTGCTATGTCCAAAAGAAAAACAAAGACATTATGACACCAACTAACTAAAACTTACCTGGAGGAAGGGAGGGAAACCTTCAATCGTCGTGACGCCCCGTCCCCGACGATAAAGCTACTGATAGAGATGTGCCCATGCGGCCGCACCTTATGCCTAAGAAGGGACCCGATCTAAGTCCCTGAGAAACAGTAAAAATAACCTGGTGACGCATCCCCAAATCAAAGAAGAAAAGAGTACTGCACCAAGGAAGTGCATCAAGAACTCTCGAAGCACCCTATCTGCAGCCAACCTCGGCTCCACCACGGGCTCCCGATCCATGACCACCACACAACGTGCCTCGTAAGATGTCCTCGCCTCTTAATGACACCTCAGAGGGACGAAGCCACTGGCGAACATATTAATGAACCAAGTGACCTGAACTACACCTAGCCCCGATCCACTCGATCTATATGGTACACCCAAAATATCCTCACACACCGCCAAATACTCTTCTGCCATCCACCCCATGATCGGCTCACCCTTAAAACGAAGACCAGTGATGCTGACCCAACCCTCCGGAGTCGGCAACAACATACCAACTGGAAAGAGAAGCGCCTGATGCTCCTCCCTCCACCTCTCCAAGATCGCTGCAATCAGACCACGATCGACCTGAAAGGGCTCTAGCTCTAGGATTGGCCTGAAACCAAAAGACACCAGTCGTGCCTGCTGAAATTCCGGTAAGGCACGATACCAAGTATGAGACTCCATCCACGTCGAACTGATAGCTAGCTGTGGGGGCACCTATCGAACGAAACACAAGCAGAAAAATAAGACTAACACACACCTATGACAAGCAAACCCAAAGCTAAACGGGAATGAGATATATTCGAACACACGAATGACAATTCATAACAAATACATAAAACATGATGAGTCACAACTGAACAGAAATGTGACTCATCTCTAGATGCAGTCATGATGCATGAGTGAGCACACAACCAATGATCAATACAGGTTCAACATAAATTAAAAAGGGTTTTTAGATCCTAATAAGTCTATGTCATAACCTAAATGCCTAGGAAAATGAAGGAACTCTTGCTCACAGGTACCTACCCGACCTCGAGCGAAGAAATCCTCCAGTGAGAAGTGTCTACGATCTCGACGCCCCTCCCCCTGGTGCTTCTCAATCGCATCCTCAGCTCTCTCCTCCTCAACCCTCTCACCCTCATCCTCAGCTACACCCTGATCAATCTCGGGTACCTCCTCCTTGACCACCACCTGGTCACCTGATCGATTTTAAATGTAACCCTTGCAAGTGCGCAAGATCTATTGCAGTATGGCAAGAACAAGGGTGTTGAACCCACAGGAAAATCTGAATTTTTAATTAATTCTTTCAGGGATTTAAAAACATCCCCAAGGAAGTACCAAGGGGCAGATTCGATTTACCAAAAATTTATCACTTTTTCCTAAATGCAGAAAAATAAATTAATCTAAACAACCAATTACCGATGAATCTAAGAATAATATTTAAATAAGATCAAGAAATATGCTACCCCAGAATGTCCTTTCGTAGAGTTTAAGTGCCTTTTCGCAAAGTGTTTTGGCTCCAGAAGTTCTTTTCGCAAAGCAATTTGGCTTCAGAAAGTCTTTTCGCAAAGGACTTCTCCCCAGATCTTCTATTCGAAAAGGAAATTTCAACTATTCGAACAGAACATGGTTCTTTTCGAGTAGTTCATTACAGCTCCAGAATCAATTCGAACAGAACTTTGACCTTTTCGAAAAGTACTTTTTACTTTGCGATTTGAACTTTTAACTTGATTTCTTCTTTGCGAATGGATCCTTCTTCTTCTTCAGGTCTTTTCTTGCTCTTTTAGGACCTTTTTAGCCATTGCTGAGGCTATTTCTTCACTCCCTCTTTGAGCTTGACATGAGTTGTCAGCTTTTTGATCATTTTAGGATGCTTTTCGGACTTGGACCTGTCTAATTGGTTAGCTGTAAAATGCACACTAAAGCACTTATTTAGTCTTCTCAAGGGTCTTTCAAAGCTCATGTTTAGGGGTGAAAAATGGTATTTTTCACTACTTAACAGTACCCCCCTTTCATTAAAGCATCATTCACACCATCACCATCATTCATTCATAAAAATAATTTGAAATAAAGTATGATCATCAATCCGGCATACCCTATCTAAAAACAATGACTCAGCCTATCATTGCGATATGAGTCATGTAAGAAGCATAGCGTATCTCGTGATGTGTAGATCAAAATAATAAAAATATTAGACTATGGTATTAAACATAAATATGGGTACTTATCTGGGGATCGCATCTTCCCCGATCTACTGATTTAGCCGCTCATCTTTGGTGTATGATCTCCTTGTTCATTCAAAGCCATTCCTCTTTTTATTTCTTCCCAAGAGATATTTGTTCACAATGCTCTCTCCTAAATACAATCTATGCTTTAAAAGAAAACAATGCAAATCCTAGGTACAATCTACCCTGATCAAAAACCCTAGAAGAAGACCAAAAAAAAAATGACAAGAAGTTCCCCAAAGAAAAAAAATCTCAAAAGATCTCAACACCTAGTCCAAACACAGCCCCCCTTTTTAAAGCTTTAGCTTCCTTTTTATAATGGCCGAGCACACCTAAACCTAATTGCCTCAATCGATTGAGCCAGAAGTCTCAATCGATTGAATTTGAGTTCGAATTTCTTTAGGGCACTTCTGCCTTAAGAGGTGTCACCTATCTCATGTCTCAATCGATTGATTTTCAGGGCTGAAGTTTTATTTCATCTATCAATCGATTGACAATGATTCCTCAATCGATTGACTCTTCAATGTAAAGTCTCCTTTCTTGATGGATATTGATTCTCTTCTCGGATCTCAATGCTTCTTTGGACCTTTTTGTCCATAGCTCTTGCATAGCCTTTAATTTCCTTCTTTTAGGCTTTTGAACGATCTAATGGTCGGAAACACCTGTAAACATCAAAATCTCACAACAACCATCAGATGCTTTCATCGAACAGCTAAATGTAGGATTTAAGGTGTGAAATATAGTCATATGATCAGCACCGATCACACCCCCAAACCTACACTTTGCTAGTCCTCGAGCAAAGAGAATATATAACGCAAATAAAACTAACTTCCTAAAAATTTAAATGCCACTTTCGTAGGGAACACGATTGCATTTAGCATATGCAACAAGCCTTTAAACCCCTAGGTGATCCCTAGTGGAGGAGTTGTGTCTCCTGCAGGTTTTCAGTGAAGGTACCTACAAACTTCAAAGCTTATGAATTTCAAATATATATATATATATATATATATATATATATATTTTTTTTTTTGTTTAATTTTATTTTTTATTTTTATTTTTTTTCATTCATGCTCTTAAGCAGTCAAATGCCCCTGGAAAATCGTTTAAAAATGCATCCGACCATGCTTATTTTATTAATGCTCATTCACATTAGTCCACTGTTTTTCAATGCTCATACTCTATGCATTAATGTTATGCAATCATCACTGCTCAAATTCTTTTGCCTGAGAAGAAGCTTAAACTAGGCATCTTTTGATCACATGTCTTGACTCAATCCTTATCATGGATATACACTCAGAATGGAATCGCTTCTGATGAATGGATTTTATGTTTCACGCACATGTGAGATGGAGTTACAATGCAATTTAAAGAACTTTCACAATTTATACGAAAGACGGTGTATCAAAGAGTTTTAACCGAGATCTCATTAAGAAAGATATTTGTATTTTAAACATGGATATATTAAGCACCATAGACAATGTGTAATTACTCTCCACAAGGCATTTACCACTCATGATTGGATCAAAAATGTCTTTTCTAAGGTTGTAACGGGGCTTGGGTAAAGGTAAAAGAAAGAAAGGGAATTTGGATTTAAATTTTCTGAGAAATTGGAAAAGAAACAAACTTCTATTTTCTCTCTCTTTTTTTCTTTTCTACTTTCTCACTATTTTTCTCAATATTTTTCTATTTTTTTCCAACTTGCTTTTCCTTTGTTTTCCTTTTCTTAAAACACCTCATATTTTTTACTATTTTTTTTTCTCAAATTTTCTTTCTCTTTTTCTTTTTCTTCCCCCTTTTCTTTTATATTTTTGCCATACACTCTTAGTAAGCACCACAACTCAGTATCTCTCCACGTACTCTCTTTTCACTCATTTTCATCCCTCGTTCCTAATTTCTTAGAAATAAGAAGGGTAAAGCTGAATTTTCGGAAATGGTGAAGGGTTAAAGGTTAATGTGGCTTATCGAAGAATGTATAAAGGTAAATTTCCCAATAGGCTCAAAGGGGTACTAGAATGATATATTTATGAGGTGGGTCATTTTAAGCAAAAACGAGCCAAAGATGGCCTTGGATCATTTCCTTTCATTATGGTAAAATATGCCTATCTGCTTTGAGTTAATACACATTGATTTCTAGTGTAATGGTATACCACACGTACAATAAACAAATCAAAGAAAATTAAATGAGGAATTCAAAGATACTCCGAATTATTTCCACACTCATCAAGAACGAAGATAAGGTTTCGAAACTCACTGGGTTGAAGCCTTTCTTGTGATTTAAAAATTTCAAGTCATACACTTTATTCTCAAACTTGGAATTGGAGCCACGTGGTGGTGTACAAGTTTTCAGGCATAGATTATGAATATCGCTATTTTAATTTTGAACTTTATGAGCATTCATTAAAACAAACGTGGTGTGATAACAAACTTTTAAAGAAATTCAGGTCATTCACAATTTAAGAATATAAAAAAAAAATTGAATTTCATTAGCCTTCCTGTCATCAGTCAATCGATTGAGACCAGTGCCTCAATCGAATGATTGTTGACAATTTCCAATTGAATATTTGATGGTTAGCAGTCAATTGATTGAGACCACAACCTCAATCGATTGACTGATAAGATTTCAAGGTCCGAAAAACAATCTTTTTTTTTTTTTTTTTTCATTCATAAAAATTGAAAATTCATGAAAATTACCGAAATTACCCCCCCAAACCTGAACTGTCCAATGTCCCCATTGGTGATGATGTTGAAAACAGGAGGGAAACCCCCCCCCAAACCTGTTTAATGCACTCGAGGGCCAAAAAGAACTAGATCAAGTGAAAGAAAAGGTAAACATAAAGAACAACACAAATATTTAGTTAAACAAATATATATATATATATATATATATATATATATATAAACTCTGACAAATAGTGCAAAATTAAAATTCCACCTTAAAATTAATCAAAATCAAACCTAAACTAAAACATAAAAAGCAAATATAACCTAAAGACTCTGAAAACTAGACCCTAAAATAGAAAATCCTAATCCTCTAGTTTTCCATGGGAGAGCTGTCTTCCCGCGACTTTGGAAACGCGTAGCGCCACATCACTGCAGTGATTTCCACTTCGCCAATAGGTGGTATTGATGTACGGGGTGGTGATAAAGGTGGCGGTGGAGGTGTTGTTAAGAGAGGTGGAAAGGGGGCGGGAGCGGCCTCGGTGGAGCGCGTGAAAATAGAGCGGACTTCAAGAGGAAATTTATCATCAAGATTGATGACAGCATGATTGGACAAGTCGAGTGGCGGTGGCGGAGCATGATAACGTGCACGTTTGGTCGCGGGCTCCGTCATCTTTTTCGCGGCAGATCGGGTACGATACCGGATGGAAGACATGGCGGAAACTTTTGAGAAGGAGGAGGAATAGTATGACTTAAAAGGACACTAATAAACCCTTAAGTAGAGAAAAACCTCCTAAAAGATGGACTCTAAGAAACCTTCTACAAATGGACTCTAAAGAAAAATTTTAATTTCGGACAAGTCGGTGTGAATTTCAGGAATTAAGCATCAGTCAATCGATTGACAGTTTAGTGTCAATCGATTGACACACATGTAAACATAGGATGACGGTGCATGACACAAAATCCATTCTCAACACGAGTGATTTGCAGAAACATGTCAGGTTGAAAGTTTGACCATGTAGAAATCAATCGATTGACAATGTAGTGTCAATCGATTGACTGAAATTTGCAATTTGTTTATCTTTTCGGATTCAGGAATTAATCGATTAAGAAAAGTATCTCAATCGATTGATTCAGAGGAATTGCTCTTCAGAATATCATAAGTAAAGTGCTCAATCGATTGAGAGTGAAGCCTCAATCAATTGACTGATGCACTTGTGCACAAAACCGAGAAGTACCATAAAAATGAACACAAAAAGAAATGCTAATTCCATTGATTGGTCTTGATTGATTACACCATCGATCCCGACACCACTAGTAGATTTTAACGAAAAACAAAAATTAAAAACACCCTAAACAACTGAAAACACTAATCAAAACAAAACAAAGCACTAAACACTAAACACTACACGTAAAAAGAACGACACAAAAACAAACTAAACATTAACATCATCATCATCATCATATTCAGGGTCCCTCTCCTCGTTCATCGCCGCTCGCGCTCCATCGATGAACTCGTCGGCACGCCCAGGGAACGATTCCCGAGCCATCCGCATGAGGAGAGAAGTTTGAAACCTTGACCGTCGATCAACACCATCCGCGCCTCAAGGCGAGTAACAGCTGCCTCGGCATCAAAATCAGGGACCTCTTCGGGACGAGGTCGTCTTACACCGCCACGTTGGCGTTGTGCGGGGTTAGGACGGGGAGGAGGAGGTACATCGTCAACTGCAATCGGGGGTGGCTGCACACGAAGGATCGCTTTCATGCTCTTATCCCACACATTGACACCATACTGGTAAAATTACATGTCGCCTAACTCCTCATCATCATAGATGGGGCAGCCGAGGTGATCCAAAAGGTGCATCACATAATGTGGGAAATGGAGGAGAATCGCTGCACGCTTAGCGGGTACGGTGGTGGTGGCTGTATCACTGTGGTAACGATACATCTCCTCGAGCATCAGACCTTGCGCATCGAACCAAGTGTTTGTATGCGCAGCGTAAAGTGCAATCACCCTATTCTTGGTCCTCTCGCTTTTCATGCCATGCGGTAGGAGGTTGTTTGCCATGACGATATCCCAAAAGAGAATGTCCATCGGAACAGCGTCTAGTGGCGACCGTCTTGCGGCGCCCTCCACACATATCATTGATCATGTCGTCCTGACTACGATCAATCGCAGGATTAATGTGGTGGTTCATAGGTCGAACCACATAAAAATTGAAGGCACGCGCGAGATCGGCGGCATGCAGATTATATTGCCAGTTGTCGATCTCAATGGTAATGTAGGGCATTCCTGTGGGCGATAGTGTTTCCGGTACCCATACCATTTTCTGATAAAATAGACGGATCAGGCGTGGAGAGACATCGATGGGTGGCGGGGTAAGCAACATTTCCAATCGCAAGGACTCAATAAATTCGATCAAGCGGGCGCATTCCGTGATGCGACGGTACTTGACCAGATCGTAGAAATTTTCTGTTTGGAACTGGCGATCGAAATAGTGCTCATTGGGGATGCGCATCGGATTGTTGGCGGGACGCGGTGGACAGAAGAGTGGTGGGCCAGGCGCTGCCATTCGATCGCGTACGAGGAGAATATAGATGATTGGCTTGAAATGGAGTGGATTGAAGTCGGATGAGGGCTCCACGGGTTGGGGCTGCCACTTATATAAATTGAACCTCAATCGATTGAGAATGAATTCTCAATCGATTGAGAATGGTTGGGATGCCCACGTTGCAAAGCCGGAGCGACATTTGGCAGATGTGTAGGAGACGTGGCTCATCACAATTCCTCAATAAATTTCAATCGATTGAGACGGATAGGTCAATCAATTGAGGAAACCTGCTTTCGAAGAGGTGCACCGGTTAGGTGCCCTCGGAAACAAGAGCTTTAATTATCCCATTAATTCAATCGATTGAGATACCATCCTCAATCGATTGAGCCAAACGTGCTCGAAAAGTTAGCTGCCCCGACAAGATGTGTCGGTTGGCGCTTCAAATCCCAAGGACTGCACAAAATTTTATATAGTGTCAATCGATTGACACATACCTCTCAATCGATTGACATAAGAAGAGGAAGATGATGATGATGTAGGAAATTCTCAATTGATTGATAGGTACATGTCAATCGATTGATAAACAAGGGTCAATCGATTGACTGTTCATAGTTAATTGATTGAAAAACACAGAATAAGAACAAAAACAAAAATAAAGACAAAAATAAAGATGAAACGGAAAATAAAACAAACTGGGTTGCCTCCCAGGAAGCGCTGAGTTTAATTGTCGCCAGCTCGACCTTTTCATTGATCAATCATTTGGGCCACTGAGGTGCATCGCCTCAATCTGAAACTGGGTGATTGGCTCAAACATTGGTTTGAGACGTTGCCCATTGACTTTGAAAACTCGATTGTCCTTGAGACTACGGATCTCAATTGCACCATGCATATTAATGGAAACAACCTGAGACTGGCCTTCCCATCTAGATTTCAGTTTTTCAGGGTGAAGCTTTAGTCTGGAATTAAACAGCCAAACCTTTTGCCCAATGTGAAACTCTTTTCGAGAAATTGACTGATCATGAAGCTGCTTGTATCTTTCTTTGTACATTTTCGAATTTTCATACGCATCGTAGCGTAGTTAAATCGATTCACTCAAGCTAGCGTCGATTTGATCCTGCGGCTTGCATGTCGAAATTGAATCTTTTGATGGCCCAAAATGCCTTATGCTCTAATTCAACAGGAAGATGACATGCTTTCCCGTAGACAATTCTGAACGGAGACATTCCAATTGGTGTCTTGAAGGCGGTGCGATAGGCCCACAGAGCACCAGAGAGCCGGTTTGACCAGTCTCTTCTATCCGATCGTACCGTCTTTTCTAAAATTCATTTAATCTCTCGGTTCAACACTTTCACCTGACTACTAGTTTGCGGGTGATACGGCATTGCAACCTTGTGGGTGACGCCGTATTTCTTCATTAAAGTAGCAAAATGGCGGTTGCAAAAGTGCGAACCGCCATCACTAATGATCGCTCGTGGAAACCCGAATCTATTAAAGAGATTTTCCTTCAAAAATTTGACCACCACTTTGTGGTCATTTGAACGGGTTGCCACAGCTTCAATCCATTTGGAAACGTAGTCAACAGCTATGAGAATGTATGAATACCCAAAAGATGGGGGAAAAGGACCCATGAAGTCAATCCCCCAAACATCAAAAATTTCAACAATCAAAATCGGGTTAAGGGGCATCATATTTCATTTTGAAATATTTCCAAGTTGCTGACATCTTTGGCATTCTTTGCAAAATTGAGCAGCGTCATGGAAGATGGAGGGCCAGTAGAATCCGCTTTGAAGAATTTTCTGTGCAGTCTTCTGTCCTCCAAAATGGCCTCCACAGGCTTCAGCATGGCAGAAATCGAGAACGCTTAGTTGCTCTTCTGCTGGTACACATCTCCTGATGATTTGATCTGAACAGATCTTGAACAAATGTGGTTCATCCCAAAAATAGTATTTGATCTGGGAGAAAAAGAGGTTCTTATCATTCTTTCCCCATTCAGTAGGGATTTTGCCAGTGACCAAATAATTCACGATATTGGCAAACCAAGGAACTTTCGTAGCGGTCGCGTCAATTGCCATTAATTTCTCATCAGAAAAAGTGTCCCGGATAGGTTCAGGTGTAACCAATTCTTCAAGCAAAATGCGAGACAAGTGATCAGCCACAACATTCTCGACTCCCTTTTTATCTTTGATTTCGAAATTAAACTCTTGAAGTAGCAGAATCCAGCGGATCAATCTTGGTTTGGCATCCTTCTTTGCTAACAAATATTTCAATGCAGAGTGGTCTGAAAAGACTACTATTTTTTATCCAAGCAGATAAGAACGAAATTTATCCAGAGCATACACCACAGCTAATAGTTCTTTCTCAGTGGTGGTGTAATTAAGTTGTGCATCGATCAACGTCTTACTAGCATAATAAATTACGTGAGGTAATTTGTTCACCCTTTGCCCTAAAACAGCTCCGATAGCGTAATCAGATGCATCACACATGAGTTCAAATGGGAGAGAATAATCCGGTGGTTGGATTATTGGTGCAATTGATAAGAGTTCACGCAGCTTCAGAAATGATTTCATGTAATGCTCATCAAATTCAAAAGGTACATCTTTACCAAGCAAGGTAAATAAAGGTTTAGCCACCTTGCTGAAATCCTTAATGAATCGCCTATAAAATCCAGCATGCCCCAAAAATGAACGAATTTGTCGAACACTCTTTGGTGGGGGCAAATTGGCAATTAGGTCGACTTTGGCCTTATCCACTTCAATTCCTTTCTTGGAAACAATATGCCCCAGCACAATTCCTTGTTGAACCATGAAATGGCTCTTCTCCCAGCTAAGAACAAGTTTAGAATCCACACAACATTGTAAAACTTGTGCGAGGTGATTCAAACAAGAACCAAATGATTTCTCAAAAACCGAGAAGTCGTCCATGAACACCTCGATGAACTTGTCAATCATATCCGAAAATATGGCCAACATACATCGTTGGAAAGTAGTAGGTGCATTACATAAGCCGAACGACATCCTTCGATATGCAAAAGTACCGTAAGGGCATGTGAATGTCGTTTTCTCTTGATCAGGTGGAAAAACGGGCACTTGATTGTATCCCGAATAACCATCAAGAAAGCAATAAAACTCTTGCCCTGCTAACTTCTCGAGGATTTGATCGATGAACGGAAGGGGAAAATGATCCTTTCTGGTAGCTGTGTTCAATTTTCTATAATCAATGCGTACACCGCCACCCAAAGAGTTTCACGAGTAGGCAACAATTCTCCTTTCGCAGTTTCTTTCACAGTGATTCCGGACTTTTTCGGGACAATTTGGACTGGACTAAACCATTCACTATCAGAAATCGGATAGATGATTCCAGCATCGAGTAATTTAATGATTTCCTTTAAAATGATTTCTTGCATGTTCGGATTAAGTCGCCTCTGCGGTTCTCTCGATGGTTTACTCTCATCTTCCAGATGTATTTTGTGCATACATACTGATGGGTCAATCCCTTTTAAATCAGCTAGAGTCCATCCGATAGCCTGCTTGTGATCTAGAAGCACTTTCAACAGGTCATGCTCTTGTTCTTCAGATAACGTGGATGAAATTATCACCGGAAACGTTTCTCGTGGCCCCAGAAAAGCGTATTTGAGAGATTCAGGCAACTGTTTCAATTCCACAGTTGGTGGCTCCTCAATTGATGGAGTCGGTTCAGCTTTTACTTTAATGGGTAACGGTTCTATCTTAGTCACAACTTCACATAAGTTATCATATAGACATGATAAACTCAACCTCGTCTCTTCGGACTGCTTCCTTTCGGATCCTTTTTCTTCATAAATGGCCAATAAAGCGGTTTCAAATTCTTCTTTGGTGAGCGTTGATGGTAATGCTTCATCCACCACTTCGTCCATCTGATCGATGTAAAAACATTCGACCTCATCCTCGTTAGGGAAATGGTTCATCGCATGAAATATGTTCAATCTGACCTTCATGTTCCCAAAAGAAACGTCCATGACTCCCGTTCGACAATTAATGCAAGCGTTTGCAGTGGCGAGAAACAGACGTCCAAGGATGATGGGGACTTGATTAATTGATTTAACAGGCGGTTCCATGTCTAAAATAATAAAGTCCACTGGAAAGACAAACTTGTCTATTCCAACCAAAACATCCTCGATAATTCCCCTAGGTCTTCTTTCTGACCTATCAGCCAGTTGGAGTGTGACCGTCGTGGGTTGCAATTCACCCAATCCGAGTTTCTCGTATATTGAGTATGGGATTAGATTCACACTTGCTCCCAAATCCAATAGCGCTTTTCCAATTGGTTGCCCACCAATGACACATGGAACAGTTGGAACTCCAGGGTCTTTCAATTTTCGTGGGGTTTCCAATTGTAATATTGAACTGACTTGATTAGTCAGGAACACTTTCTTGGAAATATGAGTATGCGCCTTTCGCTTACGAGTACATAAATCTTTGAAAAATTTTACATACTCAGGCACTTGTTTGATTGTTTCAAGCAATGGAAGATTTATCTTTACTTGCTTGAATGTTTCAAAAATTTCTTCCATTTTTGCTGGTCCCTTTCCCATTCTAGATGGAGGAGTTAGGCATTGAGGGAATGGTGCCCTTGGGACATAAGGTGCAGGTTCCATTTTTGATTCTTGTTCATGTCCTAGTTGGACAGTTGAGGGAGACTCATTCTCGATTACTTTTTCTTTTCCCTTCTCTCTTCTTTGCTCTTTCTCTTTCTCTTTTCTTTTCTCTTTCTCTGATTTGTTTTCTTTCTCTTTTGCTGCTTCTCTTGCTTCCTCTTTTTCCTGATAAGATTCCACAGGCATTTCCACTTGATTATCAACTTCTCTTCCACTTCTCAGCACCGTAACAGCTTTTAACTGTTGACTATTCGATGGTCCTGCATCAGGTGGTGCTTGACCTCGAGGATTGTTGACGGGTTGGCTAGGGAGCCTACCTTCCTCTCGTTGACTCAGCTGATTTGTCAGTTGACTGAATTGATCTATCATCATATGTTGGAAAACTTACATGCTTCGCATCTCCTTTTCCTCCAAATCAGAATCTCTAGAAACGGTAACCTGAGGTTGATTAAAATTCTGATTTTTTCTGTAATCGAAATTCGGATGGCAATAAGGAGGGTTCTGCTGGAAATTAGAATTCTACTGGGTAGTGGAATTCTGTTGTGGGCGGAAATTTTGTTATCCACCCATTGTGTTAGCTCTGTACTGCTGGTTTACCTGACCAATTTGGTTCGAACCACCCCATCCTAAGTTGGGGTGATTTTTCCATTCCGGGTTATAGGTATTGGAGTATATGTTTCTACCCTGCCGTTGATAAGATTGAGTCAGATTCACCTGCTCTTGAGGAGTAGGTTCATCAGGGAATAATGACAAGGTAGTGGGGCACTCATTAGCCATGTGACCTGGGTGGTCACAAATTGAACACACAGTGGGGGTGACAGGAGCTTTAGCTTGCTTGGTCGCAGCTAACAACATATTCATTTGCTTGGACAACATATCAACCTTTGTCGATATATCAGAGGTATTATTTTGACATTATACAATCCATCTCTTGTCAACACATGAGATTTAGATGCCAAATCCAAGTTAGTTCGCCCCAGTGTTTCACTTTGTATCGAAGTTTGGTATAACTTCTCAAACAATGCCCACAATTCATCAGCTTCTTTTGTGGCACATGATCCACCACACGATGCATCAATCATGCGTCTCTCTTCAGGAATCAGTCCATTATAAAAACTTTGGACCTATTGCCACCTTGGAACTTGATGATTTGGACAACTCTTAATCAATTCCTTAAAGCGTTCCCAACATTCATGGAATGTTTCAGTAGGTTGTTGGGAAAAGAATTGAATCTTCTGACGCAACTCAATGGCTTTGGTCATGGGAAAATATTTTTTAAGAAACTGAGTAGCTCGCCTAACTCTCGAATAGATTATGTTCTAAGGAATAAAACCACGTTTTTGCCTTGTCCCTTAAAGAGAAAGGAAAGAGTCGGAGTTTAGCTATCTCATCAGTGACATTGTGGACTCTGAACATTTTGCATACCCCAGTGAATTCATTTAGATGAACGTGCGGATTTTCATTTGCTAACCCATGGAAAATTGGTAGCATTTGGATCATCGCTGATTTGAATTCATAGTGGTTTCCTGGAATATGGGGTCATGCATTATACATTCCTGATCCTCGTAAAACCAGGATCATTATAATATTCGAGTGTTCTAGGGCCCTCATTGTAATTGTTATTCCCATCATTTCCATTATTTCCATTATTGCCATTATTGATATTCTGGTTGTTCCTATTCATTTCTTGCCTTTGATCAGCCATGGTATCAGTATGATGATACTGATTCCTTTGAATTCTACGATTCTCTCTACAAGATCGTTCGATCTCAAGATTAAATGGTAGCAGATGTGGGTGATGAGAACGAGTAAAGCTCATACACCACGCTCACAAACAGGGATTGAAGAATCCAAAACAAATCCACAAAATAGGCTCAATCGATTGCAGCAAAGGTCTGAATCGATTGACAGAAGCTCACTTAAAATTTCACAGAAATGACTTTATCAGTCAATCAATTGAAGAACCATTCTCAATCGATTGAGGTTCAAAGGTCAAAGCAAGTTAACACAGGAATTTCAGCCGAAATGGCAAGCACAGAATTTTTGTCAATCGATTGACAGAGGAATGTCGATCGATTGAAAGAAAAGCAAAAATCACAACAAAGAATATTTCAGTCTCAATCGATTGAACCTGAAGCTTTAATCGATTGAGTTTTAATATGAACAGTGGCCAAAATAAGAAGAAAGGAAAAGCAAAACAAGATAAATTAATTTAAAATTTATTATTATTATTATTATTTTTTTTTTTTTAATTAAATTAAATTTCAAATTTTTTTATTTTTTTATTTTTATTTTTTAAAATTTGAATTTCAAAAATTAAAATTAAAATTTCAAGATTAAAATTAGAAATTAAAATTTTAAATCTAATGGCAATCCTAAGAATCTTATCTAAAAGAGAAAAATAAGGAAAAAAATAAAAGATTCCTAAATTTCCTAAGGAAGGTATCCTAAATTTATAAACTTCCTAAAAAAATTAATAACTAATTTTAGAAAATCCTAGAATATCTAAAAGAGGAAAATAAGGAAAAAGAATCCTACTAAAATAAGAAGTCCTAAAAACCTAAACTTCCTAAAAGAGTCCTACACAAACTTACCTAAGAGAGAAAAATAAGGGAAAGAAGAACCTACAAACTTCAAAAATCTAAATATTAGGTTTTTTTTTTTTTTTTTTTTTTTTTTTAAATTCAAAAATCAAAATTCACACAAGAAAATCAAAATTTAATTTAGAAATTAAATTTCAAAAATTCTAATTGCAAAAATTTAAGTTCGAAAATAAAAAAAAATCAACCTTTGAGCACCAAATTTCAGATTTCAAATCCACAAACTTCCAAATTTTCAGAATTAAAGATTTTTTTTTTTTTTAAATTTTTTAGTGTCAATCTATTGACAAGTTAGTGTCAATCGATTGACACAGAAGTGCTGATAAAAACACAAGACACAGTCAATCGATTGACAAGAAGGTTTCAATCGATTGTCTGTCAAGTAGTTTCTCTGCTAAAAACAAAAAAAATCCCTAATCCGAATTAATCAAAATTTCGCCGAAATCCCCGGCAGCGGCGCCAAAAACTTGATCGATTTTAAATATAACCCTTGCAAGTGCACAAGATCTATTGCAGTATGGCAAGAACAAGGGTGTCGAACCCACAGGAAAATCTAAATTTTTAATTAATTCTTTCAGGGATTTAAAAACATCCCCAAGGAAGTACCAAGGGGCAGATTCGATTTACCAAAAATTTATCATTTTTTCCTAAATGCAGAAAAATAAATTAATCTAAACAACCAATTACCGATGAATCTAAGAACAATATTTAAATAAGATCAAGAAATATGCTACCCCAGATTTGTACCCCCCTTTCATTAAAGCATCATTCACACCATCACCATCATTCATTCATAAAAATGATTTGAAATAAAGTATGATCATCAATCCGGCATACCCTATCTAAAAACAATGACTCAGCCTATCATTGCGGTATGAGTCATGTAAGATGCATAGCGTATCTAGTGATGTGTAGATCAAAACAATAAAAACATTAGACTATGGTATTAAACATAAATATGGGTACTTATCTGGGGATCGCATCTTCCCCGATCTACTGATTTAGCCGCTCATCTTTGGTGTATGATCTCCTTGTTCATTCAAAGTCATTCCTCTTTTTATTTCTTCCCAAGAGATATTTGTTCACAATGCTCTCTCCTAAATACAATTTATGGTTTAAAAGAAAACAATGCAAATCCTAGGTACAATCTACCCTGATAAAAAACCCTAGAAGAAAGAGAGAAGAAGACCAAAAAAAAAATGAAAAGAAGTTCCCCAAAGAAAAAAAATCTCAAAAGATCTCAACACCCAGTCCAAACATAGCCCCCCTTTTTAAAGCTTTAGCTTCCTTTTTATAATGGCCGAGCACACCTAAACCTAATTGCCTCAATCGATTGAGCCAGAAGTCTCAATCGATTGAATTTGAGTTCGAATTTCTTTAGAGCACTTCTGCCTTAAGAGGTGTCACCTATCTCATGTCTCAATCGATTGATTTTCAGGGCTGAAGTTTTATTTCATCTATCAATCGATTGACAATGATTCCTCAATCGATTGACTCTTCAATGTAAAGTCTCCTTTCTTGATGGATATTGATTCTCTTCTCGGATCTCAATGCTTCTTTGGACCTTTTTGTCCATAGCTCTTGCATAGCCTTTAATTTCCTTCTTTTAGGCTTTTGAACGATCTAATGGTCGGAAACACCTGTAAACATCAAAACCTCACAACAACCATCAAATGCTTTCATCGAACAGCTAAATGTAGGATTTAAGGTGTGAAATATAGTCATATGATCAGCACCGATCATCACCCTCCGGTACCTCCTCTCTAACCATCTTCCCAATGTCCTCCCCGACAACAGCATCGGTCCGAGCCTTGGAGGTGTCACCTATCTCTCCCATCATCATCCTCTCCAACTCATAAATAGTAAGATTGCGCCTACCACCACCCTCAGACTCCATCCTAGAACAAAGAGTTCATAGCACAAAAATGAAGATCTTGAACTATATATAGAACATACCCAAATCACGCGTGTGAACTCACGCGCTCGACGGAATCACGCATCACGGTCCCCGCGCGTAATTCGGATCAAGCGCCCATCCTTGAGCGCTTAAACAAATTGTTGCCCGCTCAAACTAACCCGACCACCTGGTTGCGTGCAGCCTACCAAGTGCATAATCACCTCAAGTGCTCACACAGCAATGCACGAATGCCAACAGTCACCTCAATAGTGACCTACCACCGCCTTATTCTTACGCCGCATGTCGTGCATTTAACTCGATTAAACAATCGAAAATTGATGCTTAGTAACCTTCCGACTCCCTGGAACGCGCGCACCCATTCAAGCGTGCAATTTGTTTATGCGCCCGGAGGGAAGCGCGTAATCTCCCAGGAATACAAAAAAAAAATGCCCAGAATAGCAGGCCCATGCCTAAAATTGGGAGATTTCCGACGCTGATTGCCAACCTAAACTATGCTCTTGTTAAGACCAATCCAAATACTCCTAACCTAGAACGTATACACCCCAAAAACTGATTGAAAAAAAATGCCCCCCAACATCATTTATATACTATAACTAAGACCAAACTAAAAAAAAAATGAAGAAATGCCCCCCATCACTTATATACTCCAACTAAGACCAAACTAAAAAAAAATGCCCCCGCCATTTATGCACTTGAACCTAAACAAAACTGAATAAAAAACTGCTCTCAACCCGCCCAGATCAAAATAAATAAATAAAATCAAACCAAACTTAAACCTCACACTCAAAACCAGTCAAATAAGCCATCAAAGAAAACCAAACCCAAATTTTCTAAATAGAAATAATCACCAATAAATTGAAATTACAATCACTTCATAAATAAATAAAGCAATTACAAAACACTCCGAGGGCATACCCTCTGAATACACAACTTAAAACAAGAAATTCAAAATATGCACATTCAGGCATTGCCCAAATCTGGATTTATTCGAGAAATAAGAAATCTCGGAGAAGCTCAGAGGAGGAACGCACCCTAAACGAATTCTGACAATGACAAGCTTTCCCCACCCAAAGCTGACAGAAAAGAAAAGTGGCCCACAGAAAGCCACCCAGGATCTGTGGGATCCACCTTTGGAAGCTCACCTTGGAAAGCATAACAAAGAGGAGTAACTAACACTGAATCCGCAGAGCCTACCACAGAAAAGTAGGCATCGGTTATGAGAACTTTGACCTGCCTTATCCTTGGGTTTTCTTTTTACCACCTTTTTCTCCTTCACCTCTTCCCTTAGCATGGTAGCAATTTGACTGCTACCTCGCATTCCCAATCTCGTCCATTCCCAATAATCCACTTAATAATTATAACTCCTCGGGTTCAATACCCGGGATACAAAAGAGATAGGAAGAAAAGACATCAATGAACAAAAATGTTCAAAATCACAAACAAAAAAAATGCCCCAAAACTTTTAATCCTAAGCTTGAAATAAAATTCAAAACAATAAGAACCCAAAGCCCCTTGGCTCACACATTTATAAGCTATACCTCTTAAACCACAAAATGATAAGTGTCACCCCTTTAAACCCTTTCAATCTAATTAAATCCAAAACCAAACACATACCCCCCTGAAAGACCACAATCCATGACAATCTAGATAAGCCAATAATCATGCAACACTTACCCTTCCAAGGAAATACAAACCCAAAGCAAAGTAAACAAACTAATAGGATTCAAACACTTAACGCCCCTCTAGAAACTTTAAATTAAACTCTAAATTCACACATTTCTAGCAAGTGTCAAACCAAATCAAACCTAAGACCAAAAATACCTTAAACTTTAAATATAAAAAGAAGAAAAAAATAAAAAAATAAACTCTCCAAAAATGAGACCCTAACTTGTTTGGGACCCCACAAAAAATGCCCCCAAGCTAAATAGAACCAAGAAAACCCTCTAAACAAAGCAAATTAATCTCGAGATAAATCCTGAATAAATCCAAAATGAATCCTAAAACTCCAAGCTAAATTAAATCCTAAGCTAGATCAAACAAATCAAATATGCATTCACTAATCCATTAAATAAGTTTAAACAAATAAATAAGCAAAATAAATAAAAATATTTCTTCATTTATAACTTAAAATTTTACAAATATCACCGGAGGCATACCTCCTGAACTTAAAACTCAAAATAAAAACCTAAAACCTAACTTACAATCCAAAACGAAAATTGAAAACCTGAAATCAACACAAAGCGAAGAGCAGAACGTCCAATTTGAGGCGTCAGAAAGAATACCGCTAGACTTGGAGCATCTAATCAGAGGCTTCAGGAAGGATTGGTTGGGGAATCTTCACCTGTAACTTACATCCCTCCACTTGTAACACCTTTCTCTTCTGCCATCTTCACCTCCTCCATCGCTACCTCCTGAACGTTGCCTTCACTGCTTCTTAAAAGGGATCGATGTGAAGACTAGCACCCTCTTTCCCAATACCGCCCATTCCCAGAATAATGTCTCCCCAAGCATCACCTCAGGATGAAGAATGCACAAAATCACGAATATAGGAAGAAATGACATCTAAATCGGATGGTTAGATAACCCAATATCGCTAAAACACAAATTTTAGAACATAAAATATCCAGAAAAAGTAAAACTCGAGACTAAACTGAGGAATAAAAAACAAATAAAGGCTCCCTCACTTATATAGAGTATGACCTTAATCACATGGCATAACACGTGCGTTCAAATAAGTCACGCGCCACGCACACTACGCACAATCCGAAACACGCACTCCGAACTGAGTGCGCAACTAAACCATTGCCCGCGCCAACGGCACGACGGTCCGATCACACGCTAACTATAAACCGCACAACCCTATTAAATGACACCCTAGCCAGACAATACGAAAGTTCACCCATACACTAACCCGGTGATGCTCCGTTCACGTGCAAACTATGAACCGCGCAACCCCATCAAACGACAACCTCACACCGCGCAATACGAAAGGTCGCCTGCACAGTGACCTGGTGACGCCTCGATCACGCGCTATGATTAGAGTGCATAATACAATCACACGCAAACTCAGACACGCGTAAACAACCCCTCTAACCTGAGATCAGACACCCTCAAAAAGGCACACAATCAAATTAAGCGATCTAAATCAGGCACGTAGTGCCTAACTTTGGACAAAGTTTATACCTTCACATCTTTTTATCTCATCTCGATCAAAATCCTCCTATCCCATCGCGTAACTCCGTCACGCACGCCCCATCATGATAAGATGCACACATGACACCACCTCAATATTCAGTCTCATCGTGATAAATCAATCATGCCACCACACCTCCTCTCATGAGAAGCCAAAAGACGAAGCCAATCATGACACAACCACAACATGACCTTACATAACCCAAGATCTGTCAAAGAAAGAAATAAGACGCGCCTATCACGCAAATATAACATCACTACCAGAAAACTAGACACAATCCCACTACACACCCATGAATATGTCCCTTCGCGAGCCGACTACAACTCGTTCTCACAACGAACAGGGCCCATCGCGGCACGACAATTTCATCTCATCTTACATCAATCACACCTCCTTGAAATCCTCGTTACCAAACAACGCATGGAGTCAAACCCCTTTTGAAAATCCCATTACTAACTATGCTCAGTCAATATCCCCTCGCAAAAGCAGAGGGACTCCTCTCACTTCCCATCACGAACATCACTATCTGAAAAGCTCAAAAGACACCTGCCACGCCATATGATGGGAAGGGAGAAAGCTCGATCGTGTCCCATCGCTAAAGTAAAGAGCCCTCCTCCCGAATTGATCGCTACATAATAGTCGCCAGATACCACTGTCGCAGCAGAAATGCATGAAGAATAGGGACTCCTCCCATGTCCCATCGCATTCAACCAATGCTGAGTTCCAATGCGAACATCCTGTCAAAATCCCCACGTCCCATTAGGACTCATCCAACACGTAGCCAAAGAAAGAAAGAACCCCCAAGTCCCATCGCGACATCACACCCAAGACATTGCATCACAGTAATGGCCACCAAGTCCCTACTGTAGCAAAAAATAAAAAAAGGAAGAAATCTCCAAAGCCCCATCGCAGCATCACCCCAACAACCCATCAGTCCCATCACGGACTACACAAGCTATACATAATATAGGTAAGTATCACCCCTAGGTAAGTACTACCCACTTTTCAATTACTCAATATTCCTTGTAACCTATAGTTAGCTATGATTAAGCAAAAAATGTTTTCAAAACCCATCTCTCTCGACTCGTGAATCACTGTAGTCCTCCCATAAGAGACAATCATCAATATTCATTGAGAAGGTTAGACGGAGTATCCGGCATGCCAAGTGTCGTCTTAACAACTATATAAATGGTCGGGTTCACAAATCCCGTACCGATGGATTTGCTCAGCGACGTCTCAGAAGCTACATTTTCTGCCGTTTTACCACCGAATTGATCTTAAGTTAAAATTTCTGAATTTTTAAAATCCCTTACTTTGAAAAAAAAAACAAAAGAAACCCCTTACTTCTTACTTCAAAACTAAAAAGAAAAAAGAAAAAGAAAGAAACTAACATAAAAATAAACAAAGAGACTTACCTACCAAAATTCACTTCAATTGCCAACCCAATTACCAGCTCAAACTGGCCATTCCCCTGAGAAATCAAACAATAAGTATATTTAATCTAAGAGCTTACAAACGCCTATTGAAAAAGGAACGCCTGATGCACATTGGTATGAGCAATGACGAGTCCGGTCGACATAACTTGCAAAAGCCTTCGATATTATATTTCATTTTTATTATCAGTCCCTGGACCTTATTTATGGACATTTGTATGATGCCCCCTGATACCTCGACTGTGTCATATCCCTCTGTTTAACTGTCCCTTGCAGCAGGTTGCGACATGCGACGGGATGCCCCTTGTACCCACATATTAGGATATGGTGATTCTCCTTTCTGTTTGACTGTCACTCACAGCAGGTCGCTCCACGTGACGGGATGCCCCTTGCACCCGCAGAATAGGATACGCTGACTTCTCCTGTTGACTGTCTATGACAGGGGGTCTTGATACGCGACAAGATTGCCCCTGGGCATCCACGACATGGAACACGCCTTCCGACAGCTACTACTGGGCCCTCGAATGCTCCATTTTAGCTTGCACTGATAGATAAGAAAGCCAAGCATGTCATGTCAGCATCTCCAGTTCACATTATGAATTCCTAAGAGAAACGAGAAGACACCTCGAATGAGAGGTGTCTACTTCTTTGATGCATTCTTACTTCGTAAGAGCGCGCCGAAGAGGGGTATCTGTAGACACTCCCATTTTACCCTCTCAGAATATATAAATCTGTTCGGTCAACCTTTGACCTTGCCCATGACTTTTCGGAAAGGACTTACCTTCTCTAAAAGCTTCACATATTGACGTAGAGACCATATACTGAAATAATAGTATATGACTGAACACAGGCTGAAATAATAGCTCTGTGGCTTAAATCCCAACGTAAGGAGACTATATATTGAAATAATAGTATATAGTAGGAATGCAGACTGAAATAATAGTCTTGCATTTCAGACCCTTTAATCCTAATGTGGGAACCATGCACTGAAATAATAGTACATGGCTAAACACAGGTTAAAACAATAGCTCGGTGGCTCAGATCCCAACGTAAGGAGATTATATACTAAAAGAATAGTATATAGTCGAAATAGAAGCTGAAATAATAGTTTTACATTTTAGACCGACCCGAACAGCCCCGAATTACGCACCTAAAAACACGCGCGCAATTTGATCGCACGCTTTCAGACTAGACTTTCTTTCCCTGACCACTTCGAGACTCAATCACGCGCCCACCACGGCAATAGCGATCGGATTGAGTGCCCCACCACCGGCGCACAATTGGCCTACACCTGACCTAGTCTTAAAGTTCTTGACCCCCAAGCTTCCTCGATCAAGTGCTTCAAAAGAGACGCTTAATTGGATTACACATTCCACACCAAGTGCACAATTAGTCCTAACATTGTTAGAACTAGGAAACTCGCTTAGCAAGTCAGCCGATCGCTCACTGAGTCGGTGACCGACTCAAAGCGATTAAGCACTAGAAAATATTCGCGTAATTTGGTTAAACGCCTAAAACAGGGCGTTTAATTGGAGAAAACCCTATAAAAGATATTTTTTTAATCCGGCCAAGAGGGGCTAGAACAACACAAGAGAGAACGAAATTTTTTGAGATTTCGAAATCAGAGAACTCCGAGAACGAACACATAGAGGAACCTAGTCATGATTTCGATATTCAAGCTCTAAAATTTTGAGATTTCTCTCTGCAGCCCCGACCCTAGGTAAAAATCCAACCTTTAACATCGACCCTTAGTTTAATTTTAATTCTTAGACTTTGGTTTTCTTAATTATTAATATTGAATTTTCAGTTTTAGATCGTAGCACCCCTTTTAGACCGTAATTTTTAGTCTTTGGTTCTAGTTCTTAGTTTCTGGAATCAGTCCTTAATCTAACGGCCTAATTCACCGATCCTAAACCTTAATTTTATTCTAAAATCTTAATTTCCAGTCCTATCATTAATCTCTGGTTCTAGTTCTTAGTTTCTAGAATCAGCCCTTAATTATACAGTTTGATTTTCTTATTTCGGACCTGAATTCAGTCCTTAAATTTTAAATTCCTGGTTTTAATTTCTTAATTTAATATTTTTAAAATCTCAATTCTTAATTTAGTTTTCTAAAACTCAAATTTTTTAATTTAATTCATAATCATAATCCCAAAATCGACTCTAAAATTCTAAAAAAATAATATTATAATATAAAATTCAATTTATTTTTAATCTCAGTCACCCGATTTACTCAAGGGAGCTTACGGAGGGTACTCGGGAGTGAGGCCAATCCTCCTTAGCATAGCAGGCCCAAAACCCTTTTTTTAGGATTATTTTATTGCTTTAATTAGAATTAGAAAATCAGTTTCATAATTTTCCTAGAATCTTAGTATAATTAATTCATTGCTTTGATCATAATCTTAGTATAATTAATTCATTAATTTAAGTGAATTTTTGATATAGTTAATTCATTGCTTTAATTAGAATTTTGAAAAAATTAATTTATTTGCTTGAATCGAAATCTTAATCAAATTAGTTCTTTTGCTTTGATTAGAGTTTTAGTAAAATCAGTCTTCTATTTTGATTAGAATTCTAGTAGGATTATTATGTTTGCTTAATTATAATTTCAGTAAGATTAGTATACTTGCTTTAATTAGAGTTGCAGTGGAATTACTATATTTGCCTTCAATTAGAATTTTGATATAATGAACATGCTTGATCTAATTAGAGTTTTATTAGAATTAACATATTTGCGTTCCTAGTATAATTAGGTGACTAGTATTAATTACACTTCTAGTAAGATTAGGAAACCAAATTAATTAGACTCCTAACATGATTACAACACCTAAAACCAATTAGACTCCTAATAGGATTAGAATATTAGACTAAGTCACTATAATAACCTCATATAGTTAGACTCATAGTAGAACTTGGAAACTCAAACCAATCAAAATTACAACAATAGCAGGGAGAGAAAAGGAAAACTAAACTATCTAAACTATAAGGAAGAGCCATAACTACTGACGTTCGCAGGTGGACGATTCAGTAAAGAAGTAACCCATACCTGCTCTAAAGCGTGATCACCGACGTGTTGCAGCGTCGTTAAATATTCGCAGCTGGCGATCGCAACAAACTAGGAATCTTCCTAAAAATCTCCCTTTTTATTTTATCTCCAACATTCCAAACACCGCATCGCTAGAGCCCACTTGGACAAAATTGGGCCACTGATTCAACGGGGATCGAGAGGAACCCAGAAAAGCGTGTACCAATAACCATTATTTGCTCTTACTTTCTACCACATAAAATACACCATAGACCTAGCCTCGATGGTTTGATTAGAATCAAACACTTCCTATACCTTTGGGCAGATAGGGTTATTCTATCTAACCATCCCATACAAGACTATTCTATTCGAACACACTACATCAAGTACCTATGATACATTTGGGTCGTACATAAACACTGAACGCAATGATACACTTAGTGATCTTAATAGAGAAAACATTTAAGATTCGAAAACTATAAGGTTTTTAAATTGTCTACCTTTGGGCAAGAACCAACTCACTCGCCAAGCATCCCCAAATGATCACTCGGTTCTTCATATACCCCATAGGAAAGAACCAACCCTTATGATCCATAAATGTCGTATTTCAGTTCTTAAAATTAGGGATCCAATATTAAATTTATGCATGGTTCATATTAAAAAATGTAACGAATAGAGTCCAATTTAACTTTAATATGTTCACATATTTAACTTTAAGTTGATTTCTTTTCATCAAAATAATATAAAATTTAACATGAAAAGATGGTACAAAATTTCAAGCACATAACTTTAAGTGAAATAGACATGTAGATGAAAATCTTAAGTGAACATTTTCTGAATGATAAAACTTTATGAGTGCGCATAAGACATTTATCATTGATCAATCAAACACAAATAAATCATGAATTTAAATTTAATTGTAATTTGAATTAAAAGCACTCAAGTATATAACATAATTGTCCAATTAAAAAATGTCAAAAAAGACATCAGGTCATGAAAACGTCACAACAAAGAGCTCATGTATAAAAATAGACCTCATAAACAGATTTGAAATATCTGAGAAAGTTAAAATTCATATATGATATTCCAAAATTAGACTTGTAGATAGCCCAGAGATGACCCGAAAACATAAGGAATAATATGGGTCAAAATGGGCCTTAATCAAATGGGCCGAATCCAAGTCATGTACCATGGGCCGGAAATAGATTGGACCGGACCAAACTATGGGCCGAATCGGGTCATGAATCATGGACTGGATCGGACTAAACTATGGGCTGAATCGGGTCATGAATCATGGGCCAGAAATGAACCGAACCATGGACTGGATCGAGTCATGAATCATGGACCGAAAATGGACATGACTAGACTATGGGCTGGATCGGGTCATGATCAACTCTATATGAGTCCATGGGCCAAGTCGGGTCAGTTTGGGTCATCAAGTCATATAGAGTTGGGAATCACCAACTTTGGTGCACCAACTATTCATGCAATAATAACACGTTCTCTTGCTTTATTATAGCAAGAGAATCATACTGGAAAAAGGAAACCTCCTCTTTATAGTCGTCTTCTTCAAAAGAAAACAAAGGGAAGGAATCAGAGGCCTTCCTCTAGACATCTCCTAAAGGTCCATGGTTTCAATTTTTATTTTTATTTTATTAGAAGACTTCTTGGGCCTCTTTTATTTGTACCCACAAAAACAACCTTTGACCACCCGAAATGGCACAAGGATAGCCGGTAACTCAGGCGATGGCCGGTGACTCCTGTGACGACCGGTGATGACCAAATCGCTCGATAAATCCTCAAGAAAATCCAAAAAAAAGTCGAAATTATGAGCAAATTTAATATAAATTGATTCATATACTTTAAGCTCAATCAAAAATTGATTCAAACGCCAATACACGATTTATACCGGCGACACTGAATTAATATAATCCTTAAAATCTTACACCGGCAAAATACTAATCTAAGTTTTAGCAAAAACCCTTAACGATGAGAATCGGTATGGTAAAGTCGATTATCAGTTTGGCTCAAATACCACTTGTTGGAAACTATTAGGATCTTCTCCTTGAGCGATCCAAGCAATAATCAGGCAATCGATGATTTGATGGAGAGCCTTCTCTTTCTTTGCACACCGTAGAGAAGATGAGTTTCTCTTAAATTCTAATTTAATTTATACGTATATTGTGTGTAGAAAGAATGACTTACATCCCTTTAAATAGGTTAGAAACTTGCCCATCAAGGAATCTAACGGTTAGGATTATCACACCTATGTTAGGATAAAATCACAACCCTTGATTTAATTAAAAACTTTTAGTTTGACCATAACTTGTATTCCACCATCTTTCTAAGTTAACAACTTAAACTATTTGACCTTGATCATTACGTGTGACTTAAGGGTCACATAAATAAGTGAAATTCAACAACTCTAAACTACCAATGCCAAATTACTTGGTTCACAAGTCACTTTTCTTGAATGGCTTGGTTCACAAGTCACTTTTCTAAACAAGTGGCACATGATTTAATTAAGTGCGCCATGTGATTTGTGGACCATTATTAAAGACATAATTTAAAGGAAGCCATTACTTGGCCAAGTGAGGTTCACCTTCGGATTTTGGAGACTTGTGCCTTTTGAGAAAACCACCTAAGCCGTCTAATTTGAATACTAAGACCTGAAGATTTAAAAATTGATACAAAATATTATCTTTATCACATGATTCATACAATCAAGGCCATTATCTAATCTAAAGATCTTAGTTGACTGTAATTAATTATATGATAGAGATATTTTTCTACCAATCTTTTGCACAAGGAATTTTTAGATCACAACCTTCAAATCAGACGATTTAGATGATGTTTTTACATTACATATATCCCTAAAATACTAAATCTTTAAAATGATTTCAACCTTCGTTTGAAAGGGATGGATATTTTGAATGATATTATAGAAATATTTTTTTATTTTCTATACCATCTTCGAAACCATAAATGTATGGTAAATTGATGAAACCGTTCCCCTTCTGTCCAACGAAGTGATCCTTGAATCAATTATTGGCACTTGGGAGTGGTGCCTAGTATCAGCTCTAAGTATCACCGCACTAAAGGCTACCTTTATTTTCAAGCCAGCAATCTTCCTTTTCAACCCGTGTTTTACGTGCTTAGAGATTAATTACTTTGAAATAGAGGATGGAGAGTATTTTTTGTCCCAATCTTTAATACAAAAGAATTTTATATCATGATCATATCATCAGATGGTTAGATGTTGATTTCACATGACACATCGTTAAAAGTGATCTGAGAACCATGTTTAATTACTCCCATGATCATGTCCATATTTTTAAAAGTGTGCCATGTAGAATAAAAATCTGACCTTCCGATGGTAGAATCATGATCCCAAGATTTATCGTGTTGAAGATTGGGACCAAAAACGTTCTCCGTTATCTAATTCAAAGCAGTCAACAAAGATATACTGGTTCAATGGATTCTAAGGAGTAAGAAATTGATTCTTCTTTATTCTCTCATTTTCGAGAGATTTTATTTCCTTTTATAATCGATAATAACGAAGGGTGGGGGTCCCTACAACCCTGCTTACCTATCAAAACTAAAAGAAAAAAGAAAAAAAGTTAAATAGTTTAAGTACGTGAAAGTTGGAAGGCAGAATCTTTGGCTGTAAATAAGGGTAAACTGTTTTTGAGATCATGGCTCCCCACTCGCATTTAAACACCAAATGTTGTTCAAATGATGTTCGACTATTAAAATATCACTTTTTGTCTCACACCATTGAAGTATGATTTATCATTGTATGCATGATCAATCTAAATTGCCAAAATTGCGATCCTTTCCCAGCCAAAGGATCATGCTTATAAGTCTATGTAAATCATCCGATTAGTGAACTTTAATACCAGCCATCAAAATGAAGAACAACCGTTGATATTAGAGTCCACACATCGGATGATTCGAATCTCCCAAAAAGTATTATTTGTTTACCCATATAGCCCTTCAATTGATGAGATATCACTTGCAAGGTATGGATTTTTAAGATCATGAGCCAATAGATGGTGTAAGATCATTTAAACACCATTTGGTGCTTAAATGATGGTAAAGACTATTCATATAATAATAATAATAAAAAGAATAAAAAAAAAAATGACGGTCAAGAGAGTCGGTCCCATTGTTTTGTTTTTAGTCCTTCAAAGCTATAAAGACTGAACTGAAGTACATTGAATTTTTGTGTCTTTCATCATCTCCACTTCCCCAACCCAACATGGATTTGCTTCTCCTATTGCAAGCCACTGTTGGGGTTTTTGTGTTAGTCTTTTTCTACAATCTATGGATAGGAAGGGCCAAGGGTGGTGCTAAGGGAAAGGAGGCACCAGAACCAACTGGAGCATGGTCAGTAATTGGTCATCTCCACCTACTGGACACCCGGGTGCCCCGTTCCAAAACCCTAGGGGCCATGGCCGATATATTAGGACCCGCTTTCACCCTTAGGCTTGGTTCACGACGCACCCTTGTCGTGAGTTCTAGGGAGATGGCAAAAGAGTGCTTCACAACAAATGACTTGGTCCTCGCGATACGTCCAAGTTCCTTGGCAGGGAAACACATGCTCTAAGACCATGCGGTCTTTGCCATAGCCCCTTACGGGCCACTCAGGCGTGAGAACCGCAAGATAGCTACAGTCGAGCTACTCTCAAGCCGCCGGCTTGAGATGCTGAAGCACGTTCGAACCACAGAGGTGGACACCCGCATAAAAGAGTTATACGGGCTATGGGTGAAGAACCGCGAGAATCCGATTAAGGTGGATCTGAAGCACTGGTTCAATGAATATTCTTTTAACTTGGTGACTAAGATGATTGCTGGGAAGCGATATTTCGGGACGAGCTGTTTGTCTGATGATGTCGAAGCACGACGATTTGTGAAGGCGCTAAGGGATTTACTGCGCCTGTTTGGGGTGACTCCTTTGTCGGACGTGATTCCATATGTTAAGTGGATTGATTTCGGAGGACATGAGAGGGAGATGAAGAGAACTGCTAAGGAATTAGACTCCATGCTCGTAAGTTGGATTGAAGAGCACCGCCGCAAGAGACTCTCCGGCGAGTCAAAAGGAGAGAAAGACTTCATCGATGTGATGTTGTCGATTTTGAAAGATAGTCCGCCGTCCGGCCTTGATCATGATGCTAATATCAAAGCAACTTCCCTGGTACGTTCTTAATTTCACCCATAGTCACCAAGGCAGAGTACGATTAGGAGAAAAAAAGTGCAAAGGAAAATTTCATGAATTTTGTGTTTCACCTATTTACGGCTCCTGCTTTTGTGTTTCCTTCACTTATTACCCATTACAACAACGGAATAATAGTTAATTGTTACAAAATCAAACTTTGATTGCTTTGAATGAGCAATGGAGATCTTTTTTCACTGCAATCTTACCGAATGAACGTTGAGATCAGAATTCTATCAGTAGCTGGTCAGATTTTAATTCCACATGGCAGACAACCCAAAAAGTAAATATGATCATGGGTGTACATCAAATGTGGTTTTTGGATCACTGTTCAATATATACGTGCCATGTGAATCAAAATCTGAACGTATGGTTGTAGGCCTATGATCTCAAGATCGAAGTAAAAACACAATCTCCAACATCTAATTCAAAGAAGTTGAAGGTTCTTTTGTAAAGGAAACACAATAGCAAGGGCTGAATTGTAAATAGATGAATCAGAGGGGGCGGATTGTAAATAATACTCACTATAAGGGTTTAAATAGAAGAACTAAAAAAATACATGAAAAATGAAAAGAACGAGAAAAGAGAAAAAAGGGTTTTTTGCATATGCCCCCTGTGTTATGCTAATATTATAAGAAACCCCCTGAGTTATGAGTATTTATTCTGTAGCCCCTACTTTTATATTTCTATTTCATATAACCCCCTGCCGTTAACTAGCCGTAAGTTTATGGACGGAAAGCCTATTTTACCCTTAATGAAACCAATATTTTAAAAATACCACCATTCTATAAGGCCCTTCATTCATCTATATTTACAAGTCATGCCATTAAAGTTTATCACCATTCTAAAAGGCCTTTCATTCACCTTTATTTACAAGTCATGCATTATAATTTACCACTATTCTAAAAAGAGTACCTTTAAATTCACCCACAAAATCTTTGAGTTCACCCACGCTGAAATATATCGACTGCATTGAATCAAACGATGGAGATTTTTTATCATCTCAATCTTTCATGAGATCGATCTTTAGATCATGGGTGTACCATCAGACGGTCGACTTTTTATTTCATGTGGTATACACCCCTAAAAGTGACTTTAATATCAATTTTAAGCATGCATGTGATGTTAAGGTCACTTTTCTGAGATGTGTGCCACGTGAAATAAAACACTGACCGTCTGATGGTACGATCATGATCTCAAGATCCATCATGTGAAAGATTGGGAGGATAAATGATCTCGATCGTTTGATTCAATTCAATCAACGTGTTCTAGCGTGAGTGAACTTAAAGATTCAGTAGGTGGATTTAAAGGTACTCTTCTAAAAGGCCCTTCATTCACTCATCAGATTCAAGACTCATCAGATGGGTGATTCCCCCATTAAAGTATGCCAACGTTTGGACGAATACTCAACCAATGAAGGATTTGTGGCAAACGATGCAATTATTCTTGAAAAGAAAACCCTCAATCTACGCGTTCCACTCAAAATACTCGTCCCTCCAATTTCCTATATGATTCAAGACCCATTTTTAGGAATTGGATTGCCTAACTGCGTCTGCTTCCATCCACCGAATCTTTGAGTTCACCCACGCTAAAACACATTAATTGCATTGAATAAGACGATGGAGATCGTTTAGGCATGCCATTAGAAAATCAATGTTTTATTTCGTGCCACACATCTCAGAAAAGTGACCTTAACATCACGTATATGGTTAAAATTAATTTTAAGATCATTTTTTTGGGTATATATCAGATGAAATAAAAAATCAACCATTTAATGGTGCCACCATGATCTCAAGATCCATCGTGTGAAAGGTTGGAACGATAAACAATCTCTATCGTCCGATTCAGTGCAATCAACCGTCTGATGATGCCACCATGATCTCAAGATCCATCGTGTGAATGGTTGGGACGATAAACGACTTCCATCGTCTAATTCAATGCAATCAACTATCTGATGGTGCCACCATGATCTCAAGATACATCGTGTGAAAGGTTGAGACGATAAATGATCTCCATCGTCCGATTCAATGCAGTCAACTGTCTAATAGTGCCACCATGATCTCAAGATCCATCGTGTAAAAGGTTGAGACGATAAACGATCTCCATCGTCCGATTCAATGCAGTCAATGTTTTTCAGCGTGGGTGAATTCAAATATTTGGTAGGTGGATTTAAAACTATTCTTTTTTATAAGTGGAGGGGTGGATTTAAAATTACTCTTACTACGTGTAGAGGGTTGCAATTTAGTAATTTAATTTAAAAAATGATAAATATGGTATTTAGGCTATTCTTTAACGGCTGGTTAACCATTTAAAGTAACATCCGTTAAAGAGGGTGTTTTATAAACACCAAAATGCTAACTCAGGGGTTTAAAGCAAATAGCTATAATTGGGGGGGTAATTTGTAATATCAACATAACTCAAGGGGGTATTTGCAAAAAACTCGAGAAAAAAATTCAAATTGTATATTAAAAAAATAAGAAAATGTATATATATTCTTTAATTCATGGCAGTCAACGGTGTGAGCATTGAAACATTGAGTTGCGCCCCAACAATCTTTGGTTGTACTTGAATCGTTGGAGACTTCCGAGTTATGCAATTGTTCATTGGATAGCGGTATTTACAATCAAAGATTCTTTTAGTGCAATTTATGGTTTCAGCGTTTAACAAGCTAACGCCGTTGACTGCCTTGATTAATTAGATGATAGAGATCGCCCATGTGGCTCACCTCGCAGATAGTCAAGTGTTGATTCCACGTGGCACACATCCATGATCACGGTGTATCATGAGAAGGATTCTTGGGTAACTTTTTAAGATGTGTTCCATGTGGAATCAATATCTGACCGTCTGATAGGTGAGCTAAGTATGCAAAATCTCCTGTCTTAAAGATTTGGACCAAAAAACAATCTCCATCATCTAATTCAAGGCTGTTAACGACTAAACCATTAGTTACACTGAAAGAATCTTTGGTTATAAATACTGCAACCCACGAGCCCGTTGGGTGTTGTGTAGCACCCAACCCGAAGATCGTGTGCCATGACATTGCCCAAGCTCCATCAAGTATCATGTAGGTTTTCTTTAAAACAGGTGTTCATTTTCGGTTGAAAATATGGTCAAAGTTGGAAAAAATCAATACACTAGGGAAGTGGGTATCACCCTATATTTGACCTATGATTTGAAGGGTAAAAGAGTTTTAATAAAAAAATTAAAAAAAAAAACTTTTAATATCACATGAGACATAGTAACACACCTAATCTAGCAGTCAAAGGTAGCGAAAAAAATGCTAATTTCGTAGGTATTAACCGTTTTCCAACATATCTAATTAGAAAAGGGCTGTACCTAAGATTTTAAAATTCTCAATTACTTATTTTATTTAGGGTTATGATTTGAATAGCTTCTTGCCATTGATCATTAGCCTTGCCTACGTAAGTTAGTAAGAAAGAATGACTTTTGACTACCATAAGCGCATGGCGATATAAGTATAAAACTTAATAACATTCCTCCTTATATGAGTTCGTGTGTGTATATATATATATATATATATATATATATATAAAAGGAAAAATGCTTTTGAATATAGAGATATCTCTATGCCAATTAATATGGTGCAACTCGTAGCGTCTTTTTTTAAAGTGATTAGTGGTATAGAACCACTTTACTAATTAGAGTTAAAATATTTTAATATCTTTTCAGCCGCCATTTTTTACTTTTTTAAAGTTTTTTTTTTTTCTTTATTTTTCTAAGAAAGTAACAAACATACTTTTTTAGGTATATTTTAATAAAAAAATGTGGTCTTTCAGTAGCGAAGTTCTAGCACCTCGGTAGTGAAGCGCTGATACCCTGTCACCGAGGTGCCGACGCTTCGCTAAAAAAAAAATGGAGCGTCGGTGCCTCGTTTAGGAGAGCCGGTGCTTCGATATTTTTATTTCTTTTTGAAGCGCTTCGGTTTAGGGGCGTCAGCGCTTCGAATTTATTTTTTCTTTATTTGTTTTTTTTTTATTTTTTATGGAAGCGTCAACGCTTCGAAACCGAAGCGTCGGCGCTTCAGTTTAGGGGTGCCAACGCACTACAAAAAATAGGACTATTAGCGGCAGTTTTTTTAACAAAAAACAGCCGCTATTAGTCTTGTCGCTACAAAAAACTGCCGCTAGTAATTCTGCCGCTATAAAAAACTGCCTTAACATCAAGTGCCGCTAAAACGCCTTAGTTTTATAGTGACGCTTCAGATTTTTTTTTTTGTTTTTTTAATTTTTTTTTTTTTATTGCAGTGCCAGCGCCCCTAAACGAAGCGCCGACGCTTCGTTTAGGGGTGCTAACGCTTCTAAACGAAGCGCCAATGCCCCTAAAATGAAACGCTTCGTTTCGGGGTGTTGACTCTTTGCTCCTAATGCGCTAGCGCTTCGCTATCAAGTGCCACATTTTTTGAATAAAATATACAAAAAAAAAAAGTAAGTCTGACACTTTTTTGTAAAAATAGAGAAAAGAAAGAAACTTTAAAAAAGTCAAGAATGACAGCTGAAAGGATATTTAACTTTTAAAAGTGTAATTCTAGTTAATAATGTGGTCTCAATGCCACCCATCACTTCACAAAAAGGACGCTACGTGTGTCGCCCTCATATCAATTGGCGTAGAGATATCTCTACGTTCGGGCGTATATCCCCAGGCCTCTCTCTCTCTCTCTATATATATATGCAAAGGGGAAAATGTGCTCGGGCGATGAAATATATATATATATATATATAAATATATGGAAAAGGCCACCGTCCTCCATGGGAGGACGGTTACCGTCCTCCAAGCTTCCACGTGGAGCTCCACGTGGCAGCCAACATATTGTTTCAATGCCACGTGGAGCTCGGGTGCATTGCTTAGATCATCTTTGTAAAAAAAAAAATTTTGAAAACCCATCTCCACTGTGTGTTTTTTGAACCGTGAAATATGGATCAATGAAATCCGTCAAAGTTTGACTTGTGGGTTTAAAAAGCTTTTTTTAATATTTTTTTTTAATATTGATCTATACCGTCCCCTTGTGCTCCACGTGGCACCCAAATAGTGTTTTGGATGCCACGTGGAGCTCCATGAGAATCTTGGAGGACGATGACCGTCCTCCATTGGAGGACCTAACCGGCTCCCTAAATATATATATATATATATATATATATATATATATATATATATATATATATATATAGGCAAAGGGAAAAATGGGCTTGGGCGTAAAGATATTTCTGTGTCAATTGATATAAATTTTTAAAATATTTTAAAAGTTATATTTCCTTTCAGCCATCATTCTTAACTTTTTTAAAAGTCTTTAAAGTCTCTTTCTTTTATCTCTCATCTTTCTCTTTTTCTAAGAAAGTGTTAGAATTACTTTTTCAGGTATATTTTACTCAAAAAATGTAAGTGCTTGATAGCGAAACGCTAGCATCTCGGCAGTGAAGCGCTAGCACTCCGGCGACGAAGCACTAGCACCCCGGCGCCGAGGTGCTAGTGCCTCTATATCAAGGTGGAGTGCTTCGCTAAGAAAAAAAAAAATGAGGCATCGACACCTCATTTCAGGGGTACCGACACCTCGTTTTAAGAGGACCGACGCCTTTATATCTAAGTGACGACGTTTCAATAAAAAAATAAAGAAATAAATTTTAGCGAAGTGCTGACACCTTGATATAGAGGCGTTGACACCTTTTTTTTATTATTTTTATTTTTTTAAATCGAAGTGTCGACACCTCGATAGAGAGGCGTCGGCGCCCTTGAATTGAGGCGCCGACACCCCGAATTTTTTGTTTTAGTGAAGCGCTGACACCCCGATTTTATTTATTTTTTATTTTAGCGAAGCGCCAACACCTCGATATAGAGGCGCCGGCACCCCAGCACTGACACCCTAACACCCACTATAAAAAACAAATTATTAGCGGCAGTTTTTTGAAGCAAAAAACTGCCGCTATTAACAAAAAACTATTATTGATTATTAGTGGTAGATTTTTGTTACTAGCGGCAGTTTTTGGCTGCCGCTAATAGTCTTGTTTTTGTTAGTAGCCGGGGTGCCAGCACCTCGTTTTCAGAGTGTCGGCGTTTCGTTGCCGAGGTCTTTGCGCTTCGCTATTGGGCGATCACATTTTTGAATAAAATATACTTGAAAAAATAAGTCCACAGTTTCTTAAAAAAATGGAGAAAAGAAAGATAAAAGAAAAGGACTTTAAAAAAGTCAAGAATGAAGGCTCGCAAAGTATTTAACTTTTAAAATATTTTAAAAGTGTAACCCTAGTTAGTAAAGTGAGCCCCATGCCACTCATCACTTCACAAAAAGGTGTTACCTGTTACTCCCATTTCAATAGGCGTAGAGATATTTCGACGCCTGAGTGCATATTCTCGTGTGTGTGTGTGTGTATATATATATATATATATATATATATATATATATATATATATATTAGCTATTCACATAAACTTAACCATTTTGTATTAATATTTTACTAATAATTATTAAAATGATACAAACATATAACAAATGATAAAAACATATAATCTACAACGGGACCTGGATCCAAATCCACCTACACCCATTCTTTGATGAGCTGGGTTGGATCTAGCTTGACCCAAATCTGAAATGGCTCCAAGATTTTTTTGTGTGTACCCGATCCAATTCCAATCAATTATGGCCCGGTCCACCAAAAGAAACATGTTCATTTAGATGATGTAGGCCATCTGACGCACAAATTTTCCCAATCCAAGTTGTTCAAATGATAAGTCAACATTTCAGCTAAAGTTAACCTAAAAATTTTGACTATTAGACTATTAAAAATAATTGTTTGGACCCGATCCAATTCCAATCAATTAAGGCCCGCTCCACCGAAAGAAACATGTTCATTTAGGGGATGTAGGCCATATAACGCACAACTTTCCCAATCCAAGTTGTTTAAATGATAAGTCAACATTTAATCTAACTTTAACCTAAAAAATTTGACCATTAGACTATGAAAAAAAAATTATAACTTAGGATATCACATCTTACGCTTGGATTAATCCCCAAGTGATGCCTCGATCCCACAATGCCATGAGTATTTCACGCATTATTCAATTTACAGGGCATCCTTTTCTTGCTGAAGAAGAGTAGCTTCTCGAACTTACGACCTTGGGGAGCAAACTCAAGTCTGCTGCGACAACCACTTTGTGCAGAAGACCGTTAGAGGATGCATATGATCCGCTCATTGCATTTTATAATAAATCTTACAGTAAATGTAGACAAATGTGATTGAAGTACTTTGATTGGAGTGTTCAATTCTTCTATAAGTCGTAATTTTTTTGACTAAATTAGTTCAAATAAGTCTGCTATTTGGACGACTTAAATTGTTAAAAAGTTTGTATCATGTAGCCAAAAAGTTGGGTGGTGAGCGTTATATCAACCAAATTAATGTTGAATATCTATTTTATGGTATCAAGTCCTGCGACCGAAGGCCTAGGATAGATCTCTACATCTATTGTCAGTTGGATATCATGTGGCATTCATCACAAGGATCATGTGGCACGGCAACTTAGGCAAGGTCGATCAGATCCCATTAAACAAAAAAGTAGCTTATTTTTATGACTTTTCGAGTGTTAAAAATGTGGTTAAAGTTGGGAAAAATCAATGCACCAAAATTTTGAGGTATTATCTTATCTTTGACCCATCAAACGGAGGGCAAAAAAATAAAAAAATATAATTATTTTTTAAAAATCACATGTCCCATGACTAATCAACTCAAAACTGAAGTTATTTTATGTTGATCATGTCAAGTGGCATGTGTGATCTGGCGCTCGGGCGCCCGGGTCATGCTATTAGTGCATTCTCCCATTGCCTACAATTACTCTACATTTACTTGTACCTAGTTATCAGCGAATTGACGAGTTAATGCAAAATATTTGGTTTTATAATGAAAATTTGAAAGCTTAGAGAGGGAATTTGAACCTATACCTTCCATTTTTAAGTTTTATAATTAACCATGGTTATATATGTTTCTTCTTTTGAAACAATTAAAATTTATACAATACAATTAGTAAATATTTTTCAAACTCATCCGAACCCCTTTCGAATCGGGTTTGCTTGGTTAATTCGAGACGAACCAGCCGACTAAGACCCTGCTTGGTGATCCTTTTCAAAGAAGCACTTTCCAGGTGATCCTTTTCAAAGAAGCACTTTCCAGGTGCTGTAAAGAGGTGTGCTTCTCAAATGATGCTTCTAAAGGTGTTGTGTGAGAAGCAGTATGGGGCAGCTTCTCCAACCCAATATCATTTTCAGCTATAGAGGTGGTCAAGTCTTTGGGGAAATGTGCTTTAATTTTACCGAACATTTCCCCTTGACAAGTGATTTTTGGAAAAGATTGCCAAAAATAGCTTAAGTAACTTTGATAAAAGTGCCCTGAATGATTCGAATCCTCTCAGCCTTGCATGTTTTAGGGTTGAGGGTGTGACGACCCGACTTTTCCAATCCCTCAGGTATAGGAAAGGCTGGTTCGCCAACCTATCGAATAAACGATAAGCCGGACAAACAGGGCGCATATCAGAGTAAAGCGCAATAAATACCCATAGCTAAAATAAATGCGGAAGCAATTAAAAGTAAAGAACCACCGATGATGGTCGACCATCATCGAAACATGGCTCATAACAGAAATCAACGTCAAATATAAAACTATGGTATCCAACTAAAATGGGCCCACAAATTCAAGTCTAACTCTCACCACAAATAAGAAAATCAGTAAGTTCTATACTGGGAAAAACTCCTTAAGAGGAACCTCAAGCTCTTCCTCGCAGCACGAGTCGATCACTCACGATACGAATAGCCACGTCAATACTGAACATGACGTATAGTCGGAGTGGGCTAACCAACAAAGCTCTGTAGAAGAAAGACATCTACGACATTTTACTTTAACTAACATGGTTTCAAAACAAATATCGGAATATAGCTTGTCAAACATATAAGCAGATAATAAACTGAATTTAGGTGCGGAAATCATATGTAAGATTTATTTCTAAATATGTGAAAACAGTTTCAAGAACAGATGCAGTGTTTCAGTGTCTTAGTTTCTCTAACTTCTATATGCAAAGTTCAGTAATTCATGACTTAATCCTCAACTTAAAATACCTCCCGAGTAAACTATATCTCGAGAGTAGGAATATAGCCGATAGGAACCCCTACCTACCATCGTCGTTCATGAACCCTTTTTCAGGATGCAACAAGCCCCTGCGTAATGAGGGAAACTTGTGCCAGGAAGTTGTTCATGAATTTTTGAGGGGTCGTTCAAGTCAATCATAAAACAAATGCAAATACTAATATAAATAAGATGCAAGTCTCTTATACATAGTTCAGGTTCTTGATTTCAGATTTTCAGAACTTAAGCAGATTCAGGTTTCAGGATTCAGGTAGATTTAGATTTTCAGTCATTCATATCAATTTCAGTTTACAGATGTGATTTCAATGACATATGCAAGTTCAAAGATTTTAATTCAAAATATCCATGCGAATTAAAATAAAATACTGTAAAGATGATATTCTCCTACCTAAAACTCGGAGTTATGCGAAGTCAAGCAAGGTCCTATTGATGGCCTCTCGCCCTCAATCTACATCACAATATACGTTCATGCATTAAGATAAACTCTAATTACTAATAATATAGACCTATTTAAGCGTTTCCTCAAAAACAAGTCAAAAAGCAGTTGCGCCAATCCTAGAATTTGACGTAACATTCTCATATTTTTTTTACTATCAAGACGATTGATTCATGTGTTGGTCAAAACATGAAAGTTGTAGATTTTTATATTAGCTTTCCAACGCCAAAAAGAATCGTCTCAATCGGAGTTCAAGATAAAAAGTTATGACTAAAATACTAAGGCAATGGCGGAGTTCGGTGATACCTCGCTCGAGCGATGATAATAGCTCGCTCGAGCGATTTGACGTAACATTCTCATATTTTTTTGACCATCAAGACGATTGATTCATGAGTTGGTCAAAACATGAAAGTTGTAGATTTTTCTATTAGCTTTCCAACGCAAAAAGAATCGTCTTAATAAGAGTTCGGAATAAAAAGTTATGACTAAAATACTAAGGCAATATCAGAATTCAGTGATACCTTGCTCGAGCGATGATAAAAACCGACGGGTTTCCTCAACGATTCGCGCCGCGATTGATCCCACGAGTTCACAGAGACAACTCCAACACGCCCCCAATAATCTCAACCTCTCCCAATAGCCAACTACGAATCCAAGGTTGATTCAAGTTCTTTCTAAGGTTTAAGTGTTTTCAACAAAGAGGGTTCTAGAGAAGGAGGTTTTCTAAACCGATCTCCTACGATGATTGAAGAAGAGAAAAGAAGGAGTTTCACACGGTTGGGTAACTATCCTCTCTTAACAAAACCTAGTATAATACGGGAATGCAATTCCTTCTTATAATAGGATTGCTCACAAAGTAAAACACACACACACATCTTATGTATTATACACTTCTAATTTTAAAACTCAAGTCCGGTGTTGAGCGGCTACACCGAAGTCGGTGCACAACTTTCGCACGAGGGTCCAAATGGGCTCTAAATTAAAATCTATCCGCACAATCACATCTAGATAAAAATCCAAAACAAATGGTGACGTCGGTTGCCGAGCCGAATACACACACAGGATCAGTCTAACTCGGGTTCAAATTACGGGTCTTTACAGAGGGATACACGTAATGTTTAGTAACTTCACTTTCACATTTGAAGAAGGGCCCATCTCTTCATAAATTTTCCTTTTCTCTGAATAAATTATAGTTTTCTACATAATAATTCCAATTTCTTTTTGTAGACTCTTCTTGTAGCAGGCACAGAATCTTCAGCAATCACCTTAACGTGGGTCATCTCCTTACTTTTAAACAATCCCCATGTCCTAAAAAAAGTGCAAGATGAGTTGGACAACCAAGTGGGCAAGAGCAGAAATGTGAATGAATATGATAACAACAACTTGGTATACCTCCAAGCCATCATCAAGGAAACATTGCGCCTATATCCGCCTGCTCCTCTCGGAGTACCGCATATGGCTAGAAAAGACTGCCATATAGGTGGCTTCTTCGTCTCGGCCGGCACACAAGTAATGGTGAACCTTCGGAAGTTGTAACGGGACCCACGCATATGGTTTGAACCGGATGAGTTTTGGCCGGAGAGATTCCTCACTAGCCACATCGACGTGGATGTTAGAGGTCAGCATTTCGAGTATATCCCTTTTGGGTCTGGAAGAAGGTCGTGTCCCGGGATCTCGTTCGCACTCCAGACCATGCACTTAACTCTTGCTCGTTTGCTTCATGGCTTCCAGCTTACAACACCCTCCGGCGACCTTGTTGATATGACTGAGGGTGTGAGCTTCGCTCTGCCTAAAGCACATCTCTTGGATGTCATTTTCACCGCGCGACTCCCTCCGGAGCTTTATGAATAATTCAATACATGCGTCATCTAGCAATATAATGAGTTGGAATAGATATATATAAATAAAAATTGTAATGTTGAGCAAGCTCAAGGTTCTTTTGTCAAAGGAATTTGTCAACAAAAATTTGAGGAGAAAATTAGAAAAAATATGACTAGTACTACTCAGTATTATTGTAAGATTTATCAAGCGCATAGAATATTTTGGGAACTTAAATATTTATAAAGAGAGGTCTTAGAATTTATTTTCCTTCATTTGAAATATTTTTCTCTAGCTTGAATGAGAAAAAAATCTACATGAAAATTTTTTTACGAAAAATTTAGACAAAATATCAATAACCAATGAAGCTCGAAGCTCGACCCAAGCCTGCCCTAACCCGCTGAACTTAGGGCTGGGCATATCAAAGGTCACGGAAGTTAGGTTTGGGCTAGGGCTAGATTTTAGGGAGGCCCAGCTGTTGACAGCCCTGATTCCATATTTGGAGCTATTATTATTATTATTTTCGTTTAAAACTTACGGTAATCCCAAGCTTACGCTTGGACTAATCCCTAAGGGATGCCATCGCCCCCACCATTTAACAAGTATTTCATGATTTACACATCCTATGGTGCATCCAGTTACGCAGGGGGAGACGCCAACACTCAATCCCATGTCCTACTAGTAAAAACCAAAGTCCCCTACCAACTGCGCCAACCCCTTGTGGGTTATTTGGCCCTATTCTTAGTGATACTAGCTCATAAAAGATGCTTTGAATAAGTGACAAAAGTTATAAAAAAAAATGGTGGCAGTTTGTAGTTAATAATTGAACTCTCTAATGTACCAAAATGGTTTCTAAATGATCTTACACTACCATTGGTTGAAGATGTGATTGATCTGTACCGTCAAAGTAGATCATAGTTTGACATGCAACAGGCCCAAATTGGTGTTTAAGGGAGATTTAAACAATTTGATCTATGGAGTTTATATATATATATATATATATATATATATATATATATATATATATATATATATATATATATATATATATATATTAGGGATGCAAGTTTGGTGTACCGAACCGAACCGAATTTTTTGGTTTCCGATTCGGTACACCCCAAACCGAAATCGTTTAGTTTTACTTTTTTTTTTTTTTCTGAAACCGAACCGAATTGGGGTTCAATTTGGTTTCAGTCGATTTTCGGTGCGTTTCGGTCCGATTCGGGACCCTCGATTTTCGATTCAGTTTCGATGTTCGGTTGAAAGCTTGCATCCCTAATATATATATAGAAAAAGATTTTGTCCTCCAATAGAGGACAGTGAGCATCCTCCAAAACAAACAAAACGCAAACACAAGATTTATGTGGTTCGACAATTCGCCTACGTCCACGAGTGATGCCGAGCCCTTTCACTAATCTGTGAAAAATTAGGGTTACAAATCTCTCATATCTCACCTTACTATATATATATATATGGACAATGGTTAGGTGCCCCAAAGAGGTACACGGTGAGCATGCCCTAATGGTCCACATGGAGTACCATGTGGCACCCAAAACAATATTTTAGTGTCATGTGGAGCAAGTTTGTTTCGTTTAGATAATCTTTAAAAAAAAATTCAAAAACTTATTGCCATCATGCGTTTTTTGTGCCTTGAAATTTAAACCATTTAAATTAGTCCATATTCGATTGCATGTTGTACACTTTGAGCGCAATCAGTCCAAGCGGACTGGGGCATACCTCTCGTGCACCGCCCAAAATCCTCTATTATGCGCAGGACCTAAAGTGTAATTGAATTATGCACACAACTAGGTGCGCTCAATTGGTCCAGACTCGGACTAGGAGTGGTATTCCCAAGACCGCCCAAAGTCCCTGAATATGCGCATGCCACCATACGCATAATCTGATTACCCGCACACCATGCTGCGTGCAATTAGTCCCAAGCGAATTGGAACTAGGACACCCCGGCTAAGCCAGTCAGCCGATCATTTTCCAGTCGGTGACCGACTTCCAGCAAATCACGCGCCAGAGACCCTACGTTCAATTCAATTACACGCAAGTAAGCATGCACACAATTACCAATTGCGCACATCCCCACACACGCGTAATTAGCCCTATACCTAAAAATAAACCTTCTACCCAACGATTTTCAATTACCAATTTACTAGTTTTTCTTCTCTATCTTAAGCTTCTCCCTTTTAGAAAATTCGAAGTTCCCTCTAAGGCTTCCAAAGGAAGGGGTTGAGCTGCCTTTTAGACTTATAGAATTGCAAACTCCTCTCTAGGAGTCTTAGGTAGTGGTCGGTTTTAAATTGTACCCTTGCAAGTGCACAAGATCTTTCGTAGCACAGTGAAATCAAGGGTGTCGAACCCACAGGGAAGCGTGAAATTTAATTAATCCTTAAAGAGATTTAAAATGCCCAAGGAAGTACCAAGGGGGGAGAATAGATTTGCCAAACAATTACCACACTATTCTAAATTCAAGAAAAAAAAACTAATCTGAGCAAGAACAATTTATGATAAATAAAATGACAACTTTAGAAATTATCAAGGAATTTGCTACCCCAGATTTGTAACCTCTCTACCATTAAACCCACAATTCCATAATATATCAATCACACCAACATTTATCTAGAAAAATGAATTGTAAGAAAGCGTAATTATTGATCCAGCATTCCCTATCTAAAAATAATGACTCAGCCTATCATTACGGTATGAATTATGTAAAAAGCATAGCGTATCTCAAGATTTTTAAATCACGATAATGAGCGAATAATCACTCTGCGGCCTAGATCGGTCTGCAGGTACAGATCTAGCGATTATGATCGTTGATAACCTAGATCAACGGTCATAATAAAGCATTCAAAAGATATTCAATCAAACACACTTTTTAGTAGAATGATTCCATAATGAAATTAAGAAACTGTGGAGATAACCATAAAAATGTTACTTATCTGGGGATCGCATCCTCCTTGAACAATTGATTTAGCCGCTCATCCTTAGTGTGCGATCTCATTATAAACTCGAAGCCATTCTCTTAAATATGCACTTTTTATTTATCATCAAAGATCTCTTTATAATGCTTTTCCTAAATATAATCTATGATTCCATAAACTGTAAAAGAAAAGAAGTGTCAAAGCCTAAGTACAATCTACCCAGAGAAAACCCTAAAAGAAAAGAGAGAATAATCCTAAATTGCCAAAAGCCCTCAACCCTAAGTCGTAGCTTTGTTTATATAGGGACGAGCAAAACAATTCCCTCATAAGCTCAATCGATTGAGATTTAAATATCAATCGACTGACTTCAAATTCGAAATAGGAAAGGGCAAAACTGTCTTCTCCTATTAATTGATTGACACTTGGTTCTCAATCGATTGGCACATAGGGGTAGAGTCTTCATTCTCCTGGTGGATGTTGAGCTACTTCATGAATTTCGATGCTTCTTTTGACTTCTTGGTCCACTGCTCCTGCGTAACCTTTAATTATTCTCTTTTAAGCTCTTTGAAGATCCAAAGGTCAAAAACATCTGTAAACATTGAAACTACATAACAATCATCAGATGCTTTCATGGGCTAGCTAAATATAGGAATTAAGGTGCGAAATATAGTCACATTTTGGCACCGATCACACCCGCAAACCTATACTTTGCTAATCCTCGAGCAAAGAGAATGAAAAATAACTGACAAATTAGCAAATAAAATAAATGTCACTTTCATAGGGAACACGATTGCATTTAGCCTATGCAACAAGCCTTTAAATCTCTAGGTGATCCCTGTGGAGGAGTAGTGTCTCCTGAAGGTTTCCAGTGAAGATACCTACAAACTTCATAAACCAATAAATTCCATAATGGTAGTCATGCTCTTAAGTAGTTAAATGTTCTTGAAAACCTTTAAGATGCTTCTGGCCATGCTCATTCTATTAATACTCATTCAATTCAATTCATTATTTTTTCAATGCTCATGATTCATGCCAAAAGTGTCATGTGCTATTATCACTGCAAAAATTCTTTCATCTGAGAATAAGTTTAAAATTAGAAGTCTTTAGATTCCATATCTAGACTCAATCCTCACCATAGGTATGCACTCAAAATGAAATTGCTCTGATGAATAGTTTTACTTTTCACCCATATGTCACTACGTGAAAATGAAAAAAAAACAACGGCCCAAAACCGTTGTAAATTTCCTAAACAATGGTTTTGAGCCGTTGTAAGGGCCGTTGTTTATAGAGCAGTGGTTTTTATAAACAACGGTCTGACACCGTTGTTTATTTACCAGATAAATCACGGTCCATGTTCGTTGCAAAAGAACAACGGTTTTAAGCCGCTGTTTTAACGGATAAAAGGATTTTTATTTTTCTTTTGAAGCCACAGTCTAAATCAGTGGTATATGTAAACAACGGTGAGAAACCGTTATTAATTTCCTCCACGAAACAACGGTTCTAGGCCGTTGTTTGTGACTGTTGTAAAATAACAACAATGCTAAGCCGCTGTTCCTAATGGGGAAATGGTTGTTTTTTTTTATTCCGATACCACGGCCTAAATCAGTGGTATATGAAAACAACTGGTATGGACCGTTGTTGTTTTTGTTTTTTTTTTTTAATTGAAAAACTTTCATTTTTTTTTATTGTAATGAGAGCCATTTTACCTATTACAAATATTGTATCAACCACATATCACTCTACAAGGGACAAAATTCATAATCCATTCAATTAAATAAAAAAATAATAAACTAAAAATAAAATCAACATCGTATTAATACATTCAACACCATCTCATTAAAATATTCAAAGATATTATATTAATATATTTAATAATATCCTATAAATACATTCAACAACGCCTTATTCGAGCATGACTCGAATTGCTAATAAGCCCAATGACAGAATTTTAATGTCTCATTGCTTGACACCTTTGATTGAGCACATTTTAACTCGTTGTCGAGATGACTTTTCTTTTATGATTTGTCCGCCCACTTCTCGTGTGTTTTCAGCTTGCGCTCAGCTCCCATACCACGAGTCATCCTGCCATAAAAATAAACTCAGTCACATTAATAAATTTCATAATAAAATGATACTCCAAGTTTGCATGTGTTCAAGAAAACGGTTTATTGCCGACTTTGACCGATTTTCCCTACTTAGATACCCTTGCCGATTTATTGCCGACTCCTAATTTTGTGTATTATTGTCAACCTTCAGTTGAACTACAGGCCTAACCCCTTTTTCATTCTTTTATAATTTCGGAAACTTAAACAAAATGTGAATGGGAAAATAAATAAATAAATAAATAACAACGAGAGAAATGCAACACAATCAAATATCAAGCTACAATTGAAATCACTAAGAATGAGAACCACAACTTGTTTGTAAATTATAAAATAAAGCAATTGAAAATGCAAAATTAAGGCAAAACATCTTACACTAGACTCTCTAGAATGTCCTTGGAAAAAAAAGGTGGGGGTACAAGCATCATCAAACTTGTATCCATAAGGCCATCCTCTGTTAAAACAACATACGATACTAATAATTGTAAATAAACAAGAAAAGATTCTTTTGAATCGTTTAAAGACGCAGCTAAATCCAGAATGATCTGGGAGTTCCATCATATATAAAGTGAAGATTAAAATTTAGTATTGATAAATCAAAAGATGCATTCAATAAAAGATGCATTCAATAAAATAAGGTGAATATTAAAAAAAAAAAGGAACAAAAACAAAAAAAAAGGCCCCAAGCCAAAGAGGAAATTGACTTGCCAAGCATTCAGTAAATATGCAAACGGGAACATAGAGAGGTACCCTTGTGGCAAAACACAACCCCTCTTTTTTCGAATTGTGCCACATTTGAAAATCTGTTGTTGATTGACTCTAGATTTTTACCTAGTGAAAACAGAAATCATATCAGAGAGTGTGACCATGTCTTTCTGTGAGAGGCCCACATTGTTGAACTTGCTGACGAAGGTTGCCACGTCAGAATTTGGGCCTGGGATGTTGTTGTTGGCTGCTGCCTTGCTGGCACGCAAGCTGTCTTTCCTTCCCATATCCACTCCCACGTCGGCCCACCCGACTGCCAACAGTGCATTCCACTTCATCATAGTTTTTTACACTCCAAAAATTATACTAATTAGTTAGTTAATATTCCATGTCGCGCAAATATGGATTTTCAGTATTTTAAGATCTAATTTCATTCAAGGGGATTCATTAGTTGCACATATTTAAAAAGAAAGAGATAGTAATTCATGACCTATGCCATGTGGAGATGTCAGCCAAGCCGTTTGATTTGAAGGCAATGATCTAAACATATTTGATGCAAAAGATTAGCAAGAAACATGATCTCTAACATAAAAAGTCAAAGGCCATCACTTTTTTCAACAGTTGACTGAAACATATGATAGTGACCATGTTTCATGCCAAATTTTGACCATAGATCTTTTAGCTCGTAACCTTTAAATCAAAATGCTTAGATTGTATTTTCACATGGCACAAGTCCCCAATATACAAACTTTATTTTCAATTGTGTGCTACGGCCAACTTCGTCCGTGCAAGTAATGGCTCCCTCATTCAAGTCATTTCCCACCGTCACAAATAACATGGCTCTATTTGATACCGAGCAAATAACACCCACAAAAAAAACGTCCACGCTTATCCACTGGCTTAATTTACACCGTTCATCATATTAACCTTCGGATGAGCGTGGAAGTGAACGGGTCGTTCACCATATACGGTCCCTACATGGTCAAGATAGCATGCATGCATGCCAGCACAACGGAGTCTTGAGCTGCAGTAGCTAGGATATCAGCACATGACACAGTCTCAGGGCACACGAGTTCAAGATCAGATTTGATGACATCGATCACCTCAAAACCCCTCAGAGAATTCAAGTTGGGCCCTGCCGTCTTCTCCCCTACAAACATATCGGTGTCATCGAGCAACACCGAAGCATCACACCCCTAGAAAATTTCAAATGCAACATTAGTATACATGTGTGTAGGTGTATGTGACATGAAATTAAGTGTCATTAGATATGTAGAGAAAGAGTTTTGACCCAAAATTTAACTCAAACCATTATCATTTTTAGACTCACATTTACAAAGCAATCATGGAAATGGCGCCGAAGAAGCGACGCAGCCATGCGTAAGTCGTCCGCCACGGCTTTCTCCACCCACGAGAAGATGATCGTCTCTGCGTCGGGGGCAGGTGGTCTCAAATGCACTGACAGGCCCGCAAGGAGCCGGCGCCACCCCGCAGGCATGCTTGGGTCAAGGTGCATTGCATGCTTGCTGAGACACTCATCAGTGCAAGCACCATAATGATGCTAGCTTGGAAGCTCTGGATCATTTTCTCTTGTAGCAATTCACAGCCAAAATGGTCTTCTTTTAACTGTGTAGTGGGGGGTTTGAAGTGTAGGGTTAGTGAGAGTTGCTAGTGTATATAGGCGTAGGCAACAAGGAAAGAGGAAATCGGCCCGAAAATAGTATAAGTAAATAATATATGTACTCGCCAAGATAGTGCTCCATATCTTATCCTTCACATTTTTTGGCACATCATGCCATGTCATGTATGTAGGTGGACAATGTGTCCTTGCCACCTGACCTATTAACGTCGACAAACTCGATGAATATGTTCCAATTGGTTGCCCATATTCATTAAACTTAACTTGTTTCTGTATGCCTAGACAAAATATATGTTATTAGCAATACATCTAAACAGCGATTATTGAAAAAAGAATAGATTAAAAAAAAAGATTGAACAAACCTTTCTCAGCAGTCTCGCTTTGTTCAAAATGACTTGATTGAGGTTCATATGTTTCCATGCTCAATTCTTTACTGAAAATAAGTAAATAGTATTTGCCAAGACCATGTAATGTATCAAGACATGTCAAAATCATGTTTATTAGTAAAAATAGAGTACATCTTCCAATGGTAATTACAGCATATAGAGAGAACATAGAGTGGACCACATGAGTTTTTCAAAGGCATGTAGAGGGAACAAAATTGTAAAAAAAAGATAATTGTATTTTAGTATTCATCATCTTCCAATGGTAATTACAAAAAAAAATTGAGAAATATATTTTAGTATTCATCATCTTCCACGACATTAGCGACCAATGGTGATGCTAAAGTATCTGCATTAATTCTTGCCTCAAATACTAATGGATCTTCATAAGCATCTACATCTCGAGTCAATCTCTTTGGAGCATCTAAGACCACATACCAATCAGCTCTAGTTTGATCTTTGCAATAGAAGACTTGGGTGGCTTGGGAGGCAAGAATAAACGGCTCGTCATCTTCATGTGAACTCCTCATAAAAGTCCCAAGATTAACAAAAATTAAGCCTGTTTCTGGATCAACAACACATCCATTTGTTTTATCTTCTATACGTACCCAATCACAATAAAAGACAGTTTTTTTAAAGTTACCATAATTCAGTTCAAGTATTTGTTTAAGGATGTCATAATAAGTGACTTCTTCTTCCACAAGGTTCTTATCTTTGACACTAGCCCTAAAATTAGTTAAAGCCTTCATGGAGACTCCACTATTCTGCGTGCTTGTACTCATTTCTGACTCCGTCGTACAAAAAAAATATCCATTAACCACGTAAGAATTATACGATATGGCTTTGAAGTCTGGACCATCAGCAAGACTCTTCAAGGTAGAAGACTCTTCTTTTTCTAATTGTTGTCTTAACCAAGGAATGTAGTTGCCCCTTAGATGTTTATCACATGACTTGTGGCCTTGGAGGTTAGATTGGTACTTCCTATAAATGTTAAGTGTTAATTAGATCAAGTATTTCAATATTAATTGAGAAAAAATAATGACGATATTTATAAATATTACTTACATCTCCCATTCAACATTTCCTGGAGAATGTGTGAGAATCCATTTACGCGCTTGTTGGTATTGCAAGTTTTGAAGGTAATAGACTTTTCCTTTTTTATCGAGAGGGAAATCACGTGTAACATCATAATCCATGAATATTATATCTCCTCGCTTATGCCCTCCTGCATTATTGTTTGGCATATACTCCATACAGTACCTCATGCATTCTTCCATTAGATATTGCTCTGTAATAGACCCCTCTGAATAAGTCTGATTTTTTACATAATGCTTGTAAGTCTTCATCATCCTAAACAATTTTCTTCAATTAGATATCAATAATACTAGTAAAAAGAAATACTTTAAAAGTCATATTATGAAGGTTTACCTTTCGAATGGATACATCCATCGATATCGAACAGGATCACATGTTAGCACCTCATCCGCCAAGTGAACAACAAGGTGTATCATAGAAACAAAAAATAAAGGCGGGAAGTACTTTTCAAATACGCACAGTGATTCGACAATGCGTCTCCTCATGTTTATAAGCTCAACCCGATCTATAACTTTGGAACATAGGACATTAAAAAATATTGACATTTGTCGGATAGCTGCTCTCAATGGCTTTTCTTTCTTGAATGCATGCATCAACAACACGGATAGTAGTTGTTGCATGAGGATATGATAGTCATGTGACTTCAAGCCTTTCAGTTGAAAATCCTCTAAACTTACGTTATACTTCCAATTTGCACTGTATCCAATGGGAACTTTCAAATTATACAATGTTTCACAAATTAGTTTTCTTTCATCTCGAGATAAGACAAATGGAACTTTAGGGCAATACACCTTGTCATTTTTCTGCACAATCCATAAATTTTTCTTTATCTTCATATCTTTAAGATCATATCGGGCCTCAATTCCATCCTTACTTTTACCCTTTGTATCCATAACCGTTGCAATTAAATTTTCCGTAACATTCTTTTCCACGTGCATTACATCCAAATTATGACGAACAGGAAGATCCTACATTTATAAAGTAAAAAATTAGTATTCAAACAAATTTTATTAGAGATCATATAATAAAATAAAAGGAAAATTTTATCACCTTCCAATATGGTAAGTCAAATAGGATTGATCGCTTTGACCATGCACAACTCTCTTCATTCGTGGGCTTTTTCCTCTTCTTTCCTGCTGCCTTTCCGAACGTGGTCTGAATTGTTTCCATTTTGCTTAAAACTTCTGAACCGCTCATACAGCGTGGCTGTTTCCTATGTTCTTCCTTACCATTAAATTGGGATTTCTGAGTTCTGAAAGGATGATTTAAATCTGTAAGGAACTTTCGGTGGCCCATGTAAACAAATTTCCTTCCGTGATATAACCATACGGAGTCAACCTCTTCACTACAAATAGGACAATCATATCTTCCTGTTGTCCTACAACCCGAAAGATGACCATATGCTGGAAAATCATGTATAGCCCATAATAAAATTCCTTTCATATTAAACCTAGTTTTTGTATAGGAATCACATGTTATTGCTCCAGTGGACCACAATTCATTTAATTCTACAAGCAATGGCTGTAAGTAAATATCAATGTCATGTCCAGGACCATTGGGACCGGAAATCAATATGGTCAACATTGTAAACTCCTTGCGCATGCACAATGATGGAGGGAGATTGTAGGGAACAATCATAACAGGCCAACAACTATAAGAGTTATTCTTATTGCCAAAAGGATTGAATCCATCTGTAGCAAGTCCTAGACGAACATTACGTTTCTCTAAACCAAACTCTTTCCACTGAACATTAATTGATTTCCAACAAGAAGAATCTACAGGATGGCGCATGTGACTGTCATTTGCAACTGAGTTTGCATGCCATGTCATTTTCTCTGCAATCCACGGTACACTATACATTCTTTGTAGCCTCGGAGTTAATGGAAAGTATCTTAATTTCTTCCATGGCAACGGCTTAGCCCTCAGCTTTGAAGCATTTGGTGGCTTCCATCTGCTCATACCACACGTAGGACAAGTATCCTTATTTGCATGATCTCTCCAATATAATATGCAATCATTGGGGCATGCATGAATAATCTCATATTTCATACGTAAAGACTTGATCAACTTTTTCGCATTGTATGTAGTATCTGGCAAAGTATTTTCTTCAGGAAGTATGTTTTTTATCATTTTCAACAGCTCTGTGAAGCTTTTATCAGACCACTGATGCCTAGCTTTCATGCTCAACAACTCAATCGTGACTGACAATTTTCTGTGCTCATTTTTACATGACGGATACAAAGGTTCAAATGCACATTCCATCAAGTTACTTGTGACGACCCGACTTTTCCAATCCCTCAGGTATAGGAAAGGCCGGTTCGCCAACCTATCGAATAAACGATAAGCCGGACAAACAGGGCACATATCAGAGTAAAACGTAATAAATATCCATAGCTAAAATAAATGCAGAAGCAATTAAAAGTAAAGAACCACCGATGATGGCCGACCATCATCGAAACATGGCTCATAACAGAAATCAACGTCGAGTATAAAACTATGATATCCAACTAAAATGGGCCCACAAATTCAAGTCTAACTCTCACCACCAATAAGAAAATCAATAAGTTCTATACTGGGAAAAACTCCTCAGGAGTAACCTCAAGCTCTTCCTCAGGCACGTAGTCAGGATCAGTCTCACAGCCCTAAATAGCCACGTCAGTACCTGAACCTGTGACGTATAGTCGAAGTGAGCTAACCAACAAAGCTCAGTAGAAGAAAGACATCTACGACATTTTACTTTTACTAACGTGATTTCAAAACCAATACCGGAATATAGCTTGTCAAACATATAAGCAGATAATAAACTGAATTTAGGTGCGGAAATCATATGTAAGATTTATTTCTAAATGTGTTAAAATAGTTTCAAGAACAGATGCAGTGTTTCAGTGTTTTAGTTTCTCTAACTTCTATATGCAAAGTTCAGTAATTTATGACTTAATCCTCAACTTAAAATACCTCCCGAGTAAACTATATCTCGAGAGTAGGAATATAGCTGATGGGAACCCCTACCTACCATCGTCGTTCATGAACCCTTTTTCAGGATGCAACAAGCCCCTGCGTAATGAGGGAAACTTGTGCCAGGAAGTTGTTTAGAAATTTTTGAGGGGTCGTTCAGGTCAATCATAAAACAAATGCAGATACTAATATAAATCAGATGCAAGTCTCTTATACATAGTTCAGGTTCTTGATTTCAGATTTTCAGAGGTTAAGCAGATTCAGGTTTCAGGATTTAGGTAGATTTAGATTTTCAGTCATTCATATCAATTTCAATTTATAGATGTGATTTCAATGGCATATGCAAGTTCAAAGATTTTAATTCAAAATATCCATGCGAATTAAAATAAAATACTGTAAAGATGAGATTCTCCTATCAAAACTCGAAGTTATGCGAAGTCAAGCAAGGTCCTATTGATGGCCTCTCGCCCTCAATCTACATCACAATATACGTTCATGCATTAAGATTAACTCTAATTACTAATAATATAGACCTATTTAAGTGTTTCCTCAAAAACAAGTCAAAACAGGCAAGTTGCTCCAATCCTAGAATTTGATGTAACATTCTCATATATTGTTGACCATCAAGACGATTGATTCACAAGTTGGTCAAAACATGAAAGTTGTAGATGTTTCTGTTAGCTTTCCAACGCAAAAAGAATTGTCTTAAGCAGAGGTCGGGATAAAAAGTTATGACCAGAATACTAAGACAATGTCGGAGTTCGGTGATACCTCGCTCGAGCGATGATAATAGCTCGCTCGAGCGAGATCCTTCAGAACTTTCTCGCTCGAGCGATGCAAAAGCTCGCTCGCACAAGGGCAGGGAATTCCTTTTTGAGTATTTTAGTGTATCCTCGCTCGAGCAATAATAATAGCTCGCTCGAGCGAGCTACAGCGACGCGATTTCGCTTGTTTTCACCCGAATCGAAACCCATACATCCCAAAGCAAAACTCATGGCTAATCTAATGATTTTAATCAAAAAGTTTAATTAAAACGTACCTTTAATCTAAGGATTCCTAGATTAGAAATGAGTCACGCGAATGGAGCTTCGGAATGAAACCGACGGTTTCCTCGATGATTCGCGCCGCGATCGATCCCACGAGTTCACAGAGACAACTCCAATATGTCCCCAATGATCTCAACCTCTCCCAATAGCCAACTACGAATCCAAGGTTGATTCAAGTTCTTTCTAAGGTTCAAGTATTTTTAACAAAGAGGGTTCTAGAGAAGGAGGTTTTCTAAACCGATCTCCTACGATGATTAAAGAAGAGAGAAGACGGAGTTTCACACGGTTGGATAACTATCAAACGACTACGGTTCTTCACGGCACTCACGTCTCTTCCTCTCTTAACAAAACCTAGTATAATACGGGAATGCAATTCCTTCTTATAATAGGATTGCTCACAAGTTAAGCACACACACACCTCTTATGTATTATACACTTATAATTTTAAAACTCAAGCCCGGTGTTGAGCGGCCACACCGAGGTCAGTGCATAACTTTCGCACGAGGGTCCAAATGGGCTCTAAATCAAAATCTGTCCGCACAATCACATCTAGATAAAAATCTAAAACAAATGGTGACGTCGATTGCCGAGCCGAATACACACATGGGGTCAGTCTAACTCGGGTTCAAAATACGGGTCTTTACATTCTACCCTCCTTAGGAATTTTCGTCCTCGAAAATGTACGGATAGCTAAACCGAACTGAAGTCCTTATCCTAACACCAGTATAAAGCAAAATCAAAACAGTTTAAAGTCTAAAAGAACTTTGGTCGCGATGCAGTAAGCTTCACTAAGCATGCTTTTAAGGGTCGGGATCCGTAGTAACCTGGATATACTGCGTGTGGCATCCCATACTGCCATAAAGGATTGCATCCGTACATGGATGCATACCTTCCCAAGTGTCACGTGCCTGAAAACATACTTCACCATGACACAAACCTAGCACACACACCTACCTCACCCTTTTGGTAATTATTTGAGCAGAAATTTCAGATGTCAGAATCGAATACTTATTCAGAAGCATGATCACATGCCTGGTAACATGTTCTAACTGATGACACGGGTTCCAACAGACACACGGTTCTAACCGAGAATGAATAAATATGAAATTTAAGATTTTATTGTGTGATCGTTATAGATATATATGTAAAGCATCGATGTTATGAACCAATTTAACATTGAAGATTTTGAAAAAATTCTCTCTTTTTTTTTTTTTTTTTTTTTAAAGAAGTAAATTCAAGAATTTAAAGGTACATATAGTTTTCTTACATAACTATAGTTTACAATATACCTTCACTCGAAAAGCTATGAAAATTGCTCGTGAATCTCCGCTTCACGCTCCCATGTGGCTTCCTCTGAAGAATGGTTCTGCCACTTCACGAGTACTAAGGGAATGCTCTTTGTCCGTAAGATTTGTTCTTTACGATCCAAAATTCGTATCGGTTCATCAACCAAGGATAGGTCTTCTTGGAGCTCAATGGGCTGGTAGTCCAATACGTGAGTCGGGTCCTTAACATATTTTCGTAACATGGACACATGAAACACGTTGTGCATTTCCGATAGCTGCGATGGCAAGGTTATTCGATAGGCAACCTCGCCGACTCGGCCTAATACCTCGAAAGGTCCAACATAGCGCGGACTCAGCTTCCCACGCTTCCTAAAACGCATCACACCTTTTGTAGGAGAGATTTTGACAAATACGTTGTCTCCCACCTTAAACTCAACATGGTTCCTTTTCAGATCAGCGTAGCTCTTCTGACGACTTTGAGCAATGCATAGTCTCTCACGGATTAACCGAACTGTCTCGGTTGTATTCTCCACGATCTCGGGACCTAAAATGAGTTTCTCATCCACTTCTTTCCAATTAAGCGGAGACCTACACCGTCGTCCATACAAAGCTTCGTAGGGTGCCATGCCGATGCTAGCCTGGTAACTGTTATTGTAGGCGAACTTGATCACCTGTAAATGTTGGTCCCATGACCCCTGAAAATCCAGCATACAAGCACATAACATATCTTCTATAATCTGATTCACCCTCTCAGTCTGCCCATCGGTCTGAGGATGGAATGCTGTACTGTAATCGAGCCTAGAGCCCATTCCTTCTTGAAATCGTTGCCAAAACTGAGATGTGTACATCGGGTCTCTATCGGATACGATACTGACCGGTATACCATGCAGCCTAGCTATCTCCTTGATGTATAATTCTGCGAGCTTGTTGGCGGTATATGACGTATTATAAGGAAGGAAGTGTGCGGACTTAGTCAATCGATCCATAATGACCCAGATGGCATTGTATTTTCTTAATGTTCTTGGCAATCCCAAAATAAAGTCCATAGAAATGGCCTCCCATTTCCACTCAGGTATCGGTAGTGGTTGCAACAATCCTGCCAGATTTCGATGATCCACCTTTACTTGCTGACACACAAGACATCTCGAGACATACACAGCGACATCTTTCTTTAAACCTCTCCACCAGAAGCTTTTCTTTAAGTCCTGGTACATCTTGGTACTGCCAGGGGGAATAACGTACATAGACTTATGAGCCTCTTCCAAAATAGTGTCCCGAAGCTCAGTACTAGTTGGTACGCATACCCGATTTCTAAACAACAAAGTGCCATCATCTTTGATAGAAAAATCTATTTTGCTTCCCCCAATCACATCCCGTCTGATAGCCATAAGTTCATCATTTGTCATCTGAAGTCTGCGAATGTTCTCATAGAGAGTGGAACGAATCACCAGCGTAGCCATTAACGCACCTGAACCTTTTACGTCAAATCTCATGCTACTTAGAGCCATATCTTCCAATAGATGCCATCGTCGCACCCTTGCGGTGAAATGTGATAACTGAGCAGAGAACTTCTGACTTAACGCATCTGCCACTACGTTTGCTTTCCCGGGGTGGTACTGGATGGTACAATCATAATCTTTCAAGAACTCCATCCATCAACGCTGTCTCATATTCAACTCCTTCTGTGAGAAGAGATACTTGAGGCTCTTATGATCGGTGAATATATCGAAGGTCTCCCCATAAAGGTAATGCCTCCAGATCTTCAGAGAAAAAATCACTGCTGCCAACTCAAGATCATGCGTTGGGTAATTCTTCTCATGGTCTTTTAGCTGTCTAGATCCATAAGCAATGACTCTCTCATTCTGGTTAAGCACACAGCCTAAACCCCCATATGATGCATCAATGTATACTGCAAAGCCTCCCCTGCCTGATGGTATAGCAAGTACTGGCACAGTAGTCAATCATTTCTTGAGTTCCTGAAAACTTTGCTCACACTGCTCTGTCCAATCAAATTTAGTATTCTTCTTCGTAAGTTGTGTAAGAGGACCTGATATCTTGGAGAAGCCCTCCACAAACCTTCTGTAGTATCCTGCCAAACCGAGGAAACTACGAACCTTCGTAATGGTTTTTGGTTGTTCCCAATTCATCACTGACTCAATCTTTGCTGGGTCAACTGTAATACCAGTCTCAGAGATAACATGGCCTAGGAAACTGACCTACTCAAGCCAAAACTCACACTTACTAAGTTTTGCATATAACTGATAGTCTCTAAGGGTTTGTAGAGCCACTCGCAGATGTTGCTCATGTTCTTCTCGCGTCTTTGAATAGATGAGGATGTCATCTACAAAAACCACTACAGACTTGTCCAAATGTGATTTGAATATCCGGTTCATCAAGTCCATAAATGACGCGGGTGCGTTTGTCAACCCAAATGGCATGACCAAGAACTCGTAGTGCCCATATCGGGTTCTGAATGCTGTCTTCTGAATGTCTTCAGACTTAACTTTCAACTGATGGTAGCCTGACCTCAAGTCAATCTTCGAGAAGAACCTTACTCCTTGTAACTGATCGAACAGATCATCAATTCTTGGTAGTGGATAACGGTTCTTAATTGTCAACTTATTTAGCTGGCGGTAATCGATGCAAAGCCGCATTGAACCATCTTTCTTCTTTACAAATAGAACCGGTGCTCCCCAGGGTGACACACTCAGTCTGATAAAGCCCTTATCTAGCAGTTCCTGAAGCTGCTCCTTCAACTCTTTCAATTCTGCAGGCGCCATTCGATATGGAGCTTTGATCTCGGGTTCAAGACGCGCTAACTCAATCGCAAACTCAATCTCCCTGTCAGGTGGTAATCCAGGTAGATCTTCCGGAAAAACATCTGAATACTCGCAAGCAATCATAATATCTGTAATATTTTTCTTCTCCTCCTTATGATCTTGCCAGTAGGCCAGATAACCACAACACCCGTTTCTCATCATACGGTCTGCTCGAATGGCAGAGATAAACGGTATCACACAAGATTTGACTCCGCAAAATCGAAAAGATTTTCTCTTCGGCGAGCGGAATGTTACAGTCTTCCAAAGACAATCCATGCTCGCATGGTAAGTAGATAACCAATCCATCCCTAGTATCACGTCGAACCCTTCCATGCTCAAAATGATCAAATTAGCCATTGTCTCGTTGTCTTCGATCATCACAATCACTGATTGACACATGGTATCGGTGCTCACTGAGTTACCAGTAGGAACTGACACTGCCAAGATGAAATCAAGGGCCTTGGGAATGATGCCCAACTTCTCAGTGAACAATGGAGTAACAAAAGAATGTGTAGACCCGGGGTCTATCAACACTCGCGCTTCAGTTTTGCTTACATCGCTCCCCCGATGCATAAAAAGGGTACCTTAGTTTAGACAAGCGTTTCAATTAAAATTTTCTAAGTATGTGTGTTCATCCATAACTTATTAATAAATTTTATTACATACCAAGCAATTATGTATAAACAAATAGAATAAGAAGACATCTCAACTTTTAATAATACCCTGGATCACGTTGTTCGATGTTCCGGCTTCCTGAGCTGTCACGGCATAAGCTCGACCTTGAACAGTTGGTCGGGTCGATTTCTGAGTTGAAGCTGAACCAGTTCTTCCCTTGTCCTCCTGAGGACAATCCTTAACCATGTGTCCGATTGTGCCACATCGAAAACACGCTCCAGTGTTCCTCCTGCAATCCTCGGTCTTGTGTGATTTCTCGTACCTTGAGCAGAATGCTATCGGATTGAATGAAGAGGTGCGTGAAGTTTGTGGAACTCTGAACGCTCCCGTTATAGCAGGGTTCGAAATACGGAATGACCCTGAAGGTGTAGATATAGTCGGTTTCAGATAGGCACCTTGAGTAGGTTGTTGAGAAACGGGTGTGGCCTTCTTCGTTTCCATCGTAGGGCAATCCTTTATCAGATGTCCTAGTCTGCCACATCTGAAACACTCACCTGTGGCCCACCTACATTTCTTCGTCCTGTGCTGTTTCCCACAACTTGAGCATGACTCAACCTGTGTGGAGGGAGAGGTGTGAGTCGTCTTACTCAATATTGTCGTGAGTAATGTTGTCTGCTGAGCCATTGTGTTGATCATCGTCTCCAACAACTATCTATTCTGCTCATTTTCATCGATGCATACAGTCTTCAATCTCTTGCGTGGTGCCATTTTGATCTGTCAACATGACACAAGGTTCCAATTAAAAAAGATCACGATCACCACGGCCCTAGGTTTCGACAAAAATCTAAAACTTTATTCACCTACTATTATCGTACATCTATCACGATAATCAATTATCTCCACTCAAAGTGATAGCGAGTCTACAACTCAGGTTCTAAATATAACCTACAACCCTAGCTGTGAGTCCCTTAAAAGACCTAAGGCCAAAAATTCTACTAACTTTGATAAAGTCTTAATTGAGTCTCTTATGTCTTGATAGAACCTACTGCCATATTCTCGGGTCCCAACAAGACCTAATATCTTAGCTCTGATACCAACTGTGACGACCCGACTTTTCCAATCCCTCAGGTATAGGAAAGGCCGGTTCACCAACCTATCGAATAAACGATAAGCCGGACAAACAGGATACATATCAGAGTAAAGCGCAATAAATATCCATAGCTAAAATAAATGCGGAAGTAATTAAAAGTAAAGAACCACCGATGATGGCCGACCATCATCGAAAATAGCTCATAACAGAAATCAACGTCGAGTATAAAACTATGATATCCAACTAAAATGGACCCACAAATTCAAGTCTAACTCTCACAACAAATAAGAAAATTAGTAAGTTCTATACTGGGAAAAACTCCTCAGGAGGAACCTCAAGCTCTTCCTCAGGCACGTAGTCAGGATCAGTCTCACAGCCCTAAATAGCCACGTCAGTACCTGAACCTGTGACGTATAGTCGGAGTGAGCTAACCAACAAAGCTCACTAGAAGAAAGACATCTACGACATTTTACTTTAACTAACATGGTTTCAAAACCAATACCGGAATATAGCTTGTCAAACATATAAGCAAATAATAAACTGAATTTAGGTGCGAAAATCATATGTAAGATTTATTTCTAAATGTGTTAAAACAGTTTCAAGAACAGACGCAGTGTTTCAGTGTCTTAGTTTCTCTAACTTCTATATGCAAAGTTCAGTAATTTATGACTTAATCCTTAACTTAAAATACCTCCTGAGTAAACTATATCTCGAGAGCAGGAATATAGCCGATGAGAATCCCTACCTACCATCGTCGTTCATGAACCCTTTTTCAGGATGCAACAAGCCCCTGCGTAATGAGGAAAACTTGTGCCAGGAAGTTGTTCAGGAATTTTTGAGGGGTCGTTCAGGTCAATCATAAAACAAATGCAGATACTAATATAAATCAGATGCAAGTCTCTTATACATAGTTCAGGTTCTTGATTTCAAATTTTCAGAGGTTAAGCAGATTCAGGTTTCAGGATTCAGGTAGATTTAGATTTTCAGTCATTCATATCAATTTCAGTTTACAGATGTGATTTCAATGGCATATGCAAGTTCAATGATTTTAATTCAAAATATCTATGCGAATTAAAAGAAAATACTGTAAAGATGAGATTCTCCTATCAAAACTCGGAGTTATGCGAAGTCAAGCAAGGTCCTATTGATGGCCTCTCACCCTCAATCTACATCATAATATATATTTATGCATTAAGATAAACTCTAATTACTAATAATATAGACCTATTTAAGTGTTTCCTCAAAAACAAGTCAAAACAGGCAAGTTGCGCCAATCCTAGAATTTGATGTAATATTCTCATATATTTTTGACTATCAAGTCGATTGATTCACAAGTTGGTCAAAACATGAAAGTTATAGATTTTTTGGTTAGCTTTCCAACGCAAAAAGAATCGTCTTAATCGGAGGTCGGGATAAAATGTTATGACTAGAATACTAGGACAATATCGGAGTTCGGTGATACCTCGCTCGAGCGATGATAATAGCTCGCTCGAGCGAGATCCTTCAGAACTTTCTCGCTCGAGTGATGCAAAAGCTCACTCGCGCGAGGGCAGGGAACGCCTTTTTGAGTATTTTAGTGTATCCTCGCTCGAGCGATAATAATAGCTCGCTCGAGCGAGCTACAGCGATGCAATTTCGCTCGTTTTCACCCGAATCGAAACCCATACATCCCAAAGCAAAACCCATGGCTAATCTAATGATTTTAATCAAAAAGTTTAATTAAAACATACCTTTAATCTAAGGATTCCTAGATTATAAATGAGTCACGTGAATGGAGCTTCGGAACGAAACCGACGATTTCTTCGACGATTCGCGCCGCGATCGATCCCACGAGTTCACAGAGACAACTCCAACACGTCCTCAATGATCTCAACCTCTCCCAATAGCCAACTACGAATCCAAGATTGATTCAAGTTCTTTCTAAGGTTCAAGTATTTTTAACAAAGAGGGTTCTAGAGAAGGAGGTTTTCTAAACCGATCTCCTACGATGATTGAAGAAGAGAGAAGACAGAGTTTCACACGGTTGGATAACTATTAAACGACTACGGTTCTTCACGGCACTCACGTCTCTTCCTCTCTTAACAAAACCTAGTATAATACGGGAATGCAATTCCTTCTTATAATAGGATTGCTCACAAGTTAAGCACACACACACCTCTTATGTATTATACACTTCTAATTTTAAAACTCAAGCCCGGTGTTGAGCGGCCACACCGAGGTCGATGTACAACTTTCGCACGAGGGTCCAAATGGGCTCTAAATCAAAATCTGTCCGCACAATCACAGCTAGATAAAAATCTAAACAAATGGTGACGTCGGTTGCCGAGCCGAATACACACACGGGGTCAGTCTAACTCGGGTTCAAAATACGGGTCTTTTCATCACTATACCCCGCATCATCATGTAAATCATGTGGACGTTGCTCGTCATCTTCATCATAAGCATCATTTAAGCAAGCTTCTAAATCTTCAGTACGAATACCTCCAAATGTGTTATTCAACATATCTTCCATTCTTGGAAACCTATCTTCGTTTGGGTTAGAAGTCGATGTACTAGTCTCCAAATTGGTATAACTATTAGAAAATGATTCTCCATGGTGCTTCCATATCGTGTAAGACTTATCTATACCATCACAAAATAAATGTTCCATAATAATCACGAGGCTATGCTTTTTAAGATTTCGATAGTTGACACAAGGACAAAAACACCAATCAGGATCTTCTACATTTTCTTTTGCGAATTTGATAAATGAATGAAGACCTTCGATATATTCCACAGTTGTATGATTTGCCGTCATCCACTCTTTACTTGGGATTGTTGAAGACATTCTACAAAACTAAATGAATCGAAAAATAAATAAAAATAATAATAATATAACTAAAGATCAACGAAAAAGATAACTCAATTTAAAATAATAAAAATATAACTCAATTTAAAATTCTGCAAGGAAAAGGGCATACCACTACAACAAATCACAACAATGAAGGAAAAAAATTGAAGTTTTAGAGAGAGAAAGAGAGAAAAAGCACAAGTGATAGGTGCCCATATGACCGATAATGGCTTATTTGAACCAGCATAATATGAACCGGTATAGGCTGACTTGTATACTCATATTTAGTCGGGGCTTCATATCGTACTAGATCAGGCCTAACACGATATATACATGTATTTTGCCCATTTTTAAAACTATGCGCCAGTTATCATTTTCTTAAAATATAGAAACAACCTAGCAAAACTGGAGTTTCTGACAACAACAAACAAAATTTCAACAACCCAAAAGATTAGAAAACAAGAAGATTGAATTATGGTAAGCTCATGGTCTCAAGATCCATTGTGTGGAAGATTAGGGGTGAAAAAGGATCTCTATCGTCTGATTCCAAGAAGTCCACAAGTTGATCTTTTACTTTTTATCGGACAGTGTTCAACATTTTTCTTATTATCTAATAGGGTCCCAAACCTTGAACTTTTTCATTTCTTTTATTAAGCATAAGCAAACTGGGTCTAAATATTTGACATATGTTGAAATTTAATTTAATTGAAAAAATGGGTTAGATGAAAATTTCCTTAGGTTTCATATGATACTTCATTCTTATATAAGATTGATCGGTTTTATGTAAGATGAAAATTCCCCACAAGTGACTGATCAATCTCATAGTGGACTAGTCTGACTTGTACGGGGGGACCAATCTCATGTTGATGGAGTTTGTTTTTCGCACCTATCTTTGATCTAATTGATCTTCAGATCATGAACATACAATCACATGGTTAGATTTTGATTTCCCATCTTGAAAAGTGAGTCAGTATCGGTTGACATCTCAAAAACTGAGTTAGTATCGGTTGACGGAGATACCATTACAGATCGCTGATATGTATGTGTCGGCCGACACTTGATACCATGATTCCAACATAATTTCAGCACATAATTAGCATAATTTTTTACATAATTTATACAGAAAACCGACTAAAAATCTGGCCCGCCAAACATGACTGAAACCAGCCAAAAAGCCAAAAGAACAGAACCGATTCCCAATCGGTTTGCTTTCAGTTTTGCGTGGCCAAAACCGGAAAATGCCAATTGGGACATAAAATCGGAAAGAACTTAACCGATTCAATCGATTCGATTTCCATTTGGCTTAAAACCGAAAACCGGTTGGGACCCAAAACCAAAGAAGACTGAAAAAAAAAAAGAATTAATATTTAAATTTTTTTTGAATAAACTGAAACCGAACCAAGTGAAATGAACTGATTTTTTTTTCGCTTTGTTTCGATTACAAGTTTTCGGTATTTAACCGATTTGTTTCCGTTCAATTTCCATTCAGGCTGAATCGAGCGTAAAATCAAAATTTTCAGTTTTAGTTTAGTTAATCGAATCTGCACTCCTAGGTACCCAACAAAACTACATAATGTCAGTTATACAGACTTAAATATATATATATATATATATATATATATCACTGGGCTTATACATACAGTACATAATAGCATTTTAAAAATAAAAAAGCATAATGGAAATTTAAAAGTAAAAAAGGTAAATATATATATCACGCCAACAGAGGCCAGAGTACATAATTTGAGTATATAAATTCATAAAAAAAAAAAAACAGATCAGCATATAGCATGGGTAATCCTTTTAAGAAAGAAAAAAGACTTTCTTAAAAAAATTTAGTATGTAGAAAACAAAAATGTAAAAATTATGGGAAGAGAAAATAGATCATGAGAATAGGAGAATGTGTCCGATCCCTGCACCCGGATGTTAGATCACATGCCATGTGGCATGATCGACCCAAAATAACACATGTTTTGGGTTGATTAATTATGAGGCATGTGTTGAATATATATATATATATATATATATATATATATATATATATATATAGAGAGAGAGAGAGAGAGAGAGAGAGAGAGAGAGACTAATAAATTTATATCCCTTTCACTAACATAGTACCTACTAATAGTTTCACATACAGAGCAAAAAATAAGAAAGCCGAACAGATGAGAAATCAGTGATGTGTTAGTTATTACACTTTTCTTCTTTGAAAAAATTAGTATTTAGAAAATATAATTTCAGTTTATATCATGCCAACAATGTACCTACTAATATGGAGCAAAAATCAGGAGACACGACTGTGGTGATGGAATCAGCAGGCAAGAAGCAGATTAACATCTCTTATTCCATCCTTTAGTAGAAGGATCATTAACCAATCTGGTCTTGATGAAAATACCAGGGTTAGTGATGTTGTTCTTGGGCATGAGTGGAACCTCCCGATTCCTTCAGATTATTCGAATGGAAGCTGCCTAGGCTGAGATCCATAAAATTAAGGTTCCAAATTTGCAAGGGGAGCATAGGAGAATATGAGAACCATCTTCTAATGGTTTATTTTCACTAAATTTTGCGTCGTCGGCTATTGGAGAGAATACCAATAAGGTCATATGGAGAAATTTCATTTGGAACTCTAGTAATGTTCCTAAATACTCTTTTTGTGCGTGACAAGTTGTAAACTTTAAGTTGATGACACTTGATAACCTGTGTAAAAGAGGTAGGATTATCTCTTCCCGGTGTTTTCTGTGTTGGGCACATGAGGAGACAACCGATCACTTGGTTTTTGGTTACGACAATTCTCAATGGATATGGAGATCTATTAAGAGTAGGTTGGATATCCGAAAATTTTCTAGTAATTCGCTTATTGATCCGCATTGCCTTTTGTGCAACTATTTAGTTCATTTGAAAAGAGCAAAATGATAGAATATTCAATGAAATTATCACTCCAAAGAAAATCATTCTTGAGAAGATTATCAGTGAGGTTTCTTTCCAAGTAGAATCCCTTAATCTTATTGGAGATGAGGATTCTATTTGGGAGTTACAGCAACGAAGTGGGGAGAAGGCTACGTGTCAGTGGGTTGCCCCATTGGGAAATTGTATAAAGTTGAATGTGGATGATTCAGCAGTAGAGGATAAGGCAGCGTTTGAGATTATTTGCTGGGATGCGAATGGAAATATTCTTAGTGGTGTCTCTGGACTGCTGAAAAATAATGGTATTGTTCAGTGTAAACTTATGCATGGTTATTGGCATAGGTGTTCAGCTGACAATAGAGTTCAACTTTCAGAGAATTTGGGTGGAATCGGATTCCATGCAAGCAATTAATATTATCAACAAAATAGTGTACGCACCAAGGAGATTTTGGAAAACTTGTGAAGAGATTAGAAGACTACAGGTTCATTTACTAGAGTTTACTACTTGTCGAGTTCAAAGAGAGGCTAATGGTTGAGTCGATCTTTTGGCTAAGAAATGCCTTAGTTTTGATACTGTAGTTCTATGGGATCCTATTCCTGATGAAATTTCTGAATTACATAGAAAGGATCAGATTCTTTATTATTTATTGTAATTAATGGGAGTCCTAAAATAATGATCTTTTAAAGGGTGAAGGCGATGCCGAAGCTCTTCAACATTTTTTATTTTGATGGATTCATTTTGTTAATCTGTAACTCCTTTCTTTCTTTTTAATAAATGGGTGAGGACCCTCCAACCTCAAGGTTACAGGTCAAAAAAAAAAAAAAAAAAAAAATCTATGATCGATCATTTTGAAGGTATGAATCACCAATTGGAGCAAAAAGGCCAACCTCATTCTATATTTTCTCTATCCCCAAATACGGATGCTTAATGATAAGTTGGGTTTGACCTAATCCCACTCTCTTTTCTACTAGGATGATCAAAATTGGAGATATTGCTAACCTTAATAAAATAAGAAGCAATAATGTAATAACTAATAAAAATAATTGAGACATAAATAGTGTAATGGCTTCATACAACTTCTCCCTTTATTTCTAAAAAATTGTTTTCAAACAAAATAGTAGCATTGACTGGTGGTTTGCATGTCACTTGAATCGATTGAAGACCATGAAAGTTCATTCAACCGAGTTCATAGATCAGTAAATGAATGAGCGAATTAACAGAGCTTTGGGCCTATGGCTAAAAGCTGAAAAAACAAGCTCACCTTCTTAGAGAAGAATGTTCCTAATAAATAACCCCCCAATACAAGTTGTAAGAACCTAGAAAAATTCATACCAATATGTACTTTAGCTGCTATATTCTAACAGTAAGGGCGCAAAATAATAATCTGCATATTTTTATGTTACCAATTACATGAGATGACTAGCGCTCCCCCAATGACTCCTAGAGGTGAAGAAGTTGCTGCAAGAGCTGCAAATGGGAAAGAGATCACAAATGGAGTGCAGCTAATTAGGGTAAACATATCCAACTTAGGGAAAGGTTGGTGCAGACACGGACAGCAGAGGCATACATTAGAGGTAAATCAAGATGCCGATACATCAATGCTCAATATAGTCATATAATATATAACAATAGTGAAAGATTGTCAACTATGTATTCCCGGTCACTAGACAAAACAACATCTATGGAGAAGAATCCTAGGAAGCAAGATTGCCGAGGACTAGAAGCGCCCAAAAATGGAAACATGCCCCCTCCCCCTCCCCACCCACCACCCACCCACCCACCCACACACACCCCACCCACCCACACACACACACACACACAATATTGAAAGCAAAATGCCCCTGCCCGTGCTTATGCTGTTTATGTTGAAAGTAACAACACAAAAGTAATTCATCCAAATGATAATGTTGAAAGAAAGATGGCTTAAAGTATCAGTTGAAAAACTTGTCTTTCTAATCATTACTTTCCCATATGATATAGTAAATCTGATATTAAGAACAAAGGATTGGATCAGATGTAAAAAGAGAAAGAGTCGCATCAAACTATATTTTTCACTAATCCATAAATGGAACATTAATTGGACTTCATTGAGTTGCCATGCTATAGACCAATAAATGGGGCCATTCAAACTCATACACAAGTGTAAATTTAATATATTTATTGTCATTATAAACAAGTCTACAAGATCATATTAATTCTTAGAAGTATAATAGAGAGAACACATTGATGAACCCATTCAACACCTACATTCCTTATTAACCCCCAACAACTCAAGGCTACCATCTAATGTGTATGTAACAAAGAACACATTGATGAAACAATATAAAATACCCTCAATAGCAGTGTCCGCAACTCAAAATAAGACTGATGATGTGTTTCTATTTTAAGATTTTTGACCGCAGAAAATTAGGAGACTGGAAAGTCCCGAAATATGAAAGAGAAACTCACAAGTTTTCTACCATAATAATTCTCAGGCATGACAAACTTAAAAGTAATAAAAACCAGATTATATGTCTCTTGGCCAGTCCCAAAAAATATAAAGGAAACTCTAAGACAACTATGCTAGAGTCCTTTGTCACTTGGACTCCAAGAAACTGAAACTAGAATTACATCTGTACTTTAATTCCTAGTTTTTGAGGACATAAATCTATGCATTTTGATAACCTGGGAATTGGCTCTGGGTAATGTACAGTGCACGTGATCGCTTAATTTATCACGTGACTCCAATACGGAGATTATTAATATCGTGATTAAGTGGCTCCCTTGGTTACTATAACGTGGTAATATCAGCCTTGTTTAAGTCTCATACCCAGCCCAACTCAATATCTCTGTGGCTGTAAGAGCCTTTGTAAACTCTGTTTCAGCCATCAAAATAGCTTGAAGCACCCCTCTTATCTCAGTATAATTGCCTTGTATCATACTCCCCGGGTTGGAGAGGACTCGGCCATGCCGAGTCGGCCTTCTTGTACAGCTCGAACGGTCTCTTGTTCAATTTTTTTTATTTGGATTCGACAATCCAAGTAATCTTTGTCTTTGGCTGTGCTTCCGACTTGGGCCGTGTATTTTTATTTTTCATTTTTTGATAGGTGAGCTGGGATGTCCTAGAGGTTGCAATATTGCCAATCATCCATTAGGGTACAGCCCAAGCCCTTAACTTTAAACATGTTAAATAACGTTTGAACACAGTTTAACAATTTAAAGTATAATCTTACCAACAAGCTTATAACACTCAGCTTTAAAGCATTGTTTTTATTCTTAATGCCTCAGATCTTGTAGGGTAAATTGAAACCTCGCATTGTAGAACGCACTATCGTCTAAGGAGCAAAGGGTACGCTTGTTTGATTTAATTTATTACCCCTGTAAATTACCCCATGGATCAAAATTTATTTCATTGCTGCTCAATCTTCGTCTCAGTTTACACGAAATATTTTCAATTCGAGTTTTTCTTGTAATTTCTCACAGTAATTACAATATTTTATCTGGATTGAATTAAATTCATAAAATTACATTTTTTATGTTTGTTTACTTATGATCGAACAAATCACTTGGTTAATTGTTTAATGTATTATATGTTTGATTTATGTTTTGAAAGATTACTGATTTTAGGAATTAGCAAAAACTAAACAAAGAGATCTAGACCATATGTATATTCTATTTAAAAGTGAGAATTACTCGTAAAATTCTTAAATTTGATTTCATATGCATGGTTATAGCCACAAATTCTGGCACTTCACAGAAAATCGGTGATCTTTGTTACTTGAATCCAGCTATTATTATCGCTTTTGTATTATTCATCCTTGTTTTATCTTAATCTCCAGAATTTCTAGCTGTAACCATCATATTTATCACATTTGTCCCATCTAGGGGTGTAGATTTGGTTAACCAAAACAAAAAATTTTGTTTTCAGTTCGGTTCAGCCTGAACCAAAACCGAACCAAAACAAATTGATTTGAATAATTTATTTTGAAAATAAGAAACACAAAATATTGGTTCTGTTCGTTTACACCCCCCCAAAGTTTTGTGGATTTTTTATGTTAATTGCTCAATGGGAAGCCAAGAGGCTCCGGCTGCTCAGATGGGAGCCATGTTGGAAATAATGAAATTTGTGTTGGAGCACATTGCTGCTCAAAAGGCATACCCAATCACATGACATATTTTTTGTAGTGCAATGAGAAAATAATTCAAGTACTAAGTACATTAAATGGGTATGCCTACGGAAGAAAAACAAAATTGCCTCAAACCCTAATCCTATGAGAACAAGACCTACAAAAGAAATCCTAATTTTTCAGGAAACTACAAAACCCTAAAAATGTGACACAGACTAAAATATTAAAAAAATAAAATCAAGAATTATATATATATATATATATATATTAATGACCAAAAAATAAACTAAGAGAAGGTACCTTAAAGCAGAAGAAGTTCTTCAATCACAGGAATTCAGGGAAGACCGGAGGAGCAGTAGCATCGCCGACCAGAGGAGGAGGAGCAGGGGCAACAGTCGCCCGCCTAGCAGAATGGAGAGAGAGAGAGAGGCTTTGTAATGTGTGTCGTGCTGGAGGGGAGATTTAGAGAGGGAGAGGGAGAGGGAGAGAGCTCTTATTTCTGGTGGGAAGAAGAAGATGAAGAGTTTTTATTTGCCGTGGGTAGAATAAGAGGAAGAATATTAGGGATCCCGCCAATTTTCGTTTTAGCCATTAATATTTGCCCGCCAATATCATTTAGAAAACAAAGGTCATAGGTTCGAACCCTCTTATATGCAAAAAGGGGATTCAATTGGGCCGTTGTACCGCATAAACCACAGTTTAGGGCCGTTGCATTGATTAATTTCTTTACAATGGCCAGAAACTGTGACGACCCGACTTTTCTAATCCCTCAGGTATAGGAAAGGCCGGTTCGCCAACCTATCGAATAAACGAAAAGCCGGACAAACAGCGCACATATCAGAGTAAAGTGTAATAAATATCCATAGCTAAAATAAATGCGGAAGCAATTAAAAGTAAAGAACCACCGATGATGGCCGACCATCATCGAAACATGGCTCATAACAGAAATCAACGTCAAATATAAAACTATGGTATCCAACTAAAATGGGCCCACAAATTCAAGTCTAACTCTCACCACAAATAAGAAAATCAGTAAGTTCTATACTGAGAAAAACTCCTCAGGAGGAACCTCAAGCTCTTCCTCAGGCACGTAGTCAGGATCAGTCTCACAGCCCTGAATAGCCACGTCAGTACCTGAACCTGTGACGTATAGTCGGAGTGAGCTAACCAACAAAGCTCAGTAGAAGAAAGACATCTACGGCATTTTACTTTAACTAATATGGTTTCAAAACAAATATCGGAATATAGCTTGTCAAACATATAAGCAGATAATAAACTAAATTTAGGTGCAGAAATCATATGTAAGATTTATTTCTAAATGTGTGAAAACAGTTTCAAGAACAGATGCAGTGTTTCAGTGTCTTAGTTTCTCTAACTTCTATATGTAAAGTTCAGTAATTCATTACTTAATCCTCAACTTAAAATACCTCCCGAGTAAACTATATCTCGAGAGCAGGAATATAGCCGATGGGAACCCCTACCTACCATCGTCGTTCATGAACCCTTTTTCAGGATGCAACAAGCCCCTACGTAATGAGGGAAACTTGTGCCAGGAAATTATTCAGGAATTTTTGAGGGGTCGTTCAGGTCAATCATAAAACAAATGCAGATACTAATATAAATCAGATGCAAGTCTCTTATACATAGTTCAGGTTCTTGATTTCAGATTTTCAGAGCTTAAGCAGATTCAGGTTTCAGGATTCAGGTAGATTTAGATTTTCAGTCATTCATATCAATTTCAGTTTACAGATGTGATTTTAATGGCATATGCAAGTTTAAAGATTTTAATTCCAAATATCCATGCGAATTAAAATAAAATACTGTAAAGATGAGATTCTCCTACCTAAAACTCGGAGTTATGCGAAGTCAAGCAAGGTCTTATTGATGGCCTCTCGCCCTCAATCTACATCACAATATACGTTCATGCATTAAGATAAACTCTAATTACTAATAATATAGACATATTTAAGCATTTCCTCAAAAACAAGTCAAAACAGGCAAGTTGCGCCAATCCTAGAATTTGACGTAACATTCTTATATATTTTTGACTATCAAGACGATTGATTCATGAGTTGGTCAAAACATAAAAGTTGTAGATTTTTCTATTAGCTTTCCAACGCAAGATGAATCGTCTCAATCAGAGTTCGGGACAAAAAATTATGACTAAAATACCAAGGCAATATCGAAGTTCGATAATACCTCGCTCGAGCGATGATAATAGCTCGCTCGAGCGATTTGACGTAACATTCTCATATAATAGCTCGCTCGGGTTCTGAACGCTGTCTTCTGAATGTCTTCAGACTTAACTTTCAACTGATGGTAGCCTGACCTCAAGTCGATCTTCGAGAAGAACCTTGCTCCATGTAACTGATCGAACAGATCATCAATTCTTGGAAGTGGATAACGGTTCTTAATTGTCAACTTATTTAGCTGGCGGTAATCGACGCAAAGCCGCATTAAACCGTCTTTCTTCTTTACAAATAGAACCGGTGCTCCCCAGGGTGACACATTCGGTCTAATAAAGCCCTTATCTAGCAGTTCCAGAAGCTACTCCTTCAACTCTTTCAATTCTGCAGGCACCATTCGATACGGAGCTTTTGATACTGGTTCAGTACCCGACGCTAACTCAATTGCAAACTCAATCTCCCTGTCAGGTGGTAATCCCGGTAGATCTTCAGGAAAAACATCTGAATACTCGCAAGCAATCGTAATATCTGCAATATTTTTCTTCTCCTCCTTATGATCTTGCAAGTAGGCCAGATAACCACAACACCCGTTCCTCATCATACGGTCTGCTCGAATGGCAGAGATAAATTGTATCACACAAGATTTGACTCCACAAAATCGAAAAGATTTTCTCTTCGGCGGGCGGAATGTTACAATCTTTCGAAGACAATCCACGCTCGCATGGTAAGTAGATAACCAATCCATCCCTAGTATCACGTCGAACCCTTCCATGCTCAAAATGATCAAATTAGCCACTGTCTCGTGGTCTTCGATCATCACAATCACTGATTGACACATGGTATCGGTGCTCACTAAGTTGCTCGTAGGAATTGACACTGCCAAGATGAAATCAAGGGCCTTGGGAATGATTCCCAACTTCTCAGCGAACAATGGAGTAACAAAAGAATGTGTAGACCTAGGGTCTATCAACACTCGCGCTTTGGTTTTGCTTACATCGCTCCCCCGATGCATAAAAAGGGTACCTTAGTTTAGACAAGCGTTTTAATTAAAGTTTCTAAGCATGTGTGTTCATCCATAACTTATTAACAAAATTTATTAAATATCAAACAATTATATATTACACATAAAATAAGAAGACATCTCAACTTTTAATAATCCCTTGGATCACGTCGTTCGATGTTTCGGCTTCTTGAGCCATCACGGCATAAGCTCGACCTTGAACAGTAGGTCGGGTCGATCTTTGAGTAGAAGCCGAACTAGTTCTTCCCTTGTCCTCCTGAGGACAATCCTTAACCATGTGTCCGATTGCGCCACACCGAAAACACGCTCCAGTGTTCCTCCTACAATCCTCGGTCTTGTGTGGTTTCCCGCACCTTAGGCACATAGTGACCGAAACAAAAGATGGTGCACGAGAGGATCCCTGTGCCACTGAAGCTCCACTAGCATTAGAACCCGCTGGTCGTACGGATTGCACAGGTGATGATGCTGCCAATCTCTGATAAGGGGTCGGTCCAGAAGAAAATGTTGGCCTAGAAAATGCAGGTTGAGTAAGGTTCACTGGCGGCTTTGTAAACTTGGCCCTCTTATTTTCATAAGTACCTGACTGCCCTTGTACAACCCTGTCCTTGTTCGGCTGACTGCTTCTCAAAAACCGCTTTTGAATTTCTTCCTCTGCTATGAGGGCCTTTGACAGTACTCCTCCATATGTTTTCATTTCCCACATAGCCACACTCTCCTGTATACTCGGCCTAAGACCCAGCTGAAATTTTCTGGCCTTCATCATATCGGTGGCCACATGTTGAGGTGCAAACCTTGAAAGTCGCGTGAACTCATCTCCATACTCACGCACTGACATTGTCCCCTGCTTCAGCTCGATGAACTGAACTTCCATCTGATGCCTAACGATCTTGGGAAAGTATTGATCGTTGAACGCCTCGATAAACTCAGCCCATGTCCAAGGAGTATTGGGAAACTCCGCTCCGTGTCAGCCACAGACTTCCACCATGGTCCAAATTGTCCATCCAGCTTTGAAGGTTGCCCATCTAACCTTCTCGACATCGATTGCACTAAAGCAACTCAAGATCTTTTCCATCTTATCCAACCAACCTTGACTTCCATCGAATTGATCTCCGGAAAAATTTGGAGGTCTCATCCTCCTGAATTAAACAAATCGATGATTGTTGTTGTTGTCCATCACTACGCTTGTTGGCGATTCTGATCTATTTGAGCCATAGGCGCGGTTTTTGAGCAATGTTGGTGGCCGACTTTCCAACACTTGTTCCATTCTTTCACCCCGACCTCTATCAACTCCGCTCTTATAGGGACCCATTAGAACCGGATCTGAAGGCAACTCCCTTTATGTACCGACACCTTCAGAATGTCCTCTAAAGGCACCGTCCTACCTCCGCCTCGCTCTAAATCTTGGGGCCATCTTGATCATCATTGTGAACACCACAACATCAAGAAACATTGATTGTAAAGACAATCACAAAGCGATACTAGTGATTCTCGGACCTAACGACATGCTCGATGCGGTATGCAGGTCACGGTTGGTTCTCATGGGTCCTTAGAGAATCTAAAAACCATGACTCTGATACCAATTGTGACGACCCGACTTTTCCAATCCCTCAGGTATAGGAAAGGCCGGTTCGCCAACCTATCGAATAAACGATAAGCCGGACAAACAGGGCACATATCAGAGTAAAGGGTAATAAATATCCATAGCTAAAATAAATGCGGAAGTAATTAAAAGTAAAGAACCACCGATGATGGCCGACCATCATCGAAACATGGCTCATAACAGAAATCAACGTCAAATATAAAACTATGGTATCCAACTAAAATGGGCCCACAAATTCAAGTCTAACTCTCACCACAAATAAAAAAATCAGTAAGTTCTATACTGGGAAAAACTCCTCAGGAGGAACCTCAAGCTCTTCCTCAGGCACGTAGTCAGGATCAGTCTCACACATACGAATAGCCACATCAACACCAACAAAGCTCAGTAGAAGAAAGACATCTACGGCATTTTACTTTAACTAATATGGTTTCAAAACAAATATCGGAATATAGCTTGTCAAACATATAAGCATATAATAAACTGAATTTAGGTGCAGAAATCATATGTAAGATTTATTTCTAAATGTGTGAAAACAGTTTCAAGAACAGTTAGTTTCTCTAACTTTTATAGGCAAAGTTCAGTAATTCATGACTTAATCCTCAACTTAAAATACCTCCCGAGTAAACTATATCTCGAGAGCAGGAATATAGCCGAAGGGAACCCCTACCTACCATCGTCGTTCATGAACCCTTTTTCAGGATGCAACAAGCCCCTACGTAATGAGGGAAACTTGTGCCAGGAAATTGTTTAGGAATTTTTGAGGGGTCGTTCAGGTCAATCATAAAACAAATGCAGATACTAATATAAATCAGATGCAAGTCTCTTATACATAGTTCAGGTTCTTGATTTCAGATTTTCAGAGCTTAAGCAGATTCAAGTTTCAGGATTCAGGTAGATTTAGATTTTCAGTCATTCATATCAATTTCAGTTTACAGATGTGATTTCAATGGCATATGCAAGTTTAAAGAATTTAATTCAAAATATCCATACGAATTAAAATAAAATACTGTAAAGATGAGATTCTCCTACCTAAAACTCGGAGTTATGCGAAGTCAAGCAAGGTTCTATTGATGGCCTCTCGCCCTCAATCTACATCACAATATATCTTCATGTATTAAGATAAACTCTAATTACTAATAATATAGACCTATTTAAGCGTTTCCTCAAAAACAAGTCAAAACAGGCAAGTTGCGCCAATCCTAGAAATTGACATAACATTCTTATATATTTTTTACTATCAAACCGATTGATCCATGAGTTGGTCAAAACATAAAAGTTGTAGATTGTTCTATTAGCTTTCCAACGCAAAAAGAATCGTCTCAGTCGGAGTTCGGGACAAAACATTATGACTAAAATACCAAGGCAATGTCGAAGTTCGACAATACCTCGCTCGAGCGATGATAATAGCTCGCTCGAGCGATTTGATGTAACATTCTCATATATGTTTGACCATCAATAAGATTGATCCATGAGTTGGTCAAAACATGAAAGTTGTAGATTTTTCTATTAGCTTTCCAACGCAAAAAGAATCGTCTCAATCGGAGTTTGGGATAAAACGTTATGACTAAAATACTAAGGCAATGTTGGAGTTCGGTGATACCTCGCTCGAGCGATGATAATAGCTCGCTCGAGCGAGCTACAGCGACGCGTTATCGCTGGTTTTCACCCGAATCGAAACCCATACATCCCAAAGCAAAACCCATGGCTAATCTAATGATTTAATCAAAAAGTTTAATTAAAACGTACCTTTAATCTAAGGATTCCTAGATTATAAATGAGTCACGCGAATGGAGCTTCGGAACGAAACCGACGGGTTTCCTCAATGATTCGCGCCGCGATCGATCCCACGAGTTCACAGAGACAACTCCAACACGCCCCCAATGATCTCAACCTCTCCCAATAGCCAACTACGAATCCAAGGTTGATTCAAGTTCTTGCTAAGGTTTAAGTGCTTTCAACAAAGAGGGTTTTAGAGAAGGATGTTTTCTAAACCGATCTCCTACGATGATTGAAGAAGAGAGAAGAAGGAGTTTCACACGGTTGGGTAACTATCCTCTCTTAACAAAACCTAGTATAATACGGGAATGCAATTCCTTCTTATAATAAGATTGCTCACAAAGTAAAACACACACACACATCTTATGTATTATACACTTCTAATTTTAAAACTCAAGTCCGGTGTTGAGCGGCTACACCGAGGTCGGTGCACAACTTTCGCACGAGGGTCCAAATGGGCTCTAAATTAAAATCTGTCCGCACAATCACATCTAGATAAAAATTCAAAACAAATGGTGACGTCGGTTGCCGAGCCGAATACACACACAGGGTCAGTCTAACTCGGGTTCAAAATACGGGTCTTTACAGAAACCGTGGTCGTTTTTAAGCAACAGGTGTTGTTTATTCCCTATTTTCACATAGTGTGTGAGAGGAGGTTACAACACAAATTAGAAAAATCTCACATGTTTTAAGAAAGACAGTGGATCAAAGAATTTTAAAAGAAATCTTATTAGAAAAGATATTTGTATTCTAAGCATGTATATACCAAGCACCATAGACATTGTATAATCACTCTCCACAAGGCATTTACCACTCATGATTGGATCAAGAAGGTCTTTGCTAAGGTTGTAATGGGGCTCGAGTAAAGGTTAAGAAAGAAAGGAAAAATTGGATTCAAATTTCTCTGATTTTTCTGATTGATTTTCTGATTTTTTACACTTTCTTTTTCGAATTCTTCATAACTCTTTCCTTTTTATCACTTTTCTCCTTCTTTTCTTTTTCTTTATAATACCACTTTTACATATTTCTCTACATCTTGCACAAAGATATATATTTTTTTTCTTTCTCTTTTTATATTTTTCTTCCATATACTCCTTGCAAATATTGTTGCCACAACTCTTTATTCTCTTTCTTGCTCTCATTTCTAATTTCTAATTTCTCAAAGATTGAGAGGTAAGGTTTTTCAAACAGGTGTGGGGTATGGTTAATATAGCTTAACAAGAAATATTTAGGATAAAAAATTTTAATCAAGGCTCAAAGGGGGTGCAATAAGATAAATCAATATATGGTGGGACATTTTACGCACAAACGAGCTAAAGATGGCCTTTGATCACTCTTCTCATAATTGTAATGATGCCTATTTGCCTTGAGTTATTACACAATGATTTCTAGCACAATAATATAGCACATGCGAAACTAACAAATCGAGATAAAATATATATGATTTCAACAATTAAGAATGAAGTTCAAAGATACTCCGATAATTTTTAGCACTCATAAAAAATGAGGACAAAGTTCCAAAGCTTACTGGGTTTTAGTCTTCCTTTGGAATCTTAAGATTTCAAGTTCTATACTTAATTCTCAGATTTTAGAATTAAAGCAATGTGATGGTACACGATTTTTCAAGCATAGATCATGAAAATCATTATTCAACATATATTGAAATTTATGAGCATTCGTAGAACAACCATGGTGTAATGGCGATTCCTTTACAATTTTTCGGTCATTAACAATTTAAGAATATAAGAGTAAAATTCAAAAGTCATAAGTCTAATTGTCAACAGTCAATCGATTGACTCCAATTCTTCAATCGATTGACTGATGCAGGCTTCCAATAGATTTGATGATTATCAGTCGATCGATTAAGACAATTGGTCTCAATCGATTGACTGATGCACTTTTAATAGTCCGAGAACAGCCTTTTTTTTTTCTTAAATAATATTAAATCTATACATATGAATCGAAAGAAATACACCCCCAAACCTGAATCGTCCAATGTCTTCATTGGTTGGATTTTTGAAAAGTGAATGAGACCCCCAAACCTGTTAAATGCAATCGAGCACCAAAAGGCTGACTAGGTGAAAGGTATTATGACAAAAATAGAAAGTAAACATATATAATTAAATTAAACTGTTATGAAACTGGTGCAATTTATTACACTTATTGAAAATTTAATAAAAATAGCCTAATTCTAAAACATAATCTAAAAAAAAATATCCTAATCTAAAACATGAAAATAAAATAAAATAAAATTTAAAGGACTCCTCAAACTGGCAGTCCTAATTCCTTGATCATCATTGGAAGCACTCCATCGCTTTGGCTGTGGGAATGCATAGCGCCACATCTCATCAGTGATTCCACCCTCACTAGGAGGAGGAACTGGTGCATGGGGTGGTGATGGTGTTGGGGTCGGAGGCGTTTCGATGAGTGGCGACTGTGGATTCAATTCTGCCCATAAGTAAGTTGGAATCAAATTCATCGTTGGGTCATTGCCAGCTTCGACGGAATGAGCAAAACGCGATTGGACTTCTGGATCTAAAACAAGGTCAAGATCAATGATTTCTCGCTTTGACAAATCGAGTGGTTCCCGTGGCGGTTCTCAATGGAGTCTTTTTCATGCCGATTCCATCAATTTCTTGACTGTCGAGCGGGTACAGTACCGGATGGGAGCAATAGCAAAAACTTGGGGAGGATTGATATAATATCCTTGATATTTTAGACCTGATTTCGGTTACCTTGGTAAGCATGGCTAGAAATATTTACGAGACGAACCAGGTTGATTTTGGTAAGTTAGAGTGTGATGAGAGATGTGACCAAAGGATTTTGGTTTTGGACTTGTGGAAGTCAAATCTGTTGTAGCATTTACATTAAGTAATATGTGAGCACTTAACACAGAAAATATGTGCAAGTTAAGTGGATAGAATTTTAGGTGAAATATCATGATATTTTGAGGAGTGAATTTACTTTATAAAGGGAGAGAATTGGAGGAGAAGTCTCACTCTTCTCTCTCTGTGACGACCCGACTTTTCCAATCCCTCAGGTATAGGAAAGGCCGGTTCGCCAACCTATCAAATAAACGATAAGCCGGACAAACAGGGCACATATCAGAGTAAAGCATAATAAATATCCATAGCTAAAATAAATGCGGAAGCAATTAAAAGTAAAGAACCACCGATGATGGCCGACCATCATCGAAACATGGCTCATAACAGAAATCAACGTCAAATATAAAACTATGGTATCCAACTAAAATGGGCCCACAAATTCAAGTCTAACTCTCACCACAAATAAGAAAATCAGTAAGTTCTATACTGGGAAAAACTCCTCAGGAGGAACCTCAAGCTCTTCCTCGAGCGTAGTCGGGATCATCTCACGATACAGCACGCCAAGACGAACCTGACGATAGTCGAGTGAGCTAACCAACAAAGCTCGAGAAGAAAGACATCTACGGCATTTTACTTTAACTAATATGGTTTCAAAACAAATATCGGAATATAGCTTGTCAAACATATAAGTATATAATAAACTGAATTTAGGTGCAGAAATCATATGTAAGATATATTTCTAAATGTGTGAAAACAGTTTCAAGAAACGGATCGATGTTGATTATCTTAGTTTCTCTAACTTCTATATGCAAAGTTCAGTAATTCATGACTTAATCCTCAACTTAAAATACCTCCCGAGTAAACTATATCTCGAGAGCAGGAATATAGCCGAAGGGAACCCCTACCTACCATCATCGTTCATGAACCCTTTTTCAGGATGCAACAAGCCCCTACGTAATGAGGGAAACATGTGCTAGGAAATTGTTCAGGAATTTTTGAGGGGTCGTTCAGGTCAATCATAAAACAAATGCAGATACTAATATAAATCAGATGCAAGTCTCTTATACATAGTTCAGGTTCTTTATTTCAGATTTTCAGAGCTTAAGCGAGTTCGTGTTTCAGGATTCAAGTAGATTTAGATTTTCAGTCATTCATATCAATTTCAGTTTACAGATGTGATTTCAATGGCATATGCAAGTTTAAAGATTTTAATTCAAAATATCCATGCGAATTAAAATAAAATACTGTAAAGATGAGATTCTCCTACCTAAAACTCGGAGTTATGCGAAGTCAAGCAAGGTCCTATTGATGGCCTCTCGCCCTCAATCTACATCACAATATACGTTCATGCATTAAGATAAACTCTAATTACTAATAATATAGACCTATTTAAGCGTTTCCTCAAAAATAAGTCAAAACAGGCAAGTTGCGCCAATCCTAGAATTTGACGTAATATTCTCATATATTTTTGACTATCAAGACGATTGATCCATGAGTTGGTCAAAACATAGAAGTTGTAGATTTTTCTATTAGCTTTCCAAAGCAAAATGAATCATCTCCATCGGAGTTCGGGACAAAACGTTATGACTAAACTACCAAGGAAATGTCGAAGTTCGACAATACCTCGCTCGAGCGATGATAATAGCTCGCTCGAGCGATTTGACATAACATTCTCATATATTTTTGACCATCAAAAAGATTGATCCATGAGTTGGTCAAAACATGAAAGTTGTATATTTTTCACGAGGGTCCAAATGGGCTCTAAATTAAAATCTGTCCGCACAATCACATCTAGATAAAAATCCAAAACAAATGGTGACGTCGGTTGCCGAGCCGAATACACACACAGGGTCAGTCTAACTCGGGTTCAAAATACGGGTCTTTACATTCTACCCTCCTTAGGAATTTTCGTCCTCGAAAATATACGGATAGCTAAACCGAACTGCGGTAAGTCCTTATCCTAACACCAGTATAAAGCAAAATCGAAATAGTCTAAAGTCAAAGAACTTTGGTCGCGATGCGGTAGGCTTCACTAAGCACGCTTTCAAGGGTCGGGATCCATAGTAACCTGGATGTACTGCGTGTGGCATCCCATACTGCCATAGAGGATTGCATCCGTACATGGATGCATACCTTCCCAAGTGTCACGCGATCGAAATATACTTAACCATGACACAAACCTAGCACACACACCTACCTCACCCTTTTGGTAATTATTTGAGCAGAAATTTCAGATGTCAGAATCGAACACTTATTCAAAAGCATGATCACGTGCCTGGTAACATGTTCTAACTGATGACACGGGTTCCAACAGACATACGGTTCTAACCGAGAATGAATAAACATGACATTTAAGATTTTATTGTGTGATCGTTATAGATATATATGTAAAGCATCGATGTTATGAACCAATTTAACATTGAAGATTTTGAAGAAATTCTCCCCTTTTTTTTTTTTTTAAAGAAGCAAATTCAAGAATTTAAAGGTACGTATGGTTTTCTTACATAACTATAGTTTACAATATACCTTCACTCGAAAAGTTGTGGAAATTGCTCGCGAATCTCCGCTTCACGCTCCCATGTGGCTTCCTCAGAAGAATGGTTCCGCCACTTCACAAGTAGTAAGGGAATGCTCTTTGTCCGTAAGATTTGTTCTTTACGATCCAAGATTCGTATCGGTTCCTCAACCAAGGATAGGTCTTCTTGGAGCTCAATGGGCTGGTAGTCCAATACGTGTGTCGGGTCCTTAACATATCTTCGTAACATGGACACATGAAACACGTTGTGCATTTCCGATAGCTGCGGTGGCAAGGCTACTCGATAGGCAACCTCGCCGACTCGGCCCAATACCTCGAAAGGTCCAACATAGCGCGGACTCTGCTTCCCACGCTTCCCAAAATGCATCACGCCTTTTGTAGGAGAGATTTTGACAAATACGTTATCACCCACCTTAAACTCAACATGGTTTGTTTTTAGATCAGCGTAGCTCTTCTGACGACTTAGAGCAATGCGTAGTCTCTCACAGATTAACCGAACTGTCTCGGTTGTATTCTCCACGATCTCGGGACCTAAAATGAGTTTCTCACCCACTTCTTTCCAATTAAGCGGAGACCTGCACTGTCGTCCATACAAAGCTTCGTAGGGTGCCATGCCGATGCTAGCCTGGTAACTGTTATTGTAGGCGAACTCGATCAGAGGTAAATGTTGGTCCCATGACCCCTGAAAATCCAACATGCAAGCACGTAACATATCTTCTATAATCTGATTCACCCTCTCAGTCTACCCATCGGTCTGTGAAAACAGTTTCAAGAACAGATGCAGTGTTTCAGTGTCTTAGTTTCTCTAACTTCTATATGCAAAGTTCAGTAATTCATGACTTAATCCTCAACTTAAAATACCTCCCGAGTAAACTATATCTCGAGAGCAGGAATATAGCCGATGGGAACCCCTACCTACCATCGTCGTTCATGAACCCTTTTTCAGGATGCAACAAGCCCCTACGTAATGAGGGAAACTTGTGCCAGGAAATTGTTCAGGAATTTTTGAGGGGTCGTTCAGGTCAATCATAAAACAAATGCAGATACTAATATAAATCAGATGCAAGTCTCTTATACATAGTTCAGGTTCTTGATTTCAGATTTTCAGAGCTTAAGCAGATTCAGGTTTCAGGATTCAGGTAGATTTAGATTTTCAGTCATTCATATCAATTTCAGTTTACAGATGTGATTTCAATGGCATATGCAAGTTTAAAGATTTTAATTCAAAATATCCATGCGAATTAAAATAAAATACTGTAAAGATGAGATTCTCCTACCTAAAACTCGAAATTATGCGAAGTCAAGCAAGGTCCTATTGATGGCTTCTCGCCCTCAATCTACATCCCAATATACGTTCATGCATTAAGATAAACTCTAATTACTAATAATATAGACCTATTTAAGCGTTTCCTCAAAAACAAGTCAAAACAGGCAAGTTGCGCCAATCCTAGAATTTGACGTAACATTCTCATATATTTTTGACTATCAAGACGATTGATCCATGAGTTGGTCAAAACATAAAAGTTGTAGCTTTTTCTATTAGCTTTCCAACGCAAAATGAATCGTCTCCATCGGAGTTCGGGATAAAACATTATGACTAAAATACCAAGGCAATGTCGAAGTTCGATAATACCTCGCTCGAGCGATGATAATAGCTCGCTCGAGCGATTTGACATAACATTCTCATATATTTTTGACCATCAAGAAGATTGATCCATGAGTTGGTCAAAACATGAAAGTTGTATATTTTTCTATTAGCTTTCTAACGCAAAAAGAATCGTCTCAATCAGAGTTTGGGATAAAACGTTATGACTAAAATACTAAGGCAATGTCAGAGTTCGGTGATACCTCGCTCGAGCGATGATAATAGCTCGTTCGAGCGAGCTACAGCGACGCGATTTCACTGGTTTTCACCCGAATCGAAACCCATACATCCCAAAGCAAAACCCATGGCTAATCTAATGCTTTAATCAAAAAGTTTAATTAAAACGTACCTTTAATCTAGGGATTCCTAGATTATAAATGAGTCACGCGAATGGAACTTCGGAACGAAACCGACGGGTTTCCTCCACGATTCGCGCCGCGATCGATCCCATGAGTTCACAGAGACAACTCCAACACGCCCCCAATGATCTCAACCTCTCCCAATAGCCAACTACGAATCCAAGGTTGATTCAAGTTCTTTCTAAGGTTTAAGTGCTTTCAACAAAGAGGGTTCTAGAGAAGGAGGTTTTCTAAACCGATCTCCTACGATGATTGAAGAAGAGAGAAGACGGAGTTTCACACGGTTGGGTAACTATCCTCTCTTAACAAAACCAAGTATAATACGGGAATGCAATTCCTTCTTATAATAGGATTGCTTACAAAGTAAAACACACACACACACATCTTATGTATTATACACTTCTAATTTTAAAACTCAAGTCCGGTGTTGAGCGGCTACACCGAGGTCGGTGCACAACTTTCGCACGAGGGTCCAAATGGGCTCTAAAATAAAATATGTCCGCACAATCACATCTAGATAAAAATCCAAAACAAATGGTGATGTCGGTTGCCGAGCCGAATACACACACAGGGTCAGTCTAACTCGGGTTCAAAATACGGGTCTTTACATTCTACCCTCCTTAGGAATTTTCGTCCTCGAAAATATATGGATAGCTAAACCGAACTGCGTTAAGTCCTTATCCTAACACCAGTATAAAGCAAAATCGAAATAGTCTAAAGTCAAAGAACTTTGGTCGCGATGCGGTAGGCTTCACTAAGCACGCTTTCAAGGGTCGGGATCCATAGTAACCTGGATGTACTGCGTGTGGCATCCCATACTGCCATAGAGGATTGCATCCGTACATGGATGCATACCTTCCCAAGTGTCACGTGCCTGGAAATATACTTAACCATGACACAAACCTAGCACACACACCTACCTCACCCTTTTGGTAATTATTTGAGCAGAAATTTCAGATGTCAGAATCGAACACTTATTCAAAAGCATGATCACGTGCCTGGTAACATGTTCTAACTGATGACACGGGTTCCAATGCATATACTTCTAACCGAGAATGAATAAACATGACATTTAAGATTTTATTGTGTGATCGTTATAGATATATATGTAAAGCATCGATGTTATGAACCAATTTAACATTGAAGATTTTAAAGAAATTCTCCCCTTTTTTTTTTTTTAAAGAAGCAAATTCAAGAATTTAAAGGTACGTATGATTTTCTTACATAACTATAGTTTACAATATACCTTCACTCGAAAAGTTGTGGAAATTGCTCGCGAATCTACGCTTCACGCTCCCATGTAGCTTCCTCAGAAGAATGGTTCCGCCACTTCACAAGTAGTAAGGGAATGCTCTTTGTCCGTAAGATTTGTTCTTTATGATCCAAGATTCGTATCGGTTCTTCAACCAAGGATAGGTCTTCTTGGAGCTCAATGGGCTGGTAGTCCAATACGTGTGTCGGGTCCTTAACATATCTTCGTAACATGGACACATGAAACACGTTGTGCATTTCCGATAGCTGTGGTGGCAAGGCTACTCGATAGGCAACCTCGCCGACTCGGCCCAATACCTCGAAAGGTCCAACATAGCGCGGACTCTGCCTCCCACGCTTCCCAAAACGCATCACGCCTTTTGTAGGAGAGATTTTGACAAATACGTTATCACCCACCTTAAACTGAACATTGTTTCTTTTCAGATCAGCGTAGCTCTTCTGACGACTTAGAGCAATGCGTAGTCTCTCACGGATTAACTGAACTGTCTCGGTTGTATTCTCCACGATCTCGGGACCTAAAATGAGTTTCTCACCCACTTCTTCCCAATTAAGCGGAGACCTGCATCGTCGTCCATACAAAGCTTCGTAGGGTGCCATGCCGATGCTAGCCTGGTAACTGTTATTGTAGGCGAACTCGATCGTAAATGTTGGTCCCATGACCCCTGAAAATCCAACATGCAAGCACGTAACATATCTTCTATAATTTGATTCACCCTCTCGATCGCCCATCTACCTGCAATGAGTTTCAAACGGATCACGGTGTTTGATGTCTTAGTTTATCTAACTTCTATATGCAAAGTTCAGCAATTCATGACTTAATCCTCAACTTAAAATACCTCCCGAGTAAACTATATCTCGAGAGCAGGAATATAGCCGATGGGAACCCCTACCTACCATCGTCGTTCATGAACCCTTTTTCAGGATGCAACAAGCCCCTACGTAATGAGGGAAACTTGTGCCAGAAAATTGTTTAGGAATTTTTGAGGGGTCGTTCAGGTCAATCATAAAACAAATGCAGATACTAATATAAATCAGATGCAAGTCTCTTATACATAGTTCAGGTTCTTGATTTCAAATTTTCAGAGCTTAAGCAGATTCAGGTTTCAGGATTCAGGTAGATTTAGATTTTCAGTCATTCATATCAATTTCAGTTTACAGATGTGATTTCAGTGGCATATGCAAGTTTAAAGAATTTAATTCAAAATATCCATGCGAATTAAAATAAAATACTGTAAAGATGAGATTCTCCTACCTAAAACTCGGAGTTATGCGAAGTCAAGCAAGGTCCTATTGATGGCCTCTCGCCCTCAATCTACATCACAATATACATTCATGCATTAAGATAAACTCTAATTACTAATAATATAGACCTATTTAAGCGTTTCCTCAAAAACAAGTCAAAACAAGCAAGTTGCGCCAATCCTAGAATTTGACGTAACATTCTCATATATTTTTGACTATCAAGACGATTGATCCATGAGTCGGTCAAAACATAAAAGTTATAGATTTTTCTATTAGCTTTCCAACTCAAAAGGAATCGTCTCAATCGGAGTTCGAAACAAAACGTTATGACTAAAATACCAAGGCAATGTCGAAGTTCGACAATACCTCGCTCGAGCGATGATAATAGCTCGCTCGAGCGATTTGACATAATATTCTCATATATTATTGACTATCAAGACGATTGATCCATAAGTTGGTCAAAACATGAAAGCTGTAGATTTTTCTATTAGCTTTCCAACGCAAAAAGAATCGTCTCAATCGGAGTTCGGGATAAACAGTTATGACTAAAATATTAAAGCAATGTCGGAGTTCGGTGATACCTCGCTCGAGCGATGATAATTGCTCGTTCGAGCGAGCTACAGCGATGCGATTTCGCTGGTTTTCACCCGAATCGAAACCCATACATCCCAAAGCAAAACCCATGGCTAATCTAATGATTTAATCAAAAAGTTTAATTAAAACGTACCTTTAATCTAGGGATTCCTAGATTCGAAATGAGTCACGCGAATGGAGCTTCGGAACGAAACTTACGGGTTTCCTCAACAATTCGCGCCGCGATCGATCCCACGAGTTCACAGAGACAACTCCAACACGCCCCTAATGATCTCAACCTCTCCCAATAGCCAACTACGAATCCAAGGTTGATTCAAGTTCTTTCTAAGGTTTAAGTGCTTTCAACAAAGAGGGTTCTAGAGAAGGAGGTTTTCTAAACCGATCTCCTACGATGATTGAAGAAGAGAGAAGACGGAGTTTCACACGGTTGGGTAACTATCCTCTCTTAACAAAACCTAGTATAATACGGGAATGCAATTCCTTCTTATAATAGGATTGCTTACAAAGTAAAACACACACACACATCTTATGTATTATACACTGCTAATTTTAAAACTCAAGTCCGGTGTTGAGCGGCTACACCGAGGTCGGTGCACAACTTTCGCACGAGGGTCCAAATGGGCTCTAAATTAAAATTTGTCCCCACAATCACATCTAGATAAAAATCTAAAACAAATGGTGACGTCGGTTGCCGAGCCGAATACACACACAGGGTCAGTCTAACTCGGGTTCAAAATACGGGTCTTTACACTCTCTCTTGTAGGAATCTGAATTGAGTCCTTTGAAACCTTGCCTCCTTTCTTTGATCTTAGATCCCTTGTGATTGAGAATCCCTCTCCCCATCTCAACTATTGAATAACCTTATAGCTTACTTCTGATTTGATTAAGATATTGGGAAGGAAGATTAGGGGAGAGTGGATGTTGGTCAATGATATGGGCTAGCCTTTGCTCTAACAGCAAGGTTAGGGATGGACTGATCTTTGGGGTCCAATTGAACTTTGTGGTTGGTTCCAATGCTTGAAATTGGTGCAACTAGAGCGAAGGGATCTAACTTCAAGAGGTAGGCTTTTAAACCCCTTTGAGTTAAATAATTTATGCCTTGCTTAGTGTAGAAATATGGTGAATGTAGAGAAGATAAACAAATTGTGGTTTGGAATGAACAAACAAATCTGAAGAACAAAATTTGAAAACCAGACCTAGAGAAATTCGAGGGTCGAATTTGGACTTTTAAGGCCTGATAAAATTTTAGGAATTCGAGGGTCGAATTTATTTTCGACCATCGAATTTAAAATTCGACCATCGAAAATAAATTCGAGGGTCGAATTTTGCCCTGTTTTTTTTTGGTTTTTGAAAACTTCTAAAAATTGTTTTGGAGAGTCTTTTTGTTGACTTTTTGGACTTAATTAACACCTTTGGTGTTAATTATTATAGGTTTTGTGATAGGTGTCCATTGTGAGGACTGCTTTGCTTGTGTTTGGATTGAACTAAGTCGAGGTAGGGGAACCCTAAACCTAATTTGCATTCTATTATAAGTTTTGGTTATTGGCTTACAAGCATGAAATTTGAACTGTGATAAACAGCGCATGAGTAAGAACTCCGAAACTTTGATATAAGAACTCAGAAATTTCAACTTCCGAACCTCATCTTTGAATGTGAACTTTGAAGCAGAACTCCGAAAATCCAAAAAATGTATTAATTACATAACATATGATATGTTTAGCATTGCATTTGATTTGAGGCACATACGAACGAAACCCTAGATCCTACCAACCGTGTTGACGGTAATTTCAGTTTGGCGAAAGTTGCCCTCATTACGTAGGGGCTTGTTGCACTTCCAAAAAAGAGTTCATGAACGACGATGGTTAGTAGGGTTTCCCATCGGTGATACTCGTGCTCTCACGCTAGTATGTAATTTGAGAGATTATCCTTAAGTTATAAATTTAAGACAAGAAGCATGTTAATTCCGAATTTAAAACATCAGAACATCAGCTTTATGGAATGATATTTTGGCTTTCGATTTTAGAACTGAAAATTAGACATTAAAGCATCTTTTGAAAAACCATATCCTATCTGATTTTGTCTTTGAAAAACCCTTATTTATGATAAAATGCAAATGGATATGCTTCCTCTATTGAGATTCGATGTTAGCTCACCCCGACTATACGTCACAGGTGCTGAGACTGACTTGGGATCTGAAGATCTGGATCTGGAGGACTCCGACTATATTCCTGAGGAGGAATTGGAGACCCCAGCGGAGGAATTCTTTCCTTAATCTAGATTTATACTTTTGGTACTTTTGGTTCCGAATTAATTGAATATTGGGCCCTATGTCATTGTTTTGTCTCTTTGGATATCACTTGAGGAATCATCATTAGGAACCACTACTTTAGGTGTTAGATTGGCTATCACCGGTGGTTCTTCCTGCTTCCTTAGGGTGATATATTATTTTGAATGAGCTTTTGTTCTTGCTTATTTTGCTATGCCTCTGTTTTGACCTATGCTTATGCTGTCGGCTTCTATTTATTACGGCATATTAAGAAATCAATAAGTTGATGAACTGGCCTTTCCTATACCTTTAAGGATTGGAAAAGTCGGGTTGTCATAGTTGGTATCAGAGCCAAGCTCTAGGTTCAGAGTCTTAGGACTAAGGGCATGATTGTTTCTTACAATCAATACTGATCTATTGTTGTTGTTCTTTAACAATGACATATCAGCATGGCTCCACGGTTCAGAGGCAGGGGCAGAGGTAGAGAAGGGCCTAGAATGGCTTGCATTGAGGAGATCAATGAGGGCATAGGTACCTCGCATGGCAGAGAGAGATTCGTGTCGGGTCCTAATGCAGATCCTTTAGGAACTGCTAGACCTGAGGGAGAAAATGTTGACCAGGTGTTGGCGGCCTTGGCCAACAATATGGCTCAGCAGACTGCAGCAATAGATCGGCAGACAGAATTTTTGGCAGCCAGAAATCAGCCGAGGGGATTTGCAGAGTTCAGGAGGATGAGACCTCCTACTTTCTCGGGGCAAACAGATTCCATAGAGGCCGAGGGATGGATTGACGAAATGGAGAAAATCTTTGAGGTGTTGCAGTGCAACGATGTTGAGAAGGTGCGCTAGGCAACCTTTAAGCTATTGGATGAGGCCAGTCCTTGGTAGAAATCTGTATCCAGGACTCAAGAGCAGGACTACCCCAACACTCCATGGACTTGGGTAGAGTTTGTGGACACATTCAACGATCTGTTTTTTCCAAAGATCATACGAAATCAGTGGGAAGTCCAGTTCATTAAGCTGGAACAGAATGAGATGTCAGTGCGCGAGTATGGCGCAAAATTTGATAGACTTGCACGATTCGCACCCTTGCATGTGGCCATTGAGTTGAGGGCTCAGAAATTTCAAAGGGGCTTGAGGCCAAATATTCAAGAGAGGGTGTCGATGTGGGAGATGGAGACTTATGCGGGTGTCATGTCAGAGGCTCTCATTGGAGAGGAAGATATCCAGAAACAGTATCTGAGGCGAGAACAGGGAAATAGAAACCGGTTCGGCCAGGGATAGTTGAGTGCGTCTGAGCAGGCGAACAAAAAGCTGAGGTTCTCAAAACCTCCTCACTATCCTATTCCAAGAAGATACAGCGTCTGGACCTGTATCTTCTTCATATCAGCGACCGCAGAGTTCGTCACTAGTGTGACCTTTTAGAGCTGGGAGCACTTCTATGAGTAGAGCTTCTGTGGCTCAGGGCTCATCGCGGGGACCAGCTATTACTCATGTTCCTACTCCAGCATGTACACGATGTGGGAAACCTCATAAGACGAAGGATTGCTAAAGGAACACTGGAGGATGCTTCAAGTGTGAAAAGGTTGGTCATATGATTAGGGATTGTCCTGAGGCGGACAAGGGAAAGACTACGTCAGTCTCTACGTAGAAATCGACGCGACCTACAGTTCAAGGTCGAACCTATGCGATGACTGCGCAAAATGCCCAAACGTTGAAATGACGTGATCCAAGGTATCATTAAAGTTCAGATTGTAAATTCTTGTATTAGTTTACATTGATTCAACTATAAGTTCTTTACCAATAATTTTGAAAAAAATGAAAATCATTGCATATAATTAATGATAAAATTCTTGATAAAAGGTACCCTTGATATGAGTTGTGAAGGCGACTCGAGTAAAACTGAAGCACGAGTACTGATAGACCCTGGGTCTAGTCACTCGTTCATTACTCCCCTTTTCTCTGAGAAGTTGGGCATCGTTCCCAAACCACTTGCTTTCATCTTAGATGTGAAGGTTCCTACGGGAAGCTCGGTGAGCACGGATACAGTATGCCAGTCAGTGATTATGATAGTTGATGACCATGAGACAATGACCGACATGATTACGCTGAGCATGGAAGGGTTCGATGTGATTCTTGAGACGGTTTGGTTGTCAGCATACCACGCGAGTGTGGACTGTCTACGGAAGATTGTGACCTTCCGACCTCCAAAGATGAAATCCTTTCCATTTTGTGGAATTAAATCGAATGTCACACCTCTTATCTTAGCTATCCGAGCTGAGCGTATGATGAGAAACAGTTGTTGTGGATATCTTGCTTACTTGGAAGATCATAAGGAGAAAGATAGGGACATCGCGCTTATCACTGTTGTTAGTGAGTTTCTCGATGTCTTTCCTGAATATCTACTTGGATTGCCACCAGATTGAAAGATTGAGTTCGCGATCGACTTAGCTCTGGGTACGGAACCATTGTCCAAGGCTCCATATTGGATGACGCCCGTGGAGTTGAAAGAGCTCAAGGAACAGCTACAGGAGCTGTTAGATAAAGGCTTCATTCGACCGAGTGTTTCTCCTTGGGGAGCACCGGTACTTTTTGCGAAGAAGAAAGACGGATCGATGCATCTGTGCATTAATTATCGCCAGCTCAACAAGATGACTATTAAGAATTGTTATCCTCTTTCGCGGATAGATGACTTGTTTGATCAGTTGCAAGGTGCAAAGTTCTTCTCGAAAATTGATTTGATGTCAGGCTATCACCAGCTCAAGATCAAGGCGGAAGATATATCCAAGATAGCATTTCGTATGCGGTATGGCCACTATGAGTTCTTAGTGATGCCATTTAGGTTGACTAATGCACCTGTATTATTTATGGATCTGATGAACCGCGTGTTCAAGCCACATCTAGATAAGTCTGTAGTAGTTTTCGTAGATGACATCCTCATCTATTCGAAAACTAGAGAGGAGCATGTGCAGCATCTACGAGTGGTTCTTCAAACACTGAGGGACCATCAGTTATATGCCAAACTCAACATGTGTGAGTTTTGGCTCTACCAGGTCAGTTTCTTGGGCCATGTCATCTCTGAGTTAGGTATATCTGTTGATCCTACAAAGATTGACTCAGTGGTGAATTGGGAACAACTGACGACAGTTACAGAAGTCCGTAGTTTCCTTAGTCTGGCAGGGTACTATCGGAGATTTGTCGAGGGTTTCTTGAAAATATCTGGTCCGCTTACACAGCTTACTAAGAAGAATGCGAAGTTCGATTAGACAGAGCAGTGTGAGTAGAGCTTTGAAGAACTGAAGTGGAGATTGACTACAGTACTGGTACTTGCTATACCTTCAGGCAGTAGAGGCTTTACAATGTACAATGATGCTTCTTATGGCGGATTAGGCCGTGTGCTTAATCAACACGAGTGGGTCATTGCATATAGCCCTAGGCAGTTGAAGGATCATGAGAGAAATTATTCGACGCATGATCTCAAGTTAGCAGCAGTTATATTCGCCCTGAAGATCTGGAGACATTACCTCCACGGTGAGATATTTGATATCTTCACCGATCACAAGAGTCTCAAGTACCTATTCACTCAGAAGGACTTGAATATGAGGCAGCGACGATGGATGGAGTTTTGAAGGATTATGATTTCTCGATTCAATACCGTTTGAGAAAGGCGAATGGCGTTGCTGATGCTCTTAGTAGAAGGTCTTCAGCACAGTTATCACATCTTGTTAGTCGGATACAGCAATGGAAGCTCTTAGAAGATATGGCTTTGGGCAGCTCACGGTTTGATGTGAAAGGCACGTGAGCATTGATGGCTACACTTTTACTGCGCCCTACGCTCTTCGAGAATATCAGGAAGCTTCAGATGACAGACGATGAGCTAATGGCGATTAGGCGAGATGTGATTAATGGAAGCAAGAAGGATTTCTCCATTCGAAAAGATGAAACCTTATTGTTTCGAGACCTAGTATGTGTACTGACGAGTACTGAGCTTCAGGACACCATTTTGGAAGAGGCTCACAAATCGATGTATGCAATACATCCTGGTAGCACCAAGATGTATCAGGATTTGATGAAGAGCATCTGGTGGCGAGGGTTGAAACGCGACGTCGTTGAGTACGTATCGCGATACTTGGTTTGTCAGTAGGTTAAGGTTGATCATCAGAATCCAGCAGGGTTATTGCAACCTTTACCAGTATCCGAGTGGAAATGGGAAGCCATTTCGATGGACTTTATCCTAGGTTTGCCAAAAACAATGAGGAAGAATAATGCCATCTGGGTCATTGTCAATCGGCTAACCAAGTCTGCTCATTTCCTATCGTACAATACTACGTATATAGCCAGTAGACTTGCAGGGTTATACCTCAAGGAGATCGTTCGACCTCACGGTATACCGACTAGTATTGTGTCTGACAGGGATCCGTTGTTTACTTCATAGTTTTGGCTGCAGTTTTAAGAAGGAATGGGTTCTCGTCTCGACTTCAGCTCATCATTTTACCCACAGACCGATGGTCAGACTGAGCAAGTAAATCAGATCATAGAGGACATGCTACGAGCTTGCATGTTAGATTTTCATAGGTCATGGGACCAAAACTTACCTCTGATCGAGTTCGCTTACAATAATAGCTTCCAAGCTAGCATCGGTATGGCACTGTTCGAGGCTTTATATGGGCGGCAGTACAGGTGTCCTCTAAACTGGGAAGAAGTGGGTGAGAAGCTCATTATCGAACCTGAGATTGTAGAGCGTACGACCGAGACAGTTCGGTTGATTCGCGAGAGACTACGCGTAGCTTAGAGTCGTCAGAAAAGCTACGTCAATCTCAAGTGGCAACATGTGGATTTTCATTTAAGCTTACGTAAGCTTACGTGCATTTCTTCAATTATTCTTTACACGATAAAATTTTTGCTAACACATACCTTTTAGGTCGGCGACAATGTGTTTGTTCGAATCTCGCCTACGAAAGGCATTATGCGATTCGACAAATGAGGGAAGTTGAGTCCTCGGTACGTTGGGCCTTTCGAGATATTAGGCCGAGTCGGAGAGGTTGCATACCGAGTGGCGCTACCGTCGCAATTATCCAGTATACACAATGTCTTTCATGTGTCCATGTTGCGCAGCTACATACGTGACCCGACTCACGTGCTTGATTACCAACCCATCGAGCTTCAAGATGGTTTGACGATGATCGAGGACCTGGTTCAGATTTTAGATCACAAGGAGCGGATCCTATGCACTAAGAGGATCCCTTTGGTCCTCGTACGATGGCGGAATCATACCCCAGAGGAAGCAACCTGGGAGCGATAAGCTGAGCTCCGCGAGCAATTTCCAAGTCAGTTTGATTTACTTTTTGGGAGATTGTATAATGGATGTCTGAGAAATTGGGATTTTAATGTACTTGTCTTTTATATATACAAATTTGGAGGTGTAATGCAATTTTCTGTGTCTGTATAAATTCGGTATGACAACTTTTATATTTTCCTACTTCATAACAATATACAATTTTTTTTAAAAATTATACTAAACAAGTGGGTGTTCCTCTCACCACTAATCATGTGAAATAACCGGGCCAAATATTAATTAATTGGTTAAGATTCATAAGCCAAAATTACGGTTTTCTACTTACATAATAGCCGGGATCAATGTTTCACATGAACGGGCCTTAGAGAAGTCAATTCGGACCCAAAACTATAGCTAAAACTTCAAAAATATTGAATTTGGGAAGAAATTTTAAATCGAGAAATTCAAGGGTCGAAAGTGGAAATGGAGGGTCGAATTTCAGTGAACAGTCATAGCCAATTTAGGGCCAAATTTTAGGCCTGACAAACTTTTAGGGAATTCGAGGGTCGATTTAAAATTCGACCATCGAATTGAAATTCGACCATCAAATTTAAATTCGAGGGTCGAATTTGTCGGGTTAAGAATGGGTTTTGTTTTGAGGGTTTTGGCATTTTGGGCATTTGAAGCAGAGGTCTGAGCTAGGGCTTTTGAGCATTTTTGGGGTTCCTTTGATTTTTCTTCCACATTTTAGCCGAGATCAAGGGGGATTCCACTCGGATTAGCATGGGGATTTTGGATTACTTGGCCAAGAATCCTCTTGTGGGAATTCTAAAGTGGTAAAATTTTTCTCCTCTTGTGTTTTTGGTTTTTGGTCGATTTTCTTGTGCATTTTTTGTGTTTTGCTAATGGGACTTAAGAAGCAAACCCCAGTTAGGGTCCCTACATCAAAGAGACCAGCTTCTAAGGCTGGGTCTTCAAGCCGAAGAACTTTTGCTTTCAGTTGCTGATTCTCCTTTTCCAACTGAAGAACCTTTGCTTTCAGTTGCTGATTCTCCTGTTCCAGCTGAACAACCTTTACACGGAGGTCATCGATTGACCTCTCATAGTCTGCAATTCTTAAATCGACAAATTGCTTCCATTTTTCATCAATCCGCAGTTTTGCGAACTTACAAAGAATGGATTCTTCTTCTTCTTCTTCCTCCGCTGCCTCTTCTTCTTCCTCCTCTGCCTCTTCCTCGTCCGAGGAGCTAATCACATCAATGTCCATTCTTTTCCTGCACACAGCAATGGGAGGGATCGGTTGTCCTTTACCCTATTTTGCAGGTCTCTACCCTGCGTTCATTGCGCCTGCTACCACAAGGACAGTGCTTTCGTCGCGTGTGACCTCCAATTTTCGGATGCGGGCGGCCTACAAGATGATAGATATTTCGCATTATTTTTGACTGATTAAGAATTTGGGAATGCGCGATCGCTTCTTTAAGAAGCGATTGCACTCGTTATAGAGACGGCATTGCTTCATATAGTAGTGATTACACTCGTATTAAAGGCGCCATCGCTTCATTTCGTAGCGATTGCGCCCCTATTAAATGTGCCCTCGCTTCATTTGGAAGCGGTTGCGCTTCTATATTGTACCGATAGCGCCTATATTTGGATGCGATAACGCCTCATTTCAAATTTATCTTGTGCACGAACTCTGTAATATAGGAAAGCCTCGTTGGTCTTTTGCTTCCCATTTTAGTGGCCTTGGGAACCTGACGGTGCCAACAACCTTGTGTGGGGCACACCTGTCGTTAATCTCGTACGCCCATATTTGAGAAAAATAAAATAAATATTAGATATTTAGATGACTTTGGTAATCGTCAACGCTTCGTATGTAACATCCTGAAAATTTTGACTTTGAATAGTGTACCTCGGGAGGCATGCCCGACTTTGAATTGTATGCCTCAGTGTGCGTGCCAGACTGGTCACGTACCCGACCTTGTGAAATTGATTAATTAAGTTACTTTGGGTTAGGTCTTAAGTGGAAAAGATTGACAAGAGGGTGTGTTAGTCATTAGATGATTTTAATATACACCAAGTTGTGGTGTATTGGCTTTGCTCCGAATCCGATCGGTAGATGGGTTGGGTGTGTAAGCCCCACACTGAATCAAAGATCATTTTTTTATGAGAAGACACCCTAAATAAGTATGTCCGTTTCACACGGAGGCTAGATCCTTGGAGAACAGCTAACACCCAAAGGGGGCATATGTGTTTTGTATGGGAACTAGTCCCATTGAATTAAAGAAAAGCAAATAGCTTCCTTTGGAAGCTAACACCCGATTTGCACTATTTTGGGGGTTTTGGATTTTAGACAGAGAAAAAGGGAAGAGAGAAAGAAGGAGGAAAGCTTGTGGATTTGTGTACTCCGAGCTTTTTATTTACATGAAGAAGGTATGTGAGATCGTGTAAGGGGAAGATCGTCGTCAGTTTCGACATTTGGTTATGGTTTTGTGAGATTTGGAGTCGTTTGAGGTTTTGAAACCCTCTTCTTACAAAGAGATCATGGGTTTTGATCCATAAATCGTAGCATGAGTTTGTGTGAAGTGTGTGGAAGAATTGTCGTCGATTTCGTGGGCTGGGTTGTGATTGTGGAGCATGGAGATGATCGAGGTGGGTTTGAAAACCCTTTTTGTTTAACGAAGAAGACGATTCAATCTACGAGTAGATCGCCGATTTAAAGAGGTAAATAGTGTAATTCTTTAATGTATTTTAACTAAATATAGGTTACTTTGATGTGTGTAAAAGATTAGGATCAAAAGGGATTGAATTTTAATGTAAAAGATGGGTTTCAAGGTTCGAACCCGAGAAGTGCTCCGAAACTGCCAAAATCGATTAATCGATTTTTTACAGAAGAGAAATTAGAGAGGAACTTTATGAAACCGATCAATCGAAGAAAATTTTGATTGATCGATTTTCAAATTCGATTAATCGATTTTGCCTGTGCTTGCTGACACTACCGTAGTATTTCAGCCATAATGTTTTGTGTTGAACTCCGATTGACTTGATTCTTATTGCATTGGAAAGAGGACAGCAAGCCCTACAACTTTCATAAATTGAACAACTTGTGAATCAACTGTTTTAAAGGTCAAAATTTAGTAATTACCTGAGTCAAATGCTGATTTTTTGAGAAAACGAAACCGATTAATTGAATTTAATTCGATTGATCGATTTTTTTGAATTTCGATTGATCAATTTAGAATTGATTAATCCAATGGGTACTTCCAGTGGCTAAAAAAAAGGTGGAGTTTGGGAAAATCGATTAATCGATATAGGGATTGATTAATCGATTTTGATTGTGTTCGCAGTACTATTTTAGTATTTTGACCATAATGTTCTGCTTGGAAATCCGATTGATGCGATTCTTGAGGCGTTGGAAAGATAACAAACAGATCTACAGCTTTTGTGTTTTGACCAACTCATGAATCTAAAGTTTTATAAGTCAAAATTTTAGGAGAAAGTTACATCAAATTCTAAGTTAGCACAAACTTGCCCTTTCCGACTCGATTTTGAGAAAACACTTAAATAGGTCTAAGTTATTAGTGATTGGAGTTAATCCTTAATGCATCATTGTGTGCTTGTGATGTAGATTAAGGGTGAAAGGCCATCGATAGGACCTTGCTTGCTTCGAGGTTAAGGTAGGGGAAATTTAATATCCTATTATATTTTTGAAATTGATTCATAGATGCCTTGATTTAATCAAATGAAAATGATAAGTCTGATTTGAAGTTTTGTTATTTAAAATTTGATGCTTGAATCTAATTGGACGTGTAGGGAAACTTCAACATAAACTTGCATGTTTAACTTGATTCATAGTTCTTTGATGTATTTAGATGTAAGTTTGATAGTGATTTGAACGAGAATTTTGAACTCTTTGCAACATAGAAATTTAAGTCTTTGAGTCGAATAGGTAACTTTCGAACCGTGAAGTCGAATCTTAAAATTTTATTATGTGTTCTTTGAACTGTAAGTTTTAAATCGTGTTTTGAAGGGTTGAACGTGAATGAGAACTCAAGACATTAGAGTTGAGTAGATGTGTATGCTTGTACGCTATTGGACCGCATTCACGGGATTTTACGTACTCCTTTGGACACTGCTGTAAGTCATGTACACCTTTGGACCATTTTTACGAGATTTTACGTACTCCTTTGGACATTGTTGTAAGTCATGTATGCCTTTAGACTATTTTTACAGGATTTTACGCACTCCTTTGGACACTGTGTGAGTCATGTACGCCTTTGGACTATTTTTATGAGATTTTACGTACTCCTTTGGACACTATTGTGAGTCATGTATGCCTTTAGACCGTTTTTGCAGGATTTACGTACTCCTCTGGATAATATTGGGATTCATGTACACCTTTGGACCATTTTTACGGGATTTACGTACACCCTTGAACTTCGATGTAACTATGTATGGCTTTGGAGCGCTTTTGCGGGATTTTACGTACTCCTTTGAACCTTGTTATGACTCGGTACACCCTTGGATTGCTGTAGCGGGATGCATGTGCACCTTTGGACCGGTTTTGTGGGATTTTACGTACTCTTTGAATGTTACTTCGTAAATCAAATGAGAAGTCTTGAGATTAAGGTGGACCGCTATGGGCGGATTTATGTATGTGGACCGCTATGGGCGGAATTTTGTATATGTGGACCACTGTGGGCGGATTATTCTTATCGTGGACCGCTATATGCAGAGTATAAGTACCATGTGGGCCGCTGGGGCGGATTTGAAATCAGTTTTTATATGATAAGCAAATATTTTAAAATCAGTTTTTATATGAGAAGCAAGTGTTTTGAAATCAGTTTTGGATGATAAGGAAATCAGTTTTGAAACTAGTTTTGTGTGATAAGGAAATCAGTTTGGTGCAACAAGAAAAAGGTATTTAAAAATTAGTTTTGTTTGATAAGAAAAGTGCTTTGAAATTAGTTTCAGTTTTAGATATGAGAATATTTGATTTTGACATTGAATCTATGCTTCATTATGATAAGATGTGGATTTGTATTAAGTTTCCTCTACTAAGCTAGGATGTAGCTCACCCTTCGACTATACGTCACAGGTATAGCTTCTAATTGGACACCAAACTTGCAGATTGAGGAATTGAGGAGTGCTATGATGTTCGGGGTCGTAGATTGAGTACTTTGTGGAGTTTGGTGAGTTCAGAGTTGGTACCCTTTGAACTCGTATATAATTTTGTACACCACTGTTTGGTGATGTTGGTACATCACCGGTGGTCGTTATTAGTTATTGTAATACTGGTTATTAGAATTAGAGATTTATTTATGCCATATGTATTATCTGCTTTGATTTCTGTATATATGTGGCTGTACTAAGTATTCTGTATTCGGATCGTGTTCTACGACCATACGGTCTGGGTTTTCCCATTCGAGTTTGAAGAAAAAAAAAATATATGTCTCAAAATTCAGGTTGGGAAAATCTGAGTTGTCACACCGTAGGAAATAAAATAGGACATTCTCTGGGAGACGGCATTTACCTGCAGGGCAATAGTACAGCCATAAATATTGTATTACTATTGTGCCTTTGCTTTCTCAGCTCTACCCTCATCGTCTTTGCTTCCTCCACGCACCCAAGAAGATGAGTGTACGTGTGAGGCCCCATAGATATAAGTTGAAATTGGGGTGATCATCAACGAGGAGGAGGTGAGAGTTGTCGAGGTTGTAATGTGAGTTTGGAAAGAGGACGGTGGCGAGGAAGAATAACAGACAGAGTTTCAAAAAGTCGTCGTCAGCATCCTTCTCGACTTTCCTAATCGCCGTTTCGATGTCTGACCTTTTAACCTCTTAGAGGCCCTTGAAAAACCTATATCTAATGGTTGGTTCTTCAGGAATCTCCAATCTCGCAGGATAAACAGCAAGGTCGATCATTCGAAGACCAGTTATCAAAGCAAAATCAAGGGCTCAAAATTTGATAATGTCAGACTTGGCAGTCCCAAAATTTCAGACGTTGGCATGGTCCCAGAACTTGATGATTGCGTCCAAGAGGTTGCTAATATTATTCACGCCCTTTGGAGCCACAAAGAATACACAGAAGACTGAATCATTGAGCATAGTTTTCCTCCCCTCAGATGCCTCATCATAAAAGTTTGGGCACTTTGCGATGGTGCATTTAGTTGTTGTGGATTTGAGAACCATCTTCAAAATATGTGACAAAAAAATGAGAAGTTTAAAGAAGAAGTTACTAATAATAGGAGAGGCGTCGCTTCCATGTACAAACGCAAGTGCCTAAAATATTAGAGCGTCGACACTTTAAAAGCCACAATGGGGAGGGGCCCCCGCCCATAAATGCTGGAGCGCCGATGCTTCATTTATGGAAGGGATGGCGCTTCTATTTGATATTTTTAAAGCAGAATAAAAATAAAAGTACACTCACCTTGTTACTAGATGCAGGAAAAGGCTCTTGCCGCTTTGATTTTTCTTACTGCGCTCCAAGAAGATGAAAATGTGGAGGGCAAAGGTGAAAATTAATTTGTGAGTTTGTAATTCACAAAATTGCCGCCTTAAGTATTTTTCTCGAATGGGAATGATGGCCATTACACACCATGATGTCACACGCCATAATCTCATCCGCCTCGCCCCGCTCCCTATTTAATGTTCTGACAATGGTAATAAATGAATGCGTTCAGAGGTTGCTTCGTACATAATGGTTCAACTTATCAAATTTTGAGGTGCTTCGTATCAGTACGAAGCGCTAACGCTTCCTTGTCGTAGCGGATTCGCTAACAAGAGATAGCGTTAGCGCTTCTTACCTGAGCGCTAGCACTTCCCATGGGGAGCGAAGCTTCCTCTGACAGAAGGGCCATTAATGTTCAACATTCGACCAATAAATGCTAAACATTCTGTCAATTAATGGACTCCCCTAAGGGGTGCCCGAAGGGGTCTCTTAGACATTCAATTAAAATGATAATGATTACCATTGAGAACCACGAAGTCGTGCCCCACTTCTCATTTAATGTTTTGATAACGGTAATAAATGAAGTAAGGCCGGACACGCTACATGTCAGAAGGAAGTCGTCTTTCATCTCACATAGGGAGCGCAAACACTTTGGTTACGAAGCGTAAATGCTTCAGTTAGTAGCGTTAAACACTTCATTCGAAAGCTTTTTTGCTTCGTACCGAAGTGTAAATATGAATTGTAACGTCCGCCATTGAAAACCACGATATCATGCGCTGCTTTTAATTAATGATATTACATCAGACAAAATCAGGATGTCAGGCACAGACTCCTAGCACCTTGCCACATTTTTGCTATTCTGATTTTGCCTTTCTGATTTTGTCAATGTCAGTGGTAACCATGATTAAAGCGCGGTGAAATTAGGAAAAGGAGGGATGGTCGCATCAGAGATAGAGGCGCTACGTCTCGAACTCCTATCAATATGTGCAGCGATATCTCTACGCCCGAGTGCATATCCCCGGGCCTCTTATAAGAATACCAACTCAATATTAAATACAATAATATTTGTAACTCGAGATTCTTCCTTTGTAATTGGGGTTTCACATGTCAAACTTTTGACTGCTTTGATTCTTATAATGGAGATCGTTTTTCGTCCCAACCTTCCATCCAACAGATCTTGAGATCACGATCATACCATAAGCCGGTTAGATGTTGATTCCATATGGCACAAATTCAAAAGATAAACATGACACCATGTTTGATGGTATGCAGTGATGACATTCACTTTCTTGTGATATGCCGCGTGGAATTAACATCTGCCCATATCATGGTAAGCTCATGATCTCAAGATCTATCAAGTGGAAGGTTGGAGTGAAAAAACGTCCTCTATCGACTAATTAAAAAGCCAATATTTGCAGTTGCCTTTTAAAAGAAAAGATTAGCTGCCTATGTCATAAAATGTCTGTTTTTTATTTTATAATTGACTGCAAATTTCATTAAAATTGAAGAGAGATACAAAGGAAGGGCTTAAAAATGAGCAAGGAACACATACAAAGGCAATCAGCAAAAAAAACATCCCCTCAGACCACTACAAAAAATGTGTTTATTGGAGACGGCTTTTGGCCGTCTCCAAAGGTGTCTAAGTCGTCTCCAATAGTATTGGAGACGGCTTCCATGTAATCTCAAATAGTCCCGTCTCCATTGTCTTTGGAGACCATGGAAGTCGTCCCTAATAGTCAAGGTTATTGGAGACGGCATATGGCCGTCTCCAAAGATATGTTAGAGACGTTTCTAATAAGTCATCTAGCCATTTCCTATACCTATTGGAGACGACTTTAATCCGTCTCCAATAAGTGACCTCCTATTATTGGAGACGGCTATGTTTATTGGAGATGGCTGGCTTTTAGCCGTCTCCAATATTTTTTTTTTCTTTAAATATATATTTTTTTAAAATATATTTTGCAGTGGTTTTTTTATAAAAAATTTTTGGCAGTGATTTTTTTATGAAATTTTTTTTAAAAAAAAATTTACGTCGACAATTTTTATGCAAATTTTTTTTTTAAATACTATTTTTTTTTAATGCTTTTTTTTAATGCAATTTTTTTTAATGCGTTTTTTAAATACTTTTTTTAAGGCAATTTTTTATATTTCGGGAACAAGATAATGGTGTAGACATCATATAATGATACATCCAGCTACTAAAACAGAAAGAATGCACAATTGAGAGATCCTTCTCTGGATTGAACTCCTTTAATTGATTGGAACCATTTTTATTTTCAGATACAGAAAAACCATTCATTCTGCCAAATTATTTATATACAAGTAAGGGAGCGGTATTATTCACAGCAGGCTGTGGTCAGCAAATAAAAACTCCTTTTGCATACAAAAAGTTGAATATGTGACAATGGCAAGCTGGTGAATCACATCATGTCTGCAAGAAGGTGCAGCCTCGGCGTTACTTTGTATATAAGTGCCTGCCTCAGAGTATTTGGTAAATGTTCTTCCGCTCTGCAATGCAAGTAATGAGCAAATCATAAGCACTATCTCGTAAAAGTCAACCTCAAAAGGAATTATTATAGGCCAGTATCAACAGATTTCATGTAGTCCGGAAAAATATGCTTTACCTAATAACATGTGAGATACCCATCGTAAGTTGCTAAACTGAGTAAATCATAGATTAACTTACACCTTAAGCATCCATGTCTCTGGTACAAGAGGACATAATTACAGATTTTCTCCATTGTTTTCATCTGTAGCTACATTATGTTTAAGAAACTAAAAAACACAGATGTCTCATTGGCATCAAATTAGTGAATAATTGTATCCCACCTAAACGGTTGAATTTATCAAACCCTGCTTTTATGACCTGGGGAAATAACTGAACATGCTCAAAAGGTATGCAAGTTGAGGCATTCATTGATATGCAAAAAATGAAAGAACTATGAGTGCATATTACCTGGAAGTCTTGGCACACCAAGCCTTTCACAAAACTCGTCACAAAAGTGGTTGCAATTTTTGGCCAACAGGTCATAAGAGTTACCAGGCCACTCTTTGCTTAGTTCCCTTAGAATCTGATTCACATTAAAGATTGAAAAGTTGGTTTCTCCAAGGTTAATGCTTTCACGATAGGTGTACATAGGATTTTTTCCTGAAGGACAACTAAAAACTCCACTGCCATTTTCACAGAATCCAAATGATCATTCCTCATCTCCATACACCTGCCAAAATATATTAGAAAAAATACCATTAGATTTATGAGTTAAATCATAACCTTCAGTAATCTTCCCAACTTTCATGTGCAATCCTATTCACCATAGTTTTGAAGCAATTATATGTTGACAATAACCACAAAACTCAAAAGAACTTATATGTTCAGAATAACCAAGAAGCTCAAAGTTGCAGACTGAGAAATTTAAGGAGAACAGAATGGGACAAAAAAGTAAGAGCTGCTAAAAAAAGATGTCGAAAATGTAAAATGGACTTGGAAATGTTGAAATAGAAAAGAGAATCTCACATTCTATAAAATAGAAAACACATACTATATTATGATTAGGACATTCTTTAACATAATCCAAATGATATAATATAATGAATTAATATAAACTAAGTGGCCCGAGTGGCAGGTGACTTGGTACTTAGGTCAGTTTTTGAGATGTGTATCACATGGAATCATCATGTGTGCCATCTAAAAGGTGAGCCAAAATCTAAGGATCTTTAGTCAAAAGATTGGGAAAAAAAATGGTCTCCATCCTCTGAGTCAAAGAAGTCAAACACCATCAAAATTTAAGGGTACCATACTACCATGTAAAACCAACACACAATTAATTCAGATGGCCTTTTACAGCTATGAATCAGAAGATGGAGATCTTTTGCATCATAGATCTTGAATCTGACACCATCCATTAGGGATCGGATGATTTTAGCTTTAGTTAATTTTTAAGGCGAGGAAAAGATGAAATGTAGTGTGTTGGATTCTCAAGAATGCCGTCAACAGTATTCTAGGACCCAAGACACTTTCAACCGGGTTTCAATACCACAACTACTATTGAAGTCTAAAAACTTGGAGAGTTTCTTTTTTGGGCTCCAAAAAAAAGGGATTTTGAGTTTTCTAAACCTTGAACAGTTAATTTTCTCCATTTGCAATATACATTTCAGTAACTAATTTTCTCATAAATTACCTTAGATTGGGGCTCTTTGTAGGCCTCGGTTGAGGTTTCTTGATCTTCGGTGCACCTCCACTAGCTGCACTTGTTACTTTGGGAAGATTAAATTGCCACTGGATATTTGCTTAAGAAGAATCACTAGTTCCAATCTCAAGATCGTCCGAATCATAGGTAGAACCCATCTTAGAGCGGCTCCTCTAAGTGTCATATTCATGGCTCCCTTTTCTTTTTGTCACTTGTGTGCTATACTGTTGATTCGGGTGAATTCTCATACTGTATGCACTTCGGTAAAAAACTCGGGAAGTTGACCATTGTCTTCTTCAAAATGTCGTAGAAGATAGTCATCTGCAGTTAAGGTTTCTTGCTTGTTAACCATAATCTTATCGACCCAATCTCCTTCACAGTCTGATTCTTTCTCTGATTGAGCCACAAGCACTCCAATCACAAGTATGATTAGATGGGTCTCTGATTGAGCCACCACTACTTAGTAAAATATGATGATGGTGACCGTTGCTGCCCGCCAAAAAACAAACAGTAGTGGCCGGCCCAACACAAGATCCTCACTCAAGAATCTGCTAAAATAGAAGAAACCCAGAATAAATTCAAAGCCTTTGGAGCTGGAAACTCCATTAAATTCAGAATAAATTCACCACCATTACTTTTTATTTGTTGAAAAAAAAAAAGATAACTAACACATGCAAACCTGATATAGTGTACTATTTCATGTGGTAGACAACAATGATAATACAGAGACAATAGAAAGGCAGGCATCAAAACTGTTTTGAGGCTGACACAACCAACATCCGCTATAGAACTAAATAAAAATATAATATATGGTGATAGTATAAGAGGTTACAAAATTCACTAGTAAAACCTCTGTTTTAACTTTCCCAAGTAGGATCAATTTCATAAATAAGGCATCAGAAAAATCACTCAACCTATACCTTAATTTAAACTCAATAGCAGGGCATTACCCCTGGTTCATTTCATTTATATCCCATAAAACTGTTATCACTTAAGTAGTGTGAATCTGAAAGGCAACCAACAAAGACAAGTGTTTACCTTTTTCCAGGTAGGTAAGAACTGTGTGTGTGTGAGCACCTGATTTGTGGACAAATAGATGCACGGAGTTGAAAAAAAGCCAACTTACACAGCATACTTAGATAAGAAAGGAAGGACCATGCCTTACCTCCTCAAACTTCTCAAAGTTCTGAGTATCCAACTCATCATTAACCTTAGGTATAAAAGCAGCTTCCATCTGATATAGTTTGTCCCATTGGATGCCTTTAAACCATGGATGGGCCTAAAATTAGACTTGGTTGTTGGTCGGTTTTAAAGTGTACCCTTGCAAGTGCACAAGAACTATTGCAGCACGGTAAGTACAAGGGTGTCGAACCCACAGGGAAACGTGAATTTTAATTAATTCTTTTAGAGACTTAAAGACGTCCCCAAGAGAGTACCAAGGGGCAGATTCAATTTACCAAAAACTTAACACACTATTTCTAAATGCAGAAAAATAAACTAATCTAAGCAGAAATGATTTACGATGGATAAAAGAACAAATATTTGTGATGATCTAAGAATATACTACCCCAGATTTGTACCCCTTTTCTACCATTAACCTACAGTTTCATTAAAGCATCATTTACACCATCATTCACGTAGAAAAAATGATTCGTAATAAAATGTGATCATCAATCCGGCATATCCTATCTAAAAACAATGACTCAACCTATTATTACGGTATGAGTCATGTAAAAAGAATAGCATATCTCATGATGTTTAGATCACGACAGTAAATACATAATCGCTCTGCAGCCTAGATCAGCCTGCAGGTCTAGATCTAGCGATTATGGTAGCTGATACGCGCAATCAACGGTCATAACAAGCATTCAATATATATTCAATTATACATACTTTGAGCAAAACGATTCCATGATGACATAAATAGACTGCGGTATTAATCATAAAAAAAATAGCTACTTATCTGGGGATCACATCTTCCCCGATCACTTGATTTAGCCGCTCATCCTTGGTGTATGATCTCTTTGCATGTTCAAAACCATTCCACCTTTCATTTCTTCCCAAAAGGTTTTTGTTTACAATTTTTTTTTCTCAATACAGTCTATGTATTTATAAATGTAAAAGAAAGACAGTGCAAATCCTAAGTACAATCTACCCAAATAAAACCCTAGAAAAAGGAGAAAAGAAGAACCTTTGAAGAATGAAAAGAGAAAATCTCGAAATTCCAAAGTGAAACCTCAAACCAAAAATGAGTAATGAATTATTATTTTTTTTCACAAAGCCGTAGCTTTCATTTTATAGGGTCGAGCAAACCCTATACCTAATAGCCTCAATCGATTGAGGATAAGTTCTCAATCGATTGACTTTTGATTCGCAAAAAGTGAGGGCAAACTTGTCTTCATGTGTCAATCGATTGACACTTAGTCCTCAATCGATTGACATCTAAGGGTAAAGTCTTCTCTCCCTTGATGGATGTCGAGCTACTTCACGGATTTCGATGCTTCATTTGACTTTTTTGTCCATAGCCTTTGGGTAGCCTTTAATTACCTTCTTTTATGCTCTTTAACGATCTAACGGTCAGAAACACCTGTAATCATTAAAATCTCACAACAACCATCAGATGTTTTCATTAGATAGCTAAATGTAGGAATTAGGGTATGAAATATAGTCACATTTCGACACCGATCACACCCCCAAACCTACACTTTGCTAGTCCTCGAACAAAGAGAATGAAAAATATGTAAAGCTAATAAAACTGACATCCTAAAAATTTAAATGCCACTTTCGTAAGGAACACGATTGCATTTAGCACATGCAATAAGCCTTTAAACCCCTAGGTGATCCCTAGTGGAGGAGTTTTGTCTCCTGAAAGTTTTCAGTGAAGGTACCTACAAACTTCAAAACTTATGAACTTCAGAATTTTTAGTCATGCCCTTCAAGTAATTAAATGACCCTAGAAAATCTTTTAAACTGAACTGACCATGTTCATTTTATTAGTGCTCATTCAATTCAATCTATTGTTTTTCAATGTTCATGATTTATGCCTTAGAGTATTATGCAATTATCACTGCTAAAGTTCTCTTATCTGAGAAGAAGCTTAAACTAGGAACCTTTAGATCACAAGTCTAGACTTAATCTTTACCATGGGTATTCACTCAAAATAGATTCACTCATGATGAATGGTTTTTTTTTCTTTTTACTCAAATGTGAGATGGAATTATAATGCAGTTTAAAAAAATCTCACAAATTATAAGAAAAACTGTGCATCAAAGAATTTTAAGAGAGATCTCATTAAGAAAGATATTTGTATTTTAAACATGCATATACCAAGCACCATAGACATTGTATAATTACTCTCCACAGGGCATTTACCACTCATGATTGGATCACAAAGGTCTTTTCTAAGGTAGTAATGGGGCTCGGGTAAATGGTTAAGAAAGAAAGGGAAATTGGATTCAAATTTCTCTGAGAAATCGGAATAAGAAACACACTTGTTTTTCTGATATCTCTCGAATTCTCTAGGACCTTTTCTCTTCAATACACTTTTTCTCTTCCTTGTCTTTTTTTTTTCTTTTTCTTTTTAACATCACTTTCATATACTTCTCTACTTCTTGTAGTAAACTGAATTTTCTTTTTTCTCTCCCCTTTTACGTTTCTCTGCCATTTATTCCTTATAGATATTATTGTCATAACTTTTTATTTTCTTCTTGATCTCATCCCTAATTTCTCAGAGCTAAAAGGGTAAGGCTTTTCAAACTGGTGTGAGGTATGGCTAATATAGCTTACAAAGAATAAATAAGACAAAAATTTTCCGTTGAGGCTCAAAGGGGGTGCAACAAGATAAATCAGTATATGGTGGGATACTTTGGGCACAAACGAGCCAATAATGGCCTTAGATCATTTCCTTTCATGATGGTACTAATGCCTAATTGCCTTGAGTTTTTATACAATGATTTCTAGTGTAGTGGTATAACACACGTAAAGTCAACAAATCAACATACAATGCATGAGGTTTAACAATTTAAGGGAGAAACTCAAAGATGCTCCAAATTTATTTCCAGCACTCATCAAGAACGAGAACAAAGTTTCAAAACTCACTGGGTTTTAGCCCTTCTTTGTGATCTTAAGATTTCAAGTTACACACTTAATCCTCAGATTTGAAATTAAAGCAAAGTGATGGTGCAAAATTTTTCAGGCATAGATTATGAATATTGCTATTTAATCTTGAACTTTATGAGCAATCATAAAAATAATTATGGCATGATAACAATTCTAAAGAATTTCAGGTCATCCACATTTTAAGAATAAAAATTCAAACTTCATTAGTCATCCTGTCATCAGTCGATCGATTGAGACACTGGTCTTAATCGATTGACTACTGCACATCTCAGTCGACTGCTAGTGGTTAACAGTCGATCGATTGAGACACTGGTCTCAATCTATTGACTGATATACATTTAGAATCCGAAAACAGCTCTCTCTTTTTTTTTTTTTTTTTCTTCAATACTAACCGAAAATACATGAAATTGACCAAAAATACCCCCCCCCCAAACCTGAACTAGCCAATGTCCTCATTGGCGATGATGTGGAGAAAGGAGGTAAGACCCCCCCAAACCTGTTTAATGCAATCGATGACCAAAAAGAAATAGATCAAGTGCAAGAGATGGTGATCAAAAGGAAAAACACCATTATTTAACTAACTAAATTTGTATTAAATATATGGAAACTATGACAATTAGTGAAAAAATTAAAAATCCTATCCTAAAATTAATCGAAACCTAACCTAACTAAGACATAAAAAACAAAATAAAAATAACATAATGAAGGATTCCTAAAACTAGACCCTAAAACTGAAATTCCTAATCCTTTAGTCAAGCATGGTAGAACGTCCTTCTTTCGGCTTTGGAAACGTGTAATTTCATATTTCTTCCAGGATACTACCCTCGCGTGGAGGTGGGGTAGGTTTGTGCGGCCGAGACGATGGTGGAGTGGAAGGTGGGTTCAATTCTGCCCACAGGTAGGTCGGAATCAAAATCTTGGATGGGTCGTTGGCGGCCTCGACGGAGCGCGTAAAAATCGATTGGACCTCTAAAGGTGATTCATCGTCAAGATTGATGATTTCATGATTTGACAAATCGAGCGATGGTCGCGAAGAGTGGTAACGTCCACGTTTTTGTGCAGGTTCCATCAGCGTTTTCACCGCAGATCAGGTACGATACCGAATGGAAGACATGTTGAAAACTTGAGGAAGGAGGAAAAAAAATTTGACTAAAGAACTAACCTACAACATCCTTTAAATAGAGGAAAACTTCTAACTCACAAACTCTAAGGAATTTTCTAAATTAAGGGCTCTAAGAGGACTCAATTCTCGATTTTCAGAGTGAAAAAGGTAGTCTGCTGAAAATATACCTCAGTCAATCGATTGACAGTTTAGTGTCAATCGATTGACACAAGATACTTAGGGGAGCTCGCCAGTGCACGACCCAAATTTGGTCTCAAAATAGTACTTTTTAGGAACTTCTGTTCCTGACTGATGTAGACAGGTTGCCCACGCAGGAGTCAATCGATTGAGAATTGTGCCCCAATCAATTGACTAATGGGAGTACTTTTCGAGAATTTTCAATCGAAGTGCTCAATTGATTGAGAGTTAGATCTCAATCGATTGACTGATGTACTAATACACCAATCCGAGAGTGAACATAAAAATAAACACACCAAAAAGACTCCGATTTCTTTGATTTTCCATGATCGATTACACACATTGGTCCCCTACCACTACACAGAAACTAGGATTAATCAAAAACTAAAAACACACAACAAATTAAAACACTAAATACTAAACAATCACAAACACCAAACACTAAACACAAACATAAAAAATACTACACAAAAGCAAACTAAACATCATCATCATCATCATCATCATATTCTAGATCCCTCTCCTCGTTGATCGCCACTCGCGCTCCTACGATGAATTCGTCGGCACGCCTAGGGAACAACTCCCGGGCCATCCGCATGAGAAGAGAGGTCTGAAAGCTCGACCATCGATCAACACCTCCAAGTCTTGCACTCAACCTGTCCATCCGCGCCTCTAGGCGAGCTACGGCTGCCTCGGCGTTAAAATCCGGGACCTCTTCAAAACGAGGTCGTCTAACACCGCCATGTTGGCGTTGTGCGGGGTTTGGACATGGGGGAGGCGGTACATCATCGACGTCAATTGGAGGCGGTTGCGCACGAAGAATAGCCTTGATGCTCTTGTCCCAAACATTGGTGCCATATTGATAAAACTACATATCGCCCAACTCTTCATCATCGTAAATTGGGCAGCCAAGGTGGTCCAAGAGGTGCATCACATAGTGCGAGAAATGGAGGAGAATCGCTGCACGCTTCGCGGGTACGATGGTGGTGGCGATATCAGTGTGACACCTGTACAGTTCTTCTAGCATAAGACCAGGCGCATCAAACCAGGTATTCGTGTGCGCGGCGTATAAAGCCATCACCCTATTCTTCGTCCATTCGCTCTTTGTGCCATGCGGTAACAGGTTGTTGGACATAACGATGTTCCAAAACAAAATGTCCATTGGTAGGACCGCTCGTTTAGTGGACAACCCAGAACCGCGGTGCCCTCCACACATGTGATTGATCATGTCGTCGTGACTACGATCGATGGCGGGATCAATGTGATGGTTCAAAGGGCGAACCACGTAAAAGTTGAAGGCTCGGGCGAGATCGGCGGTGTGTAGGGTATAACTCCAATTGTCGATCGCGATCTTGATGAAAGGCATCCCGATTGGCAAAATTGGAGCGGACACCCACTCCATCTTTTGGTAGAACAGGCGAAGGATACGGGGAGAGGCGTCAATAGGTGGAGGAGCGAGCAGCATTTCCAATCGCAAGGCCTCGATGAATTCGATTGAGTGGGCGCATTCTGCAATGCGATGGTATTTGGCTAGGTCGAAGAAGTTTTCCGTTTGGAACTGACGATCGATATACTCCTCATTAGGGATGCGCATTGGATCGTTGGCAGGACGAGGTGGACGGAACATTGGTGGGCCAGGTGCTGCCATTCGATCGCGTACGAGGAGAATTAAGTAGGGAGGCTCGAATTGGATTGGAGAGGATTTGAAATGAGGGGGGCCACAGGTTGTGTCCCCACTATATAGTATAGATGTCAATCGATTAAGGAGAGATCCTCAATCGATTGAGAACGGTTGGTTTGCACCCGTCGCGCGAATTTGGAAGGTCAACGGGCATGCGGATGCGACGTGGGACAATCCACTCCTCTTTTAATGTCAATCGATTGACACTGTGATGTCAATCGATTGAGGACACACTTTTTGCGAAAATTCGCACTGGTTAGGTGCCTTGGAAACGGGTGAAGTAAATACTCAATCAAGTCAATTGATTGAGGGGTTAGTCTCAATCGATTGACACAAACGTGCTCTGAAAGTTAGTTGCTACGACAAGATGTGTAACGACCCCGAAAATTAGAACACGAGCCTGACTGCTTTGATTCGCGTGCCCGGCACGGAAACCAAGGTTGATTCAAAAACTTTAAGGTTATATTAGTTTAAATAATGTGGCACCGCGATGAGAGGAGATCACGTGTGAAATTTCATCTAGATCCGAGATGTGTAGAGGGTAGGTGGAACACGTTGCGCAAAAGCAACTGTGTTCGTGCTTCACACCGGAGCAGACACCAAGGGCAAAACAGAAATTCTGTTTTGAGGGGGTAGCTTATAGAAGAAGGAAGGGAGACAAAGGAGAGAGACTTTCACTCTTCTTCTCCTTCATCCCCGTGCCCTACGTGCTCCATAGGTTGGAGACTGTGCTAAGAAAGTGTGAAAGAGGTCCCTTGTGAGAGAAGAAAAGGGTTAGCAAGAGAGAAGATGAGGGATTTCTAAGCTAGAGGAGCTGGACCTAAGTGATTGAGTTACCTGGGGTTTAAGATTGGTGTGAGAGACCTTGATCTGACGAACCAGAGCTGAAGAGCTTCTCGCCGGATCCGGATCGAGGGAGAGCTCCGAGATCTAGGTTTGAAACCCTCTTTTCGGGTCATTGCCGGAACCCCAAGAAACCCACAACAAGGTGAGTTGTGTGTTAAATAGGGTTAAATGAGTAGTTTAAAGTGTGTTTATGATGTATTAATGGTGATTGCACAACCATTAATGGAGAGAGAGCAAAAATGGAAGGAAGCTGAACTCCATTAATGACAGCTTTGCTGTCCTTGGAGATCGATCACCAAGGACTGGTGATCGATCATCGAGATTATGATCGATCACCAAGGGGCCGGTGATCGATCAATCAGATAAGCAAGGCGAGACCCCAGAGATTTGAGAAGTTGAGGCCCGAGGTGGTGATCGATCACCAAGGTGGTGATCGATCTACAATGAGTCTGGTGATCGATCACCAAGGTGGTGATCGATCTACAAGGGTATTGGTGATCGATCACCAAGGTGGTGATCGATCAATTTGTATAAAAATTAATGAGGACAGAGGGAGGAGTTTTTGAAATTTGCTGTGGTGATCGATCACCAAGGTGGTGATCGATCAATTTGTATAAAAATTAATGAGGACAGAGGGAGGAGTTTTTGAAATTTGCTGTGGTGATCGATCACCAAGGTGGTGATCGATCTACAGAAGAGTTGGTGATCGATCACCAAGGAGGTGATCGATCAACCTTGACTGTGTTGAGGAAGAGATATGGAGGTTGGTGATCGATCAACAAGGTGGTGATCGATCTACTGTGGGTGGTGATCGATCTACAGTGGGTGGTGATCGATCACTCACCCCTGTTTTTGTCTGTCTTGACTTCATGAAGTAGACACCCCGGATATTGTGCCGGGTAGTTCTCCGACATTCCTAACACTTAATGTACTGTGCATATGGTATAGGATAAACCCTGACACGTCGAAAAAGCTTTGGATTTGCTTAGAAGATAAACTGATCTGAGGTAGGGGAAAATTCAACTTAAAGTGTATCTAAATTTAATTGCATGATATCTTAACATCGTATTCTATCTCTGATTTTCGAAAGCATGCCTGCATATGCATTAAACTCTGATTCCCGTATTCTGATATCTGTTTCTGTTCTTTGCATATGCTCTGATAATCTGCTCTGATAATCTGATTCATGAGGTAATAAGTATGTATTTGATTTGAGGTTTAATATTCAGACGATCCCCACCGACTCGGCGGTATATCCGTTTCTTGCACAATGTGCAGTTGCTTGAAAATCCTCGGCAAAATATGCACTCCATGTGTGGGGCATTTTTGCATTCCTGAAAATTGTTCATTGAACGACGATTGGTTGGGGTTTCCTATCTCACAACCGCTACCACGTGATATATATACACGGGAGTTACTTAAGTTAGAGATATGTATGATTTAAGTTATTTAAATCTAATAAGCATAGCATCTTGCTAATTCCGAAGTTCTGTTTACTTTTGCCAGTTATGCATTCTGATTTCCTGCATGTTTGAGCATCAATCTATATCTGTTCAGTTTCGTTTCACTTATCGATCTAAGATATGTTCTGCAATCATGTTTAATAATTTAGATGTAAATTAATTGAAATTCTTCTACTGAGCTAGGATGTAGCTCACCCTTCAAAATTTTTTTAGGTTCGAGGCAGCGGTCGTGATCGAGAGTGACCCGGATTATCAGCCGCATCCCGAGGCCGAGGCAGAGGACGAGGAGACGGACGTCCAGGCGGACGAGTTTTATCCGTAGCCTGGGTATTGATGCCCGACATTTTGTATTTTTGATCTTTTGGATTACTGTGCAGCCCGTGGCCACCTTTGTATAAACGATATAGTTCGCATTTACTTATTTTATGTTAGTCCACATTCCATTTGAACCACTATCGGAACCATTGTTTGGGTGATGTCGTCCATCACCGATGGTTCTTCTTGGTTCCTTTTGGGAATGTGTTTTCTTTCCATTTACTATTATTGATGTGTGTTTAGCATAGAAATTGTCGACTCGAATACATTGCTCGGATGTGTCCACCTAGCTTCCACTATATGCGCGGACACGCAGGATCGATCCGGGATCATCCAGAGTATGGTCCTAACGGTACGGGTTTCTGGAAACGGAAATCCGGGCTGTTACAGTTGGTATCAGAGCCTAGACTGTAGATTGAACTACGGGTTTAGAAAGGATTGTTTTCACAATCTATGTCGATCAATGTTGTTGTTTTTACAATGATAGACCAGTATGGGCCCTAAGTTCAGAGGAGGGCATAGTGGAGGTAGAGCAGGACAGAGAGAGATTCCTCTGAGGGATGTGCCAGAGGTCACGTCGCGGGGCTTAGAGTTTCTCTCGACAAATGTGGTTCGGTGGGACCAAGAGGAGGAAGAAGAAGAAATGAGGAGAGGATGGAGCGGTGTTGGAAGCATTAGCTACCAACGTCACGCCAACAAACAAATGCTGCTGGCTCAACAGTGCCTAGACCACCCCATCAGCCTAGTGGGTTTGCGGAGTTTAGGAGAATGAGACCTCCTAACTTCTCGGGTCAAACGGATCCCATTGAAGCGGAAGGATGGATTGAAGAGAAGGAAAAGCTCTTCGAGGTGCTACAATGTAGTGATGAGGAGAAAGCAAGTTGGGCCACTTTCAAACTTGATGGTGACGCCGGACCATGGTGGAAGTCGGTGTCACAAAATCGACAAAGAGAATTCCCTCACACTCCCTGGACATGGGAGGAGTTCACGGAGGTGTTTTACCACAAATACTTCCCGAAAATTGTGAGGCATCAGTGGGAAGTGAAGTTTATAGAATTGAGACAAGGCGCCATGTCGGTGAGAGACTATGGAGCGAATTTGACAAAGTTGGCTAGGTTTGCTCCTCAAAGATGTAGCCACAGAGTTGATGAGGGCCGAAGTTTCAACTTGGCCTTACAGAATCTACAAAAGGACGCCGCCATGTGGGAAATGGAGACGATGAGGAGTCATGGCCAAGGCTCTCATAGTCAAGAGGAGAACCAAAACAATTTTCTTGGAGGGACAAGCACGAGAGAGACCATTTCAAGGGCAATCTCAGGACACGGAACAAAACAAGAGGGCTAGGTTTGCTAGACCTCCGAGATACCCTACACACTCTCGACCGGCGATATCTTCGGGTCCTAGTTCCTACCAGAGGGCGGCAGCACCTACTTCTTCTAGATCATTCAGACCAGCTGGATCTTCTGGTAGCGGGGCCTCAGTGACACAGGGACCTTCAAGGATCTCATCCTTTACTCCGGCCGTGGTTTGTGCAAAGTGTGGGAAACAACACAAGACGGAGGATTGTAGGAGAGATACCGGGGCATGTTTCAGGTGTGGCAAGATGGGCCACTTGGTTAGGAATTGCCCTGAGGAGAGTAAGGAGCGGACAGGATCGGTATCAACACAGAGATCATCTCGACCAATAGTCCACGGTCGAGCTTATGCCGTCACCGCGACCGATGCTCTGACATCGAACGATGTCATCCAAGGTATGATTTGAGATTCAATGAATGTGGTTTAGTGATATAACGAATTAAGAATTTTGAAAAATATAGAAATTGTTGAGTAATTATGATGTAAATAGTATATGTATGCATGCATAGTTAAGACGTTGAGATAACATTGAAATTGGCGTATAGGTGAACTGAAATTGTATAGGAGTTGCGACATTTGCTTTCACAGAGCACGAGCCTTGATAGATCCAGGCTCTACGCACTCTTTCATCCGACCTCAATTTACTAAGAAATTGGGTGCCACTCCAGAACAGTTAGACTTTATTTTGACGGTGTCAGTTCCCACGGGTAATACTGTGAACGCACTCACCGTGTGCAAGTCAGTGATAGTGGCAGTGGAAGAACACGAAACACAGGCAGATTTGATTCTGTTGGATATGAAAGGATTTGACGTCATTATGGGAATGGACTGGCTATCCGCGTACCGCGCAAGTGTGGATTGCCTTCGAAAGATAGTGGTTTTTCGTCCACCTAAGCGACGATCATTTAGATTCCTTGGGGAAAAATCTAAGGTGGCTCCTTTGATATCCGCGATTCGGGCGGAAAAGATGATGAAGAATGGTTGCAGCGGATATGTGGCTTTTCTACAAGAACAACGGGAAGAAACAAATGTGCTATCCGATATTCCCGTCATGTGTGAGTATCCCGATGTATTTTCGGAAGAATTGCCTGGATTACCACCAGTTAGAGAGGTTGAGTTTGCAATTAATTTAGCTCCAGGCACAGAACCAGTATCTAAGGCTCCGTATCGGATGGCTCCAACAGAATTGCAAGAGTTGAAGGAACAACTGCAAGAACTGCTTGACAAGGGATTTATTCGGCCAAGTGTGTCTCCTTGGGGAGCACCGGTGTTGTTTGTCCGAAAGAAAGACGGCTCAATGCGCTTATGCATTGATTATCGGCAGTTGAATAAGTTGACGATTAAGAATCGTTACCCGCTTCCTAGGATCGATGATCTATTTGATCAATTGCAAGGAGCGAGGTTCTTTACGAAGATTGACTTGAGATCAGGTTACCATCAATTACGGGTCAAGGCTGAAGATGTGGAGAAGACGGCGTTCAGAACCAGATATGGGCACTATGAGTTCTTAGTTATGCCATTTGGATTGACGAACGCACCCGCATCATTTATGGACCTGATGAATCGTATATTTAAACCACACTTGGACAAGTCGGTGGTTGTTTTTGTAACATTCTTGTCTATTCCAAGACAAAGGAGGAACACGAAGAACATCTACATGTGGTTTTATGGACCCTTAGAGAACACAAATTATACGCAAAGCTCTCGGCAAGTGCGAGTTTTGGTTGAACCAAGTGAGTTTCTTAGGCCATATTGTCTCCATAAAAGGTATAACGGTAGATCCCACAAAGATCGAGGGTTGTGAATTGGGAACAGCCTAAGACAAAGGATGTGAGGTCCGTTTTCTTGGTTTGGCAGGGTACTACAGGCGGTTTGTAGAAGGATTCTCTAAACTATCGAGTCCGCTTACTCAGCTCACAAAGAAAAGTGCTAAGTTTGATTGGACGGAACAATGCGAGAAGAGTTTCCGAGAATTGAAGACGCAGCGGCTAACTACATGACACCGATGCTAGCTAAACCTTCTCGGCGAGGAGGTTTTGCTATCTCTGCGATCATCATATAGTGGGTTAGGTTGCATCCTCAACCAAAGATAAGAAGGTTATCGCTATGGCTCTAGACAACAAGGAACATGAGAAGAATTACCCGACTCATGACTTGGAATTAGCAATGATCTTTGCTCAAAATTTGGAGGCACTACTTATACGGTGAGACCTTGACATCTACACCACAAAAGCCTAAAGTACTTGTTTACACAAAAGGACTTGAACATGCGACAGCGCAGGTGGATGGAGTTCTTAAAGGACTACGATTGTTCCATCCAGTATCACCCTGGAAAAGCCAATGTGGTGGCGGATGCTTTGAGCAGGAAGTCTTCAGCTCAACTGGCACATTTGATCACTAGAGTGCAAAGGTGGCATTTATTGGAAGACCTGGCCTTATGTGATACGTTGATTGATGTTAAGGGTTCAGGTACCTTGATGGCCACCATTGTGATACGGCCCACATTGTTTGATAATATCTGAAGCTCCAAATGGTCGATGGCAGCTTATGACAATTAGAAGAGATGTGATCAATGGGATAAGGCTGATTTTTCTATTAAGGATGATGGCACCTTGCTATTTCGAGATCGGACGTGCATCTGGGATACCAAAGATCTAAAAGACACAATTTTGGAAGAAGCGCATAAATCTCGTATGCTATACATCCGGGTAGCACCAAGATGTACCAAGATCTCAAACAAAGTTTTGGTGGAGAGGGTTAAAGAAGGATGTGGCGGAGTATGTTTCTGTGTTTGGTCCGCCCAGTGAAAGTAGATCATCGGAATCCAAAGAGTTTGTTACAACCCTTGCCGATGCAGTGGAAATGGGAAGCCATCTCTATGGACTTTATTTTAGGATTACCGAGTACACCGAAAGAACAATGCAATGGGTTATTGTTGATCGTTTGACGAAATCGCACACTTCCTACCATATCGGACTACAATCACGAAATAAACTAGCGAAAGTTATATGTGAAAGAAATAGTTCGATTACATGGAATACCCATCGATGTCGTGTGTGATAGAGATCCTCTGTAGATACGCCGATTTTGGCGACGGTTCCAAGAAGGCATGGGTACGAAATTGGAGTTCAGCTCAGGGTTTCATCCTCAGACAGATGGGCAGACTGAGAGAGTGAACCAGATCATAGAGGATATGTTGCGAGCATGTATGTTAGACTTTCATGGCTCATGGGATCAACACTTACCTCGATCGAGTTCGCGACAATAACGACTATCAAATTGGGATGGCACCTTATGAAGCCTTATATGGACGACGATGCAAATCTCCATTGAACGGGAAGAAATCGTAGAAGCTTGTCTTGGGACCGTAAATGGTAGATAGTACCACAAACAAAGAAGAGTAATACGTGTAAGGTTGAAGATGGCCCAAAGTCGCCAAAAGAGCTATGCCGATCTTCACCGAACACAAGTGGAATTTCAGGTATAATCAATTACATTAATGATATGACCATGGTTAAAACTTAACTACGAAGGAATTGACCCTTGTTTTTAGGTTGGAGACAAGGTGTTTGTGAAAATTTCGCCAATCAAGGGCGTCATGCGTTTTGGGAAACGCGGGAAGCTAAGTCCTCGGTACATTGGACCATTTGAAGTACTTGGACGGGTTGGCGGGGTAGCATATCGGATCGCCTTACCACAGTTAGCAAGCATGCATAACGTATTCCACATATCCATGCTACGCCATTACGTACGTGATCCGACTCACGTCTTGGATTTCCAACCAATAGAGCTTCAGGAGGATATGACGACGATTGAGGAACCGATTGCTATTTTAGATCGTCGACATCAAGTCCTGCGGACTAAATTAATCCCGCTGGTACTAGTTAGGTGGAGAAATCATTCCGACGCCGAAGCTACTTGGGAGAGAGCAACCGAAATCCGTGAACAGTATCCGCATCTGTTCACCTGATGAGAAGGTAAGTCTCGATACTTCATCTAGGAATTCGTTGCCGTGATTATAAATTGGTGTGTGAGCATATACTTGATGAATTTCTCTTTTTGGAACACTTTATATGGCGTGTATGAATCAGTAGTCTCAAAATCCAGACCGTCAATATTAGGGAGATCGAACAGATGAAGGGTGGTGTTCCTGTCAGCCGTGATCGATCTACACCCAGTGGTGATCGATCTACAAGAGACCCCGTGATCGATCTACACACTTGGTGATCGATCAATGAGGCGGGTTTGGAACTTAAAGATTCCTTGGTGATCGATCACCAAGAGGCCGTGATCGATCACCAATGGGCGTTAAGTTATAAGAGAGGGGGAGTTTGAAAGGTCATTTGCAACATCACAACTGCAAGAGACGAAAGGGCTTGCGGTTTCCGACCTTCCCCAACCACTTTCCGACTATTCTCCTATTTCGTTCGTTCTCTCTCGATTTGAGTGTGTCGTCGCCTCATTCACCGGTAAATCTTCCATTTCCTTGATCTTTGATTCCTTTCTTGCATTTAACCCCAATCTATACCATGGGACCACGCATCGAAGAATCCTTCGGCGTAAGGTACCCACATCCGGGCTCGTGCTGATCGCTTCTATTCCAAATCCCACCGTCCGCCACCCATGGCACCGGCCCGACCTCTACCCGCCATTCCGCATCCGCGCCGCTCACTATTGAGCGTGAAATCCCTAACGCCTGGTGGGCTTCCAAAACCTTCCTACCGGAATACGTTTTTGTGTCCTCACTATATGAGGACCGACCCGAAATGGCTTGGGCCAAGGGTTACATACAAAAGCTAGGGCTTAAACCCTTACTCGCGCCCTTCCATGACCATTACTGCCCACGTATTGTGCGGCTTTTCTTTCAAAACCTCAAATGGGGTGATAGTCGCCATCGACTCGTCACAACCATCGATGGCCTTGAATATAAATTCAACCATTTCCACGTCGCGGCGGCACTTCAATGCCCGTCCGCGTACATTGAGACCAGTGGCCTCGAGCCTCCTTACGTCAAGGAGGTACCCTATGCCGATGTGGTCACCAAGATGACCCAAGGCCAACACGGTAGGGGCCAAGCCATTTCTAGGGCCCAACTACCTGACCGGTTGTGGATGCTTGATACCTACATCAAGTGTGCCCTCAACCCTTTCCTGCACAAGTCCTCACGGACCGGGGTAGTGCAACAGGCACTATTCTCCGCCTATGAGACCCGCTGGTTCTCTATGGCAGATCTGGTCATTGATGGCATCATAAATGACAATGACCTGATGTCTGCGAAGGGGCGACCTGGAGCAAAGAAACAGATCCCCTATGCACGCCTCGTCACCAAGCTCGTCAGAGAGCAAGAGCGTCGCCTCTGCGAGGCCTACGTCTTGGCTCCTCACGAGCCTCGTTTGGAAAAACAACACTAGGTCTTTCACCGAAGACTGGACAAAGAGCTATAACTTGTTGGTTAAGCGTCTTCCTGAGGAGGAGGAGGGCGCGCCGAGCCGTTCTCCCCGATGTAGCGAGGTTCACCTGCGCAGCGACAGTTCATCCTCGATGTGCCCGCGACCACGAGGGCGAGACACCACAGACCTACCACCCCACCAGAGCCATCCGTCCACCAGCCCCTGTTCCACCCCGCCGATCAGTTCGTCACACGCACCGCCCCCTCCCCCACCGTCTTCCTCCGACGACGTCACTGCGATGCTTCGCGAGTTGGTGGAGAGCAATCGCCGCATCCACGTGAGACTGGATGGCGTTGAGGCGTTCCAGAGACAGATGCATCGTCGTCTGGACTATCACGCGGGTATGCATGAGCTAGTCATGCAGCACCTCTATGCCACGACGTCCACGCCGATGATCGCGCACGCCCGCCTACACAGGGTGGATCCACGCGACTATCATTCACCGCCGGCGCGTCCCAGCAGACAGACGCCTGATCACGCCGGCCCATCCGATGTCCCCGCAGGTATTACCATGCTATCATACCTAGTAGTTAATTGTATGTGTACATTCTATTTATATTCATTGCATGCCTCATAAATTCTGTTAAGACTTTCATTTTTCATGCCTGATATATGTATAAATTCCGTAAGTGTTTTAATTACCCTGCATGACACGTAGACCAAATTTCTGTATTAGTTTAGCATGTGAGTTTTAGAACTACAAAGCCCTGAATGCGCCTCTTAGACATTTTCGAGGACGAAAATTCCTAAGGGGGGGATAATGTAACGACCCCGAAAATTAGAACAACACGAGCTTTGTTGCTTTGATTCGTGCTGATTCAAAACTTTAAGGTTATATTAGTTTAAATAATGTGGCACCGCTGATGAGAGGAGATCACGTGTGAAATTTCATCTAGATCCGAGATGTGTAGAGGGTAGGTGGAACACGTTGCTAAAAGCAATCGTGTTCGCTTCACACCGAGCAGACACCAAGGGCAAAATGAAATTCTGTTTTGAGGGGGTAGCTTATAGAAGAAGGAAGGAGACAAAGGAGAGACTTTCACTCTTCTTCTCCTTCATCCCGTGCCCTACGTGCTCCATAGGTTGGAGACTGCTAAGAAAGTGTGAAAGAGGTCCCTTGTGAGAGAAGAAAAGGGTTAGCAAGAGAGAAGATGAGGGATTTCTAAGCTAGAGGAGTGGACCTAAGTGATTGAGTTACACAGGGTTTAAGATTGGTGAGAGACCTTGATCTGAACCAGAGTGAAGAGCTTCTCGCGGATCCGGATCGAGGAGAGCTCCAAGATCTAGGTTTGAAACCTCTCTTTTCGGTCATTGCTTAACCCCAAGAAACCCAAGAACAAGGTGAGTTGTGTGTTAAATAGGGTTAAATGAGTAGTTTAAAGGGTGTGTTTATGATGTATTAATGGTGATTGCACAACCATTAATGGAGAGAGAGCAAAATGGAAGGAAGGTGAACTCCATTAATGATGCTTTTATCGTTATTGGTGATCGATCACCAAGGTGGTGATCGATCATCGAGATTATGATCGATCACCAAGGGCCGTGATCGATCAATCAGATAAGCTTAAGAACAGAGACCCCAGAGAGATTTGAGAAGTTGAGGCCCGAGGTGGGGATCGATCACCAAGGTGGAGATCGATCTACAATGAGTTTGGTGATCGATCACCAAGGTGGTGGTCGATCTACATAGAGCAGGATCGATCACCAAGGTGGTGATCGATCAATTTGTATAAAATTAATGAGGACAGAGGAGGAGTTTTTGAAATTTGTCAGGTGATCGATCACCAAGGTGGTGATCGATCAATTTGTATAAAATTAATGAGGATGAGGGAGGAGTTTTGAAATTTGTGGTGATCGTTCACCAAGGTGTTGAGCGATCTACAGAAGAGTTGGGGATCGATCACCAAGGAGGTGATCGATCAACCTTGACTGTGTTGAGGAAGAGATATGGAGGTTGGTGATCGATCAACAAGGTGGTGATCGATCTACTGTGGGTGGTGATCGATCTACAGTGGGTGGTGATCGATCACTCACCCCTGTTTTTGTCTGTCTTAACTTCATGAAGTAGACACCCCGGATATTGTGCCGGGTAGTTCTCCGACATTCCTAACACTTAATGTCGTATGTGCATATGGTATAGGATAAACCCCACACGTCCGAAAAAGCTTTGGATTTGCTTAGAAGATAAACCGATGCGAGGTAGGGGAAAATTCAACTTAAAGTGTATCTAAATTTAATTGCATGATATCTTAACATCGTATTCTATCTCTCGATTTTCAAAGCATGCATATGCATTAAACTCGATTCCGTATTCGATATCTTTACGTCTTTGCATATGCTCGATAATCTGCCTCGATAATCTGATTCATGAGGTAATAAGTATGTATTTGATTTGAGGTTTAATATTCGACGATCCCCACCGACTCGGCGGTATATCCGTTTCTTGCACAATGTGCAGTTGCTTGAAAATCCTCGGCAAAATATGCACTCCATGTGTGGGGCATTTTTGCATTCCTGAAAATTGTTCATTGAACGACGATTGGTTGGGGTTTCCTATCGGCACAAATCTGGCTACCACGTGATATATATACACGGGAGTTACTTAAGTTAGAGATATGTATGATTTAAGTTATTTAAATCTAATAAGCATAGCATCTTGCTAATTCCGAAGTTCTGTTTACTTTTGCCAGTTATGCATTCTGATTTCCTGCATGTTTGAGCATCAATCTATATCTGTTCAGTTTCGTTTCACTTATCGATCTAAGATATGTTCTGCAATCATGTTTAATAATTTAGATGTAAATTAATTGAAATTCTTCTACTGAGCTAGGATGTAGCTCACCCTGCTTTCTGAAAATTTTTAGGTTCTGAGGCTGCAGTGCCCGGTACTGAGAGTGACCCGGATTATCAGCCGGATCCCGAGGCCGAGGCAGAGGAGAAGACGTCGGACGAGTTTTATCCGTAGCCTGGGTATTGATGCCCGACATTTTGTATTTTTGATCTTTTGGATTACTGTGTGCCTGGTGGCCACCTTTGTATAAACGTATATAGTTCTGCATTTACTTATTTTATGTTAGTCCACATTCCATTTCGGAACCACTATCGGGAACCATTGTTTGGGTGATGTACGTCCATCACCGATGGTTCTTCTTGGTTCCTTTTTGGGAATGTGTGTGTTTTCTTTCCATTTACTATTATTGATGTGTGTTTAGCATAGAAATTGTCTGACTCAGAATACCGCTGCTTGGATGTGTCCACCTAGCTTCCGCTATATGCGCGGACACGTGTGATCGATCCGGGATCATCCAGAGTATGGTCCTAACGGTACGGGTTTCTGGAAACGGAAATCCGGGCTGTTACAAGATGTGTCGAGTGGCGCTTCAAATTTTAAAAATTGGCCAAAATCTGAGAGGTTATCAATCGATTGAGATTGGTCTCTTAATCGATTGACAAAGAAGAAGAGAGATGATGATGATGATTGAATTCTCAATCGATGGACAGAGAACTATCAATCGATTGAGGGGCTAATGTCAATCGATTGAATGTTTGACAGTCAATCGATTGAGCATAGACTCAATTCTAACAAAAACAAAAACAAAAATAAATAAACATACTGGGTTGCCTCCCAGGAAGCGCTGAGTTTAAGTGTCGACATCTCGACCTTTTCATTGATCAAATATCTGGGTCACTGAGGTGCATCGCCTCAATTCTGAATTGGATCATCGGCTCAAACATTGGTTTAAGACGTTGCCCATTGACTTTGAAAACTCGATTGTCCTTGAGACTGCGGATCTCAATCGCGCAATGCACACTAATAGAAACAACCTGAAACGGGCCTTCCCATCTAGATTTTAGTTTTCCCGGGTGAAGCTTTAGTCTGGAATTAAATAGCCAAACCTTTTGTCCAATGTCGAACTCTTTCCGAGAAATTGACTCATCATGCAGCTTTTTGTACCTTCTTTGTACATCTTAGAGTTTTCATGCGCATCATAGCATAGCTTTTCCAATTCACTCAGCTGTAGCCTTCGATTTGATCCTACCGCTTGCATATCAAAGTTAAATCTTTTGATAGCCCAAAATGCCTTATGCTCCAATTCAACAGGAAGATGGCATGCTTTCCCGTAGACAATTCTGAACGGAGGCATTCCAATTGGTGTCTTGAAGGCAGTACGATATGCCCAAAAAGCATCAGATAACCGGTTCGACCAATCTCTTCTATCCGGTCGCACCGTCTTTTCTAAAATTTGTTTGATCTCTCGGTTCGACACTTCCACTTGACCACTAGTTTGCGGATGATACGGCGTTGCCACCTTGTGGGTAACACCGTATTTCTTCATTAAAGTAGCAAAATGGCGGTTGCAGAAGTGCGAACAGCCATCACTAATGATCGCCCATGGAAACCCGAATCTGTTAAAGACATTTTCTTTCAGAAATTTGACCACAACTTTGTGGTCATTTGAACGGGTTGCCACAGCTTTAATCCATTTGGAAACATAGTCAACAACGACAAGAATATATGAATATCCGAATGACGGGGGGAAAGGACCCATGAAGTCGATCCCCCATACATCAAAATTTTCAACTATCAGAATTGGGTTCAGAGGCATCATATATCGTCGTGAAATATTTCCAAGCTGCTGACATCTTTGGCTTTCTTTACAAAATTTGGCAGTGTCCTGAAAGATGGAGGGCCAATAAAATCTGCTTTGAAGAATCTTCTGTGCGGTCTTTTGTCCTCCAAAATAGCCTCCACAGGCCCCAACATGGCAAAAGTTAATAACAATCAATTGTTCTTCTTCAGGCACACATCTCCTGATAACCTAGTCTGAACAGAATTTAAACAGTTGTGGCTCATCCCAAAAATAGTATTTTATTTGCGAGAAGAATAGATTTTTATCATTTTTGCTCCATTGGGTAGGGATTCTGCCAGTTACCAGATAATTCACAATATTAGAGAAGCAAAGAACTTTTGTAGCGGCAGCACCTATTGCCACCAACTGTTCATCCGGAAAGGTGTCCCGGATAGTCTCAGAGATCGATGATTCTTCAGGCAGAATTCTTGACAGATGATCAGCCACTACATTTTCGACACCCTTTTTATCTTTGATCTCAAAATTGAACTCTTGTAGGAGTAAGATCCATCGGATCAACCTTGATTTGGTGTCCTTCTTTGTTAGTAGATATTTCAATGCAAAGTGGTCTGAAAATACCACTATTTTTTAGCCAAGCAGATAAGAGCAGAATTTATTCAGAGCATACACCACGGCTAATAACTCCTCAGTGGTGGTGTAATTTAACTGGGCATCAATCAATGTCTTAATGGCATAGTAGATTACATGAGGTACTTTGTTCACCCTCTGCCCTAAGACTACTCCAATAGTATAATCAGATGCATCACACATGAGTTCAAGCGGTATAGAATAATCCGGAGGTTGGATTATTGGTGCATTAGATAACAACTCACGCAATTTCAAGAACGCTTCCATGCAATCTTCATCAAAGTTAAAAGGAACATCTTTTCCAAGCAGGTGGCACAATGGCTTGGTAACCTTGCTAAAATCCTTGATGAATCTTCGGTAAAATCCCTCATGACCCAAAAATGATCGAATTTGTCGAACACTCTTCGATGGGGGCAAATTAGCGATTAAATTGACTTTTGCCCTGTCAACTTTGATTCCTTTCTTTGAAACAACATGTCCCAACACAATTCCTTGTTGCACCATGAAATGACTTTTCTCCCAGCTAAGAACAAGATTTGATTCGACACATCGTTGCAATACCTGGTTAAGGTGTTGCAAACACAGTTCAAAGGTCTTTCCGAAAATGGAAAAGTCATCCATGAAAACTTCGATGAATTTATCAATCATGTCCGAGAATATGGCCAACATGCATCTTTGAAAAGTGGCAGGTGCATTGCACAAGCCAAAAGGCATTCTTCGATATGCAAACGTTCCGTAGGGACATGTGAACGTTGTCTTCTCTTGATCTGCAGGAAACACCGGTACTTGATTGTAGCCCGAATATCCATCAAGAAAATAATAAAACTCTTGTCCTGCCAACTTTTCAAAATTTTGGTCAATGAATGGCAGAAGAAAATGATATTTTCTCGTAGCCGTATTCAATTTTCGATAATCGATGCACACGCGCCACCCTGTGGTTTCGCGAGTGGGCACCAATTCTCCTTCAGTAGTCTCTCTCACAGTAATGCCAGACTTTTTCGAAACAATTTGAATTGGACTGACCCATGGACTATCAGAGATTGGATAGATGATTCCAGCATCGAGTAGTTTTATGATTTCCTTTAAAACGACTTCTTGCATGTTTGGATTAAGTCTCCTTTACGGTTCCCTCGATGGTTTACTATCATCTTTCAAATTTTTTTTTTATGCATACATACCGATAGGTCAATCTCTTTTAGATCAGCTAAAGTCCATCCAATGGCTTCTTTATTTTCTTTCAACACTTTCAGCAACTCATACTCTTGTTCTTCCGACAATGTCGATGATATTATTACTGGCAATGTTTCTCGAGGTCTCAGAAACGCGTACTTGAGCGACTCAGGCAACTGTTTTAATTCGACAGTTGGTGGCTGCTCAATTGATGGAGTCAGCACATCCTTTACCTCAATAGGTAATGATTCTACCTTATTCACATTTGCACATAAGTTATCATCTGGACATGATAGACTCGACCTCGTCTCTTCTGACTGTTTCCTTTCAGATCTTTTTTCCTCATAGATGGCCAACAAAGCAGTTTCAAATTCTTCTTTGGTAAGCATTGATGGTAACGCTTCATCCACTACTTCATCCATCTGGTCGATATAAAAATAGTCAACCTCATCCTCATTGGAGAAGTGGTTCATCACATGAAATATATTCAATCTAACCTTCATGTTTCCAAAAGAAGCGTCCATGACTCTCGTTCGACAATTAATGCAAGCATTTGTAGTGGCGAGAAACGAACGTCTAAGGATGATGGGGACTTTATTAATGGATTTAAAAGGTGGTTCCATGTCTAAAACAATGAAGTCCACAGGAAAGACAAACTTATCTATTCCAACCAAAACATCCTCGATGATACCCCTAGGCCTTCTTTCTAACCTATCGGCAAGTTGAAGTGTAACCGTTGTGGGTTTCAATTCACCCAATCCTAATTTCTCATACACTGAGTATGAGATCAGATTAACGCTTGCTCCCAAATCCAGTAACGCTTTTCCAATTGGTTGTCCACCAATAACACATGGAACAGTTGGGACTCCAGGGTCCTTGAGTTTCTGTGGGGCTTCCAATTGCAATATCGAACTGACTTGATTAGTCAGGAACACTTTCTTTGAAACATGAGTGCGTGCCTTTCTCTTACGAGGGCACAAATCTTTGAAAAATTTGGCGTACTCAGGAACTTATTTGAATGTCTCAAGTAATGGAAGATTTATCTTTACCTGTTTGAATGTTTCAAAGATTTCTTCCATTTTTACAAGTCCCTTCCCCATTCTAGATGGAGGAGTTAGGCACTCAGGGAATGGTGCCTTAGGGACATAAGGTGGGGATTTAAGTTCCGGTTCTTTTTCACGTCCTCGTTGGACAGTTGAGGGAGACACTTCCTCTACTTCTTTTTCTTTTCCCTTCTCTCTTCCTTGCTCTTTCTCTTTCTCTTTTCTTTTTCTTTTTTCTTTTTCTTTTCTTTTCTCTGACTCTTTCTCTTTTGCTGTGTCTCTTTCTTCATCAGCTTTCACAGGCATTTCCACTTGATTATTAATTTCTCGTCTACTTCTCAGCACCGTAACAGCTTTCAACTATTGACTATTTGATGGTCCTTCATCAGATGATGCTTGGCCTCGAGGATTGTTGATGGGTTGGCTAGGGAGCCTACCTTCCTCTAGTTGACTCAACTGATTTGTCAGTTGACTAAATTGATCTATCATCATCTGCTGGAAAGCTTGCATATTTCGCATAATCTTTTCCTCCAAATCAGAATCTTTTGAAACGGTGGCCTAAGATTTATTAAAATTCTAATTTTTTCGGTAATCAGAAATCGGATGATAATAAGGAGGGTTCTGTTAAAAATTAGAATTCTGCTAGAAATTAGAATTCTACTGTGGGCGAAAATTCTACTGTCCATTCATTACGTTGGATCTGAACTGCTGATTCACCTGTCCCGTTTAGTTTGATCCTCCTCATCATAGGTTGGGGTGATTTTTCCATTCCGGATTATATGTGTTTGAGTACATATTCCTACCTTGTCGCTGATATGATTGAGTCAGATTCACCTGCTCTTGAGGAGTAGGTTCATCAGGAAGAAATGACAAGGTAGTAGGGCACTCGTTAGCCATGTGACCTGGGTGGTCACAGATTGAACAAGCGGTGGGGTTGCTAGCACTTTTAGCTTGCTTAGTTGCAGCTAATAGCATATTCATTTGCTTGGACAACATATCAACCTTTGTTGAAAGATCTGAGGTGTTGTTATTGACATCAGATAGTCAATTTCTGGTCAACACATGTGATTTTATTGCCACATCCAAATTAGTTCGCTCCATTGTCGCATTTTGGATTGAAGTTTGATATAACTTCTCAAACAATGCCCACAGCTCATCAGCCTCTTTCGTGGCACACGATCCTTCGCAAGATGCATCAACCATGCATCTCTCTTCAGGAATTAGTCCATTGTAAAAATTTTGGACCTGCTGCCACCTTGGCAGTTGATGATTTTGACAACTCTTAATCAATTCCTTAAAGCATTCCCAACATTCATGAAATGTTTCTGTAGGTTGTTGGGAAAAGAACTGAATCTTCTGACGCAACTCAATGGTTTTGGTCATGGGAAAATATTTTTTAAGAAACTGACGGTGTAGCTCTATCCAACTCTGAATAAATTATGGTTCTAAGGAGTAGAACCAAGTTTTTGCCTTATCTCTTAAAGAGAAAGGAAAGAGTCGCGGCTTAGCTATTTCGTCGGTCACATTATGCACACGGAACATTTTACACACTGCAATGAACTCATTCAAATGAACATGGGGATTTTCCTTTAACAATCCATGATAAATTGGTAACATTTGAATCATTGCAGATTTGAATTCGTAATGGTTCCCTGGGATGGGGGCATGCATGATACTATCTTGATCCTCGTAAAAAACCAGGATCATTATAATATTCCAATGTTCTTGGCCCCTCATCATGATTATTGTTCCCATTATTTCCATTATTATTGTTCTTATTATTTCTATTCCTTTGATCTGCCATAGTCTCAGTATGATGATACTAATTCCTCTGGATTCTACAATTCTCTCTACAAGATCTTTCGATCTCAAGATTAAACGGTTGCAGATGTGGGTGATGAGAACGAGTAAAGCTCATGCACCACCCCAAAACAAAGGATTGATGAATCCACAACAAACCACAAGTTTCAGCTTCAATTGATTGAAGCAAAGGGTTCAATCGATTGACACAAAGCACACATAAATATTCAAACAGGGACTTAATCCGTCAATCGATTGATGTAGTGGTCTCAATCGATTGAGGTTAAAAAGTTAGAATCGGTCAACACAGAAATTTCAGCTGAAATGGCCAGCAGCAAAGGCCTAGTCAATCGATTGACAGAGAAATGTTAATCGATTAAGCTCTATAATGAACAGTATCAGAAGAAAAGAATTTTTTTATTTATTTATTTATTTATATATATATATATTTTTTATAATTTAAATTAAATAATTTTTTTTTATTTTTTTATAAATTCGAATTTCAAAAATAAAAATTAAATTCGAAAATTAAAATTTCAAAATCCATAATTAAAAATTAAAAATTTTAATTTTAAAACCTAAAGGCAATCCTACAAAATCCTATAAAATCTTACCTAGAAGAGAAAAAGAAGAAGAAAGAATAAAAAGATTCCTACAAAGTCTAGAGCAAGTAGTCCTACAAAAATTAATAACTAGAATTTAGGAAATCCTACAAAATATTTTCTAAAAGAGGAAGATAAGGAAAAAGAAACTCCTATAAAATCTAAAATAAGAAGTCCTAAAAATCTCTACTTCCTAAAATAAATCTTTGATTTCCTATAAAACCGAAATTAGCAATTCGGGTCTCACACAAAATAGTCAATCAATTGATGCTTTTGTCTTAATCGATTGACAATTCAATACTGAAACCACACAGAACACACTCAATCGACTGAGGAACAGATCTCAATCGATTGACTGTCAACTAAAAGCACAAATCTCCTTCCGAATTAATCAAAATTTTGTCGAGATCCCCGGCAGCGGTGCTAAAAACTTGGTCGGTTTTAATGTGTACCCTTGCAAATGCACAAGATCTATTGCAACACGGTAAGTACAAGGGTATCGAACCCACAGGGAAACGTGAATTTTAATTAATTCTTTTAGAGACTTAAAGACGTCCCTAAGGAAGTACCAAGGGGCAGATTCAATTTATCAAAAACTTAACACACTATTTCTAAATGCAGAAAAATAAACTAATCTAAGCAGAAATGATTTACGATGGATAAAAGAACAAATATTTGCGATGATCTAGGAATATGCTATCCCAGATTTGTACCCCTTTTCTACCATTAACCCACAGTTTTATTAAAGCATCATTCACACCATCATTCACGTAGAAAAAATGATTCGTAATAAAATGTGATCATCAATCCGGCATATCCTATCTAAAAATAATGACTCAGCCTATTATTACGGTATGAGTCATGTAAAAAGAATAGCATATCTCATGATGTTTAGATCACGACAGTAAATACATAATCGCTCTGCAGCCTAGATCAGCCTGCAGGTCTAGATCTAGCGATTACAGTCGCTGATACGCGCAATCAACGGTGATAACAAGCATTCAATATATATTCAATCACACATGCTTTGACCAAAACGATTCCATGATTGCATAAATAGACTGCGGTATTAATCATAAAAAAAATGGCTACTTATTTGGGGATCGCATCTTCCCTGATCACTTGATTTAGTCGCTCATCCTTGGTGTATGATCTCTTTGCATGTTCAAAACCATTCCACTTTTCATTTCTTCCCAAAAGGTTTTTGTTTACAATGCCTTCTTCTCAATACAATCTATGCTTTTATAAATGTAAAAGAAAGACAATGCAAATCCTAAGTACAATCTACCCAAATAAAACCCTAGAAGAAGGAGAAAAGAAGAACCCTTGAAGAATGAAAAGAGAAAATCCCGAAATTCCAAAGTGAAACCTCAAACCAAAAATGAGTAATGAATTATTTTATTTTTTTACAAAGTCGTAGTTTCATTTTATAGGGTCGAGCAAACCCTATTCCTAATAGCCTCAATCGATTGAGGATAAGTTCTCCATCGATTGACAATTGATTCGCAAAAAGTGAGGGCAAACTTGTCTTCATGTGTCAATCGATTGACACTTAGTCCTCAATCGATTGACATCTAAGGGTAAAGTCTTCTCTCTCTTGATGAATGTCGAGCTACTTCACGGAATTCGATGCTTCATTTGACCTTTTTATCCACAGCCTTTGTGTAGCCTTTAATTACCTTCTTTTACGCTCTTTAACGATCCAACAATTAGAAACACCTGTAATCATTAAAATCTCACAACAACCATCAGATGCTTTCATTGGATAGCTAAATGTAGGAATTAGGGTGCGAAATATAGTTACATTTCGGCATTGATCAGTTGTCAGATTGATTTTGAAAAACTTGAAGTACCTAGTAAATGATAAATAAATAGGCATCACAGGTACAAGCAAAGACCTTTATTTCATGAGCTCCTTTAGTCCCAAGCCTCTGCTCTACATTGCACAGCAGTTTGTATATGAGATCTTTAGCTTCAGAGGATAGCTTTGCTTCTTCGGGAAATTTCAAGTGAGTTCTCCAATTCACAATCTGCATGAAATAAGTAGATTAAATAATCAAGAAAGAGTTATCCAATAGAAGTTGAGTATAACTAACTTCTCATATCAGTCACAGAAGATACACAATCTTATACCAATAAAAATAAAATATCTAACCGATCATATTGGTTAGATATTTGGTCGATGCCTAGACTGATATGTATCAACCAATAGTGATACATATCAGTCAGTATCGGCCGATAAGGGAAAGAATAAAAAGATCAGTATGTATTGGCAGATACCAATCATATTGGTAGGCATCGACCTATACCTACAGATGCCTGTAGGTAACAATTGATACCTTTATTTGTCGATTCCCACATTAAATCTTATAAGTATTTCATTAGGAGCAATGAATTAGTATACCTATTCCTTTCCAACCTAATAAGGAATTCAGCTTATTAAAAGCCTAAAGACTTCCTTTGCGACATCCTTTCGATCACAAAGATACTCACTCACAAAAACCTAAAATGCATTCCACAAAGTGATGATCTGTAGACATTGATGAAACAAAAACAAGGTTTCTCTGATCCTTAATGACATGCCATTTATACTTTTACGAACACACACACACACACACGATCAACATCAGAAGAATGGGCTACTATGGATTCATGTCAGTCCTAAATATCTAAGAAAAAAAAAAAGACTGCTTCTCGAAGTAGCTGAAACTAACATATCTAATTTGAAAGTGAGTTGTATTAGTTAATGATTGAAAATGCACTCACCTTAAATAGATCATCTGAAATAAGGGCCATTCCACGTGCAAATGGTACAAGAGCATTGCCAAATCAATTTCTATCCATCACTCCATTTCGACCATACCATGTAACCGTATTGGGCATACAAACACACGAGCAGCATATCAGTCACGGACATGACACGAAAATTCTCTTTCATCTTCATCATCATGTGGCACCCTGGTCAACCTCCTTTTTTGTCTCGGAAGCCACACTGGTGTGCCACACTTTTTTGTCTCGGGAGCCACACTATGAACACGCAAATCAATAGAAGTTTACCTTTGACCTTTCACTGATCTGTTGCTCAAAATTATCAGCACATTCACCAAGGTTCAGTTAGAGATTGACCCGAGTGCCACTACTGGCACTCAGGTTGGGTATGTTATAAACATGCTGGTGTTACTACCACACCACTTTATGTCACTGCCACCTCGGTTAAACAAAAGAAACTCCGTTGACTACTTTAATCAAATGATGGTGATCTTTTTTCATCCCAATATTCCATGATAGATTTTGAGATCAACCTACCATCGGATGGTAGGGTTTTGATTCCACGTGGCACACATCCCAAAACATAAACATGATCATAACATACCATTAACAGTGGTTCACATGAATTTTTTGGGATGTGTGCCATGTGAAATCAACATCTGACTGTCTGATGGTAGACCCATGAACTCAAGATCTATTATGTACAAGATTAGGAAAAATAATGATATTTTGGGCTACGGATTAGATAATAATTGGCAAGGCGTTGGCCAATCGCCTCAAGGAAATTTTGGACGAAATTATTTCAGATAATCAAAACGGTTTTGATCTGCGGTAGCCAAATTTTGGATGGGATTTCGATTGCATACGAATGCATGGAATCACAACACAAGAATAAGAACCCAAGTCTAATTCTAAAGGTTGATTTTGAAAAAGCATAAGATTTTGCAGATTGGGGTTTTTAGATTATATGATGGAGCGAATGGAAATGGACAACAAGTGTCAAAATTGGATTTTTGAATGCGTCTCTTCCATCAATCTATTTTAATAAACGGCGCTCCATATGAGTACTTTCCAGCTAGAAATGGATTTTGACAAGGAGATCCCTTATTACCCTTCCTATTTCTTATCGTGGCAGAAGATCTTCATGAGCACTTGTTGAAAGATGAGGAGCTAGGCCATTGCAGTGGTTTTATCCCAAAGAGAGGAGGCCATTGATAAGTTGTAATTCTCTGTGGTTTTAATTCTTCTCATCGATACGATGTAAAGACCTCTGTTACATTAGGCACTTAAGATAAATTAATATCTCATCAGCTTACACTAGCAAATATCTCATCATGGTCAACCCCATTAGTCTGTAAGTATTCCATTGGTATACTTCAGCTTCACATGAAGCGCCTTCTCCTATACAATTTCCACATGTTCAAGAAGGGTTACGATGACCAGAATATGATTTTAATTTTAATCATATCTACTCATCATGCCCAGATTTATGCAAACATAATTCAGAAGATGCCTTCTTACTTTTGAGGTTCATCAACTGAACAAACAGTAAAAACTCTAAGTGAAGGAGCAGAGGAGTCATAAGACACAAACCTAACATGGGAACATATTGTTGACTCTAGCAGCGAATGGGAGATGTACTGGCCGAGTGTTAAACCAAATGAGCCAGGAAAAACTAGTATTTGTAACCTACATGGTGTCACGATGGCGTTATGCCTATACTTCAGTGTTATAACCTAGCTATATGGTATTCCACCTAGCTATTTAGTTTGTATGACATTTTTTTACGAGGACCGCAAAGTAGATAAAAACCTAAAATGTAGAATCAGTTGTAGCGTGTCAAAACACGAGAAAATTGCCCCAATTTTACAATATTCTAGTTCAGACTTTTCTGCATTAAACTTGGTATCATCAGCGATAAGAATCGCATGATCTATCCACAAATCTATGTTAACTCACACTTTTAATTCCTCTATTTCACGTCATCTGAACCACAATGACTTCAAGAATCGAAAGCGTGAGAATATAAAGCGATCGATTTGTAGCAAGAAGACAAAAGACAGTCTTAAAGACTTATTTACAGCAATCAACGGAGGATAAACTTGGATTGGGATGGTGGAGGGGCTCAAAAGCCAAGGCAAAACTCACTTTTTTTTTCTCAACAAAAACAATCATAAAAATCTCCGCTAATTTCTTCTCATTATCAAGTAGATTTCTAAGTTCTGTTCCTAATCAAATCTGCTGACCTTTGCTTAAATTTTTGTTTTTACCTTTGGTTTTCTCTGTATTATTCCCAATTATCAATTTTTTTAGACAAAGTAGGAATGAAAAAACATAAATTGGCTAGTGGAATGAAAAAACAGCATTTGAACATGGCCAAGGATCCAAAAGTAAGCTTTTAAGAAAGACTATATATCTTTTTACGCTAAGGAGAAGATGAAAAATTTCTCGCAAAACCATCGATCTGCAGCATCAGTATGTTCGATCAAAATAGATCTCATCATAACAACAAAAGCTCTAGTATTAGACAATAGAAACAACTGAATAGTTTAAATTAGCTTCCTAATTACATGTTTTGTATTTCATCACCACTATCAACAGGAAAACAAGAAGATGCTTCAAAATTTTCTCACAAAACTATCAGATCCGTGCATAATTATATTAAATCTAATAAGAACAAAGCATCTATCACAGATATCTGTAATTCTTTATATTAATGTCAAAACTCAACGGAGGTCATCCTAATCTACTGAACAATCACTAATTTATGGACAGAAAACGGCCAAAAAACACAAAATAGCGAATCAAAATCGAGAAGATGACAGATTTTAAATTGAATTACCTTATATCTTTTGGAGAGTCTAGATTTAGAGGCATCTATTTCCTTGAGGATCAAAGAATGTCAAAAATCGAGGTGTCTCTTTGTGGAATTAGAGTGAGAAGATGCTAGGTTTTTGAGATCTGAGATCGTTGTTAGGGTTTTGCTTGGGTTTTCCCTCTCGGAGATCAGAGAGAACGAAACTCAGTTGTCCCCTCGTGACGAGTTGAAGACGTGAGTCTGGATTTAGAGGCGTCGATTTCCTTGAGGATCGAAGAATGTTAGAAATCGAGGCATCTCTTTGTGGAATCAGAGTGAGAAGATGCTAGGTTTTTGAGATCTAAGATCTTTGTTAGGGTTTCGGTTGGGTTTTCCCTCTCGGAGATCAGAGAGAATGAGCCTCAGTTGTCACCTCGCTACGAGTTGAAGACGTGAAGTATATTTGTGAGCGATGCCTATATATAGGGCCAGGCCGAGTTAAGTTATTTGCAACCGCCAACAATATAACTTACGATTTTTTTCTCATTAAAAAATAAATAAATAAATAAAAACTTACGACCTAAACTAGATCACTTGGAGAAGGCTGAACCGTCTCTATTGGTGGTAACGAGACATTTAGAGACGATTTTTTATGTAGTCTCTAAAGCTACCACCTATCTATACATGAAGTGGACCTTATAGAGACGGCTATATCCGTCTCTAATAAAAGAAATCGAGACGGCTTTTAAAATGGCGGTCTCTAATAAAAGAATTGGAGACGGCTTTTCAAATGGCCATCTCTAATAAATGGTTATTAGAGACGGCTTCGAAAAGCCGTCTCCAATAATGGTCTCCAAAAGTTTTTTATTTTGTAGTGGAGCCAACCAAGCACCCAACCAGAATCAAGCTCGGGGGAACAAAGAATAATAAAACACCCCTAACCCCCCAACCCTCCCGGCGCTAAATAAATAGCCTCCTGAATATTTCTACAAACAACATTTCAATTTATGAGGCCATCCATAACAGAATAGGGACCTAGCATCTGAAGACTTTTAGCCCACATAAGAGTCTTTCTTTTGATTCTATCTACCCGATCAACAGAAGATTCTCTATTATTTTCAAAAATTCGTATATTTCTCTCCTTCCTGGTGAAAGAAAGGCCAACAAACATAGAAAGATTCAAAATTTCCTTCTCTCTTTGGTTAGTACCCCGTAATTGTCAGGCTCCGACGAAGGAACTAACCGATCCAGGGAGGACCAAACTGCGATCAAATCAGTTTAGGATCTGACACCAAACTTGAGAAGAGAACAAGCAATAAAGGAAAAGATGACCGTTATTTTACTCTTGAATGCCACAAAGAATGCATTTGTTTGCAAGCTGAAAGCATCTACGCTGAAGGTTGTCAATAGTGAGCACTTTGTCCATGATAGCCAACCACACAAATGATTTCACCCTGATCGGAGCAGAAGCTTTCCATATCCACAGCCACGGGAGCTCAGGCGCAACCACAGAGGCTAGCAGCTTGCACAAGGAATGAGCCGAGAAGTTTTTGCCCTTTTCAAGCTTCCAAACGATCCTATCTTCAGCATTAGGCCAAAGCGTCGTGATGTTATAGAGAATTTCCAGTAATTCACTCAGCACTGATTTCATGATCATACAATCTCCGGGACAGCTCCACGTTATGTCATAAAATGTCTATCAAAAGCTGACATTTGCAGTTGTCATGGACACTAAAAATAAGTGTCGGTCAGCTTGGCTATCTTCTGATGTCGGTAGCAGTTGTCATGGACACTAAAAATAAGTGTCGGTCGGCTTGGCTATCTTCTGATGTCGGTAGGGAGTGTCGGTCGGCTTGGCTATCTTCTGATGTCGGTAGGGAGAGTCGGTCTCTGAGAAATGGTGGTAATTAATAATGAAGATTGAAGGTTGAAAACATTTTCATACATCATGATAAAATTCAAAATGGACTTTGAGTTTTGGGTTAACAATATTCTTAAAGGTAGAGCAATAGAGACGAGATGCACCATCTGCTGTCTAATGCTACATGAAGGAGCATTGTCTATCGGAATTCGGAAGAAGGGGCGTGCAAGAGGCTCTCAGAAATGATAGTAATTGCATGGAAGGACATTAATAATGGGGTGTCTTGAACCTGTAACTCCTTTCCCTCTTCCTCTCCTTAAGCCCATCCTCAACCTCGCTCGTGTAACGGAAGTCATGTACAAGCATGGAGATGGATATAGTGATTTTACAAGCGACACCAAATCTCCCATCGCCTCGCTTCTTGTCGAACCAATTTAAGTTATTATGCTCGCGTTATGAGCTTATGATGAATCTATTTATAGTGATTGAGGAATCTACACCTATAATCTCGCCTATAAATAGCCACCGGTGAAGATTAATAAAATGACAGCCATAACTAGACAAATGTTGCCTTCCGTGCTCTCTCCCTCTCTCAGTCTCTTACACTGTTTCCTTCATGAGGGTTGTAGTATTGGGTATCTCTATTAGTGCCCACGCAATCTCTCAAAGTGCCCATACGTGACCCTTCAAAACCATTGATTGTTTCAGATCAGATAATAGAGATTGTGTTTCATTTCGATCATCTACACAATGGATCTTGAGATCAAGTCACACCTATTGGACGGTAAGTTTTTTTATTCCACACATCACAAGATTCCCCAAATAATGGCCTTTGAATCCTTCAGCACACATTTTAAAATATATATTTGATTACATTGAATTACATGATAACGATCATATTTGATGCTAATCTTTTGCACCTAACATCTTTAGGTTTTGACCCTTAAATCACACAACTTACATGGGTCTTCAGATGGCATAAGCCCCTAAAATACCATGTCTTTCTTTTAAACCATGTACAGGTGTTAAGTTTTCTTGTGCAAGTCATGGCTCCCTTATTTATTTTAGGACAGTGTTATACAATGGCGGCTATTGTGGCGTGACATGACTGACAACATACATAGTGGGGCCCAAGCATTGTAGCCGGTCACACCATATAAGTTGTTTGCAAATTGTCTATAAAAAATTATCCATCGTTTATAATTTTCCTTTATTTTATGTCAATTTTATCGTTTTTCTCACGCCTATGCAATGTGCCGGAGCTATCAAGTGAATATATTTATTTCTAGGTAATTGCTTTGATTAATGTATTATATACTCTACAACCACCGCAATGCCATTATTTGCTCATGCTTTTCAAGTGATTGCACCGGATTGTACCGAATTTAAAAGAAAGACGTGCAGGTTTGGTGATCTATACTATGTGAAAACATCATCTAAGCCGTTTGATTTGAAGGCCATGATTTAGAGATATCAATTGCAAAAGATTGGAACAAAATATAATTTTAATCATTTGATTAAATGGAGCCAAAAGATATATTATAATTTAATAGTTGACAACAATAGATCATATGACAAGTATCGTGATTTGCTCCAATTTTATATACCAGAGATCTATTAATCATGAACTTCAAATCAGACAGCCCATATTACATTTTTACATATCACATGTCCTTAAAATTCTAAGTCTTTCTTTAAATTCGGTGTAATCACTTGAAAAACGTGTGCAAGTAATGGCTCCCTTAATATAATTGCTTTTATTAAACTAATAATTCTGCTACTATAGTCATTGCAATTTTTGATAGGTAGCCCTATTTGCACCTACGGAATTTCTAAGGGATCCAACATTAACACTTGTTGACTGTTTTGAATTAAATAATTGAGATTATTGTTATCCGTCCCAATCTCCCACGCAATGGATACCATGGACATACCATTAAACAAGCAAATTTGTTCCCCGTGGCACGCATCCTTAAAAGTGACGTGAGAATGAATGTCTAAGTAATTGTTGTTCTCGAGTCACATTTTGCAATGTTTGACATGAAATCAAAATCTGACCACATAATACTTTGTCCATAGTCATAACATAATACTTTGTCCATAGTCATAACATCGATTGTCTGCAAGATTGAGTTGTAAAACAATCTTGGTCATCTAATTAAAAGTGGTCAATATTTTATTTGGCGTTGGTTGCCTCACAGTTTCAAAAGGAGCAGATACACCTAGCCTTTATCTTATCCGTGGAAAGAGAGAAATCTCTAAATTTTTGAAGCTAAAGGTAGAATGGCCCACATCCTTGCTAAAAACATAAAAATCATAACTATTCGATGGGCTAAAAGTCTTGGCCTGATAGGCTCTTACTCCATCGTGCATGCCCTCAGAGAGTGGGAAATTGTTTGTAAGGGTTAAGTTCTTTGGCCCTTTTTCCTAGGTGTGGTTTACGGGGTTGTTTTGTTTCCAGAGGGTGTTTCTCTTGGTTAGGAGATTGTACCTTCTTTTGAGTCTATTTTGGTGTTAGTTTTCTCCACTACAAAAAATGTGTTTATTGGAGACGATTTTTGGCCGTCTCCAAAGGTGTCTAAGTCGTCTCCAATAGTATTGGAGACGGCTTTCATGTAGTCTCAAATAGTCTCGTCTCCATTGTCTTTGGAGGCCAAATGGAAGTCGTCCCTAATAGCCAAAGCTATTAGAGACGGCATATGGCCGTCTCTAAAGATATGTTAGAGACGTCTCTAATAAATCATCTAGCCATTTCCAATACTTATTGGAGACGGCTTTAAGCCGTCTCCAATAAGTGACCTCCCGTTATTGGAGACGGCTAAAATCCGTCTCCAACATTTTTTTTTTCTTTAAATATATATATTTTTTAAAAAATATTTGGCAGTGATTTTTTTATGCAAATTTTTTGGCAGTGAATTTTTTATGAAAATTTTAAAAAAAAAAAATTTACGTCGACAATTTTATGCAAATTTTCTTTTTTAAATACTATATTTTTTTAATGATTTTTTTTAATGCAATTGCTTTAATGCAAATTTTTTTAATGCGTTTTTTTAAGGCAATTTTTCTATTGCTTTTTTTTTGTGCAATTTTTTTATTGCTTTTTTTAAAGCAATTTTCTTGATGACCTCAAGAGGGATGCCTTTGCCATTAGGAAGCAGAATTGCACCAACTCCATTGCCCCTTGGAAACCTGAAGCAGCTCGATCTGTCATCAATGGCTACTCGATCTGAAATTGCTTTTAGTATCAAGCATACATATCGGAAAACCAAGATTTTAACCATGGTCATAACCACTACCACTTAAAAGGCAAAACACTTTCAAGTTTCAAGGAATTTATAAAGTCTTCTGTCACAAAAGAGAGCACTCTTAAGAATTACACTAAAGTCTCCTGTTTCTGTAGGTGTTGTACCCAACACGCACCAAGTTCCCATCTGATAGTCCTTTTTGTATTGTCAGGCATCTCCTGTAACTTAGTTAAAATATCACTAAGTACCCTCCACACTGAACTCCTCGCTTTCGGTAGATCATCAGGATCGGAATTAGAATGTTGAACTCCTAAAGTTGGTTCTGCGCTACATGACTTGTGCAGCAGAACTCTTAAACTGCGCATAGACCATAAAATGTCTGTTGATACATGATCTATGTTGAATTGCAAATACACTTAGATTTTTTCTGAAAAGCTTGAGTGGGGGAAATCAGCTATGTATGAGTTTTCCTATACAAATAGAAGCATGCATCCATGTATGTTATATATATACATCCATTATATAAATATGCATGGGAATGATCCAGTATCTGCCACCCAAATATTAGTTTCAAGCATCAAACAGTCTGATCCATGGATCAGATGGTGATGGTATCCCCAGAAGCATAATTTTAAAACTCAGCACTTGGTTCAAATTCTAGGCTGAGTGCTCAGTATGGAGCATGGTTCTAAAACTCAGTGAGTTGATTCAAAACTCTTCAATATTTTAAATCAGAGTCACTAGGTTCTCGAGTAGCTTTCAGGCTTCTCATGAAACTTGGTCAACTCGCCTAGTCGAGTCACAAACTCGACAAAGTCAACTCAACTCAGTAGAGTCAGCACCAGAGCTAAATTTTTCATTTTCAAGAGTAGTTTCGTTAACTTGCCATGTATATAAAATATTTTTGTGAGATAAGATTTTTAGAAATAACCATGCTATGGAATTCTAAGTTTTTCAAGAATTCAGATATGTTGACTGGGTTCTCGAAAAAATGGTTAGGGACAACTTGGAAATTAGGTTGTCCAATTTCTGAATGAAGATCAAGATTTTAAACTATTTCTTAGGCACCAACGTAGATTACAATAGCTTACCATTAACATTCAAGGCATTGGAACCTCCATCTGGTTGATCATCAATCTCGATATCTTCATCTGTATAGCTTCCCATCTCAGCATCTCCCGAAACTATTACAACTGCTGTAAAGACCCGTATTTTGAACCCGAGTTAGACTGACCCTGTGTGTGTATTCGGCTCGGCAACCGACGTCACCATTTGTTTTGGATTTTTATCTAGATGTGATTGTGCGGACAGATTTTAATTTAGAGCCCATTTGGACCCTCGTGCGAAAGTTGTGCACCGACCTCGGTGTAGCCGCTCAACACCGGACTTGAGTTTTAAAATTAGAAGTGTATAATACATAAGATATGTGTGTGTGTGTTTTACTTTGTGAGCAATCCTATTATAAGAAGGAATTACATTCCCGTATTATACTAAGTTTTGTTAAGAGAGGATAGTTACCCAACCGTGTGAAACTCCTTCTTCTCTCTTCTTCAATCATCGTAGGAGATCGGTTTAGAAAACCTCCTTCTCTAGAACCCTCTTTGTTGAAAACACTTAAACCTTAGAAAGAACTTGAATCAACCTTGGATTCGTAGTTGGCTATTGGGAGAGGTTGAGATCATTGGGGGCGTGTTGGAGTTGTCTCTGTGAACTCGTGGGATCGATCGCGGCACGAATCGTTGAGGAAACCCGTCGGTTTTTATCATCGCTCGAGCAAGGTATCACCGAACTCCGACATTGCCTTAGTATTTTAGTCATAACTTTTTATTCCGAACTCTGATTAAGACGATTCTTTTTGCGTTGGAAAGCTAATATAAAAATCTACAACTTTCATGTTTTGACCAACACATGAATCAATCGTCTTGATAGTCAAACAAATATGAGAATGTTACGTCAAATTCTAGGATTGGCGCAACTTGCCTGTTTTGACTTGTTTTTGAGGAAACGCTTAAATAGGTCTATATTATTAGTAATTAGAGTTTATCTTAATGCATGAACGTATATTGTGATGTAGATTGAGGGCGAGAGGCCATCAATAGGACCTTGCTTGACTTCGCATAACTCCGAGTTTTAGGTAGGAGAATCTCATCTTTACAGTATTTTATTTTAATTCGCATGGATATTTTGAATTAAAATCTTTGAACTTGCATGTGCCATTGAAATCACATCTGTAAATTGAAATTGATATGAATGACTAAAAATCTAAATCTACCTGAATCCTGAAACCTGAATCTGCTTAAGCTCTGAAGATCTGAAATTAAGAACCTGAACTATGTATAAGAGACTTCCATCTGATTATATTAGTATCTGCATTTGTTTTATGATTGACCTGAACGATCCCTCAAAAATTCCTGAACAACTTCGCACAAGTTTCCCTCATTACGCAGGGCTTGTTGCATCCTGAAAAAGGGTTCATGAACCATTTGATGGTAGGTAGGGTTCCCATCGGCTATATTCCTACTCTCGAGATATAGTTTACTCGGAGGTATTTTAAGTTGAGGATTAAGTCATGAATTCTTGAACTTTGCATATAGAAGTTAGAGAAACTAAGACATCAAACATCAGATCTGTTCTTGAAACTGTTTTCACACATTTAGAAATAAATCTTACATATGATTTCCGCACCTAAATTCAGTTTATTATCTGCTTATATGTTTGACAAGCTATATTCCGATATTTGTTTTGAAACCATGTTAGTTAAAGTAAAATGCCGTAGATGTCTTTCTTCTACTGAGCTTTGTTGGTTAGCTCACTCCGACTATACGCCATGTTCAGTATTGACGTGGCTATTCTGTATCGTGAGATCGATCTGACTACGTGCTCGAGGAAGAGCTTGAGGTTCCTCCCGAGGAGTTTTCGATATAGAACTTCTTGAATTTCTTATTTGTGGTGAGAGTTAGACTTGAATTTGTGGGCCCATTTTAGTTGGATACCATAGTTTTATATTTGACGTTGATTTACATGAGTTATGTTTCGATGATGGTCGGCCATCATCGGTGGTTCTTTACTTTTAATTGCTTCCGCATTTATTTTAGCTATGGATATTTATTGCGCTTTACTCTGATATGTGCCCTGTTTGTCTGGGTTATCGTTTATTCGATAGGTTGGCGAACCGGCCTTTCCTATACCTGAGGGATTGGAAAAGTCGGGTCGTCACAGTTGGTATCAGAGCCATGGTTTTTAGATTCTCTAAGGACCCATGAGAACTAACCGTGACCCGGTACAGTTCGCATCAGAGTCATGTCGTTAGGTCCAGAATCACTAGTACTATTTGTAATTGTCTTTACAATCAATGTTGACTGATGTTGTGGTGTTCACAATATGGTCGATATGGCCCCAAGATTTAGAGAGGCGAGGTAGGCGGTGCCTTTAGAGGACATTCTGAAGGTGTCGGTACATCAAGGGAGTTGCCTTCGCATCCGGTTCTAATGCGTCCCTATAGGAGCGGAGTTGATAGAGGTCGAGGTGAAAGAATGGAACAAGTGTTGGAAAGTCCGCCACCAACATTGCTCACAGACGCATCTATGGCTCACAGATCCGCAATCGCCCAAGCGATGATTTCTATTTGGACAACAACAACAATCATCAGGATTTGCCGAATTCAGGAGGATGCGACCTCCAAATTTGTCTGGACAGGCCGACCCGACGGAAGCTGAAGGTTGGATGGATGGGATGGAAAAGATCTTCGAGGTGCTGGAGTGCGCCGATGTCGAGAAGGTTAGATGGGCAACCTTCAAACCGGATGGACATCTTTGGACCATGGTGGAAGTCCGTGGCTAGACACCGGAGCGTGAGTTTCCCAATACTCCTTGGACATGAAATTTGAGTTTATCGAGGCGTTCAACGATCGATACTTTCCCAAGATCGTTAGGAATCGATGGAAGTTCAGTTCATCTAGTCAAGGGGACAATGTCGGTCGTGAGTATGGAGATGAGTTCACGACTTTCAAGGTTTGCACCTCAACATGTGGCCACCGATATGATGAAGGCGAGAAAATTTCAAATTGGGTCTTAGGCCGAGTATACTGAGGAGAGTGTGGCTATGTGGGAAATGGAAACATATGGAGGAATCACAAAGGCCCTCATAGCAGAGGAAGAAATTCAAAGCGGTTTTGAGAAGCACTCAAATTTAACAAGGAGGGTTGTACAAGGCGATCAGTACTTATGAAAATAAGAGGCCAAGTTTACAAAGCCGATGAACCTTACTCAACCTGCATTTTCTAGACCAACATTTTCTTCTGGACTGACCCCTTATCAGAGATTGGCAGCATCATCACCTGTGCAATCCGTACGACCAGCGGGTTCTAATGCTAGTGGAGCTTCAGTGGGACAGGGATCCTCTCGTGCACCATCTTTTGTTTCAGTCACTATGTGCCTAAGGTGCGGGAAATCACACAAGACCGAGGATTGTAGGAGGAACACTAGAGCGTGTTTTCGGTGTGGCGCAATCGGACACATGGTTAAGGATTGTCCTCAGGAGGACAAGGGAAGAACTAGTTCGGCTTCTACTCAAAGATCGACCCGACCTACTGTTCAAGGTCGAGTTTATGCCGTGATGGCTCAAGAAGCCGAAACGTCGAACGACGTGATCCAAGGTATTATTAAAAGTTGAGATGTCTTCTTATTTTATGTGTTATATATAATTGCTTGATATTTAATAAATTTTGTTAATAAGTTATGGATGAATACACATGCTTAGAAACTTTTAATTGAAACGCTTGTCTAAACTAAGGTACCCTTTTTATGCATCGGGGGAGCGATGTAAGCAAAACCGAAGCGCGAGTGTTGATAGACCACAGGTCTACACATTCTTTGTTACTCCATTGTTAGAGAAGTTGGGAATCATTCCCAAGGCCCTTGATTTCATCTTGGCAGTGTCAATTCCTACGGGCAACTCAGTGAGCACCGATACCATGTGTCAATCAGTGATTGTGATGATCGAAGACCACGAGACAGTGGCTGATTTGATCATTTGGAGCATTGAAGGGTTCGACGTTATACTAGGGATGGATTGGTTATCTACTTACCATGCGAGCGTGGATTGTCTTCGAAAGATTGTAACATTCCGTAAGAGAAAATCTTTTCGATTTTGCGAGTCAAATCTTGTGTGATACCGTTGCTTATCTCGCCATTCGAGCGGCATCGTATGATGAGGAACGGGTGTTATGGTTATCCGCCTACTTGCAAGATCATAAGGAGGAGAAGAAAAATATTAGATATTACGATTGCTTGCAGTATTCAGATGTTTTTCCCCGAAGATCTACCTGGATTACCACCTGACAGGGAGATTGAGTTTGCGATTGAGTTAATGCCGGGTACTGAACCAGTATCAAAAACTCCGTATCGAATGGCACCTGCAGAATTGAAAGAGTTGAAGGAGCGGCCAGAACTGCTAGATAAGGGCTTTATTAGACCGAGTGTGTCACCACAGCACCGGTTCTATTTGTAAAGAAGAAAGCGGTTCAATGCGGCTTTGCATCGATTACCCACCAAATAAGTTGACAATTAAGAACCGTTATCCACTTCCAAGAATTGATGATCTGCTCGATCGCCATAAGGAGCAAGGTTCTTCTCAAGATCGACTTGAGGTCGCTACCATCATTGAAAGTTAAGTCTCGAAGACATTCAAGATGCGTTCGTAACCCGATATGGGCACTACGAAGTTCTTGGTCATGCCATTTGGGTTGACAAACGACCGGCCATTTATGGACTTGATGAACCGGATATTCAAGTCACATTTGGACAAGTCTGTAGTAGTTTTTGTAGATGACATCCTCATCTATTCAAAGACGCGAGAAGAACATGAGCAACATCTGCGAGTGGCTCTACAAACCCTTAGAGACCATCAGTTATATGCAAAACTTAGTAAATGTGAGTTTTGGCATGAGCAGGTCAGTTTCCTAGGCCATGTTATCTCTGAGACCGGTATTACAGTTGACCCAGCCAAGATTGAGTCAGTGATGAATTGGGAACAGCCAAAGACCGTTACAGAGGTTCGTAGTTTCCTCGGTTTGGCAGGATACTACAGAAGGTTTGTGGAGGGCTTCTCCAAGATATCAGGTCCTCTTACACAACTTACGAAGAAGAATACTAAATTTGATTGAATGAGAGCGGTGTGAGCAAAGTTTTCAGAACTCAAGAACGATTGACTCTGCCAAGATGCTACTATACCATCGGCGGGAGGCTTTGCAATATACAGTGATGCATCATATGGGGGTTTAGGCTGTGTGCTTAACCAGAATGAGAGAGTCATTGCTTATGGGTCTAGACAGCTGAAAGACCATGAGAAGAATTACCCGACGCATGATCTTGAGTTAGCGTGATGATTTTGCTCACGAAGATCTGGAGGCATTACCTTTATGGGGAGACCTTCGATATATTTACCGATCATAAGTGCCTCAAGTATCTCTTCTCACAAAAGGAGTTGAATATGAGACAGCGTCGATGGATGGAGTTCTTGAAAGATTATGATTGGACCATTCAAGACTACCACCGGAAAGCAAACGCGTAGTGGCGGATCGTTAAGTCGAAAGTTCTCTGCTCAGTTATCACATCTCACCACAAGGGTGCGACGATGGCATCTTTTGGAAGACATGGCTCTAAGTAGCATGAGATTTGACGTAAAAGGTTCAGGTGCATTAATGGCTACGCTGGTGATTCGTTCGACCCTCTATGAGAACATTCGCAGACTTCAGATGACGGATGATGAACTTATGGCTATCAGACGGGATGTGATTGGGGGAAGCAAAATAGATTTTTCTATCAAAGATGATGGCACTTTGTTGTTTAGAAACCGGGTATGCGTACCAACTAGTACTAAGCTTCGGGACACTATTTTGGAAGAGGCTCATAAGTCTATGTACGCTATTCACCCTGGCAGTACCAAGATGTACCAAGACTTAAAAAAAAGCTTCTGGTGGAGAGGTTTAAAGAAAGATGTCGCTGTGTATGTCTCGAGATGTCTTGTGTGTCAACAAGTAAAGGTGGATCATCGAAATCCGGCAGGACTGTTGCAACCACTACCGATACCTGAGTGGAAATGGGAGGCTATTTCTATAGACTTTATTTTGGGATTGCCAAGAACATTAAGAAAATACAATGCCATCTGGGTCATTGTGGATCGATTGACTAAGTCTGCACACTTCCTTCCTTATAATACGTCGTATACCGCCCACAAGCTCGCAGAATTATACATCAAGGAGATAGTTAGGTTGCATGGTATACCGGTCAGTATCGTCTCCGATAGAGACCCGATGTACACATCTCAGTTTTGGCAACGATTTCAAGAAGGAATGGGCTCTAGGCTTGATTATAGTACAGCATTCCATCCTCAGACCGATGGGCAGACTGAGAGGGTGAATCAGATTATAGAAGATATGTTACGTGCTTGCATGTTGGATTTTCAGGGGTCATGGGACCAACATTTACCGCTGATCGAGTTCGCCTACAATAACAGTTACCAGGCTAGCATCGGCATGGCACCCTACGAAGCTTTGTATGGACGACGGTGCAGGTCTCCGCTTAATTGGGAAGAAGTGGGTGAGAAACTCATTTTAGGTCCCGAGATCGTAGAGAATACAACCAAGACAGTTCGGTTAATCCGTGAGAGACTACGAATTGCTCAAAGTCGTCAGAAGAGCTACGCTGATCTGAAAAGAAACCATGTTGAGTTTAAGGTGGGAGATAACGTATTTGTCAAAATCTCTCCTACAAAAGGCGTGGTGCATTTTGGGAAGCGTGGGAAGCTGAGTCCACGCTATGTTGGACCTTTTGAGGTATTGGGCCGAGTCGGCGAGGTTGCCTATCGAGTAGCCTTGCCACCGCAGCTATCGGAAATGCACAACGTGTTTCATGTGTCCATGTTACGAAGATATGTTAAGGACTCGACTCACGTATTGGACTACCAGCCCATTGAGCTCCAAGAAGACCTATCCTTGGTTGAGGAACCGATACGAATCTTGGATCGTAAAGAACAAATCTTACGGACAAAGAACATTCCCTTAGTACTCGTGAAGTGGCGGAACCATTCTTCAGAGGAAGCCACATGGGAGCGTGAAGCGGAGATTCGCGAGCAATTTCCACAACTTTTCGAGTGAAGGTACATTGTAAACTATAGTTATGTAAGAAAACTATACGTACCTTTAAATTCTTGAATTTGCTTCTAAAAAAAAAAAAAAAAAAAAAAAAAAAGGAGAATTTCTTCAAATTCTTCAATGTTAAATTGGTTCATAACATCGATGCTTTACATATATATCTATAACGATCACACAATAAAATCTTAAATGTCATATTTATTCATTTTCGGTTAGAACCGTATGTCTGTTGGAACCCGTGTCATCAGTTAGAACATGTTACCAGGCACGTGATCATCCTTTTGAATAAGTGTTCGATTCTGACATCTGAAATTTCTGCTCAAATAATTACCAAAAGGGTGAGGTAGGTGTGTGTGCTAGGTTTGTGTCATGGTGAAGTATATTTCCAGGCACGTGACACTTGGGAAGGTATGCATCCATGTACAGATGCAATCCTCTATGGCAGTATGGGATGCCACACGCAGTACATCCAGGTTACTACGGATCCCGACCCTTGAAAGCGTGCTTGGTGAAGCCTACCGCATCGCGACCAAAGTTCTTTGACTTTAGACTGTTTCGATTTTGCTTTATACTGGTGTTAGGATAAGGACTTACCGCAGTTCGGTTTAGCTATCCGTATATTTTCGAGGACGAAAATTCCTAAGGAGGGTAGAATGTAAAGACCCGTATTTTGAACCCGAGTTAGACTGACCCTGTGTGTGTATTCGGCTCGACAACCGACGTCACCATTTGTTTTGGATTTTTATCTAGATGTGATTGTGCAGACAGATTTTAATTTAGAGCCCATTTGGACCCTCGTGCGAAAGTTGTGCACCGACCTCGGTGTAGCCGCTCAACACCGGACTTGAGTTTTAAAATTAGAAGTGTATAATACATAAGATGTGTGTGTGTTTTACTTTGTGAGCAATCCTATTATAAGAAGGAATTGCATTCCCGTATTATACTAGGTTTTGTTAAGAGAGGATAGTTACCCAACCGTGTGAAACTCCTTCTTCTCTCTTCTTCAATCATCGTAGGAGATCGGTTTAGAAAACCTCCTTCTCTAGAACCCTCTTTGTTGAAAACACTTAAACCTTAGAAAGAACTTGAATCAACCTTGGATTCGTAGTTGGCTATTGGGAGAGGTTGAGATCATTGGGGGCGTGTTGGAGTTGTCTCTGTGAACTCGTGGGATCGATCGCGGCGCGAATCGTTGAGGAAATCCGTCGGTTTTTATCATCGCTCGAGCAAGGTATCACCGAACTCCGACATTGCCTTAGTATTTTAGTCATAACTTTTTATTCCGAACTCTGATTAAGACGATTTATTTTGCGTTGGAAAGCTAATATAAAAATCTACAACTTTCATGTTTTGACCAACACATGAATCAATCGTCTTGATAGTCAAAAAAATATGAGAATGTTACGTCAAATTCTAGGATTGGCGCAACTTGCCTGTTTTGACTTGTTTTTGAGGAAACGCTTAAATAGGTCTATATTATTGGTAATTAGAGTTTATCTTAATGCATGAACGTATATTGTGATGTAGATTGAGGGCGAGAGGCCATCAATAGGACCTTGCTTGACTTCGCATAACTCCGAGTTTTAGGTAGGAGAATCTCATCTTTACAGTATTTTATTTTAATTCGCATAGATATTTTGAATTAAAATCTTTGAACTTACATATGCCATTGAAATCACATCTGTAAATTGAAATTGATATGAATGACTAAAAATCTAATCCTCGAAACACGAATCGCTTAAGCTCAAGATCAAATTAAGAACCTGAACTATGTATAAGAAACTTCCATCTGATTATATTAGTATCTGCATTTATTTTATGATTGACCTGAACGACCCTCAAAATTCTGAACAACTTCGCACAAGTTTCCCTCATTACGCAGGGGCTTGTTGCAGCCTGAAAAAGGGTTCATGAACGACGATAGTAGGTAGGGGTTCCCAACGGCTATATTCCTACTCTCGAGATATAGTTTACTCGGGAGGTATTTTAAGTTGAGGATTAAGTCATGAATTCTTGAACTTTGCATATAGAAGTTAGAGAAACTAAGACATCAAACATCATACATTCTGTTTGAAACTGTTTTCACACATTTAGAAATAAATCTTACATATGATTTCCGCACCTAAATTCAGGTTTATTATCTCGCTTATATGTTTGACAAGCTATATTCGATATTTGTTTTGAAACCATGTTAGTTAAAGTAAAATGCCGTAGATGTCTTTCTTCTCTTGAGCTTTGTTGGTTAGCTCACTCACTATACGGTGTTCAAGTATTGACGTGGCTATTCGTGTCGTGAGACTGATCCTGACTACGTGCCTGAGGAAGAGCTTGAGGTTCCTCCTGAGGAGTTTTTCCCAGTATAGAACTTACTGATTTTCTTATTTGTGGTGAGAGTTAGACTTGAATTTGTGGGCCCATTTTAGTTGGATACCATAGTTTTATATTTGACGTTGATTTCTGTTATGAGCCATGTTTCGATGATGGTCGGCCATCATCGGTGGTTCTTTACTTTTAATTGCTTCCGCATTTATTTTAGCTATGGATATTTATTACGCTTTACTCTGATATGTGCCCTGTTTGTCTGGCTTATCGTTTATTCGATAGGTTGGCGAACCGGCCTTTCCTATACCTGAGGGATTGGAAAAGTCGGGTCGTCACAACTGCGGTGTATCCACATTGCCTAACAACGACGATGCCTAAAGTGGTAGTATCCTGCAACGATATTATTTTTCATTAGAATTTTGCCCTCCAACCCAACCCGAACCCAAGCTTTGGGGCAACCCCTAATTGGTTCCCCATTCAGCCTGCCATACCTCAAGGTTAAGACTTTGAGCCGGCCGTAGCTCTGTTTGTATTGAAAGTAAGACTAATACAAGGAACCATTATAATACAAGGTCAAGACTTTAATGCAATGCTATTTTTTAATGCACAAGAAACATTAACAAATTCTAATGCAAGTGTCTCATAAATTTTCAACAAAAGGAAGATCTCTACATGCTAAGCCACATGTGCAAAACAATTACTAACACATGGAATGGATTATATTTTAAGATTATCCGTAAGTAACGGAAATTATATTAATTGTCAAATGCATAAAAATATAAGGAATAGATAAGCAAGGACCTTGCAACCACATTGAAAAGAAATCAATATATCTCTACTATAATGCGATTGATGGTCTAATCCGAAACAAGCTTTAGATACAATTTTAGCAAGCTGTTCTGCCACCATACTCATTGCCTTCCTCAAAAGTTCCCCAATCGCTGTCTACTGAAGGTTGATATATTGACCATTCAAGATACCAATATCAATTAGGGGGTCACATCACCATATCTGTGCACAATTCCGACAATCAAAACCGTAGGAAAGGTGCACTGTTTGAAAACAGGGATTTTCGTGTTTAGACTGCGATATGAAAGCACAAGAAAACTTATGCAAACACTAGATCTCAATTGGTGGGCACGTGTGGCAGCATCTCACTTTGAACTGTGACCTTGAGATCTGTGCACTCAATTGGGATAAAATCGCACAAGCAAGTAGGTCTATGAAAATCAATAGGGGCCACTGTTCATAATTTTCCCCAAAGGTGCACGGGATGCCATGAACGCATGTACCAAAGTTCAGATTTATAATGTTATGAGAATTCAAAATTATTATTTTAATTTATTTTTTTAAGAAAGAGGCGGATTCGACGACAGGTACCGTCTATTTTCATAGTGTGTCAGGAATCGAGGGGATCAGGGGGTCCAAAGCTGACACTCTGATCAGGCTGCAAAAAGGGGCTGAGACCCATATAGACGCAGCGTCGGGCCATGCATGAGGCTGAGTCGGTAGATCACTTGTTTATCTATTGTCGGCTTACAAAAGAGGTCTATAAGCATGGTCTTGAAAGTCTTTGATCTGAGTTGAGTGTAGCCGAGGTCTTGTCCCTGTGGGGACTTTTGGCATCTTGGAACTATTGTGGTTTCACTAGTTCAAGAAGGGCCTTTAGGCGGGCCACTCTGATGGTTGTCCTTCAGGCAATCTGGATTGAAAGAAATGATAGGAATATTTCATAGAAAGAGGAAACCCTCAGATCATGTTATGTGCAGTGTGAAGAACAGGATGTTGGATTGGGTGGTTTTGGATCATGATGAGGCGGCAAATTACCGTTTTGGACTTAATTTTAGGCAGTCAAATAATTAGAATTATGGGAGAAAAACAAAAAGAAATAAATTTCAGGCAGTCAAAGAACCATCCGATGGTACTCTCATGGTTTCCAGATCCATTGTGTGGAAGATTGAGGTAAAAACGATCTCTATCACCTAATTTCAAGCAATAAATGATTTTCAAATATAGGTGCCCTCATAATCCTCTAGGCGTGCATAGAGGTACCTGTTTCTAAAAAGATTTGGAACTTTCTTTAAAACAGGACAAACAAATAATGTCTTCTATGCTAAATCAAGATTTTATTAATGAAAATAATCATCCATGTGAAAAGATAATATCCAAATTGAAATCGAAACAAAAGGCAGTGTGACCAGTACAAATAAGCAGGAGACTTATGTAACAATAAACTCAAAGTCTAATCCACCCATAATTTTAAATCTTGTTCAAAATATGCATACTTTTAATGCCAATACCAAAAAGATGTAAAGGAAACTAGAAACACAACTTTTATCAACTCTATATATAGAAAATCAAAGAATGCAACCCAAACAACCTACACTAAGTTAGGTTAGTAAAAAAACACCAAAACTGTCAAAACATCTCAGATAAACTTCAAATTTAAAGAGTAGAGAAGGTACCGGGCCACAGAAGATTGTTGTAATAAAGGGACTTAGCAGATTTTCTTGCAAATAAATACAATTATTATCCAATATTAGCACTCATTATAACAGGTTTATAGTGCACATATAACCAGAAAGAAGCATAATTTAAAACTTAAGAGTCAATTCAGAGATCAGTCAGCCATATTTGCAAGTCCACTCAGCCAAATTTTAACAGAACTCATCTCTTACGAGATTATTTAAAACATTCAAAACATGGTATAATAAGATCCAGTACTTAAGCCAATTATAGGAAAACCATTGTTACAGAAAAGAAATATAAAGTGTAGATGAAGAATAGAGAATAGCCGAGGTCCTGAAAACCACCCTGAAACAACCGTCAAGTGGCACTTTGCTTCGGACTCAGGAACTGAAGCCCTTGTCTTCAAGCAACAAGGAGGAATAATCTTAGCTGAATCATTCTCGCAACTCGAGTTTTGCATTAACTTCTTCTGGCAATCCAAACCTCCTTTTACACTACTGCTGCCATCCATAACTTCTTTTTTCCTTTACCTCCTCCAGTCTAAATTACCAAAAGTTCACCTAAACCACACAAAAACAAGCTTCATAACTTTCCTTCTTACTGCATGCTACGAAGCAAGGTATCAAATTCAGTATCGGTATGGGATATTGGTCCATCTGTGACCGATACGTATCGGCCGATACGGATACAGTACCGCTGACCCGTATCAATCTGATACCATATCGGGGTGGTATCGGTCCTCGATGAAACCAATACACATTGCCAGTACATATCGGTATCAGCTGAGTTTTAATACCATCGTCCGAAGTACCAACACATCTACACAAGGATTAAAATATTAGTATTGGAGTATACAGCAGACCGATACAATGTTAGTATTGTTCAATCATTTCTAATCAAGAAAAATGTATCCAACGAGGAAGTTGCAGAAATCATAACTAACAGGACCTTTAATTGTTGTACTTGTCGCTGCAATGCCATTACATCACCTGAAGCATCTTTATTGACCTTGGCCTATAAAGGAAACAGAACTTTTGTCAGGTCTTTGACTGTATTGCAAAAATAATCCTAGATTCAAGGCACAAATCTACTATGCAAAAATAAACACTTACAAAAGGTCCCATATATAAGGTCCCAAATATTCAGAAACGGGTTCGGTTGAGACTCAGAAAGGGGCACTGGCATGCCTAACTCCTCCATTTTCTGCAAGAGTTTCTTATGTCGCTTTCCGTTCTTGTGTATCTCGAGGATTTCCTCAGTGTTGCAGTCAACCCGGCAGAGATCGCACCAGGCAACCTTGGGAGCACGTCTTGGCTTTGCCGATGGTGCCGATGGTGGTGAGACAACTCCTGCACGTTCCGGATTCGATGATGGTGCTCCTGAAGATGGGTGAGGAAATCGCCTACCGCCTCCGCCTCTGCCCCTACCCATACGTCCTCTCCCTCGAAAAGGAGGTGATCTGCTATCCGACCACGGGGGGTTGTGGCCGAAATTACCTCTGCCACCACCTCTGAATGGCCCACCACCCCTTCTACGGAGATCTCCCAACCTGCATCAAAGCTCCAAACGGGTCTCCAATAATTTACAACATTCCATTTCAATCTTTTTACTACAAGAAAATAAGAAAATGCAAAGGATACTGGAAAACAATGTAAATATACAACAGGACATAGTCAAAAAATTTGTCCTACACAAGTACTCTAGAAATATCCAATAACATAGAGGAAATAGAACATTGCTGCGGCTCAATCTGACAATTCAACCATACACATGCCTCACTCAAGTACTACATACTGAATTCTTGTATAGACTTTTTCTTTTAATTTTTTTTATCGAAAAAATAAAGATGTAATTTCAATCAAGATAGAAATTACATCAAGGCTCCTAAGCGAGCTGCTTCTAGCCCAAACAAAAACATAAACAACACAGGGACCCACAAACGAAAGAGAGCAGAAAAACATAAACTGAAAGCAGCAACAAAATGGTAATCAGGCAAAAGAAGTATAAATGTATATATATATATATATATATATATATATATATATATATATATATATGTGTGTGTGTGTGTATACTGCCTTGTAATAAAGTACGTCAATGCCACAGTAATAAAGGCGGTAACAATGAGGAGAATGATGAAGACTATAAAGAGAATGCTTTAGATTGTGTAGATTCTGTGGCCCCACATACGGGCAAAAAGGTAGTAAAGCTCAATGTAGACAGCACTAAATGGCAAAAATCCTGCCATTGCCATGTGAGGAACATTGAATCATCACAAAGTGAACTGCAAACAAATATTTCAAACCCAAAGGCCGATTGATGTAGTAATTAACTGAGCTGCAGATTTGTGAATCACCATCAGAGTTTGGCTCCTAAACCAGCTTGGATGAGAAATTTCAGCAACGCCAAAAGAATTTATACACGGATTTGAACCACTTTAAAAAAAAATTTATAACAGAAAGAAAAAAAAAAAAAAAGCAAACCAACCCTACTAACCTGCATCCAGAAGAAAAACCTTCTATTATCAGTACTGAACTTCAAAATGTATACTCTTCGAGATGACTAATTGACCTAAAAAAGCCAAAAACAAAATGTTATAAATAAGGTTGCAAACTCCAGAAATTTGTATTAAATAAATCTAAATAACAAATCAACATAATGTGATGTACCTTCTCAAAAACAGCCTCATCAGGAAACACTATTTGATCCTGGGATATCTTGTAAAAGCAAAACATATTTTCGGAGTTTGCGCATAGAATACTTCCCACAATAATGGCTTACTATCAACATGTGGTTTCTATAGCTTGACGGTGAGCTAAAAATACAGGCTCATATATTGTTTACTTGATCATTGAATTATTTTTTCCAATCTTTTGGGAAAAGGAAAAGGAATGGTCAAATATATGTCCTTTTGCTGCTAGAAATTACTAATGTAATATCAAATAGCACACTCTGATAACTCTTTAGAAGTTAAAAGCCTTACTATCTGATATAGATGTCGTACTATACGAAATTTCTCATCAGTTAACACAGGATACATCTTCAACCACATTCGGACTACGATCAAGCCACTGAAAATGTACTAATCCCTCCTCGCCCTGATAGACACCCATCCAGATAGAATTAGAATTGCTTCAAGAGGAAAATTGGTTAACAAGTTACATGAAACTTCTGACAGAAAATAGGGATCAATTTTTTTGTAAAGAACACCAGAAGCTAAAATAACTCTTTATTATTAAGATATCTCATACCCTTCCGATGTGAACAAGTCCTTTTCGGTTATCTGGAAGTACCCGCGTTCCCTCGGTGAACATCTTACCAGCACGGAATTCAAGCATGATTTCCTGTGAAGAGAGAAGAAGCTCACGTATCCCAATACTTATTTACAAGCATAGCAACAAAGCTCTATTATTTCGGAAATATTTTAGCGAGGGATCGCTTCGGTTCAATCCGGACAAATTCGAGAAAGACTCGGCGAATATAAAAAATTATAGAAATTAGTTTTATATATATATATATATATATATATATATATATATATATATATATATATATATATATATATATATATATATAAATTGATCTTTCAAAACGATATTTTAAAGCAATAAAATAGGCACATTATGTAATCAGAAATCCACATGCATTACAAATCAATAATCATAAAAAGAACATTTCCAAAAGAATTTTAAAAAGTGAATCCAACTTCATAAGAAATAGTATTCCAAAAAGTTTCCCGAAATTCTGGAAAATTTTGGCTAATTTTAGAATATATTGGTGATTCACCAAAATAGGTGAAATTTCTCCCAAAATTTCAGCACACCCCCATTTCTGCAAAATTCAAAGAAATTTGTGGCCACGTTTACAAGGGTACCTGGAATTCCCCAATGCCAGGATATTTCCAACCATGCTTGACCGTGTAGGAGGGGTACCGTAGCTCTCCACATGGACCTAATCCAACTTCAATTTCGGAGATAACACCATCCTCAAAGAACTCATCAAATTCTACCCGGAAGCTTCTCATGTAGTCAAAGTAAACCTACAAAGAAATTGCAATAACATATAATAGCAACAAAGGAGGTACCGCATAATATGTATGTAATCTAAAACAAATTCAATTAAAGAGCATACTTTGGGTTTAAGATGCGAACTAGTGACAGCTCAAAATGATTTTGCAAAGAACATTCTTTGAGGGAAAAAAAATATCCACAAGGCCCAAATTGGTTTATCAACTGCAACAAAAAAAAGTCAAAGACATTCAGTGCCTCCTTTTAGGAAATGACAAGTGTAGGCGGGGTTCTAAATAACACATGCAAATTACCTAAAAGGATCCCCATTCTTCGCACCCATTAGCAATTTGGGCCAGCAAGATTCTAGAAAAAAAAATTACTTTATCCACCCCGAGTTTCCATAACTGGTAACATTGTCAGTTAAATTCAGAAAATAAAATATAATTATAATAACAACCAAGCAGGTCATAGAATATATATTTAAAAATAAAAAAACCTCAAGAATATTTTTCGTCATATCAGGGGCAGGTAAGAAATTTCAAGAATCTGGGTGGTTTAAGTCATTAAATAGCATATATGCTTCTAAAATTCATCTAAATTTAGAAACAAAAAATATATCAAACAAACTTACTTATTGCATCCCGGCACATTCGAATAATATCCTCTTTGACAGAGCTCAATCCATGACCAATATAATAACCGTTTTGCATCCTATCTTCAATTTCTCCAACCTGATAGGTTAATTCAATAAGACCACGAAGGAGAAAACAGAAAATTATAGGCAAGCAGAGAGTCATATAGTTTTTTTAACCAAAAGAAGAATCACCGAGTAAATCCTCAAATGAATAATCATTCATCTGGTGTGTAAGTAAATATTGGTGCACATAATTGCTGAAAAAGATAAGATTCTGACTGGAACTAAAATGTAAAGTCCAGTGTACCTCAATTGAAGCTTCGCAGTGGTCCAGAGCAGATTGGAACTCTCCAATCAAACAAAATGCCTGTGCAAGATTGTCCCGTGCCTGCGAAATTTCTTTCTACCATTAGAACGATCAAATAAACTAGAGTTATGGTATTCAAAGACCAGATGACCCAATTTACTCCTTGCTCAACCCAATGAAAATGCCCAGGCATCACTAGGAGGATCACTTTCATGTAATTTAGGTCCCCAACTAAGGAAGTAAGCTCTGAAAACTGTAATTAATTCAAGCGCTTCAAAAATCTAACCAGCTTCACATATTATGCTAACAGGAAGTATTTGTTTCAGTAACTTCCCTTATAAAGAAAATGTGAGAAAAGCTTTGAAGGATGACTATTATTGGACAATGAAACAATTTTCATTCAAAGTTTTCAAATTAAGAATACTCCAACAGGCCACAACCATGAAGCTGCTAGATTTCCTCTTTCGGGCCAATGCTTCCAATATATGCATCTACATTCACTCACATGTGCTTATTATTGCAGATTTTTATTTAAAGTTACTTGGGGAGGAGGGGGGGGGGGGGTGTTGTAGGCTGTGATTGTACGAATGAACTCAAGGGTATGTCACCATGCACCTTCTAGTTGAGATAGTTGCAATTAAAACGTTTATGCATATAGATGGACATACTTAACAAGAATCTTTTTCTTCAACTATAATCGACTCAACTACTAAGAATTACACTACTATATGGCATTGATTATAGATTTTAATAAAGAAAACATAGTGAGTACTTTGCATTTATTATAGATTCAAAAAAGGAGAAAGGAAGAACTTAGTTGCAAGGAAAATGGATCGAGCGTGGCGTATGCAAGAAATAGAAGAATGGAAGCATTGAACATAAATTGTATATATATGGCATGCACTGTGATATCAGACACATTCTGGCCTCGAGAATAAAGATAGAAATACCTTCAGTCGTAATTCTTCGCTGATAACCTCCAAATCCCTCACAGGATCCACAGAATCATCAACATGAATAATATCTGGATCCTCAAATGCTCCTACAACATATGGTAATAGTGACCTTCCTGTTTGCTCTATAATCGACAGGCAAAAAAAATTTGACGAAACAATATGGAAAATTAAATAGCTAACAGGAGCAAAAGCACCAAATGAAAACTGTGGTTACTTGATTTAAATTTAAGCTCCTTATCGTGATTTCTAACAAAAGGGCCAAAATTACCTCCAAAATATAACTAAGATGGACAGAAACTACTATCAAAAGGGAAAATACATATAAGGAGCCTACTTAAAACATGAAAAATTCCATCAACTGCACGAATGTGAGATAAGAAGTTGTTCCCCAACCCTTGTCCTTGATGAGCCCCTCGTACAAGTCCAGCTATATCATGGATTTCCAAGAAAGCTAACACCTACATAGAAAATCAGAGTACAGTAAATTCGAACTTGCAATACTTAGAAAAAGCTAAAATCCTCAAATGATAAACAGAAAAAGTTCAGTAGATATCCATATGAAACTTCCGTTCAGAAATCATAATTGACGACTAGACCAGGCAAATATAAAGCACAAGATGAGCATTCTATAAACACCAATATATAAAGACATTTAACAGAACTAATAATTATAGAACAAATGAATGTGCTAAGAATAAGATCTAGTGTGTAATGAATTACGGGATTTCAGACACCAACCTCACTCTTTGGCTTAAATAACTGACACAGCCAATCGAATCGCTCGTCCGGTATGTTGACACTGTTAGTATATTGCACAAAGATTGACAGAAAATAGACCGGAAATGTAACAACCCTGAAAATCTAGAACACGAACCAACTGTTTCGATCTACGTGCCCGGCACGGAAATCGAGGCTGACTTAAAACTTTAAAATTAATATTAATTAAGATAAGGTTGCACTGTGATTAGATGAGTTCACACGTGCGTTTTTGTTCAAGTCTGAGTTGTGTAAAGGGTCAATGTGACACATTGCGCAGTAGCGACTGTATTTGTGCTCCACACCGGAACATAAACTAGGGGCAAATAGAAATATCTATTTAGTAACTTATGGGAGAAGGAAGGAAGACTTAGAGAGAGAGACCCCCTTCTTCTTCTTCTTCTTCTTCTCCCTTCCCATGCCCTAGTTGCTCCAGTAGCTAAAGGATCTGTAGCTAGGTGAGTTTCAAGAGGTTGTGGAGAGAAAATAGGGTTAACAAGAGTGAGATGATGAGTTTCCTAAGCTAGGGTAGGTAGAGTTCAAAGAGATGAGCTTAGGTATGGTCTAAGCTGTGTGTGTGAAGTCTCTGCATGCTGAACCGGAGCTAAAGGGTTGCTCGTCGGACTCGGATCGGTGATGAACTCCGAGAGCTAGATCTGAAACCCTCATTCGAGTCGATTTGCCGAAACCCCGTAAGGGCCCAAACAAAGGTAAGTCTATGTGTTTAAATAGGGGCAAATGAGATGCCCAGGTATGGGCATTGATGTTGTGATAAAGGTTGTTGAGAACCATTAAAGAGAAATAGGAAAATAGGGTTGGAGATGAACTCCATTAATGACAGAGTTCCTGTCATTATTGATCGATCAATGAGTGTATTGATCGATCAATGACAGTGGTGATCGATCAATGAAGACCATTGATCGATCAATCTGTATAAGACAGAATGGGAGAACAGAAGCCCCAAAATTCTGGAAGTTCAATGCCCGAAGGGCATTGATCGATCAATGAGGGCATTGATCGATCAACAAGAGAGTGATCGATCAATGACATTTGGTGATCGATCAACATAGGTATTGATCGATCACTGTAGGGTGTTGATCGATCAATGAAGGCATTGATCGATCAATCTGTATAAATAATTAATGAGAACAGAAGGTGGGAATTTTTGAAGGGTTGGTGATCGATCAATGAGGGCATTGATCGATCAATAGGAGGCATTGATCGATCAACCCAAGTGGTGATCGATCAATTTAAACTGTGTTAAATGTGAGTAGAAGAGAGGTTATTGATCGATCAATGAGTGTATTGATCGATCAATGATGATAGGTGATCGATCAATAAGGTGTATTGATCGATCAATTGGCTTGTTGCAGAGTGAGAGCTAAGAGGGTGGTGATCGATCAACAATGGGTATTGATCGATCAACAAGGGGTATTGATCGATCAATAAGGGTAGTGATCGATCAATCACCCCTGTTTTGTTGAGTTTTGGTTTTATGGATTAAACACCACCGGACATTGTGCCGGTTAACTTTCTGACATCCCTAACACTTAAAGTACTATGTTTATGATCTAGGATCAAACCCTGATACCTTGAAAGGGCTTTGGATTTGCTTAGAAGATAAAGTGACCTGAGGTAGGGGAAAACCAACCTAAACTGTTTTTGAGTATGATTTCATGGTTATTTTATATCTGTGCCCTGATTTCTGTTTTTAACAGGCATGTATGCATTTCATAAATTCCTGCTATCTTTGATTTCTGTTTCCTGATTCGTATTCTGAAACTTGCTTCCGATTCTGCCATCTGATCTGTGAGGTATATACGTATGTGATTTGATGATTTAAATCAGGGGTATATCCGATGCCTGGCACACTTGTGCACCTGCTTTCAATCCTCGGCACAATTGCACTCCGTAGATGAGGCATTGTTGCACTTTCAAAATTGTTCATGTGAACGACGATTGGTTGGGGTTTCCTATCGGACATTCCTGTTTACTCCGTGCTATATAGTCACGGGAGTTTCTTAAGTTAAATACACACAATTTAAGTACTCTGATAATATATTTGCATAACATCTGATTTCTTGCATAAAATCTCAGCTTTTAGTTTGATTCGTCATGATTATACGTTCCTGATTTGATTTCTGTTATGAGATAGCATGATCTGCATATTCAATTCGTTTAGTTGGAATTCTTCTATTGAGCTATGATGTAGCTCACCCTGTTTTCTAAATAAATTTCACGGAGTGAGGACTACGGCTGACCCAGAGGCTGAGGCAGAAGACGAGGAGACAGACATTCAGGCGGACGAGTTCTATCCGTAGCCTGGGTACTGGTGTCCGATGTACTGTATTTTGTCCTTTTGGATTATTGTGTGCCTGGTGGCCACTTTTGTATATATTTTAGTAGGATCACTTGTTGTATTATTTATGCGCTCTATCCGGAACCACTATCGGGAACCATTGTTTGGGTGATGGATGTCCATCACCAATGGTTCTTCTTGGTTCCTTTTTGAGAATGCATTTTCTTTGGTTTATATAGAATTAATTGTTTTATAATTATTGTTCTTTATGATTAAAAGCGTTGATAAATGACTGACTCGATCTACCACTGCTGGATGGTGTCTGCTTGGCTTCCGCTTTACGGGCAGACACTTATGATTTGTCCCGGGGATCATCCAGAGTATGATCCTGATGGCACGGATTTCTGGGTGCAGAAATTCGGGCTGTCACAGTTGGTATCAGAGCTAGACGTTAGGTTGAACTACGGGTTCAGGTTGGATTGTTTTCACAATCTATGTACTGATCAATGTTGTTGTTTTCACAATGACAGACCAGTATGGGCCCTAAGTTCAGAGGAGGGCACAGCGGAGGTAGAACAGGTCAGAGAGAGATTCCTCTGAGGGATGTGCCCGAGGTCATAGGCACGTCGAGGGGCTTGGAGTTCCTCTCACATGCAAATGCGGTTCCAGTGGGACCAAGAGGAGGTAGAAGAAGAAATGAAGAAAGGATGGAGCAGGTGTTGGAAGCATTAGCTACCAACGTCGCTCAGCAGACAGCTGCTTTAGCTCAATAGGCAGCTAGACCACCCCATTAGCCTGGTGGATTTGCGGAGTTTAGGAAAATGAGACCTCCTAACTTCTCAGGTCAAACGGATCCCATAGAGGCAGAAGGGTGGATAGAAGAGATGGAGAAGCTCTTTGAAGTATTACAGTGTAGTGACGTGGAGAAAGTGCGTTGGGCCACTTTCAAATTGGATGGTGACGCCGGACCTTGGTGGAAGTCGGTGTCACAAAATAGACAAAGAGAGTTTCCTCACACTCCTTGGACATGGGAGGAGTTTACGGAGGTGTTTAATCACAAATACTTTCCGAAAATTGTGAGGCATCAATGGGAAGTGAAATTCATAGAGTTGAAGCAAGGCTCCATGTCAGTAAGGGACTATGGAGCGGAGTTTGATAGATTGGCTAGGTTTGCACCTCAACATGTAGCCACGGAGTTGATGAGAGCAAGGAAATTCCAACTTGGCCTGAGACAAAATTTGCAGAAAGACGTCGCCATGTGGGAAATGGAGACTTATGAGGGAGTCATGGCCAAGGCTCTTATAGCTGAGGAGGAGAACCAGAAACAAATCTCTTGGAGGGACAAGCAGGCGAGAGAGAGACCATTCCAAGGGCAATCTCAGGACACAGAACAGAACAAGAGGGCTAGATTTTCCAGACCTCCGAGATACCCTACGCACTCTCGGCCGGCAATTTCTTCAGGTCCGAGTTCATATCAGAGAGCAGCAGCGCCTACATCTTCCAGATCATTTCGACCAGCTGGATCTTCTGGTAACGGGGCCTCAGTGACTCAGGGACCTTCAAAAGTCTCGTCCTTCACTCCGGCCGCAATATGTGCAAAGTGTGGGAAACCACACAAGACAGAGGACTGCAGGAGAGAGACAGGGGCATGCTTCAGGTGTGGCAAGATGGGCCACTTGGTTAGGAATTGCCCTGAGGAGAGCAAGGAACGGTCAGGATCGGTATCTACACAAAGATCATCTCGACCAGTGGTTCACGGTCGAGCTTATGCCGTCACCGCAACCGATGCTCTGACATCAAATGATTTCATTCAAGGTATGATTAGAATTCAAAAGATATGGTGTCGTTAAATATGATGAACTGGAAAATTTGAAAATATAGAATTTAATTGATTTATTTTGATTATAATAGTACACATAAACCAACACATCTAAAACGTTAAAGTAATGTTGAAATTGGTGTATAGGTGAGCTGAAACTGTATAGGAGTTGCGACATTTGCTTCCATAGGGCACGAGCTCTGATAGACCCAGGCTCCACGCATTCTTTCATACGGCCTCAATTTACGAAGGAATTAAGTGCCACTCCAGAACAACTAGATTTTATTCTGACAGTGTCAATTCCCACGGGTAGTGCAGTGAATGCACTCACTGTGTGTAAATCAGTGGTAGTGGCAATAGATGATCACGAGACACGGGCAGATTTGATTCTGTTAGATATGAAGGGATTTGACATCATTTTGGGAATGGACTGGCTATTTGCTTACCACGCAAGTGTGGATTGTCTTCGGAAGATGGTAGTTTTCCGCCCTCCAAAGGAGCGATCCTTTAGATTTCAGAGTGAAGTCTAAGGTAGCTCCGTTGATATCCGCTATTCGGGCGGAGAGGATGATGAAGAGTGGATGCAGTGGATATATAGCCTTTCTACAAGAACAACGGGAGGAGACAAATGTGATATCCGATATTCACGTTGCATGCGAGTATCCCGATGTATTCCCTGAGGAATTGCCAGGACTACCGCCAGTTCGGGAGATTGAGTTTGCAATCAATTTGGTTCGATCAACCAAAGATTCAAATCTCCGTGTCGGATGGCTCCAAATGTAATTGTAAGAGTTGAAGGAGCAACTACAAGAACTGCTTGACAAAGGGTTTATTCGACCGAGTGTGTCCCCTTGGGGAGCACCAGTATTGTTTGTTAGAAAGAAAGATGGTTCGATGCGTCTATGCATTGACTATCGGCAGTTGAATAAGTTGACGATTAAGAATCGTTACCCGCTTCCTAGGATCGATGATCTGTTTGATCAATTGCAAGGAGCGAGGTTCTTTACGAAGATAGATTTGAGATCGGTTACCATCAATTACGAGTCAAGGCGAAGATGTGGAGAAGGCGGGCGTTGAACCGGATATGGGCACTATGAATTCTTAGTTATGCCGTTTGGATTGACGAATGCACCTGCATCGTTTATGGACCTGATGAATCGTGTGTTTAAACCACACTTGGACAAGTCAGTGGTTGTTTTTGTAGACGACATCCTTGTCTATTCTAAGACAAAGGAGGAACATGAGGAGCATTTACATATAGTCTTGCGGACCCTCAGAGAACACAAATTATACGCAAAGCTCAGTAAGTGTGAATTTTGGTTGAACCAAGTGAGTTTCCTGGGCCATATTGTCTCCGCCAAGGGTATAACCGTAGATCCGACAAAGATCGAAGCTGTCGTGAACTGGGAACAACCTAAGACAGTGACAGAGGTCCGTAGTTTCCTTGGTTTGGCAGGATACTACAGGCGATTCGTAGAGGGTTTCTCTAAGCTATCAAGTCCGCTTACTCAGCTCACTAAGAAAAATGCTAAGTTTGATTGGACTGAACAATGCGAGAAAAGTTTTCAGGAATTGAAGACGCGTCTGACCACTGACCAAGCTAGCTATACCTTCTGGTAGAGGAGGCTTGGCTATCTACAGTGATGCATCGTATAGTGGTTTGGGTTGTGTTCTCAACCAACATAAGAAGGTTATCGCATATGGCTCTAGACAACTTAAGGAACATGAGAGAAACTACCCGACTCATGATCTGGAATTGGCGGCGGTGATCTTTGCTTTGAAGATTTGGAGGCACTACTTATACGGCGAAACGTTCGATATCTACACCGACCACAAAAGCCTTAAATATTTGTTTACCCAAAAGGATTTGAATATGCGACAACGCAGATGGATGGAGTTCTTGAAAGACTACGATTTTTCCATCCAGTATCACCCTGGAAAGGCTAATGTTGTGGCAGATGCTTTGAGCAGAAAGTCTTCAGCTCAGTTGGCACATCTTATCACCCGAGTACAAAGGTGGCATCTACTTGAGGACCTGGCCTTATGTGATACGCTGATTGATGTTAGAGGTTCAGGGACACTGATGGCTACCATTGTGATACGTCCCACATTGTTTGACAATATACGTGAGCTCCAGATGATTGACGATGAGCTTATGACAATTATAAGGGATGTGATCAACAGGATCAGACCTGATTTTACCATTAAGGATGATGGCACTTTGCTATTTCGAGATCGGATATGCATACCGGATACAAAGGACCTAAAAGATACAATTTTGGAGGAAGCGCATAAGTCTACATACGCTATACATCCTGGGAGTACCAAGATGTACCAAGATCTCAAGCGAAGTTTTTGGTGGAGAGGATTAAAGAAGGATGTGGCAGATTATGTTTCTCGGTGTTTGGTCTGCCAGCAGGTGAAAGTGGACTATCGGAATCCAGCGGGTTTGTTGCAACCATTACCAGTGCCAGAGTGGAAATGGGAAGCCATTTCTATGGACTTTATACTAGGATTGCCGAGCACATTGAGAAAGAACAATGCCATTTACCGATTTAAATCACAAGATTTTCATCAGTGTCGGACTACGTTTATAGCCAATAAACTAGCCGAGTTGTACACAAAAGAAATAGTTCGATTACATGGCATACCGGTCAGCATCGTGTGTGATAGAGATCCGCTATATACATCGTAGTTTTGGCGACGATTCCAGGAGGGCATGGGTACTAAATTGGAGTTCAGCTCAGCATTTCATCCTCAGACAGATGGGCAGATTGAGAGAGTGAACCAAATCATAGAGGATATGTTGCGTGCGTGTATGCTGGACTTTCATGGTTTATGGGATCAACACTTGCCTCTGATCGAGTTTGCTTACAATAACAGTTATCAGTCAAGTATTGGGATGGAGCCTTATGAAGCCTTATATGGACGTCGATGCAGATCTCCACTGAATTGGGAAGAAGTCGGCGAGAAACTTGTCTTAGGACCAGAGATCGTGGACAGTACCACCGAGACGGTTAGGGTGATTCGCGAAAGATTGAGGATGGCCCAAAGCCGTCAAAAGAGCTATACGGATCTTCATCGGACGGGTTGGCGAAGTGGCTTATCGGATTGCCTTGCCACCACAGTTGGCAAGCATGCATAACGTCTTTCACGTGTCCATGCTACGCCATTACGTACACGATCCAACTCACGTCTTGGATTACCAACCAATAGAGCTTCTGGAGGATATGACGGTGATTGAAGAACCGATTGCTATTTTGGATCATCGTGATCAAGTCTTGCGGACTAAGTTTATTCCACTGGTACTAGTCAAGTGGAGAAATCATTCGGACGCTGAAGCTACTTGGGAACGCGCAACCGAAATCCGCGAACAATACCCACATTTTTTTACCCAGTGAGAAAGGTAAATTCTTAATTATTTTCGCTTAAAGGTTCATCACATTATTTAGGTCATTGTGCGTGAGCATGCATCATTTACTCGATGAATCTTCTTCTAGGGGTACTCTGTATGATGTGCATGTATCATTAGTTTCGAAGTTCGGACTATTCGCTGTTGGAAAAGCTGACTGTTACAATATAGTCTCACAGATATCATTGATCGATCAATGAAGGCATTGATCAATCAATTTCATGAGTGATCGATCAACAGAGAGAGGTGATCGATCAATGACAGTGAAGGATTTCACTCAAATGATAGGCTGGTGATCGATCAATAACAGTATGGATCGATCAATAGTGGTTTAATTGATCGATCAACAAGGGTTAGTGATCGATCAACTTTGCATTGGAAAGTAAGCATTGATCGATCAACATTGGTAGTGATCGATCAATAAGAGTATTAGTGATCGATCAACAAAGGTTGGTGATCGATCAATGCATCGATTTAGGGCTTAAAGATGCTTCATTGATCGATCAACAAAGGCAGTGATCGATCAATCCTGGGGTTTAAGTTAAAGATTGGGGATTTCGAACGGTCATTTGCACGAAGCTTTCGCTGTGATCGATCAAGGGCTTGCACTCCGACCGTTCAATCTCCTTCCCAACACTTCTCCGGCCATTTCCGTCCTTTCTCCGGCTTGATTCGAGTGGACTTTGCTCCATTCATTCGGTAAATATCTCGTTCTATTTAATTTGATCTCTCTTTTCGTATTTTTGGCCAAGTTTAGACCATGGGACCTCGCACGAAGAACGTCAGTAAGGTACCCACGCCTCGGTCGAACACCGTACCGCCCACTGCTTCGCTCTCGCCACCCGTGCCACCCATGGCACCGGTTTCCACCCTATTCCACCGCTCCCCATCGAGCGTGAAGTCCCCAAAGCGTGGTGGGCTTCCAAGACCTTCCTACCCGAATACGTTTTTGCTTCCTCGCTCTACGAGGACCGACCTGAAATGGCTTGGGCCAAGGGTTATATCCAAAAGCTCGGGTTAAAGCCCTTGCTTGAACCCTTCCACGACCATTATTGCCCACGCCTAGTGAGGCTTTTCTTCCAAAACCTACGATGGGGTGATAGTCGCCATCGGCTTGTCACGACCATCGATGGTCTCCAGTACAAATTTAACCATTTCCATGTCGCGGCGGCACTTCAATGCCCGTCCGCTTATATCGAGACATGTGGCCTTGATGCCCCGTACATCAAGGAAGTCTCCTACGCCGATGTGGTCACTAAGATGACCCAAGGCCAACACGGGAGGGGCCAATCCATATCTAGGGCCCAATTACCCGATCGATTGTGGATGCTTGATACGTATATCAAGTGTGCACTAAACCCCTTTTTACACAAGTCCTCGCGGACTGGAGTAGTGCAACAGGCACTATTCTCGGCCTATGAGAACCGTTGGTTCTCTATGGCAGATTTGGTCATTGAGGGCATCATCAATGCCAATGACCTTATGTCTGAGAAAGTAAAGTTCGGGGTTAAGAAGCAAATTCCCTATGCCCGCCTCATCACCAAGCTAGTAGAGCAGTATGCCGCTCTACGCGAGGCCTACACTTTGACTCCTCACGAGCCTCACTTGGTTGACAACACCAAGGTCTTTCAGCTGAAAGACTGGACTAAGAGTTACAATCTCTTAGTGAGGCGGCTTCCCGAGGAGGAGGAGGGCGCAGCTGAGCCCATTCCGCCTCGTCAGGGGTTCGATCCTGTCGAGCCTACATCGGAGAGGGGAGACCCCGTGATCCACCACCTCCATCCGCCCCCACTACACCCCACCGACCGATTCGTCACACCATCGCCCATCCCCCACCACCTTCCTCCTACGACGTCGCCGCGATGCTTCGGGAGCTGGTGGAAGGCAACCGCCGTATACATGAGAGGCTGGATGGCATGGAGGCATTCCAGCGACAGATGCATCGTCGTCTGGATTACCACGAGGGGATGCATGAGCTGGTCATGCAGCATCTGTATGCCACGACGTCCACGCCGATGATCATGCGCTTTCGTCGGACGTTGTGGACCCGCGCGACTACCGCACATCGCCACCTCGTCCCAGCAGACCTTCACCTGACGAGGCCGGTCCATCCGATGTCCCCACAGGTATTACTATGTTACTATGCATTTTTTTTTTATATTACTTAGATGTCTGTATTTATATTTATCTCTTTATCATAGAAATTTTGTTTCGTACACGTCATTCTCCCTGCGTGATATGTCACCTGTCTGATTCCCACTTTCATCTATCTGTTAATCTTAGAACCACTCCTCCCCTAATTGCACCTCTTAGACATTTTCGAGGACGAAAATTCCTAAGGGGGGGATAATGTAACAACCCTGAAAATCTAGAACACGAACCAAGTGTTTCGATCTACGTGCCCGACACGGAAATTGAGGCTGACTTAAAACTTTAAAATTAATATTAATTAAGATAAGGTTGCACTGTGATTAGATGAGTTCACACGTGTGTTTTCGTTCAAGTCTGAGTTGTGTAAAGGGTCAATGTGACACATTGCGTAGTAGCGACTGTATTTGTGTTCCACACCGGAACATAAACTAGGGGCAAATAGAAATATCTATTTAGTAACTTATGGGAGAAGGAAGGAAGACTTAGAGAGAGAGACCCCCTTCTTCTTCTTCTTCTTCTTCTCCCTTCCCATGCCCTAGTTGCTCCAGTAGCTAAAGGATCTGTAGCTAGGTGAGTTTCAAGAGGTTGTGGAGAGAAAATAGGGTTAACAAGAGTGAGATGATGAGTTTCCTAAGCTAGGGTAGGTAGAGTTCAAAGAGATGAGCTTAGGTATGGTCTAAGCTGTGTGTGTGAAGTCTCTGCATGCTGAACCGGAGCTAAAGGGTTGCTCGTCGGACTCGGATCGGTGATGAACTCCGAGAGCTAGATCCGAAACCCTCATTCGAGTCGATTTGCCGAAACCCCGTAAGGGCCCAAACAAAGGTGAGTCTGTGTGTTTAAATAGGGGCAAATGAGATGCCCAGGAGAGAGGAGGTAGAACAGAAATCTAGGTCAAATCAAAGATCTGAACCAATCGAGCTCAAATCGGAGCTCAAATCTGGAGTGAGGAGTTCAAAATTGAGCTCAAATCCTAACTGTTAGGCTTCTTCTTTGAAATCGGAGCTCAAACTCTAACCTAGCTGATGATCCAATTATGGATCAAATTCCAGCTCGGATACGATCGAATCTGAACCAAAATCGATGCAATCTAACCTTCAATGAGGAGGAAATCTTGGAGCCTTCAATTTAAGAACAAAGACATCAATGTAGCCTTCCAGTAGTTGTGATTTGAGAAATTTTTTGAGAGATTAGAAAGAGCTAGAGATTGGAGAAAGTGATGAGAGTGAAAAATTAAAGAACAATTAGGATTTTGCAACTCGTAGACGAGAGAACGAAGGAGGGGTTTGGGTTTCGCCTTTCGCGCCGTTCGGTTTCGCCATTTGGGAGATCAGATGGAAATAGGGAGAGTTGGAGCTGCGATTGGAAAGGTTGCATTTATATAGGGTAGAGTTGGAGCTGCGAGACTGAGTTTCTCGCGCCGTTCGGTTTCGCTTGGGTTTTCTTCTTGGAGATCAGAGCGAGCGAACGAGACTGAGTTTCTCGCGAGGCAGAAGTGAGTAAATTTTATGGCGTTGCCTATTTATAAGGAAGGCAGAGTTAGACTATTTGCAGCCGCCAAAAATAAGACTTATATTTACTAAAGACCAAACTGATCTCTTCGAGACGGCTTGACGCGGTCTCTATTGGTGTCATTGATACTTTTTGAGACAGTTTTTCAGTAGTCTCTAATGCATCCACCTGCCAATATAGAAGGTGAACCGACTATGTATGTTATTTTATATAGGGAGACTGCTGTAGCAGTCTCTAATAAAAGGATTCGAGACGGCTTTTGAAGTGGTTGTCTCTAATAAATGGTTATTGGAGACGGCTTAGAAAAGCCGTCTCTAATAATGGTCTCCAAAAGTTCTTTTTTTTGTAGTGCTCTTTGGCTTGGAGGCGGTCCTAATGAACTCGTTATTCATCTTCCCCTCCCTCTTATTATTTTTGTATTTCCTTTATTAGTTTTAATACAACTCCTACAGAATTTTCAAAAAAAAAAAAAGATTTATTGTGTGAAAGATCTTGGTAAAATGTGTGAACCTTCATCATTTAATCAACAGTATTTAAGGGGTTTGGGTCGTGGGCACTTTCGGTAAACACGTGATAAACGCGTGAGCGCAAAAAGAGGCATCCTTGTCCCATCTGTGCAGGTAGTGTGTGCTTGGCTAGGGACTGCAGCATCATAGTAATTGGCACAAAAAAAGCCAATATAGTATAGTATAGAAAAGCAGCAAGCCAATATAGTACAGTATAGAAAAGCAGCAAAAAAGTCGTATAGTACAGAAAAGCAGCAAAAAAGTAGGTATAGGACAGAAAAGGCAGGTATAGACATATAGTAGTATCTGTTGAATACGAAATGGGATTTTGTTGGGTATTGCACAGAAAAAAAAACCGCACATTCAATTTGTATAGGTATCGGGATCGATAAGTATCAGTTGGCCGGAAAACTGATACATATTGTTGATACATATCGATATCGGCTAATATTTTTTAGCTTGTTAATTTGTGACACCTAGGTTCTAGGTTCAAACTCCTAATGTATATGGTTCTCTTTTTTAATTAATTTTAATAGAGCTTATATACAGCTCCTGAGTGTGTTTAATAGCATAAATTAATAGTTCAAAAAGAAGTACGAAGGAGCCCTTAGGGTAGCGCTATCTGCATCTTCATTTTGTGACGAACACACATTTTCACCATTGAAACCGTTTATTGCTATGAATCAGACGATGGATATCATTTTTTGTCCTACTCTTTCACACAGTAGCTTCAAATCATAGTGCACCTATAAGACGGTCCGATCTTCAGATCGTTTTATTGGTATTGTAAACTTTTTTATGTCTTAAACTTACATGTAGGCCGGTGGTGTAAGTAGGTCGCTGGCCCGTGTCGTCGCCCGACTTGAGATCAGCTACACTCACGGCCTCGCCTCATGTTTCATGACAGCATGGGCACATCAAAAACCTGTGGTCCAAATTTCATGCAAGCTACCAAATATGGGTCACGTGTATTAGACCAAAGAGCCGTCACACGCTCCCCAAGGACCAAATATTGTATGGTTTTTAGGCTTATAAATAACCATCGTTGGTTAGGCGTAGCCACATTCATGTCTCCGCAGGTTGAATCCTTTACCCTTCCTTCGGAAAATCGACTACCGTCTGAAATTCGACCCGTCGTCAGATTTTCACCCTAGCATTTGGGGTGACCTCTTCGACAAATTTTCTCAAGATCACATGGTATGTAACAGATGTTTTATGTAAGTTTAATCTACAAATTTTGTCCACCTATCATGCTTGGACACCATAGTCCACATACACACACGTATGTGTGACAGTGGGGCGTGCACAGGCTTTCAATGCATGGAATTTCGTGCATATCACGCAATCACACAAACATGTGAACTGCTTTACCTCCTATGATGGATAAACTATTGTAGAGTAATGTACTTGGAGTTAGTATTAGGTAACGGATCAGAGTCACTATAAAAAAAAGACTATTAGCAGCAGTTTATCTATTAATAAATAACCTGCCGCTAATAGTTTTAATAGTTTTTTTTGTTAATAGCAACATTTTTTTGTTGCAAAAAATTGTCGCAAATAGTCTTATTTTTTGTAGTGAGTGCTAGATGTCAATGGGCCGGGCGGGTTTTGGGCCAAGCTTTTGGTCAGGTCGATTAGTATTTATTGCATGAACTACACTCAAATTGGGCCCGGATAGAAATTCAGGTCGGACTCGACCTCGACCGGGGTCTATTCGGGCTCGGGCTTTTTATTCAATTACATTTATATGAAAAGTCAAACACCATATAAAATAAAAGGTGTCCATATAAATTCAGGGACGACTCTCCTGGCCGTCATTTGACCACGAAATGGTGTTTAAGCCATCATACCCCATTTATTAGTTTATGATATTGGAAATTTAATACCGTCAAAGTAATTTATCATCAATAGAAGGGTTATAGGTAAAAAATTATACTTTTTGAGAGATTCGAACCATCCCATTTGTTCACTCTAATATCAATAGTTCTTAATTTTGATGGCTGATATTAAAGTTCATTAATCGGATGGTTTACATCCACTTATGAGCATGATTCTTTGACTGGGACATGTTCAAAGGATGGATTGCCACTTGAAAAATTTTAATTGATCATAAGTGTGTGCCACATGACACTGATAGATCACACTTCAACGGTGTGAGAATAAAGCTGACATTTTAATGGTGGAGATCATTTAAACACCATATGTTGTTTAAATGTCGGTTAGGAGCCACTAGAATATCTCTGTTTGCGCCACGCATTCTCTGAAAGTGCCCACGTCCCAAACCCCTTGTAAACCATTAATTGCTTCAGATTAGATGATGGAGATGGTGTTTCACCCATCTTGAGATCATGGCGCACCTATTATACAGATGGTAAGTTTTTCATTCCATGTTTCACAGTCTCACAAATCCCCAAAAAATGGCCCTACATTCACTCTTAAGTTGAGTGTGATGCGTGTTATATGATTCAATGGCCATTTTCCACACAATAGTTCATGAGATCATGGCTCACCTATAAGACGGTAAGTTCTTGATTCCTTGTATCACAAACCCCAAAAAATTGCCTTAAAATCACATTTGAGCATGACATGTGCCATAGGATTCAAGGGCTATTTTTTGGGGATCTTTGAAACATATAATCAAACACTGACCGTCTGATAGGTGCTTCATGATCTGAAGATCTATTTTGTGAAATTTTTAGGTGGACTAGGACCTCCACCATCTGATCTAAGGCAACTAATCGTTTTCAAGGGTCCTCAGATGTAAGCCCGACACTACAAAAGATAAGACTCTTAGCGGCAGTTTTTAACAACTAAAAACTGTCGCTATTAACAAAAAGACTATTAAGACTATTAGCGACACGGGTATTAGCGGCTATGTTTTTGTTAAGAGTGGCAGGCAGCCGCTAATAATCTTATTTTTTGTAGTGCGAAAAGAGGTACCCTTTAATAAAAGCTTGCATAGTCGTGTAGTACTTTTTTCTAACTTGCTAATAGTTTTATATGTGGGGTCAGAATTGACCAGCTCGCTGGTCTTTTAAGCTTATTAGTTGGTTTAAGCCTTTTTTTTCTTTTTTTTCTAACTCGACCGCATCAAATCGGTCTCGGCCGATACGTATTGGCCGGTTCGTATCGGTCCTCCATGAACCGATTCCTGATAACAGCGCCCGATTTGACTCCTTGCTTTAAAGCCAAAGAATGGCATGAAACGCAATCTCTAATATTCTCTATCATCTGATTGAATACAGTCAAATCACATGATGTACATCATCTGGTTAAATGATTGACTTTACCAAATCAGATGATGAGATGATGTACATCATATTTTATATCAATTTTTGGCTACAAATATTTTTACATCATAGTTTTCAAATCAGACGGCTTAGATGGTGTTCCACATGACAGAAATCCCAAAAGTAATAAAGTCTTTTCTTTCAACCATGCTCTACTCAACAAATATATATAGTGTGTAAGGTTTATGTAATTCTCCCACGTTGGAAATAGAAAAGTCCTAACTCTAGCCTATATGTGGTTGACATGTAATGATTCATTTTGGGTGGGGATAGAAAAGTCTTAACTCTAGTCTATATGTGGTTGACATGTAATGATTCATTTTGGGTGGGGACTTAAGCCCATGCCAAAAATAAAATGGGGGCAAAGACCTAAGCTCAGAATTGAACAATATTATAGGATAATTACAATTTAGATCCTTAACATTATAATTAGAAACTAAATCAATAATTTTTTTGTCTACTTTGTTATTGATAATTAATGGTGCGTGTTGAAAGCTTCCAGGAGGAAGAAGCTTGTCCCAAATGGATAGATGAGCTAAAAGGGAAAGTAAAGAAAATGCTAATTAATGCCAAAGAGCCATTAGAACAAATTGAATTGATCGATTCATTCCAACGCCTTGGAGTGGCATATCATTTTGAAAAGGAGATTGAAGAGACATTGGATCTCATGTATGCCCTCACTGAAGTACCAGACGACGATCTGCATGCTGCTTCTCTCCGGTTCCGTTTACTGAGACAACAAGGGTATAGAGTGTCATGTGGTAAGCATAGTCACCAAGTCAGAGGTTCAACAATTATTCGGCAAGATTAAATTTCGGAAAAACATGGCAAGTTTGAGGAAATATTAGGAGAAAAAAATTTAAAATAAAATAAAATTAAAATGTATAAAAAAATTTAAAAATCAGGATTCATTGAAAATATGGGAGATTATTGGTGAGTTACTCAAATTATCCACGATTTTTTACAAAAACTCGGCTTTTTGAAAAATGAGCAAATAATTCAATATTAATTCACAGAACCTCAAATTCAATTGATGAAATTTTCAAATACTGTGAGAATTTAATGACTATGGTGGTAAATATGTGCCATACATCTATGCCTAATGAATTTCAGCCCCTACCATCGTCAACATCACCTCCCCACTGCGACCACCACCACCAACTCTGCCACTACCACCATCACAACCTGGATCCTCCTCACCACCATCACCGCTAGGGGCTTTTAATTGGCAGGGCTTGACCCCGGCGTATCGTGGCCTGGCCCAAAATGGTTTGGGGAAGGGCTGAGGTAGCAGGTAGGCCAAAATAAAAAGTATGCCCTGCCCGACCCGATTAGTAATCGGACCGAGTTTGAGATAGTTCCAAAAGTCCAATTACAAATCAGCTCATTTAGCTTGGTCCGACCCGGTCATTTGAGATAGTTTTTATATAAATTATATAGAAATTGTCGGGCGGCAAATGGCCTAGCCTGACCCGGCCAGAAATCGGTCGGTTAAGGGCTAATTGTCACAACCCGATTTTTCTCCTAGACGAAATCACGAATTTCGGGGAAGACCGGACCGTTTGAAAATAAAAACAAAGCAGATTTCTTATACAAATGTGCAGAACGGATATCATAAGATGCAGAAATCAAAGATAACTGATATCATATGGTATTATAAGAGAGATAGATTCTGTAATATCCCTGATATTTTGACCTATTTTTCATTTACCTCGGTAAGCGTGTCCGAAAAATATTGTGGAATGTTTTATTTTTGGTAAGCTAAGGCTATGATGAGACTTGTGGAAGAAGGAATTAGTCAGAAGAGGTGTGTAAGTCATGCAATCGATGACTTACACAATAGCATTGGTGTTTGTGTTTAACACTGGATATTCTTTTAACTTAAATGGATAAGTTGTAAAATAATAAAATCTAGATATTTTATTATTAGCTTTTGGTTATAAGAGAGAGTGCAAAAGAAGTTTCACTTCTCTCTCTCGTTGGAATTAAGCCTCTAAGGACTTGCCTCATTTGATCCCAGATCTTGGAAGCTTGAGAGCTCCTCTTTCCATCTCAACCATTGCTTTGTCTTATGCTTGTAATTGGATCTGTTTGAACTATTGAAAGAGAAAAGAGATGTGGAAAAGGAGAAGTTCTCTGTGAATTTGTTGTGGCTGAGACAGTGTCCACCTCCTTGAATGAGGACTGATTCGAAGTTTTTAATCCTTTGAGCTTGGAAATTGTTCCGGTGCGTGAATCGGTGCAACGGAATCAGCGAATTAAGCTACAAGAGGTAGGCTGTTAAAACCTTCTTGTGTCCTTTAAAATTTTGTTTTGCTTAGAATAGTATGTAGTATGTTTAAAGGAGATCTGAGGGCTGTGTTTGGAAATGAAGTAAAGAATCCGGACATGAAAGGTTAACAGCCACAGAACCTGAGGAATTCGACTGTCGATTTGGAATTCGACTGTCGATTTGGAAATCGACTGTCGAAATGTGTTTTTTTGGCCTGAGACAGATTTTTGAAAATCGACAGTCGAAATGTGTTGTTGTGCCTGAAGCCAATTTGTGGAAATCGACTGTCGATTTGTATACTTTGTGACTGATGAGCAGTTTTGAAATTCGATGGTCGAATTTGAAATCGACCATCGAATTTCAAATTCGACCAACGAATTCGAATTCGATGGTCGAATTCTGTCCTGTATTTGGCTTTCGAAATTTTTCAGATTATTTTTCTCAGCAAGCTTTTGGGTTGAAATTCTTGTTCTATATTAACACTGAGAGTGTTAATATATGTAGGTTTTGATTGTTGGGAGTCCTTGGTGAGGACTGCTAGTGCATGATTTTGAATATTCCTTGTTGAGGTAGGGGAACCCTATATTTAACTTGCATTGAATTATAAGTATACCTTATTTGACTGCTTCTGTTAAGAGGCATAAATTTGCAAATTCTGTTACACACAACATAAATAAGACTGCATATAAGACACAAATATAAAATTTGGAAACTTTGGTATGATTAAGAACCTTGTAATTCGAACCTCAGAACCTCAGTTAATTTTTGAATCAGAACTTTGAAAAATCAGTATATGTTATGAATAATAAGCCTTGATATGTATTAGCATTTGCATTTGATTTAGGGTTCATACGTACGATGCCCTAGATTCTACCAACCGTGTTGACGGTAATACTTTGGCGCAAGTTTCCCTCATAGCGTAGGGGCTTATTGCATTTTTGAAATGGGTTCATGAACGACGATGGTCAGTAGGGTTTTCCATCGGTCACGTAGTCCGCTCTCACGCTATAGGAAATTTGGGAGATAAAATTAAGTTATAAATTTAAGACAAGAAGCATGCTAAATCAGAATATTTTGAACACTTTAGATTATGTTATCAGTTTTGACTCAGGATTAGAACTGGAGATTTACTTTGAAAAGCATCATTGAAAAACCATATTTGATCCGATTCCGTCTTTTGAAAACCTTTACTTATAAAGAAATGCAAATAGATCTGTTTCCTCTATTGAGCTTGGTACATTAGCTCACCCTCGACTATCGTCAGTCTTTGAGGTGACCTTGGGTCGAGGATCCGAGGACTCGATTATATTCTGAGGAGGATTTGGACATATCACCTTTGAGGAGTTCTTTCCGTGATCTTAGATCCTGTGTTTTCTTTTGGTATTTTGCGGATATTATTTTGAAATATTGGGCCCTAGGCCTTTATTTTGGTTCTTTTGATATCACTCGAGGAACCATTATTGTGAACCACTATTTTAGGTGATCGGATTGGCCATCACCAGTGGTTCTTCTTGGTTCCTCATAGTGATATATTCATCTTGTTATATGAAGCTTTTGTTTTTTGATTACTATATGTTGCCTCTGTCTTTAGATCTTTGATATGTTGCCGGCTTCTGTTTGTTACGGCTTATTGAGAAATCAATAAGTTGATGAACCGGCCTTTCCTATACCCTAGGGATTGGAAAAGTCAGGTCGTCACAGTTGGTATCAGAGCAAGGCTCTAGGTTCAGAGTCTTAGGACTAGGGATAGATTGTTTTTAACAATCAATACTGATCTATTGTTATTGTTTCAATAATGACAGATCAGCATGCCTCCACGGTTTAGAGGCAGAGGCCGAGGTATCGAGGAACCTCGTACAGCTCGCATCGAGGAGATAGATGAGGGCGTAGGCACCTCATATGGTAGAGGGCGAGTTGCTTCTGGCCATAATGCAGATCCTTTGGGAGCTGCTAGGCAAGACAGAGGAAATATGGACGAGGTGTTGGCAGCCTTGGCTACTAACATGGCTCAGCAGACTGCAGCCATTGACCGACAGACCGAGATGCTGACAGCTAGACATCAGCCAGGAGGATTCCCAGAGTTTAGGAGGATGAGACCTCCTACATTCTCAGGGCAGACGGATTGTAAAGACCCGTATTTTGAACCCGAGTTAGACTGACCCTGTGTGTGTATTCGGCTCGGCAACCGACGTCACCATTTGTTTTGGATTTTTATCTAGATGTGATTGTGCAGACAGATTTTAATTTAGAGCCCATTTGGACCCTCGTGCGAAAGTTGTGCACCGACCTCGGTGTAGCCGCTCAACACCGGACTTGAGTTTTAAAATTAGAAGTGTATAATACATAAGATGTGTGTGTGTGTTTTACTATGTGAGCAATCCTATTATAAGAAGGAATTGCATTCCCGTATTATACTAGGTTTTGTTAAGAGAGGATAGTTACCCAACCGTGTGAAACTCCTTCTTCTCTCTTCTTCAATCATCGTAGGAGATCGGTTTAGAAAACCTCCTTCTCTAGAACCCTCTTTGTTGAAAACACTTAAACCTTAGAAAGAACTTGAATCAACCTTGGATTCGTAGTTGGCTATTGGGAGAGGTTGAGATCATTAGGGGCGTGTTGGAGTTGTCTCTGTGAACTCGTGGGATCGATCGCGGCACGAATCGTTGAGGAAACCCATCGGTTTTTATCATCGCTCGAGCGAGGTATCACCGAACTCCGGCATTGCCTTAGTATTTTAGTCATAACTTTTTATATCGAACTCCGATTGAGACGATTCTTTTTGAGTTGGAAAGCTAATATAAAAATCTACAACTTTTATGTTTTGACCAACACATGAATCAATCATCTTGATAGTCAAAAAAATATGAGAATGTTACGTCAAATTCTAGGATTGGCGCAACTTGCCTGTTTTGACTTGTTCTTGAGGAAACGCTTAAATAAGTCTATATTATTGGTAATTAGAGTTTATCTTAATGCATGAACATATATTGTGATGTAGATTGAGGGCGAGAGGCCATCAATAGGACCTTGCTTGACTTCGCATAACTCCGAGTTTTAGGTAGGAGAATCTCATCTTTACAGTATTTTATTTTAATTCGCATGGATATTTTGAATTAAAATCTTTGAACTTGCATATGCCATTGAAATCACATCTGTAAATTGAAATTGATATGAATGACTAAAAATCTAAATCTACCTGAATCCTGAAACCTGAATCTGCTTAAGCTCTGAAGATCTAAAATTAAGAACCTGAACTATGTATAAGAGACTTCCATCTGATTATATTAGTATCTGCATTTGTTTTATGATTGACCTGAACGACCCCTCAAAAATTCCTGAACAACTTCCTGGCACAAGTTTCTCTCATTACGCAGGGGCTTGTTGCATCCTGAAAAAGGGTTCATGAACGACGATGGTAGGTAGGGGTTCCCATCGGCTATATTCCTGCTCTCGAGATATAGTTTACTCGGGAGGTATTTTAAGTTGAGGATTAAGTAATGAATTACTGAACTTTGCATATAGAAGTTAGAGAAACTAAGACACTGAAACACTGCATCTGTTCTTGAAACTGTTTTCACACATTTAGAAATAAATCTTACATATGATTTCCGCACCTAAATTCAGTTTATTATCTGCTTATATGTTTGACAAGCTATATTCCGATATTTGTTTTGAAACCATGTTAGTTAAAGTAAAATGCCGTAGATGTCTTTCTTCTACTGAGCTTTGTTGGTTAGCTCACTTCGACTATACGTCACAGGTTCAGGTATTGACGTGGCTATTCAGGGTTGTGAGACTGATCCTGACTACGTGCCTGAGGAAGAGCTTGAGTTCCTCCTGAGGAGTTTTTTCCAGTATAGAACTTACTGATTTTCTTATTTGTGGTGAGAGTTAGACTTGAATTTGTGGGCCCATTTTAGTTGGATACCATAGTTTTATATTTGACGTTGATTTCTGTTATGAGCCATGTTTCGATGATGGTCGGCCATCATCGGTGGTTCTTTACTTTTAATTGCTTCCGCATTTATTTTAGCTATGGATATTTATTGCGCTTTACTCTGATATGTGCCATGTTTGTCCGGCTTATCGTTTATTCGATACGTTGGCGAATCGGCCTTTCCTATACCTGAGGGATTGGAAAAGTCGGGTCGTCACAGGCTGTATTTGGAAATGAAGAAAAGAATCCGGACATGAAAGGTTAACAGCCACAGAACCTGAGGAATTACAAGCATAAGACAAAGCAATGGTTGAGATGGAAAGAGGAGCTCTCAAGCTTCCAAGATCTGGGATCAAATGAGGCAAGTCCTTAGAGGCTTAATTCCAACGAGAGAGAGAAGTGAAACTTCTCTTGCACTCTCTCTTATAACCAAAAGCTAATAATAAAATATCTAGATTTTATTATTTTACAACTTATCCATTTAAGTTAAAAGAATATCCAGTGTTAAACACAAACACCAATGCTATTGTGTAAGTCATCGATTACATGACTTACACACCTCTTCTGACCAATTCCTTCTTCCACAAGTCTCATCATAGCCTTATCTTACCAAAAATAAAACATTCCACAAAGAATCCGGACATGAAAGGTTAACAGCCACAGAACCTGAGGAATTCGACTGTCGATTTTCAAATCGATGGTCGAATTTGGAATTCGACCATCGATTTGAAAATCGACAGTCGATATGTGTTGTTGTGCCTGAAGCCAATTTGTGGAAATCGACTGTCGATTTGTATATTTTGTGACTGATGAGCAGTTTTGAAATTCGATGGTCGAATTTGAAATCGACCATCGAATTTCAAATTCGACCAACGAATTCGAATTCGATGGTCGAATTCTGTCCTGTATTTGGCTTTCGAAAATTTTCAGATTATTTTTCTTAGCAAGCTTTTGGGTTGAAATTCTTGTTCTATATTAACACTGAGAGTGTTAATATATGTAGGTTTTGACTGTTGGGAGTCCTTGGTGAGGACTGCTAGTGCATGATTTTGAATATTCCTTGTTGAGCTAGGGGAACCCTATATTTAACTTGCATTGAATTATAAGTATACCTTATTTGACTGCTTCTGTTAAGAGGCATAAATTTGCAAATTCTGTTACACACAGCATAAATAAGACTCTGCATATAAGACACAAATTTGAAATTTGGAAACTTTGTTATGATTAAGAACCTTGCAATTCGAACCTCAGAACCTCAGTTAATTTTTGAATCAGAACTTCGAATCAGAATTTTGAACAATCAGTATATGTTATGAATAATAAGCCTTGATATCTATTAGCATTTGATTTAGGGTTCATACGTACGATGTCCTAGATTCTACCAACCGTGTTGACGGTAATACTTTGGCGCAAGTTTCCCTCATAGCGTAGGGGCTTGTTGCATTTTCGAAATGGGTTCATGAACGACGATGGTCAGTAGGGTTTCCCATCGGTCACGTAGTCCGCTCTCATGCTATAGGAAATTTGGGAGATAAAATTAAGTTATAAATTTAAGACAAGAAGCATGCTAAATCAGAATATTTTGAACACTTTAGATTATATTATCAGTTTTGACTCAGGATTAGAACTGGAGATTTACTTTGAAAAGTATCATTGAAAAACCATATTTGATCCGATTCCGTCTTTTGAAAATCTTTACTTATAAAGAAATGCAAATAGATCTGTTTCCTCTATTGAGCTTGGTTGTTAGCTCACCCTCGACTATACGTCACAGGTGCTGAGACTGACCTTGGGTCAGAGGATCCGGAGGACTCCGATTATATTGCCGAGGAGGATTTGGACATATCAGCTGAGGAGTTCTTTCCGTGATCTTAGATCCCGTGTTTTCTTTTTGGTATTTTTGTCTGGATATTATTTTGGAATATTGGGCCCTAGGCCTTTATTTTGGTTCTTTTGATATCATTCGAGGAACCATTATTGTGAACCACTATTTTAGGTGATCGAATTGGCCATCACCAGTGGTTCTTCTTGGTTCCTCATAGTGATATATTCATCTTGTTATATAAAGCTTTTGTTTTTGGATTACTATATGTTGCCTCTGTCTTTAGATCTTTGATATGCTGCCGGCTTCTGTTTGTTACGGCTTATTGAGAAATCAATAAGTTGATGAACCGGCCTTTCCTATACCCTAGGGATTGGAAAAGTCGGGTCGTCACAGATTCCCTTTATTACAGAACATAAAACATCTAAATTGATCACTGCTAACGACCGACCGTCACCTAAACAGTGGTTTAAGTTACAACAGTCTAAAATTCACTAACATAAACACTAAGCCTAACTGCACATATACCTAAATCACAAGCGGCAGTTCTCCTGCCACTTCCGATACGTAATGGGACCATTCCCAAGCTCACGGACCTGACTAATGTTTGTACCTGTGACATAATTGTCAGAATGAGCAAACAGTTTAAGCTCAGTAGAGAAAATATCAATACCAATGGACATCTTATCAAATTGATACATAATTTCAGTGACTATAATTAAAAAGGGCATCTTTTCAATCAAAGAAAAACTAAGCGGAATTTCAGAACCATTTTTACATATGAAAACAGGGACAACTTTTTCAAGACATATTTCGAACTCAGAAAAGCAGAAAATCGAAGTTTCAAAGGTATTTTCATGTCAAACAAGGTGACTAATTTCGAAGGCATTTCAAATCAAGACAGAAACCAAATTTCAAAAGCATCGTCATCTTCAAAACGAAATTCGTAAGATCTTAACTTCAAATCAGAGTCAAAATTGGAGTTCTCAATTTAGATTTCGACGTCAAAGTTCTGGTTCGGAGTTTAATGTTAGGATTCCATGTCAGGGTTCAATTCGATTTTAGAATTCTAATTTCAGATTCACTTGTTCAAAGTTCGTATTAAAGTTTTAAGTTCACATTCGAAGATCTTATTTGGAGTTCACATTCAGAGTTCATATGGTTCAAGTTCTTATCATTCCGGATTTACATATTCAGTTTAAACAATTTTCAAGTGCACGGTACAACCCGCCGAGCCTATCTAGGTTTAGGAGCATGGTATAACCCGCCATCCCGGTCCAGTTCAGGTGCACGGTATAACCCACCGTGCCGGTCCAGTTTCATAATCACTTTTAGAGTTTAGATTTCATATGTACTTTTTCAATCACATACAGTGTTCAAAGTTCAAAATACGGAGTTCATATACAGAGTTCAGATTCATATACGGAGTTCAGATACACATTCGTTCACTCAAATTCTTATTTAGATACAATGATCGAATTTGCACTCATATGTATTCGGGTTTTTGTTCAGAACTTAGAGTTCTAATTCATTTTCGTAGTTCATATTCTTAGTCAAAGTTCACATACAGATCTGATACAATGGTTGCATGTTCGATTCAAAGTTCAAGGTTTCAAGTATAGATATATACAGTTCAAATCCAAGTTCGATACCTTAAAAGCTCAAATTCGATTTCAAAATTCATATTCAATGGGTTTTAATTCAAATTCAAAACTTCAAAGTTCAGTTCAGTGTACAAAAGGTCACTATTCAAATTCTAATAAAAAATCTATGATTTGAAGTCATGCAATGGAAAAACTTAAATTCAATTTCAAACACAAGGGTCACATTCAATTACATCATAGAGTCTATGAATCAAAGTAAAAAATGAAACTGTGCATTGAGTTTTCCCTACCATTATTCCCAAAATTCGATACTTTAAAAGCTCAAAGGTCAATATCAAAAAGCCAATTTCAACAGGTCAAAATTGAAAACACGAATTTCAAGATTAACATTCAATCATATCATAGAGTCTACGAATCGAAGGTCAAATGAAATTGAGTAGTGAACTTTTCCCTACCTCGATTTCGAGTCACACAAAAATGATGCGAAGGTCTTTACGGGTGAATCCAATCCAAAACCTATATTTTAATGCATTCAAAAATCATTCATCAATGACTAAGGAAGCATGAACGTTGAAGTTATAGAAGTTTCCAAAGAAAACTTCAAAATACGCCAATCAAAGAAAATCGCGCGGGCGATTTCCAAAATCGTGAGAGCGATTTTCTTAGAATTCACATGGCACACTAAAATTGCGCGAGCAAATTTCTCTAGAGAATTGCGCAAATTTCAATTCGCACGAGCGAATTCGCGCATCTTTGAACTTCTCATAATCTTACCTTCTTCCCTCAAAACTCTGAAAAACTTCCAAAATGCTTGCATACAACCCCTAATCACCTACAAGATGAACCTAAACTTATCTCACATCATCAAAATATAAATCTTACCTTCTATATACGCACGCACAAAGCCTATGATGGTCGACTCGATGGAATCAACGCCGAAGCACTCATTCGTCCTAGGGTTTGATCCTCACTTCGCATCCAAACTCGGATTTCTCAAACCCTTGCATGCAAAAATCCGAAATACACACTAATCAAACTCAAATCTCACAAATCAAAGTTCATATGATCACGTTGCGATGTTTACCTTCTTAGATCATGCACACGAAGCCCACGATTGTCAAAATCAACACCAAAGCTTTGTGTTTGCCCAATAGTTCGATCATTTCCTCTCTTCGATCGTACGGTGTCCAAGATCGATGTTCCTTGGGTATGCGACAGACCAAAGATCTCCTTGAGCGAAAAAGAAGAAGTCAGGATAGAGATCAAAGTTCAGGGTTTCCGAAAGGGAAAGAGGAATGGAGCTATGGTTTCTTCTTCCAAAAGATTTAAAAAAGAAATGGATAAGAAAGCCAATGGATAAGAATAGGTGTTCAACCCATTATATAGCATGAGAGGGCGCTCGAGTGAAATCCAAATTCGCTCGGGCGAATTTCAATAAAAAAAGGGCCGCTCCAAAAACTGCTCGAGCGATTTCCCAAATCACTCGCGCTAATTGGTCATTTGAAGGAAGGATTCACTCGAGCGAATTCATGGTCGCTCGAGCAAATTCATTCAGCTCTCTTCTCTTTGCTGAAACAGTCTACAGACTGTATGATCGTTCTATACGTGTTCCTTCCGTTCTCTCTTGTACTCCAAATCTACAACAAATCAGAAGACCTCAACCACTATATGTGGTTCGATTTTTTATTTTTAAAGCATGATGTATACCTTGCAAGACACAAACACCTAATTAGGCGTGTTCATGTTCGAAATTTCAAGTCGTTACACTGACTGAGGTAGGTAGGCCCAATAAATAAATAGGCCTGAACAGGTGCATTGATACCCCCAATCACCACCATGACACCTCCCCACCACCGCTACCATCACCACTTCATCAAACCTGCATTTTATCTTCTCTTTAATAGTATATGTTTAGTAAGGGCAATGGTCAAGTCCTTCCAGGAAGAATTAGATTTTCAGTCCTCCCCCATCAGTTGCCCCTAAAAATAGAAGAATCATGACTTTCGTAGTTTTCACTTTTTATAACATGACGTGTAGTCAAGATTCTCCTATTTCCAACGGACAGCGAATGGGGTGGGACTGAAAATCCGATTTTACTTAGTAGGACCTAACCATAACCCTTTTATTAGTAAAACTAACTTGATGCTTTCATGAAAGCAAGAAACTTTTATCCAAATACGTAGATACATACAAGCAAAAACACCAAGTCATGCACATACAAAAATAATGATGTTCCATTCGATAGCATTCCGCCATTCAATAATAACATTCCACCATTTGATAGTCTACACATAGGGGATGAGTAGACTATTTTCAATTATTAAACAAACAACTGCACAAAATAAAAATCTCATTCTAAGCAAACAAGATTTTTTACAGGATAAAACCCTATCCACGGAAGCATCCACAGGGCTTTATCCGGAGAAAATAATTACACTAAGAAAATTAACGAGTACAAAAGTATCGAATGATATACAGACCTTTCCAGTACTGATGACTCCACGATATATAGCAGTCTTATATGTTAAACTTTTATGCGTACCAACGAATCAACCATGATCTCCCTTCAAAGTCTTCTCGATTTGCTTCCAATTAATCAATATTACCCACCACCAACACTTGAATCAATGAGTAACAGCACACTGGACTCATAAAGCACAAAAAATTGTACTAGAATCTATGATTACTAACACCAATTAAGAATGAGTGAAAGCCTTTTTAGTTGAAAAACACTACAAAAAAAATAAGACTATTAGTGGTAGCTTTTAGCTGCTGCTATTAACAAAAAATTTTGTTGTTTCAATAACGACAAGACTAGTAGTAGCAATTTTTTTGTTAATAGCGACAGTTTTGGTTGCCGCTGAAACACCCTATTTTTATAATGGAAAAAGATTTTAAAACCATAGGTTCAATAGGGAAAAGCTGAGCCTTTTGCACTTCTAAAGTTTTGGGGCTTAAAATTAATTTTAATCTTGAGGTTTTTCGCACCACTACAAAAAATAAGGCTATTAGCGGCAGCCAAAACTGCCACTATTAATAAAAAACCTTATTGTTTCAGTAGCGATATGACTTGCTAGTAGCGACAATTTTTTTGTTAATAGAGACAGATTTCGATGCGGCTGAAATACCTTATTTTTGTACTGCACGTAACATTTGGCTAAATACACTTAAGAGAGTTTACTCAAATTTTGGCACGGATGTGGCAAAAAAAACCTAACATATCTCTTCTGTGAAACAGATGTCATTAACAAGTTCATAGATGAAGAAGGTAAATTTAAGAGAAGCTTGGCAAGTGACGCAAGGAGAATTTTAAGCTTATATGATGCAGCACATCTTAGCACGCAAGGAGAATGTGTACTTGACGAAGCCATTGATTTCACAAGAAGTCACCTTACATCCATTATGGAAAGTCTACCTTCTCCTCTCTCAAAGCTAGTGGAACATGCCTTAGAATTACCATTACAAAAGCGCATGCCAAGACTAGAGGCAAGGTACTACATCACAGTATACCAAGATGAGGAGTCACGGAATGAAGCTTTAAACGAGCTTGCCAAGTTAGATTTCAACTTATTACAGTCAGTGCACAAAAGAGAAGGGACATCTCAAGGTAAAGATACTTAAAGGTTATTTATTTATTTTTTATCGATGAATACGCATTGTGCAGTGATTGATGGGTTCTCACCTTTCTATAGAAAATCGAACTTTGACAAAAAGTCAAACTTTGATAAAAAAAATTGCACTGATACGATATAAATTTATGTAATAGTAAACTCTATCTATAAGTAAGTTTCGAGTTTGACTAAAAACAAATTTTGTGTAAAAGTCAAACTTTGATTAAAGGTCAAACTCTTGACTAATAAAATTGAGAATCTAGTATCTCTTTATAGATCAACACTGTAGTATCTTTTTTTCGCCATCAAATTATAGGAATAAATGTTTAATAAAAAGTAAAATTTTAATTAAAAGCTAAAGTTTGACCTTAAAGTCAACCTTTGACCCCTAAAAATATTGTAATATATTACTAACTTACAACTTATTATCATATTTCAGTAGTCAAAGTCTGATCAAAAGTCAAAACTTTAAATAACTTATAAATCCTTTTAAAGTTTGATTAAAGTTCAAACTTTTACTAAAGTCAAATATTAGCTAAAAAGTGTATAATGCAAATCATGTGGTAGTGATAGTGATCGTGCTGAAATTGAAGTTACTTTTTAAAAGTCAAAAGATAATATTTTTTACTTTTAGATTTTTTACAACTTTATAGTTGAAATGAAAAAGATTTATTGTTTTGTTAGTAAGAAACTCAATTTCAGCCACTTTAAAAGGTTAAAATGGTTTCCTTCTAAAATGACTTAGTGTATGAAAATTCAATTTCCAAGCCGGGCTCACTTAATTTCATCTCCATCTCCTCGCATAGCTATCAAACAATAACAATTGGAAACTAAATTTCATTTTCACCTATGTAATTACATTTCCATGTTATTAAACAAAGCCTCATACAAAATAATTTATAAGGAGGCTAAATAAAAATAAGTGACCTTTGGCATCGCCATTGCCCCAAAAAATCTTAATCTAAAATAATGGCGAATTGAGGATGAGATACTCACTATTCATCCATCGCATGCCCAAAGAAAGGGAACCACTCCTATGACTGTTATTAAATAGATTGTGTCATGACTGTAGACTTCTTTGCCATGTGGCAGACATATAATTAATCGAGCAAAATAGTCCAACTAGAAGCCCATAAGCACACATCTCACGAAATGAATTACGTCTATTAGAAGATTTGCACCATCTGATTTGTGCACTTTAATTTGAATCTTTATAAAAAGGGATAATGGCTCTTGACCAACATTTAAACACCTATTGGAGTTTAAATATCTTACATCAATAAAATATAACTTTTTATTTCACACCATTGAAGTGTGATTTATCATTGTGCAAGTGGCACGCATCTATGATCAATCTAAATAGTCCAAGTGGTAATCCATCATTGGAATATATTTGTGACAGCCTGAATTTTTACACTCAGAAATCCGTACCATCAGGATCATACTCTGGATGATCCCCAGGATAAATCACGAAGTGTCTGCTCGTATAGCGAAAATTGAGCAAACACTGTCCAGAAGTGGTAGATCGATTCATCATAAGGCATTTAAAATAGAAAGAAACAATAAGTAAAACTTGTATTTAACTATATCAAAAGAATATACATTCCCAAAAAGGAACCAAGAAGAACCAATGGTGATGGACATCCATCACCCAAAACAATGGTTCCTGATAATGGTTCCAATAGAATGTATAGTAATACAATAAAGTAATATCTACAGAAATAAATACAGAAAGTGGCCACCAGGCACACAATAATTCAAAGTTTATACAAAATCCCAAAATGAGCAGACTAGTATACCCAGACTACGGATAAAAATCGTCCGCCTGGACGTCAGTCTCCTTGTCGTCAACCTCAGCCTCTAGATCAGGCTGGTAGTCAGCGTCACTCTCGGTACCTGGAACTCTCGCCTTAGAACCTAAAATGTTAATAAAAACAGGGTGAGCTATATCATAGCTCAATAGAAGAATTACAACTAAAATGAATTGAATATGCAGATCATGATATCTCAAAACAAGAAGTCAAATCAGAACATACAAACAGGACAAATCAATCTAATATCGAGCTTTTAAACAGAAACCGATGTTATGCAAGTACATGATTAGTGACTTAAATTGTGTATATTTTCTAACTTAAGAAACTCCCGTGAATATATAACACGAAGTAAACAGGAATTTATCGATAGGAAACCCCAACCAATCGTCATTCACATGAACTATTTTAGGTTGCAACAATGCCTCATCTATGGAGTGCAATTGTGTCGAGAGCTTACAAGCAGATGCACAAGTGTGCCAGGCTCGGATATACCGCCGAGTCGGTGGGGATCATCTGATTAAATCATCAAATCACATATACACATAGACCTCATGAATCAGATAGCAAAAATCAGAGCAAGTTTTAGAATTCGAAATTAGAAAACAAAAATAAGATATAACAGAGATTTATGATATGCTAACATGCTTATTACAGGGCGCAATTATGAAATAAACATGAAATCATACTCAACAACAGTTTAGGTTGGTTTTCCCCTACCTCAGGTCAGACATCTTTCTAAGCAAATCCAAAGTTTTTCAGAAAGTCATGGTCTGATCCTAGACCATAAACATAGTATTCTAAGTGTCAGGGATGTCAGAACGTGAATTGGCACAATGTCCAGTGGTGTTTTATTCACAAAACTAAAACATGCAGAAAACAGGGGTGATTGATCGATCACCACTCTTATTGATCGATCAATCCTTCATGTTGATTGATCAATGCAACTCATTGATCGATCAATCCTCTCTTCCCTTTAACAAGCAATAGAGTCAATTGATCGATCAATAGCCCCTATTAATCGATCACCTCTCATCATTGATCGATCACCTCTCATCATTGATCGATCAATACCTCTATTGATCGATTAATAGCTCCTTTCTTCTTCACAATTCACGGAGGAAAATTGTTCAATCACTGGTCGGTTTTAAAGTGTACCCTTGCAAGTGCACAAGATCTATTGTAGTATGGCAAGAATAAGGGTGTGGAACCCACAGAGAAACTTGAATTTTAATTAATTCTTTCAGAGATTTAAAAATGTCCCCAAGGAAGTATCAAAGGGCATATTCAATTTTATCAAAAATTTATCACATTTTCCTAAATGTAAGAAAAATAACTTAATCTAAACAACTAATTTCTGATGGATCTAAGAACAATATTTAAATATGATCAAGGAATATGCTACCCCAAATTTGTACCACTTTTCTATCATTAAAACTCACAGTTTCATTAAAGCATCATTCACACCATCATTCGTCTAGAAAAATGATTTGTAATAAAATGTGATCATCAATCCGGCATACCCTATCTAAAAACAATGACTTAGCCTATCATCGCGGTATGAGTTATGTAACAAGCATAGCGTATCTCATGATGTTTAGATCATGATAATTGGACACATAATCGCTCTGTAGCCTAGATCAGCCTGCAGGTCCAGATCTAGCGATTACGGCCGTTGATACGCACAATCAACGGTCATAACAAGCATTCAACATATTTTCAATCACACATACTTTAAGCAAAACGATTCCATGATGACATTAATTAACTGTGATATTAATCATAAAAATGTTACTTATCTGGAGATCGCATCCTCCTTGAACAAGTGATTTAACCGCTCATCTTTTGTGTACGATTTCTTTGCACATTCAAAGCCATTCCACTTTTCATTTATCTCCAAAAATCTTTTACAATGCTTTTCCTAAATAAAATCTATGATCTCATAAAATGTAAAAGTAGAACAATGCAAAATCCCTAAGTACAATCTACCCAGAGAAAATCCTAAGAGAAGAAGAAAAGAAAAACACTTGAAAAATGCCCCGAAGAGACTAAAACCAAAGATGAGTAATGAATAATAAATAATCCTAAAAAATTCTTCCCTTTCACAAAGCCGTAGCTTTTCTTTTATAGGGTCGATCAAACCCTATACCTAATAGCCTCAATCGATTGAGGATGAAGTCTCAATCGATTGACTTTTACATTCGAAAATTGAGAAGGGCCACTTGTCTTCTTTTGTCAATCGATTGACATTCATGTGTCAATCGATTGACACATAGGGGTAGACTCCTCTTTCTCTTGGTGGCTGTTGAGTTGCTTCACGGATTTCTGTGTTTCTTTTGACCTTTTGGTCCATAGCCATTATGTAGCCTTTAATTACCTCTTTTTACGCTCTTCAATGATCCAACGGTCAGAAGCACCTGTAATCAATAAAAACCCCACAACAACCATCAGATGCTTTCATTGGATAGCTAAATGTAGGGATTAAGGTGCGAAATATAATCACATTTCGGCACCGATCAATCACTAGCTCAATTGATCGATCAATATATCCCATTGATCGATCAATGACTTCATTGATCGATCAACACCTTAAATTTTCAAATTTCCTTCTCACTGTTCTCACACTCACCTTATACAAATTGATCGATCAATGCCTCTATTGATCTATCAATTCATACTAGTGATCGATCAATAACCTTATTGATCGATTAGTCCATGTCATTGATCGATCACCCTTCTGCTGATCGATCAATCCTCAGAATTGATCGATCAATAATCCTATTGATCGATCAATGCCATCGGGCATGAACTTTCAGAAAAAGACCCCTCATTGTTCCCACTTAAGTCTTATACAGATTGATCGATCAATGGCTTTTATTGATCGATCACCCAAGTATTAATCGATCAATCTTTTCATTGATCGATCAATAATGACAAAAACTCTGTCATTAATAGAGGTCATCTATTTTCCTTATTTTTGACCCATTTTCATAAATGGTTTATTGCAACCATTAATTCACACACAACACATGTATAAGGGGCTCTCCTTAGCCCAATTTAAACGCACAGACTCACCTTTAGTTGGGCCCTTTCGGGGTTTCGGCAAAAAGGTCCGAAAGGGGTTTCAGATCTGGAACTCGAGCTGTATCTCCGTTGTGACTCTGATATGCAAAGTATCGACTCCGATTTAGCACGCGGAGGTCTCACACGCACTTAGACTGTACTTGAGCTCGTCTTATTGAACTCTACATACCCTATCCAAGATTGACGCACGATCTCGGTACCACTAACCCTATTTCCTCGTAGAGCACACTCAAATCCCAACCTAGCTACAGATTCTTAGCTCAAGAACAAGGGGAAGAAGAAGAGAGGAGATCCTTCTGGTCTCTTCCTTCCCATATAAGCTACTTAAAGTGAAATATCTCTAATATTTCAATCTAAACCCTAAGCTTGACTCCGGTGTGAAGCGCGAACACGGTCGCTACGGCGTAACATGCCGTCTCAATGTCCTACATGACTCGGACCTAAGCGAGAATTCACACGTAAATTCATCTACACAAGGGGTAATACTATTTCTTATAATATTAATTTCAAAATTTTAAATGTCTCAATTTCTGTGCCAGGCACGCATATCGAAACAGTTAGGTTCTTGTTCAGAATTTCTGGGTCATTACATTATCCCCCCCTTAGGAATTTTCGTCCTCGAAAATGTCAGGGGGAGCGTAGGGTTTACAGTGAATAAAAGTAACAATTTATTACGTCAAGCAGGAATGAAAATATACAGACAGAACATGAAATGAAATGCAGAATAAATAGATTTTATTAAACATATAGAATTATCAACAAAATTAAATAGAAGAGTAAAGCAATTACCTGCTGGGACATCAGATGGTCTGGCCTCGTCAGGCGTGGGTCGGCTGGGACGAGGTGGTGGTGTGCAGTAGTCGCGAGGATCCACCACGTGCTAACGGGCGTGAGCAATCATGGGTGTGGACGTTGTGGCGTATAAATGCTGCATGACGAGCTCATGCATGCCCTCATGATAATTCAAACAACGATGTATCTGTCGCTGGAACACCTCCATACCGTCAAGACGCTCATGAATGCGCTGGTTACCCTCCACAAGCTCGCGAAGCATGGCTGCTACATCGACTGAGGAAGGTGGTGGGGGATGTGATGGGGTGTGATGGGGCGGTCTACGGGGCGTAGTGGGGGCAGGGCGTGTAGACACCTCAGGCGGAGGTGGTGGATCACGTGGGGCCTCCCCCTCTCCAAGTACAGGCTCGGCATGTGCCGCACCCTCTGCAACGGTAGGCGGGACGGGCTCAGCTGCGCCCTCCTCCTCCTCCGGGAGCCGTCGAACCAACAAATTATAGCTCTTGCTCCAGTCTTTCAGGTAGAAGACTTTGGTGTTGTCAACCAAGCGCGGCTCATTAGGAGCCAAGGTGTATGCCTCACGTAGAGCGGCGTATTGCTCTACCATTTTTGTAATGAGGCGGGTATAGGGGATTTGCTTCTTAACCCCAGACTTGACCTTCTCGGACATAAGGTCATTGGCATTTATGATGCCATCGATGACCAAATCAGCCATAGAGAACCAACGGTTCTCAAAGGCCGAAAATAGGGCTTGTTGCACCGTACCAGTCCGTGAGGACTTGTGCAAGAACGGGTTAAGTGCACACTTGATATAAGTATCAAGCATCCACAATTTGTCGGGCAATTGGGCCCGAGAGATCGATTGGCCCTTCCCATGCTGACCTTGAGTAATTTTGGTGACCACGTCAGTAAAAGGGACCTCCTTAATATGCGGGGCATCCAAACCCGTGTTTTCAATGTAAGCGGACGAGCATTAGAGTGTCGCCGCCACATGAAAATGGTTGAATTTATATTCGAACCCATCGATGGACGTGACGAGTCGGTGTCGACTATCACCCCACCGTAGATTTTGGAAGAAAAGCCTCACGATCCTAGGACAGTAGTGATCGTGGAAAGGCTCCAACAAGGGTTTCAACCCGAGACGTTGAATATAACTTTTGGCCTAAACCATTTCGGGCCGATCCTCATAAAGGGACGAGGTGAACACGTACTCGGGTAGGAAAGACTTAGAAGTCCACCAAGGATTGGGGACTTCACGTTCCACCGAGGTCGGGACGGGGGTTGGGATGGGTGGTACCACGTTCGAAACCGATGCCACAGGTGGCACGGACGTTTGGGGAACGGAATCGGTGGACGGTACGGGTGTACGAGCCCGAGAAATGGGTACCTTACGCGAAGGATTCTTCGTGCGCGGTCCCATGGCCAAAGTGTGTGAAAAATAACGACAAGAGAACAAATTGAATCAAGAAGGAAGACGTTACCGGACGAATGGAGCAATGTCCACTCGAATCAGGGGGAAGAAGGAGCTAGATGGCCGGAAAATGAGTCGAGAAGGAGGTTGAACGGTCGGTTGCAAATTCTCGCTTGATCGATCACTCCAAGCTTAGTGCAAATGATCGTTCGAAAACTCCAATCTTAACTTAAAACCTCAGTATTGATCGATCAATGCCTTCATTGATCAATCAATAAAGCATCATTAAGCCCTAGCTCGATGCATAGATCGATCAATACTCTCTATTGATCGATCAATGGTTCACTAATTGATCGATCACTACTCTATTGATCGATCAATGACTTCCTTATTGATCGATCACTACCATGTTGGTCGGTCAACACTCATCATATTGATCTATCAATACTGAAATTGATTGATCACTCAATCGATCTCAACCCCACCACTAGATTTGTTGATCGATCAATGACTTCATTGATAGATCAATCGGCCATGGTGATCGATCACTAACTTCTATTGATCGATCAACCATATCAAAATCAACCTTTTTATATTTTTATTCTTTTTAATTCTACAACGCGGATCAACAGCATTCATAACAATGAAGGTATATTATAACTTACATACAGCACCCGGGTAAGTCAAGCATATACGTACAATTATGAACGTAAATTGATCCGCGAAAGCACCTTTGACGTCAAGTAAACAAATGTGGGTACTGCTCGCGAATTTCAGTTGCGCGTTCCCAAGTAGCTTTCAAAGCCGAATGATTTCTCCACTTGACTAGTACTAGTGGAATCAACTTGGTCTGCAAAACTTGATCTCGATGATCCAAGATCGCGATTGGTTCCTCAATGACTGTCAAGTCCTCTTGCAACTCAATCGGTTGAAAATCCAAGATGTGAGTCGGGTCGTGCACGTATCGTCGCAGCATGGAAACATGAAAAACGTTATGCATGCTCGCCAACTGCGGTGGTAAAGCCATTCGGTAAGCGACTTCACCAACATGTCCAAGTACCTCAAACGGACTGATATATCGAGGACTCAGCTTCCCACGCTTTTCGAAGCGCATCACGCCCTTGGTTGGTGAGATCTTCAAAAAGACCTTGTCTCCAACCTGAAAAATAGAGGTCAAGTCCATAGCCAATCATTTTAACTATGAACAACAACGTTTTCAACGTATTTCGGTATACCTGAAACTCAACGTGCATCCGATGAAGATCGGCATAGCTCTTTTGGCGACTTTGAGCAACCCTCAATCTTTCGCGGATTAACCGAACTGTCTCGGTTGTACTGTCCATGATATCAGGTCCCAAAACAAGCTTCTCACCGACTTCTTCCCAATTCAACGGAGATCTACATCGTCGTCCATACAAGGCTTCATAAGGCACCATCCCAATACTCGACTTATAGCTGTTATTGTAAGCGAACTCGATCAGAGGCAAATGTTGATCCCATGAACCATGAAAGCCCAACATACATGCATGCAATATATCCTCTATAATCTGGTTTACTCTCTCAGTCTGCCCATCTGTCTGAGGATGAAACGCTGAGCTAAACTCCAATTTAGAGCCCATGCCTTCATGAAATCGTCGCCAGAATTACGACGTATAGAGCGGATCTCTATCACACACGATGCTGACTGGTATGTCATGTAACCGAACTATCTCCTTCATGTATAGCTCTGCTAGCTTATTGGCTGAGTGTGTAGTCTGATACGACAGAAAATGCGTAGATTTCGTCAGTCGGTCTACAATGACCCAGATGGCATTGTTCTTCCTCAATGTGCTCGGCAATCTCAAAACAAAATCCATAGAATTGGCTTCCCATTTCCACTCTGGTACTGGCAATGGTTGTAACAAACCCGCTGGATTTCGATGGTCTACTTTCACCTGTTGGCAGACCAAACACCGAGAAACATAATCTGCAACATCTTTCTTCAGTCCTCTCCACCAAAAACTTCGCTTGAGATCTTGGTACATCTTGATACTCCCAGGATGTATAGCATACGTAGACTTGTGTGCTTCCTCCCAAATTATATCTTTAAGGTCTTTCGTATCAAGTATGCACATCTGATCTCTAAATAGCAAAGTGTCATCTTCTTTGATGGTAAAATCAGGCCTGATCCCATTGATCACATCCTTTCTAATGGCCATAAGCTCATCGTCATTCATCTGGAGCTTACACACGTTATCAAACAACGTGGGCCGTATCACAATAGTAGCCATCAATGCCCCTGAACCTTTGACATCAATCAGTGTATCACACAAGGCCAGGTCCTCAAGTAGATGCCACCGCTGTACTCTGGTGATAAGATGTGTCAACTGTGTTGAAGACTTCCTGCTCAAAGCATCTGCCACAACGTTGGCCTTCCCAGGGTGATACTGGATGGAACAATCGTAATCCTACAAGAACTCCATCCATCTGCGTTGTCGCATGTTCAAATCCTTCTGGGTAAACAGATACTTGAGGCTTTTGTAGTCGGTGTAGATATCAAATGTCTCACTGTATAAGTAGTGCCTCCAAATCTTCAAAGCAAAGATCACTGCCGCTAACTCTAGATCATGAGTTGGGTAATTTCTCTCATGTTCCTTAAGCTGTCTAGAGCCATATGCAATAACCTTCTTGTGCTGGTTGAGGACACAACCCAAACCACTAAAAGATGCCTCACTGTAGATAGCGAAACCCCCTCTGCCATAAGGTATTGCTAATACCGGTGTTGTAGTCAGACACGTCTTTAGTTCCTGGAAACTCTTCTCACATCGATCAGTCCAATCAAACTCAGCATTCTTCTTGGTAAGCTGAGTAAGTGGACCCGAAAGTTTGGAGAACCCCTCTACAAACCGTCTATAGTATCCTGCTCACCCAAGAAAACTACGGACCTCTGTTACTGTTCTTGGTTGTTCCCACTTTACAACGGCCTTAATCTTCGTCGGGTCGACTGTTATACCCTTAGCAGAGACAATATGGCCCAAGAAGCTAACTTGGTCCAGCCAAAACTCGCACTTACTGAGCTTCGCATACAATTTGTGATCTCTGAGAGTCTGTAAAGCTACGTGTAGATGTTCTTCATGTTCTTCCTTTGTCTTGGAATAGACAAGGATGTCATCTATAAAGACAACCACAGACTTATCCAAGTGTGGTTTGAACACTCGGTTCATCAGGTCCATGAAAGACGCAGGTGCGCTCGTAAATCCAAATGGCATAACCAAGAACTCATAATGCCCATATCTGTTCTGAATGTCGTCCTTTCAACATCTTCTGCTTTGACTCGTAGCTGATGGTAACCTAACCTCCAGTCAATCTTCGTAAAGAACCTCGCTCCTTGTAATTGATCAAACAGATCATCGATCCTAGGAAGCGGATAACGATTCTTAATCGTCAACTTGTTCAACTGCCGATAGTCAATGCATAGACGCATTGAACCATCCTTCTTTCTGACAAATAACACAGGTGCTCCCCAAGTAGACACACTCGGTCGAATGAACCCTTTGTCAAGCAGTTCTTGTAGTTGCTCCTTCAACTCTTGTAATTTTACTGAAGACATCCGATAGGGAACCTTAGATACTGGTTCAGTGCCTGGAACCAAATTTATTGCAAACTCAATCTCTTGAGCTGGTGGTAGTCCTGGCAAATCCTCAGGGAACACATCGGGATACTCGCATGCAACGTGAATATCGGATATCACATTCGTCGCTTTCCGTTGCTCTTGTAGAAAGGCCATATATCCACTGCATCCACTCTTCATCATCTTCTCAACCCGAATAGCAGATATTAATGGAGCTACCTTAGACTTCACCCCAAAAAATCTTAATGATCAATCCTTTGGAGGGCGAAAAACCAATATCTTCCGAAGACAATCAACGCTCGCGTGGTAAGCGGATAGCCAGTCCATTCCCAGAATGATGTAGAATCCCTTCATATCTAACAAAATTAAATCTATCAGTGTCTCGTGATCATCTATTGACACTATCACCGATTTACACACTGTGAGTGCATTCACTGCACTACCCGTAGGAATGGACACTGTCAAAATGAAATCTAGCTGTTCAGGAGTGGCGCTCAATTCCTTCGTAAATTGGGGCCTTACGAATGAATGCGTAGAGCCTGGGTTTATCAAGACTCGTGCTCTGTGAAAACAAATATCACAACTCCTATACACTTTCAGCTCACCTATAAGTTGAAAACTGTGGGTAATTTGACCGTGATGAGTTCCACGTGATGTTAAGGCCACTTTTTCAGATTGAATATCATGTGAAATAATAAAATGCCGATGGATGGTAATCAAGTGTATCCCCTGTTTCTAGAGTCTATCATCTAGAATTCCCCTCGAAACTCATCAAACAAATTGACGACAAGGAACAAAGGTACTTAACCATGAATGACAAGGAACAAAGGTAATCAATGAAAACTAAATCTAACGATTACGATAATTAACCATGAATGAGAAGGAAAACATGAAGGTCATCAAATACCCACCACTACAAGAACCAAAAAACATACTAACAAAAATAAAAATAGAATAGAACCAGAATATTTCAATCCCACTGTCATTATAAGTTTAACAAGATAACTTTTTATCTTGTATCAGTTGTGTTCAAACCCATATTCATCAATAACCATACCAATATATATATACATTATATTTATTTTGGAACCAAATAAGTTCTTATTCATTTCTGTAAAATAAAAATAATGATGATAATAATAATATCAGGTTTGTATTTTTAATCCCCAATAAAAACCCAAAAAAAAATATATATAAAAGCAAAAAGTACATATGGATCAAGATCAAAATAAAAGCACGGCAAATAATCATAAAAATCCCAAAACACAAAAAAAAACTAACTGCAACAATACAAAAGATGATTTAAGTGACCATAATGGTACACAAGATATCATATAAGGGCATCCAATATAACTTCCACTCTTTATAACAAATAAAATAATTTAGTGAAGAAGCAAATAACTTGTAACACCTATCTAGTTCTATATGCCTAGCATACTAGTATCAACACGACACAATACTGGTATCCAATACTTCTAGGATATAGTTTAACCGTATCACGTGACGCATTAGCAAATAACTATTTAGACAACGATTGAAAACTGGAGCACATAGCAAATACTCCAAGTAGAAAAATCTTCAAATAGACTTTCTATAGATCAAACTTCAAAAAAGTAAATTTATTGATGAAAAAATTCTCATTTTTCACCCCAACTCTATCAGGTACATGCATTGTATTAAATAATAATAATAAATAATAATAATAATAACTAAAAAAACAAACAACCAAACAACCAAAAAATTCAAGCACAAGAAGGGAAATGAGACAGTTAGAGAAAAATCAGAAAGATTAGATGGAAAAAAAAATTTCCAAGAAAACTAGAGAGGATCAATCAATAGCATATAAATTCTCCAAAAATTATAATCACAAAGCCAAACAATCAGATCCTCCATCGTTTCTGTAATTAACAACAGGAGAATTCAAATATGAGGGAAACTAAATCAAAAGCAAAACAAATATATAAAGAATCTGATCAACGAATCCACATCAAATAGCCTCTCAGAAAAATGTGTACTTTTCCTCAAGATCTACACAAAACTAAGATCAAAATAGCTATAATCTCAACAAAACAAACCAAATCGAACGAACGAAGAAACAAACCAAATCACTAGAAATCTCGAAAATTACCTCAGAGATAGCGTAATTACGTTCATACAAAGTGATTTGAGAGTTCAACGCCGATCAAAATCACTCTAAATTTGAAAATCACTTTATCAATGTATCCACAAGAAAAAAAATAAAAATCAAATGAAGCGATTCCAGTGATCCACAAGGACACACCGATTAAACCGAGATCTGGAACAAAACCAAACCGAATTCACGCTTTAATCGATACAAAAATGAAGAATACGAATAGAACACTAGTTTTAAACGAAATTAGGGTTAGGAAGAGTGATTGAGAGCTCGATAGAGACCTCTGGAAACCTCTTATTCCGATCGAAACCCTAGCTTCGTTAATTTTTTAAGAGAGTGGGAGATTGGAGAAAGAGATTAAAGAGAAAAATTGGCAGATCAATTAGGGTTTCATGATTTCAAAGACCGAGAGAACGAAGGAGAAAGAGTTTCGCTTGGTTTTCCCTCTCCGAGATCAGAGAGAACGAGCTTGAGTTGTAACCTCCGGACGAGTTGCATACATGAAGCTAGATTTGTCAACATTTCCTATATATATATATATATATATATATATATATATATATATATATATATATATATATATATATATATATATATGGCCTGGCTAAGTTAAGTTATTTGCAGCCGTCAAAAAAATATAAAGACCGACCAAACTAGATCTCTTAGAAACGGCTTCAGTCATCTACATTGGTGTTATTGGGACTTTTTGAGACGGTTTTTCATGTGGTTTCTAAAGTTTTCACCAACCTATACATAAAGTAAACCTTACAGAGACCGTCATGATTATATCTTATATGTTATTTTATATAGGGAGATGGCTATAGCCATCTCTAATAAAAGGATTCGAGACGGCCTTTGAAGTGGTCGTCTCTAATAAATGGTAATTGGAGACGGCCTTTTGCCGTCTCCAATAACGGTTTCGAAAAGTTTTTTTTTTTTGTAGTGTAAGTTACTTAAAGTGAAATATCTCTGATATTTCAATCTAAATCCTAAGCTTGACTCCGGTGTGAAGCGCGAACACAGTCGCTACGGCGTAACATGCCGTCACAATGTCCTACATGACTCGGACCTAAGCGAGAATTCACACGTGAATTCATCTACACAAGGGGTAATACTATTTCTTATAATATTAATTTCAAATTTTTAAATATGTCTCAATTTCCGTGCCGGACATGCATATCGAAACAGTTAGGTTCTTATTCAGAATTTTCGGGTCGTTACAATATTCCAGCCAAAGAATCATGCTTCTAAGTGGATGTAAATCATCTGATCGATAAACTTTAATATCAACTATCAAAATTAAGAACAATGATTAATATTAGCGTGCACAAATCAAATGAAACTTTTGTTTGACATATGAACTCCCATCTATCTTAGATTACTCAAAAACATATGCTAGGTGGCATAATAAGTGGATGGGTATGAAAAAATATGTAAAGAGTAGTCATCTGCCATTATTCTAGGTGGCATAATAAGTGGATGGGTATGAAAAATTATGTAAAGGGTAGTCCTCTGCGATTATTCTAAGTAGCAAACATGGCCGTGAGAATTTTAGCGCATTTGTTGAAAAAAACTACATTTGAATAACTACAGTGCATTGGTTGACGAAGGTACTGCATTAGTTGAGAAACGTTACATTTGAATGACAAATGATGTAACATGACAGCCACCGACCTATTTCCAATTACTAACGCGTACAACAAGTTTTAGTGTCCATGAATTTATTGAAAGCGCCGAAGTCCTGAACTCTTTTGAAAGTCGTTGATTATGTGGGATTAGATGTTGGGATCAAATTTCACTCAGATCTTTCACATAATCGATTTTAAGATCATACCACACCTATCAAATGGTAAGTGATTGATTTCACGATTCACAGATCCCAAAAAATGGCTTTAAAGTCACATTTCAGCATGACATATGTCATATGATTCAAGGGTAATTTACTAGAGATTTGTGACACATTTAATCAAATACTGACCGTCTGATAGGTGTCCCCATAATCTCAAGATCTATTATGTGAAAGATCTAGGTGAAATACGACTTCCGTCATTGGATCTGACGCCATCAACCGTGTCAAAGGGGTTTGTAATGTTAGGGCTTTCAAATATATATTTTTTTAATTTGAAATGGGATTACCTCCGGTACACTGCAAAAAAAAGTAGGCGAGGCAAGTTATCTGAGATTTTCAATTGGTTTTGCCTCTTTCGGGAGATACTGATATGTATAGGGGCCGATATGTATCTCTTTGCTAGAAAACTGATATATATTGCTGAGGTATTGGAGGTATTGGCAGATATTTGATTCCTTCGTCTGAGACCCCTTCTGCCAAACTTGCTCAGCTCCGATCAATCAACCAAATTACTAATCACATATCAGTGAATAGAATGTGCACACAAATTACTGGAATAAATACCCTGTGCACACCAACTAAAGAAAATACCAACGACAAACCAGCTAATTTTATTGACACCCCATTTATTACAAGCTTCTTTTTCTAAATGACGTGCAATTAATACATTTTATTGTGACATTAGTAGCTTTCTTCAATTATATCAAAGAACGTCCTACAAATACTTCACCTTTGGAGTTTGAAATTTGGTATTTTTTTGTCTTTTTAAGGTGGTGGAAGAGCATCGATGTCGCTTCGAAATTACCTTTCACTAGGGATCACTTGGTGGGATGCTACTTTTGGATATTGGGAATATATTTTGAACCCCGGTAACACAAGAGGCAGAATAACAGTGACCAAACTCATATCGATAGCGTCAGCGATAGATGAAATTTATGACGTGTACGGTACATTGGAGGAACTCAAACCATTTACGGACACGGTAATGGTACTTTTCTAAGCTTTAATTCTATTGAGTAGATCACAAGCAGTAAGTGTTCTACCTTGAGCTTTTAGATGTTGTTAATGAAATTGAAGAGGAGATGCACAAGGAAGGAAGATCATATGGGGTGCATGTGTACGTAAAAGCAATATGTCATATAACTTTATTTTCTAGTTCTAGTAATAGAAAAAATAGTGCTCCTATTGCTAACCCCACCCCCAACCTGCTATGAGCGCACTAAAGTAAATTAAAATTGCTAAAGGGTTTCTCAAGTTTGGTGTGTGCATAAAAGAACTTGGTGAGAAATTTGTACCACTTTTAAAACTGGATGAGGCTTTGTTTGGGATTGCTCTTTGGAGGCAAAGAGCAGCTCTCTGCTTTGCTACAGAGCGCTTCAATATAAGACTGAGTTTGATTGTAAGTGCTCTTAGCTCTTTCAAAGTGTAGAAGAGCTGAATTTGGATCTCTTTAAAATAGCAATTTAAACCTATTATTTTAAGTGGACTGCTCTTTGCCTCCAGAGAGCACTCTCAAACAGAGTTAGTTAATCTTGTCCTTCCGGCCCTATTTAATTTATAGGGCACTTTAGAAAAACAACCTTGAAAAACAAACGTTTCAGCGAAACAACCCCGAACTTAAATGTTTTTAAAAAATAGTGCTTTCACGGTTTTCAAAACTTCAAAAACCTATGAAAACACCATTTTTAAAAAAAATAAAAATAAAAAATGGTGCTTTCACGGATTTTTGAAATTCCGAAAACCATGAAAGCATCATTTTTTTAAAACGTTTAAGTTTAAGGTTGTTTTGCTAAAACGTTTGTTTTTAAAGGTTGTTTTTCTAATTATCCCTAATTTATACCATGACGAACCTAGCCAATTCTCTTGACCTGCTCTCTGCCAGAGCGAATTCTCCCTGTTAGAACAAATGAGGTGGGGAGGTGTGAAAAACCCGACCTGGCCCATTTTCAGTTCTAATGTCATAGAAATACCACAGAATTCTGAATGAGGCCTTATTTCATGACAGACGAATGCTTTATGTAGAAGCTACTTTGCAGTCTTGCAGAAGCAATTTGGTATAGCAAAGGATATGTGCCAACATTAGAGTATTTGAACGTTGCAGTAATAAGCAGCGGCTACCCATGCTCTCTGTTCAAGCTTTGATTGACTTGGGTGACGTGGCAACAAAGGAAGTGTTCAATTGGGTGATCAGGGTCCCCAAGATAGTTAGAGCTTCTTCTCCGATTGCTCAACTCACGGTTGTCAGAAGGAGACTGACCCAACCGACGAGCATATTGGGTACCTACAATACCAACTGAATGCTGTAGACAATAAAATTTGCAAGGATATCGTAAATTGCAACTTGAGCTTCGACCTCTTCTTAACTCAGATGTTAAATTGTGGACTGCTTAGATGATGTAAATCATTTTTTGACCCAATCCTCCATAATAGATATTGAGATCATGGGCGTACATTAAGACGATTATATGTTTGATTAGGCGTCGCATACACCCTAACAAGTAAGCATGATACCATCAAACCCATCTTTGATGGTACGCCACGATCACGTTCACTTTTGGGATGTGTGCCACATGGGATTAATAACTGACACTATGATGTCGGCTCATGATCTCAAGATCTACCTTATTGTTTTGGATGAAAAATGGTCTCTATTGCCTAATTCAAAACAGTCAACAATTTTGTAAGTGCAAACCCTAGTTGAAAAGGAAGAATCTTGGATGGAAAATAGAGGTAGCCTTCGTGTTAATGAAAATCTCAAAGCTGCCAATTACTTTATAATTAGTGCTGCCAATTACTTTATCATTAGGGACCTGTGGAGCGTAGTTTAACTTAACAGTTTTTAGCAGACCCACCATCAGTAAAATAGTAATTTAGTTACCTTTGGGGTCAGAATCCTATTAAACACGGCGTTTGTACTTGTTATGGACGCTTCAAAAAAGTTAATGTCAACGTGTACTTGAAAAAGGTCATACCTAGTGCACAAATCTCCAACTTTTAGCCGGGCCTGTGAGAGGTGGATTTTAGACAGCCTTATTCTCATTTTGGAGAGGCTGATTCCCGCACTCGAACCCACGACCTATTGCATTGAACGGACAGCATTTGTCATCACATCAAGGACGGATGTGTTCAATGTGTGATGGAAAGCCTTCCTTAAGAGTATCGTTAGGCTTAGCTATCTTCTGATGTCGGTAGGGAGAGTCGCTCTCTTTAAAAAAAAAAATACTCCATGATACTAAGTGCCAAGTGTTAATAACGGAGACTGAATTTTGATGAAATTTTTATATATCATGATAAAATTTCAAATTGACTTCCAATTTTGTGTCTCTAATAATCTTAAAGGTAGAGCAAGAGAGAGGAGATGCAGCATCGGCTGTCCAATGCTACATGAAAGAGAACAATGTATCAGAGGAAGAAGCATGCGCGAGGCTCCGAGAAATGGTGGAAATTGCATGGAAAGACATCAATAATGGGTGTCTTGAACCGACTCCTTTCCCTCTTCCTCTCCTTTTAAGGCCATCCTCAACCTCGCTCATGCATCTTGCGAGGCCACCCTCTGTTTTCAATTCTCTATTTATTATTGTCCTATCTCTGAAATGTATTCCCTTGACTTCCATGAACGAAATTCAAGAAGAACAATAATCCAATATATGCTAAGATTCAAACTTGTGATGAGAAATATGCTAAATTTTAAAGGTATTTTTACCAGGTATTGCTCGAAGTTGCAGCTGTTTCCAGGCGGTACTTGATTTTAAGACATTATCAGACAGGACATTTTTACTGAAAGGGTACTAACCCTGGTAATTTAGGTTATCTCAAAAGGTACCAAGTCAGCTAATTACCATATTATAATTACCTAGTTTGGTACCTCATGAGGTAATAGATGCAACTTTAAGTTTGCTTAGTAAAAGTCCAGTGTCGCCCTCATAAATAGCTGCAACTTTAAGTTTGCTTAGTAAAAGTCCGATTTTAAACATGTATACATTGGCTTCATTCTTCTTCTTCTTCAGCTTTCTCTCTCTGTATGTGTAGTTTGGCAAGTAACGGTGTGGGGATTCCTCTAAATATCACATTTGAACAGGTCAAAAAATCTAACAAGTAATAGTGATGGGATGTAACTCTCAGGCTCTGCCTGGATAGGGGCAAAGGAAAGGAAATTAGAGGAAAGGAGAGGGAGAAAATATTAGAAAGCAGAAAAGTGTTCGGTTTCCCTTCCAAAAAAGACAGAATCCTAGACTATGCCAAATTAGCTTGGATTTTGTCATTTCGTGTTGAAAATGAGCCTAAAGAACCCTGCCTCCCACTCTCATCATCTCTATGTAAGCTCTTTTATTATTTACTTACAAAAGCTACGACTTCCAGCGACGTTTACCTCACCGGCCTTGGCGAGGGCATGAACATCTGCCGCCACCATGCCCCCATTTGTGTCACTTTCAGCACCATAGATTCTCCCTCAAAGCCTCAGAAAAAATAAAGAGAAACGATAGATTTCAGTCAGTCGAATGACCGATACCTATGCAAAATCAATCGATTGAGAAGAACTTTGAAAATCAAAATCCTAATTCAAAACATATAAATCAATCTTAATCGTGAAATCTGAGAAATCAATATATACACTACAAAAAATAAGACTATTAACAAATCAAACTGCCGCTATTAACAAAAAAACTGCCGCTACTAGTCCTGTCCCTATTGAAACAAGAAGTTTTTTTGTTAATAGCGACAGTTTTTGTGCCTCTAATAGTTTTATTTTTTGTAGTGAGAAATGAGAATCGATAGGGAAAACATACAAATTAGAAACCAATATCCCCTGATCAATTCACAAATCAATCTCAATCTCATAATTGTTTAAGAAATTAAAAATGTTGGAAAGTCAGATAGAAATATAAAAGAGAAATCAATAGAAACATATAAAACTAAAAAACTAGTATCCTCTGTTGTGAAACCTAAAGATCAATTTTGATAGTGGAATATCTGATGGATGGACATTTTTTTTTTTTTCATAGGAGCATTTCATTAACCAAGGAAATCAGAAATAATAATGTCAAAGACCTCGGGAGGGGCATCCTCCAACCATATCTCATTACAACCATCATTAGGGCCTATCGTAGCTAGCAAATCATCTTCACCATTAGCACCTCTATTTATAAGAGCCCAAGAGCAAGTCGAAAAACTACTACCTACATATTTGATATTACCAAATAGTGTAGATAGCCCCGATAAGTCATCCACCCGAATATAGAGACCATTTATGATCCTTGAGGAGCCCCCTTTGAAAATAACTCCACTGAATCCCATTTGAGTTGCAAAATGGACCGCTTCCAGTAACCCAATAGCCTCACAATGATCAGTTGATGGATATTTGATCAATCGATATGAACTTCTCTTCGATTTGTTTCTGATCAGGTAGAAAGTAAATAGTGGATGTGGAGATGCGGCTACTAGAGACCTTTTCTTTGGAGTTGTTTAAGTAGGGATGGAGGAGGGCGAATGTTATCTACACCGTTGGTTTGAAGGAGAGACCTAGTCGATTTTTAGGTGTACGTTTGGAGTATTTAATGGAGCGTAGCTTAGGAATCTGAAACAGGTTGCTAATTTGTATATGAAAAACGAGCTTGTTCTAAGTTATTGGATGGGAATAATAGAGAATGTTTAGGGTTGCTACGTATCTGCGTAATCAAATATTAAGATTAGGATTACAATCTTAAAATAAGTTTAATAAGATTAAAATTCTTTAGGATTGTGTTTATCTTCATTATATGTGTAAACGGAAGTCTATTTATAGACACAAAAAGAATAATTAATTAACATCTTGATTTCCCCAATGCTGCCTCTCCTGCAACCTCTCTTCTCTTTTCTTATTTTTCTTTATTTTCTACATGGTATCAGAGTAGGTAATCAAAGGGATGTAGAGACACGTTAAATATATAAACCTGAGCCAATCCTCATCGTACATGCCGGTTATGTGAGATTGAGTTAGACTCATGGGATTCTATAGGGAACACCAAAGATGGTGCTCCCCCCTCATTTCCATGTTTTATTTTTATAGCCAAATGCCAGATTCTTTAGTTTCTTTTGGATTCCAAACGGGTTAGACTCCATGAGATACATAAATTGATTTCCACCAATTTCCTTCGAAACATCCAAACAAAGCATGAGAATATCTAGGAGTTGGAAATTAATTAGATATAGATTCTGATTCTGATACAGTTGTTAAAGAATATATGGGAGTATATAGTTTAGAATGAATAGGATTCTTTTAGAGTTATCTTTAGAAAATTGAGTTAAATTACCAGTAGACTAGATTAGAAAAAAAATTGAGTTTGATTAGAAATCTGTACTTCTAATCTCGCCTATACATAGCCTCCAAGAATACTAACAAAAGGACATTCATAATTAGCAAATGTAGCCTCACATGATCTCTCCCGCTCTCCCTCTCACTTTCTCACTCTTTTTTTTTTCATGAGAGTTATATTATATGTTGAACATATATGGATTTCAACCGTTTTGACAATGGGAAATCCGGATTTCAACCGTTTTGACAATGGGATATCCAGTCTCTTGAGGTGTTAGTATGGATAAATCCATGCAAGAGCACAACAAGGGGTGGGATTCAAAATCAGAACCAGATTTATTATACTTTTAGTGTGACGACCCGACTTTTCCAATCCCTCAAGTATAGGAAAGGCCGGTTCGCCAACCTATCGAATAAACGATAAGTCGGACAAACAGGGCACATATCAGAGTAAAGCGCAATAAATATCCATAGCTAAAATAAATGCGGAAGCAATTAAAAGTAAAGAACCACCGATGATGGCCGACCATCATCGAAACATGGCTCATAACAAAAATCAACGTCAAGTATAAAACTATGATATCCAACTAAAATAAGCCTACAAATTCAAGTCTAACTCTCACTACAAATAAGAAAATCAGTAAGTTCTACATCGAAAAACCTCGAGGAACCTCAAGCCTTCCTCAGCACGAGTCGATCGACCACCGGAATTAGCCGCCACGCCAAGATCACGAACTCGTGACGAGTAGTCGGAGTGAGAGCTAACCAACAAAGTCTCGAGAAGAAAGACATCTACGGTATTTTACTTTAACTAACATGGTTTCAAAACAAATATCGGAATATAGCTTGTCAAACATATAAGCAGATAATAAACTGAATTTAGGTGCGAAAATCATATGTAAGATTTATTTTTAAATATGTGAAAACAGTTTCAAGAACAGATGCAGTGTTTCAGTGTCTTAGTTTTTCTAACTTCTATATGCAAAGTTTAGTAATTCATGACTTAATCCTCAACTTAAAATACCTCCCGAGTAAACTATATCTCGAGAGCAGGAATATAGCCCTTGGGAAGCCCTGCCTACCATCTCGTTCATGAACCCTTTTTCAGGATACAACAAGCCCCTGCGTAATGAGGGAAACTTGTGCCAGGAAGTTGTTCAGGAATTTTTGAGAGGTCGTTCAGGTCAATCATAAAACAAATGCAGATACTAATATAAATAAGATGCAAGTCTCTTATACATAGTTCAGGTTCTTGATTTCAGATTTTCAAAGCTTAAGCAGATTCAGGTTTCAGGGTTCAGGTAGATTTAGATTTTCAGTCATTCATATCAATTTCAGTTTACAGATGTGATTTCAATGGCATATGCAAGTTCAAGGATTTTAATTCAAAATATCCATGCGAATTAAAATAAAATACTATAAAGATGAGATTCTCCTACCTAAAACTCGGAGTTATGCGAAGTCAAGCAAGGTCCTATTGATGGCCTCTCGCCCTCAATATACATCACAATATACGTTCATGCATTAAGATTAACTCTAATTACTAATAATATAGACCTATTTAAGTGTTTTCTCAAAAACAAGTCAAAATCGGCAAGTTGCGCCAATCCTAGAATTTGACGTAACATTCTCATATATTTTTGACCATCAAGATGATTGATTCACGAGTTGGGCAAAACATGAAAGTTGTAGATTCTTCCATTAACTTTCCAACGCAAAAAGAATCGTCTCAATCGAAGTTCGGGATAAAACGTTATGACTAAAATACTAAGGAAATGTCGGAGTTTGGCAATACCTCGCTCGAGCGATGATAATAGCTCGCTCGAGCGAGATCCTTCAGAACTTTCTTGCTCGAGCGATGAAAAAAGCTCGCTCGAGCGAGGCAGGGAACGCCTTTTGAGTATTTTAATGTATCTTCGCTCGAGCGATGATAATAGCTCGCTCAAGCAAGCTACAGCGATGCGATTTCGCTCGTTTTCACCTGAATCGAAACCCATACATCCCAAAGCAACACTCATGGCTAATCTAATGATTTTAATCAAAAAGTTTAATTAAAACGTACCTTTAATCTAAGGATTCCTAGATTAGAAATGAGTCACGCGAATGGAGCTTCGGAATGAAACCGATGGGTTTCCTCAACGATTCGCGCCGCGATCGATCCCACGAGTTCACAGAGACAACTCCAACACGTCCCCAATGATCTCAACCTCTCCCAATAGCCAACTATGAATCCAAGGTTGATTCAAGTTCTTTCTAAGGTTTAAGTGTTTTCAACAAAGAGGGTTCTAGAGAAGGAGGTTTTCTAAACCGATCTCCTACGATGATTGAAGAAGAGAGAAGACGGAGTTTCACACGGTTGGGTAACTATCAAACGACTACGATTCTTCACGGCACTCACGTCTCTTCCTCTCTTAACAAAACCTAGTATAATACGGGAATGCAATATCTTCTTAGAATAGGATTGCTCACAAAGTTAAGCACACACACACCTCTTATGTATTATACACTTCTAATTTTAAAACTCAAGTCCGGTGTTGAGCGGCCACACCGAGGTCGGTGCACAACTTTCGTACGAGGGTCCAAATGGGCTCTAACTTAAAATCTGTCCGCACAATCACATCTAGATAAAAATCCAAAACAAATGGTGACGTCGGTTGCCGAACCGAATACACACACAGGGTCAGTCTAACTCGGGTTCAAAATATGGGTCTTTACATTCTACCCTCCTTAGGAATTTTCATCCTCAAAAATGTACGGATAGCTAAACCGAACTGCGGTAAGTCCTTATCCTAACACCAGTATAAAGCAAAATCGCAACAGTCTAAAGTCTAAAAGAACTTTGGTCGCGATGCGGTAGGCTTCACTAAGCACGCTTTCAAGGGTCGAGATCCGTAGTAACCTGGATGTACTGCGTGTGGCATCCCATACTGTCATAGAGGATTGCATCCATACATGGATGCATACCTTCCCAAGTGTCACGTGCCTGTAAACATACTTCACCATGACACAAACCTAGCACACACACCTACCTCACCCTTTTGGTAATTATTTGAGCAGAAATTTCAGATGTCAGAATCGAATACTTATTTAGAAGCATGATCACATGCCTAGTAACATGTTCTAACTGATGACACGGGTTCCAATAGACATACGGTTCTAATCGAGAATGAATAAATATGACATTTAAGATTTTATTGTGTGATCGCTATAGATATATATGTAAAGCATCAATGTTACGAATCAATTTAATATTGAAGATTTTGAAGAAATTCTCCTTTTTTTTTTTTTTTTTTAGAAGCAAATTCAAGAATTTAAAGGTACGTATGGTTTTCTTACATAACTATAATTTACAATATACCTTCACTCGAAAAGTTGTGGAAATTGCTCGAGAATCTCCGCTTCACGCTCCCATGTGGCTTCCTCTGAAGAATGGTTCCGCCACTTGACGAGTACTAAGGGAATGCTCTTTGTCCGTAAGATTTGTTCTTTACGATCGAAGATTCGTATCGGTTCCTCAACCAAGGATAGGTCTTCTTGGAGCTCAATGGGCTGGTAGTCCAATACGTGAGTCGGGTCCTTAACATATCTTCGTAATATGCACACATGAAACACGTTGTGCATTTCTGATAGCTGCAGTGGCAAGGCTACTCGATAGGCAACCTCGCCGACTCGGCCCAATACCTCGAAAGGTCTAACATAGCGTGGACTCAGCTTCCCACGCTTCCCAAAATGCATCACGCCTTTTGTAGGAGAGATTTTGACAAATACGTTATCTCCCACCTTAAACTCAACATGGTTCCTTTTCAGATCAGCGTAGCTCTTCTGACGACTTTGAGCAATGCGTAGTCTCTCACGGATTAATCGAACTATCTCGGTTGTATTCTCCACGATCTCGGGATCTAAAATGAGTTTCTCACCCACTTCTTCCCAATTAAGCGGAGACCTGCACCGTCGTCCATACAAAGCTTCGTAGGGTGCCATGCCGATGCTATCCTAGTAACTGTTATTGTAGGCGAACTCGATCAGCGGTAAATGTTGGTCCCATGACCCCTGAAAATCCAACATGCAAGCACGTAACATATCTTCTATAATCTGATTCACCCTCGCCCGCCCATCGGTCCGAGAATGGAATGTCATCATCGTAATTGAGCCTAGAGCCCATTCCTTCTTGAAATCGTTTCCAAAACTGAGATGTGTACATTGGGTCTCTATCGGATACGATACTGACCAACTATCTCCTTGATGTATAATTCTGCGAGCTTGTTGGCGGTATACAACGTATTATAAGGAAGGAAGTGTGCGGACTTAGTCAATCGATCCACAATGACCCAGATGGCATTGTATTTTCTTAATGTTCTTGGCAATCCCAAAATAAAGTCCATAGAAATGGCCTCCCATTTCAACTCAGGTATCGGTAGTGGTTGCAACAGTCCTGCCGGATTTCGATGATCCACCTTTACTTGCTGACACACAAGACATCTCGAGACATACACAGCGACATCTTTCTTTAAACCTCTCCACGAGCTTTTCTTTAAGTCCCGGTATATCTTGGTATCTTTAGGGTGAATAAGCGTCGAGACTTATGAGCCTCTTCCAAAATAGTGTCCCGAAGCTCAGTACTAGTTGGTACGCATACCCGGTTTCTAAACAACAAAGTGCCATCATCTTTGATAGAAAAATCTAATTTACTTCCCCCAATCACATCCCGTCTAATAGCCATAAGTTCATCATCCATCATTTGAAGTCTGCGAATGTTCTCATAGAGAGTGGAACGAATTTCCAGCGTAGCCATTAACGCACCTGAACCTTTTACGTCAAATCTCATGCTACTTAGAGCCATATCTTCCAATAGATGCCATCGTCGCACCCTTGCGGTGAGATGTGATAACTGAGCAGAGAACTTTCGACTTAACGCATCTGCCACTACGTTTGCTTTCCCGGGGTGGTACTGGATGGTACAATCATAATCTTTCAAGAACACCATCCATCGACGCTGTCTCATATTCAACTCCTTCTGTGAGAAGAGATACTTGAGGCTCTTATGATCGGTAAATATATCGAAGGTCTCCCCATAAAGGTAATGCCTCCAGATCTTTAGAGCAAAAATCATTGCTGCCAACTCAAGATCATGCGTCGGGTAATTCTTCTCATGGTCTTTTAGCTGTCTAGACCCATAAGCAATGACTCTCTCATTCTGGTTAAGCACACAGCCTAAACCCCCATATGATGCATCACTGTATACTGCAAAGCCTCCCCTGCCTGATGGTATAGCAAGTATTGGCGCAGTAGTCAATCATTTCTTGAGTTCCTGAAAACTTTGCTCACACTGCTCTTTCCAATCAAATTTAGTATTCTTCTTTGTAAGTTATGTAAGAGGACCTGATATCTTGGAGAAGCCCTCCACAAACCTTCTGTAGTATCCTGCCAAACCAAGGAAACTACGAACCTCCGTAACGGTCTTTGGTTGTACCCAATTCATCACTGACTCAATCTTTGCTGGGTAAACTGTAATACCGGTCTTAGTGATAACATGGCCTAGGAAACTGACCTGCTCAAGCCAAAACTCACACTTACTAAGTTTTGCATATAACTGATGGTCTCTAAGGGTTTGTAGAGCCACTCGCAGATGTTGCTCATGTTCTTCTCGCGTCTTCGAATAGATGAGGATGTCATCTACAAAAACCACTACAGACTTGTCCAAATGTGACTTGAATATCCGGTTCATCAAGTCCATAAATGGCGAAATGCGTTTATCAACCCAAATGGCATGACCAAGAACTTCGTAGTGCCCATATCGGGTTCTGAGCAGTCTTGAATGTCTTCAGACTTAACTTTCAACTGATGGTAGCCTGACCTCAAGTTGATCTTCGAGAAGAACCTTGCTCCTTATAACTGATCGAATAGATCATCAATTCTTGGAAGTGGATAACGGTTCTTAATTGTCAACTTATTTAGCTGGCGGTAATCGATGCAAAGCCGCATTGAACCATCTTTCTTCTTTACAAATAGAACTGATGCTCCCCAGGGTGACACACTCGGTCTGATAAAGCCCTTATCTAGCAGTTCCTGAAGCTGCTCCTTCAATTCTTTCAATTCTGCAGGCGCCATTCGATACGGAGCTTTTGATACTAGTTCGATGCGGCTAACTCAATCACAAACTCAATCTCACAGCCGGTGGTAATCCGATAGATCTTGAAAAACATCCGAATACTAAGCAATCGTAATATCGCCATATTTTTCTTCTCCTCCTTATGATCTTGCAAGTAGTTCGATAACCACAACACCGTTCCTCATCATAATGGTGCTTCGAATGGTAGAGATAAACGGTATCACACAAGATTTGACTCCGCAAAATCGAAAAGATTTTCTCTTCGGCGGGTGGAATGTTACAATCTTTCGAAGACAATCCACGCTCGCATGGTAAGTAGATAACCAATCCATCCCTAGTATCACGTCGAGCCCTTCCATGCTCAAAATGATCAAATCACCACGCCTCATGGTCTTCGATCATCACAATCATGATTGACACATGGTATCGGTGCTCACCGAGTTGCCGTAGGAAATTGACACGCCAAGATGAAATCAAGGGCCTTGGGAATGATTCCCAACTTCTCGTGAACAATGGAGTAACAAAAGAATGTGTAGACCGGGGTCTATCAACACTCAGGCTTGTTTTGCTTACATCGCTCCCCGATGCATAAAAGGGTACCTTAGTTTAGACAAGCGTTTTTAAAAGTTTCTAAGCATGTGTGTTCATCCATAACTTATTAACAAAATCTACTAAATATCAAGCAATTATATATAACAAATAAAATAAGAAGACATCTCAACTTTTAATAATACCTTGGATCACGTCGTTCGATGTTTCGGCTTCTTGAGCCATCACGGCATAAGCTCGACCTTGAACAGTAGGTCGGGTCGATCTTTGAGTAGAAGCCGAACTAGTTCTTCCCTTGTCCTCCTGAGGACAATCCTTAACCATGTGTCCGATTGCGCCACACCGAAAATACGCTCCAGTGTTCCTCCTACAGTCCTCGGTCTTGTGTGGTTTCCACCTTAGGCACATAGTGACCAAACAAAAGATGGTGCGAGAGGATCCTGTGCCCCAAGCTCCACTAGCATTAGAACCCGCTGGTCGTACGGATTGCACAGGTGATGATGCTGCCAATCTCTGATAAGGGGTCGGTCCAGAAGAAAATGTTGGTCTAGAAAATGCAGGTTGAATAAGGTTCACTGGCGGCTTTGTAAACTTGGCCCTCTTATTTTCATAAGTACCTGACTGCCCTTGTACAACCCTGTCCTTGTTCGGCTGACTGCTTCTCAAAAACCGCTTTTGAATTTCTTCCTCTGCTATGAGGGCCTTTGACAGTACTCCTCCATATGTTTCCATTTCCCACATAGCCACGCTCTCCTGTATACTCGGCCTAAGACCCAGCTGAAATTTTCTGGCCTTCATCATATCGGTGGCCACATGTTGAGGTGCAAACCTTGAAAGTCGCGTGAACTCATCTCCATACTCACGCACTGACATTGTCCCCTGCTTCAGCTCGATGAACTGAACTTCCATCTGATGCCTAACAATCTTGGGAAATTACTGATCATTGAACGCCTCGATAAACTCAGCCCATGTCCAAGGAGTATTGGGAAACTCCTGCTCCCGGTGTCTAGCCACGGACTTCCACCATGGTCCAGCCTGTCCATCCAGTTTGAAGGTTGCCCATCTAACCTTCTCGACATCGGTGCACTGAAGCACCTCGAAGATCTTTTCCATCTCATCCAACCAACCTTGACTTCCATCGAATTGATGCATCGAGAAAAATTTGGAGGTCTCATCCTCACGAATTGCAAATCGATGATTGTTGTTGTTGTCGGTAATCACACTTTCGCTGGCGTGAGGCGATTCGGATCTCTTTGAGCCATAGATCTGGTCTGAAGGCAATGTTGGTGGCCAGACTTTCCAACACTTGTTCCATTCTTTCACCCTGACCTCTATCTACTCCAGTTCCTATAGGGACTGCATTAGAATCGGTTGCGAAGGCAACTCCCCTCGATGTACCGACACCTTCAGGAATGTCCTCTAAAGACACCTTCAGGAATGTCCTCTTGGGGCCATACTGATCTGTCATTGTGAACACCACAACATCAGTCAACATTGATTGTAAAGACAATCACACACAGTACTAGTGATTCTGGACCTAACGACATGACTCTGATGCGAATTGTACCGAGTCACGGTTGGGTTCTCATGGGTCCTTAGAGAATCTAAAAACCATAGGTCTGATACCAACTGTGACGACCCGACTTTTCCAATCCCTCAGGTATAGGAAAGGCCGGTTCGGCAACCTATCGAATAAACAATAAGCCGGACAAACAGGGCACATATCAGAGTAAAGCGCAATAAATATCCATAGCAAAAATAAATGCGGAAGGAATTAAAAGTAAAGAACCACCGATGATGGCCGACCATCATCGAAACATGGCTCATAACAAAAATCAACGTTAAGTATAAAACTATGATATCCAACTAAAATGGGCCCACAAATTCAAGTCTAACTCTCACTGCAAATAAGAAAATCAGTAAGTTTTATACTGGGAAAAACTCCTCAGGAGGAACCTCAAGCTCTTCCTCAGGCACGTGAGTCGTGGATCCTCACGATAGAATAGTCACGCCAAGATTACTGAACCTGTGACGTATAGTCGGAGTGAGCTAACCAACAAAGCTCAGTAGAAGAAAGACATCTACGACATTTTACTTTAACTAACATGGTTTCAAAACAAATATCGGAATATAGCTTGTCAAACATATAAGCAGATAATAAACTGAATTTAGGTGCGAAAATCATATGTAAGATTCATTTCTAAATGTGTGAAAACAGTTTCAAGAACAGATCTGATGTTTGATGTCTTAGTTTCTCTAACTTCTATATGCAAAGTTCAGTAATTCATGACTTAATCCTCAACTTAAAATACCTCCCGAGTAAACTATATCTCGAGAGCAGGAATATAGCCAATGGGAACCCCTACCTACCATCGTCGTTCATGAACCCTTTTTCAGGATGCAACAAGCCCCTGCGTAATGAGGGAAACATGTGCCAGAAAGTTGTTCAAGAATTTTTGAGGGGTCGTTCAGGTCAATCATAAAACAAATGCAGATACTAATATAAATCAGATGCAAGTCTCTTATATATAGTTCAGGTTCTTGATTTCAGATTTTCAGAGCTTAAGCAGATTCAGGTTTCAGGATTCAGGTAGATTTAGATTTTCAGTCATTCATATAAATTTCAGTTTATAGATGTGATTTCAATGGCATATGTAAGTTCAAGGATTTTAATTCAAAATATCCATGCGAATTAAAATAAAATACTATAAAGATGAGATTCTCCTACATAAAACTCAGAGTTATGCGAAGTCAAGCAAGGTCCTATTGATGGCCTCTCGCCCTCAATATACATCACAATATACGTTCATGCATTAAGATTAACTCTAATTACTAATAATTTAGACCTATTTAAGTGTTTTCTCAAAAACAATTCAAAACAGGCAAGTTGCGCCAATCCTAGAATTTGACGTAACATTCTCATATATTTTTGACCATCAAGAAGATTGATTCACGAGTTGGTCAAAACATGAAAGTTATAGATTCTTCCATTAGCTTTCCAACGCAAAAAGAATCTTCTCAATCGATATTCGAGATAAAAAGTTATGACTAAACTACTAAGGCAATATCGGAGTTCGGCAATACCTCGCTCGAGCGAGATCCTTCAGAACTTTCTCGCTCTAGCGATGACAAAAGCTCGCTCGAGCGAGGCAGGGAACACCTTTTGAGTATTTTAATGTATCCTCGCTCGAGCGATGATAATAGCTCCCTCGAGCGAGCTACAGCGACGCGATTTCGCTCGTTTTCACCCGAATCGAAACTCATACATCCCAAACCAAAACCCATGGCTAATCTAATGATTTTAATCAAAAAGTTTAATTAAAACGTACCTTTAATCTAAGGATTTCTAGATTAGAAATGAGTCACGCGAATGGAGCTTCGGAACGAAACCGATGGGTTTTGTCAACGATTCGTGCCGCGATCGATCCCACGAGTTCACAGAGACAACTCCAACACGTCCCCAATGATCTCAACCTCTCCCAATAGCCAACTACGAATCCAAGGTTGATTCAAGTTCTTTCTAAGGTTTAAGTGTTTTCAACAAAGAGGGTTTTAGAGAAGGAGGTTTTCTAAACCGATCTCTTACGATGATTGAAGAAGAGAGAAGACGGAGTTTCACACGGTTGGGTAACTATCAAACAACTACGGTTCTTCACGGCACTCACGTCTCTTCCTCTCTTAACAAAACCTAGTATAATACGGGAATGCAATTCCTTCTTATAATGGGATTGCTCACAAAGTTAAGCACACACACACCTCTTATGTATTATACACTTTTAATTTTAAAACTCAAGTCCGGTGTTGAGCGGCCACATCGAGGTCGGTGCACAACTTTCGCACGAGGGTCCAAATGGGCTCTAAATTTAAATCTGTCCGCAGAATCACATCTAGATAAAAATCCAAAACAAATAGTGACGTCGGTTGCCGAGCCGAATACACACACAGGGTCAGTCTAACTCGGGTTCAAAATACGAGTCTTTACATTTAGGGTCGTACGACTAACCTCACAATTCATCTTCAAGCTTCTTTCTTTATTCTCCATCTTTTCTTTCACAAAAAAGCGCCCATCCCATATCCTACCCATACCCCTCTCTAACTGTCATCAGCCACCATCATTTAAGACCTCTCCAACTAAAGTTCTAACACACAATTCATTTTGATGGCTTCTACGAGAGAGGATCATGAGAGATCTACTTGAGTGAGATATTGGTTGCAACTATAACGACTCATATTTTTTACACAAAATTTATACCGTTAACATTCTTGTTATAGATATGTGATGGTTTAATTCTAATATGATGGTAATTATTTATAAAAATATAATCAATTTTTTTTTCAAAAGACACCTTCATATAAATCATCCGCTAATAAAAGTAAAAATATTGATATTAATTTTTCGAAAATTTTTAAAATAACCCTTGAACTTACGCCCCGCCATCAATAGCGCACCTAAACTATTAATAATATTAAATAGGTACCCAAAGTATACTTAAGTTCATCAACTAAAGCCCTACGGTCACCTTCTGTAAATGCCTGAACAGAAAACGCTAAGTTGGCATATAACTCAGCAAACTAGCGTGCGTGGCAACCAACGTGGCGAGGATTTGACTTTGGGAAAATTTTAAAATAACTTCTGAACTTTCACCTCGTTATCAATAACGCACCTAAACGTTGGGTGCCACGCACGCAATTTTGCTGAGTTATATTCCAACTCAGCATTTTTCGTTAACCATTAATAGAAGGTGACTTGGGTGCCTATTTAATATTATCAATAGTTTAGGTGCGTTATTGATAATGGAGTGAAAGTTCAGGAGTTATTTTAAAAAATTTCCTTAATTTTCAATTATGCATAAATTTAATAAATTATTCTAATAAAGTTTCAAACATTTTAAATTTACAATGCACCTATAGTTCTGTGGCCCAAGTGTCATTAATCAAGCATAAAGTGAGCTAAAACAATAAATGTATCATCTATTTACTATCCTAAATTTCTCATGAAATTAAAGTAATTAACCTACAGATAAAAATCTTCCAGATGATCTTCCTCTTTTAATGAAAGATAATAAGGATCCTCCTCTTCGCACACCTTGAATCTTCCATATGATCTTCCTCTTTCAATGAAAGATAATAAGGATCCTCCTCTTCGCACACCTTGTTCTCTGAGAAATCGAAGATAAGAGGATTTGAGACACAAAAGTGTTAGGGTAAGCAAAAATTTCCACAGTGCTTAGTAGGAAGGAGTTAATTACCCTCCATGACATGAAACATTTAAATAATTAGCATGCACAAAAGTTATCTAGTTAATGTGACAATAATTTAGAAATTGAGATACCATAAGACATGACAATGCTAGTAATGTATGATTATGAGATAAAGATTACAAAAAACTATGTGTCAAAAATTCTACACATAAATTTTATTACAAATTTGAGTTCCTTAATATTTCATGAAAAATACGCGTGAGAAAGAGACTAGTCTAAGTAACACATGTCTTGCAGTTCTTACATAACTTAAATATTAACTTAAAGTCATTTTCGCACATATTAGGTGCCAAAATTAAAGTAATATTTATACCGATTGTGATCTCGTCCATCATCGCCCATGGACAATTTTCATAATTAGTCGTAGCCCCTACTCATCGAGGTGGCTCGTGCTTGGTTCATGTCTTGACATGAGTTGATAAGTTCCTAATAAAACTGAAAATCGTATATGCATGACGTTCACTTGTCTTTTATTTTTTAGTGTATATATAATTATAATCTTTGACTTGTCTTGTTGTAAATTCGTGTCGTGTGCATTTATGCCCATCTCTTTAAAAGGACCTTTAGACTTACAAATCATTTTGATATTTCATTCCGTACATTTTTTGCTTAATGATTATGTAAAAAGGTCACAGTGTAATAAGAATAAATCAAATATTGATAATATATCAGAACATTCGTGATCACATGATCATAGGAAAATGCAGCTTATACATATATAAAATAATTCTACAGTTTCAATACAATCTAATCGAATTATGGCCTAATTAGTTAAAAGTATAACTTTTATAATTCATTTCAGGATTGAACAATATCTTCCATTGTGCGCTCTCAGACCCGGATGACGCGTTCTAGGTGGGGACTTAAGTCCATATCAAGAACAAAATCGGGGAAGGGACTTAAGCCCAGAATCGGATGATATCTTCCGTTGTGCGCTCTGAGACACGGATGATGTGTTTTGGGTGGGGACTTAAGCCCATGCTAGAAACGGGGTGGGGACTAAAGACTAGAACCGGAAAATATTGTGGCATGTGGGTCTAGGTCGTCTCAAAATGGTATCAAAACCGAGGACGGTTCTTCTATAAGGTGGGAGGCTGTAATAGTCCCACATTGGATAAAGAAAATTCATGTCCCTAGGCTCTATGTGATTGCGGACACTACATGCCATGGCATGTTTTGGGTGGGGACTTAAGCCCATGCCAAAAACAAAATCGGGGTGGAGACCAAAGCCCCGAATCAGACAATATTGTTACATGTTAGTCTGGGTCGTGACACACTACAAAAAATAAGACTATTAGCAGCAGTTTTTGCCGCTATTAGTCCTGTTGCTATCAAAAACTGCATTAATAGCAAGTGCCGTTGAAGCACGTTATTTTTGTAGTGATAGAATGGTATCAGAGCCGTGGACGACTCTTCTATAGGGTGGGACGCTGTAAGTGATTGCGATTGTGGACACTACATGTCATGACGTGTTCTGGGTGGGGACTTAAGCCCATACCAGAACGAAATCGAGAGAGGACTTAAGCCCAGAATCTAACAATATTGTGGCATGTGAGTTTCGGTCATCACACCAACAAGGCTCCAAGATAATCAGGATGTGACTATGATAGAATTCATGAGTGACCAGCATCAAGCACTGTCATACGAGTTTTGTTGTTTACCAACAAAATTTATGTAAAGATCATGGCAGTATGTTTTCTAATCATACGTTCCTGCTTTAAAGGAACATGCAATTTTGGGAGGGTGTTTGAGAATATTTAGGATAAGATTGTTTAGGTTGATTAGGATTAGATTAGGCAAGTAATGAGAATCTACACTTGTAATCTTGCATATAAATAGATGCCTAAGGTTGTGTTTGGGTTAGCTCTTATAAGAGTAAAAGTAGCTCTTTGTTTATTCTTTATCAGAGCAGAAAAAATCTGTTATGAGATAGAGCAGACATAGAGTAGTTTTATCACTTAAAACAGCTCCCGCTGTTTTACCAAATGTAAAAGTAGTTTTTTGCCGGAGCGAAAAAGTGAAAGAGATGCTCTTTGCCCCAAAAGTGCTAACCCAAACGCAGCTTAAGAAGATTAATAAAATCACATAAAAAATTTGCAAAATGTCGCCTCATGCTTAGAGATGCAAATTTGGAGCCCAAAATCAAAACCGACTGACAAACTGGAGCCCCGAACCAAACTGAAATCGGACCGAAACCAAGCCAAACTGAACAGATTCTCAGTCGTTTTGGTTTAGATTTTGGGTGGTGGATACCGGAAATCGAAAACCGATTAGATATGATTTGAAAACCGACAAACCAAAAAAATGGAAACAAAACCGAACCCTTTTTTTTCCAATTTCGATTCAGTTTCGAATTTAAAAATCATATATATCATTATCTCGACTTTATTAGTTGATATTGGGTTACTCACCCGTTTCATATCTAGATTTGGAAGGGGTCATTTTTTGGGATTCTTGGCGCTAGTTTTCGTCAAGTGATCTTAGGTTCCAAACAAACACGAGTAGATAAACTGGACTTCTCCGAAGGGGTTAACATCAGATTCCGGTTCACTGCTAGTGGTTGAAGATGATGACATTTCCGTAAATTTTTGACAAAAGGCGCAGAGTAATAATTTTGAATGAGCACGAAGTATATAAATGCATGCTCTTGTTTACCCCATGTTGGCATACTTTGGTAATAAAAATGAGAGTGGACTTTTTGGTAAAAACAAAGGTGCAGAACAAGTTTTGGTAGCTTGCCCCAATTTTTTAACAAAAAAAGCCCATTTTCATATTAAAAGCCCATGTTAGCTTTTCATTCTTTCCCCTCCCGCCCTTTTTCTTTTAATAACTTGCGAGTCCTTAATCTCCCATAAAATAAAACAATTGTTTCAGTTATTCTAAGTACGCCAAAAAATTGTAGCATAAGTCATTTTAGAAATTTTAATTATTTAAACCCTATTTTTACAAAATATAATGCCTATATTTATAGTGAAAGGAATTGCCAATCATCATGTAAATAAATTCTTCTATCACTTCAATCCATCACAAGGGCTCCTCGGTATTTTTCCTACATGAGCAAAAGCTAATACATCAAAAGAGAGTACAACGTCTACATAATTTCCTAAAATTATCATTTTTTGAACACAATTTCTGCTGAAGAACGCCCATAGTAAGCTCAAACGCGGCCACCAGCTCCATGAACGCCGCCAGTCGCAAACTCACCATCGTGCTCGATGCCATGTTGTCCACCTGCACGTAATCCCGATGCTTCACCCGAACTTTTGCCTACAGTTGCTCCACCTCCGAAACGTCCTCCATTTCCTCCATATCGGCCGCTCCCAAATCCACTATCGTCCCCATCATTTCCCCCTCCTCCACCGAATCCACCATTTCCGTCATCAAACCGACCACCACCACTCCCACCGCCACCAACACCACTAGCACCACCACCAAATCTGCTACCACCGCCACCAACACCACTAGCACCACCACCAAATCCGCTACCACCCCCACCACCAAATCCACTACCACCCCCACCATTTCCGACACCACCCACTCCACCAATGCCTCCACCAAACCCAGCACCAACACCCGCACGACGACCGCCACTGCTAAACCCTCCACCACCTTTGGGGTGACGAAAGTGAATACATTTCTCGTCCTCAATCACCCCCTTGGTTGGAAATTTCCTAGCATTAGCATTGCACAGAAGAGCAAAGAAAATGACAAGTAGAAGAAACTTGGTCATATTTTTATGTAATAATAGTACGCGAGTTGGAACTTAGTTGTATGAGTTGAAGGGTGAGGGAGGAGTTTTATAGATGTTAAGAAGGTTTGTTGGAAAAGAGAAGGTTGAGAAGGTTTCAAATGTGTGCATCTTCTACCTATAATTCGTGGTTGGTTAGTTACTGCACCCAATTTTCACCTTTCAAAATTCTACTATTTCTAGGGACCTACCAACTCAAGAAATTGATTTGATGAAAACTCTCGGGCACAATAGTCTTTGTTAAATAAGCAGCAGCTCTCCCTGGCCAAAGAGGGGCTCTTTGGCTCTCTTAAAGCGCATTTGACATAGCAGCTCTCCGACCCATTTGTCCTATGCCAAAGCAAATTAAATAAAAACTGGGGCACTTTAGGAAAGCAGGATTGGGTACGGTTATACTCACCCCGAAAGACTCCTCCCTCCCCTTCATCCAGCCAGTATGCATTGATCGCCTTCGAATAAGATGATGAAGATCATTTTCTGTCTCCATCTTTTGCAGAGTGGACCTATTGATCATGTACTATCATGTAACGACCCGAAAATTATGAACAAGAACCTAATTATTTCGATATGCGTGCCCGGCACGAAAATCGAGACATATTTAAAATTTTTTGAAATTAATATTATAAGAAATAGTATTACTCTTTGTGTAGATGAATTCACGTGTGAATTCCCATTTAGGTCCGAGTCATGTAGGACATCGAGACGGCATGTTACGCCGTAGCGATCGTGTTCGCGCTTCACACCGGAGTCAAGCTTAAGGTTTAGATTGAAATATCAGAGATATTTCATTTTAAGTAGCTTATATGGGAAGGAAGAGACCACAAGGATCTCCTCTCTTCTTCTTCCCCTTGTTCTTGAGCTAAGAGTCTGTAGCTAGGTAGAGATCTGAAGGTGTTCTATGAGGAAATAGGGTTAGAGCTACAGAGATCTTGAGTTAGAATGAGATGAGGTAGGTTGAGCTCAATAAAACAAACTCAAGTGCGATCTAAGTGTGTGAGAAGCCTCTGCGTGCTGAATCGGGGTCGATACATTGCGTATCGGAGTCGTAATGGATATACAGCTCGAGTCCCGGATCTGAAACCCTCTTTCGGATCATTTTCCGAAGCCCCAAAAAGAGCCTGAGTAAAGATGAGATTATGCGTTTAGTTTTGGGCAAATGAAAGCCTTTAAATATGTGTTTGTGTGTGTACTAATGGTTGTGAGAAACCATCAATGAAGATGGGTCAAATAGAGGGGAAATAAGTGACCTCCATTAATGACACTGAAGATGTCATCATTGATCGATCAATGCTAGATTGATCGATCAATGAAGGATGTTGATCGATCTATGAAGTGATTGATCGATCAATCAATAGAAAGCAAAAAGGGAACAGAACAATGAATATTTCTGGAAGTTCAATGCTCGAAGGGCATTGATCGATCAATTAGTGAATTGATCGATCAATCCTGAGTATTGATCGATCACAGAGAGTGTGATCGATCAATGAAGGGTATTGATCAATCAATGAAGGTATTGATCGATCACTTGTGTGTAGTGATCGATCAATGAAGGCATTGATCGATCAATCTGTATAAATTATAAATGTGAATAGAAGGTGGGAAATTTGAAATTTTAGGCTAGTGATCGATCAATGAAGGCATTGATCGATCAATAGGACTCATTGATCGATCAACCAAGCTGGTGAACGATCAATTTGGCTAGGCCAAAGTGTGAAGAAAAGGGAGTTATTGATCGATCAATTAAGGTATTGATCGATCAATGATGGGCGTTGATCGATCAATAAAGGTCATTGATCGATCAACTAGCTCTGTTACTTTTGAGAAGGTCTAGGTTATTGATCGATCAATGAAGATATTGATCGATCAACAAGGAGGATTGATCAATCACTAAGGGTGTTGATCGATCAATTACCCCTGTTTTTATCCTGATTTTGTTGTGTGAATTAAATGATACTGGAGATCATACCAGTTGACTTTCTGACCTGCCTGACACTTAGGATACAATGTTTATGGTCTAGGATTGAACCATGACGCTTTAGAAAGCTTTGGATTTGCTTAGAAAGAGGTCTGATCTGAGGTAGGGGAAAACCAACCTAAACTGGTTTTGAATATGATTTTATGTTTATTTCATATCTGCGTCCTGATTTAGGTTTTTTAACAAGCATGTTAGCCTATCATAAATCCCTGTTATATCTTATTCCTGTTTCCAAATTTCGAATTCGGAAACTTACTCTGATTTCTGCTATCTGATTCTTGAGGTCTATGTGAGTATGTGATTTGATGATTTAACCAGATGATCCCCACCGACTCGACGGTATATCCGAGCCTGGCACACTTGTGCATCTGCTTGTAATCCCTCCGCACAATTGCACTCCATAGATGAGGCATTGTTACAATATAAAATTGTTCATGTGAACGACGATTGGTTGGGGTTTCCTATCAGTAAATTCCTGTTTACTCCGTATTATATATTCACGGGAGTTTCTTAAGTTAGAAAACATACACAATTTAAGTCTCTGATCATATACTTGCATAACATCTGTTTCTTGTTTAAAAGCTCAGTATTTGATTCGATTTGTCATGTTTGTACGTTCTGATTTGATTCCTGTTTTGAGATATCATGACTTGCATATTTAATTCATTTTAGTTGGAATTCTTCTATTGAGCTATGATGTAGCTCACCCTGTTTTCATTAATATTTTAGGTTACGGCAAGTTTGAACGCAAGAGTGACTCGATTACCGACTGACTAGGCGGAGGTTGAGACGAGGCAGCGTCCAGGTGGGCGATTTTTATCCGTAGACTGAGTATACCAGTCTGCTCATTTTGGGATTTTGTATAAACTTTGGATTATTGTGTGTCTGGTGGCAACTTTCTGTATTTATTTCTGTAGATTTTACCTTATTGTATTATTATACATTCTATAGGAACCACTATCAGGTTTGTTTATTATTTCTTTCTATTTTTAAAGTGCCTTATGATGACTCGATCTATCATTGTTGGACAGTGTCTGCTTGATTTTCGCTATACGAGCAGACACTTCGTGATTTGTCTTGGGGATCATCCAGAGTATGATACTGATGGCACGGATTTCTGGGCATGAAAATCCGGGCTGTCACACATCAAATGGTCAGTTTTTTATCATATGTAACACATGTATAAAAAATGTGACCCTAAAAGCATATGACATATAATACTTAAACGTGATTTCAGGGTCACTTTTTGAGATGCATACCACTTATAATAAAATTGACCGTCTAATAGTGCACCCATGATTTATAGATCCATTGTGTCAAAAATGAGGATGAAAAACAATCTACATCCTTTACTTCAAAGGCAGTCAATACATACCGTTTAGAGGAGGTGGGGGTGAGAAAGCAGTCTTTTTAGGTGAGTATAATGGTACCCCACAAGATGGAGCCAAGAAAGCTTTCGGGCATTACACCCGTTAAGAAAGTTTTGGGGAATAAGATTGCACGGATTTTTAGGACTTTATTTTATGAAAATTTTAACAAATTTAAATCATGTGGCTATCTTGTAGCAGTTAAATGCCAATTTTGCGCTTATTTTAGGAGGCTAAATTGCTACATTTATATAGCAATCATTACCTCTTCTGCTCGCGTCTACTGGAAACGCTCGCTTTTTCTCGGAAACGCGGGCTCCTTCTGCGCAGCTCTATAGATCGAATAACTTAAAGGTTGTAACGAATGATTGAACTAGTCTTTTCCTTCAATCACAACTACTCATACGATTTGCAGCTCGATTGTAACAACTGCCCCTGAAAATCAGGGTTAGTCAAATCATTGACCTGAAGCCCGACCCCTTAAGGCCACCCACCATAAATTTTTAAACCCTTTAAGGCACCCCTCATTCGAACATTGCAAGTGACACCCGATGTCCCATGTTGTCTTAACCCAAATCGATGGTGTTGATCTAGTGATTATTATCAATGGAGGGGTTTGAAAGTCACCCTAAGGCTGGTCAACAATTGACCAAGATTGGAAGGTTTGAGATGTCCTAACACATAAAATTAAAATATATTGTTTGGTAGGGAAGAATGGCAAACTTGTAAATAAATGAGATAATTGAGGGCTAGTTGAATCAATTTTCATGAATTAAAAATTTGAAAACAAATATATACAAAGTTCTATGCAATCCTAGCCTTTAAAAGAATAGATCATCTTTGACCCCATCTTAGACCTTAAGATTTACTTGGGGGAAATCTAAAGTGTTAGATTGGGGTGAGTACATGCAACCACAAGACTGGAGAGAATCTTGACTTTTGAGAGAAATAATTAACGCCACAAGGTCATTCAATGTCAATTAGAGGTCTAAATGGAGAGAGAAAAGGAGTCAATGTGGGTCCCCTTTCGTGGGCGCCGCCCCTTGACTTTTGACCATGAAGAGAGAGAAAGTGAAGGGTAGAAATGAAATAATGTAACACTTGGAATCGTCCCCAAAAGGAGCTCAAAACCCTCTCTCTCCTCCTTCAAAAATTCCACAAGTCCAAGGCCCTCTTTCTCTCTAAATTCTTCTTCTTCCTCTTTGCTCCAACCATCATTAAAGACCTTCCCAACTCTAAAACTCCCAATCTAGCCATTGGAATTTTGATCCAAACCCATAGATAAAATCCCTTTAGCCTCTAGTACCAGAATTATGGCTGAGATTAAGCCCGTGAATCTCTTGATATGAAATTGTATAAAATATTCTGTAAAAATTGAGGATATAGCTTTATCAGTGTATCGTCACTGAATAAAATTTCATATCTTGAATTAATTTTGTTTGACCGATAGAAAATCTGGAATCCGAGAAAGTAGAAATCCGTTCTATGTGGCACATCTAGTGACTACTATCGGACAGTCAACCAAATGACTTTATTTCCATCGTGATCCAAATATTTTTAGTGTTACCGATACATAGAAGCATTGTAGAGAACTTTCAAAGCTTTCCAACAAGCTCTCATCCGTGTAATTCTGATATCGGCAATAGATGTTTTGGCCGATTACCGGAGGCCTTAAAATATGGTATGATGACCAATTGATTTAAAACCACGTTCTATAAATCAATGGTTCTTATCAAATATGATCTAAATTTTGAGTGTTGTCACTTGTGGTCAGTTTATAAAATGAATGGGTTAAGTCAAAAGCTTGACTTTCTCCTTAATTCCTGTGATATTGTGACTATCAGTGATCACAAATAAGGTTTTAATGGCCACTGATGATGTGACAGGCCGAATTTTTTCAACACAAATTTCTGAGATATAATTTTTTTTCTTTAAACTTTAAACAAAATGGAAAAATTCGAACCGCCGGATCGCAGAACACAATCTGATTATAAAATACTTGATACATTCACACATTCATACATATTACGGAAATCAAATAGTTATAATATAATTGGCAGAAGTATATATTTCATTTCTATACAAACACATGACCGAAAGAAGTAAATTAAACCACCGGCGATGACTAACCGTCACCTAAACAGTGGTATACAAATACGTACAAAAACTAAAACTCTATAATATATCAAGCTCAAATCTCAGAAGTCACTATACCAAATCTAATTAAGCTTCTTCCTCTAGTAGGTAACTTGGATCCGCTCAATTCCAAGGTCCTGATCAAAATCTACACCTGTAACGTATAGGCGGGGTGAGCTAACAGTCTAAGCTCAGTATAAGAATCTCAAATTCGATTGACATCTTATCATATCATCGCATAGATTTAATGACAGAAGCAAAAGCAGAACTAAGCAGATATTTAAGGATTGCAACAAAAATGGAAACGTAGTAGATATTCAATGATTGAAACAAAAACGGAAACAAAAAGGTATTCAATGATTTACATAATTTAGTTTTCATTACTCACATCACACAGTATGACAGTTCCCATTATTCGCATCTTACAGTGTATTCAAAATTCCCTTACTCACATCTCATAGTGTTCACGTCTTACAATATTCAAATCTTACAGTTCAATGTCCTAAGGTTTAGATTTCAGATTTCTATCATCCAGTGTGTCTATATCTTTCAGTGTGTTCACATCTTCCAATATCTTTCAGTGTGTACGGATAACTCATTAACCTAAATCACATTAAATTCATACTATATGTCAATGGTTGCGAAGAATAAATTTGCTCGAAGTTTCTAAAAGTTTTTCCAAGGAAAACTGAACCAACCAAAATAGAACAAATCGATCGATCGATTTCCAAAGCAGAGAAATTTGATCGATCAATTTCTCAGAACATATATTTTTCAATCCCTATTTTATACAAGTCGATCGATCTTCAAATCGATCGATCGGTTTCAAATTCGATCGATGGATGTCCAATTCGATCGATTGATTCCTTCAGAATTCCAAATTCGATTGATTGATTTTCAAAATCGATCAATCGATTCCTTCATAAATTTTTACACATCTATGTCCTATCAAAATCGATCAATCGATTAACAATTCGATTGATCGGTTTTGACAGACTCTATACCCTTCAGGCTTCTTGTTCCTTAGTTTCGAATTGTTCGAAACCCATTCCACTCACTCTAAATCACACACAAATGAAGCATAAACTAAATCCACACTATTCAATCACGATTTTACCTCGATCTATGAGCACATAACGTCTATGTGCGAGATTGACGTGAAACCCACATGTGAAACCCTCGTGCTTCTCCACTGGTTCGATCTTTTCTCTCCGATCGTAACGACGTCAAATTTGAAAGTCAAATCCTTCAAACGCACACGATGAACCTAAAGCCTCCACTTGAGCAACGACGGATCTTACAAGATCATGGACATTGGGGGTTTCGAAAACTACCTCCAAAGAGGGATTGAATGAAATGAAGTTCTCTCGCTCTTTAATCGCAACCGCGCCAAAGATTATTGCTTTCCTTGTTGTCAATAAATGCAGGAGAAGAAATTTAAGCAGGGAATCAACAACATCGAAGAAAGCAAGGGGAACTGAGCATCTTCTCTCTTAGTTGTTCTCTTTCTCCTTCATTCTCTTCTCTCTTCTTTTGCAACGAATGGAAAACCCATGGGTGGGGTTTTGCTTATAAGATAGGGGTGTTTTCAGTGTTAAGCCAATACACCACCATGGTGTATGACCTCTGGTCGAAAAGTCTTACACGAAGCTCAAAAGGATCCAAAACGATCTCGTTTGAGAAATTCAAAATGGTGGCACGTTTCTTAATGGACATGCACCTTATAAGGACTTATGGTTTTGAAAGTTTTTCGGGATGTTACATTATTCCCACCTTAAAGAATTTTTGTCCTAAAAAATTTACGTGTCGTATTCGAAATGGTATGAGTACAATTCAACATCCCCAAAATTAGGTCATTACATTCACCCCTCCTTTAGAAATTTTCATCCTCAAATACTTATCCTGTTACTTTTGATGTGTGTACCTTAGTAACCATATCTACAAAATTTGTAAAGATATCCACAACAAATATGGAATTCTGATAACTATCCCCATACAATAATGAAAATCCAAAATTAACGAACATAAAAAATTCGTAACGACATCCAGAGGATTAAAAGACGTTCTTCATTACAGGTTCACACTATTAATCACCAAAAGGTTAACCACAACTACAAATCCTGATGATTAGTCAAAAATGTAATGTCCATAAAATAAATTTGGAACCCTTAACTTGCAAGGTTAACCTAGGGCCTCCGAATAGATGTTGAAGTTATTCTTTCCTTTCCTTTCTCGGGACAGTCTTTTACTGGATGTCCCATCTGGTTACACCTGAGGCTTGCCCCAGTAGCCCACCAACATTCCCTTGTCTATGGCCACATGTTGAGGTGCAAACCTCAAAAGCCTAGTAAATTTTGCCCTATACTCACGTATGCTCATCCGGTCTTGTTTCAATTTTATAAACTGGACTTCCCATTGATTTCTCACCACGTTGGGGAAGTACTCGTCGTAAAACTTCTCAGTAAACTTGGCGCAAGTCCATGGTGCATTCGGGATCTCTTCCACCCTATCTCAGTAAGGAAGTACACTGATGATTTTCTCTATCTCCTTCAACTACTTCTTATCCTCAAGTTGATTGACTTGATTCGAAAAGCTCGGAGGATGCATCTTTCTAAATTCTGAAAATCCTGAAGGTTGTTACCCAGTTGCTAGTAGCTCAGTCTGCTGTGCCATTGAAGCCGTCTCCTGTGCCATTGTGTTGTCCATGGTCTCCAACAACTTTCTATCACTTCCACTATCACTACCTCCCAACGAAACGATGTGAGGACCGGTGGTGATACCTACACCACGTGATGTGCCCTCGCCTTCAGGGACATCCGTCATGCGGACCCTTCTTGGTCTGCCTCTACCTCCTCTGACACATTGGGCCATACTAATTTGTCATGTTCAATAAAAAGGTTCAATCAGAAGTGATCGTGAAGATCCAAAGCCTTAACCAGAAGTGATCTTCCTGTGTTCCCTAGGTGATGAAAAATCTAAAGCCATAACTCTATCACGATCGAACACAGGTCTAAATCAAAAGTGATCGTGATGACCTATAGCCATAACCTAACATAGACTGAATCTCTTATGCTCCGACAAATCTAATGTTATAGCTCTGACATCAACTGTGACACATGGTGTCATAGATGACCTGCTCATATGGTTTTCTTCAGGATCTAACACATTATATCTGATACTAATTGTGCCAGCCCTAATTTTTTCAACACAATTTTTTGAGATATATATATATATATATATATATATATATTTTTTTTTTTTTTTTTTTAAACTTTAAACCAAATGGGAAAACCCGTACCGCCAGATCACAGAATACAATCTCATTATAGAATACTTGATACATTCACACATTCACACATATTACATTTCTATACAGACACATGATCGAAAAAACTAAATAAACTACCAGTGATGACTAACCATCACCTAAACGGTGGTATACAAATACGTACAAAAACTGAAACTCTATAATATACCAAGCTCAAATCTCATAGTCACTGTACCAAATCTAATTAAGATTCTTCCTCCAGTAGGTAACTTGGATACTGCTCAAGCCCAACGTCCTGATTAAAATCTACACTTGTGACGTATAGTCGGAGTGAGCTAACAGTCTAAGCTCAGTAGAAGAATCTCAAATTCAATTGACATCTTATCATATCATCGCATAGATTTAATGACAAAAGTAAAAGCAGAACGAAATAGATATTCAAGGATTGTAACAAAAACGAAAACCAGTAGATTTTCAATGATTGAAATAAAAGTTATAACAGATTAGGTATTCAATGATTTACAGATTTCAGTTTTCATTACTCACATCATACAGTATGTCAGTTCCCATTATTCACATCTTACAGTGTATTCAAAATTCCCTTACTCACATCTCATATTGTTCATGTCTTACAGTGTTCATATCTTATAGTTCAATGTCTTAAGGTCCAGATTTCATATTTTTATTGTCCAGTGTGTCCATTTCTTTTAGTGTGTTCACATCTTCCAATATCTTTCAGTGTGTACGGATAACCCGTTGTACCAGTCAAGTCAGTGTACAATCATGTAGTCGGTGTCTAGTTATTTTAAGCGTGCCCAGTTAGTTTATGCAGTATGTATGGAAAAACCCGTCGTACCGGTCTAGTCAGTATATGTAGTATGCAATATGTACGAAAAGATCCACCATACCAGTCCAGTATGCATGCAGTGGACAGTCGAGCAACCAATGTCCAGTCTACCCAATCAAATTTAATGTCAAATCATTCGATATTCAAACACAACTAATATTTTAGAGGTTTCAATGTTAACAGTTCAAAGATTGTCAACTACTAATATTCATACAAAAAGGGTTTTAGACTGAACAGGATTCAATTTCTCAATTGCAGTCAATCTTACAAATTTGATTTCAAATCACAATCATCACTTTTCGGTCCAAATATTCGAATACAGTCAAATCAATAAGTTCTAAATCCATTGCTAAGATCACAACTTAATTCAAACATATATCATGCCAAATCAGATTTAAGGCATCAATTTCAAGAGTTCTAATAACTTCATTCAGTCCTACAATGATATCTATGAAATCAATTCAAACATACAATGAGAAATGAGTCTCCCGCACCTCGGATTTAGAGCGGTTCAAAGAAATCCTAAGGTCCTCATACACGGTCTCCCATTCTTAACCTAGATCACATTAAGATCTTACTATTTGTCAATGGTGGCAAAAACAAAATTGCTTGAAGTTACCAAAATTTTTCAAGGAAAACTGAACCAACTAAAACATAACAAATCGATCGATCAATATCCAAAGCAGAGAAATTTGATCGATTGATTTCCCAGAATATATATTTTTCAAACCCTATTTTATACAAGTTGATCGATCGATTTCGAAATTGATCGATTGGTTTCAAATTCGATCAATCGATTTCCAATTCAAAAGATCGATTCCTTCAGAATTCCAAATTTGATCGATCAATTTCCAAAATCGATCAATCGATTCCTTTAGAAATTTTTACACGTCTCTATCCTACCAAAATCGATCGATCGATTAACAATTCGATCGATCAATTTTGACAGACTTTGTAATCTTCGGGCTTCTTCTTCCTTTGTTCTGAATCATTCAAAACCCATTCCACTCACTCTAAGTCACACACAAATGAAACTTAAACTAAATCCATACTATTAAATCATGATTCTTACCTCGATCTACGTGCATGCAACGTCTATGAGCGAGATTGATGTGAAACCCTCTTGCTTCTCTGTTGGTCCGATCTCTTCTCTCAGATCGTAACGGCATCAAATTTGATAGTCAAATCCTTCAAACGCACACAATGAACCTAAAGCCACCACTTAAGCAACAATGGATCTTACAAGATCATGGACATTGGGTGTTTTGAAAATAACCTCCAAAGAGGGTTTGGATGAGACGAAGTTCTCTCACTCTTTAATCGCAACCACGGCAAAGATCAATGTTTTCCCTGCGATCAATAATTGAAGGGGAAGAAATTTAAGCGGGGAATCGACAACAATGAAGAAGGCAAGGGGAATAGATTTTCTTCTCTCTTAGCTCTTCTCTCTCCTTCTTTCTCTTCTCTCTTCTTTTGCAATGAATGGAAAATCCACGGGTGGGGTTTTGCTTATAAGATGGGGGTGGTTTCAGTGTTAAGCCAATACACCACCACGATGTTTGAACTTTGGTCGAAAAGTCTTACACGAAGCTCAAACAGACCCGAAATGTTCTCGTTTGAAAAATCTGAAATGGTGACACATTTCTTAACAGACACGCACCTAATCAGGATCTATGGTTTCAAAAATTTTTCTAGATGCTATATTCTTCCCACCTTAAAGAATTTTCATCCTCGAAAATTTATGTGTCGTATTCGAAAAGGTGCGAGTACAATTCAACATCCACAAAATTAGGGTCATTACAGATGACATGTAATCAAGATGGTTGACCTTAGTAGACCAAGTCAAAGATTGACTCTTTGAAGGCCCAAATGCCGATATGGCCGAAAAATGGCCCAGTTTAGAGCTATTATCTCATGGGCCAAAATGACCCCACAAATGTAATAAAATTTTGGGAGAATGAACTAATAAATATATTAACTTCATCTTAAAGATTAGTGTCTGACTTAATCGGTTTAGATGGATAGGAAACCCAGAAAATGAGGGTACGAAACTATGTCAAGTGGCACACTCTGACCACTGTTGAATATCCGATTTGCTTGCCTTGATTCCATTATGATCCTGACATTTCCAATATTATAAATATATTAAGATATCATAGATAACTTGAAGAGCTTTCCAACAAGCTCTAATTCGCCTCATTTTGATATCGATAGTGAAAGTTACGATCGGATTATCGGAGACCTGGAAATTTGGCTTGATATACGAATTGGCAAAAAAACCCATTCTGTAAATCAATGGCCATGATCATGTCTGATCATATTTTTTAGTGTCATTAGTTGTGAAAGATGGGGCTCCCAGTCCTCTTTCATTGAGTTTTTGAATCACCGAAAAGCTCGATCGGAGTTGAAAATGGTGACCCGATTACCGACCAAGGGTTCGAAACCCTTAGTGAAATAACTAGTATTGAAGGGATAGAGTCAAAATCTTTAATTTTTCTCGAGTCCCATGGCACAGAGATTACCGATGATCACTGTTTTGGTCTTAGTGCCACTGATAACCCTTGTTTAAAATATCAGATGGTTGACTACAAGTTTGACCAATCAAGATGTGATCCTTAGAGGCCCAAAAACATGATTTCATGAAATTAGACCAATTAGGGTCTATAAACCCGATACGAACTGACCCATGGGCAATAGTTCAAGAGTGGTCCATGGGCAATATCGAGTTTATAAACCCTATACGAACCAACCCATGGACAATAACTTAATAGGACCTGATGTCCTTTTGTAGAAATCGAGTGGGCCATTGCTATTGGCACCCCTCAAAATTTGAAACCACATATACTTAAAATATAAATTTCCCTTGGAAACCGGATCCCTTTCGATGTAGGACCGGAGTGACCCGATTAAAGAGGTCCAAGGCAATTAATGAAATTGATGGGACCTGAATTCCCTATTTGATATCCTTGTGGGCCATTACTAATGGCACCCACTGAAGACTAAAAGCACCCACATCGAAAATGTGCAGACATCTTAAAGACCAAAATTGATTGTAAGTAACATCCTATTTGGCCCAACTTATAAGGTCCTGATGGACATTGATGAATCAAATAAGGACACAATATCCTTGTTAATAAGGTGGTTATTTTTTTATGGACACATGTGAAAGTATAGGAGGGTTTTATACCATACTCCCTTGAAATCTTAGTATTAATTGGACTTAAGATGCAAAATTGCCCCGACCAATGGACCCAACTAGATACCCAACAAAATTAATGAGATATTGGAACTTAGTGCTCTTGATTTATAAACTAGCGTGGCTCGCCTTTAGTCAAAATTGAAATGGACACCCGCCTGAATTTGCACCTTAATTTAAGAAATTAAGGGATAGTACGAGAAATGAGATAAGAAAATGAATTTTGAAATATTAAAGTCTCGATCAAAGTTTCACTAACTTTAAAATAGATGACCCTAGCTAAATAGATCCCCAATTAATCAATTTTGGTGGAAAATATGGTTACGCACTATCTGTGTACAACCAGTGATCGACATTGACTCTTCCTTAATGAGTTTGTTTGAAACAATTGGAGAGATAGAGGAGGCCTCTTCTATAACTCTATTGAAATATTTATGAAATATACGTCCACAATGGACTCTGATTTATAGCAACACTAAGAACAATGTAAACTGATTCAGGAAATCAATATGTCTAGTGATCCCATTATTTATATTTGAGATCAGAATATTTACAGCGATTAATATGAATGATCCTAGGATTCAAACTGATTGAATTAGACCTGGAACTTGACTGAATTGTTGAATTATAGTGCATTTGATTTGAAACCGATATTTGATGGAACTCGTATTTGAATCCAAATCCGATATTGATTGGAACTCATATTTGAATTGAAACCGATATTTGATGAAACTCGTATTTGAATCTGAACCCAATATGGTTGAAACTAGTATTTGATTTGAAACTGAAATTTGATGAAACTCGTAATTGAATTTGAACCCGATATTGCTTAAACTCGTGTTTGATTTGAAACTGATATTTGAATCTGAACTCGATATTAATTGAAATTGAATCCCAAGATTGAATGAATTATTGATTTTTGATATAGATTGAGATTGAATTCGAAGATTGATTGATTCGTTAAATATTTGATGTAATTTGAACTTTGAATATGAACCTTTGAATATAGGTGTAGACACCCAAATTTGGCCCAAGGTCCGATTGAAACACCTTTCGAGAGAGGTGCACTTCCGAGCTTTTGATGGCATGGCCCAAAATGACCAAGGCTTCATGGCCCAAACCTGAACCCCACACTCATACCTCCCACAATACCCCCAACATTTCACCCAGCCTCCACACCCTGGTCAAACCTTACTCCAAACCCAATTTTCCCATGGCCCCACACCCCAAGGCCCTCTCTAAACCTTCCCCCATACCCAATGGCCCCATCAGGCCCCACCTCAAAACCAAATTCCCATCACCCAACAAACCTTCCCTCATCCACAATGGGCCCACCCAACCCCCACTCATGTCATTCCCGTCCAACAATAACAAGAGAATCCTGCCCTCACTGCACATTATGCCGACCAACAATATGAGGAGGACAAGATTAGGAATAGCGGGGCCTACGCTGGGGCATTAACCAACCTTAACCCTCCTCCCATAATTGCCCATCCCTTGGTGGACCTGAGTGAAGTTCGACTAACGGCCGAGAAAGCGGCCTCTGTATCAAAAGAGTTAGAGCAGCTGAAAGAACAGTTGGACAAAATACAAAAGCAGCTGATGAAAATGGGTGGGCCGTCTGCAAGTCGAGAAAAGCCAAGAAGAGGCCTCAGTTTTTCGTGAGGCTTGTTTCTTCCCCGTTTGGTTTCTCCATGGAGAAACCTCCTGATCTCCCTAGACGGTGGGCCGCCCTTTTCAAAGAAAGCCACATTGTTTCTTCTTACTCCAAGCTTTCATTCATACCTAATGCTTCTAACGATGGAGTTATTTTCTGCCCTGAGAAGGATATTCAAGAAGAATCGCTACAATGGGAAAATACTCTTGTCGGTTATGTTCTAGGTATGAAACCTTATTTCCTGGGTCTCAAATTGGCTGTGGAGAGATTATGGCGCATTAAAAGCTCTTTCACTATCACATCCTTTGATGATGGTTTCTTTCTCTTCAAATTCAACCTTGAGGAGGACTTGAATAAGGTGCTCGATGCCGGGATATGGACCATAGGTGGTAGGCTGCTTATTCTTTGAAAATGGTCTTCGTAATTAAAGCCTGAAAGAGAACTTCTTCAATCTGTTCCTCTTTGGATCAGGCTGCCCAAACTGCCTCTGCAGTTTTGGTCTTCTTCAATACTTAGCAGAATTGCCAGTTCGCTTGGTATTCCAATTCATGCTGATGACCCCACGTCAGCACGCTCGCGATTATCTTATGCTAGAATTTGTGTTGAGGTCTCCACATCCTTTGATTTTCCCTCAGTCATTCAGTTAAAGTGAGAGAAAGGGGACATCTTCCACCAAAGAGTCGAATACGAATGGAAGCCTCCCTGCTGCAAATCGTGTGCGACCTTTAACCATTCACATGATAGATGCCCCAATGCAAAAATTATGGCTAAACTGAAGCAAGTATGGAGCAAAACGGGACGTGCTATCGCAGATCCTTCAACATATGAAGTTCCCGCCCATGATGAGGATCATCTCCCATCTAATTTTCGGGAGAATATTGTCCATAAAAGTGCAAACTCCATTACCAATGTCTCTGAGGAAGATGAAGGTTGCAGCATTAGTCAACAACCGTGTTCAGGGGGCTCTGAAAATCGTGGCATCTATGACCCAAATAACCGTGGTAGTCCAAGCTTTGACCTTGTAGATGAGGTCCACATAGTCAATCTGGATGGGGCCACTGCCGATGGTATTCGATCTTCTGATCCTAACAAAATTGAGGATTCTTCGGCCCATAAATTGCTATTTCCAATTCCTTCCAACTTGACAGCTGCTACTGGAATTTTGACTACCTTCCAGAAACCTACGAATTCTTTGCTTACTCGACTAGCTGTCCCTACATTTTCGGAGATCCCTGTCATCTGGATGTCCCTGCAATTTCGAAGGCTCCTTCACCTTCATTATCGGCTGTCCCTACAACTTCGGAGCCTACAATTTCAAATTCTGAGCCATTTGCCATCTCCCATCACATTTCGATTTCTGGGTTGGCCGATATTCCTGCTAATTCGGCTTTCCATAATCACCCGTCCTTGATTTCTCTTGCTGTTTCTGCTTGCAATTCATCAGGTATTTTGAATTCTTTCCATAATCCGTCGACAGAGAGGTTGCCTTTTCTGTTAAATTCTGGTAAATCTTCAAGAAACGTCCCTGAATTGCCTATTGAATCTGCGTGTGCTCTCCAGCCGATTATGAATTTGCCACCTTCTTTTTCTGCATGCAATTCGTTTCAAGTTCTTTCCAATGATATCCCTGACAATCCTTCTTTGTTGGAGGATAGATTTAAGAATCAAGGAGTCCATATCATCGAGAATTCCTCTAAGGAAGTTTCTATAAATGATCTCCCCACCAAAACTTCCAAAAAGAAGTCTAAAACGGGTAACCCGGGGGCTAGACCGAAGCCTAGCAAAGCTTTCCAAAACTCCCAATGAACTTTCTATTTTGGAAAGTGCGAGGTCTTGGTCAGACCAATAAACGGTTAGAAATCCAAAACTTTGTGAGAATTTTGGATCTTGGGCTTTTATGTTTAATCGAAACCTGAATCCGCGATACCAAGGCTGCTAAGATTAGAAGATGCTTCCTTAGAAACTGGTCTTTCATTGATAATTATTCCTCACATAGTTTTGGCAGGATATGGATTATGTGGAATCCTCAATATTTCATCATCACTAAAATCTATTAATCCAGTCAAGCAATACACTACCATGTGCACAGGAAAATTGATGATTTTTAATTCCACCTAACGGCTATTTATGGGTTCAATTTAGCCTCGGATAGACGCCTTCTCTGGAATGATCTTCAAGCTATCGCTACTGCTATTCATAATCCATGGATTGTGGGGGGAGATTTTAAAACTGTCCGTTTCACTTTGGAAAAATTTGGTGAACGTAGTATTCTGGTACAAACCCTATCTGAATTCAATAATTGCCTTGATCAATGCAATCTCTCAGATATGAGAAGTATCGGGCAGACTTGGTCATGGTCTAATAAAAATTGTTCCTCCAGATTCATCGCTTGCAAGCTTGACCGTATCCTTGTTAATAATGACTAGAAAAATTTATTCCCGAATATGGTTGTGGACTATAAAGAGCCTAACCTTTCTGATCACTCTCTTCTTGTCATTCAGGGTAAACAATCCTATCGAAAAGGTCCTAAACCTTTCAAATATTTTGATATTTGGAGCAAACAAGAGGGTTTCCAAGATCTAGTTGAGAAACGATGGGCTGAACCTATTAAGGGACATCCGCTTTTCAAGATTCAGTAGAAACTAAAGTTTTTACGCGCAGATATCAGAAATTGGAACAAGACTTCCTTTGGTTCCATTCATACTCGTATCGATGATGCTAGAAGGGCCCTTCAAGATATTCAGCATAAAATCAATCCTGTCCAGCCCAATGATGATTTGTCTAATGCTGAAAAAGATGTTGTGATCAACCTTACTAAGGAACTCAATATTGAGGAGAGCTTCATTCGAGAAAAGGCTCGAATTCAATGGTTAGAAGCTAGGGATTCTAATACGAAAATTTTCTACTCCACGGTCGCTTCCCGGATTTCGAGCAACACCTTCTTCGAGCTCCTTCTTCCATCTGGCAAAAGAATTGTTGATCCGAATCTTATGGGGAATATTGCTATCCAATACTTTCAAAATATATATTCCCCTTCATCTACCAATCCTATTCTGATTATTCCCTTCAAGAGCAAGCTCAGCACTTTACAAGCTACTATTCTATCGCAGGAGGTTTCTGCTGAGGAAATTAAGCTTGCTATCTTCAACTCTCCCTGGAACAAAGCTCCTGGCCCCGATGGCTTCTCTGCTGAATTTTTTCAAACGTTCTGGGATATTGTTGGCACTGATGTCATCAAGTCGGTACGCTATTTCTTTTTCAAAAGAAAACTCCCGAATTCTCTGAATTTTACTTTTTGAAGCTTATTCCTAAAGAATTTGGAGCTAACACCATTGATAAATTTCGTCCTATTGCTCTTTGTAATTTTCTCTATAAGGTGATAACAAAAATCTTGTCTAATTGCCTTTCTCTGGTGCTTCCCTCCCTTGTAAGTTGGAATCAATCAGCTTTCATTAAAGGCAGAAAAATCACTGAGAATATTCTTATGGCACATGAGATGGTTCAAAATTTTCATCTTAAATCGGGACTAAAAACTTTCTGCGCAAAGATTGATCTTCAAAAGGCATTTGATAAAGTCAGATGGGAGTTTATTATTTCTATCTTTCAACAATTGGGCTTTGATGATATTTGGCTTCAATGGATTAAGGAATGTATTACGACTCTAATGTTCACTCTCCTTATCAATAGCACCCCCCACGGTTATTTTGGAAGTAATTGTGGTATTCGTCAAGGAGATCCCTTATCTCCTCTCATATTCACTTTAGTGATGGAAGCCTTCACCTGCCTTCTTGAAGACAAGATCCAGCAAAAGAAAATTTTACCTCTGAAGATTCCAAACTGCCCAACGGTCTCTCACTTAATTTTTGCTGACGATTTATTCATTATTATGAAGGAGGATATTACATCGGCAAAAGTGCTTCGTGATCTTCTTGATAGATTTCATCTCATATCTGGTCTCAAGGTGAATGATTCTAAAAGTTCTATTCTCTATAGCGAAGCTTGCTCCCTCAAAAATCAACTAATCTCGAAACTTTGTTTTACTGAAGGCACCCTTCCAATCATGTATCTGGGACTTCCATTATTTTCTGGTAGGCTGTCTTTCTCTATTTGCAATCTACTCATTGAAAAAATTCAAAATCGCCTTGCTGGTTGGAAAAGCAATCTTCTCTCTTATGTTGGAAGAGTTGAACTCATTAAATCTGTGCTTAACAGTTATCAGATTTATTGGTTTGGTGCCTTCTCTCTTCCAAGGAAAATCATACAAAAATTAGAGCAAATGTTTTGTAGATTCCTTTGGAAAGGTCATTCTATGGTCCATTCTCTCCATCCAATCAGTTGGAACCGTATTTGTAGGCCGAACAATGAAGGGGGCTTGGTTTGTGTAGAATCATTGATTGGAATAATGCTGGCCTTTCGAAGCTTTTCTGGAATCTTATTACAAAAAAATCCTTTTAGGCCAACTGGTGTACGACGAAATATATTCTTCCATCCGATGTCTGGAGCTGCTCTCTCCCACATAGTTGTTCTTGGGCTTGGAAAGGTATAATGAGAATTTAGGATACCATTAAATCTCAATTCTGGGTCATCATTGGCGATGGTTCTACCACAAAATTTTGGAGCGATCCTTGGCTTGAGAGTGGTCCACTCATTCAGAATTATGGTCGTAGGGCTGTGGTACAATCTGGTATCAATGAGGATGCCCTTGTTGTGGATCTCTTTGAGAATGGGGTCTGGACTCTACCTAACCTGCATACTAGAAGATTGGAATTGGCTTGGAAGGAAGTTACAGATCATCCTACTCCTATGGCCAACATCAAAGATAAACTCATTTGGAAATCTACTCCATCTAGTAACTTCTTCCTCAAAGCTGCATGGCACTGCTTCAAACCTGAACCAACTATTGTCCCTTGGAATTCCTTTATTTGGCACAAAAAGAAAATTCTGAAACATGCATTTTGTGCTTGGCATGCCATCCAAGGAAAGCTTCTTACTATTGATAATCTTATCAAAAGAGGCCTTCTTATTCCTTCGCGATGTGTCCTTTGTTGGTCACATTCTGAGGATCACAATCATCTCTTCTTTGATTGTTCTTTCTCAAAGTGGATTGGGCTTTGTATTCTTTAGAGACTTCTTATAGGAAAAAGATCAATAAAAAATTTATCTGAGGAAGTTAATTATTGCATGGATAAATGTAAAGGTAATGAAAACCATGGATCGTTGATTAGGATTGCCTTCGCTGCAACTATTTGGAATTTATGGAAGGAAAGAAATAACCGCATTTTTGAGGGCTTAATTACTCATAAGCGTATCTTCTTGCAAAGAATTGTCGAGGATGTCTCAGTTAAAAGTCACAATACTAATATCCTTGACCCTTACACCACTGCCCATTGGAGGTGTGCGCCAATTCCTCCTATTGTTCCTATTCTCTGCAAGTGGACCACTCCATCGATGGGATTTTAAAAATTAAACACTGATGCCTCGAAGGTGGATGATAGATACAACATTGGTGGCATTCTAAGGGATCATAACAGTAATCACATTGTTAGTTTTCATGGCCCTACTATAGCTCATGATATTACCCATGCTGAAATTAATGCTATCCATCAAGGACTTGTTCTTGCTAATTCGCTTCACCATAAAAATCTCATTGTGGAATCGGATTCTCTCCTCGCAATTCGCTGCATTACCAATCTGTGCACAATTCCATGAAAATATACCTTCTCGGTTCGTTCGGTGATTTCCCTCTCCCACAGCTTCCAAAGTTGCTCATTCAATCACATCTGGAGGGAAATGAATTATAGTGCCGATCTTCTGGCTCGATTAGGGATGAATGTAGATGATGTTATTAGATGGTTTGGTTATGATATTTCTTTCATTCTTAACTCTCCCCTGAGAGAAGATTTGATTTGTATTCAATATCGCATGTAATCTTCTCTTTCTTAATAAATAGGGTGGGGACCCTCCAACCCCTTTACCTATAAAAAAAGAAAGAAAATGGGTGGTGCTGAAATCCACGCCACGGACTTCAAAGATTTATGTTTGTTAACTGAGGTCCCCCTGCCCCCCAAATTTAAATGCCGGCCTTCGACAAATATAATGGCATTAACAATCCTACTGTGCACCTAAAGTCCTACTGTGGGGACATGTGCCAATACGGAGGGGACGAAAGACTATTAATAAAAGTCTTTCAGAAGAGTCTGATCGGTCCGGCTTTAAGATGGTTCACATCTTTAGAACCATCCATGATAAAAATGTGGAGGGACTTGACGCCCCTCTTTCAAGAACAATATGTCTACAATATAGACATTGAGCTGCGAAAGTCAGATTTGGCCCGCTTAAGACAGAACCAGAACGAGACCTTCAATGACTACTTGGGGCGCTGGAGAGCACTGGCAGCTCAGGTCAGAAACAGAATACCTGATGATGAGCAGATAGAGATGATCTCAAAGAATACTCTGCCAATGATCTCAAACTTTTTGGTGTACCAGCAGCAGTCCAGCTTTGCTGATCTGTGAGAAATGTTAACCGATGTGAGGATGCCATCAATGAGGGGCATATGAATAAGAACATGCCGAGTGGACTCAGTGGGGTTAGAAGATTTTTAGAATAAAAGAATGAGAAGAAAACAGGGGCCGATGTTCAGAACATTGCCAATACCAGGCCCAATAACAATACTACCCCGTTTCAATTTTAGGCAGCCCCACTAGCACCTGCTAGGCCTGAGCAGATGCAGAGAATGGGGAATGGGCAAGGAATGCAAATGACTCCGAAGCAGAGGAGAGCTCATTATAATCTAGTTTTTATGCCTCTGGGGCAATCATTGAGTGTGCTTTTGCCTTTGTTAGTGGAAAACGGGTTAGTCACTATCCGTCAACCGCAACCTCCTCCTCACCTGATCCCAAAGAACTATGACCCGAATACTCATTACAATTTTCATCAGGGTCCGGGTCACTCAACTGATTGCTACTTCCCATTGAAGCACGTGATCTAAGATTTGATCAATGCCGGAAAAATCATCCCCCCTGCACCTTCTCAGCACGCGAATATTCACCAGGTGCCACTACCCCCACATCCTATCGGAGGAGCAGGTCCCAGACCCACTGTCGGAATGGTAGAAAGTGAAGAGGAGTTTGAATTTGATCCATCCGATTACATCAGTGATCGAGAGAGTTATGTGGTGCCATTGTCAAGAAATGTTGAAGAAAGGAATGTCGGGGTAATTGAACCCCCCTGAATTTGTTAGATTATTTCCCCATCCTGACTCTACAAATTGAACCCTTGGATCTCAGGGCATACTTTCCATCCACCACACCCGTCAATTATGTGTACATAAATGCATATCAACCATACACCACTGCCCCCGTCAACTACTCAATGAACCAATAGGTCCCCAATCCTACACCCGCACTTGTCAGTTATCCATGGTCTTCCTCCACCCTATTACCCCCAGTTCAGCTACCTACAAACTCCACCGTCCCCATCAATTACTTGATGAGCCATCAAACCCCCCATCTCCCACCAGCACCTACCAGCTATCAATGGCCTTCTTTTACCTCCTTCCCCCAATACCACCACCCTCAAGCTTCACCACCCCCATTTGGCCCAATTTTTTCTCCCAACCCGCTACCACCGAAATAAATAAGGTGTTGTCCACACCTCTTGAGCCCGCAGTACAAGTGCCTCAAGTGCTGGCAGCCATATCTTTCCAGCTCTCTGGACCAACATATGTTCCTCATCAGGTCATGCTAAGCTACGAGCAAACAGATGTCAATGCCAACAGCAACAATAGAGAAGAGGCAGTGAACTTTTTCACACGATCTGGGAGGATATCGAAGCAGCCAAAAGCACCAACAGTAGCACAGGCCCAACCAGAGGAGAAGAAAGACAGTGTTGTGAATCCCTTCAAAAAAATAAGTCAGGAACATATACTAGAGACTCAACTGAGAAGAATGTCGCCCATATAACCGTCTGAGATCTGTTGATGACGTCTCCAGTCCATTTTCAAGCATTAATGGGGGCATTAAAAAATGCGCATGTGTCACTCCAAGTTAGCCCAGATGAAGTCGGGTAGATAATTGGGCAAGTGATGGCTCTAAATGCCATCTCGTTTTCTGATGCTGATCTACCTGAGGAAGGATGTAGCCACTCAAAATCCTTAAACATAACCGTTGAGTTTGGAAATACGGTCATTCTCCTAGTTTTGATTGATAATGGGTCCGCATTGAACTTATTCCCATTAAGAACCACCACCAAGATCGAGGTCGATCCATGCATGTTAAGGCCCACCAGAACCAGCACTAGAGGGTTTGATAATACCAGGAGAGAAATAATGAGAGAAGTTGATCTTGAGCTGTTGATAGGGCCAATGACCTTTTCCATCTTGTTTCAAGTAATGGATATCAAATCCTCATTTATTCTATTATTGGGACGCCCGTGGCTGTACGAGGTCGGAGCCATACCTTCCACTTTGTACCAGAAACTCAAGTTTGCGTCTGGGCACAAAATTATTACAATCATCGGCGAGGGGCATAGTGAGAAAGAAAAGGCTACCAATAGCGTCGAAAAACCTAATGTGTTGGATATACCGCACACCGCTGAGGATGTCGACCTCCACAGTTTCGAATATGAGGTGTCGGCAATACTCCCAGAGCGCATTGAGGGCATCATGCCTAAAACAAGAGGCGGTATGGTAGCAGCAGCGGCTATGCTCCAAAGGTGGGGCTACCAGAAAGGCCGATGACTCAGGCCTAGACTGCAGGGCAGAAGAGAGCCAGTTGTGGCTAAGGGATAGAAAGTTAGATTCAGGCTGGGATACAAGCCTACAGAGGAAGAGGTCCGAGAGGCCAAAGAGAAAGCAAGGTGTTGCCGTAGCGGCAAGAGCCCGAGGAATCAACATAGAAGAGAAACCTCGCCCTAGGCCACACATCAGGGAATCCTTTATTAGCACAGGGGTTGTAAAGATCGATCAAAATGGGGTAATCCATTTGACCCCACACAAACCCACAATAATACATCCCACCAATTCCCAGATTTCCCATCCCAGCCTGGAAATAGATTTAGCTGTGATGTCCCTCTTCGAGGAACGATGGTCAGTAGCTGAACAAACTCCCCCAGTGGTAAATCACCACAAAACTAAGTTATCATTTGAGGACATCATCTCAGATGAAATGGGGATCAATATGATGGAGGCTGACTCCAATGAGCCATATCAGTCAGCACCCTCCATCCAAACAGGTAAAGGAGCGGCCCCTCAGGTACGCAATTGGGTATCTTTACACTAAACCCTGGAAGCAGGGAGTGGCCTAACATTTGGCACCCATTTCTCAAAAACAAATAACCTATAAAAAGTGAGATAAGCCCTTGGCAGGCAATACCTTGTATATATAGCAACTCGCCTTGCCAAGGGTCTGTCTTCGAAGAAAATCAAAATCTCAAAAACATTGCAAAAATACCAAATCTCAAAAACATTGAAAAAATACAAAGTCTAAAAATATTATCATTCAAAATTTCAGATAAAATCTCACAAAAAGATGCCTTAATCGAAATACCCGTCCTACGTAAAATCGACCCCTTTCCTGTAGAAATACAAGAAGAGGTAGGTGTTATGAGTCTGGACGAGGATAGTCCTTGGGAGGAGATACCCAATGAGCTCCTTGACCTGTTCGCTGACTTTGAGCATGGCCCTACCCCCGTTGTCGAAGAGATCGAGGATGTCACTTTAGGGACTGAGGAGATTCCCAAAATTACCAAAATCGGAACGTCGTTGTCTCCCGAGGAGAGAAAAAGCATGATCGACTTCCTTCGATCATACTAAGACACTTTTGCCTAGTCATACGAGGACATGCCTGGTCTGGATACCGATTTGGTCGAGCATGAGCTGCCCCTCTACGCTGATATGAAGCCGGTAAGTAGAAGTTGAGACGTCTCCGACCCGAGTGGATGCTGAAAGTCAAAGACGAAGTCATCAAGCAATATGATGCAGGGTTTCTCATGGTATCCAAGTACCTGCAGTGGCTGGCCAATATCGTGCCTGTACCGAAGAAAGATGGAAAGGTTAGCATGTGCATCGATTTCTACAATTTGAATAAGGCGAGCTCGAAGGATGATTTCCCCTTACCACACATCGACATCTTGGTCGATAATACTGCTAAGCATGGGATGCTTTCTTTTATGGATGGATTTTCAGGATACAATCAAATAAGGATGACAAAGGTTGATCGTGAGAAGTCGGCTCTCACTGGAAGAACCGCACAATGGCAACTTTTATTGTCTGAGTTTGACATCACGTGCGTCACTCAGAAATCGATTAAGGGGTAGGCACTTGTCGATCATCTTGTCGATAATCTTTTACCAGATTATGAACCTTTGAGAACCGAGTTCCCTGATGAAGACATCCTTTTCATGACGGAAGACGATACTCAGGAAGTAGAAGAATCATGGGTAATGCACTTTGACGGGGCAGCAAATGTCGAGGGTCAAGGAGTTGGCACCATTCTGATTTCGCCGAAGGGATCCCATGTACCCATCTCTATCAAGCTCAACTTCCCTTGCACTAACAACATGGCTGAATATGAAGCTTGTGCCACCGGTCTGCAGGCGGCTCTCGTTTTGAATATAACTCACCTTCGAGTGTTTGGCAATTCGCAGTTAATTATATGCCAGATGAACGATGACTGAAAGATGAAAGACAAGAAATTGATCCCTTACCATGAGCACCTCGAGGATCTGATAGCTTACTTATCCCACGGATAAGGAATCGCTTCGCTGATGCATTAGCAACTTTAGCGTCAATGATAGAGATCCCGTATGGTGCTGAGATGAAGCTGATCATGATCGAGCAAAGAAATGAGCCGGCCTTCTGCCTCCAGATTGAGGAACCTACAAAGCCAGACGATGAGCCACCTTGATTCTCAAATATTAAGAACTTCCTTAAGACCCTAACTTTCCCTGAGGGTACGCCCAAGACGGATCGACGAACCATTCAATGTTTAGTAGCAGGCTACATCATTTGCGGGGAATGCCTTTATAAGCGATCCTACAATAATGTTTTGCTAAGATGCCTTACAGAAGGTGAAGCGGCCAATATCATGAAGGAGATCCATGAGAGAGTATGCGGAGCCCACGTCAGCAGTCACATGCTCACCAAGAAAATTCTACGGCAGGGATACTTCTGGACTAATATGGAATCAGATTGCTGTAAACATATTCAGAAATACTACAAATGTCAGGAACACTCCAGTCTGATATACGGTCCTGCCATTGATCTTCACTGCATGACCACTCCTTGGCCATTCGCTACATGGGGCCAGGACGTCGTCGGAATGATTAATCCGAAAGCATCAAATGGACATCAGAGCATCCTCATCACCATTGAATACTTCACCAAGTGGGTGGAAGCGACGTCATATGCCAACATCATAGCCAGTCATGTCGAGAAGTTCCTCAAGATTAATATTGTGTGCCGATTTAGAGTACCCAAAGACATTATCACGAACAACGGCATAAACTTTGCGAACAAGCGCATCCGAACCTTCTGCGAGCAATATAAAATCAAGCACCATCGCTCGTCACCTTATCGACCTCAAACTAATGGAGCCATAGAAGCTATGAACAAGACAGTCATCCGCATCCTTGAGAAGATGGTCATCACTTATCGAGATTAGAGCGAAATGCTACCATTTTCTTTATGGGCCTACAGAACGCCAATCCATACCGCTACAGGGGCAACACCATTCTCTCTTGTGTATGGAACTGAGGTCATCCTACCGATTGAGGTTGAAGTACCCTCGCTCTGAATCCTGATGGAATCAGGCTTACCTGAAGCAAAAAGAGAGAGATCCCGCTTTGACCAGTTGAACTTATTGGACGAGAAGAGACTCCCAGCCTTGTGTCATACTCATGTTTACCAGAGGCGAATCGCACGCACTTACAACAAACGTGTCCACGGTCGAGATCTAAAGGTGGGAGATACTATGCTGAAAAAGATCTTCCCATCCCTCCACGCTGATCTGAGAGGGAAGTTCAAGCCAAATTGGGAAGGGCCTTATGTCCTCCGAGAAGTACTACCGGGATACGCCATCAGCCTCGCCACCATGGACGGAGATCATCTTCTTGAGCCCATCAACGCTGGATACATCCGACGGTTCTACTCTTAGTCTATCATGATAAGATAAGTATTGGCGAAATAGATGTGTGACTGCTTAAGAATCACTCAAAAGAGGCCATCATTCCAAGTACAGTAGCCAAAAAGCATCCCTAAAAATGATGATATCCTTTGCTACCCTATTTGAGCTTGTGCCTTTCTTTCAATAAACCCCTTCCCCCCCAAAAAAAATGTGTGTACATATACAAAAAAGGGAAGTAAAGTTACTATCAAAATCTAAAAAAAAATTGAAAGAGCAAAACCTTAAAAAGAGATTGCCTGAAATAGGACTAGCTGTGACCTTCTACTACAATCGAATCATATACCATTGAAAAGTAGAAGTCCTCAGCTTTCCAACAAGCTAATGATCACCCCAATCGGAGCTGTATGCGAGAAGATATCGCACTTCGAAGTATAGGAGCAAAATGATAATTTAGTGGAGTTCCCCCTAGGGTTTTGGCGCAAGTATTACTTGTGCCAAGCCATTTCTCCCCAGAAATGGCTTGGCGTAACTAATAGTTGTGCCAACTTTAAGGTGGGCCCCACTGCGGGCAACCAACTTCCTAGGCCACTGTGTAGCACTGTTTTACTGTACATATGCCTGACGCACCTATTAGTTACGCCAGGCTTATGAACAGTACCCCTGAGTTTTTTTCTTGAATTTTGAGATTGGGGTTTGACTTGTTGACTATCTTGATCTTTGGGGTGTGTTTTGCTAGTTCTGTTGCACCCATTCACTACCTATTTGCAACACCTTAAGTGGTTTAAAGCCTCACCCTATCATCGACCATTGGAGCTAACCTTCACACATTTCAAGGCTCCAAAAGCTCTAGGAAACCTTAGATGGCTAGATTACCTAATTGCTAATCCAAGTTAGCCTGTAAACACCCTCCTAACCTCTCTTTTTCCTACAAATAAAGAGGCACCTCTCCCTTTGCAAAGACTTGAAAAAATTTGTAAAACAAGAGATTAGGAACTCCCTCTCTCTCTCTCTCTCTCTCTCCTCTAGTGCACCTTTTGCATACAAATTCTAGAATTCTAAAACTCTCTTTGAGACCCAACCTTTCATCCAAAAGCTCTAGGTTAGGTGTGTGCTACCCACCCCCTAGCCTCCTCTTAGCTATCAAGCCCTAGGAGCTAGAACCCCATTTCTCACCATACAGCCATTGAAGCTCACCGAAGCAAGCATATACAAGGTTCCACGGTGGTGGAATAAGGGCCCAAGAGCTTTGGCTCTCTCCTCTATTCCTCTACCTTCTCGGTTCTTCCTCCATCCTCTTATTTATATTGGTATGCCGTCGAAGTTTTGGTAGGAACGGAGGGGCACAAATAAGATTTTAGGGCCCTTTAAGTAAGAGGAATTTTTTTTTATTTTTTTATATTATTTTTGTTTTGGGCATAAGTAGATATTGGTGTGCGCTTTTTCTGGATTCTTTTCGGTCCCCGTTGAATCAGTGGCTCCAATTCTATCTAGGTGGACTCTAGCGATGCGACGTTTGGAATGGTGAAGGTAAAATAACATAAAAAAGGGAGGTTTCTAGGAAGGTTTCCAATTTATTTGCGATCGTCAGCTGCAGATATTTATCGACGCTGCAATACGTCAATGATCACGCTTAAGAGCGGGTGTGGGTTACTTCTATACTGAATCGTCTGCCTGCGAATGTTAACAACAATGTCTCTTCTTAATTTAGATAGTTTAAATTTTCTTTTATTTCCCTTTATAATTATAGTTTTGGTTGGTTTAGATTTCCTTAATTCTATTGTAAATTTGGATGCGTGTGGGAATTTATTGAAGTTTGTTAAATTTAATGTTCTAGTCTTATCAGGAGTCTAACTAATTTTCTACTATTTCTATCCTTATTGAAAGTTTAATTAATTAAGTGTCCTAATGTTATTGAAAGTCCGATTAATCTTAGTCTCCTAATCCCATAAGAAGTCTAATTATGATCAGGTTTCTTAATTGTACCAGGAGTGCACATGTGGTAGTTCTGATGAAACTTTAACTAAATCTAGCATGCTAGTTATGTTGAAATTCTAACTAAAGCAAACTACTTGTATTGGAATTCTAACTAAAATATGTATAACAGTCTTACTAGAATTCTAACTGAAATAGAGAACTAATTCTACTAAAACTCTAATTTAAAGCATATGAATTAATTTTATTGAAATCTAATTAAAACAAATAAACTGATTTTTTTTTAAAGTCTAATAAATAAACTAATTTTATTTAAATTCTAATTAAAGCAATGAATTGACTACACTCAAAATCTAATCAAAGCAACAAATTAATTATATTGAATCTTAATTAAAGCGAGAAATTAACCACTTAAAATATGATTTAAAGCAATTGATCAATCATGCTAAAATCTAATTAATTGGATTAATTAATCATGCAGAGATAAAATAAATCTACTAATTAATTATACTAAGGAACTAAGAAAAGGTGATTAATTAATTCTAGAATTCCTAAAAAAAAGGGTTTTAGGACTGCTATGCTAAGGAGGATTGGCCTCATTCCCAAGTACCCTCCGTAAGCTCCCATGGGCAAATCGGATGACTGAGATTAAAAATAAATTGAATTTTGGACTATAAAGTAGTATTTTTGGATTTTTGGAATTGATTTTGGAATTATAATTATAAGTTAAATTAAGAAACTAAAATTTTAGAAAACTAAATTAATTATGGGTTTTTAGAAATATTAAGTTAAGAAATTAAAACTAGAAATTTAAAATTCTAGGACTGAATTCGGGTCCGAAATCAGAAAATCAAGTCGTATGATTAAGGACTGGTTCTAGAGTCTAAGACCTAGAACCAGAAATTAATGATAGGACTAGAGATTAAGATTTTAGAACTGAATTAGAGTCTAGGATCGGTGTATCGGACCGATAGATTAAGGACTGATTCTAGAGGCGGAGAACTAGAACCAGATATAGAGAATTTCGGTCCGAAAAGGGTGCTACGGTTTAAGAATGAAAATTAAAACTAATAGAATTCCTAAATCTAGAGACTAGAATTTATGGTTACGAATTAAAAATTAAATCCTTACCTAGGGTCAGGGCTGCAGAGAGAAATCTTGAAGATTCGAAGCTTGAATCTCGAAGTCATGACTAGGTTTCTCTATAGGTTTGTCTTCAGAGTTCTCTGGTTTCGAAATCCTAAAAAATTCTATTCTCTCTCAAAAATTGCCAGCCTTTTCCAACCTTTTTTTTAGTGAATTAAGAAAAAATATTTTATAGGTTTTTCTTCAATTACGCACCATTTTTCAAGCGCTTAATTGAATTCCGCATTGGTTTACTGGCGCTTAATCGCTTTGAGTCGGTCACCGACTCAGTGAGCGACCGGCTGACTTGCTCAGCGAGTTTCCTAGTTCTAACCGTGTTAGGGCTAATTGCGTGCCAATTTAGATGTGCGCAATCTGATTAAGTGATTCTTCAAAAGTGCTCAATCAAGGAAACTTATGGGCTAAGGTTAGTGAGGTTAAGTCGGGCGTAGGCCAATTACGTCCTGATTATGTGGTGTGCAATTCGATCGCGTGATCGGGTCTCGATATGGTATGGGAAAAGAAGTTTGGTCTGAAAGAGGGACTAATTACGCGTTTGTGGTCTAACGTGTAATTGAATTATGTGTGAGGTTTCAGGCACTTAATTCGTGGTTGTCCGGGTCTGGTCTCTAGTCTGAAATGTAAGACTATTTTTTCAGCCTGCATTCCGACTACATACTATTATTTCGGTATATAGTCTCCCTACATTGGGACCTGAGCCATAGAGCTATTGTTTTAGCGTGAGTTCAGCCATGTACTATTATTTCAGGGCATGGTTCCACATTGAGGGTCAAAAAGGTCAAAGGTTGACCAAACAAATTTGTATATTCTGAGAGGGCAAAATGAGAGTGTCTACAGATGCCTCTCTTCGGCGTGCTCTTGCAAAGTAAGAACGCGTCGAAGAAGTAGACAACCCTCATTTAAGGTGCTTTCTCAATTTTTAGGAATCCACAAATGTGAATTGGTGATGCTGACATGGTAAGCTGGGCTTTCTTATCTATCAGCACAAGCTAAAATGGAGCATTTGAAGGGCAGATGGTAGCTGTCAAAGGGCACATTCCGGGTCTGTGGGTCCATGGCGCATCCTGTCGCATGGCGCAAGCTAATAGAGGGATTTTATGTAATCGAGGTACCGGGGCGTCAATCAAATATTCAAAACAAGGTTCAGGGACCGATAATAAAAAGATGAAGTATCATGTAATATCGAAAGCTTTTACAAGTCATGTCAGACCGGGGGCATCATTGCTCACACCAATGCGCGTCAGGCGTTCATTTTTCAATAGGCATTTGTAAGTTCTTAGATTGAATATACTCATTGTTTGCTTTCCCAGGGGAATGATTGATTTGGGCTTGTAATTGGCTAGTTGGGGGTCTTGCAAGGTATGCTTGATTGAATTCTGCACAGTGGCATTTGCGCTTGATTCATCTGGGGGTCTTAGGAGTTAAAGGCTATGTCTAAGTGGTATTTGAAGGAAGGTGAGTCGGGTTTATTTATTTATTTGTTGCTTTGTCGTTGTTTTTTTCTTTTTTTGTTTTTTTTTTCGAAATAAAGGGGATTTTGAGAGATTTTTTTTTTGGGAAATTGAAAATTTGATATTTTAGGGATTCTAACTGAAAATCAATTCGGTGATAAAACAACAGAAAACATGACTTTCGAGATGTCGCTAAGCAGATCCACTGGTACTGGATTTGTGAACCCGACCATTGTTATGGTTGTCAAGCCAACACTTGGCATGCCGGATACTCCGTCTAACCTTCCCGTTGAGTACTGATGATTGTCTCTTATGGGAGGACTACAGTAGTTCATGAGTCGAGAGAGACGAGTTTTAAAAATATTTGACTTAATCATAGCTAACTATATATTTATAAGCAATATCGAGTAATTGAAGAGTGGGTAGTACTTACCTGTAGGTGATACTTACCTGAATTGTGCGTAGCTTGTATGGTCTGTGGTGAGATTTGTAGTGTCGCGATGGGACTTTAGAGATTTCTTCTCTTCAGGTAACCCATGGCAGGGCTTGGCGGTTGTGAATATGATGTCTTGTAGAGTTGATGTCACGATGGGACTTGGCATTGGTCGGATGCGAGGGTGAGTCCTGGTGAGACGTGGTGATCTATTCGGGAGAGAGAGCTCTTCACTTTAGCGATGGGATATGATCAAGCTTTCTCTCTTTTCGTGTGGTGTGACAGGTGCTGTATGAGCTTTTCTGGTCATGATGTTTGTGATGGGATATTAGCTGAACGTAGTTAGCGATGGTACGCTGGTTTCTTTCTTTGGCAGATCTTAGGTTATGTAAGAAAATTACGTTGTGGTTGCATCGTGGTTGGCTTCGTCTTTTGGGTGGTGTGCCTGCGTCTTCGGGAGTTTTGCTTTTGGCTTCCCCCGAGGGGACATGAGGGCATGGCTAACTTATTGTGATGGGACACGATATTGAGGTGATCTCGTGTGTGTGCACGTTATCGTGATGGGGTTCTCCTTCACTGGTGGGGATTGTGAGGGCATTATGGTAAAGGATATATATCTTGCTGCGATGGGACTAGGGGGTGATCAGCGCTTCCTATGGGGCAAGAGTACATGATAGGATGGGTGAATAGGTCTTTCTTTTCATCGAGAACAGTCTATAGGGCTATGCGATGGGACAAAAGGGTATGACCGCAACGTGATAAAAGAATCATGACCGCGATGGGACAAAGGATGTGAGGGTTAAATTTGTCCAAAGTCAGGTATTGCGTGTCTGCTTTGGGTCGCTTAATCCTATTACGCGCATATTTTTGGGTGAGCGATTTCAAGCTTGAGGGGCTATTTACGCATGTGTTAGGGGCGTGCGATTGTATTATGCACTATTGGCTTTACGCGTGATCGAGGCGTCACCAGGTCAGTGTTCGGGTGACCTTTCAAATTGCGCGGTGGCCGTGTGTCATTTGATTTGGTTGCGCGGTCCATTGTATGCGTGTGATCAGAACTTCGCACTGATGGCGCAGGCGATGGTTTCATTACGCGCTTGGATAGTTGCGCGTGTTTTGGATTGTGCACTACATGAATGGCGCATGTAGAATTAAGCGCGCATGTCTGGGTCGTGATTAAGTTCATACTCTATATAAGTGAAGGGGAGTTCAGTTGTTTTTCATTCTTTGATTTAGTCTCGAGTTTGACATTTTCTATGTGTCTTGTGTTCTAGAATTCGTGTTTTAATGATATCGAGCGATCCAACCGTCCGATTGGGATGTCGTTTCTTCCTATAGTTGTTATTTCACATGATCTTCGCCCCAAGGT